>JAGVSL010000043.1:0-2437049 GCA_022494535.1 Himalopsyche phryganea | reverse complement strand
AAGCTGACTGGGACTGTAAAAAGAAAAGGCATTAATCAGCATTTATTGTAAAAAAAGATTATTGTGCATTGGCCAAAGAGACATGTTATTTTCAATACAACTTAGGCTTACAAATAACATGATACAAGAGTACATTGAGTAAATATCGCACTCACATTTCAGCAGGTAAAACATCCCAATGCGTGATAGATACACTCGGTAGTAATTCCAAATTTATATGCACTGAACCTTGTCGACAATGAGTTTCTTTGCCGCCACCTCCCGAGTAACGAACCATCAACTAGAAAAAGAAAATAGCAGCTGTATAATTAAGTTTCTAAGAAAACATATTTTTCAATTCTAAGTAATTAATTTTTAGTATCACCTGAGCATCAATTTGCCTTCCTTTTGTCGGGGGTAATACTGATATAGGAGCGGACCAAGCTGTACTGTGAGACGTTGCCGACCTGTTGATGAAAAATCACTATCAAAACTGGGAGATTTCATTCCTGTCAATCTTGATAAACTATATTTAAAGATTTTCTTGTAGTTCTACTTTTAGAAATTTAAATAACTATGTTGTGTTGTGTGACAGATCCTCCCAGACTGAATATAACATTGGCCTTTCTTCAAAAAAATATCTTTTATTTTACTGACATCTGTTGGCAGTTCACAGACCTAAAACCTTCAGTAGTACTACATTATGCCACATAGAACCTTTTCCGAGAAAAACGAGTTTAGATGAAAATGTAACATAAGCCTTTATTCCAGCGGGAAACTATACATTTAGTAGAAAAATGTTCTATGAAGGAGCCATCATTATGATAATAAATAAGGTAATCGCATAGGGGGTCGATCCTTGAAATTATTGAGTCGTAAGTTTTCGTAGTAGCATAGTACAAGAAAAAAGGGAAGAGTAAATGAAAGCCCAAGAACTATAATCACTCAGCTACAGGACAGGAAAATGAACAAATAATCAAATGGTAAACATACCTGAAACTTGCAGATAATTGGTTTCTGGTAGGCAATGATGTATTAGTGTGTGGCAGTGATGAATTATTAGTATGAGGTAAAGAGCTGTGTTGTTGGTTTGGTGTCGGCGAGCTCATTCTAGAAGGTAGACTGTTAGAATTCAAACTGTTGGGGAACAGGGCATCCCCTGCTGATCCTCCGATGTCCAAAAAGTCAGCATCGGCGTGAATATGAAGAATAAAATTGGCCGATCCATTTGGTTTTATGGGCAATATAGACTGCACTTCTTCGTTAGACCACCGAAACATTCGCGATTGTAACTGGTTATCAACACTCGACTAAAAGAAGAATACAAGTTTTTCTTATATTGTATTATG
This sequence comes from Himalopsyche phryganea, assembly GCA_022494535.1. Classification (NCBI taxonomy): domain Eukaryota; kingdom Metazoa; phylum Arthropoda; class Insecta; order Trichoptera; family Rhyacophilidae; genus Himalopsyche; species Himalopsyche phryganea. The sequence continues at coordinate 2,435,721 of JAGVSL010000043.1, read as the reverse complement.
TGAAAATAATCCATGGTAATCATGCAAGGATATATAATTATATTTGTCAAATTTGGATTATTGAGATTTTGTACACTTCCATGTATTTTGTCACTAACGACCCGGGTTTCGCCTTTCGGCATCTTCAGGCATTCGAGCACACAAATGGACTCGAACTGACCAGTTCGAGTCCATTCGGTTCGTGTCCATTTGTGTGCTCGAATGCCTGAAGATGCCGAAAGGCGAAACCCAGGTCGTTAGTGACAAAATACATGGAAGTGTACAAAATCTCAATAATCCAAATTTGATATTGAAATTCCATCAAGCACCCTCAGTCGATGTCTTAAATTATATAAATATATTTGTATTAAGTAAATCATTTGAAATTGAACCATCAGAACTTTTCTGCCTGTCCTTTCGATACAGATCTATAAATCGATTGAAAATTCAATTGATGAAAGTTTATTTTAAGATTTGAACTTTTGCGACTGATAAAGATGGAAGCCCAAGAACTTTTATAACTTTGATACAAGACGAACCTTGGAGGTACATGCTACTTAATAATATTGAAATATACATGTATTGAAAAATTATCAATTAATTAATTTTCTTGATAATATTGTAATCATTGAAATACCATTTTTTTAGAAAATAAAATACCAATTACAGATTAAAAAAAAATTATACCTGTATGTTCACATCAAGATGTTCAATAATGACGTCACTTGTATTTGTCAGCGTGATGGTGCACTCTGTACTTTGTCCATTATAGAGCGAGACACTGGCGGATGTGACAACGTTTTCGTAATTTGGTAAACTGCTGAACGTTGATGACGGTGGAAAGGAAGTCTCCATTGTCATTATAGGCAGACTCGGTATGACGTCAACCGAATATGTGTGATGGAACTTGAATGATTCCGGCATGTGTTTCAGTCGGCAGTTTGACTTCACCCCCAGAGTGTGAGTAGAGTATCCGAGAATATCTAACTGCCCGCATTCCTTTGGTGTTCCCAGTAGAGTCACCAGAGTGGGGATTTCCGGTTGAAGGATGACAGTCTCGGGTATGGATTCAAATACTACGCCTGAAGTCAGCAGCCGCATGTTTGACACTTTCAATTCAAACGGAAGGGGGTTGGTTAATTTAAGTTGTACCTCACAAGTATCATTTTCAACCCACAGATAATCTGAAAACATTTTTTTTTAACATTGTAAAAATTGATTACATCAGTGATTAGCAACCTTTTTAATAAGACATTTACTAAAAATAACATGTTTTTGACAGAGGGCACTACATCCGTACTTTGCCGGATGACGAAAAATTTAGTAAGTATACATAATAAGTTCATTACCCATCTTTCCAGTCGGTTTTTGAGGTTTTCTATCAAGACTTCCAAAATGTATAGGAGTAAATAGAAATGGTCCTTGTGGAACTCGAGGTGTGGCGAGTAGTTTAGGAGCCCTGGCCGGTACAGGAGGTCGAGGAGCGAAACGAACACAGCTCGGAATGTGACTCAGATTGGCTGGCGGAATCACCTCGCCGGTTTCCAAAACTAAGGGTACTGGACCGCCTTCACATTGAGCTGAGAGTGCCTGAAGAGGAACAAAGATATAATGAATTATTAGAGTGCAATATGCCACAAACGGGATATGAAGAGATTATTATTTGCATTAAGTAGATACTCTATTTAATTAATGCATAACTAACACTTTTACGACAATATGAATACCTGTAGTTGGATGGCGAGGTCTCTTCTCTCTTGTACAGTAAGGTGAGGCCACATCGTTTGCAGTAAAAATGTCATGTGACGAGTGGCAAGTGCTGGATGTCCCATCCGACGTGCTGCCACAACTAATTCCTGTAAGAGTTGTATTTGAAGCGCTGGCCAACCTTTGATTGAAAAAATAATAAGCCATTACACAATATAATTATGATAATAATTTAAGACATCGACTGAGGGTGCTTGATGGAATTTCAATATCAAATTTGGATTATTGAGATTTTGAACTGTCAGTTCGAGTCCATTCGTGTGCTCGAATGCCTGAAGATGCCGAAAGGCGAAACCCGGGTCGTTAGTGACAAAATACATGGAAGTGTACAAAATCTCAATAATCCAAATTTGATATAATTATGACTTTAAATTGACTGATATTAATGGAAGGGTTCAACTTACCAACTTTATGTTGCACTACTTGGTTAGGATCTAAGCTGAGTTTGTGACCAGGAAAACTGTGCAGCATGAGTGAATAGCATCGTTGCCAATCTGGGCTAGGGTTATTTGGACTCACTTGTCTTGTGGCGGCTAGGCGTTGGCAGAAAGCAGCTTTACGAAGAAACCCTGTAAGAATATGCAACTTATATTCTTTCAGCCATGAAAATAATATTAAATAATATCAAAAATTGTTCATATAAACTTCATACCTATTTCATGATACATTTCAGATAATGTGTCAAACCGAGTAATTTTCTCCTGTTCACTCAAAGTCAAGTTTATCAATATAACATTTTGTAGAAAGCTGGCTGCTTGTAAGCTATTATTCTGCTCGACACTAACACGAGCGGCTTTGAAAATTGCTTCAGTTTCAATGATACCTGCATTTTTATAATTACTGTAATAAATTATAGCGTCTCTATATCTTTTTGCAATCTCTTCCCCTGAAAGAATAAACTGATTGTGAATTTGAGATTGTCTACTGAAGCCTGATTCTGACGGCATCGGTCTATGGCTTTGCGATTCCAAATCGCTGGATGACGCCAAGGAATCACTCTCGGCGTTATCAGATAGAGACATTCTCGATGATGTATCGACGCTGTCTGATGAGGATAGCGGTGTGTGATCACTGTGCACGCTCACAGGACTGGAAGTGTGCACCGTTTTTGATGGAGACAGTAATACGCTTTGACGAATAATTGTATCCGGGTGCTGGTGACAAATGGAGTGAGAGCGTGTTTTACTGGGAGAGCCATCTTGGAGACTAGCATTTCTTTGAAGTGGCAACAGGCTTCGAAGATTTGGATACAGCAGAATGGATGAGGCAGCACAGAGACCTAAAATATTGATAAGTCATAGATTAGTATATTTTTTGGTTTTATTAAACTTATAACATTAGGTGATCAGTTATGATTACCTTCAAAAGCAGCGCCCAACCATAACCAATCGTTTACAGCTTTGAGAATATCAGCAGCAGAATTGTAAAGACTCAAACATTCCGGAACAAGTCCAGCTTGGAGTGTCAGATCTGCCAAATGTTTTGTCATTCTTCCCATGCTACGTTTCTTATTATTGCGAGATTCCATATCCAATCCTTCAGTAAACAAATATAAATTACAATAATCAAGATTGCTCAGTAATAATATGAATAAACTGCAGTTATGAAAGGGTAAAACTTACCAACAATATCTTTTTTCTCAAACGGAGCTAATATTAATGACACTTTATCAAGCTTTTCTCTAGACCTCTCCAATCGTTTGGACTCCAAAATCCAAAACAAAGAATTGATGAACTCTTCCAGGTTCTTTTCAAGATCCACACAAGGATCTGATTCATTGTAAAACATTGCACGCGTTTTGAAATTGGACGGAGTCGTGAAAGACTGGTCTTCTTGAGACAATGGTTCTGTTAAAGATATTGGCCTTTGCAAGCTATCATTTGATGACAAACTGTCCGAAATATCGCACGGTATAGATATTGACCTGAAACATACAGTTTTGAGAAAATAACTATAACACACAAAGGATTTACAAATGTTGTGTCGTAAAAATTAATTACCCTTCACTATGCTGTGAAGACATGCTTCTCTCACTGTGTGCTCTTTCTTCTTCAAAAATGTCCGGTACCTCTCCTACAGGACTTCCTTCCCTGTGAGGTTTTCCAGGCCCAAACAGGAATGCACGAGAATCATACAGTGTACTAGAGTATTTCACCTTTAATGATTCGTGTACACGGCAGACCTCATTCAATTCAACTTGATTGTTGTATTTTCCCAAAGTTATTAATCCCAGTAAGCGCCTAGATTTATAAAAAATGGTAAAATTAATAATTAATGAACAATAATATTATTATTGTTCATGCAAAAAAAGAACAATATAAAAATTTTCGATTGCTGTCACTGAAACATTTGACAGAAATCTTATGATTTTTTTTTTATTTAGATTTAGATACGAGTGCTGATGTTAAAAATATAATACCTGTGTGTTTGAAAATCACCCCAATCGTTATTTTCTACAGGATGGTCCCGCACATAACGCACCCAAATATCTCTTGTTTGACCAGTAGAATCTGGAAGAAAAAAACTTTAATAGCTAATGCGTTACCTTTCCATAGACTAAAAACTATTTAAATATTGATTAGATTCATATTTTTTTGGTAGAACTTCATTATAATGAGGTAAAAAAATAATTCTTGTGGAACCAAATACTTCATTATGTTTTATCATATCATTAACTGCTTGGTTGTTTTTATCTAGTCGAATAAAGATAAATGCTTTAAATATAAAGTTAAAGATTGGTTAGTTTTTGAACATATTTTTTAATTTTATATTTCTGGAAAAATTATGTTTAAAAATCACATCAGCAACCTGTTATTCTAACGTTGTTAACTCTTTGAATTCGTTCCCAAAGCTTGTTGAATGGCCGCAAAGGTCCTCCTACCCCACGAACAAGCAGTAAAAGGGAACCATGATGTTGAGCTCCCTGAGACCAGTCCGGTCTCGCCGCTGTCATCTCGCTGCTCCCGTGCGAGAGCATGTAACTCACAGATGATCGCATTTAACAAACATCAACAGGGCTGCAACACAAGCAATAGAAAATTCTTTTTTAGTATTATGAAGTGCTCATCATAAAACCATTCCGAGTATTAACCCGCTGACTGCTAGCATTTCAACTGTAGCTAATACTCAAAAATATTAAGTGTTAACAGTGTTAAAACTTTTATGTACAAGCTTATTATTGTAAACCAATTCTAGACCAGAATACCCCCTTAAGATATAGCCTGATTTATCCTGATAATGTCAATAAGTTTGACTACTACAAATACAAACACTACTGAATGAATTTTTGAAATATTTGATATTGGAATATCCTTTAAATGGCTCAGCAGGGTACGGGATAAGGATTCAAATTTTGTATTGTTGTTCATCCGTGCACTTGAATGCCTGAATATGCCGAACGGAAAAACCGGGTCCGTAGTGATAAAACTTATGGAAATGTAGACAATTTTAATGATTCAAATTTGATATTGAAATTCCATCAAGCACCATTAGACAATATTTTAAATTATATTAAGGATTCGTTAGAATAGAAGGTCATAATTAAAGACAAAAGCAGGTGTAGCATATTTTTAAGTGAAAGCAACCCAAATTCCTGATTTGGTTTTGAAAAGTTTGTGAATAGTAAGAATAGTTGCATTGGCAAGTATTTGAGAATTAGTTTTCATTTTACGTAAGATTACGAGACCGAAAATCTAGTTTAAAAAAGCAGAATATTTACAATGACTACTAGCAAAATTGTACAAACAGCAATTAGTCTCTCATTTAGGAGTCGTACTATACTAAAATATAATATATTTGGTATAACAAAAACTTCAGTGAATTGTAAAACTTGTGAGATTAATGATTCATTATTACATATATTCAAATATTATAAAAAGACAAACCTAGGTAATGGTCTATTGACATTTGATCTGTCTGATAAATTATTATTATGTTAATAAACGTCAAAAGTATACTGTCATAGACTACACTATACTACAACTGTCAAAATTCTTAAGCTTGACTTCCATGTTACTTAGTACAAAATTTGGATGGAGCGGACATGGTAGAAAAAATCACATTTTCACGTCTCTTTTTGTTTTTTTTCTGTAAGACATGTAAGTAAGTTTACTTCACATCTTTTACTCATATTCCTTTTTGACTGAGGGCTGGTGTACTCATCAGAATCTGGATGTTCAGAATATGGTACCAAGGAAATAACGTGATCACTTCCATCATCAATTGACGAATTTATTATCTAACTAGAACTTAAATGTTGTTGAATTCTTTTATCAGCCGGAATAATTAAAGAAATATTGTCTTGTTCATCTATAATATTAGTAGAATAATTATTGTCTACTAACAAATTAGACATTTTCACCATATTATATTTATTATCATCTTGCAAATGTTGTAACAATAACTTTTCTTCTTGTTTTTGTTAAGCTAATTGAACAAGCATTTTTATTTGCCCACTCAACTGCAACGGTGTAAATTAAAGATGTTGTTTATAATATATATATTTTTTTGTTATATGAACTAATTCTAACAATCCGATTATATTATAATAAGACTGCAAACACTATTACAGTATTTAAAACGTAATATTAAAAACAACGGAAAATTGATGTCTACCTTAGTTGATTTCAAAAACATAATATTGAACATATATCTATAAAAAGCATGGTAATATTGTATGAAAAACATGGTTTGTACTCACAATTACAATTTTTAAATGTTTTATTTGTGTTATCATAAAAAATAAACATCTTTTAAGCAATTTACTTGTAGAGATGCTTACAAACGACACATTTCTGAAAGATTTCAATCCAAAATGGTGGAGTCTTATTCTGCGTTGTACGTTTCAAAGCCCAATGGAGTTAGTAAATATTCTTGGAACGTTTTTGTCTAAATATTTAAATAACTTTGAGTTGTCAAATTTATAAAGGGTATGCATATAGCATGATGCAACAAAATGGCATTATATAATTTAAGACATCGACTGAGGGTGCTTGATGGAATTTCAATATCAAATTTGGATTATTGAGATTTTGTAAAATACATGGAAGTGTACAAAATTTCAATAATCCAAATTTGAAAATTGCATTAAGTCATTTTCAGCCAAAAGTGGTATTAGAAATATTGTTTTTTAAGCCATCGATCGATATTACGATTAAATCTTTTAGATATTGAGAAAATGCAAGATTATTTAAATTCTTGGATGAACTAAATATGTAAATACCTAATGTTTTGTCAATTATATCTTGCGTCTAGTGTCTATTTATTTTATAATTAATCTTGAGGTAAAACCAAATGTTATGTTAGCTAAATGTTTGCTATATTAGAATTAGTGGAACACATTAGAAATTCATAAAGTTGTTAAAATATTTAGTTACTTACCATAAAGTGAAAGTGATCTGGTATAGGTATATCGTATATTTGACGTCTATGGGTGGTTAAACAAAAGCATAGACTAATATACTTACAACCAAAACATAACCTCGGAAATTGCGCTCAAGTATCGTTGTTTCAAATATTGTCGATAATTATTCATCCCAAGATCAATAAACATCAAAATGAACTCTAAAGAGTCTGGAGGTGATAAAAATAAAGTAAGGCGACTAAGTTAACTAACTTATGCTACCTGTAAATTTTCTTAACGGAATGTTGCGTTCGATTTTTTAAATTATTTATGTCAAATTTCTTGTTTTAGATAGGAAATGCACAATCGCAAGGAGGAGGTGACGGAAAAGAGAAACGAAGAAAAGAATCGATTCTTGATCTCAGTAAATATCTAGAAAAAAGCATTCGTGTAAAATTTGCCGGTGGCCGTGAAGCCGCCGGTATTCTGAAAGGCTACGACCCACTCCTTAATTTAGTACTGGATAATACGACAGAGTTTCTTAGAGGTATTTCAGCGATTAATTTTTGAAACATTTAAAAATAACTAGTAATATACACCAAGTTGGGGTGCCACCTGTCAACTTCGATCAATGTTCGCGCCCTCTCACTCTATCTTCGCGTCGTACGCAAATGCAGTGGGTAAATATGCTTCACAACATGTTACTCTATTTCTATCCGGAAATTTACTAAATGCCGCTAATAACATAGCAGGGACAAGGCCTGCAAATGATTCTTTTCTCAGAAAACTACACAAAATAATATGTTTTAGGGTCGAATAATCTTTTATATACCTAAATATATCAAAAAAAAAAACAAAATGCGTCCGTGGCGCAGTTGGTGGCGTCGCTGGCTACGGTTACGGATGTCTCGGATTCAATTCCTGGTGCGGACGGTTTTCATAGATTGATCTTTCAATCGATTTATGGATTTCTGTTCATAGTCTGAGTCCTCCCTCCCACTCATCCTATCCTTACGGGGCTTCGCTAGAGCGATTAGCTAACCACTAGTCCTGTCAGCCCTATCCTTCTATTCCTACTCTTTTTAAAAAAAAGAGAGGTTGAGCAACTGAGTAACAAGCAGTTCTCGTAGAAAAATTCTTTTACGATACCTCCATTAGAAGAACATATGCTCCACACTGGGAGCGGATATGGAAAAAAAAATTATAGAAAATATTCGTGAATCACGAAAGGAAACGGGATATAGGTTTTACGATGGCATGTCGCATACTCGTCCACAGTCGTCAGAATCATCGCCATTTTCAAATTGAATAAAAGAAACCTGAAACCAATCTGACAAACAAAAATATTTTGTCTCAAAAATATAAGGGAATAACAGAAAATCCTACAATTTCAATTATCTTTACTTTACGCACCGTGTTTTACTCAGGCCCCACACGGTGGGCTTATGGCGAGTAAAACACGTTGCGTAAAGATAATTGAAATTGTAGGATTTTCCGTTATTCCCTTATACTTTTGAAATAAAACAAAATATTTTCATTTGTCAAGTTGGTTTTTCTGTTCAATGTGAAAATCGCCATAATTCTGACGTTTATGAACGAATATGCGACATGCCATCGTAAAACCTATATTCCAACGTTTCCTTTCATAATTGATGAATATTTTCCATATATTTAGGTACATAAAAGATTATTCTACCCTAAAACATATGGTATTATTAAGTTTTCGGAGAAAAATATCATTTTTAGGCCTTGTCCCTACTAACAGACATTTACCCAAGGCAGTTCTGTAGGAAATTTAATTACAAATTATCATGGATGAAAATCAGAGAAACTGATAATTTATGCGAAATACGAACATACCATCAGTATAAAAAACGTCACAATAATTTGTAAAAATTAACGTCTTTGAACAAACCATAGAGCAAAATTAATTGGAGTACTGTGACGATTTTTCGTTATATTATTTCGCATAATTTATTTGTTTCGTTCATTCCAATGTTTGATTTTTTGTCAATCTTAAAGAATGGCATTGTTTCTGGCAGCATTAGGTAATTTTTCAAGTAGAAAAAGAGTAGCATGTTTTGAAGAATACTTATCGTGCAGTGTTTTGCTGTGAGTTACATACCTATACGCAGATAAATCAAGAGAGATAAATATTGTAATGACTTTATTTTTAAACAATTAACTTACGGCAGTGTTCATACATTTGATTTAGTTCTGTTTGACTAGCCATATTATTGTTTCTATAGATTAGTGCCTGTTTATTAGCACCAAAGTGAGAATACCAGCCTTCTCAAAACATAAACAAAGTAGGATTGCTTAACATTTTATAGATCCTGATGATGCATACAAACTTGTGGAAGATACTCGGCCCCTCGGTCTTGTTGTTTGCAGAGGAACTTCAGTTGTGTTAATTTGCCCTATGGACGGTATGGAAGCTATACAAAATCCCTTCATTGCTCAGGATGCATGATCAATGTTATGTGCGGTGTATTAAACATTATTTCCTCGAAAAAGTAAGCCAAATGTTTTGTGAATATCATGATGAACTGTTCATGCTTCTTATGAAAGTATTTAAGTGCATTATTTACAACATGATTCATTCTGCATAGAAAAATACATAAAGAGTTAACAGAGTAATGAAATGTGAAAATTTTTTTTTTAATTTCTTCTTTAATTTAATTTTTTCTTTAATTTCTGCCTCACTTTCTATTTTGTATTCTTGTAATTATTTTTTTTTAAATAAATGTACAAATTAAAGTATGTTTTCCTTAAATCTGAGTTATTTTGATTTATATTAATTATAATTATTAAACCAAAATAAATATATACCTAGTATATTTAGAAAATTCAACTTGACATCTCTAAAAATGTATTATGTCAAGTAGCTGAATCTGTGGTACATCAGGGGAAATTTGGTTAGAACACATATGCAAATTTTTTTGCCAAATATTACTGAATTGATCACAATGAGAAGACTACAATAATAATTCTTGGCGACTTGCGTTTATTACATTTTATAGTCTTCCAATAAATCTGTTGTTAGAGGACTACTATAGTAAGATTCATTCAGTTACCATGCAAAAATCAAATGTTCAAATACACTAAAATTTTACCATAATATAACTTAAAAATCTCTCAGACTTGCAGCGGTAGCTTTTCTTCAATACATTTCTTCTAGTGTACAGCAACTGAACTATTCACGATAAATGTTTCGTTTTCGATTTCGCATCTCCATACTTTTTGATTTAACGACTATGATTATTCCACAAAGTCGAGACTTATTACACTATATCAACATAATTTAACTTTTCTAAATTAAAAATGAAACAAATGCCAGGCATGTCCAGCCGGCTACTATTATAACTCCTATTAACCTTTTATAGACAATTAATAACATCCCATTAAAAATTACCAAAACAATATATTATAAAATTAAAATAACATTATCAAAAAACAATACTTAATATCATAGAAATATAATAAATATAAACTTACAATTATTTCATATTGCACATAGCCTTCATAATGGCAAAGAAATACATAATAATATTTTGATATAAAATTAATGTATTTTCTACTAGGATATCCTCACTTTTATGTAAGTAAAACCAATTCCACCAGCAATAATTAGGAGGTAAACAACTAAACTTTTAATTTTGTTTTTTGTTGATAACACTGAAATAGAATGTTTTTTCTTGATATATTGAAATTTTGAATTCGGAATCCGCAAACGTTTTTACCAAATGACAACAGATTTTATGAATTATCAATAAACATGGTGCAAAATTAATCTAATCCAAATTCATTTCTTATCCATGGATATTGACGAGGGCACTCATTACAAGTAATCAAATATCTATCTTGCTGTAAAACCCTCGAATGTAATTTACATGTATTGGGCAAATTACAGGCAATTTCAGATGGTTCATAAGGCTTCTTCGTACATTGCCATGGCTCAAATTGGCTCAGTTGATTTACAGGTGTAGGGTTTCGCATCCATTGTATTGCTTGATAATTTGATACAAAATATACATCTGGCATCTTCAGCATTTCGTCCACGAATTTCTGAAATTAGTGATATCGAATCATCATAACAAATCAATTTCTACCAATAAAAAGGTATGAATTTTTGAGACTCCAAAAGGATAAATAAGTATCCCAGTAATGTTCCGTTGACAAACGAAATTGATACCATTTTGTAAATGATGTCAAATAATTTCAACATTGATCTGTCGCTATGGATGTCTTGAATCAAACATTAAAACTCAATATCATTATACAGGAGAAAGTGACGAAGTGGAAAATAGAAAAATGTTCCAAAGAACTGTTGAACATTTGTAATCAGCCTAAAAACCTGTCATTCCATTCACATTTCTGATTTGGTTTTATCAAAACATTTTTTTTATGACAACTATCATTTTCGGAAAACGTCAAATAGTTCTTTAGTCCATTTTAGCGAAAAAAGCGCTGATTCACTTTCTGTTGTATGGCAATGACAATAGAACTGCTACAATTTTACCTTAAAAGCAGAGAGATACTCTGGTTTTTTGAACCAAGCTGTATGAAAGTATAGGCCCAACGGCGCTCTGTTGCTTGTGTAGTGCCTTTTAAAATTGGATATAAACATCCTGTATACTTCATCTCCTGGTAGATGGGGAGGGCAAGAATCAACCATAGCGCATGTATATTCGCTAACCGTTAATTGGTTCATTACCATTTCCCATATTCCTGGATAACTTCTTGATGGACAATTTTGATTTGCTCCTGTAACATGGACAGATTATTAATTATTGGATTAGGGGCCCATTTTCTTGAAATTCGACATTGGAGTTTTAGGTAGTGAAGCTGAGCGCGAGGATCGGATGGGTGGGAGGGTGTTTTTAAGACATCACCAACACTCAGACTATGAACAGAGATCCATAAATCGATTGAAAGATCAATTTATGAAAACCCGAGATATCTGTAACCGTAGCCAACGACGCTATCAACTGCGCCACGGACGCTGACATTCATAATTTGAGTATTCTATTTATGCTTAGGAAAAACAGTTTTTCATTTATTCAAAATGTAATTAGTTATACATGGGTTACCTGTACAACTATGTGGCATTTTATGATCAAGTGTGTATGGCCAGAGAGGAGGGTTTGAAAATGGTGCAACCATAGATGAATCATAAACGAAACCAAATTCTTTCATCATCAAAAACTGTCGATTCCACCCAACTCTTAGAAAAGGAACACGCATTCCTCTGAAATGGTAAAATGTTTCAACTAAATATTTATAATCACATATGATATTTCACAGCATTATGGATTCATATTTTTGTTATATAATTTACCGTAGATCCTCCATGCGAATGTTTCCAAATTTATTGACAATGTTGGCCATACCAACCATTTCATCAAACCAATCTTCAATGGTCGCATTTTTAGACCACCAATCTTCTGGACCTTTGTGGCTAAAAACAAAAATATTTGAAACATTTCCACATTGATATCTTAACTGTTCAAGAGTTGGGATAACATGCATGTTATAGGGATCATTTATTACATATTATTAAGATTGTAAGGGGTATTTTTCTGTATATGTAACGTAACACCACGCAGGTGTTTTGACTATCTTTTGAACTGAAAAACTTTACTACTATTTTAAATACGATTAAATTTACTATTTTATATGATAATATATTATTTGTGATATTTTTATCATTGTTAACTCGGAGTTGCTATGATCACAGATGCGACATGAAGTAACTTAAAGGCATGCGCTATGGGTAATAGAAATTTAATATTGATGTCCAGTGATGTGATCTTGTAGGGAGTAGTTACATGCAGCTAGTATACTATTAATAGATAAAAGAAAAATGATGTGTCCTTCCCTGAAGGGTTTGTATAATTTCTAATCACCGTCTTATAATTTATTTATAGAATAATTATTACGTTATTGAATGAACAGCAATCTCGTGGCCATTATTCCACAGCTTTTGCACCTGCATGTAATTGGTGTATTGATGGGAGACGTAAAATGTCGCCTTGATTGGGCAACCATTTGGATTTTTCCTGTCTGGAGTGAATAAAGATTGGGTGTATAGCTCGTAATTTTCAAAGTTTATTGCATCATCAAATGTCAGTATTATCATCTGCGGAACCTGAAAAGAAATGAGTGATTTATCAAGATTAGAAACAACAAAATGAACACTAATTCTCTTAATCTTTTATACCAGTGCTTCCCAAACTATGGGCCGCAAAATGTTCCAGTAGAGCTACAAGTATTTAATTATGCATTTTTTGCATTTTACATTATGACATTTGTACATATTCTTCATATAAGAACCCATTATTTGTGATTTTATTAAAATTCTGTGTTTGAAGTGATTGTTGAATGTAGGTACATAAATGTATATATAATTTCAAATAAAGCTTTTGATAACTAAATTAATTTAACTTTCTGGGTAGGGGGGCGTGGAATAAAAAAGTTTTGGAAGCACTGTACTAAACATCTGCAAGGTGAAGAGGTATCTAATATCTATTCAGTAATGTAAGTGCATTTATTTTAACCCTTAGGGCATATGGCGTCACACGATTTTGACTATGTTTAACGCCCCCCTCCCATCGTCACATTTCTTCACATAGAATTGTCCCCAAAAATCACCAATCGTCACATTACATCAGAGCCTCCCCCTAGAGCGTGACATCGCATATGGATGGCTCCTTAGTTAAACCTTATTATTGGTCAAAAATTGAATATCGTAATAAATTTATAACATTTAAAATGTTACCAAATTTAGGCAAATATTTTATTTATATTTAAAATGATGTTACAAACATGCATGTCAAAGATTTCAAATTTCCATTGGAAAATTTTAATTTGATATTGACCTTGCCAGGTTTTGAACCTAAACACATCTAATTTCTATGGTAAAAAAGGTTTTACTAGACCACCGAAGCTGACTGGTGATTTTGGTGTTCTGCAACATACACTTTTATATGAATGAATCATTATAATACCTGAGTAGGCTCTAATCCACCTGGTACTAGTGTACCATCTTTTGAGCAAAAACAGTCTGGTAGAATGCATGTTCGGGGATTACAATTTTCTGCAGCATTTGGATCATGATTAGCATCACACCATCCCTAAAATGATTATTTAAAAAATATAATAAACACGTCAATGATTAAAACAATTTTCTACAAAAAAATGTCAAATTTGAATGATTCAAATAAATTATTAATGTCGGAAATATATATTAAAACATGAAAAAGTCAGTTAAAAAATTTTTATTTGAATTTACTGACTTAGCCAAATATTTGAAATGAAAGATATAATATTCTTGAATAATTGAGCATATAGCAAGTTTATCATGAGTATTAATTTTACAGAAACATAATGCATACAATTTTAATGACTGATCGCTAACGCAGCGGACCAGTGGCTAATACTTTGAGTTTCTTTACTGCAATTTGAGGCTCGAATACACAGTTGAACGTACTGATTCTGTTTATGTATGAATTTATAATATTATCCAGCGAGATATTTTCAAACCTTCCTCGAGAAATGGGCAAACTTAAAAGGAATGTTGAGCTATTCTAAAATAACCAGGTTATTGTTACATAATTAACATTGACATATTTAATTAGAGTCCATATTATTCTCCACATAGACCAGTGTGCCGTGAGATGACCCCAGGTGTGCCGAGGCACAGTACGTCAAAACCGAGTATTTTTTACATTAGAAAAAAGCTAACGTCATTTAGTGGCAAATATCTAGGTTTAAATTATTCTCGTTGAAACAAATATTGTATTCTTTTAATATTTAAGGGGAAATTGTATTGCAAATATCACGGATAGGGCAACTGCAATGATGGGGAATAAAATAGGGCTTGTTTCGTGGGTGAATCAAAAAATTCTACTTTAGAAATTACACATTCCTAAAATTTCGCTGAGGAATTATTACAAACGAGCGAAATGAAAAGTTATTGACATGTTTTGACAAATAAATCGGCTTCAAACAGAAAATCAAACATTGGAAAAACTGTGACTAGCATCGTTGACAATGTTACGAATGACCAACGAGACTATATTATTGAAAACAGAAAGATTATTTTAGATTTGGCTAAACAAAAAATGGCCAATACTTATACACTTAGATTCGCTAATTTTTAGTTGCAACTTTTACAAATGCTAGTTTTATAATTTATATTTTTTTCTTTTGTGGTAATTGTTCCATCTCTTTGAAAAGGTAAAAGCTTTTAATTGGCCCTTATTAAAAATTAAATTAACTGCTATTAAAATTCACCAAATAAAAACAAATTAATTGTAAAATTTGTCAAATTTTAACATGTGGTGTGCCGTGGGTAAGAAAAGGTTGCGGAGCACTGACACAGACAATGGATATAATAAAGTAACAAAAAGTAAAATACCTCGTCTGATGAATCCGAGCAATCGACTGATCCATCGCAAAAGTATTCATTGGGGAGACATGTTCCGTCAGCGCATCCAAGATGCGAACTGTCGGGGCAATCGGCATTTTCTAGTAAGGGCTTAGGTATTCTGGCCTCTAAAAACAAAAATAATTTCATTATAAATTGGTAAGTAACAATACTTCAGTAAGCTCCCACAAGCCAGGAACTGTGAAATTGGGTCTTTTCAGTTGCCAAATCAAAAACCCCTGATTGAAATCACTCCCGACAGTCCCGACTAAACGGGTGAATAAACAGATATCACCGATAATTATTATTCGCATCGTTAGTAGGTACTGTTTTAACGCAATTTCGAATGCCTTTAGGTACGCAAATGAAAAAAAGGTACATCCGAAAAAAACATTTCAATATTACAAATAACTTACGTACTCTCAAACAATGATGAACAGTAAAATGACTACCGAATACCTAGTTGAGACGAACGAATAAAATGCATTGAGACGTAGAAAGATGACGGAGTTTTTCTGTTCGATTTGCTCAGAAAAGGTGTTGCTTTGATTTATGAAGCCATCAATTTTTTCGAAATCATAGACACCAATTTCAAAAGAAGTGTAGAACTTAGAAAGCTTCGCTCGCACTCTGTAACATATTTGAGAAGAAAATGATAGGGTGGCTAAACAACTCTTTACAATAATTGTGTTCGATAAAATACTAGCACATTATGGATAGTTTGACGGGAATATAAATTTTGTTAGACTCTTTATGAAATATACTAAATTATATATATATATATTTATATATTATGTATGTACATTTTTTCACAATAAATTTCGTTTTCTCGTTGATAGGCCATGACTCCTTGTCCACCCCCTCTGGCATATGACCCAATACATAATACAGTTACAAATTGACATGTTTCCCTGCCACTTCTGCAAATAACGCGGTTTAACCAAGTTTATATAGTATTAAAGATATCAATGCTATTATCATACTTGATTTTCGATATCCGCAAGACTATAAAAAACGGGACATGTCCCGCAAAACAGGATATATTAATACCTAATATGGTCAACCAAAATTGACTAAAGTCAGTCAAAATAAACGGACTTCATATAAACTACTTTCTTTTTAATTTGGATTATAACACTCGTAGCAATCAATTAACTGTGAAGTTCGAAAATAATAATAAATGTAATAGAGAAATTGTGAAATCTTTCATTGGTCGCTTAGTCACATATATTATATATTATTGCCGAATTAATAACAGTATTTAGTGCAACAGTTTAGTGGCATATTTGCAAATTATAATCGTCGTCCGAACATAAAAACTCGTTGATTTGTAGTAGGTACCTACCTATAAAGTATTAATTTAAATAATCGATCAAACAAATCAGATTTTTTATTCAATCCGTCAAAATAATAATGCTTTAGTGCTTCCATTATGAATCGTTTTATCTCAATTTGAGTTCGGACTCTTCAATTAGCAGTCGTAACATCACTATCTTAGTAATGGGAGATCAGACGGTTCCAATTTGTTAAATCCTAACAATATCAGCTATCTGTGCATAATATGCACCAATGAATTGCGTATTAGATGCAATACATTCTTTTAAAATATGACTATTTTTATTTGTTTCCCATGTAAAGATGTTTTTTGTAGATATTCCGGTATATTATTCAGGGAGTTTATAAATAATTGTCAATGCTTAGATGCATCGACGTATTTGAAATTGATATTTTACCTGCAGTTATGTCACAATTTTCCACGTTTGCTTTAAAGTCACATATTTGCCGGTTTACATCAAAAAGTAGTCCAACAGAGCACTTGAATTCGAAGACCTCTCCTTCCAAGCACAGATAATACTTAGAGCACTCATTATTAGTCCATATTTTGTTCGGCGGTCTATTTGGATTCCTGTGGAAATGTAATGACATTGTTACAATAAAAATAGTTCAATTAACTACCTACCTCAAGCTTATAATGATACTATATAACAATAAAATATTATAAACAGTTTAAATTGTGATATATCAAGCATTATTGAAAACACAGCAATGGTCTTCCAAAGTCCAAAAATTATAGGCAAAATTCTAAACAGAATAAATATGAATATAACACAAATTTCGGAACACATTGTTTTTATTACATTTTATATCCATACCGCTTTTCTTGGAAGCAAATTTTAAATTAAATTGAGCCAAGAAACTAATACATATAACATCTCAAAATATTTGTAAAATACATTAAACCAAAAAACACGTAAACTAAAAAAAGTATTAAGGGAGACCCGAGGTGCAATTAATATCAAAACCAGGAACCGATCTGTTATTTTTTTCTTTCTGGTTGTCGTTCCGGTTCGGTAAAAAAAATATGTCGGTTCAGTTCATGGTGGAAGAAGTACAAGGTGAGCTGGATAAAAGGTGACAGTCGCCATTTTTGTATTTGTTGACGTCACTACGTGCTTATCCAATTACAATATACCATGATTACAACGGTGTTTTGGTGACAATAAAAATTTGGTTCGTCAAAGTGACGTCACATATAATACAAAAACAACGATCCAGCTCACCTTGTACTCTTACACCATGGGCTCAGTTCCAGTTTTCGGTTCAGCTCGTATTTAAATCACCTTTATTTCGTGGTGGAAAGGCATTGTTTTAAAAATAAAACAGACTTTGTTTGTACTACGTCCATATGTTTATAATGATCAGGACCGGTGTCGCTCATAGCGAGCATTAACTAACTGATAAAATTACAATTTATTAATTAAATCTGGCTTTTATCAGCGATTTTTTTTTAAATCGAAAAAAAAACAGAAATACATATCGGGTTGGTTTCGGTTTTCGTTCCGGCAACAATAACGGTTTTTTCCGGTTCTCGGTTCGGTTCCGGTTCGGGTCCCTGGTCAAAATTACCACCCCACTTAACAATGTGATTGTATGTCCGATCAATTGAATTCATTAGCTGTTTCAAACAAATGAACTATATATTTTATATAGTATATTTTTCAATATTGAAAAATGACAGAGTATTTTTGTTCTGCTTAACAAAAGATGGACACTCATAAAACCTTTATTTTCAATCTAACAAGTGGCGGTAGATAATGATGATAAATCGTCCTTTTTCAAAGAACGGTTTTTCTATACTCTGATAGTATTACGTATTACTAGCAAATATTACATTTTCAATTGGTCAACATTCTCCTTGTATCATGTTGTGGCTCATTAATTATTACTTTAGATCAGTGGTCACCAAACTTTTTGAGAAACGGGCCGGATTGAATTTTATTTAAACTTGGGGGGTGGGGCGGACGACACATAAATTTGTATTGGGATCCAATTTGAGTTTTAATTTATAATGTAAATTAATATCATTATGTGCTGACATATCGAGAATAAAAATCAAGCGATGTGTATTTCGCAAACTTTTCTATTAATCTATTCTGTCTGCACTACATACTTAGAATTTCAACAAATGAGAATATCTGGGAAATTTTCTAGTAAACGAACATCTGATCACATCCGACAATACATTTTATAACTAACTTCTTTCTTTTTGGGTCCACTACCTGATACTTTTATCCTAATTAATGAATTGAAATAAACTTGAAATTGAATTCATTAACAAATCATGAAATTTTATAAAACTAATATTTCCTATATGAATAATTTATATTTAAAAAATCAGGAATTTTTGGAGGACCCGATGAAAACCTTTGGCGGGCCTTGGTTTGGTGACCGCTGATTTAGACACAACGTTTGAGGAGGTAACTAGATGATATTCAGAAGACATGAAAACCAGTTGTTTCAAAAGTCAATTCAATGTATGTTTGTATTTATAATTGGGTTGCCCTAGGTTCATGATGTAAGTACAAGGTGAGCTGGATCGTTGTTTTTGTATTATATGTGGCGTCACTTTGACGAACCAAATTTTTATTGTCACCAAAACAACGTTGTAAACATAGTACATTGTAATTGGATATGCACGTAGTGACGTCAACACATACAAAAATGGCGACTGTCACCTTTTATCCAGCTCGCCTTGTACTTCTTACACCATGCCCTAGGTTTGAGCCCAGTCGCACGAGCTACACCACTGTTCACAGATTACTTATGTAAATTGTTATAATATTTAACCAACTAAAATCTATTTAATTTAAGACATCGACTGAGGGTGCTTGATGGAATTTCAATATTAAATTTGGATTATTGAGATTTTGTACACTTCCATGTATTTTGTCACTAACGACCCGGGTTTCGCCTTTCGGCATCTTCAGGCATTCGAGCACACGAATGGACTCGAACTGAGAGACAGTAAACAGTGTCTAACGCTTATATAGAAGATACAAATGCGACAAATATCATTTACGAGGCAATACATTATACGTCTGAGAGCCACACCGATACCTGAGTTAAAATTTCGGAAATCGCCCTAATCCTTATTTTGTAAACACCATATTAACAGAGTGGCGAATTGCCGCTTTTCAACTTCTTTTAGAAATACCAGTGATTTTACAATTATAATAGTATTGTGGGTTTTGACGGGATGTAATTCGACGAATGGGTAAATATATACAATCATTCCACATTTAGTGACATCTGTTAGGTGTATCAACGTATCGGATATAATAGCGGAGAATTAGGAAGGTTCAGCTGCTCATTCAAGATTGGCAAGGAATTTAACTGGGCTCTATTAATTTCCAAAATTTCTTGATAAAATAATTTATGATCCCCCATGTTTTTATGCAATAGTTTAAGTGACAAAATACATGGAAGTGTACAAAATCTCAATAATCCAAATTTTATTCGATAATTATTTTTTTATCCTAAACGTTTGGCTACAAACACTAAAAATTCCTCCTTCAAAAGTTTTCTAAACTCCTAAGAATTTTAAAAATTTTTGATATCTTAGAAATCATAAGCGCATAGTTTTTTCTAATATTAATAAATAAATCTTATATTAATAAAATATAACTAAAATCGAATTATACGTTCGTAATGGTTTGGCGTTTTTGTTTTGACACATTTATGTTGCTCTGCTAGGTTTCGATTTTATTTACCCTTTCATGTCAAATAGCGACACCGAATGAATGTTTTTTCTCATATTAAATTTAATTCAAATAGAAAATCATGCAATTTATTACTTATTATGTATGTAAATACCAGCCAGGAGTGTCAGGACTATTCATAAATGGACGTTATTTTTTTAAAATTCATTCGTCGGTTACTTGGAAATTGTAGAAATTCATGCTCGAGATAAAATTAAAAAAATAAAACAACTGTGTTATTCCACTGGTTACATAATCTGTGAAAAAGAAAAGTTATCAAATAATATTTCCTAATTCTTAATGCTTAGTTGAATTTAAAAGTTTGACAGAGTGGCGCTCTGTTAATATGGTGTTTACAAAATAAGGATTAGGGCGATTTCCGAAATTTTAACTCAGGTATCGGTGTGGCTCTCAGACGTATAATGTATTGCCTCGTAAATGATATTTGTCGCATTTGTATCTTCTATATAAGCGTTAGACACTGTTTACTGTCTCTCAGTTCGAGTCCATTCGTGTGCTCGAATTCCTGAAGATGCCGAAAGGCGAAACCCGGGTCGTTAGTGACAAAATACATGGAAGTGTACAAAATCTCAATAATCCAAATTTAAAATCTATTTATTATTTTATTCTTTTTATTGAGAGCATCCAAAATATGCACAAAAGCTTTCATTTTTCTCGGGCTTTTTAATATTAACATGTTATTTTTAACGTCAACTTGTTACCAATTATTTATCATATAACGTTGAATAAAACATGATTCTGTATTTACCTATAGAATCTGCCATCTTCCAAGCATTTTACGGTATTTCGAACACTTCTTTTCACTAAGTTAGCACTCTGCACACCTTTAGTAAATGGAGAAGAAATCGGATTAGTGATAATTTATAAGCGCAAATACCATATAAACAATCTATCACCTCATTCAAAGCCATTCTCTTTTTCTAAATAATGTATAAATCAGATAAAATTGATCAACATTATCTAGAAAGCATACCTGTAATATTGCATCGAAACTTTCAAATAGATAATAACAAAATTGTTTATCTTGGATTCCGGAAATAAATAAATATCACAGTACGGTATTTACCGGATTTTCCATACACTAGTTATTAAAAAGCATAAATAAAAATGAATGTTTACTAAATCATTGTGAGGAAGAATTATTGTATTGCTTTATTTGACTAATCCTTGAATATTGATACTTTTGTATTATTTTACTGTACCTACCTGAATCTAGATCGATCAAAGAAATTAGTGAAAGTATGCTGTGCCAAATTAACAACGTTCATAAGTACACCGTTTACCGGTTATTGTACAAAAATTTAACAAAAATTGAGCTGATGAAATCGTTTTAGTCATAGGTAAGAAGATTATGTATACACACCATTGTAAAAACAAAACAAAAATATTGTCACTGCATAAACTAAGCACTTCTTGCCGTCCATTATAGAGTCTGGTTTGCTACTGAAGTTTACTGTATCAAGTCGGATATTATAAGGTGACTTTCTTCTTTCTCCGTTATGGAAGAAGCATATACTTATATGAGATGTTGATGTATAACGTAATGTGTATGGACCGCAAGGTAAATATATGGATGAATTAACCGTATGTAATGTTCTTGAATATCCAACGTCATTTCCACACGATGCGGTTGCGAAGATAACATTATTAAAATAATTGGTCATACTTTTTTTGGACTATTGAGTAAGAATTTATTTTACATTACTATCTAAATTGTTAGAGTGGAGTAACTTCTACCTAGGCAAAACTTACAAAACATTCTTAAAGGGCCCATGCTTTTATTTTATTATTTCAATGGTGCCATACATTTTAATCAACGGTTAAAACTTCAGTGGTTGGTTATATTGGTAAAAAAACAGTGTACCAAGCTCAAACCATTTGTTCAACTTTTGCATTCTAGCAGTGCTACTTTATGGTGGCGAATCATGGACCATGACGAAGACTCAGAAAACCCGCATACTTAGCTACGCGAGAATAGAAGATTGTGTCAGATATTCGGGGCTTGATGGTTAGTTTAACTTCGTGAGGAATTCGTATATTAGGGTACGAATAAGGCAGTGTCCTGTTATGTCAGTGGTCATGGAGAGACATTGGAACTGGCTGGGATACGTGCTGCGGATGTCTCTGGAGGGTCTCAATCCTACTCGTTTTTTTAAGCGGCGGGCTTGCCGCGTTATCGACGACCAACAATTTTCCAATATCGGGCGGAACTGGAGGTGCTGGCATGTTATGGGAGGAATCAAAACGATTGGCTGGATGATGAGGCATCTTCGAATTGTCGCATGGTGGCCATTTTGTTCACATATGGAGCGGGTATGATTGAAGAGATACGTGACATAACATCAGAAACATTTTTTATTTTATAGATCTCTTTTGTAACTTCTAATGTAATTTTATTTAAATAAAAAATATGACGCAAATATTGAATGTCTTCCTTGGGCTAGCAATATAATGACTGTTTCTAGAACTTTGTCTATTATGAAATTGTTTTTTGCAAGTTTATTTTAACATTGAAGTAGTATTAGGATGTTTTATATTAATAGTTTCATAATCAACATAATATTTCGACCACTAATTGCAAATTTAAGCCACTTGTAATTAATTTTGTTCTTAGTAGTGTTATGAGAATCAGGACTATTGTCGTTTGTGTCTTACCCCTACCCATGTCCAGTAGAAGGAAATAATACTACCACACCCTTCATTTTCAAGTTTAGAATTAGAATGGTTGTTTACCTTTGAAATAAATAACCTTGCGATATAGTTAGTCTGAAACTGCTTCTTAAATAAACGAAACACGTGTCACATTTAGTAACGCAGCCAGTGTAATAAAAAAGGTTATGGGCTTTAATTTTATATTAACTTAGTAATTATGTGCGAGCATTAAAAGTCTTCATTTTTTTAAAACAACTGTCAAATTAAAATTCGCCATCGCACTTTACATTATTAGGTACACTTTTAACGACGCTCGGCCTAAATTGTTTTGTATAGGGCGAGTGTTCTTAAAGTCAGCCGTCGCCAGTGGTCGGCCTTTTGAGCCTTAATAGTGGATACATTTAAAAAAACAGGTTATTTAAAATTCGTGTAGGTAGTCTTGCCACTTGCCAATGTATATCTGCACTATATTGACTTATATATGATGTAATACGTAATTAAAAAAAGCACATTTTTACTTCGCAAGTTTCGACAAATTCGTGTTGTATGGGGATCGCTAACAAAAAATACTTTATATTGTCATGCTTTGTACCATTATGTTTTTTATTGTTCTGTCTACTCTCAATAAACTCGTTCGCGATATTTATGAAGTTTCATAGTAATGGCCAAACACTGGGCAACGAAAGACCAACCATTGGATTTTGGGGGCCGACCACTGGTAAAATTGGCATTTTTTTGTAAACTTCTATTATTTTATGCTTGGTACAATATTTACTTTTTTTTAAGTTTTTTACATTACTTGATCCCTGTTTAATGGAATAACAGCGAAAAAATATGTATTTATCATTTATTGACTCAAAATCCCTTTTGAAAGTACACCTGTCGCTTAACTGGCTGATCACAGGCAAAATGAACGTAAATATTATAAAGTCATCAACCTCTCAAATTACAGGGTAGAAGAAAACATCTTTTCCATGATTTCTTTTAAGAAGTATTTGTAAAAAGTATCGGTAATCTGTCATATTATAAAATAAATTAGTAAGTTTATATGAAGAGTCGGTATTTGTTTATGGATATGAAAAATCGGTTCGGGATCGGAAATCATTTTAGGGTTAGTTTAAAGGTTCAGATTTCGAAATAGCAACATCTATCAATGAGAAAATTTGTTAAATAATATTTTTATAAACATACGTGTATGTAAATGATAAAATCTGGCTAACTGGAAGTTTAAAGACATCTCAATTGATTGAGGAGTCCTTAATTTTTATGCTATTCCACTAACCGTACTGTATAGGGCGCCATTGATGTACTTAAGAAATGACCTCATATTTTTTCATTAAATTAATTAATTTCAACCAGAACATTTTATTTAATCTTGAAAAATAAGAGGTCATTGTAAGCAAGCCACAGTCCCTTTATCCGCCCTATGCAGTGAACGGTAAGTGGAATAGTATTAGGCAGGGCTTTTTTGTCATGTAACGCGGTGGAAAGGCTTTCCGGAACCTTTTTTCACGATATTTTTAATGTAAGAAATAAGACGAAACAATTTTCCTGCTTACATATAAATCGTCGTAAAAAATTAAAATTTCCAAAACAAAAAAAAAATGTTTTTTACGTGGTATAGGAGAAGCTGCCTTAAATTTTATTTAAGTTTTATTTGTATATAATTTTCTTTAGCAAAAAGCTCGACAAGAAGTGAGTTCCGCCACCTTTTTTTTCTAAAAAAAGCCCTGGTATTAGGTATAAGCTGCAGGCGAAAAACGTGATCTTATATACAATCTTGAAATAGAACCGAGTAAGTAACAATAAAATAAAAATTCATTATCTAGCTCGTTCAGCATTATGCACACAGATAATAAAGATAGATACTTCTCCAAGGATAGCTTTTTTTATATACTGAACCGAAACACGTGGTATAAATATATTGAGAGTATCTACATACCCACAAAAATCCCACCCAATGGCTTTTTGAGTATTAATCTCTAAATCTAGCACTGCATGCATATGATAAATTGGCTCTCTGAGGCCCGAAAGAATTTATATGACATATGTGGAATATTTCCCATACATCGGTTACATTATGGTTGCAAAAAAATACAGGAATGTCCCATTTAGATATTTAATATTAAACTAAAAGTAAATTAAATCCGACCCGTCTGCGACCGACAGACGACGGCATTTGTGCGATAGTATTGGCGGAGGCAGGTCGACCCTCGACACGGTTACGATCGGTCACGTTGGACTATATTCGACCTGCGACCAGTGTCACTGCATCGTGTATTAGAACTACTATCTTTATTTATAAAGAACGGTGGTCTGTTTTTATGGAGCGATCGTGAGACTTTGAATGTTTACGTTTTTTATGCCGTTTAGGGAATTTTGAAGATTTACGTTTGTTTTGCTGGAGCATTACGACACATTTTTGCGAGATACTTCGAGATAAATTTCTTCAATTGTCAAGGTTTTGGTGGTATTTTTGATTTCGCTAAATATAATTTTGTGATTTTGTTCCTATTTTAGCAATTCAAAAGTGGTTGAATTTATTATTTGCCTTATATTTCAAGATTTTGATGATATTTTTTGATTAATTTCAGTTAACATGTGTCTTTTAAAGTAAATTAAACAAATTTAGTTATTATAGATAATGCTTTGTTCATAGAAGAACGTACCAAAGGCATTCGTAAGGTTTGCCTTAGTTAGTAGTTAGCCTAAAAAATTGAGCCTCCCAAATAATTCACGCATAGTAAAATCATACAAATTGAATAGATTTTTTGTGTTTTTTATATTATTTAGGTATGTTACCTGTCTGTATTGCTAGATAAAATTATCTACAAAACAAATAAAGTTGTACACAAGCATCAAAAACGCCTGTATCTTGTCTATTTGTGAAGTTGTTATATTATTATTTATGGTTGTCATTTCTGAAGCTGTCAAGTATAAAATAATCAAAAAAATTACCTGTTTCTGAAAATGAATTTTAAAATAACAATATATTTTTTCGTTCTTCTTTATTACGACTACATTGAAGGAACGATATCTCCTTCTGATAAATCCAGCAAGACAGTAAAGTCTAAACAAGGTTATAAAGAGCGAAAAGGGCCTTACAATTTATCAGTGATCGAAAGAGAATTGGTAAAAGAAGAACCATTAGTTAAGGATATCATTGTAAATTATCAAACATTTCATGAAGACACTGGTAGGCGATATTTTAATGGGTCTGTCCTCGGATTTGTCACGCCAGTAAGTAATAATTTGCAATTGTTTAAACGTATATAGCGATCGATTTTTATAATTTAATTTTGTGAATTTGATATTTTGCCCTGGTCTGCTAACATGGTCCTCTTTTTCCTCTAAAGGCCGCTAATAACAATGGAGTTCTATAATAAATTTAATTACAAACATGAAAATGACAAATTATCTTACATGGGAATCCAGGAAATTGATAGTTTACGCGAAGTACGAATATAATATCAGTATGATAAAGTCACCATAATATGTCAAACTTAATTTAACTTCTTTGAACAAACTATGTATATAGCAAATTTGACATATGGTGACGAATTTTCGAAACTATTTCGTATATCGCATAATTAATCGCTTTCTTTGATTACAATGCTTGATTTAATTAAATCCGTAATTACATTTCCTACATAATGGTATTGGTTTTAGCAGCAAGTAATTTTTTAGGTAGAAAAAGAGTAGCATGTTGTAAATGTAAAGCATATTTACTGATATTGTTTAACGTGATGTTAATTCTTTAAATGTGGTATTCAATTAGAAAAAGAATAAGAATAACAAGCTATCAATACTTTCATATATAAACCCTAGCTGCTATGGCCTAGCATAAACTTTGAATTTATTAGATGCCCTGTGGGCTCCCTGGCCCGTGGTCACTGATCATATTACACAGATGCAAGCCTATCTTTGAACATGTTATGTCCTCCATTTTTGAACATGTGATCATTGAACTAACATCAATCAACATTATGTTCTTTTTCAGTGGAATAGTCATGGCTACAATGTTGCTAAGTTATGGGCACCCAAATTTTCTTTGATATCGCCAGTTTGGTTGCAAGTTAAAAGAAACGGGAAAGAAGACTATGAAGTCACAGGTCTGCATGATGTTGATCATGCATGGATCAAAACAGTTAAGCAAAATGGAGCCTCAAACCGATTAAAAAGTGAGTTCAACATATCTTTATTTTTAACCACTATTGAATTGCAGATTATACTTCTATATGTATAATATAATCTAAACAATGATCAATCGAAAATTAAATTAATTTAGTAGACTGGCGCTTTAACAGGAGCATCCTGGAACATTCTATAAATCCAAACTAAAATAAACTTTTTTACTTGTATTTTATTACTATTCAAGATATGATATTTACTCACTTAGGCCTTCTCCTAAATTTGAGGACTATTCATAGGATATTTCTTATATTACCCTAGGTTTCCCAGTTTACCGAAGTCTACTGAATATTAAATAATAGATTTTTGTTCAAATATATTATCGTATAGATAGGATTAGAACCTTAGAAAGACCAATTTTATGAAAATGGAAGTTTGTTTGGAGTGTGTAAAAAAATCATATGAGAATAATCATTTTGTTCCATTTTCTAGTTGTTCCTAGATTTTTATTTGAGGGATGGACGCCTAAGGATTTCTCCCAATTGTTGAGTGGACCGAGAGAGGAAAGAGTGGCCCTTGCAAATGTCTTGAAAAAAATATGCAAGCAGTGGAAATTTGATGGATTGGTCATAGAAATTCTATCGCAGATATCTGGCCGAGTTAATTATGAAATCACTGTGGATTTGATTAAATTCCTTGGTAAGAATATCATTAAATGGCTAACGTATACATAATATTCAATGTATTTTTCATTTTAACCCTTTTTTAACTGTAGGACTGTCAATGGCTGAAGTCTTACTGGATTTTATATTAGTTTTGCCACCCTCCC
This sequence comes from Himalopsyche phryganea, assembly GCA_022494535.1. Classification (NCBI taxonomy): domain Eukaryota; kingdom Metazoa; phylum Arthropoda; class Insecta; order Trichoptera; family Rhyacophilidae; genus Himalopsyche; species Himalopsyche phryganea. The sequence goes on along the minus strand of JAGVSL010000043.1, from coordinate 2,407,531 downwards.
GAGGTCAGTCAATCGACGATGATTTGATCAGACAGTTTGACGCACTTTATCCATATGTTACGGGATTTTCACTCATGACTTATGATTATTCCAACCCACAGAGACCTGGTAAGTATTTATCTATTCTTGCATCATGTTAATGCGTTCCAACTTTCTTTTATAAAAAAATTTACAAACATTTAAATCAAATGAATTAAATATAGATATTTGCCATATTTGTACTAATGAAAATTCAATAGGACAACTATATTATAAAAACGAACAATTGAAATACTTTTCAGGTCCGAATGCTCCTTTGGAATGGGTCAGAAAATGTGTGACAAACTTGGTCCCGAATGACGAAGAAACAGAAAAGCGTGGAAAAATATTGCTGGGTCTAAACTTTTATGGAAACGCTTATTCTCCTGGAGGCGGTGGACCAATTGTAGGTCATGAATACATAGAACTGTTGAAAACTGCAAAAGGCTCAATGAAATATGACGATAAAAGCGTTGAGAATTTTTTAGATGTAAAGTAAGTCAATTAAAGTTCCATAAATTAATACTATTTACATATAAGTCATGTTCTTGTGACTGTGGACTATTTGATACGTTCAGATTGCTTGCTACGGTTATTGTTCTATTATCAATCTGTAATTTTATTTTCTGTTTCAGGACACCAAAAGGTCGAAAAATTATATTTTACCCAACCCTGTACTCCATTCAAAGACGCATTGAACTCGCGAACGAACTAGGTACAGGAATTGCCGTTTGGGAACTAGGACAGGGTTTAGATTACTTTTACGATCTTTTTTAAGGTTCAATATATTTATTCTATTAAGTAAATATTATCCATGACTGAGAAAGATTGTGCATATTAAATAAAATGTGAAATTTCATATTAGATATTTTTATGTCAATATCATAAATAAATAAAGATAAATATTTCACTGCTCATAACCGTTGCTACTTTTTAATGAGTACAGAATAGTATTTTAGAATAATCATACTTTTTCTTGATCGGGGCATTAAATATTTATATTTACAACCACTATTAGTCATGACGTATTTTGGTAAGCGAATTTGATTTTTCATACTTCGTTGCTACGGGTATGTTATTATCAAGCCAATAATTGAAACAGCAAAAATTTTAACACGGAAAGGTTTAAGAAACGATACGCTAGGTTTGATAGATACTTACCGATTTGTTACATGGAAATTCCACAACTAGCACTATTCATGTCTTACAAACGATCCTGGCTCTAGTCATTGTAATATTATATTGTGTTTCAAGGATGAATTGTGTAGATTTTTTTAGACTGCACATTAAGTATTATGTGCTGTTGTTGTTTGTGTTATTAGTTTTATACAGCACGATAATTATGCGAATCGATTTTATCACTAAAATAGTGGAAGATGTATTTTGTCTACGTCTATATATTATATTACAAGACCGTGGTATTGTATTGATTTCATCACTCAAACCAAAATATTTCTCGTATGTCTGTTATCTATAACCTTAAATGTTGTTTTAATATATGTGATGCTATATTTTTAACAAAAATCATTCCGACAGAAATAACTCTTTTATTTTTTTACAATGGTGTTATTTATACGTTTGCATTTATTCACATCAAAATGCTTTTTGTGAAGTTTTTAGTATACTTAACTAGAATTGGTTGCTGCAAAATGGCATATATATATAACCCACATATTTTTACTTCAGTTTCACATATTTATTTTTATTTTACATGCAATTTTAATCGCAAAATGTTGGTTAAATAAATAATTATTGCAATGCTTTTCAATTTATGCTTACATTGGAACGTCTTCCGTTGGAATATGATATTTGTAATTAGAAAAGATTACAAATGAAGAACATTTAAATAAAATAAAATACCTGATATGAAAATCTCGAATAAATTTAGACACTTGTTTGTTATCCAAAAAATATTGCCTCCAAATTATATTGTGCCTGGGGTCTCCCATGCGCATAATCCACCACCGTTGGTGGTGGAAGAAAGAGGAGTAATACTATTTTTATAGATAAAAAAGGATTATATTTTGAGGAAAGAATAAAGGCGCACAGAAGTGCTTCAACATGACTTAAAACCACTTTTAAGGTGTTAACTGTCAATTCTTGGTGGAAAGACATTATATTTAAAAAAATAAAACAATTCGTTTGTACTACTTCCACATGTTTATAATAATCGGGACCGGTTTCGGTCATCATGAGCATTGATCACTTGATAATACAACTAACTTTATTTAAATATTAAGTCACATCAAAATTACTCAATAGCCACTGTATCTTGGTGGGTTGCAGAACTTGTCGACGCTTCTTTATACTGTTCACTCCAATACTCCTCGGGTTTCCCGAAGGCCTGCAATCCATAATTAATAAACCAGTAAATTATATTATACCACCACTGAATAGATTCTAATTATGCTATCAATAAATGTAAAATATTAATTACCTCAGCAATTTTTTTAAGCAGATACATTTTTGGAACTTCTGCATTTGCACGATGTCCCCATTCAAAAACGTATCTAGTATTATCCATCTCACCAACCTAAAATATAAAGATTTTTTTATATCTCAGATAATCGTTACTTGAAGTTTCGTATTAGATTTTAAATAATAAAATACTTACTTTAGTGTATTTTAAATATAATTTCTTGGTGAATTGATTAGTTACTATTTTTTTTGTTACTTGATCATTTTCTGGTAAGAGGTCAGCTTTCTCCAAGAATTTCCACAAAGCATCTGAATAATAAAGAAGATTTATTTGCAGATGCAATCATAATATGCTGTAAATTATGTAAAAGAGTAATCTATCCAAATATCTCAGACTTAAACTTTTGATAGTAAGGAGAAGTTCATGAAGAGCTCGACATACTACTCTTTCAATAAGTGCAGCATCTGATCATCATTGAAATTCGGATAGCATATTATTGAGCCATAAAAAAAAATGTTAAGACTCCTATCCTTCTATCCCTACTCTATTCGATAAAAAGAAGTTGAGCAGCTGAGTAAAAAGCAGTTCTTATAGAAAACTTATGTTGAGACAACTCCATTAGGACGTCATATCCTTCACATTAGGAGCTGATATGGTTTAAAATAAATAGAAATATGTTGATTTCTGCATCACTCCAACTCCAGAACTAGTTCTACTAGGTAAATGCCAATTCAATGAATACATTTTCCTTAAGTTTACTGGAATATAGGACATAGAATAAGCCATAAACAAAAAACAGTCCTGTTACAAAACACACAGGACCAATGTTGAAAGAAGTAAATAAAAGTCAGTAAATCGACCTGTAAGAAAAGACTAGTATTGACAAATTGCCATCTCTATGTCCCATTATCACTATCGCAAAGCGAATGGGTGAGGAGGTTTAAAAACACAATCACACACATCCACACACGTCACAAACGTCATCTAGGGAGGTTACATACCAATATTAAGAATAGTTATTCATATTATATAAGGTACAGGTAGTTGACCTTTTTCAATAAAAGTGCCCAAAATAAAAAATGTGTATGCAGGATTGCTCTAAATTGTAGAGTTCACACAGGTGAAACTATCTTTTGTCGGATCGAGGAACTAACACATCACCATATATGTCATTCGGGTGTGACAGCGGCCATTTAGAAACAACGCCTTATGCAGTAAGAATTTTATTTTGAATTTTTTAAAAGAATTGTTAAGGATATCAGTGAATATAAGCATATGCTACTTGATTTAACCAAGAGTGGTCTTACAGGAAACTCTGAAGAAAGGTTGTCATGAAACCCTCTGATTAGGCATGGTCAAAGTTGTCAACCAAAGGAACTTTCAATTTTTTAGATGGTCAACTACTGACACAAAAACATGGTTGTTAAAAATTAAACACAATTTTTTTACAACATACCCTTATCTAATTTTTGTCTTATCATATTAATTTAGACATTTGATCCATTATGAATATATTTGCTTTGTCATCATTCGGTCTAATGCTAAACATTAATCATTATTTTTGTTGAATTTTTCTCTTCAACGGTCAACTACTGGTACGTTTACCTTATATCTAAATTTTTTAAATGATATAGTAAACAAACCCTCTTTAACAGATCCTCCACTCATGAAGATATGTGATAAAATAGCCATCAGCAAAATATGATTAGATGGGGCATTATCAATTTCATGCATATCATCAGTATCATCACATAGTATTAAAAGATAATGATTTTTTGAATCCAAATCTTGTATTTTATATCCGTAAACCTGAAAATTGTTCATAAATTTCATTTTGCATTTCAAAAATGAATATTGATTGGGGTGATTACCAACAATTAAAACACAGTGTCATTCCGGGGTAATATTTATACTTTTAACAGTCAATTCTTGGTGGAAACGCATTATTTTTATACATTAATGAAAAGGTTTAACATTGGCGGTTCATTATGAATACTAATATTAAGCACTAATTTGGTTGAAGGTAAATTTAATTGTCGGTATAATTAATAGTCCAGTTATTTTTTGAGTTCGATAACCACGAATTACTTTCTTAATTTAAAATACAATTAAAAGTCAAATGTTCATAGCCACTTAAATTGTTGTTCAAATAGAATATTATGAAATAAATGTTGCATCGAATACTGACCTCCTTCAATAATTTACACGTCCGTTTAAGAATGACATTTAGGTGACGAGAGAAGTCTTCTCGAAGCGATGAGACGAATTTCAATAAATCCGATCGCTTTATTGGAAGACTACTGCCAGATTTGTTAATAAAATATCTCGCGCATTCTTTTGTCGTCGATTCTATCTCTTCTTCGGTTATACCTCTATTACCAGACAAACTTCGATCAATTTGACTCATTCTTAGGATGCTATTTTTTGACTGTGTATTATCAATGTTTGTAATAAAATATAAAATGAAGCAGATAAAGTTGCAGGTAAATACAAAACAACATTTGAACAGCCAACGATTTTTGACATATATGTTGACAATCTATTAACGACAATGTTGCCAGACTTGTTTGATGGATTTTTTTTAATATGTATATTATTGAGGCCGAAATAACAGACAAAGTAGGTATGTAATATCTTTTTTCGGTAAAGGTTCGTTTTTGTAGACATTGTCTAAAAATGCTTTTTTTTCACCAAACACTGCGCGAAATGATGATAATTAGGTTAGAATAGCCTTCTATTAATCTAAATTTGCCCAATAACGACGAAAGGAAGCATTATAAGACTGGTATATCGCATAATAGTTGCATATGTCAAACTTTATTTTCCCAGCCATGTCGGTTATAAAATCAGAATTGCCAACCTAAAAACCAAACATATTCATGTGTACATGAAACCAATAAGATACTAAATTAATATTCGTACATATTCATATTCAAGTATCTTTATTTTTTTACGTATCTGGTTTTAGGCTGCCGGCGATAATCAACGTAAAATTCGATGCTTACGATTAAATTATGTATTTAAATGTGTTAGAATATATAATTGTTATTAACTTTTATACTCTCAAACATTAATTTGACGGATTCTCACGGCGCGCGCGCGCTTCATTTCGTGGTTATGGAGCATATTTGGCTTGATAAAAAACTATTCTAATCTATATAAAGACTATTCTAACCTATATATTATCATTTCGCGCAGTGTTAGGAGAAAAAAAAGCATTTTTAGACAATGTCCACAAAAACGAACCTTTACCCTTTTTTCAATTACAACTGTAGTTGAATTGCGTAAAATAACTAGTTTTGGAGAAAAGAAAATTTTTCAATAAACTAACATAATTATTTTAAATGTATATGGATCTAATTGTAGGATTGTGATATTCAATACCGAACCGTTTTAATATACTTATGGTTTTCACTAAAGTTTATTAGTCTACGTTTTCACTGAATGATCAGCCTCAATCAATGGTCATTTGTAAAAAAATCTTCCCACAGTATGCCCTGAAACAAGTATTAGAGTCACCCCAAAGATTGTTTGAATGCTTTACTTCTAGTCTTACTTGGTCTGATCATGGTTTCTTTCTAATATTATTTAGTAAAGAATATGTAAAACCTTTAAATGTTAACTTGATTATTTAAACAGCCAGAAAATAGCTGAATCCATCATCTCAATTTTAGTATTTCTCCAATAATTCAGGTGCCCAGTATCAAAGTTAGCCAAAGGTACCCTTGCAGTTTTTTCAGGAGGAAGGAAATTCTGTTGCTATACTTTTGACAATAAATATTTAAGTGAAATATTTTCCAAAAGATACTAGAACTCATCAGGAATACTAATAAAATGAAAAAAATGCATTTAACTTTATTATTAAGGCTTTAGCATGAGGTACCAATATGATCTTGGTCCGTTTTGATAGTGAGTTTTTCCGTTGGCTGTTTTTGATAGTAAGCGATGAACTTTTGGCCTTTTTTGATACTAAATGAAAGGAAAAAAAAAATAGCCAATGCATATTGAGTAAGATTATCATGTTTTATTGAAAAATATGCAACCCAAACAAATAACCACTCAAAAATAGATAATATAATTTCACAAAAAAATTATTAATTTCATTTATATCCAAAAAATAAAATTATTAGAACAGAAAACAGTTCTTAATGATTTCCATTTTTTATTTCATACTATAACATGGGGTGGACTTCACAATCATTATCAATCTTCAGGGTTTTTTGAGATTTATTGTTGACATAGGATGAGGTATATCGGTCTGTTTGGTTTAGTGATAAGAGCTTTGTCATAGCGATCAGGTGCGTCTGGGTAATAGTCAAGGCAGTGTCAATATTAAATTCAGATTTTTTCAAAGCGATGTTGTGATGTTGTTTCTCCTCGAGTTGACCTCGAGTGACTTATAAAAATTCTGATTTGGCTTATCTCATTTTGTCGGTGTCCTTGGGGCAGTTGGTAGTATCGTTGGCTATGGTTATAAGGATGTCTCGGGTTCAATTTCCGGTGCGGACAAATTGATTTTTCAACCTATTTATGGATGCATCCACCAATCCAATACTAAAACGGGTCATAGCGATTAGCTAACCACTAGTTCAGTCCTAGCCCCATCCTTCTATTCCTACTCTCTTCGAAAAAGAGAGGTTGAGCAACTAACAAGCAGTTCTCATAGAAAAATTTCTGTTTCAAAAAAAAGTCCATTAAGAGGCCATATGCCCCACGTTGGAAGCAGGCATGGTAAAACAAAATTTCATTTCATTTTTCAATTTCAAATAATTGGTGCATTGCATTAACGGATTACCGACATTAGTCAAATATATTTTTTTTTAATTTTACATATATAATTTTAAATTTTTTTTTTTTTTTTCCATGTCCGCTCCCAATGTGGAGCTAAAGTCTCCTAATGGAGGTATCTTAACAGAATTTTTCTACAAGAACTGCTTGTTACTCAGTTGCTCTACCTCTCTTTTTTTTTTGAAGAGAGTAGAGATAGAGGGATAGAGCTAGGTAAGGACTAGTGGTTAGCTAATCGCTCTCGCTACGCCCCGTTGGGATGGGATGGGTGGGAGGGAGGACGCAGACTACGAACAGAAATCCTTAAATCGATTGAAAGATCAATCTATGAAAACCGTCCGCACCGGGAATTGAACCCGTGACATCCGTAACCGTAGCCAGCGACGGTAACAACTGCGGCACGAACGCCGATTTTATATACATAGTTTTAAAATTTTATTAGGATTTCTGAAATACTGTCTTAACAGGGTGGGGAACTTTATGAGCACAAGGTTTATGATTGTAATGTTAATTTTTATTTTTTCGTTTTTTTCTATCGACGTACAGTGAGGATGGGTGGGAGGGAATTTCAGACATCACAGAAATCCATAAATTGATAGAAAAATCAACTAATGAAACTGTTCATTACTGTTATTCTAACACGTGAATACCGCATCGAAGCCTAAGACATTGACCATTCGACAATGGACCCGACAAATGGACTGACAATGTTAGTTATAAATGTCCTTTTCTGTTTAGTATCATGGTTATAAACTCCAACACAAAGTACACAAATGCTACTCTGAAATGATAAAACTTCGAGTACAGATGAGATTTCAATTGTCATTTTAAGATAAACAAAATGTCTAGAGCAAAAAAAAATGTAATACATAGAATATTCATACTTTTATCCTAACTGAGACACGTGTGAAAAGTATGCACCCATTTCATTTCCATATTAAATAACCTAGACTATATTGTAATGTAGTGATTTTTTTATGGTTGTAATTCAAATACTTCATTCCCATTTGTTTTGCACATTTTTATAAATATTGGTCTTTTTTCCTTTTATAGTGTGACAAATTTTATAATCTTTCATTTTCACCTTTGGTTTTTGAAGAATTAATATTTTTAATATTAACCAAAAAATCGATAAATAAGTTTTGTGAATCAAACGTGTATTATGGCGGCCATATTAAATTTTTTAAATTCAAGGCCTGTGATTGGCTTGTCAGTCATTCAGCCATTTATTTTGAAACAATGGAACAAACTTTTAAAAAGTTCAAAAACTGATTTTGATACTCGGGCAATTTTAAATGTCGATTTAATGATGGTTCTGGACGATTTTGATTCAATTTTTTTTTTGATGTTTTATAGGGTGTAAAGAATTTAATGTCATAAAAAACTAAAAAATGTTAAAAAGTGCTTTTGGATAACTTTGATACTGGGCGCCTCAATTATTATTGATTCAATATTCTTTCATGCTTTTCAAGTATTTTAGGATTATCCAGGTAGTCTACCCTGGCTAAGTGGAAGTCGACCACATACAAAAAATTATTAAATCTTTTGGTTCTGCCAAATTATACCTTCTTTTTACACAGTCAAAAAAGTTTCTTATATGTTTGGAAAAATAAGCATTTTCTACTAGATAATTTTTGATCAATATTATCAGTCAGCACCCGTGCCTAGCATTATAAACTTCCAATTAAACAGATGCCCATTTCAGTTTCAACAGCAAGAACGGTTTTTTTCGGAACAAATGATTGTTTTGAGTACGATGGACAGTTTTCTGGCTAAGAACAATAATATAAAATTAAGATTGATACATTTGTTATTCCACTGGCTTAAAAAATAAATAAAGAACAACAATATTATTTTTTTTATACTTCCCAATTTAATTACTTTAATTATCTATCAAAGGAGTCTACTGTATTTCAATTCCTTGCCATATTGTTTTAAATTTAAACAGCATAAAATAATGACTGACTATTAAACATTTAAAGGCATTGGTGAGAGCTATTGATTTGGATTTTATCTTATCTATGTTGTAAAAATACAATATTCTTGAAGTAAATATTTTTAAAATATATTTATCTAGGTAATAGTGCCAATATGAATAATATTATATTTAAGATAAAGTTCGCGCTTTTTCTGTTTTATTGTCTTTTAACCATTTGCTCACAGAAAAATTGGGGAATAATATGCCGATTTCTCTTTTGGCTGACTCCAGGGAATCTAAAAAAAATAAAAAATAATTATTAGTGAAATTTTCAAACATAAAGCAATGCTAAGTACAATATTACAAAAAATAATTGCAGATTGACTTAATATGTGATTGTCATCATAGCAGATTACAATCTTACAAAGTTACTCATATTAGACATTCTCATTTTTATTATGCCAGTTTGTGAGATGATTTTCTTTATTTTATCTGGAAATGCCATCAATATTTTAAGCTAATGGCTCTTTAGAAACAAGTACGAACTAGTAAATGCGAATTAAAATATTACTGAACAATATACGGTAATACTGGTGTTATGATGAATTGCCACCCAATGTGACAAGTGCAAAATACCCATATGAGGGGGTTTCTATTGGTAACGCAATCAGTGTAAAAGCGTTGCAGTATTTTTTTAGTAGTATACCTAGTGAATATCATACAACGAAGTTAGGGTGGCCGTCACGTAATCGTATTTAAATTTGACATTAGGTTTGAATACATAAAAAATTAGGAACATTAATTGATCTTAGCCACCTTGTTTCCCGATCAGATTGCAAATGTGTTTAATTAACCACTGGAATCGTAATAGGCACTTTCATCAAATAGATTCAAAATAATTATCTGAAAGTGCTCACTAGGAAAGTGAAAACATTCCAGTTTTTTAAATAAAATTTGTGGAATATTTACGAAACATGGTTGGATCTTGAATCATATCTTATACTGTTATTAAAAACTTCTTGCAGCAACTTTGTGATATACGTTAAGTCAGTCTTCAGTTTTCTATATATCTATTATTCAAGTCAAATCATTGGAGTCACCAGAGCCATGCGTAGCATTTCTTGTATCAGATAATCCATATAATCCTCTAATTGAATTGGGTTCTAAATAAATAGCTTTGTAGACTTTAGTAGGTCCCATTAAACGCCTCCAGTGATAGACGGCATCTTCACGAGCCAGTATATATGCTTCTATGGGTCCGCTGAAAAAGGTTAATAGAATTAATGGAAAACAAATTTTAACTTTTTATGAAGATAACACAAAAAAGAGGTTATGTATAATTTTTATAATTTTATTATTACGCATGATTCAGCATTAACAATTTAAAAAAAATCAAACCTGCACATAAAAGTAACAAGCCTATTATAAAAGAATTTATTTTTATGTTCTTCGTAAAAATATTGGGCCAATTGTGTAGACATGACGATTCGCGTTTCATCAATATAACTGAAACCATTATCGAGTATTGTTCTCTTCACATTTTCTAAAGCCCATGGATTTTTAACTAAGTGCGGTTTAATTATTGACACAGTCAGCTGAAGTGATTTCGCCACACACATATTTTGGCAAATTTTAAAATCATAAATTATTATACATTTGAACTGACAGATTATTGACAGCCTTTTGAAGTTGCGCGCGCTGAGCTCTCTTCTTTTTCAAAATATGGCTTATCAATTAACAATATTCCGAATATAAATTTTGTCAATTATGGAACATGTTCTACATTTAAATGTTTTCAAAATCCCCATTTGTCCGATTTTGTTTCATAGTTTGAGAGATATAAATAAATTAATATGTATAGTATCAAAGCCCCCTATACTTATGTAGAGGTTGTTATGATAGTATTCATCGACAACGGAAATATGCATTCATCGCTGTCAAATACTTACATTGCTTATGCTCCATAGATAATATACTATATGTTATACTCATGATAGATAATATACTATTTTAGTATATTATCTATGTATCCTATATTGATGTTTATAATTTGGTGAGAGCGTGTACCAAAATTAAAGTAATAATATATAGATATTATTGAAATCAAAATGCCGATAACCGAGCACAAACGAAAAGCCGATGATTATTCTTTAGTTCCTTCTGTCAAACGGAACAAAAATGAATTATCTGTCATCGGTAGCCGTGAAAAGGCAGTTGTTTCGGCTGCTGTGAGTTACCATACCTCAACTACATTTACTTATCCCTCAATCGTTTACTCTACAATTATAAACATTTATTATTCTTTTTAGAGTCAAGTTCCCCGTACATCGGCATTGTTTGCTCCTATAATGCTTCTTGAAGGGCATCAGGGCGAGGTGTTCTCTTCAGAATTCCACCCTGATGGGGATCATCTTGCATCAACAGGTTTTGATCGACAAATATGTGAGTAATTCATAGAAATATTATCAGTACATCAAAAGACTGATTTTCTGGGTATTTTAATTAATGTTTTATCAACATTTTTAGTTCTTTGGACAGTTTATGGAGAGTGTGAAAATGTAAGCGTTATGACCGGACATACTGGAGCCATAATGGAACTACACTTCTCCCCCGATGGTTCCAACCTTTTTACATGTTCCACTGACATGACACTTGCTCTATGGGATGTACCAACTAGCCAAAGAATAAAGAAATTGAAGGGTCACTCCGGATTTGTCAATTCTATCCAAGGTAATTATTTGCATCTCATAATATTACTGCAGTTATGCAATTTAAAAAACATCTCCCATCCTTGGTTACTGCAATAGTGTCAATAAGTATTTTAAAAAAATACACTAAAATACAGGGCTAGAGTCAAGATTTGTAGATTCATGGTATTTAGTAAGTAGACAGAGTCTTCAAAAGTTGGCTTTTTGTTTCAATTATAATTAATCAATATCAAACGCTGGCAAAAGATACAATGTGTCGCAGCAGTTGTTAAGACTATGCTTGTCTATTTACATAGAAATTAGATAACGCATTGCAAAAAGAAATAGTTAAATTTATTTAAAATGTTTAAATGAATATAATGTCTGAATTAGTAGATTGGTAAACGACTACACCACTGCTCATATATGATTGTGTAAAATGCAGTCTCTCATGCTTTTGAAAATTTTATTGAAAACAATCCAGTTCTCAACAAATTTGTGTACAACATTAAATATACATTTATATAAAAAGATATCTTTGGCATTACTGCTAATTATAGCCAATACGCAGATAGTTTGAATTTTTAAAACCATATGAAATAAACTCGATAAGAATTTTTAATATCCCTTCAGGAGAAAAGGCATCACAAACACCCATGCCCAATATTTCAAATGTTAAATTGAAAAAATTTAAATTTCATACTGACATCTGATCGCTGGATAAAGCTTTTATTAGACCATAGAGACCGATATATTATTATCTGCCAGTTAATTAGAAGGCATGGTTAATCCATAACTTTGTTATATTATTATTACTGATAATTTTCAGGCAACAGAAGAGGTCCTCAGATGTTAGTTTCCGGTTCTGACGACTCAACAATTAAAATTTGGGATGCGCGCAAAAGAAATGTTGTATCAACACTAAAAAATAACTATCAAGTCACAGCTGTCACATTCAATGATACATCAGAACAAGTGATCACCGGTGGAATTGACAATGATATTAAAATATGGGACTTGAGGAAAAATGAAATCGTTTACAGGCTTCGAGGTCACACTGACACCGTTACTGGTGAGCTTAAAAAAATAAGTTATTTCTAATAATTGTAATTGAAATACCGTCTAACAAAACTGAAAAACCATTACTCATTATTAGTACCTACTTTCTATTTTTTCAATCATCAACTTTTAAATTGAAATTGGAAAGGGTGCAACTCCATTTTAATTGAAAAAATACTTTGAATCTTTTGCCATCTTTTGGCTGTTATTAATATCTTTTTGTATTGTAATGAGGTAAATCTAAAAAATCTACCGGTTAAATTAATCATAGATGATGTAACTTCATAACCTTAGATTTTTACGCGAAATTTGAATGAATTTTTAAATAGATCATTAGTCCGATTTTTTACAAAAAAGGCGAAGATAATGATGCTTTGCATAGATGTCTATGCACGTTTTGAAAATGACGATTGCAAAATTATACATTCAATTCTCGACGAGATCGACTTGTTACTCGATATAGAGACCGTTATTGGTGTGTGTATGTATATATATATGTACATACACACACCAGTATAGTACTATTTATGTTACACACAAAGGCTTGCATTTTGACAGTTGACATATTGTATTGCAACCTAGATTGTTTCTGCTGCATTTTGTGTAAATATTTTGGTTAATTATCAATATACAATGACATATGACAGATTGGGATCTCTTCAGAAAGTATGTGAAATGAAATTTAAAATTTTAGAGTAGAACAAACCAAACCTTGTCCCTGCTTATAGACATTTACCTCTACAATGACATAAATATGACAGATTGGGATCGCTTCAGAAAGTACGCGAAATGAAATTTAATGTTTTAGAGTAGAACAAACCAAACCAGCTTGCTGAGGAACTCAGTTCGAGTCCATCCGTGTGCTCGAATGCCTGAAGATGCCGAAAGGCGAAACCCGGGTCGTTAGTGACAAAATACATGGAAGTGTACAAAATCTCAATAATCCAAATTTGATATTGAAATTCCATCAAGCACCCTCAGTCGATGTCTTAAATTATATTTCTATTCGTTGATTGAATTAGCATTTACCTGGTAGAACTACATTGTAATGAAAGAAAAATTTCCACTTGACATTATTTCCTCATTTAACAAAACTAAATTACTTCACCAATCAAGGCGAGAATGATGTAATTCTTAATAAATGACTGATTTCTAACACCACTGATGAAGGCGAACCTTTAGATAACTAAATGTCTACTGGGATAATCTGTTAGTACCAATATTTACTAGATGTTAGTCTTAATGACTCAATTATTTGTTCACTTCTTCATCTTGAGTCACTGACGGTTTACATAAAAGGAAATAATAAAATATTTGAAGAAGAAACTAATAAACTATGATTAGGAAAGATCACTCTCTCAGAGTGGGTATCTCAGCTCTATTATATCTACTAGGTATCTATTAGGATGATATTCTCAAAATGCCTTAGAAAATTTGGTCTTCAAATGATTTATTTAGCCTTACTATTAACCCAAAAGTTTTTTAGCAGGCATAACAGTAGAATTAATATACAAATGAAATGTGAAAGAAGAGTTAAACGCTATACCGAGATCATAGATGAATGTTTGAAAACTGGCAGACCACTTAACGCTGTCTAAATGGTTTTACCTACCGATACTTTGCTTCTTACCATTTTTCTTTTTGCAACTTATATATCCCGTCAATGCATGATTTTCTACTTTTAAATAAAACAAATATAGTCATATGCAATGTATATGTATGATTACAGGAAAAATTATCGAATAATTTTTATTAGGATTACAACACAGTGATAGATTTCATTTTTTGCTTATTACTTTGGTCCTGTTGTTGCAAAATGGAATTTTAATAGGTTTTGTGAATCTTTCCACGCAGAGTAATGCCCAGTCCAATACTATATTGTCTTGTGTATTTTACTGGACTTCAAATTATTATTTCGACGATTGAGACCTTGCATACTTAGTTTCCTAGCCATCTCAAGTTCGCATAAAACAGTTGTGTGTAGTTTTCGGTGAAAAATATCATTTGGCCTCGTTCCGAATATCTGATATTTATGTAAACATTTTCTTACACCCACATATGACTTCATTATTTCATGTTATATTTATTTGCATATACTGATACATGTACTTCGCATTATATTATGAAAGATCAAAACTGGTTACTTGAGTTTGATTTGCATGTTCAACAGAATTCGAAAATTTACTAAACGATGCAAAAAATGTTGCGAGCTTACTTATCTGTCAATTTGACAGATAGGTCAATTCAAGCGTAGACAATTATAGTAAAAAATGATAGTGTTTCATAATTTTCCCATCGACATATTGTCAAAGTTTTGCATTTATACAGTATGGAAAGTTTTGTTGCTTCAAGCTATTTTTCGCTAGATGTTTCAAGTGACCTTCTATGTTGAATTTATTGTGGTAAGACGTCACCGTTAAAGAAGCGAAACACGTGTCACATTTAGTAACACAGCCAGTGTTATAACAAAAGTTATCAATTTATATTTTATTTTGATGTTTTTTTCTTATTATCTTAAGTAGAAAAGCACTGCCACAATGTTGCTTTTTACTGTTTTTGAATATTTAAATGTATTTCTTTTATTTCCCCAGGGCTTTCGTTGTCTCCAGATGGCTCATACATTTTATCAAATTCTATGGACAATACCTTAAGAATATGGGATGTCAGACCATTTGCGCCAGCAGAGAGATGCGTCAAAATATTTGCTGGTCACCAGCACAACTTTGAGAAAAATCTTTTGAGATGTTCCTGGGCTCATGATGGTTCCAAAGTAAGACCATGTTCCTATATCTATTATGTTAAACTGCTTTGATGGTATTGTGCAGAAATGCTTCGTTCATTTCTGTAATAATGTTACTTATTCATTTTAACCTTTCCTCAGGTATCTGCAGGGTCGGCTGACAGATTTGTTTACATATGGGATACCACCTCAAGAAGAATCATTTACAAATTACCTGGCCATAATGGTAGTGTGAATGATGTTGATTTTCATCCCAAAGAACCTATCATTCTATCTGCCTCAAGTGACAAACAAGTATATTTAGGAGAAATAGAAACATAATATAAAAATAAAATGTTCAACACAAAATTATCAACAAAAAATTCTTCTATCAAATGTAACATGTATTATAAATAAGTTTAAATAATAAATATTTTTTCTCATATATAGAATTTTTCACTATTTACTATAAATATAATAATTTATCATTATTACCGAGTACTGTTGTCTTTTCAGAGCAGTGAAACACTTGAAAATGTAGAAAGTTTATTATACAGCAGACTTAAAGAAGAATATAAGTAAGTGATTACTACGTCATGCTGGAGAAAGATTCAGTATAAAATTACTCACGGAACAGTAAAGTAAAAATTCAAGAATCACAAGGCCCTTCCGCTTTATATTCCATTTTTATAAACTCGTAATGAAGCCGGCAAAGATCGCATTTTTTCAAATACTCTTTGCATTCTTAAAAATAAATGGCATTTTTGAAGGAATCATATTTATTTAAAATCTCACTTTGAAGGAAGGTCGTGTGATGGTACTAAGTAACTTTGAAAGAAAATCTTTTTTGTTACAGTTAATGCGAGAAAGTGATTAACTTTAATCAGCTTAAAATGCTTGTCAGTATTGGTTCATAAATTATCTGCTTTGGCAAAATTAATGTTTTGATCCAGTTTATTAATTTTTTCCTAAATTCATATACAGAAATCATAGTGAAACATATCTATTTATTAAAAAAGATGAAATCAATGTTTCAAAAAATCAACATCAGATTTATAATGGTTTTAATTAATTTATCAACCTAAATCAATATTTTTTTTGTAAAACTGAGATTTTAAGCAATTGACAAACTAATATAAAAGTGAAGTAGGTATCTAAATATATCAAGTAAAGAGATGAATTATCTTTTAAATTGCAGAGCAACAAATTTCATATATACTTTTTATTATTTCCTTATGTAAAATTGTAAAATTTTCATTTCATAGAATCTTATTAGATTACCTACCTGTAAGATTTAGTTCCCAATTCTATAGCTTGAAGTTTTGTTAAAAGTTTATTGCACAATTCTTGTGGACAAGATAAGTAAATCCATTGTCTGTAATACTACCTACTGTTATTTGTTGTAACTACACAGCAACAATATGTTGTTTCCAAATTTATTCTACAAATTAATGATTGTTAAAAAGTAACGAATCAACTACTGTTAAATCTATAGCTATGTCTAAAAAGTGACTTGAAACGGCATGCGATGAAAAAAATAAGATCCAATATACTGTAAAGATTCATTACACTTCTATTAGAATCGTTCGTATATGGAAAAGTATATTTTTACAATAATATTTAAAGGAATTTTCAACTTACAAACTGGTAACTCTGTTTGTTGACGACTGTGCAATTGTGCTAAAATGGCGAATTGTCATAAGTTGAAGTTTTAACAGGTGCGATATGATTTTCATTTATTGTGATGAATCAAGGTGAGTAATATGAATTTTGTTGTCAACCGTTTGATGTTAAATTGTTTTTTCTTAGATTTGCACTCTGCAATGTATATTTATATCATTTAAAATAACACATCCAATTTGATCAGCTGATGTTGTTCTCGTATTTATGACCTTTTACTATTTATTGTATCATTTATTTGACTCGTATTGGACGAATTAAACATTATTCAGTCGCAATGTGACATTTGCAAGATAAAAAAGCGATTCATTACAACTTACTTTCTATTTTACGGTCAAAAGACACATCACCAACTGCGAACGCTAGCCTCCTCTATGCAACCTATTACTTTTGTTTGAAAATCGAGTTGTGCTACATTTCCCTTATTATGCATTTCGCTCTATTGACATTTTAGGTTGATATATAATGGCTTCGGGTGCATCATCCCTCGACAGTAATGAGAGTAGCGGTGAGTTATCTTACATAATTTTATATTAAATTATTTATGACAGCTAAGGAACAGTAATTTAGTGGTAGGTATTTGACGGTACTGTCAACTGTAAATTTTTTCAAATTTACTTTTACACAATTTATCGCTGAAGTCTCTCGAATATTTGCGAAAGTTATTAATAAATAACAGTAATGTATGTTAAAATTATTTTCATATTTGAACTACTTTTAGAATAAAAAAAAATATCAAAAAAAAAAAATCGGATATTTATAGTTGTGATGACAAGTTTGTCTTTATATTGAATTGTTTTTTTTAATATGACAGGAAAGTTATCAACTGTGATTAGCATGTTGAACCGCCGCTCTGCCAGCTTAGCTATTGTGGCTGACATATTTTCTTTATTTTGAAGCATTGTGCAAGCACCGAGACTTGTTTTTGAAAAAAGAAGTTTTGATTTTAGAATTTAGAATGACCATATTTCTCGTAGAATTATATTAAATAACACAATCGTTTGTGACATGCTGCTGAGATGAAATAATTAACATGGTCCAATCGATCAGCGACATGATGTTAGTAGCCGATTTAAAAGTGGATTATATAATTATCTTAAATTGTTACTATCATTGACACATTGTTTTAAGTTTTTGTGATTCGGGTGGCACTGGCAAAGAGCAGCAATGAATGCAACAATTTTACACATCCCTACAACGTGATGAACATTATTTTATATAATAATTCCTCAGCATGAAAATTATAACTGATATTCTCTAAAAACTGTACATGGTTGGATAGTTTTGTAGTGGCTTATGATTTTTAATGCAATGTTAGATAAATGTTCAAAACTATGCAAGAGTCTGTTGCTTTTTCTCCATTTTTATGTATTTAATTCAACTGATAATTGTATCAATGAAAGTTTTACACAAAAACAAAAAAATTACCACAAAACTATTTTACATTTCAACATGTTTTGTGCATGCCACAATACTTAATAAGTATTGGGGGATTTTTCAAAAGAATGCAAAATTCACAGCAGTTGATATCATACCCTTATTGTTCTTTGTTCAACCTTTGAGAATAAAACCGGTAGCTGCTTCAAAGCGGAGTGATTATCACCAATCATCCGTTTTCTCAGAAAGATAATATGTGTCGCTACTTTTCCAAAGCAGCCGTATCCATGTTTAGGTATTTCCGCTTTTTTTATCAATTGCTATCGACCTATTTGCTTTTAATATTTCTGTATTAAAAAATGGCCAAAATGCTATTAAATACCAAGTAAATCAGTATTCCTATAATCTTCCAACATTGTGACTGTACATGAAGAACCAAAAAAGTGGTTTTTCTCTAGTTCATCTATTTTGATATGCCTGCTTTTAAAAGTAGCGACACATATCACCTTAGCCATTAAATAAATACTTATTGTGTATAATTGACTATGCCAAGTTTTTTAAATATATGTTTTAAATGCTAAAGCAAATGTAGGGGCTTCAGTTTCTATTGCTGATTGTTGTGGACAGTCACTGTTTAAATATTTCCATCATCAATTGATTTACAAGCCATTGTCACATGTAATTCGAGGAGAACTGAAATTGTTGAAAATAACATTTCCACAAAAAGCTAATGGCACTTCATGGTCAACCTCCTTTTTTTTTTTAGATTAAGTTGCTAAGCACCCATACCTACTAAATACTGTATTTTAATTCAGTAAATTTTCTGATTTATATTGGGGAGAGTGGTTCTCTGTTGAATTTAAATATTCAAAATGCATGATACGGAGTTATTATTTTTTCATCATTTGAGTGCAAACACCTGAATAAATATGAAAATGTAAGAAACAGTGTTTCCTAAAATATTGACTTGTTCAAATACATATTTGATCGCTTTTAAATTAGTATACGGTGCCGTACGAAGAGCATCCCATGACATCACCGTGTTAATGTTCTGTTTTAACAGAGGCGCAAACTTTTAATGCAGAAGACTGTTGTAATTGTTGCTATAACTTTGCTCCAGTTTTACTTTGTTGGCTTAGTCAACAAGAGAAAGTTTACAATTGATATATTATGTTTTACCTGATAGGTATGGGGATTTTTCACGCTTCTTAGTTTCCTTGATTTCAGCTGGCTATTGCATAACAGATGGAGAAGCGATTGAACAGTTTCATTTCAGTTATACAACTGGCTTTTTATTGCTCTTTTTTAATGTTTTATTAAGTGCATTTAATATTATTTTATGAACATTATGCCTGATTATTGACATAGGAAGATGTATAGTTATTCTGAATGTGTGCATTTTATAATGACGGTGTTGATTGGCGGCATTTAATCATTTTATATATTTACATATAAAAAAAAAGAATTTATTAGAGTGGCTGTGAAAGTATAATAGATATATCATCAAAAGTCAAGGTTGCCCTGTCTACATACTTTGATATAAATGTTTTCATTCGAAACAGAGTATATTTCAAAATTTTCTCACCTACTTATAACATAAATATTATACAATAAAATATATTTTTGTTTACACATATATACTTTTTGGTAAATCTTTCGTTCTGAACAGTACAATTACTACCGTAGATCCTTATTACATACTACAGATTAACCCACCTAGTATATTAGATACTGTGTAAATTATCCAATAATTGATATCCAAAATATTAAATTAGAGGTAAACCTTTTCTGGGATATTATGATGAATAAAATATTGAAATATGGATAAAAATTGAATCAGTTTATTAATATTTATGTACGAAATCAGTTTATTTAAAAATATGTAAAAGAAAACTTACATATATCAATATGTAGGTTTTTTAATGTTAAACATAGCTTATATTAAAAAAATGGCAGGCTACAGTATTTATTAAAGTTCCCTAATTCCGGTACTACCGCAATAATATTTTATATACATTTGATGGGGTGGGCACGAAAAGTTTTATTGTTTAGCTTTTTAAAATGTGACCTATTTTTTTCAGTGAGTCTTTCTCACGGCTTCATACCCTCATCGGAGCACACTACACTCAATTTACCTACGATCCCTCTACCGCTAGACTTCGAAAGTCTAACTCAAAACTCCAGCTATGACAAACAATTCAGCTATCAGGTGGTCAAGCAGCCGACCTACGAAGGGATGAATCCGTCCTACGACTCTTTGACCCAGGCACAATATGAAGGCTTACCCAAACAGAACAATGAGGGAAGGAAGCAGCAATGCGACACCGCAGTACTCGAGCTGAACACTCTTCGAAGGCAGCATTCTGAAATCAGCCGAAGATGTGAACACGCTATGAAGGTATAGTACTATAGTATTACCAACATTACTTGACCGCCGCCGAATTTAGAACTAAAATTCTCAGTCTAGGATAAATTTTCCCAATTGCAATTTTATGCAAAACAAATATCTTTCTAAAATTCATGCCCACTTTGGATAACCGTTGCTAAAATATCAGAGTATTGGTTTTATGTCAGGAGTGTCGTACTAAAATATCAATTATAATTTTTTTTGCAAAAGTATTGTTTTTACATAAAGATAGTGTTAAATTATCAAAAAATTACTTTTCTTGTTGATTTATAAATATTAAAGCTTGTGGACATGCAGTTAGAACAGCTTTATCCTAGGCTGAGACTTTTCTTTAGCAACTGTCGAACAGTAGCGTACGTAATACGTACTTCAACAAACAGTGTTGTTATTAAAAGTACAGTGGAAATAAGTGGCTACTGCATGGTTAATAGTTGAAAACGAATCTGTGAGAAAGCCCGGGATGTTATATGTAAATTTTGTTCGTTTTGCAAATGTAAAAATTCTAGTAAATAACCAATACTCTCCATCAGTTACAATGCAGTGCGAACTTACAGAACAATCAAATTTTTAGTGTTGCCAAGCTATTCGTTATTAAATACTTACGTATTTTTTATAAGACTTTTTACATATATTTTTAAATATTCTATACATACAGCCTTTACTTTGTGGAAAATCAATTTCAATATAAAATTAAAATTGATAACGTTGTCATTGCATTTTCATACACAATTTTAATTTTAAGTATATAAAAATATTTTTAAGATAGTATTTAAAATTGTGTTTACATCTAATTATAATGTTAAAATAAAAATATATTTTTATAATATGTACATAAAGTTTTTTTTTCATTTATATCTTTAAAAATTGTTAAATAAACAAATAATTTTGGTTGAATATGGGAACATTCCTAACGCGACAGTGGCGCCCTGATTAGCGGTCAAGTTGTAACACCTTAAGTGGAGTAATTTTTTGAGATTTAGTATCATATTAAATTTTTTTGATGTATCCATAATAATTATCACAACATGTAACTGGTAAAAAAAATCAAAGACGTGTCTCTTATATGTTTAGAAAGTGGTGTTAAGTTTGCATGAGAATAAAAACAACTATAAAAAAACAGAATAAAAATGTAATAAGTACTTAATTACACACACGTGTTATCAGTAGATGCAGTAACTATGCTGAACAAACCATTATAGTATGGTATGAAATCTCGCTTAGCCCGTTTCAGGGTGAATCCTTTATCTCAACAATTCTGTACAGATAAAACTTAGAAAACGGTCTTTGAGCATACTATAATATAGGATGCGATTCATTTCCTGAAAAAATCGACTTAAGAGTTATTATAAAGAGTTATTGTTTAAATGACAGTTTGTATCTCACTCATCATTGTATAACTGAACTATATTTTTATGGCAGATAGTCAATATTTCAAAAATGTTATAGAATCTTCGCAGTATGTGAAGAGTTTGATGAAAAACTAATGAATTTGTCTTATTTCTTAGGAACTTGAATATTTCCGAGGGCTACACAGGTCAGTCAGGACTCAGCTGGAAGTCTCCGCCCTGGACTCAAATAACCTCCGAAGCAAATATGGTGAAATGCTCAATGATAATCAGAGGTATTTAATCAATTTTTTACTCAAATTATTCACATGTTTATAGATCGATTTTCTATTAAGTTTTTGGTGCAATTTTGCTAGATTGGAACGAGAGGTGCAGCGCCTCCAAGAAGGAAATAATAGTATCAACGGAGGAACCGGAAGCGCTGGACCAATCAACAATGACACGACTGATACGGCTTTGATGCACACTCTTAGGAAATATGACGCTCTCAAAGGAGAATATGATTGTCTCAGAAACCGGTTTGTAAACATTCAGTTGATAATGTACCAAACATCTATTCTTTCAAACAGTTTTCACTACAAAAATGGTTTTCATGATGTTATTATTCATCTTTAGCTAGCAGATTTTGTTCATTGGTGGTTACTAGATTTTTAGTAATTCATCAATTATGGGGATCGCCAATAATGTCCTCTTGATGAACTCTAAAACATCAACCAGTATTTATTCGTACAAATTTCCAACAAATATATGAGAAGACCCGGATCGAAGAGAGGCGAATGGCTGGTTATTGAACGTCCTGGAAGGGCTGGGATCTCAAACAAACACCATTTCAAATTCGGTTCAACACTTATTTATTTTTAATCGAAGATGCAGTGGTTTACAATACACAAATATAATCTTAACACCTAAAATTGATTCTAAATTTACATTTACCTAACACATAAATTTACTTTAAGTTATAATGCAAGTGACACGGCAAATGATTTTAAATTAAGTCCAATTCAAAACAAACACAAACAATTCACAACGTCACCGGTGCGGCCACGAGGCGGCTAGTCCGGCTCGACAGATCGTAATCGACTACTAACACATAAAATCATAAAGGACATCCGCATCGTCTGAGACACCCCTTTCTGTCAAAAATGGACTCGTCCAGCGAATGTGCCCGTCGGCTATTGAACGAGCGCCCTTCGCGACAAGAGTCGGGCCGATTTCTCCGAATCATTGTCGTTACCGCTGGACGATTTCAGTTATGGACCCTAATGAAACTTAAACTTAACAAAAAAACCAGAGTGTGTCATATAATGTAACGTAGTATGTTAATTGTTATCTTTCTGTTTATTCATAGCTATGATGATGTCATATCTACGCATAGTGCTACTGCAGATCAATTACAAGTCTGTCAAGAAGAAAGTGTTCGCTTCAAAACTCAAGTCCACGAACTCACTCAAGAGAGAAATTCAGCGGTGAGTATAGCCTTGCCGTGATGTCGAGATTTTGAATCATAAAACAAATTAGAATAATATGAAATATAACTTTTTTTAGATTCGCGAGCGCAACGGCCTAAAACAACAGTGCACTGCCGCTATTCGGCAGTGGGATATAGCCTTAAGGGAACGCAACGAATATCGAGACGCTCTCGGCAAAGTTAGTTCGCAACACGAGGAAGCCGTCAGAGAAATGAATCAAGCGATGGGGGTTCGAGTGAAGGCGACTAAAGACATAAAACGGCTCACCGATGAAAGAAACGCTGCCATGCATGAATATTCTTTAATAATGAGTGAAAGGTATACATTTGACATTTCGAATTTCAAACGGAAATGATTTTTAAATATAAATGTAATTTTATATAATATTATTTACCGATTATAATAGAGCCTATTCACTATTTAAATATAATCTAAAGAAATAACAAGTGTGGTGTTGGGGCAGACGACGGACTGTGACTTAATCACAATGGAAGGTAATAAAAACATATCCCTGAAAAATGATTACTATTTATCACTCTTATTAATTTTTTTGAGACTTTTTGTTAAACGATGTATATTATAGAATTTCCTGTTGCTCTGTTTAAAAAAATAAATATATTTAGTATAATTCTACTTTAAATATCAGTCAGAAAAAGTGCGAGAAAACAAACTCTTCGGTGCATTTCAAAAATCTTTATAGAATCGTTATATTAAATAAATTGTAAATTCTGTTCGCATCACTTTCTTAAAAATACTTTGTCCTACGATTTGGCTGAGACATCAAATCTCGATAACCTACAAGAAATCCTAATCCAGTCACGGCGTAAAGCAAATAAAAGCATATCTGAAAAACAGATGTCAACTCTTTGTTAAACAGGCTTGAAAACTTTACTATTTCCATTTAAATAAAAGTGCAATAGTGTAAAATACTTTGAGAGTGCAATTATTAACAGAAAATTTTTTTATTTTGTCGTTTCATATTTTTATGCGATGGAAAATGATTTTCGCGAAATGAGAGAAAAACCTACTAATTCCTCTTAAGATGTAAATTGATTAATTCATTATAACTTTGAAATAATTTTCTAGAAGCTATTACTTCCAATTTGGGTGTAGATTTTTATTGTGTTCTGTGCGCACGTGTTACTCTACTACCGCTGATTCCAAGAAGGGGGGCGATTGAACTGAAATGAAATTTTACGCTCCATATTATATGGCTAAAAATTTGTTTCCAAATATTAACATTTCCAAAATTCTTTTGTTCATTTGAAACAAACAAAAAAATAATGTGACAAAAATCACTGATAAATATGTGCTGCATCCATATCTGAAGAAATAATAATAATTGAATAAAAAATAAGAGAATGGCAATTGGTAATAGACAACACACCACTAGGACGCACATATGCGGTCATACTCCTCAAAGGGTTAATAAAAACATTTTAAGAGTTGTCTGAAGAAATATTACTTCCCTACCATTTATACGGGCTTAGCTTTCAACGTGTTAAATACAGTCCTAGGATTTCTAATAATTGTATCAACTTTTGTTCATTATTATTTATTGTTATTTTTTATAGGAATGCATCGTTATTATAAAATAAATGTGTGACTAATCAAAAGTACGTTTGCAGGGATACAGTACACAAAGAGATGGAAAAGCTATCAGACGACTTGCAACGTGCAGTTAAACGCGCCCAAGCCGCTGAGGCTGAATTGGCAAACATGGATCGAGAAAAGAGAGCCTTAGGACTTCAAGCCGAGTCGCTCCGAAGAGAAATAGCATCCGCTTTACTCGATAGAGATCGCGCATTGAGAGAGTGCTCCGATCTCAGCCGGAATGCCGCCAACAATCAACCCAATGCCGCTAAAACGAGGTGAAAACTTTCACTTATAATTACGTACAACATAGTCATAATGATAGATCGCACGCGTGGATTCTATTATATCAAATGAATAGGTTATTGTGTATTTCGATTTAAAGCTTTTAAATCTTGACAGTGAAAATCTTAATTTTCCTGCAGTTATAGATGAATTTATCTTGGTTACTCAAATACATTCTGTGCTAAACGTAAGTCCTCTGTGATTTGTAAATGAACAGGTATAATACCATTTATACGGGCTTAGCTTTCAACGTGTTAAATACAGTCCTAGGATTTCTAATAATTGTATCAACTTTTGTTCATTATTATTTATTGTTATTTTTTATAGGAATGCATCATTATTATAAATTAAATGTGTGACTAATCAAAAGTACGTTTGCAGGGATACAGTACACAAAGAGATGGAAAAGCTATCAGACGACTTGCAACGTGCAGTTAAACGCGCCCAAGCCGCTGAGGCTGAATTGGCAAACATGGATCGAGAAAAGAGAGCCTTAGGACTTCAAGCCGAATCGCTCCGAAGAGAAATAGCATCCGCTTTACTCGATAGAGATCGCGCATTGAGAGAGTGCTCCGATCTCAGCCGGAATGCCGCCAACAATCAACCCAATGCCGCTAAAACGAGGTGAAAACTTTCACTTATAATTACGTACAACATAGTCATAATGATAGATCTCACGCGTGGATTCTATTATATCAAATGAATAGGTTATTGTGTATTTCGATTTAAAGCTTTTAAATCTTGACAGTGAAAATCTTAATTTTCCTGCAGTTATAGATGAATTTATCTTGGTTACTCAAATACATTCTGTGCTAAACGTAAGTCCTCTGTGATTTGTAAATGAACAGGTATAATTTTTTCCTAACCTAACTCATCTACTACCATGGTTATTATGATTATGTGAATAAAGTCTGTAAATTGATGTAAAATATGCTATAACAGGTAAGCATCAAAATAAGATCCACTTGCAACATTTTTATTGAAGCATTAATTTTGTTATCAAGCAATCAGGACGCAGGATTACATTAAAATGTTAATTGATTGTTCAGCTTTCGTTGTTCAGCCGCTCCGATAAACTCAATGTTTCATTTCCTAAAAATATTTATTTACAAAGGTTCGCATACTCAAAATAAATATTTAATTAGTATCCCACAAGGTTGCGATAAGGAAATGCATTGTAAAGTTACCTAAGATTGCGATATAATAACATTTGTATTTATGCAGGCTATCTCATTAGTTTGTGATGCAAATTATCATAAAAAGAAACTGATAAGCTATCTGTAAGTGATTTTTAACTTTTGCGATAATGGTAGGCTCAGAGCTGATAAAAATAATTTTTCTATATTTCCGATGATGGATATGTCGACAGAGGTGTCTTGAACTTGAAATCGATTTAGTAAAAAGTCAATATTTAACTAAAAATTGTTTCTGGTGATTTTTTTGTGTATATTGTGACGGTCACCGGTTGTGCTAAAGAAATACTCATGGTAGACTTTTGGGATGCATATCAAGCATTGTATGTATACATTTTGTCACAATGACTACTAGTAATAACAATTCATTTATTTTCTTTATCACTGTCAGATATCCTACATTATCTGATACATACCCAGTGCTGTCCTAAATTTTGCAGAGGGTAACACTCTCCTTGTGCATTAGTATATAATATTATACTATATATAATATAAATTACCTGAATCAGATATATCTACTCTTCTAAATAGATTAAAATAAACATGTGCCTTGGAAAATGAATAAAATATTTTTTGAATTCCCTGCAACGTTTTAAAAATCTTAATGTCTATATTACCTGTGCTGAAACATCATTGTGTCAACAATTTGTAAATGAACATGGTAAAATAGATCTTATGTGAAAAAGAGACATAGATTTGTTTACACACTACATGTTTTGCAACATGTGCAAGTGATTTTTTAAATATGTTTTCCATTTAATCAAATAAATACCAATTCACACGCATAAATTTCCTGGCATAAAAGTGGTTGGATGATGAAGTACCCTGCGTTGGATGAGAAAACTTCTTTTGGTCGGTCACCGATGACTTATTTTATATCTTGAGCAATCTCTGAATTTAACAGCACTATACATATAAAATAGTATATTGTTGATGCAATATGTTGTAGCAATTCATTTTTAATTTGAAACTGAAAATTGTTTTAATTGTTATAAACACTACTAAATGGTATATTTTTCGTCAAGATGAAAAATGCACTGATATATTTTGTGAAAATGTGATGTAGGAAATTGAATTTATTTATTTTCTAGATTGGACAATTCTGTGTACCATGGTCATGGCCATGAAAGCGCCGGACCCGGAAAAGACGGCTCGAATGGTGGGCAACACGGCACAGATGCGTCCATCGATAAACTTCAAGGTAAATTAAAAAAAATTGAAAGCAGTAAACTTTGCAAGAATACATTTTGTTTTGTGAATTTGAATTAATAATTTTATTTAATAGGGCTAGTCGGTATGGTATTGAATCCCAGAGATAAGGAAAGAGTGGATAATCTTGAGACCGCAAACCAAGAACTCGACAGATTGAGGAAGAGTCTTGACAAACTTCAAGGTGAACTGACAGAAGCCCACCAAGAAGCTGAGGTATTTTTTTTTAATTACATAATAATGGTTTTTCTGTTTTGCGCCACTGCAAACTACATGTATATTTTATTAATGCACTTTTAATTTTTATTAGGTATCAAAAAGAAGAAGAGACTGGGCTTTCTCAGAAAGAGATAAAATCGTTTTAGAAAGAGAGAGTATTCGCACACTATGCGACAGACTGAGAAAGGTATGTTGCAATTTTGTTTTATTCCATTTGACTCCATGAATGCTATACAGATTTGCAAATAATTAGATTTTTGTTTTATTCTAAATCTTTATTTCATATCTACGAAGATTACCGAACAATTGTTTTTTTTTCGATATTACTATAATATATTTGATTGGGCTATATGTTACAGGAACGCGATCGAGCCGTGAGCGATCTGGCGGAAGCCCTCCGCGATTCCGATGATATTAAAAAGCAAAGAAATGAAGCTTCCAAAGAATTGAAAGAACTGAAAGAAAAGTTTGAAACTGAACTCGAAAAAGAAGAGTCAAATTCATGCCGAGTCCACCACTCTCCCATTACTCACAATCACTCGAGAGATTCTGCTATAGATGCAGATTTACAGGTAACATGGAGAATTTGAATAGTATTTTTATGTTTTCTATGGATTCGGCGGTAACTTTGTGGAAATTCATTTTTAATATAAAATTAAATTAAAGATTGATAACTTAGTTATTCCACTTGGTTTATCACTAACGTGACGTGTTTCGCCTCTTTAAGAAGCTTCTTCAGACTAACAGTATCGTAAGGTTATTTACTTACTATTTTAATGGTTTATAAATATTAAAATAGCCTGATTATAATCTTGGTGTTATTAAACACTGAATCAAATTTAACTATGGCTCGTTTGAGTCAAACGAGAGAGAGGAAAGAAGAGGGCGGAGGGTTCTTGTTTAGAACTACCTTCACCGTCACTAATGTAATCACTGCTGTCTGTGGGCCCACTGGAATCTTTTTTTCTTTCTCAACAATTTAAACGGGGAACCTATCCAATGACACTTGCATTTGCCTGCAGTTGATAGAATGAATACATATGCGTTATTAACACACTACGTACTTTAGCTATCGAGCTAAAATTTATTATCGTCTTACAAAACATTCGAAAATCAAGTTTTTCGTTATCCAACATAGCATAATAAAGTTGAGGTTTTTTGTATATTCGTATTTTCCTATTGTTTTTAACCTAATGATTATTATGAAATAGTCAGGACACCATGCAATACAGATAGCATAGGTATCACATACCTTTTATGTGCGTATCCCCTTCACGCTTAGCTCAGTAGTGCGTACAATATTTATTTATAGGATGAATGCCATAATATGTCCACTGTAACATTTCAGGAATGGGAGTCTGAATTGCTGGAAATAGATCTAATTGGAATTCCGTCGACCGGGGATATGGGATTTGAGCTTGTCGGAGGTAGAGACGATCCTTACTATCCTAACGATCACGGTGTATACGTGGCGTCTATTCAAAAAGGATCTGTTGCGGATGGCAAACTTAAGTAACCATAATTTGACATTGCTTTGTTATTATTATTTATTTTTTCGTTTATTAAATAATTGGTAAAAAAATCAATGCCATACAACTTATACTTTGCTAGAATAGGTTTTCAAACTATAGAGGAATAAGAAATAGTCAACATTCAAGAGATAATAATTAAATTTTTTTTCCATGTCCGCTCCCAACGTGGAGCATATGGTCTCCTAATGGAGTTTATCTCAACAGAATTTTTCTATGAGAACCGTTTGTTACTCAGTTGCTCAACCTCTTTTTACCGAAGAGAACAGGAATAGAAGGATAGGGCTAGGACAGGACTAGTGGTTAGCTAATCGTTCTCGCTACGCCCCGTGAGAATCGGATGGGTGGGTGAGGAGGAAGTTTTAGACAACACAAACACTATGAACAGAAATCCATAAATCGATTAAAATATTAATTTATGAAACCTGTCTGCACCGGGAATTGAACCAGAGAAATCCGTAGCCATAGCCCACGACGCTACCAGCTGCGCCACGGACGCCGATAATATATTACTACACCATAATATTTCATGGTTTTCAATACAGTTGAAAACTATTATTATGGAAAATTAAAATTATCAGATGACCATTTCGTGATCTATCTACAATGTTTCGATAGCCGTAATTAACACAACTATTGTATGTGATTTGTAAATGTGAATCGATCTGATTTCCAGGGTGGCAGACTGCATTGTTGAGGGCGTGGGAGTCGGGGTAATGGCGGGAGCCAGAGGCGTTTGGGAGAGCTTAAAAAACAGCAGCGGAGGAAGAGCGCGGCTGTTAGTCAAAAGGAAAAGGGTCCGATCTCGATGTCTTCACACCGCCCAGCTTAACAGGGCTAATGTTGCCGAACATGGACTAACTCTTGATCAAGGTGTGTATTTGTATAAAATAATTACCAATATACTTCCTTTGTACTTTCAACGCTTTTACTTTAAAGATGAGATACCGTGTCATACATACTGAGAATGTTTTCCTGTTGTTCATTGCGTGCCATGTTTTATTAACGATTCCTTTGTTTATTTATCAAGGTATATACATAAGCAAGATATCACCTGGAAGTCTAGCAGCGAAAGAAGGGAACCTGGCTATCGGAGATAGAGTTCTCAGTGTGAGTATATCAGAAATGATAAGGTCGTATGTTAAAGAAAAGGTTGACTTAGCTTAATCAACATGTTTTACACCTAAACAGATCAACAACAAAACCATGGACGGACTGAAAGGTGCCGCGGAAGCGATGATGATTTTGAATGATAGGCATTTTGATATGGTCACCATCACTACATTGAAGACCATCTCTCACAGTGGATCTACCAACAGCGACCTCTCTAACAGGTGAATGCGATACGGTGGAATACATTTATGTTTTTGCTCTCGACGCCAATATAGAATTGGGGTGGCTATCGTTGCTGCGTAATATGTATTTTATTTAATTTTGTAGGTTTTCCCCTGTGAAAGAATCATCAAACAAAAATTCCTATTCAATATCCCACCACACGGGAAAAATGGTAAACAGCTGTTCGCAAACCGAGGATCCTTTTTGTCAGTATCTCCATCCCAGTGGAGACCAAAAGGTTGCCGCCTCGTACCATTTTGAGAGTCCTATGGGGGATTTCGATAGGCGATACGTCTACAAAGTCACAACCGGTAACCCCACCAAATCCCATGAAAAGAGTCATTCTACTTCAGGAAACCACGAAAGAGGTATTTATTGTTCATAATTTTGATATTGCAGTCTGAATGATTATAAATTAGTTTTTTCTCATAAAAAGCTTAATAGGCCATAGCTGTTAATTAATCAATCACATTCTCCCCTGGGATCCTTCAATATGATTCCTAATTAATTTTACACATAAAATGAAAAAAAATATTTTTAAAATCAGTTTTCAGTTTTTATTTTTGTACAGAACAGTTGACTGTTCAACACCAATAGTCTAGTTATGAGAAATGAGAAACTGATTATGATTTCAAGATTTGTTTATAATAGGATTGAAAATGATGTCATCATTATGACACATTTGGTTTTAATATATTTGAATTTTAGTCTTAAATTATTGGCGACACTGTTTGGCACCGCATCATCATATATTTTGTTATCGATTTGTAGGAACGTGGGATATGATTCTTGGTAAAATAGAAGCCGTCACAGGAAGAAGTAAATCCAAAGATAAACAAAACCGAGTAAGCTAATTTTTTCGTTTGTGTTTTGTGAATTTAATATTTGTAATTTTCATTGTAAGTATTTTTAATAATGCGTACCTTGTATATTTTTGTTTTAGCAAAGTGCCGTTCCCGAGAGTGATGCTATTGCTGAATTAGATTCAGTTATTGATAGCTATCACGGAAAAACGAGTAAGTAAATTTAAATTTAAATAGTTTTAAATTCATTGGCTACCACTATTCAATTAGGTATACCAGTCAAAAATCTATGAAATATTGATGATCTGCAAAACAAATTTAGTCTTTTTTCTTTCAATTAGAATATATTCTCTTTTTTTTTGAAACTTTTTTTTTATTGAACATAATGTTTTATTTCATTTGCAGGCAGCAAAGAGTCTTCCAGCGGAGGGGTGTTGAAACGTTCAAAGCGTCGCAGTAAAGACAATTCTTCCCAAAGTGCTAGTGAATCCGCAAAAAACAATGGCGGCACATGGCCGAGAGCCAGGTCCAATGTCATATTTCAGCAGAACCCTACCGGAACCATTGTCCAGCCGCGTTCCAAAAAAGAGAGACCCGCACTCTCCATTCTTCTCAGCCCGCCGACTAAACTGCAGCAGTCTGAACAGCAATGGTGTAACAGAAATTCGAACCCAATTCCTCTGAGTCATCTCCCGCTCGCGCAGGCGTCAACCCCTTCCAGACACTCCGTCTACAAGTCCATTGAGTCTGCTCCCGATCCTTCAGGCTTGCGAATGCATTTCCCGAAGCCTTCGCTTTCGGGTCGCACCCAATTTTCCCCGTCGAATTTTGTAAATTTTGAAAAGCCCAGGAGCACCGACAAAGAAAAGCGCGGCATGGCTGACTTCGCCGAGCGTGACATCGCCCCGGACCGCCTCAGCAGAAATTTGAACCCGTCTGATGATTCTTTAGACTATCAGGCCGTGGCCGACGGGAAGAGTCCAAATTCACTAGATTTTATGGGGAATTCCGGGAAGAGTCCAGGCTCTCTGGAATTCGCGGCACCTGTTCCTTCCCTGTCCAAAAATCTCAATTCCTTTGAGTTTTCACTCAAGCACCCCGACTACTATGCTCTGAAGAAGTCTTCATCGAAAACGGTCAGCAAGTATCCATCGGACAGCGAGAGCCTCGGCCCGGACAGTTTGCCCGGTGGGCTGGCGTCCGGTCTCACCGGAACGCTGCCTTCCCATTCGCGAATCCAGTCTCAATTATACAGAGCCGTTCCTCCCTACGTCAACCCGCACCCTCACCATTTACCACCTGTCAGATACCCCAATCCGTCAGGGCCGACACCTCCTATGACCCAGAGCCGGTCCGGTGAAAGCATCGGCGCGGGATATGAGTGCGCCGCTTTCGGTTCGCATTCGCATAATGCATCAGAAATTCAGCCTGGAGCTCGCGCTCCTCGCAGTAACCCGTCCGGCGACCACTATCACCACGGTTACGAGGGCGGAACGTTCCCCAGAAAAAAAGAGAATCCGAGATTTAGAATACCCTCCAACCCGAGTGTCACTTCAAAAAACTCGGCGGGCAAGGTGAGCACCGGCTCCATCGAACGCAGCTCTGAGAGGGGCTCACCTATGCCCACTTTCCACGTAGAAGTTTTGAGCCCCGGAAGAGGGGCGCGTGCCAAGCGCCTGCCGCACACCAACACCAGAAATTCAGTTCCTGAATATTGCGGGTTCGGCTGGCACAGGCCCCTCCCGGGTGAGCTGCGCCGGGTACACATCGACAAGAGCCAGCAACCTCTGGGCATACAGATCTCCTGTCCGCCTGAGAGCGGCGGCGTCTTCGTTTCCACCGTCAACGAGCACTCTCTTGCCAGTCAGGTGGGTCTTCAGGTGGGCGACCAGCTGTTAGAAGTGTGCGGGATCAACATGCGATCGGCTACATACAAACTAGCGGCCAATGTCCTGCGTCAGTGCGGCAACTCCATTACCATGCTGGTTCAGTACAGCCCCGATAAGTACAACGAGCCTGAAGGAACAGGAAGCTCTTCGGAGGAACATTCAGGCGACGAAGGTTCTGCATCAGGATCCCCTACTCCCCGTAATTCCCCCGGTCCCCAACGTTCCCTGCGGTCTGAACCTCCGCCGCCTGATGTGAACAGCGACCAGAAGTCGCAGTCTGGCAATGAGCCCTCTGAACCTCGGTTCCTACTCATCGAGATGCGTAAGAGCTCTGACCTGGGGATCAGCCTCGTCGGAGGCAACGCAGTGGGCATATTTGTTCACAGTGTTCGAATGGATTCCCCCGCTTACGATGCCGGTCTCCGTACTGGAGATCAGATCCTGGAGTACAATAGTGCTGATCTTCGCCGGGCCACGGCCGAGCAGGCCGCATTGGAATTAGCAAAACCTGCCGACAAGGTAATGACAACTTTCAAAGTATATAATCACCCAGTAAATATAGTTTTTAAATATCTTTAAATTTTGAAAACGGATTAAAATAGACAAACATGGAACAATACAAAATTAATTGATTGTCATATCGATATTTATAAATTGTGATGTGTGATGTCTAATTGTATTTTAAAATATATAATTAGTATGTACAGAGTAATGAAATTTTTGTTGTGAATATGGAGGCAAAATAATTTAAACATGATATCTACTTATGGAAAATCATATTATCTGTCCAATCATTCATGTACTTGATTGTGTATGATGTAAAAATTTCCTTAGGTAAGCGTCTTGGCTAGACTCGATTTACAAAGATACCATGAAATTAAAGACAAGCCTGGAGATGCCTTCTTCGTGAGAGCTGGATTCGATAGAAGTGCAGATTTGGGATCGAGCGGAGTAGATCCACAATTTGATGCGTACGCGCTGTGCTTCCGAAGAGATGAAGTTATCTTCGTGGACAATACTCTCTTCAATGGTGCTCCGGGACTGTGGAGAGCCTGGCAACTCGACCAGAAGGGAAACAAACAACAGTGGGGGACTATACCTAGCAAATTTAAGTATGTAATAACTATAAATTTAAGTATGTAACAATTTTTTTAAAATTTAAGTATGTAATAATTATAAATTTAAGTATGTAATAACTATAAATTTAACTCATTTACATTGTCTACTTTGGCCATGTGATATACCGCCCATATCAGGCGGCCGCAAGTTCGTGCCCTATTTATGAATACAATCTTGAGCCAAAATTTTATTTTTGGCATGTTGACATATAATACCCCTAGTAACAAAAAGATTAATTTAACACCTTTTTGTCAGTCCATATATATGATGGCAGATTATGAGAAATGGTGATGAATATTTTGTGCGATATCGTCACATTTTGAAACTTGCCAAAAGATGCTTTTAAGTTATGTTAAAACTTTGGTCTAAGCTGCATTTTGTATTTTTGAGTAGTCTTATAATTAATCATTATATTATTTCAGAGTTGAAGAATTGCTTCGTCGCTCAGTTGGATCACTAGAAGGTACTGAGAGTGGACAAAATCAAAGCAGACGGGGGTATACAGCGACTCGTCGGTCATTTTTCAGACGAAAGAAACATCGAGACCCGAAAGAATTGGCATCTTTCTCAAATACTAATCTGGGGTGGTGGAGTGATTCAGGAAACCTTAACGAAGAGCTTCCTCTCTGCTCATATCAAAGAGTTGAAAGACTTCACTGTGAGTTTTTTCCATTTGGCCATTTTGTATATAAAATATCTTTTACTAGAAATAAAAAATGAAAAGTTGTATTATATAGTTTGACAGATAGTCATATCACTTTTTTAGCTGCTGTAAAAATCCTGTATCTCAAGACACTAATGTCCTGCCTTTCTGTCCACACATTTTTAAAAAGGATAAATGTTATTGCAATTCGAAAGTGTCGTAGTCGGTAATGTTGAGGTTGATGGCTAATAGCTTACAATACATAACTAAAGAAATGTGAGACGTGACTTGCATGACGATTTCTTGTTTTATTTACAAATGTATTGCTCCTTTGTACCATACCGTAATTTTGTGTACATTTGTTGCAGATCCCGCCCATAGGCCGGTAGTAGTGTTGGGTCCTCTGTGGGAATGTGTCGTGGAAAAAGTAGTGTCAGATTTTCCCAACGAGTTCAACCGAGCTACGCCAGAACTGATTCAGCTTACAGGCCCGTCGCTCGACAGGGCTCTGTCTCAGGGCAAATATTTGGAACCCAGAAAACGAGGAAACTATTTAGAATGTATCGCATTGCAATCGATAAAGGAAGCCTGCGATAGGGTAAAATATATTGCTTTGCTGTATTACTATATGTTATGCCTAATGAAATATTCTGTTGCACTGTACATATCTGCCTCTCAATTTGAATACGTTTTCTTGCTGAGTAGACAATTTTCCAAACATTACAATTAATGAAAATGATTTTTTCCCTAGGGGATGCATTGCATCCTGGATGTGAGTGTGGCATCTATTGAAAAGTTGCATAAGCAGCAAATTTATCCAATAGTGCTTCTCATCAAATTCAAATCGACAAAGCAAATTAAAGAAATAAAAGACACAAGGTACCCTATGGAGAAAGTGTCCGCAAAAGCAGCCAAAGAGATGTACGAGCATGCACTTAAATTGGAAACTGAGTATCGACAATACGTTTCCGGTAAATATTTATTTTTCTTATTCTAAGATGACAATTTTTCACTGGTTATGCTATGGGTGGTAAAAATGCAATATTGAAAATATATAGTTGTAAAAAGTGACTTAAATTAAACATCTTGTATTCAAAATTTCCAGCCGTGATTCCTGCAGGTGCAAACATTGCATACATGTGCACCCAGTTGAAAGCCGCAGTGGACGAAGAGCAAACCAAAACGCTTTGGGCACCATCCCAGCAAACCTGACCCCTGCCTCCCACCCCTCGACCACCATCCGAACCCCCCGTCAATCCGTCGACTGCCTCCACTCCCAAATCTCCCCACTCCGGATCTAAGTCTGTGACCTTTTCTACTTGCCGAAATGACACAGCGAGGTCAC
Source organism: Himalopsyche phryganea (assembly GCA_022494535.1). Classification (NCBI taxonomy): domain Eukaryota; kingdom Metazoa; phylum Arthropoda; class Insecta; order Trichoptera; family Rhyacophilidae; genus Himalopsyche; species Himalopsyche phryganea. Next base: position 2,370,482 of record JAGVSL010000043.1, on the reverse strand, counting down.
GACCCTATCCTTCCGATCCGGACATGACTTATCATTCGGATCCCGGAATCACTGATTTTTCAGCTCGTTCCCCCAAAGAAGTCGCCTTCGATTCCGAGAGAACGGTGCGGGAGCGAGAAAAGTTTCCCGGATACTATTCCGAACCCGATGCCAAATACTTTGAGATCGATTACGATTTTCTGAAGCGGCTCAGCGCCTTGGCCGAGAGAGATCTCGAGCGAAGGCGCAGGGCGAAGAGAGCCCGTTCGGCCGGCAGACCCCGCACTAGAAAGGCCTCCGACGGAAACGATTCATCTCTATATGAGAAACTGGTCGACAGTTATGTCATAGAAAATGAAAGCGAAGCTTCAAAATATCAGGAGAGACGATCGCTGGAACGACACGAAGCGCGCCGAAACAGCGATAGAAAGAAAAGCGCCGAATGGAGCATTCCTTTCGAACGCCTCGGAGAGAGCAGACGCTCGGAGAAGAGCGCCCCGCCTTCTAGGAGAAGTTCCGTCCACTCGGCCAAGTCTGTCTCGTTTGTGGACAATCCTCAGCCCGAAAGCCCCAGCAATTACACGGGAAAGAGTTTCACAAACGACCTGAAGAGATTTCTACTGAAGCCTTCCTCCTCCAGATTCAGCCTCAAGGAGAAATTTCTGGGGGGCTTGCGCATCTCGTGCGACGATCGCGAGAGGCCTCGGCGCCGACGAGCGCCTTCCGTCGGTCTAATCAAGGGCCTGTGGAAGTCCTTGTGAACGAATTGTATTTATACGCCTTTTACACTTACCTTTTTGAACAGTTTTACTATATTTTTTAGAATGCTGTATTTAATGATCTGATAAATTTATTAGGAATATTTTGACCGTCTTGGATTTTTCCAATTGTATTTATTTAAAATTGAGGTTGTATATTTTAATGTATAAATAATATTTCAAAACACAATCCTGTTGAGAATGTTTAGTCTGTCTTATTTTTCGATACGCTATCGAATTTTATATACGTGAATTAAATGCGTGTTCACAGTGTGAAAGGTCCCGATTGAATGTGTAGATTAAATGTGATTTTCTGTATGTACATTAGCGAGACGGTAGTATTTTAATACCCCTCTGGTATAAACCTGAATGCGGAGAGATGAATAAGTGATGTGTGAGTGTGTTTGTGTGGGATATTCATACTGCACAATATGAAATATCATAATGGACTGGTAGTAATGTAAGAGTTAACCGATGCAATGAATTTGTCCTGCCGCTTTGAAATCTTTCATTCATATTTCATGTGTCAGTCTGTATCTGTATAAATATTATCTCAGTTTTACAATTTATCTTTTGTGAAGAATACAAAACCGCATAGATAGATTAAGAATTCTCAGTTTTTTTTTTAACCTCTTTGGCGGGATTCATCAATATATATTATTAATTTTTAGTTTCGATTTAGATATCATTGACCAAAGTTCTTTAATATATCTATTAAGGTTCGGCTTAAAATATTTTTTATGCCGTACACATTTCGTCCCGTGCGAAGAACTCTTCATTTTTAGTTAATTTTAATGAAATGAAACCGCTGATATTGAATTTGACAGTCAGCGAATTCAAAATGTCGGCCGGCGTTTAATGATACAATTATCACAACTTTTGGACTAATAATTTTCTAGAGTTTAAATATGGCAATATTAAAATTATAAAATTGAATATAACATATCAGTTTTCTGATATTAATAAATAGAGACTAGAATTTAAAACCACGAAGACTTATCAATCAATATAAATATAATGGCACTAAGAAAGTATTTTTTTTTCTCAATGATTCTGCATTTTTCAATGTTAATATTGTATATTTACCGTATCCAGTGATCATAAAATGTGTTATTCTAATACACGAAACTGGCGCACGAGATTTTATCTTATTTAAGAACACTCAATCGATTTCATTTAAATTATTTGAAATGCACCTGACGACTCTTTTATAATGTCAATATGATTTATGTCAGATGCTCCTTTAGAATGATCGGCCTTGCAATATTTAGAGTTATATATTACGCCGATGTAATTACTTATAAGTCTAATGTTTTATATGTTTCGCTTGGTTGAGCTCAAGAAATGTGAATGTTAGTTTAATTTAAAATTAAGTTATTATTGTTCAATATTAAAAAAGAAAGATGTTCAGTAATCTGTTAAAATATTTCTAATTTTATTTTGTTGGTTTTGGTTAAAGATAAATAAAGAGCTTTGAAATATTTTTATTCATCGCCTATGCAGAATCTGTACTCGGACTATATATTATATTGCGTCGATTTTCCTTCCGCTGGGAGGAGTCGTCGTCTATGCATATAATTATTTTATGTTATTATTTGTGAAAAAATATTACTATTTATTTTTGTGTTTGACTGGATTTTATTATCGACGAAATCATCTTGAGATTAAACGAAAGTACAGTATTATTTTACCATATAATCAACAAATGAATGATGAGATAGCTGTGCTGTGATTAAACTTCCCACATATTTTATTTATACATTTTCTGAACTTGTCTTCACTGAAAATTTTTGCTTGATTTTGCACAATAAAATTAATTTAACAATATTTTGTTTCATTTCGGACATTTTTATTTGAATACAATCAATCGTATGTGCTATAAATATAAAGTCTCATTAAACAAAAAGTAGTTACATAACATTTCTATAATATTAAAATTCTTTATACATAAAATATTGTTAGTGAAAATTAAAACCTCCGGTAAATTAGTTTATGTAACATTTATATAAAAATAAAAAAAAACCGTGGTGTATTATTACAAATCACTAGCCTTAGCATTCAATATTATAAATTTTAACTTAAAATTACAATTATACAAAACAATTAACATTTTCCTGGACTCGCAGTTACACATTACAACAAAATACTATTTTTAACAAGCTAATTGTATTGAAGCTGCGTTTGATTCATTCCTTATTTGCAATACTGCAATTTTAGAAAAGTATTTGGTATACTTCATATTGTCTGGTTGAAGCACAAAGTTGGTATCATACAAAACCATATTCCATATAGAGCAATCATATAATAGACATTTTATAGATTGATACCAATAATTGCAGAAATCTTGATTGCAGAATGTGCATGATATATTTTACTAATACAGTTTTATTGTGAGGTACAAACTTTTTTAAGTCACAAATATTTACAATAGTTTGACAATAAGCTGATTACATTTTGATCACACTAAAACGGTTTTATAACATAAAAAAATTAATAAAAACCTGAGTGGAATTGTGAGCACAGGCAAACATTGTCAAAAGAATTAATGACGACTAATTAATAATATCAGGGATGGGATTCGCTTTACGGAATTGATACCGGGAACCTGTATAAAAATCAAGACAATGCATTAAGATTATTATGTACATAATGTGTACTCATCGCAGAACAATATTTACATCAGAGTACATGATATCACAATATGACCTTTTTTATGTCGTTACATTTTCGTGACGCTTGCTAATGTGGCTGTAATAATTAAAAGAAGCTGTTTCAATAATATTGTTGAAGCGTTTTTTTTGAATTTAAAGCGTTAAATAACTATCACTCTATTAATTAGGAATTAACCTACAGTTTTATAGTCTATGAATTTATTTACAGTTGGCCTACAATGTTAAAAGTCTAAAGAATAAATAACATAATTTATTACTCTTATTAGAAAAACAAATAATATATAATAATTTTATAAATTATGTTTACACTACATCAATCACGGCAAATAAATGCAAATGTCATACTGGGATTAGTAAAATAGTTCGAGGCCATTACAGCATGAGCAATATTAAATGATGTATTAAGGTGCCATTACTCATATAGCATAGGCAATCATGAACTATAAACTGCGTGATTGCATATATGCCCAAAGCATATATACATGCAGTTTATATGCATTCATCATACGACAGACCTTCTAAGATTTCAGTGTCCGATTACTTAACAGTTTTGATAGTTTTGCTTACGACAGAATGAAAATTCAAACAATTTTTAACATTATAATTGGCCAGAGACATACAAATTCAATTACCACTTTTTTGCATATGAATACGCATTGGCACTGAGTTATACAATAGAATTATTGTTGCTAGCATTGTAAATTAATTTGGTCGGTCTATTTTGATAATTATAGATTTTAAATTTGGATTATTGAGATTTTGTACACTTCCATGTATTTTGACACTAACGACCCGGGTTTCGCCTTTCGGCATCTTCAGGCATTCGAGCACACGGGCAGGCTGAAGATGCCGAAATGCGAAACCCGGGTCGTTAGTGACAAAATACATGAAAGTGTACAAAATCTCAATAATCCAAATTTGATATTGAAATTCCATCAAGCACCCTCAGTCGATGTCTTAAATTATAGATTTGTTGTAGGGAATGAAATAAGTGGCTTGGCATGCTTTATCTTTTGTATCTAATCTGTTAGCAAATTTCTTTTAGAAAGAGAGCATTGAAGTCGATTCAATTTGATTTCCGAATTTAGGAATTTACACAATATCTATGTAATGCACTGTTTGGGTTCATCGGTAAGTCTTTTGTAGAAGAATTTTTTTTCTTACAATCAATGTTTATATAAGATTCAAAAACCGTAATCTTTATCAATAATGCAGCTATATTACTCAACATAGAGTCTTGATAACATTGGATCACTTCATTTAGACAGAAAATGCTTTTTCACATTCGTGCTGTAGTAAATTATGTTCACTGCAATTGAACATTCAGTTTTCCAACGTCAGATACTATTTTACCAAAAAAAAAACCCAAAAATGCAAGGTCTATTCATCGATATTAATCGTATACCAATCGGATGCCGCATGCTGATACATCTCTTTTTTAATGCTGTCATCAATTTCCGGTTCAATTGTTCTCGGACTTCGGGATGTCACTCGAAACTCCAGCGGCATATCGTAACACTTGCAGACACAGCATGAAGGAAACCGGAACCAGTCAGAGAAAATACCTCGGCATTCATTGTTAGGATCATAGGCTAGCAGACGGTGTAGTCTGTACTGCTGTTCACACCTGAAAAAAACACAATATATATATTAAAAATGTGAAGGTAATAATTATAGCAATAAAATTGAATGTAGACATGTGGATACATTAGGGATTGCATGTTTGTTTTCCTATAGATTTAAGTGTGATACATGAGTCTCACATGATTTTAAACAACATCTACTCAGGGAGTTATTTAAAGTCATAATTTTAACATTGTGAAGTAAACCAATGCACTGTTTGGGTTCATCGGTAAGTCTTTTGTAGAAATTTTTTTTAAATTTTCTTTTTCAAGTATCTTGAGATTAACTCCTGGAGAACATAGAGATATCATGACCACCAAGCCCGAGATGTCTAAATGTTAAATTTAAAATATCAGCAACTGGTATTTGATTGCTTACCAAATAGGGATAGACTAGGTATATATTATTTAGTATCTAGAGTTCTTACTAAAAAATGACTGACAGAATGCATAACATCACATTATTAATATTCATGAGGGTTATCACTTTTTTAGGCTATTGTTTGGTCTACATCTATAATATATATTTGTGGACTTTTTTTAGGTTGGCTGAAAAAAAGAAAAATATTTACCGACACCCTTCCCGACAAAACATTTGCTTGTGCTCATGCGTGCATTTCTCCCAATGCACATATTGTTCAAACGGGTACAGATTAAGAAGCGCCAGCACCTCGCCTCTTGTATTGTTTGCCCAAAATGGAGCCACCACTTCCTCTTTGACTGGGCAGGCATTCCTGTATTCAAAAAGAAAAATATATGAATAATTATAACATCATGCACGTACTTAGGTAATATTGGGTTCCACAAGAAAGAATAAAAAAAAATTGATGGTGCCATCTCATTTAACGCCACCGACAACATTTTCGTTATTCACAAATGGTTATTGGAATATTATAAAAATTAATCTCTAAATCGACTACGTTTTTAAAATTACAGTGAGTTGAATTTAGTTCAAATTTCAATTATTTATTTTTGTCCGGTTTTGGACCGGTTTCGCTCGTCACGAGCATTATCAACTGATCAGTTGATAATTCTCGTGACGAGCGAAACCGGTCCTAATCATTATAAATATGTGAAAGTAGTACAAATGAATTGTGTTTTATTTTTTAAAATAAAAGAAAAAAAACAAAGAACCTTGTTTGATACCTAACAATATTTTAGGACTAGTTTCTTTCAAACAGTTCGGGCTTTCAAACTGATCAATGTATTTTTATTATAAATACACTTTTACACCAAGAATTCACATTGAATCAACTACTTGTGTACTTACACAGGTCGTAATAAATAATTCCGTTTAACAGTATTGTATCATTTAGCAACAAATTTTAAACAGTTTACATGTTTAAAAGTTATTTTTTATCGACCAACCGGCGTTGAAAATACTTGTATAGTTTTTGATTGAGGTAATAACTCATAACATAAAAAAAATTATCTACGTAATAGTTTTGACCGAGTGTGCTCGATTAATATAAACGCTATGATTCCAATTTTATATCTAGGTTATGAAGTTAATTCTTTTTGTTTTATTAGAATAGATTACTTAATGTATCAACTTACACTCCTCTCAATTTGATGACGGGCTTGGCCTCCTCTTGAACGGCATCTTGAAAGAGCTGTCCTTCGAGATTCGTGGAAATAGATGCACTGCTCGGAGTACCAGCGCTGATTCTTTCATCTTTTGCACTTTCTTCAACATTCAGATCAATTCTGTCGTTGATGGTTAGTTCATCTTTAACGCTCTGCGAGAACAGCATCGTGGGTGGAATCGTGGAGATTTTGTCCATCGCAACTGGTTTCCAGCCGCCGTTCTCTTCGTCCGAGTCTCCCGTCGTCGTATCCGTGTCGTATTCCGGAGGACTCGTCGTCTCTTCCGCGGCTACATATTCAGTGGTCGTCGATTCGGTGGAAACTGCCTCACTCGTTTGCAGCGTCGAGACGGGCGGCAGAAAAGTGATATTTTTGTGAGTCACGCCGTAGTTTGGATATACGCTGTTAGTTTCAATGCTCTGTTTTATGGCCGCTTCCAGTGCTATAATTTCTGGCTCAATTTTATTCATTTCAAGATTGTCTTTGACCAATTCTTGAAGTGCTACTTCATCTTCGAAAAATGACGTTTTGTAAGCTGCCAATTTGATTTTTTCCGATTCCACACTCGATTTATCAATGTCTTCTTTGTAAATTGATGAATTTTCACGGTTTGTTGTTGATTTTTTAGAAACATCTTTTTTCTTAGTTCCTACTGGCCTATCGCTTGTTTCTTTATTAGTGTTAGAACTTGGAGTGGTTTGAACAGGCCGAAAATGTGGAACTGTATACGAAGACCCGCTGGATCGACCGGTAGGTCTTTTAGAATACAAAAACTTCGTATTTAGAATATCCCTATCTTTAGAAAACCTCGCGTAAGAATCGTCTCTCATTGGAACTTGTTGGGTTTCAGCATCGATATCGTTGTTTTCGATTTCGGCTTTAAGCACTGATATGTGACGCTGGTCTCCGTACATCCTTCGCATGAGACCTTGATTTTCGTGAACGAATCGTCGCACTGCATGCCAAGGGTACCCGGCTCCAGGCAGATTGCAGTAACTTTGCTTGTTCAGGTCGCAGGGAACCGTGATAGGATTGTGCGCTCTGCTGGATCTGTACGGTCTGGTGCACGCTGAAGAATAGTCGTAGTTGAAACTCGTTACTCCCTGAGTAAGTATCAGTACCATCTGAAACGATACAAATGTACTTATTAACATAATGCAAATTCTTTAAAATAATAAAATTGATGAAGTCAAGAAAAATTCCGGTGGTGGACGTTCGCTAAAACATTATTATAAGGCTATTTGTTTAACAAATATTTCTATATCGATATATTACGTACGTTCATTGATTGATTGGTAATGTAACAAAAAATAAAAATAAATGGCACTGAGAGGTCAGGTCACCCGTCTATACTTTGATGCATGAATGAAAAGTACATGTTGGTAAGTAGGAATATACATGATATTTTAATATATTATTATGGGACAAGTGAAAGTAAGTAAGAATTTATTCATCTACTGAGCAGTTACGAATGTCGTGCTGTATTTTGCTTATTCTGTATATTGTAGAGTTTACTTAAGATTAAGTGTTTTTTAAAAGAAAAACCGAATAAATAACAAGATAAAAATGTGACAAGTAAACAATCATTAATCTTCAATACTTAAGGTATTTTACTTTAATGCCCAGGAATTTTCTACAATAAAAGCTTTGTATTTTTACTAAGTCAAATTTATTTAAATAGTTTCTAGTTGTAGGTGTTTCAGAGAAATCATTGTTGCACAATAGCCATGACATACTAACCAACCGTCTTGACACTAGTTTCTCGTAAGTGCTAATGATTTTCAACGTAGTTCTCGGAACACACTTTCCCTTTCGGTTCAAATAAGCAACGAAAATGTGAGATTAAAACATATCCGTGATATGTCGATAGCATTTATTTATTAGACGTTTCTAAACAGACGACGGTAATGCGTGGAGGTTATCCAATTATTTCGATTTCGTTTCGATGCAAACAGTAAAATTCTTCAGGAATTACATATGTACGTCGACACAATCATTTCAAAATTAATACTAGCGATATCGCCTTAACGAAACATTGAACGGTCCAATATCGACGGAAATATTATAACATTTTATAGAAATGATGACTAGAAATTCTCATTAAAATTGCAACACGCAGGATTAGTGTTCGATCTCTTTTCGTCGAAATTTAAATATCATTCTATTGTAATTTAAAATAAACATTTTTGATGGCAAGCAATTCCAAATTTTTGTTGCGAGCGATATACCTATTGCTGGTAATTTAAGAAACAATCAGGGCAGAAGATGTAATTTGGCAAAGGACTTCATCGTTGGCAAAATTAACGTATCTACACTGTGATGATTTTATGCAAAAATGTTGGTTAAATACAAAAAACCGAATTAAAAAATTATGTTTTATCGTAATATTGTCTTATTCGAAAAATCTACGCCTATAAACATACAATGGTTGTCTACCGATATAAAAAAGAATCGCCCATTGCGTACATTTTTTAAAGCGTTGTAAAAATGAAAGTTTTACTTTATAATAATTATTTGTCATTTCATAAAGGTTGATAATTTTCCTGTCAGCAGTCCAATAGAACAAGTTGCTTGATTTGCATAACTCGATTTCAAACGTCAAGTTCATAACAAACACACTAATAAACAACACTTCTTTTAATGGCCACATTTCTTTTAATGGCGACCAGAGAAATGGAATACATCAGAATTGTGCATTCGATATTTAAAAAAAGAACTAATGCCAATCATTGCTGCTCTTCGTTTCATATTTTAACTGTCAATGTATTTTCCATTAATTTATGGTAGATATTATTGTATTCATATAACGCTTATATGGAATATTTGTATTGCAAGAAAATATTACGCGAATAATAATCGATATAGGTATCATACCATTTTAGTGATAAATGTTCGTATTCATGATTTATTCGGCCAATGCTGTTTGAAGGGCCATTTTCGTCACCGCCACTCAATATAATATAACACATTTTCTTTTATCTCGTCGTCGTTTTGTAAAACGGACTTTTTTATGGAAATGATTGAGTTTATTAAAATAAACATTATTGACAAATATCTCCTCTCCATTTGTTGTTGTTAAATTTAATTTCTTATTACGAAACTATGTTTTCATCTATAAGGTACTGCTAGAGCTTAGCCACTGCAACGTGATAATAACATCTCTTCGGTGTTGTGTAATAAATTAATGTTTTCTCTTTGTGCAGACGAATAGTATTTGAAGAACGCATTACAGGTGATCCTTGTGTCAATGAAAACAATTCAACTTTCACTGCGCGACATTTTTACGCGGTTTGGTTTGTCTTCATTCGACATTCTTATTATTCTGTTAAGTGCGCTAAGAACATTTCTCCACCGCCATTTTGGATGAACGTTTCTCGACGAGAAGAAAGTAATGATACGAATAATGGGATTAGGTGGGTAGTTGACTGAATCGTTTCACTCGCCTTGGCTTATAAGGATATCTTGGATTATAAGTAATTTAATCGTCATAAAACAAATAAATAAATGAATTTTCAAAGCAACTCGTATACCCGTAATTCGGTGGTGGGGGGGGGGGGGATAAAAAATAGCCAAAACACGTGTGAAGTTAAAGATGAAATTAAGACAGACTTACGATTACTTACAAAAATTAAGGATAAGAACACTTGTATCAAAATAAGTCATAAGTAATCAATTTTTTTTTAAATTTAAAATAATAAAACACGTTTATTATACAATGATCAGGACCGGTTGCCCTCATCGCAAGCAATTTCATTAGTTGATCCATTGTCATTCATAAAACCACCAAGAATTTGACAGTTACCACCTTAAAAGTGAAAAATATAACATATGAACTGTTAAATAGCATCACCGTATTTAAGCAGCACTGTAATAATTAAACTCTATTTGATAAAACACACCAAAAAAACTTTACGAATGAGGCGTAACCAAACAAATAAGTACACAGAGAAAAGTGGGACAAGTCAAAGCATGGAGAATTATTTATGTCTACAGTGATGCAGGCAATGCTTGTATTGTATAGATGTAGAAAACGGTAGGTAAATTCTCCATTTGCTGCAGCTATTATTGTGTACACTGGTAAATGAAAAGAAAGAGTTACAATGCGATGCTGACATTTATTATTGTGCTGATGACGATATCTAAATGGTCAAAACAAAATTTAGTGCATTGTAATAACTAAGATGAAATCTCTCTCTCGGTGCAGAAACGATAGAATTACAATAAGTGGTTACAAGGATAATATATTATAGAACCCAATCGTAACGCAACCTTCTCCTGCAAACGATGTTATATCTGCAAACAAACCAATTTGTATTTAGTCAGTGTGTCGTGAATATCATTATTTTTTTTATTTTTAGGCGCAAAATAATTTAACGGGAATGTTTGCTGAGGAAAGTTATCGTTTATTCAGAACCAAGTGCCACTTATTCAACGCATGCATCCTGACGGTGTTGCTTTACGGTTGCGAGTCATGTCACCTCACCAAGGCACAGGGTAACCGTATACTGTGCTTTGCAAACAGATGTTTGCGGCGAATATTAGGGGTACGGTGGTTTGATTTTGTCAGGAACTCGTAGGTAAGAGAGCGGACGGACCAGCTTCTTATTACGTCCAAAATAAAAAAGCGACGATGGACCTGGCTTGGACACGTGCTGCGGATGCCTCAGGGGAGCCTGAATCTTGCCTGTCTCTTCTATCAACCAGATGGATTCCGTCACCCTGGAAGGCCGCTGATGACCATCCATAGGATGTATTCGGCGGAGCTACGGGACGCTGGCATGAGCTGGGAGGAAGCGAGGAGACTGGCGGGCGACAGAGGAGCTTGGAGGAACCGCGTGATGGCCATATGTTCCGAACAGGGAGCGAATATGGTTCATATATATATATATATATATGATATTGATATCTCAGTTCCAAAGTGTAACAACCCAAAAATCGTAGTTTTGACAAAATTAGGAAATAGGATTTTAGCAATGTTTAATTTTCAACTGCACATCTAATGTTTGTAGATTTTAATGAAATTTTTAAATTTTTACACTTTTGCATCGATATATATTAATTTTGAGAAACACAGTTTGTAAATAAAGCTTATCAAATTGATTTTTTTTATAAAATGATTATTAAAATTAACATATTTGTGAAAAAGCAATAAAGAAAAAAGGTTTATGAGAGTTTTGATTCAAAGACAGCAGAATAAAATAAATCTACGACATCACTGAAACATTCTTAAGAAAGATGAGTTGTTAATAAAATAATACATGTCAAGACTCCTTCTGAAATTAATTTTTTGTCAATGGAAAAAATACGAGGTCATCTGGGGATATTATAATTGATTGTGTCGAAGAACTGAAAACAATCGATGAAAGAATTGTAAAACATCACATTTGAATATAATAGTCAACGAAGAATTTCTTCGCATTTGCCGACTTAATTGAATTAATTCTTATCAAAAAAGAGTTCAAAGATTCAAGTAAAGTAAATTTTGTCCGAAATTAAATTTATTATCGTTACATATTGTGTACTGAAATAAAATTTTGTCTTTTGGGCATGCACTCTTTTATGAACGATTTACTTGTAATTATATCTGAAATCACTAACCGAGACACACATAATTAATTAAAGTAATCAAAACATAATTTAAGATATCGACTGATAGTGGTTGATGGAATTTCAATAGCAAATATGAACAATTCTAATTGAATCAAAATATAAGTTGGACATTACAATTATGTGAAAATAGCCACACTGATATATTTTTCGGTTTCCTAATTGTATATGTAACCGATATATTATAAAAGTGTGATTATGTATATTCAATATAAATTAAGCAAAAAATACAAAAGCCGTATTTTTTACATAATCATTTTTTTTAATCAAGCAGAATGCGAGATGAAATTAATGTGGTAAACCTATAATTTTTTTATGTCTGTTCTCACTGCGTTAAATAAAATCGTTATGATATATTATTCGTATTGTCGCATTCAATCAAAATAAATGCTTCATATAAATGATGGAGAAACTTTTAGTAAACATTTTTATTATTTGAATTTTTTTCTTTTGACTATGTATTCAATTACTAACGCTTGAAAGAATTTAATCATTCAAAATTGAAGTATTCGTTGTAGTGTCTATCTATTCTTTATCATTATTTACAACATAATGATCCGATACTAATCGCGATTGTATCCCTATTATATTAGGATAAAATTGGTTATATTTATAAGCCAAGAATTTAAATGGGTAGGCTATCTTATTACAGACTGTGTGTTTTATTTATTTGTACCTTTCTCCACATGCAGATAAAGTTAAATAGCGAAAGTTGACGGGCTGGAACGCAAATACAAGATTAATGTAGTTCAAAGATTGAAGTCAATTTGTATCTTGAAACAAGCGCGGCAAACGTGCTGCAGCGTGTCTAATGCAATCAGAGACTCTCAATAGATGTGACAAATGAATTATCATAAACATCAGAGGATAAATGAGTAAGGCTTGCGAATTCCAAATGCCGAAATAAAGTTTAAATGCCACTGTAAATCTTAAAAACAATATGGATTATTCTAAAAAATATACCAAAATACGATACTCGAAAAAACAAACATTTAAATGATTTTTTAGCTGTCAAGTAGCCACACTCTAATTATTATTTTGTGACACCAAATGTTTTAATAAATATAGTAATTATTATTTCACCTCTCCTGTTAATTTTGATTTTATATAAATACTAATTTTGGAGGCTGATGCGTCCATACAGGCACTACGACAAAGCAATTAATACCTGAAAGTATTCTCTATGTTTATATTTAAATGTCATAACAATTTTAATATCGGTTCAAATAAGTTTAAAACCACATACACCTGGAAACAGTAAGGTTATTATGGTGTTGGGCGTTTTAAAATCTAGATTAAATATGAAAAAGTTAATTCTTAGAAATTATTCTTTGTAAAAATATGACATTATTGAACTAAAAAAGACCCGACTCTAATAACAATAATATGAACAAAATTTTATTTAATAATTTCCAGCCAACTGTCATTATAGTAGATATCGCTTCGCGGGTTCACTGTTTAATAATTTGGGACTCGTTGGAACGAGGAAACGTGAAACATCTGCCGGCAGTAATGATCGAATTTAATCTGGTCAGATCGAGATGGACTTCTGTATACATGCCCTTGATAACTTAGAAAGTGCCTCAAACACTTTCTTTATTTCTCAATCTTGCGTAAATATCAGACCATACTGGTTTATTATTATAACAAAATACTTACTGCGAGCATCCGCTTCGAGTTTTGAAATACATTTATTCGACAGGTTTGGTACGCAATCATTAATGTTCATTGAATATTTTATGTACGAGATATAATCGACCGAAAAATAGCCGATCGATAGTTTCATGAAATATTTGATTTCATAGGTAATTATTTAGAAATATTCTTACATACGCATAGCTAGGCAAAGTGTATATTATTTTTATTTCATGAGCCGTTATATCAAATTTCAAGTAGTAAAATGTACCGTTATTTTTATTTAATGAAAATTTGATAACAGTTCGATATTTGAATCAATAAAATTGTTGTGTATCTATATGCTTCTTTATGGAGATTCATTTTGATTGAAATTAAAAACTACTTAATTGTAAATTTCACCTGATAAATGATTAAATTGTGATCAATACTTAACTGAAAGTAATTAATATCATTCATCTTCGCTTGGCACGGCCTTATAATTATCATAATTTGTGTTATTAGCCAGTGAACAAACAAACCTCTAATTTAAGACATCGACTGAGGGTGCTTGATGGAATTTCAATATTAAATTTGGATTATTGAGATTTTGTACACTTCCATGTATTTTGTCACTAACGACCCGGGTTTCGCCTTTCGGCATCTTCAGGCATTCGAGCACACGAATGAACTCGAACTGAGTCAGTTCGAGTCCATTCGTGTGCTCGAATGCCTGAAGATGCCGAAAGGCGAAACCCGGGTCGTTAGTGACAAAATACATGGAAGTGTACAAAATCTCAATAATCCAAATTTAAACAAACCTCTGTTTGTCCTGCACTCCTCATTGGCTTGCCGAACTATTTCTGATTTTGATATTATCAGTATGAAAATGCTTCTTAGATAATTAATACCCTAGGGTACTTAATGTTGTACCCAACATTACCCGCTACGGCTTCACACTTTTCCGGGTCTCAGGGTGTATTCCGCGGCGTAATGCCGTTATGCATGTTTCAATTTTTCCCCCCCAAGGATTGGCTGCATGCACTCTAGTGTGCAGAAGTTAAGAAAAAAATAATAATAATACTAAAAACAAAGAATTATGTTTTTAGAAATTGCGTTCCAATCGCTTTCCATAGGACGCCGTGAACTCAATCAATACTTATTATAAATACTCAATAGAAAATACTGAATTCACTAGTGAGGTGGCATTTTTTTTCCATTCGGATATTACATAAATACACGAATGCATCGCTATGAGACACTATAGAAAATATTCGAAAATATTAGAAACTATATGAAATAAGAAAATGACAAATTTGTAGTTAGTGTGATTAAAAAACTTACGAAATTCCGTATACGGAGCCTTATTGGCACATTTTAAGTAAACAATTTTTTTATGAATTGCATTTCTAGAACTAAACATGGAACAATTGTAGGTAGTGAGTGACATTTTATATTAAACAATGCATAATATTATATATATATATACTACCATATGGTAGTAAAAAAATGTAGCGCACACAGATAAATGAAGTATAGGTTCCATCAAATTGGACCATGCAAATTCGAAACCATGTAAAAGAAATAAACCGTGCAAAAAGACGATTGGGCTTAAGTAAAATACCTTGAATTATTGCTTTACCTGTCGAAATGAGTTTTGTACAAATAGCAAAGATAAAATGTTAGTTGTATTCTATTTCAATGGCTAAAGAAATTTCAGTGTATTACGTACAATTTCTTTATTCTGTTAAGCATAGTTATTGTATGTGTATATTTTCAATAAATTCAAATTGTACATTATTATGGTTTCTAGGGATTGATAAAAATAGAGCCTTAATTTTTACCAATCAAACGTTATTAATAGTAAAGAATAAAGAAGAAGATAAAAACATTAATACCTGGTAGACAGTTAAAATATCTTTTAAATATGTCTTTTATGCAGTCGGAAACGAGTACTATCCACCCGATAAATAATAAAATCACAGATTTGTCGAATTCAGATGAGTAAATTATTATTGCTATCTCAAAACAAATGTATCTCTTCTCTGTCGTTCACCGTTCAATCCGTGCTTTAATTGTTCTAAATTTTAACTATTAAAATTGCTTTTTCGTCAAAAAAATGACATTATGTATTACAATTTAGCGGTAATTAATCAACCAGGAGGCTTGATCTTGGGAGTGATTTCTAAAGTTATTTCGAATAATAGAAAAATCTGTTGTTAGAGTTGGTAGAACTGTATTATAATATGAGGACAAAATATTTAGTTCCACAAGAATCATACGAATTAATTCAGGTCTGGGTGAACTTTTTGGCTTAAAAGCCGCATTAAAGTTTCAAAATAAACGGCGGTCCGCAAGTAAAAGTATTATTTTGTACGTTATTTATAAGCATGAAAAATGAATTTTATCATACAAAAATAAGCGATCGTCTAAGAAAAAACAGGCGCACAAATATACGCTTCGGGCTGTAGTTTGCCTAGGCCTGAATTAGTTGATAGCTATTTAGGCGTCACGCCCTCGTCAAAATCGTCATTGTCGCCGCCATAGTTGTGACGGTGGCGTGAAACTGAAATAGCTACCATCTAATTCATATAACTCTTGTAGAACTAAATAATTGTTTACTAAATGTTAACATTGTGATAAAAAAACTATAAATGAAGTGAAATCATGGAACGCATCTATGTCACTTCGTAAGGAGTTATTCTAACATAGTTATATATTTGCTATTTTTCTTATATTGACATGACGTGATATTGAGGGATTTTTATAAAACCGTTTACTGAAGTCCGTTAAGTAAGTGTATCAGGTCTTACTCGGTGAGAGACCAGAAAGACACCGTTCATAAATATAAATCAATCGAATTTCTCTGAAGTGATAAGCGAGCGAAAGGTAACAGCCGTAATATCGGTCGCTTATCGAGAGGCAGTTTATAAACAGACTTCTTAGAGACGAACGATGTTTTTCTTATATTCAACATTACAGTAAACTTGATATTGTGAGCTTTGGATTTAACGAAAATATATTTAGTCAAGGATGGAAAATATTACAACCATTATTTAAATGTTATACATGTTTATGTCCAACATTCATCGCTCGTATAGAATTCTCTTTGTGCGATTACTACCTGATAACAAAACTGCAGCGGTTTTAGCATATGCCGGTCGATGATTTGACGTGTGCTAAGTCACGCCATTTCCAGTCATGGGCATTTATAATATTTGAAATTTTCACTTACATTTTTAAGCAATGTATTTAGTTTTTAAATAAAAAAGTAATCAGAAGTTTTACTATATATCAAACTTTTGGCTTTAATGGTCTCCATCTTATTCACATAAATCCACATTTGCTGCTTTTTTTTAAAACCGAAGAAAACACTTTTATAATTTCTTTAAGCTATACTTTTTCAATTATTGATTTTTTGGCATATTTTTATCAATAGAAATAAATTAGTAATGTGATATTAAAAAAAAATTAATTCTTTCAAAATTAGCTCAAGCTAATGAAAGAAGGTCAATTGAAGATAAAAGACATCATATACACTAGAGGTTTGCATGGGCCCGGGCTGGGCCCATGGTCCTCTACCCGGATCGTTCTGTGGGCCGGGTTCGGGCGGGTAGAGACAATTGATATTCGGACTTGGGCCGGGCCCGGGTAAGGGATTTGCTCTTCAGGAAAATACTTCGGGCTATGTTCAGATCATGAATACTCTTGATAACTAAATACTGCTGATAACAAAAAAGCAATAAATAAAATAATTTATTACGTTTCGAATAGTATTGGACACAATAGGGTATTTTATTTGATAAGTATGGAGACATCATTTTATATTTTGGTAACATGAAACTCATAAAATTGTTATTGATCCGTGAAACAATGCATTGTTCATTTAATCATCACCGATAGTAAGTTTAAATAGTTCGTAAATGAATAAAGTGTGATATTATTCAGTATCTGCTTTCTATTCGTTTTAGATAGTCGACTGTTCCGTGTGCCGAAAAATTCATTATAAAAAATTTCGAAAGATTCGTTAAAAATGAGTTTCAACGATATAAAGAAAATGTTGAAAAGTGGTGTTGTGGTGTGATGTGTGGAAATCATTCCGTCAAATAATAGATTTTTATACATGTGAAAAAGTTGGGTAGGTACGTTAATTAATTTTATGCTACTATATTTTTTTAAAAATCGGGTTTTTTTGGGCCGAGATATATAAATTTAGGCTTCGGGTCGGGCTCGGGTAACAAGTGTGGCATTAAGACTCGGGCTCGGGCCGGGTAATTTCATCAAGTTTCGCCCCGTACAGACCTTTAATATACACCAATGCTCTTAATCTCGAATAAAAATCATTTTAATATTGCTTGTCAAAAAATCATTATATTTATAAAGATATAACATACTTTTCCTATATTTTCTTCAAATATAACACCTCGTTTGATCTTTCAGTGAGCATTTTCAACTAGTTGAAAAATAAATTTCAACAGAACTGTAGAGACATTCAGTCAATAATTACTCTTATGTTCAATTGTATTCTTTGGTTAGTTAAAAATACTCATATATTGAGAAAACCCGGTGATGATCAAATTAAAGGATGTAGAATAACTAGTAGTGTTTTGTTTTATAAATCAAATAAAAAATATCGTTTTGTGATCACTTAGTGGAGTTTACACTGCTACGCGATAGAAGCCGAGTATTTCCATAAGTATAGTCATAAGTCAATAATTAGAAGATAATAATTGATAAAACCGAATTCTCTAATATAACAGGTCGAATCGAAAACCGGTTGGGAGAGAAAAATTTAAGTAGGAGAAAATAATATTTTGTGAAAGTTTTTTCAATCGCCAAAAATATCGACTGATGACTCAAACAGGTTATTTTTTGCGATTTTTGATAAAGACTGATCTAATTAATTATATGACGTCGATAAAGTAAGAGAATCAAACTGAAATTCAGATTATTTCAGTGAAATATTTTAATGGCACAAAAATATAATTTCGGCGGAAAAGTATACAATTATATGCATGCTTTGACTTTCACATACTATTAAGAAAGGTTAAGAATCTAAGAATATTACAATACGAAAGAATTTGAATTGATTTCTCAACAAAAGTTGTTTAAATAAAAAGTAATTGTTTGTTTTTCTTGTATAAACTATCTCGTTAATGTGCTCATTTCTTCATAGTGATTTTGTTTTAATTATAATTGATATTGTTGATGTAAACATTGTAAAACAATTATTGTCATTATTCTCACCATTTTATACCATAACTTACATTTTAGCCGGTTCTGTTTTTTAATGAAAATGTGGAATATGTGATAGCATTTATTATTATATAATTTAAGTATAATTTAAGACATCGACTGAGGGTGCTTGATGGAATTTCAATACCAAATTTGGATTATTGAGATTGTCAGTTCGAGTCCATTCGTGTGCTCGAATGCCTGAAGATGCCGAAAGGCGAAACCCGGGTCGTTAGTGACAAAATACATGGAAGTGTGCAAAATCTCAATAATCCAAATTTATTATTATGTTGCACTTTTTTTCAAACAATTGGTTTGAAGTCTAGCCGTTGATATGACATTGTGTTTAAAAACAAGACTGCATTCATAGATATTAAACACAGTGCTAAGAATTTAATTAAGTTTTGGCAAGATTTTTAATTTGTCACAAATCATTATCCTCATCTTTTTCAGTGCTGTCACATTACGAAAACGATTGCTATAATAAAAATAATGTTTAATGGGCATATTGCCAAGCCAACTTAGATGTCAGAATGATAATGTGATGGATGATTCGCACATGGCAAAAAACTGATATTCAGAAAGCTATAAAAAAAAAGAAAGACCTGGTCGGCCTCGTAAAAGATAAATGGATAGTGTCAAGTTGGACATAGGGTGTCTGAAACTCGAAGAAAACTGTTCTGGACAGGATGGATGACATGGAAGCATATCGTTAAAGAAGCCATGGCCCATACGACTTTTGAATACCACTGTTTATTACACTTCTTTATTTTTTTTTGCTTATAGATAAACTAATGAAGTGTGTTTTGGAATTATCAAATTCTGCTTACGGGTAAAATTAATATTTTTTTTCCATATCTTGGAAAACTTGTCCAAGTGGATAAAGCCGATTAAGCAGTTAACATGACACATTAAACAACTAATGTGGAATTCGACAAGATGGGATTTAAGTATACCGTATTTTTTAAAAATGTGTTAATAATAAATCTATTCAAATAAAAATGTTGTACCTTTGCAAGTCAGAGACGTTAGGTATATAAGTATATATTTTATAAACAATTCACATTCTCACGTAACCATAGAATGGGGCATTGAGTCTTTTTTAGTCCTTTTATAGACTACAAAAGAGTGTGGGTCGAATCCCATCGCTGTTCAACCAAAGCGCGGGACTGTCTCACCTGCGTTATCTCGAGCACATACTTAATCAAACGTTAATCTACGACGTAGGTTCCCAACGTGCCAGCACCAAGATAAACTAGCGCTTTAGTAAATGCTACCACACCTCGTCGGACTCGTCACTACTGGCAAGCATTATTTATATCTACGTAATTGCTGCGTTTGTTTGTTCACTAGCGCCATGCGTACAGTTGCAAATTTGTTCAGAGTGGCTTAAAAGTGCTATGCGTAATATACATACAGCTTACAAACATAATGGCTTAGAAAAATGCTCAGTTGAGGAGTTATGAGATTAATTTCCAAGATTTAATTACTTCTCATTTGGTTAATTTCTCCAGATGACGACGATATGTAAAACACAAAAACGCGTGGTTATTTTCACGAATCAACGCAGCAGATTGCAACAATTCACTCAGAATGAGTTAACTGAATGAGTATACGAATATAAAAATAAAAAAATTATGGAATCGGCTGATTCCTTAAGTTGTCACTGAATACATCACTGAACTCGGCAGTGAAATGCAATTGACCTACAAAAAACACTTGCAAAACTGTCTGACACCGCAATCGATGTAAGTATACAATGTCTTACATCGAATCCAGATCTGACATAGGCGAGATCTTTCAGCCACTCGCTCGTTACCTACTAACACTTTTCTTTCTGCTCGACCACTGGATTGTCGAGTTGGCCTACGAGACAAACGGGCGACCAAGATTCAAACCCGCAGGCTTCAAAATACGACGTCTATTTTTCGATGCTGTGGTCAGATTTTAACACAAGTTCTATGTTTTTTTTTGCGTCATTGCACATTCATGACATGTTTTCTTATTATAATTATTGATAGCATATTTTATATCTTGATAGAAAAGATGACATCTGTCCGAATTAATTATTAGGTGCATATTTTAAATGAATGTATATTTTCTTTGTTGGATTCGGTGGTAGCTCATTTTTAACATCAATTAAAATTGATAATATTCTTATTACACTGGTTATGTTAATTGTGATACGTGTTTCGCCTTTTTAAAAAGCATTTTGAGATTAACTATCTAAAGATTATTTATTTATAAGTATTCATTAATTTCAATTCTTAACTTATAAATTACAAAAATGAAGGATGTGATTTTTTGGATGAAAAATATTTTTACAGTTTGTGTTTTATTTTATGTATATGTATAATATATGTTTTGTCATATTTAATATTCAACATTAATTTACGTAAAATATTATTTTTCCGAGAGGAAAATATATTCTGGCTGTAAATGAATTATTGAATCAGCGAATTTTTTAAAAACTGTATGGTTAAAGCTGTAATGCATAATTTAACACACGTTAAATAATAAGTTCGAATACTTTTCATTGTTAATCAGCATACTCATTTTAAACTGTAAATTTTGAATATGGAATAGTTTAATTAACGTTAAGCGCTTTGGACAAACGAATAAAAACGTTTTATATTTATTTGATTCACGTAACAAAATTAATTAACTAATAATTGTTGGTTTTACAGATTTTTGACCAATTAAGAAAATTAAATCATTTCCATGTATAATTAAATCTATAAAGGTATTTTTACTAGAATTTCTATAAAAAGTTTTGCTATTTTGAAAGTACTTTGTTCTCTATTTCCTATTCTTTTTTATAAAGAGTTAAAATTTGAAACAATTCAAACGAGTTCCATGTAATTTCTCAATTAACATTAATCTTCGTCAAATTGACTATTTACAAAACACGCGTGTTTTTAATGGAATCATGGATTTTTTACAGTCCAGGATAATTTAAGACATCGACTGAGGGTGCTTGATGGAATTTCAATATCAAATTTGGATAATTGAGATTTTGTTCACTTCCATGTATTTTGCCACTAACGACCCGGGTTTCGCCTTTCGGCATCTTCAGGCATTCGAGCACACGAATAGGCTCGAACTGACTCAGTTCAAGTTCATTCGTGTGCTCGACTGCCTGAAGATGCCGAAAGGCGAAACCAGGGTCGTTAGTGACAAAATACATGGTAGTGTACAAAATCTCAATAATCCAAGTCCAGGATAATTTTATTATAAATATGTATACCGAATTTTCAGTTATTTATTGACTTCAATATACTTATAAGAACAATGAACATATATTATTTTGTTTTGGATCATTGTTGAAGAATGCTACTTTGGAATTATTGACAGTCAATTCTTGTTGGAAAAGCGTTCTATTTTAAGCATATTCATCAGTTGATAATGCTCACGATGGGCAAAACCAGTCGTGATCTTTGTAGCAAATGCGGATGCAATACAAAACAGATTGTGTTTTATCAAAAAAAAAGTTTAAATATGTACTAGATTTTTTCTTTGATTGGTCATTTTGATTTTATTATGTTCCGTTTGTAGTATGAAACAAGACACTACAAGTATTGAAATTACAAAAATCACACGACATAGATGATATAAAGCACGATGTGAAGCGGGGATATAGCAATAGTGAAACATTGAGGTAGGATTGTCTGCCGAAATAGGAGCAAAAAAAACTCGACGTTACCAAAATAAGTGCATACTTATGGACACTTGTATGAAAAACTTTTCATTCTGTGATAAGTATAAATGGACGCACGTAGTCGGCATCAAAAACAGAGGTTAAAATTATCGTCTGATGTGAATCGATTCGGAAACAGATAATGACAATTGAACAAGTTTATTTATATCTCCCATATAATTGTTGTATAAATTTACTTGATAATCGTAATACAGATATAACTGCAATATAGTATATAATTTTTTTTTTTAAACGTGATAATTACCCGATTTTGGTGATTAGATAATTGGGTTATTGTCTGGAAAGGAATTGTATTTCATAACAAAATGAAATTTCTTTACTTATTGATAATCATTGTGTGTTTTGGTACATCGTTTTACGTAGGATAGTAGAATATGTGTACTCGGTGCAAACGTTAATACCTGGTTAATAAAAAATCGAAAACTCTTTTCAAGATCCACGCAATTCCTCACACAAGAGATGCACATTAAAATAATGATATTTTGTTAACAACAAATCTGTTTCCATTACTTGACATCCTCCCTACATTATCCCGAAAACTGGACGTAGAGAAAGTGAATAGTTTACTATTAGTTATGTTCCTTCCGCGTCGTTATATCATTACCTTCTATGCTTAGAGCTGTAAAAAGATAAATTTATCGCTAAAAAAATGCCTTATACTAAAATGGTCATTTAGGGCTACATAAGCTCTACTCGGAAAACGTGTAAATTGCTATCTGTAATCTTAGTGTAAACATTTTCTATGAATTCGGCGGTAACTTTGTGAAAATTAATTTTTAATATAAAATTAAAATTGATAACTTTGTTATTCCACTTGCTTTATCACTAACGTGTCGCGATTCACCTCTTTAATAAGCATCTTCAGGCTAACCATATTGCAAGGTTATTTATTTCAAAGGTGATTCAGTGATTCTAATTCTTACATTAAAAATAAAGGGTAGGGTGGGTTTTATTCCATTCTACTGGACGTGGGGAGGCGGGTAAGACATAAATATTTATTGTGACAATTAACTAAGTGTAAAGGTGAATGTTTTATAATGTACATGAGATTTATTTTAAAAATGTAACATAAAGAAACAGCCGTCTCGAAGGAAAAAAAATAACTGATGCAATTTAAATGATAATCTAGAATTAATCAGTCATATGTGTGATATTTTATACCACTTTTATAATCAAAAAGAAATGTGGAGAACTAGGTTATGACGAAAATACAATGCAGATTGGGAAGAATAGCAATTATTCTCAATGTTCTTTACTTTGAACGTGTTGTTTTTCAATCTTGATCTCAATCTTTACTTTAAAAATACCGTTTTGATACATAGTTTCATCACAACCGTAATTACTTTCAACGAAATTTTGATAGCACACTCAAAGGCATGAAATATTTATTTAAACTGTAAATTTGGGAGACTGTTTCAAAAATTGAGCATATGTGAATGAAAAGGTAAATTATGGGAGCTCAAGCACAATGAAGTATGAATTTGAATCGAATATGGGACACTAAACTTACCGCAAGAATGTGTGGGTAAAATATTGAGCGCATTATTTGTTTGTAAAAACGATAAGCAAAATATGAGACTTACTTTTCATTAATAAACGATTATTAATTGTTAAAAATTTAAATTATTCATCCATCATACTTTGTAATAATAAAATAAATAACAATACTATTTCAATGTTTATGTATAATGAATTTTAACTGTGAAGTGGGAGTATTTAAAATGTGTAGTATATACGCTTTTAATTTAAAATTAACCAAATATATTAAATGGTAATGTGATTAGTTATGATAAATAAAAATATTTAAGTGTTATTTCATCAACTCTGATCATAATAAAGTTGCGCAATATTGTTTGATTTTGGCCAGGAATTGATGAAATACAAGCTACAGATAATTCGTAAACATTTAAAAGATTGGTGGAGTTAATCTTACCCAAATGGTTAAATGGAAAGTGGGCGAAAGAATACATTTCCAAAGAGTCCTTTCTTGCTTTTTATCCATTGTGTCAGAAACACAAACACTTATTTAGATTCACTGCCATCAACTTTACTTTACTTGTACTGTCATTCGCATTCAAATTGTTTCAAAATTCGAACCGAACGTCACTAGTCAAATAATTGAATTCGATTTATCACTGTCGGAGTATGCGCAATGCAAACAATTAATCCACTTTCAACACAAACGACTTTGAAGCAAATTTTTGCGAAGCACTTTTCATTTACGATTTCGAAAGTCGATTGTCACATTTAGAATTGTCAAATTTAAGACTCGCGGGTTCTCGGAAGAGAGTCGCGTGCTAACCCGGCGGTGTCTGGCGAGCGTGTGAGCCAGCGAGCATGTGACAGGCGACAGGGCGGGCGACGGTAGGAGCGGCAGAACCCCCAAAATGTAGAGTTAATTCGAAGATAATTATTGTGAGAATAAATTAAATTAATCAATCCGATCAATCTGAAATTTCACAATAATGTGAAATAAATGTTATTTACATTAAAAAATATTTTCAATGGATTCTGCACTTACTTACATGTTAGTAATTAATTTTTAATATACATTCAAAGTGGCTATTTAACATCAAAAATTTAACCTTGAGTAGTTTGACTAAACCTATATCTTCTAATTAGTTCACAAAGGATAGTAAATATAATGTTAATTAAAATATAATATAAAGCCAAAGAACAGATTTTTCGTATCCAAATAGTAATTACACTGTAAATAGAATACAACGTATTCGGCATTCGAGCAAACTGCTAGTTTCTAAAATATTTTAAAACTTTAAGTCAATCGAGATCAACTCGAGGAGAAAAGACACGATGGAGATCGATATGGAATATTTTATACTGACCTAGACAGGATTTTGTTTCATAATTTTTGGACTAGTATGCAGAGCGTTTACTATTAGACTAAGCAAATTATTAATTGAATTTACTTAAATGCAGGGCTTTTTTTTAGAAAAAAAGGTGCCGGAACTCACTTTTGTCAAGATTTTTGCTAAAGAAAATTATATACAAATATCATTTAAATAAAATTTAAGTAAGTCACGAAGCACATAAAACAGATTTTTTTGTTGTTTTAGAAATGTAAAGTTAATTTTGACAAAGAATTATATGTAAGCGGAAAATTGTTTTGTTTAATTTCTTAAATTATAAATACCGTAAAAAAGGTGCTGGAACGTCGTTCCACCACGTTACATGGCAAGAAAAGCCTTGCTTAAATGGATATTATCAAATACGTTCCAAATATTTCACACAAGAAAAAAATGGTTAATAGATATTTTAGATGAAACTACAAAAAATAGTTAGTTTGGTTTCCGAATACTTTTCGAGGACGCATAAATTATTTAATTTTAAATAATAAAATATTTAAATAAATGAAATGATTCTCAAGAATTTCATTAAGCTTCATATTTGAGTATATTAATTAATAAAACTATCTTAAGTTAATTTGCGTGTGTTAAATTATACGTTGGAAATGACAACGTATCAGACGAAACTCTTGTTGGATATGTTTTGGATTTAATTCATTAATTTGGCGCTCTATTAATACGTGGAAATCTATGTTGAATACTAACTGAAATTTAAGTTTATTAAATTGCAAAAAATGAAAAGTCTCAGAAGTGCTGGAAAATGTGTAATAATCGGTATGGATTGGTGTGAATTTGTGCTTTGCGGTGACTCGAACAGATTGTCAGAGTGAGAAGGAACGAGGAGTGCAAGTTGCAGGCCGCATCTTCATGAGAGTAGCAGCCCTTTCTTCGTCTTTTTTCTTACACCGCAATTTTTCCTAGATGACTCGCACAAGAAAGGATTACACCTCGTAAACATTTCTTTTGACTTAATCATTAATATCAAATTAGGTTTTTGCATAGTTACATTGTGTACTATTATTAACGCTTCTATGGCGCACTTGTATATATGTACTTATAAAGTCGTATTAAAAATAAATTTAATTCATTCGCAATTAATAAGAATTACACAATTATGACGCCATTAATTTTTTAATATATTCGAATATCTAAGTAGGTAATATTTGTTAGTTACATTTTTGTGTATAAATATGAATACACACATGAATACGTAGTGAAGAGCGTCTTTTAAAAACGGACTATACATATATATTTAAGAAGCAACACTGAAGAATGAAACTAAGAAGAAAAAATATGAATATGTTACTATTGATATTGTTTTGGCTGAATTTATACAATACAACACTTTTTTAAATTTTGTTTGTATAAAAATCACTAATTTTTTATTTCGTTGACTTTAAAATGATATACCTAAATTATTTATGGTATTTTTTGATTGCTTATGTACAAATAATCTATTTATCAAAAAATGTACATATTGTTCATCTTATGTGGATATGGTGTTGCTTGGCACATAGAGAACGTCGTTAATTAATAATTTAAAAGATTAGACACCAGTTTAACTAGAAAAAGTTGAGAATATTTATTCTTCACGTTTTTCCTTATATTAATATTTGATTCGGTATATTATGTATAAAGTAAGGTATGGTAATAATGTATATTAGAATGTTTTTGCGTGACTTTAACAATTATAAAATCCGAGTTGTGCGTCATTTCTTTGGCCAAGTTTTCGCTTTTTACAGCCATCCGAATAAATTCTTTGATTATGCTTATTTTTTGTCATTTCTAATCACCTATAAATGACCTCACATTTAAACCCGTATAAAGCAATTGAAGTGCGAACTTATTATTGTCAGTAATAAAGACTTAAAAAAACATATGCCCTACAGCAAACTCGCTTTATAATATGAAGAAACCTTAATGTTTGCCATTTACTATAAGTGAGTAGAGTGAAGAAATTGGGTCCCGCGGTTACCGTAAGAAAAAGTGTGCTCTCTCAGTAGGTCAGTCGAGCCTCGTAGACCCCTCGCCGCTCTTCGTTCTTCTTCAATAGCGGAAAGACGAGTGCAACGGAGATGGAGTATTTTCATCAGCGGTAGGCTGGATTATATATGATGGGAACCGTTATCCGCTAAGCAGTATGTTGAATGAAGATACAAAACGTGCATTTTGTTCGCTTCTCGCCAACATGCCAGACGATATTGCAACTTTTGCTCAGTTAATTGCTAAATTTTATACAAATAAAAACATCAATGGAGATCAAAGTCAAAGACGGTGCCCTTCGATTGATTTTCATGCATAAAATGTTAAAAAATCAAAACTTCATCTAAAATTTTAATAATTTTCACAATAAAAAGACTATAAGTATACAGTGAATTTGAAAACTACATCTATAAATGTCTTCAAACGATGATTGATACTCTTTAACACTCACATTCTTAATTCTAATATTGTCATAAAATATTTTACCACTTGTCTGAAATCAATTTTAATGTCGATAATAATTTATCGATTGTGTGATGTAAAATTTTCTAAAACCCCTTCTATCTCTCGAACAATGGAAAGTGCATTCGAGTAGATCAAAATCCCTAGAGCGTTACCACTCGGTTTCAACCATCTTCTTCGAAAATAGTTTGTATTATAATAGTTTCTGATTGAAAAATATTTCTTATTGAACAACAAAAACTCTTGAACGTACGGTTGTCGTAGTCACACAACAAAGTATTTCTAAATCTTTTGGAATATTTTTTTCCAACATATTTGTCGAGAGTCTGCTTGCATTTCTTTGCGATAAATAACAATATCAACTTGTGCCTAATTTTTTCGTCTCGACTGCTTTCGTCTCACGGTATTTATCTTTAAAATCTTTCTTTTGATTTTTTATACTAGATAAGTGGATTTTAATAAAACGATACTCTTTTATACAATGAAGTTTTGTTAACAATGCGACGGCAGAATATATCACACGGGTAGCAATAATTTATGATTAAGAAAAAAAAATTTTGAAATAAGTTAACATTTATATTTAGCGCTCTTTACGTCGTATTACTTTTCAGTGTTGAATATAGTGAAGTGCTATGAAATACAAAAAAAATGTAATTTTATAACAACCTATACAAACTGTGATCATTAGTGTAAAAATACTGATGAAATAAGAAGCAAAATTTATAAAAAATATAATTATTTGTTCAAAACAATTTATTCAAATATTACGATAGATTATATTTCATTAAAATTTGAAATGGATAGTAAATTATAAAATAAAATAAATACAGGGCACAGAGTCTGTGTTCTGATTCCCAGGATATA
The DNA here is from genome assembly GCA_022494535.1 of Himalopsyche phryganea. Lineage (NCBI taxonomy): Eukaryota > Metazoa > Arthropoda > Insecta > Trichoptera > Rhyacophilidae > Himalopsyche > Himalopsyche phryganea. The sequence continues at coordinate 2,341,517 of JAGVSL010000043.1, read as the reverse complement.
TATTTTAAATACAAACCTTTATTGTTTTATTGTATTATTTTAATCAGTACCTAGTTAATAATTCCATAAATCATTCATCAAATCCATCACATGATAATGCTCGCGATTAGGGCTTCCAATTAACCGCCCAAAAGGACTAACCGGTTTTCAGTTTTTTTCTGACGAAAAAACCGGTTAACCGGTTTAAACCGAAATATACGTTTTAACTATTTTCCAAAAACCAGTTTTGGTACCATGATGTAATAGTGTAACGATTGAAAAACAAGGTATTTTTCTTCATAAAATTTACTAATATGAACTAATAGGTATGTATTATACCAGAGATTCTCAAGCCCGTGCCGGCGGACATGGCGCCCGCTCACCGATTTGTGTGCGCTCGGCGCTCACAAATTTATCGCGGCAATTCTATAGAAATCGGTGTAGAATTACCGTGACAGATTATTTATTACTTCAATTTCATTTTCTCAACTTTATAAAATACTCATTTGATAAAAATGTTATTCGAACTCATTTGTCTGCATAAGTCGAAATGTTTATGTTGTCTGGCTGCTCTGCTAAACACTGGATGCATCTTTATGATTGTTTACTGACAGGAATATCATCAAGCTCTCCTTATTATGAAGCACTGGCCAATGAAATGCAATGCCAAAGATCATACTGACTTTGAGAATGATATAATAATTTTTAGTATATTTAATATATTTTGATAATTGATACAATAATGTACTGAAAGGCTGGGAGCCCCTGTATTATTATACAAGTGAATTAAATATACACCAACACAAATACAAAATACAACCCACCATAACAAAATATTTAATCAGACGCAAAATACAATTGGTAATAATTCAATTATTATGTTAACGCATTGATAAAACATATACGCACAATGCAAATGCAGAAAAGACAAATGCATTCATGATAATTGCGCACGGAGTAAAAAGAATACATATTTTGTATGTATTGTATTTTAAAGAAAAATAAAAATATGCTAAAATTTTATATACTTAAATAGGAATGAATATTAAATAATGTGTTACATTTTCAATGTAGTAAATACTATTATTTTATTAATTAGTAATCTTGATAATTTATAATCTAAATTATTTTTATTTCATTATTATGTAACTTAGAGTATATTATTACAAAAACAAAATAAACTAATTTACTCTCAAATAATAACTGACATAAAATTTAAATTTTGCCTTTACATCAAATCATTAATGTCACTTTCATTCAAAACTTTTTTTCATTGAATGTATAAATACCTATATTATTTTATATGAATTGAGTGGTCAACGTCGTTGGCTTCGGTTGAGGTCATAAAATGATTTTTAAATCTATTGATAGATTTCTATTCGAAAATACAGTTGCCTCCTATGTCTAAAACTCCCTCCCGCATATCCAATTCTTAAAAGGAGATGTAACGGGAGCGATTAGCTAACCACTAGTCCTGCCCTATCCTTGTATTCCTGCTCTTTTCGAAAAAGAGAGGCTGAGCAACTGATTAATAAAGAATTTTCGTAGAAACAATTTATGTTGCGATAAACTCCATTAAGAGTCCATATGCTCCACATTATGGTTTTATTTATATATAATTGTTACTGTATGCATATAGCTTTGGCGCAATAATTGTAGTGTGTGTATTATATAGAACCAAAAATAAGTATTTAAACAGATACCATACTAATTATTAATGTGTATATTATCATATTTATCATAGGTACTATGATTGTATATTCCAAGAACATTATTTCGCAATTTTAAACCATTTTTTCTTTATTGTTTAAAAACTCTAATGCACTTTGCATCTCGTGTTTCATTAAACTACGAATATTTGTGACATTATTATTATTGTTCCTTTCGCACTACAAGAGATTAAGTCTAAAGTAAAGGTTACTAAGAAAACGATTTATGACAAACGATTTATGATTTATGACACTTATTGTCGGAAATACCAACAAACATGGTTTACAATTGAATTTTTGTGTTTCCGTTGACTTTATGGATATGTGTTTGTTTATTTAAACTTTTTATTTTCCCAATAGATAATAAAACACACTATCCCGTTTGGCTTAGAAATCACTATACCTTTTTTTTTACACAACTTTCTCGATTTTTTTGTTGGGGTAGCAGTTATGTTAGATGTTGACTCAACATTAAAAAACATCTAACAACGAAAAATCCTTCTAAAAATATTTAAGTTGATGTAATGGGTGTCGACGTCTGTGGCGCAGTTGGTAACGTCGTTGGCTACGGTTACGGATGTCTCGGGATTAAGCCCCTGAGCAGAGAGTACCATAAATCAATTTCTGTTCGAAGGAATGGGTGTATGTGGTGTCTAAAATTCTCTCTCACCAGTACGATCCTAAAAAAGTGGCGTACTGAGAGCGCTACTCCTGTCCTAGCCCTATCTTACTATCCTTACTATCTTCGAAAAGAGAGGTTGAACAACTGAGTAACAAGCAGTTTTCGTATAAAACTTCTGTTGAGATACTCCATTATAAGGTCATATGCTCCACACTGGGAAGCGGACATGGTAAAAAAAATGCGAAATATAAGATAAGATAAGCAATATTATATTCCTCGTTTTAAATATTTTTTTTACAATACCAAGCTTAGGTAGTAATCAGATCTTTCTAATAAAAATCAGAAGTAATCGTGAAAAATTAGAAAAAAAAATTGATTATAAATATATATATATTTTTTATAATAGTACCTACAAGGGGTTATCCAAATTTTATTTGCATCTGAAAAATAAATAATAAACGTAGATGTGTCGTAAGTTCAATAAGAGCTATTGTGTAACACTAGTTTTATTCTCATCGAAAATATAATATGAGAATCCTTTCAAATTTTGGATATTAATTTGTATGTAACGTCAAATCGATTTAAAAAATGATTGTTGTTCATAATTTTACCTCATTTATATTGCAGGAACTAGATAATTGAACAATATTTATATTTTTAAATAACTGATAACTCTACATATGAATAGACGTATTAAACCCTATTATATTTAATATGGAAAGAGAAATTTCTAGAAACCCCGGTTAACCGAGGAAAATAAACCGGTTTTCGGTTTTTTTCAAAACAGCCAATAAACCGGTTAACCGGTTTCGGTTTAAACCGGTTTGGAAGCCCTACTCGCGATTAGCCAAACCGGTCCTGATTATTATAAACATGTGGAAGTAACACAAACAAATTGTGTTTTATTTTTTTAATATAATGACTTTACAGCAAGAATTGACAGTTAAAACCTTAAAAGTGATCAATAAATCATTATTGTAATGAAGAGTATATTAATTGCATTATGTTGTATTCTCAAGTCTTATACGGGAAAAGAAATTAATAATGTTATTTTTATATGTATTAACATCTTTTGATAGCTGCTGCTGTTTTTATTATATTTTTTAAGATTCAATCTTAGCGATTCATCACTCATTCATAGTACTCTACAGATTAACTTCGTTGAAGAAAACAGCTGTTCAATTTTTTATTCAAATATTGTCAAACGTACAATATTAATTCACTAAAACTTTAAGGAAAATTAATCTTACATAAGCACTGATGCCAATTTATTCTTTAAGTAAATGATCACGTGTATTGACCGAATGGCATCGCATTTTACATCGCATTTATCTGTATCAAATACTACGTTATTTTAAATATTTCAAGATAATTGACAAAGCATTCTTTTCGTAAAAAAAATTGTATGCTACAGTTCTTAATGACACTAATTCATTTCTTATATTTTTAATTCACCAATACCTTACCGATTGAAACAACTCAATACAACGAACAGATTATAATTATCTGGTAGTTTTAAATGAATCAAGTATTTATTTTATTCTATCTATAAAGATATGCATGCGGGTTTGCCATCGCTGTACCGGTGCAATAATAACATAGGCATGATTCTGTACTTGACCCACACAGGTGGGAGACGCAGCTTTTAGCAGCCATTTTATTACATAGGTATTAATTTGATTTAACATTCGCCGCGTGAGAACAAAAACAGCTTTCCACCGAAGTAATAAGAGAGGTGATTTTCATTTAATCGGGAAGAGCTTAGGAGACAACCAGTGGAGAGTTGTGATGTTATTTATTTATTATAAAAGTTGGATAATAAATAAGAAAGTATCCAGATTAGTCATATGGTGAGTCGAAAATAAATAAGTAAGTATTCATTTATTTTATTAATTAAATAAAATAAGAAAATTGTTCTACAAAATAATAAATTTACCCACAGTACGTTTTGCTTTTATTGTAATTTTTGTAAAATGTTATTAACAATGTTACCAAGACCATTAAGTAATTTATACTTTTAAAAAAATCGACGAAACCAAAAAAACTAGTTCATTTAATATAAATGTAGCAAATCTTAAAATAATTACAACTTAGATGGCGTTTATCATACATATAAAGAGTGGTTACTTAAAAATATAGATACATATTTTAAAATGCTCTGAAGTTATTGTGTGTGACATCTATAATATGATGTCATCATAACAACTAAAACCATGCTTAAGTCGCTGCTCCCTACTGTCCTGTGGTACTGATTTGGAGATCACTTTTAAAGATAATAACATCGTATATTTCTTATGCACCATCCCAGTCTTTCCCATAATATGTTACTCAACTCAAAAGATAGAGCAGAAAATAGCTTCAAATAAAACGGTCTAGGCCTCACAGAGAAAATAACAGAAAACATGCGTGACGTTGAATATACCACGAAATATTCATCAAATCAGTATTGCTCAGAAAGTGAACGCTGATATATCGACATAAAAATGTGAGTTGTAAAACTGCGGTATTGAATAAAGATCACAGTGAATAATCTTATAATATTGACTATGTGAGCGCATTCATTAATTTATTATTCTTGTTAATACTTTAGATTTGCATCAAAATCTGTGACGTTAGCCAAGGAGCGAGTTACGTAAATAAGAAATCGCAATTAATAATATTTTTTTTTGCGATTTCTCCGAATCCCGGCCTGAAGCCGATAGAAAGTTTCGCCGACTCTGGCCTGTTCAAGTAGCGATGTGTGTCACCGGTCGCGGTCTCTTTGCGAGCAATCGCATTTGCATAACGCCTTTGGCTGATGGTGGGCGTAGGGGAAGCGGAGGGCCACCGAGCGCGGACTCGCCTCACCAAATCACGGACGACACCTTTTTACTTTCACTCGACTGCTCCACTGAAATCCTCTCGCAGACCTAACTGATCGACGACAGCTGTCTCCGTGGTGCATCAGCCGTTGATCGGATGCCGTCCGACGAATTGACCGAAATCAGGTGACTTGGTAGCGTGGGAGCGCTGCTTGGAACTCTTCATAGGAAGTGGTTAAACGAGAAATGTAATGGATGATATTCAATAAAAGATAAAATCTAAAAGCCTGGCAATCTGATCAGTTGAAGTGCTACTTTACAAGCAACTTTACGCCTTATTCATACGCTATACAATACCTCATTAAGCGTTAATAGATATCTGAATTTATGAGGAGTAACGCAGAAAACATTGTTATACTTTACTATTTGAATAAGGTTAAAACCTGAAATACTATTTTCAATTTACTTTTATTAATATTTTCTATACACTATCAAGCCTTTGAAAGGTTTTCTCTCTTATACGTAAAAACATGACGACTAGGAAACTCTGGCATTATTGAAAAGGAATCATTTGTTCGAGTCTATTACTCTTGGAAAATTGATTTTGAGACAAAGACAATCAAGGAAATAACGACAACGAAAATATTGACCCTGAATTCCAAACTTCACGGTTTACACACACATATTTATTTATTTAAAAATCCATATTTGAAATTTGATTACGCCAATAACAAACTCGAAACGGCTTGTTTTACTTACAGCTTTTACATAATTGATTACTGATACTTATTTGGGTGGTCCATGTTTCACAACGTAAGCAGCTTTTGCTCTAACACGTCTTATAGCCCTACAGCCCGAGGCGGATATTGACTTCCTCATTCATTTTCCTTCATTTGTCTACATTTCCTGTGGTACGATATTATTTGATTACTAGTGCTTATAAGTCTCTTCTGACAAACATTTCCAATACTTTTATTAATTAGTAGTGTTACACACACACACACACACACACCAGGTGGTAGTGCCACCAGTCAAAATTTGATCAATATACATACTTCTGTCTTCACGACGTGCGCAAGCGCAGTGTTGTGCTGTTTGTTCTTGACATACAGACAGCTCAAGACAAATTTATATATCGATAGCTCAGCTCCAAAGTGTAACAAGTCAAAAATTTGGAGTTAAATATGTGAAAATGCTTAGAATACCGATATCTACCAGTTCCAAAATGTAACAAATGCGGTTATTATTACTTTAGACCTACACTGAAACAACTACGAAAACATCTTTGAAAACCTCTGAAAACTCGTATTATTATATTAGAAAAAAATGAAATTACTTTTTTAATATTATAAATATAAATGTATTTTTTAGATAAAACTGGAATTTAATTAAGATCTACAGTAGAAGATTGTACCTGCCCAAAATCTTATTTTTATTATTATCTCACTATGCTATTTGAGTTGTTACAATTTGGATTCGCGGTATCGATATGTATATATATCGCAATACTTTCAACAATTTATTATCCAAACAATATCAACTGCATGGTTTTGTTGGGTGGTGAAAAGGAATAAAAATAAAGAAGTTCTTTGTAACCTAAATAAAAAAACACGTACTTTTGTAGTGTAGGCTCTTCATTGAAATGAAATCTAGTCACGTAATGACTGTTTTCTTTCTATATTGATTGTACGTGAGGAATATTTGAATTTCGAAGGATAGTCACTGTCACTAAATAAATACTGCCCAACAGCTTTCTATATAACAAGGTCGAAGCAAATTACTATGCAGCACTGTAATACATGTAAATAAATACTTCATAAGTATATATATATCACGAAAGATTCAACTTGGTATCTCAAAATATCTTGGCTTAATTATTATGAGTATACGGATTATTTTATAATATATTTGATAGTTTTTTTAAAGTATTGTTTTGTAATAAATAAATTGCGACTGAAATTGAAGGGCAGTAATGATTATCTAAGAATCGAGACACATGTCACTCATGGTTCCACATAGGGCATCCAGTTCCGGACCCTTTTTATGATCCCGGGATTTCGGGATTCAGAATTTCTCAATCCCGGGATCCAGGGATCGGTCATTAAGTGTAATTTCATGTGTTACATTGTTCATTTAAAATTTAACGTGTATCAATTATTGCCTCAATTGGAATTTATATATGATTTAATATTTTTTTTGGGCAAATTGAAAAAAAACAGTGATCATAATAGTTTTATATTTTATTTTATTGTATCCAAAAAAAGATTTATATTCTTCAATTCGATTTTAAAGTATTGTCCTCCATTCATTTAAGAAGCGGTCGTAATTTGTCTTAAATATCAAATTGGTTAAGAACGGCTGTTACGAAATATTAGAAGGAGGCAGACCACAATACATCTATATTAATCATACAAGTATTATAAAAAAATACGTACATGAACAAACTGAGGTGCACGTTGTAGTTAATCAGGAAGTTTTAATTGTATATATGAATTATTTTTTAGCATTTACAGTGAATTTCAAAATCCCGGACTGATATTTAGATAATCCCAGGATTAGGGGATAAAGAAATTGAACGGGATCCTGGGATTGGAAGATCTAGTTGCACACACAGTGCTTTTGACAAAGCAATAAATAATATTTTGATCTTTTTTCTAATTTATGAGTAAAATTCAGATGACTATATAGTTTTTCTACAATATTTATTTTAACATACACTACGGGAAACATGTCAGAAAAATTATAGTAATGACAAAAAAATGTTGAAATAGTATAATATTATTTCAACTTTTGACAAACTGCAATGTGTCGTAGCTTGCCAATTGTAATGAGAGGCTTATAACATAATTATTATTACTGTTTGTCGAGAAGTGTGGTAAAGGATCCTAGATAATTACGTTGTTTTCAATGTGGATTACATTTGTGTTTTAATTATATGCTTATATCGGCAGCAGCATGGAGAGTTGTCAATAAGGTGTTCATATCAACCAAATTCTTTACTGCTTGAATCCTGATTTTACCTTCTGGAAGATCTTCAGGTTCGTGTTGAAGAAGCTTAGCGGCCTTTTCAAGAATAACCTTGGATTCCTGGAAATAAATAAAAAATATATAAATGTATTTGTCATAGAGATCGGCAAGGGCCGAAATTTAATAAAGTTCGAGCCCGACATCTTCAGATCCGGTCTCGCCCGGGTCCGAGTCTTAATATCACATTTGTTATCCGAATACGACCCGAGGCCCAGATTTGTTTTTTTCATTCCGAAAGAAGCCTAATTTTTACAATATTATTGATATCTATTTTCTAATAATTGAATTTTATTTATTAATAATAATATGAAATAAATTTTTTAAGTTATACAATTTTATCATGTATTACCGTATGGCTAACTCATGACCCGAACATAGTTTTTGGAATATTTTTCTGAAAATTAAATTCCTTACCCGAGCCTGGGCCCGAATCTTATTTGTCTTTTCCACCCGAGCCCGACCTACGGGCCGGGCCGAGTAACGGACCGCGGGTCAAATCCAGGTCCATGGAGACCTCTAATGTATCAGTTAGGTTTCTATATAATTGCATAATGTTGAAAGTCTTTTTATCTATTGAGAATGGGAGCGGACACCTATCGCTGTAAAATGTATTTAAACCCTCGAATAAAGCAATAACTATTATTGATGGTGCCTGAATGTGATGCTTTCGTTACATTTTTATTACCCTTTAATCTTTCCAAATTATTCATTCTGTTTTCGGTCAACTGTTTGTTTTAAAAATATTTTTTCCATGCGCATTAAGTTCACAGAATAAAATATTTTCATTCTCAAAGATTGGTTAGGGTAGGCAAGATCCAACAGGTCGACAGTCGTGCCTGTGTAAATTACAATATGAATTAGCAAATATAAATGAATTTCTTCTCTTGGTGTCGTCTTTTATCGAAGTTTGGCGATTGTAGTTCATTTCTGGATGGAAAATATGAAAAATAAAAAGAAGGCAAGCATAAAACATTACAACTAACCCACGGATATCAATTACAAAATAAAGTTTACATCGAATTGACACTTACTATTATTAAAATTAATATATGTTAATCGTACAATTTTACTGTCTAAATAAAATATCTTGGTATTTATTAAGGAAGAATGTAGTGTTGATAAAAATGTTTTTCAAATGAGTTAACATGTCCTATTTTAAAAGCTAGATTTGTTTTTTCAATAAGAAATCTATCATAAATATGACGAAACGGAAATACTAATTATATTACAGCACTCTTCACTAGTTAATAAGTTTTTTTTTTTAATAAAATCATACAAACCATCAAATACGTCAAAAGATATCCCGGCCCTTCAGCTGTCCTTGTAGACATTCTTCTTCCTGTATCAGCAATAGCTGCGTGCAATTCAAACAAGATTCCTCCTCTCCCGCGGACTTCAGCTGTTTTTAAAACGATCAGCCATTTTATATGATATTCCATTTTCAAATATATAACATAGTAAACATCCTTTTGTCGAAGTATTTTTAACAAATAATTATTACGTAATGTTTCAATAATCGTAAGAAAGAGTAGAAATGTTTTGAAAGAGAAAATAAAACTTGCAAGTCATCGAACTTGAGTATTCACCCTCATTACAAGTTTTGTTATCTATCAATCATCTATTTTTAAAATGTAACGTAGGTTATATTATCATAAAAACAATCCATTGAAAACAAAAAAACAGTTCGTCTTGAATTTTAAAGTAGCTGCTGACATCTCTACACACCATTGTATAGTTTTAAAGCAAGCTTTATTTTGAAAGAATTAAATTTATAAATGCTTACGTTCATAAACATACGAATTTTGTAATATTTCCGATTATAAATGAAATTAAAATTTCATAGTAAAGTAAGAATATAAATATTTAATGATGTTCCATAAAAGTGATGCTCAACCAATTTAGCGGTAGGACAAATGCAGCCTAGGACTACTACTACACACAAGATGTTTTAAACCAATATTAAAATTAAATGCAAAAACGCAACCTTTAGTACTACTGCTAAAATGCATGTTATGAAAAAAAATACCTAAAAATAGATTACACCTCCATTGCAAACAGTGACACATATTATTTTACTTTTTAAAAACTTTAATCGTAACTGAAATAATAATAATTGTTAACTTCTCGCTAAATATTGAAACACAGTCTTGGAAAATTTATTTTTTAGTATTTAGGCCGTAATTAATATAATTTTGGGCCACATATGTGGCACGGGCCGAATGTAGTGGATTGTTGCTCTATAAGGACATACTATTATGTAAAATAAGTCTCATCTGTAATAATTATCACCAATTTTATGTATTTATTCAATATTGATAATCTTAAATCGAATATATTGGTATATTTTAATATGGCTTGCAATTCTAATAAAACATAATATATTGGGGAGTCGACTAAAACACCTCAATATTATGAGATTTTTCAGTCCGTTGTCAGATTTTGCGATAAAATCTATTACACCAATGAAAAATTCGTCTGTTTTGATCTTGTCCTTAAAAGAGAGTTTTTAGTATTTAATTATTGAGTTGGCAAGCAATCATCGATGTGATTATAGATGGTATATTAAATACTTAATAGGAGTTGAAGTTATCATTTGCAAAATGGGTAACCACTTATTTGTAGTTTAAAATTACACAGTACACACTTATGGTAGAGTATAGGATTTAAAACTTTGCTCTTTTTCAAATTTGGATTTTTGAGATTTTGCACACTTCCATGTATTTTGTCACTAACGACCCGGGTTTCGCCTTTCGGCATCTTCAGGCATTCGAGCACACGGGCAGGCTGAAGATGCCGAAAGGCGAAACCCGGGTTGTTAGTGACAAAATACATGGAAATGTACAAAATCTCAATAATCCAAATTTAATATTGAAATTCCATCAAGCACCCTCAGTCGATGTCTTGAATTTGCTCTTTTTACTACACTGCTTTGTGTATAATACACGAAGCGTGTCAGTGTATTAACATGTATGGATCCCGTGATCCTAAGACTTTACAAAGTGACAACTCTAACGTTATTTACAAACAAAGAATTTTCTAATTTAAGATATTGACTGAGGGTGTTTGATGAAGTTCGAATATAAAATTTGAACGATTCAAAACAATTTTTTTTATTAATATAAATAATTGTCTTCACGCAAAGTAATCTCCTCGGTAAATTTCGAAAAGTATCATTATTTTATGTGGGCTCTAGTACCATAACTCAGAATCTCAAGCAATGCTTGTTTTTGACAAACCTAGAAAAACCATTTTCATGCAAAGTGTTTGTATGCAAAAAAAACTTAAATTAAACCGTGATAGGTAAACAAACACTGGTGCCCATGACAGTTCAATGTTGCACTATCATTGGCTGGAATGGAGATTATTAGTTTAAAAAATTATAGGACATTGGATAACATAAGTTTAAAAATGAATAACATTTTCACATTAATTTTAGATGGAAGCATATTTTATAATTTAAATGGCAAGTGTGAACACGAAGAACAATTCTGCATTCATAACTCATTTTTTGCATATGCTGGAGAATATGAGTTATGATATATTATATATTAATACCATCTTGGCCAATTGATCATGTTAAGTTATAAAAAAAATAATTGTTTGTAATTAATTCCAATTGAAATGAAGTGGTTGATAAGTTAATGGCATATATAAATATTATAATAGATGGCGGAGAATGATGTCTCAATTATAATACTATTATTAAATAAGTATTTAGACACTTAGCGTTGTTTTCGTTATTTCCATAGTAATTATAAGCAATTTACTAGTATTCAGATGCAACAGTAAACAAAACATTTAAATCGTTAATGGAGGAAAGAGTTTTAATTTCACGCTAATTAAAATTGAAACAGATTTCTATTTTAATCATTTTAAATTTGGATTATAATTTTGCAATTTCGCCTTTAGTCTTCATTTCAGATGGACTCGAACTGAGTTCGAACTCAGTTCGAGTCAAAATACATGGAAGTAAACAAAATCTCAATAATCCAAATTTAATATTGAAATTCCATCAAGCACCCTCAGTCGATGTCTTAAATTACTTAAATTAACCATTTTAGTTGGTGTTAATTATTGAAATTTTTCTTTTTAAATTTTGTAATTTGTCAAATGACGTCTTAATTGTAAACGTGCAGCTTTCTCGTTATTCTCTAATTATTCAAATTCAAAGCAGCAATTCAAAATATTTCCAGGAATTACAATCGTTTTCATTACATATATTCATGGCTAAGGAAGGGGTGAAATAGCAACCGTGAAATGGAGCTTTGTTATTGTATTTCGCTTGTTATTTTGATTCAGTTATACAATTCAATACAATATAACATTTTAGTTGAAACGGAATAATATACATATTTTTTTGTATTACAAAAAAATTAAAAGTTACTGATTATGAAAAGTGACTCAACTCTTAAGATGAAATGAATTTTCGAAATCATAAATGAATACCAAATTTGGATTATTGAGATTTTGTACACTTCCATGTATTTTGTCACTAACGACCCGGGTTTCGCCTTTCGGCATCTTCAGGCATACGAGCACACGAATGGACTCGAACTCAGTTAGTTAGTGACAAAATACATGGAAGTGTACAAAATCTCAATAATCCAAATTTGATATTGAAATTCCATCAAGCACCCTCAGTCGATGTCTTAAATTATAAATGAATACGTTTAAACAGTCTAAAAGAAAAAAAGGTTTTAATGTCATACCTGGTACCAGTTTTTCTAAGAGTGCTGCTACCTGCTTGCAAAGGTCCGTCTTCATTTTGAGCCTCTCGTCTGACTCCGCTGGTAATCCTCCAGATGACTCTTGTCCTATCAACTGCGCCAAGGCCAGAGTAACGTCGGTCATATAGAAATGATTTGGGTGCAGGAATTTTCCGTAGTGCTCCAAAAATCTGTGAAATTGATTTTATTGTCATGATAATAGTGTGAGGTATTGAAAAAATCGTATAGTATAAAACAGTCGAGACAGAAACAAATATCACACTTAAAAATACGGAAACAAAAGAAAACAATCACTGTATTTGCTTTCGTAATTATTAAAATAGTTGTGATACAATGTTAAATAATATATTAATTTTTTATCTACGTACTACATAATGGATATTTTACAAACAGAACTTGCTAACGCTTAAATGCTTTTTGATTTTATGAAATAAAAAACCCTCACACACTGTGTGTAAAAAATGTATGCGTCAAGCGGAATTTCTATATTAATATTTATTAATTATTATTAGTTGAATTATTGAGTTGGCCATTTATTGTGTCGTAAAGAACTAATGTAATAAAATTTCAGCCATTCTTGAGAATTTCAAACTTTATGTTCTTGACATTTTTTTGAGGAATCGTAGATACGAATATCTCGTTCTTCCAAAGTGACGGGCCAATAGGGATGCCACTGAGAAGAGCTTTAATGATATATAACGGTATTGCTTCGGATGTCAACATATTACGCGTGGACGTGAGTGAGTTCAGACGAGCACTATTTTTTAATTAATGTAGATGACTTTCTTGTGAAATTCTAATGTGTCCTTTTTTTACTGTTTAAACGTTTTTTAGTAGTATTTTACATTGATAAATCCATAAGCTTGTAATTTTAAATTTTTGTAGTGCAAAACTAACTTCTCACAAAGAAGACATTGCACTAGTTTGATATTGAATATACGATGGAAGCCCTCACTTACTTAGTAAACATCACTTCACTGTTGCTGACAAAATAATGATAACATACGATGAAACTGGATTTTCCTCACTGTCAGATTTATGTTTCATAAATCTTCACGTTTCAATTGTATCATTATTTACTGACTGATGTTAACTGATGCTATGTGTTTCTTGGTGGAGTGACATTATATATATATTGTTAATAAAAAATAAAGCTCAATTTGAACACTTCCCAAAATTTTACAATATAATTTAACATATCGACTGAGAGTGCTTCATAGAATGTCACTATTAAATTTGAATCGTATATGAGCAGGATCTCGTTTAGTTGAAAATGATCAACACTGATTGATGAAAAATTTCTTCACTTACGCGTTGCTATAAGCTTACATGTATATTTTGTTGTAATGAAAAATTGAAGTTTAAAATCTGATTTCATATATTTAGAGTATTTAGACATTTCAAATAATGATCAAAGTTATGAACCTTTTAATAGCTAAACACATGGTGTAAGAAGTAGCTAAGCAGCAAATTTTTTATGTTCCAAACAGTTTTGTCAGAAGGGCCAAATTTCAGTTTTACAATAATATTGCTGTGGTGCAGTGTTCATTGTCGTTTTCTTTGGTTGCGGATGTCTCATGTTCAAATCCCGGTACGAACAGTTTCATAAATTGATTTTTCAATCGATTACTGGACTTCTGTTCGTAAACATGGATCTACGGACCGGGGAGTAGGGTGAGCAATTTGTTTACCACTAGTCCTGTACTAGCTCTATCTTTCTATCCCTACTGTCTTCGATAAAAAAACAGAGATTGAGCAGCCGAATAACAAAGAGTTCTAGCAGAAAAAATCTGTTGCAATACTTCCATTAGTAGTCCATATGCTCCACATTGGAAGCGGAGATGGTAAAAAATCAGAATTCATTAAAGTATAATCTATCGTTGGAGTTTTTAAAAGTCTTTAATTTCTTTGTAATGAATAAACATTTATCGCCATGCTTTATTTAAATAAAACCGTATTACAATATTAATCACAAAAAACAAATATCCGATTTAATATAGCTGTTAAATTGTTGCGCATCAAACATTATATTCATTAAAAATAATTCTCATTTACGGTTGTCACACAAATAGTAACGTTATTAATAAAAAAAAACTGGTACCACAGCTGTACCAGTTTGAAATATCTAGCACTGATTATGGACATATAGCACAACCAGTACAACAAAGTCATAGTTACCTCAGACAGGCATCACTGTTGCCCTTTTCCATAGCGTTCAAGTCTTCTCCGATATGGTTCATCAACTTCTGTACTTCACCTTCGGACGTGGCTTTACCACATTCACTGCAAATCCAATCGCGAGAAACATTCTTCACATCTTTATTGTCATTATCATTAGTTGAATCGGAATTAGCATTGTTTTCTTTCTGGTCCTTACTAGCTTTGTTATTGTCCTTGCTCGATTCTACTGAACTATTGCTGGTATTAATGTTTTTTGTTTGGTTTTCCATGTAATCGTCAATGATTAATGATTCTGGTAAAACGTTCCCAGGGCAGCCGCTGTAATTATATTAAAAGTAGATATTTCAGACAGACACTATTGATGGATTGATTGAATTGGCATATATCTGGTAGAACTATGTAATACTAAGGTAAAATAATTAACTAAGTATTTAGTTACACAAGAATTTTATCGGCTTGTTGATAGCTAATTCGTCTTCACGCCATTGTCAGAACTATAGTCAGACGGTTAGTCGTTCCGACGATGACGTGACTCCGAAATAGCTATCAACAAACTATTAATTGGTTCATTTTACTCTATTATTTATCGAATAGTAAGTATTGCTCAAAACTATATGCCATAGTTATTTAGATGTGGCAAATTACCATTAAACTATGATATTTATTAACAATAATATCAAACATAAGAGAGGCAGGAGGGGTTGATGCGATGGGCCTTTTTTTGACTCTGAAATTGTAATAGAAGGTATTTTTTAAACTAATATTAAAATTTAAAATAAATATTAAATAGCACAAATAAAAAGCGCCTCAAATGATAATATAATGTTCGATGAAGTCATCCTTAGGTTCTCTATACTTACCGGTCGATGCATATAATATATATATATATATACACATTTAGAATAAGAGTGTTAATTAATTTGCCGTATTGTGCATTTTGAGGATAGCAATTGCTATGTGTGGTCGATAACTTAGTCTTTTGACTGAAAACTAACCCTTTTCGGCATTTGACAGTGCTGAACATGGTGCCAAGTTCTGTAACATCAATGCATCTGTCACACATGCAGTTGAAGAATTTCGTCTCCTGAAGGTGGTGGCGACGATTCCATGTCCCCCACAGTGGATCGGTGTAACAAATGGAAATGTTGTCACCGATATTTATTGGGACTGCCGCCGCGATCAATACCTTAAACAAAAGAAATTTAATAGAGATTTAATATTGTCCTTGCCTTTTCTTTAAATTTATTTCACCTAAGTGATTATGAATATTCTTTTCTAAAATTTCTTTTACGGACATTGTATTTATCATTATTGTAGCCTTGGTCTCTTTGAAAATTGTTTCAATTTGTAGATATATATTTGCTTAATATTTTAAAATACCTAATTGATAAGTGAAACCAGCTTTGTGAAAATAAAAAAGCGTTACATTTCCTAACATCAATTTCATCTACAAACCATATCAGACAATTAAAGCAGATGGTTAATTAAATACAAAAAAAAATCTTTCAGAACTTATCTAATAGTAATAATCAGTGTAGAGCTGGCTCTAAAATATTGGTGGCCAGGTGTCAATGGGGGCCTACCCAAAGGGGGCCCATTCAAAAATAAATTTGTCCCCCCTCCCTTATAACAAAATTTTCTTTTTTCTATCACGCTAAAAATCAAGGGTGCCTGTTTTAGACTAGAATCTACTGATTATTTTAATAATAAATTTATGATGTATTTTACTGAAGACCCTTAACATACAGCGGGGCTTACTTGCCACCGGGCAACCTGGCTTGTATGTCCAGTCCGCCACTGGTAATAATCCCATGTTATATCAAATCGATTGAAACTGATATCCGTTGTAATGTTGCGTTTACCAAAGTTGAAAAAGACATAAAGTGAAACTCGTAAAAAGTTAAAATTTTTCTTAAAAAATATCTGTAAATAGTAGATATTGATAGCTTACTTCGCCATGGGTTGTAAAACTTTTGCTACAGTTGGCTCTGCAGTTGTGCTCTAGCATTGATGTTGTATCGTAAATTGCCACATAGCCATGTTCCAACAGCGGTACTTCATGCCCATTGACCTGTAAAAGAATCAATAATTTTTTGACAACTTCTAATTGTTTTATGAGATAAATAACCGGCTAAAAAGGACAAAATTTTATTAATAGATGTTATACAAAATTGTTATAAATTTAATGCGATCAATTTGAATGAGTTTTTACTGAAACAACATTCTATTATTGAACTGGTAACAACTTATTTTTACAGTGGTTTAATTTTAAATCGAAATTGCCTCCTTAAGGGTTGTATCTCATGTTGCGGTGTAATGTGTTTAGCATATTATTATATTTTTGTATTATATATCCAACCCATACAGTGATGAAAACATCACAGATATCCGTCACTATGCATGAAAATTGTTCAATTGGAAATTTAATTCGTTGATCGTGCCATTTAGTAGATAGCATAGTATTATATTTTACCTGGACTACTCCGCACATTTTCATGATAAGTTCGTCTGAATATTCTGTTTCGTCAAGCTTGAAAAAGTTTCTCGAGAATTTGACAATTTGGACAAGATCTGATTGCCATTTTTCAGTGGACTTGCGTTGCTCGCAGTGTGACTCGAGTTTGAATAGACGATTCCATAATTCTGGATTTGCCTTCTTTTGGTAGAGACATCTAATCGTTGTGATGCATTCATAGTTCGGATGAGTAATACCAAATGAGTTGATGTTCACCTGAAATATGCATGATACATTCAATTGAGTTAATTGAAATACTGAAATTAGAAGTATGTTTATTGAAATACAACGACAAAACAAGCGAACAAAAGGATATGTGGAAAATGGGTGAAATATTACCATATGTTGATAAAGGGAGAAGGCAACTTATATATGACTCAAGACTAATGACATCATATCGAACAGTAAAAGTTTCTTTGATTATGACGTTTTGTTATTAACCTAACCCACTTTCGGTAATCTCAAGTCTTCATGTACACGGTTCAAGGACTCGATTCGAACGATTCAAATGTACTATTGAAGTTCTGTTCAGCGCATTCAATCAATTACATTAATTCAAAACATTATATAAAAAAATATAGATTCACCATTGCTGAATCTATATTTTTAATAATATGATAATACCTTATATCCCCTGGATGCTGTAAGATCACACTCCGGCTTGTGCTGTGATGAATTTTGGCAGACATCATTGCAAACTGGCCATCCACAGCGATCGCAAGGCTTGCAATTCTTTACTGTAAGTGACTTCATACATCCTAAGCAAATAGGTGCTGTTATCTGAAATGACGTACTTGGTGAAAAAGTGCTAACATATAACAAGATATCCATGAGCTAAAGCGAAATAATATTTTTATTAGAAGTTAATTTGTGATTTTGTATCATTTAGCCTTTTACAGATGTATCATACGATTATTATCCATTTGTTATTCGATACGTAAATAACGCTATTGTAATGTTTACTGCAGTCAATCATATTCCTCTAATTTACAATAATATAAAAAATATTACACCCATAATACGTAAAAAATATTTTCTTTATTTACCTGAGCTGGTCCAACTATTAAGGGTTTTTCTTTGAAAACGATTTCTCCTTCTTTAATATTTTTAGTGGCTACCAGATGTCGGCCAAGAACTTTATCATCTTTCACCTGAAATTCGGTTTACTTTTTTAATTAATTAAGAAATACTAATTTATAATTTGTTTTAAATTATTTGAATTAATAAGTATCTAACTAACCTCGTAAGAAACTTCATTGAAAGACTGTCATTATAATTTTCAGTTTAATTACGTATATTGAACTACTAAAGCGGTATCTTTCAAACTGTACTGAGCGATGTACCCACCTACACCACAATAGCATAGCAGCCGAAAACAATAAGTGTGTTTGACAAAAGTCACAGTGACTAATGGATTGCACCTTTAAGTTAAGGTAAATTTGCTTTCATGTAACATCACAAAGTTATCAACTGCAATGTATTTGCTCTAAAAGCCAATGATGGCGCTATAAGATATAAAAATAAATTACCAACCTGTACTGGCTTACAAGACGACTTATGTAATTTCCAGTGCTGCTTTTGATGCTCTTTGGAGCAATAAAAGACTTTATGGCAATTGGAACATTTGTTTGTGGCTGATTTTTGACACACCGAACAAGGTCCTTCCATATTTCCTAAAAAAACTCTTTTACTATTATAATTTAAGACATCGACTGAGGGTGCTTGATGGAATTTCAATATCAAATTTAGATAATTGAGATTTTGTTCACTTCCATGTATTTTGTCACTAACGACCCGGGTTTCGCCTTTCGGTATCTTCAGGCATTCGAGCACACGAATGCCTGAAGATGCCGAAAGGCGAAACCCGGGTCGTTAGTGACAAAATACATGGAAGTGTGCAAAATCTCAATAATCCAAATTTCTTTTACTATTATTCATTTATTTCGAAAAATAATGAGTTATCATTTAATTTATTACAAAAATAATTCTTCATTTTTCATTTCGATAGTTTTAGTTGGATGTACTAATGTGAAGCAATTAATTTATAAATACATGCCGTCGAATGAGTTCGGTCTACTTACTGTCTAAATATAATGACCCCTTTTAATATCGGTAAATGTTTTGTTTACTCTGAAAAGTGACACCAATATAAATATCTTATTCAAAATCGGCTATTTATTTAATTACTGACATCTGTGGTTGGAACATTTAATGATTGTTTGGTTAGAAAATTATGAAGGGTTTTCATAGCGCATTCATTTAAAATTTTCACGGCAATAAGTCTGCCTTTTAAATTCATGTTTCATATTTTAAAGATTCTCGATATCTTCAATAAAAATAAGATGTTTGATATGATGATATTCCTTTAGTTAAATTATAAAGTATTATACTATTATAATGTATAATATATTTAAAAAAATTCATATAAGATATGTATTTAAATTTATTGTTTATTATTAAATATCTCTCAGATCAGATTTTTAGCAATTTTTGAATAAGATTTTATTTTTAGTGCATATTTAAGCAATATTTTCAAATAATTGAGTACATTGGTATCAAAGACGGACATGAGCTATTTATCAAAATGTACAGCAGAGGTGATTTTTCATTTCATATATATTCCACACTTCATCAAGCCCAGCAGCCATGTCACTTTAAAGTAAATTCTAGCTCTGTGATTAGTCAATGTGTGGACGATGTGTCAATGTGTGGATCGAAATCGGTGGGCATATATCCACTGATTTCGCGAAAATGGATACTTAGTGTCCGCTTTTGAAACTATTTACGAACTTTAAACTCAAAAATCTATATGAAACCGTTGGATTCTGATATTTTAATGAGTTTTTTGAAAAGATTATCACTTCCACTACCACTAACAATAAAAACATGTCTTTCGTGGGATGTGGCGTTTGTCCGACTTTAATACCAAGGTACTCAATATTTAATCTGATGAACATCATTGATTAAACTTATAAGCAATTTCACAACTGACAACTATTTAGTTTTTAATAAAATTCCGACACATTAATGATATTAAAATAAATATAATATAAAGCTTCATATCGTATCAAAGATATATATAAAGTGCATATTATATTATAGTTTCTGTCACAAATAATACATTACAAATATGCAGACGCACTGTATTTGAAAATATTGACTTCGATAATGTTCGTGAGGGATAAATAAACCGAACACTGAATGATGTGGAGAAAAATGAATACTAACCTCTAATCGGGGCACTAAATTTGGTTTTATAGCACTCGAAATCACGGTCGTTGTATTTGATTTGACGTAAATCTTTCAGACTCTAGTGAAATGAAACAACGTGTATGGTCTGCCGGTAGTACATGCTTGAGCATTTGTTGCGGTTAGGTGTACTGTTCTACTCACAATTTACAAGCTGCTCCGTAAAAGAGTTCTAAAATAAGCTCAGATCTGTTCGGAGAGACGGGTTCAAAGCGTATTCAGTATTTCTTAACTTGGGCTCAACTTACACAATTCGTGAATTCGAACAGAAAAAAAATATACATTTTAAAATGTCGTAAAACTTTTATTCAAGAATTAATCTGCATTCTATTAACAATAGTATAAATTGGAATCGTTCAAAATTTTCACATTTCCACATTACTAACAAAACGTGTGAAAATTGTTAGTAACAAAACGTATGGACATTTACAAAATTTGAATGATTCAGATTTGATATTGAAATTCCATGAAGCACCGATAGTCAATATCTTAAATTATACTAATAGTTGAGAAAACGGTTTATAACTTTGTACTTTTTCTACACTGATACACTTTGCGTATAATGCATTAGTATGTATGGATTCCGTGATCCTAAATCCTAGGGCCGGAGTGCAAAGTTATAAAGTGGCAACTTCTACATTTTGTTAAATAACGATGATAGCTTTTTTGACATCAAGTCATCGTCAGAAGTATCTTTTTACTGTAATGTAAGTATGCTTTTGAATGTCAATTCAGTTACTCAACATTCAACAGAGTACAATTATCTTGGATGGAAAAATACACTTTATTTTTTTACACATATGATGTATTTTGCGCTGAAAAACAAACGTCACTAGATACTCTATTGGTCTGCTTTGTACAAATTAACACGGTTTTATTTTGAGCGTAGGTATATTTCTAATAAATGAAAAATTAACTTCAATTTTGAAATATGTACATCGAAAAAGATGGCCTTAATATCTCAGATGTGACGATGCTCAAATGTATCCATTGTCTTCGAACCAGGAACAATAGAACCTTACTTCAGGGTATACAGAATATATTTTCTGATGATTCCGTTATGACGATAGAGAAACCCTGAGAGTTAGCCTTGAAATGTTGACCTTCACTTTTCAAGTCGTATCTGATAAAGTGGGATTTTCATGCACTGCTGAAAATTAAAGATCTTCAAGAGTTGAAGTTTATTAAAAATTGCCCACGGTCGAGAACCCGATTGTAGACCTTCTTATTGGAGTATCAGTTCAAATATTAAATTGTTTACTATCATCAAATCAAATATTAGAAATGGTTAGTTCTAAAACAAACTCTTTATAATATGCATTATTTTGCTCTAGGATTTCATAAGAATCATCTTCTCATGGAATTATTAGTAATTTAATAATAAATTGACGACTCTATTAAAATTATTTAGTACATACTAGTAAGTTTCATCAGCACTACAAATTTTATTCATAAAAATGGAAACACATTTTTTCGTGCTAACTTCACAATTTCGTCAAATGACCAGGTCCAGCTTCGGTAATCGTGGGCCTTTTCAACTGATAAAAACCACAAATTGCGTTAAAATTTTTGTGATAAATCCCAAATAATGTAAAAAATCCGCTAGCATGTGACAAATAAATCGGTGTAATTAATTAGCATTATTGAATTTCACACTCATAACACAATAGTAATAAATGCATGGAATTCCGATCGTAGTGGAGCACGCTGTATCTGATGATACTATTTCGGTCTCTCGGAACAGCTTCACATCTAATATTGTTAGAATGATGCTGCGCGCATCTGAATATCCCGATATAATCTACACACTGTTCAAGAATGAAATGAAATATTTGTAGTATTAATTTATGAGAGTATAATTAATTATTTAACTGTTTCAATAGAGTAACAGATATATATATATATATAATACATGATTGAAGCTTTGATTCCAAAATTAATTTGAAGAGGTATCTATGAGTTGAAAAGTTAACATCTGGATGTTTGAGGTAGTAACTTCGGTATTCTTCTCCATTTTATTTTAATTCCTGTCAATTTATACGAATAAGATCGTCAATGTATATAGAGAGAACTAAATTGTAGTATATGTTCTAAATAAAACTTTTCTCTCTATTCTTAATATCTGGCTATGGAATTAAAATTAATAACTTGTCAATTAATAATAATTAATAACGTTAATAATTTAAATATTTACAAATTTTTATAGTTTTTATGCCATAAAGAAATGTTCAATAGTTTGTATTTAATATTACATCATCATCTTCTCCTCAGCACATTTTGGTTTTGGTTGGTAAGAAACATCTTTTCTTTATTTTAATGCGAATCACTCAGAGCTCAAAGATCATCCGTCAATGATGGGGACGCTATTCTGCTGTAGAGTCTTCCCTAGGATCCAAATATTTAATACCAGACACGTTAGATTACCTGGAATAAAGTTAAAGTACCTGATTACCAAGGCTATATACAGACCGCATATCCGGTGCTCTAACGTAATATATGCAAAACACCTTTTTTCAGGAGAAGCCTTGCAAGATTCGAAACTTGCTTGAGTCACATGGTTTCATGGTTACTATAAGTTTCTATAAGTCGGAAACTATAAGAACTCTACTTATGAGATTAACGTACCAGATGCTTATTAGCTATGTTTGGACTCAATTCTAACTTTAAGCACTTGTGATGTTGTTGCCCCGGGTGTGCAATACTACGCCTGACATACAGACTTTTGAGAGTCAATAATGGTCACAACTAAGCACTTCTCTAATTAAGGTTTCGTACTAAGGATAGATATGAAATTAATGTCACAATAAACAAAAGTAATATCTATTGATCGACACTAGTCTCTTTTGAAATTCATTCATTATTATTATCTAGTTTTGTTGAAATTGAATACTAATTCTAATTAAATTTCTCAAGAAATTTTTTTAATTAGGCTAAAAAATAGCAAAGTTCTACAAGAATTTTATCAGTTTGTTGATAGTAGATACTTCGGCTTCACACCATTGTCAGAACAATGTTTAATTTAATTTAGCTTTAGGTAGATTAAATTTTAACATAGTTCTGGCGATAGCGCGAAGCTGAAAAAACTGATTAAATTTTTATAGAACTAAATCCTTGATTAATTTTACCCTATAATAACAAAGTAAATGCCAATTCTTTTTTACTGTTTAAATATTCAGGCTGCGTATATTAATAATAAAATTGTTAAGAAATACTACTTTTTTAAATATAAAATTATGTAAAAATTAAAAGAATATTTAGTGTTTCAAGCCCACAAAAGCGATTAATGTTGACAGTCACCCGGTATAGGGAATGTAGCGTTCGAACGTGACTCGATCGAAATCCACCATCTATTTGAAGGCGCCGTACTATTATCAGCGGCTATAAAAGTGAATCAATTTGAGCATCACTTTGTCATCTTATCAGATGGATGCCTGCCTACCTACAACGCGCCCGTCTGTAATTTTATTGACATCACCATTCACACGAACAGGTGAAAATATATCAGTTTGACGTGCATTTTAAAGGCAGTAGCATGCGCTAAACTTTTCATCGAGAGGAAATAAAACTGCTTGTAGTAATCATAACCTTTTAGTTACCTGGCGAAATTCACAACTATGCTTGCTTCTTCTTCCGACCAGAGGTGATTCCAGAAATATGGAGAACGGTGGTGGTATCTTATTCATATTATTGTATTATTAAATAAAATATTGTGTGTTTCCAAATAATCTCAAAATCCCTAGTTTTATTTAAAAATGTTATAATTGTAGTTTAAATTCCACACAGATATAAACATTTTCGTAAAATAATCATATTTACCGTTATAATACTACGATAATATATTTGAATGTAAATTGTTAAATAATGTTAATTTATAGATATAATTTTAAATTAATAAAATTCTCACGGTTCAACCAATTCTGAGTTGAGATTTTAGGAGTTTACTTGCTTTTTTCGTAATTTACCGAACATGTCGACTGTAGAAAAGAAAAAGGATGTAACCCGCACACAAAAAATATCGTGTATAGCCCAAACAAAACTTGTATTAAATTGTATATATTGCGATTATCGAAAAAAATATTTTTTCAAAAAGACGATAAGTCGTTTTACCTTTCTACATTTGATATATTATATATTTATAGATAAATATAGTTTATTTGCATGTTTTTTGGTGTGGGTTACGTCCTTTTTCTTTTCCACAGTCGATATCAAACCACATAGTTACTACATTATATGTGTTAAATCATTTGTGTTTTACAAAAAAGCAACCTTATACTTTTTATTAATTATCGAAGGCGCCCCATCGTTTTATTCATTGTGCACACCACTGCATAGAAGAAGATAACTTATATCCCGTACTATTATTTTTATAGGCCTTCTTTGAGGTGAGAAGAAAGTGCGGTGTAACTGTTCATTAAGTGGCAGACATTTGATTTTTATTCAGCTACTAACGATAAGATAAAAACAATTAATTATTATAAAAAGATGCTAGGTTGTATTAATAAAATATATGCCGTCATAAAAAAACATTAATAACCCTTTATGTTAGCGAATCTCCTGCAAAATATTTAATGTACACGGTGTTGCAAAAAAATGATTCAATAATTTTAAATTAAAAAAAAATAGCATTAGCAGATATCGTAATCCCGGAATTGTCTAAATATCAAACCCGGGATTCCGAGAATTACTGTAAATAAAAAAAAATAATTGATATTTAAAATTAAATTCTTCGTGATTAACTACAACGTGTACCTCGGTTTGTTTTTGTACATACGTTTTTTAAACTACCTTCATTTGTATTGTGTATATAAATATCGATTGTGGAAAGTAAAAAAGATGTCACCCACACCATTGTGTATAACTCACACAAAACTTGCTAATAAACTATATAAATATATAATATATCGACTGTAAAAAGTCAAAAGGACTTATCCTTCCGTATTTTTAAAAACATTTTTTTTCGATAATCACAATGTATACGATTTAATACACGTTTTGTTTGGGCTATACACAATACTTTTTGTGTGTGGGTTACGTCCTTTTTCTTTTCCACAGTCGATATGAATTGTGGTCTCCCTCCATCTCATATTTCTTACATATGTTTTCATTAATTGAAATAATTTAAAAATACAATTTAAAACATGAAATTACGCATAACGACCAATCTCGGGATTTAAAAATTGTGAATCCCAAAATCCCGGGATCATTAAAAAGGTCCGGGATTGGATGCCCTAGTCCCCCTGATTTAAGTAACGTCACAGCTTATCGACAAATGGAATAAGATATTATTCAATGAAATAAAATACTCAGAAATATATTTAAGCACTGTATATGGCCTTTTTTATAAGATTATTAATTTAAAAATAATACATTTATAGTAATGTGTTATATTTTTCCTTATATTATAACAAAAAAATTCAGGTCCCACATAATATCAAAAATACATTTTATTATTTTCTACTGATTTTGCGAAATTTAATTAAATTAATGAAATACCTCTTGAAAATTATTTCAGGGAAAAATAAATAATACTAAGTGAGAGTAGTTAGGTTGTTGGAAAATTCTTTATTTGAATAATTAATTGTGGGCAGTACGTGACGAGAAGTTTTAAATTTCGAGGACAAAATTTTTTTTAAAAATTCGCATAAGACTTGACAGTAGTGTCAATATTCATCCAAGCTCAACTCAAATTTGCCTCGAAACAGAAAGAATTTTAAATTGATTCCGTTCTAGTAGAATTTTCGTAAAAAAAGGAAAAAACAAATACGTATTATATTTTACTGATTGAATTTGCATCTACTTGGGAGAATTCCATTATAATACGGTAAAATATAAATGTATTTATGACAGAATTGTATACATTGGTGGAATGCTATTTCGGCTTCACGCCATCGTCGGAAATATGTTACCATTCACGTAGGTCACGTAATTACACCTAATCATTATATTTTCAGCGTATGTATTTGCAATACTATATATGTTACTTTTCCTAGAACAAATCAAACAGAAATGATCATATTTAACATTTTATTTTTAAATAAAATTTAACACGGTAGAGTAAGTAAGATGCCATTGAGTCTATCTTTTCTAAATCGGTTCTGACAATGGTGAAAAGCCGAAATAGGTCTCAACCAATTTATATAATTCTTGTATAACTAAATACTTTGATATTTTTAATTTACAATTACATTTTACCTCTACAACGAATTTTTCATCACTGCCTTCGATTTAATTTAACCAAAATCAAAGAAACGGAAACATTGTAATTAATAATTATATATTGGGGAGATGACAAAGATGTGTTATTTAAATTTTTCCAATAATTTTCTCCCAGTCTTTGATTCTTCGAAGAGCGTCAAATGCAGCTGTAGCCATAATCCCTTCGGAAGAATCTCTTGGCTCGATGCTGAGGATCTTGGCTGACTCACGAAGACAATCAACAACCTAAAAAATAAGTATTAATGGTTAATCTGTGAAGTTTATCATTTACCTTCCTGATATTTTCCAGAAAGTGTCCGTTCACATTATGCAGTAGATAAATTCTTATTAAATATAATGACGGGTCTGTGGTCGAGTGTTTTGGTTGCGGTGCGGTCACGAATCCCAGTAAGGACAGTTTTATAAATTGAATTTTCAATCGATTTATGAATTTCCGTTCGAAGGCTGAATAAAAATTCCCTACCAACCATTCGGTCCTCAAAACGGAGCGTAGCGAGAGCGATTAGCAGACCACTAGCCCTGTCCTAGCCTTATCGTTATATCTCTACTTCTCTTCGAAAAAAAGATAGTATGAACGAATGAGTAACAAGTAGTTCTTTTGGAAAAACTTCTGTTAAGGTAAGCTCCATTATTAGTCTATACTATATGCTTCACATTGCGTGCGGAAATGTTAAAAAAATATATTTCATTTCCATCAAGAATTGACAGTTAACAACACAGTGATGGTAAATACTTAATTGAGAATTTTAACAATGAACAT
The DNA here is from genome assembly GCA_022494535.1 of Himalopsyche phryganea. Classification (NCBI taxonomy): domain Eukaryota; kingdom Metazoa; phylum Arthropoda; class Insecta; order Trichoptera; family Rhyacophilidae; genus Himalopsyche; species Himalopsyche phryganea. The sequence goes on along the minus strand of JAGVSL010000043.1, from coordinate 2,313,731 downwards.
CTCATTGTGGTTTAATTGCTTACCCCCTTTTATCAACGATTATGGGGGGGGTGTAAATAAGTGAACAAAATATACCTCTTTTAATCGAACTCGTAATTCGTCTTTTTTGATTTCCTTCTTTTCGTAATCTTTGGTTGTCAAGATCATCAAAGGGGCATGCAGTTCATAAAGAGTTATCCCTAAAAGAAATAATGACATAAGTATGTAATTAAAAGTATTGTTTTGTTTTCGTGTAAGGTAAAAATATAGTTATTTCTAGCTACCTCGTAGTCTGGAATATCCAGGTTCAAGAAGATCGAATACTTTTAATATCTCTCTACAGATGTCTCTTTTTCTGAGCAATTGTGTTTGAGTCATCTGGTGGATCATGTGTGAATCTACTTTTCCATACAATTGGCTGAGAGCATGTTTTGTGGAAAGACAGAGGTAGTGGTTTGGGTGCAAGACATTTCTATACCGATGGAGGAACGTCTCGTATCTTTCGACGTCGTTTACGTCGATCAAGTCATACTCGTCATTTATTCTGAAAAAAAAAGAGTTAATAATTATAAAAAACAGATGTCGCACATTTCAATCATAGCACTAATAAAAAAATCTAAAAAAAAATACTTTAACAAGAAATGAAAAGCTTCGGATTCTCAGCCAGTGATATCTACTGTTGAAGAAATTGTTAAAGGTTTTTAAAATTTGTGTAATAACTGTCATGGATAAAATCATATGTAATTACACAAATAAATATCGACTCTAGAAAGGCAAATGGACGTAACTCTCAGTGTTTTCAAAACATTTTCGTGTGGATTACTTCATTTTGCCTTTCTCCAGCCGATATGTCTATAGTATTCATAGATAGATTTAATAAAGCTACTAGATCCCTTGTACTGCTCCCTACGGGATCATGGGACATCACTCATATATATCATTCATATGATTACAGTCAAACTGGGAAATATAACCTTTTGAAGTTGATTTCGAGATGACTTAAGGCTGATGCATTTTTCCAGAGATAGAGTCGAGAATGACCAATAATTTAAAAATAAAAACACTTGAAACGGTCAAAGCCTCATAGAGAAAATTCAAAGAAAAGACATGCGTGACGTTACATATAGCATGAAATATTCCTTAAAATTTTAATAAACAACAATACGATCAACGTAAAGAACCACATCTGAAAATCCGGCATAGGAAGAAGGCATTGAAAATGCTTCACTTTAGTTTAGCGGTATAATACGTCCAATTGTGTGTGTTGAATATTTTAATTGTTCTTTATAAAATCTATAATCTATGGTTTTAACCAACATCAACCGATGTACTTAAAATATTTCGTACTCAAGTTAATGCAATCTACCTATGGCATGTCAATAAGTTTTCTTTTAAATAATCCAGTGTTAGTTTCAAAAAATGTTGGTACTCATATCTCATATTTAATTGAAAATACCGTTTTATTAAAGGTACACATTAGTTAGTAATTCAGTATTTAAAAAAAATATTTTAAGCGTGTTACTTTGAAACATCTGTGAAAACATTGTTAGTAAAAATGTTTCATCTATCGTATGCTGAAACTAAAAAACTCTATTTTTATCTGTAAACGTTTTGGAATTCTATTATAGTTCTTGGGTGAAATAGTTTCAACAGAGACCACCGCAGCTGTAAGCAATGACGTGCATAGTTTTATTCAATATTATTTATTAAATCGTAAATTTAAAGTATTCATTGCATTTTTATTAAAGGTTCTTCATTCTAACGACATCCAAACCAAAAATTTGAGTGAAAAGATTTTGCCTTAGTTTATGTTCGATAATTATTATAGTATATAGTATATAATTATACATATTGAGTAGCATGAAGACATTATGGAGGATTCTAGCAGAATGTGTATTAAAAAGAAGTGGTTGCAAACACATCCACTCTTTTCAGAGAGGATTAGGATTGGCGAATAGTTTCTTCTACGATTTTTTTGCACGATCGGATACCGTGGTAGAGAAGAGATGAAAACAGCAATAATATGCATGCCTTTAGATAAAATACAATTCAATGAATCGATGTATGAAAGTGTGTGTTCAGGTATTCGAATCTTTGACCATGCTAGTAAGATTAAGATCCCAAATCCCGATACTACTCGGCAGTAACCGGAAAACAAACTTTTAAAAAATTGTGCACGCCTCTAACGTAGATTTTAAAATATTGGCATGAGAAAACATAGAAATTTTACGGAAAATTGATTATTACACGGTTGAAATTATAGTATTTCAAGAAAATACTGTTGTGAAATAATTTTATGAAAATAGTCACGGGCGTAAAAAATTCTGTTTAAAATTTTCATTGTGTATACGTATGTCATATTTAAATTAAAAAAATAGATAAAATTTGTTTGGATTTTGAAAAATACGAACGTTTATTATTTCCCTAATTGACACAAGTCGATTTTTTTCCATGTCCGCTCCCAACGTGGAGCATATGGGCACGTAATGGAGGTGTCTCAACAGAATTTTTCTATGAGAAATGCTTGTTACTCAGTTGCTCAACCACTCTTTTTTTGAAGAGGATAGGGCTATTACAGGAATAGTGGTTAGCTAATCGCTCTCGCTACGCCCCGTGAGGGTCGGATCAGTGAGAGGGAGTTTTTAGACATCACAAACACTCAGACAACGAACAGAAATCCATAAATCGATTGAAAGATCAATTTATGAAAACCGTTCGCACCGGGAATTGGACCCTAGACACGTCGCTACTAACTACGCCACGGAAACCGACATTTTAGAAAAACAAAAATGTGAAAATTTTAGTAGAACAAACAAATACACAAATTGTAAAAATATTAATAAGGTGCATATTAAAATTATTCAGATCGTCGACTTACACGTTAAGAAAAAGTATTTCAGAAGATTTGCGATTTTTTATTTTTATAATGTATTATGTTGTATATCATATTAAAAGTTTTTACCTCTGAACAAGGGCTTTGACAGCATTTCCCTTCAAAACATATCCTGTGCACGTGTTACACTGCCAAGCGGCGTTTCCATCAAGAGGGTCTGTCGGGAGGACTATGCCTTTGGTGCCTGTGCATTTTGGGCAAAGCAGGGCACTGGTGAAGGTCCCAAACTCCTGAGGATCCGCACACCTCTCGCAGCAACATTCGAAGAATTTGCTTTCCATTAAATGCTCGCGACGTTTGTGCGTACTCTGTAATTTTATTGTTTTATCAAAACTATTAAGGCATTGTATTCATTGAATATTTTGAAGACAAAAAAGGTGAAATGCTGATACTAGCAGAAAAATATGCTTTTTTAAAAATGAACTCACTATACAATATTTAAGAGGGATCTCATGAACTATTGTTTACTGACATTGGAATTTGAAGTATATAATATTTTCGCTATAGCGGCAGAAGGCGTTAATCAATTACGAATTTGATTTAATTACTAGTAATTATTTTTATAGTAATATTAATTACAGTTTTTTGCTACTAATAACTGTGAAAGAAATTGACTTAATTCATATATATTTCTTCAAATTAGGTAAAGAATACATGGAACATTACTGAGTTTGTTTTTCAGACGACAGACTGTCCTAAAATCTATCGTACTGCATTCATAACTCAAAACAGCTGGTTTTATCGCCTTCTGCCACTATGCAGACGATGTAATATTGTCAAATTAAATTTCAATATTATGCGTTAATAGAGTCTAAATATGATTTTAATATAAATAATTTAAATTCCAGCACTAAGCCACATTCAAGAATTTTGAAAGGTGGCACTGCAGACTGGTAATTTGTAATTTAAAATAATTTTACAAACAGCTTTATCATTTCGTGAAGACGTCAATAACTAAAAATTATTTAGACATTTCATTCTCATGTTGTCATTAATATATCAACACTTCGTTTTATACGACAGAATAAACTTAAATTCTCACAGGTTAAAAACCCACTAGTAACATATAAACTTTGAAATGGATAACGTAAGCATTTTATGTATGTAGGGATTCACAATAAATTTGTTCACACAATTAGATTTGATGACGTTTGCGCTGATTTGAAATTTTTATTGAATAGCTGAATACCGAATATTCTGTATTTTAAATGAATGCAAACCTTTGTATTAATTATTTCTTTTTATATGAATAATCAATATACGCTCAATAGTAAACTTAGAACTTTATTTAGACAGAACATGGATTGCATGTTGTTGTTGTACCACAACCTTGTGAGATAATAAGAGATTGAAGAAGTTTGGGGAGGATTACACCGTACAAATAATTGTCATGAATAAGTGTTTCTATTTTTTATACCTGTAATGTGTAGGCGTAACTCAGCGTGATAGCTTTTCCGCACTCGATGGAGGTCGATGCGCGAACGGTGAGACGGCGTTGGTCGTCGTCAGTGTGTGTTGTGTTCGGGGTGCAATCGTGTGCGAGCAGATATGCTCGGGGGTACAACGCTCGAATACTCACTCCAATCTGACCTACCTCAAATGCATTCACCTGGAAAAAATATTACTCCATTGTATAAGACAGAAGGGTTGGTATTAGAACATTATAATTCAGAACAGTGATAAAACAACAACTGGAAGAATAAAACACATCATATTTTATGAATTAAATACAATGTGTGTAATACACAACATAATTTCAAAGAAATATTTAATAATATAATACGACACCGCCACAAACTTATTGGGTGGACCTGGGTTTTAAAAAAAGTCCACAATCGATCTACACTCGTCCCTTTAAATGGAAAATTTAATATGTACCCCAGTATTCTAACTGTTCTAAAATAATTTGTCATGTCGGAAACAAAAAGGCTTCGAGGTCTGGAGAAGACAAATCAGTAGTAGCTAGACCTTTCCTGGGGACAGACGGCTTCTGTCAGCAGTGGTGCGGTCGAAAACTACTTACCGCGTTTTTTTAATTCAAAGTGTGTAGTATTACAAACTAACTGCAATAAAGGGAAAGTTAACTGACGGGCGAGTTTTAATAAAAAAAAGGCACCTGAGAATTCCTGAGAATCCTTTATCAGTAATTTGGAGCTTCTCCCGTGGCGTCTGAATACCTGGGGCAGTCAAAGTGTGCTGACGCTCCACCTCCCCGTAGAGTCGAACCCTCTCAAATATAAAAACTGCAGATTGTATATAGAATAAATTCCATTAACATATATATTCCGCAATTGAAACTCGTTAAGAAGGTTATAGTTTTCCAAATATAATTGATGTAAACCATATCAATTATAGTACTAAATAAGACCTTCTTAACGGGTTCTAATTACGAAACATATCTATTAATTAAATATATTGTCTGTACAACCTGCAATTGTTATATTATATATTTCTTTGAGATTGTGTTGCACACATACGACACACTTGTATCTAATTCATAAATAGATACGATAAAAATATTAGGTTTTTTATTTTCCCTTCGTGTTGTATTGTCACTGTTCTGGTATGTCATGTTCCGATTCGTCACCGAACAATAAATTCGATACCATGTCGCCTAATTTGCTTTCCTATAAAGAAAAGCTTCTTAAATATAATGTACTCAAAGATCACTAACCAACGTAGCAAAGCTTGCATAAAACCAATTAATCAAGTCGACTGAGAACTTAAATTATTAAATTTTTTGATTACTTTGAATCTTAAATCCTGAATCCATTGTGGATATATATGCAAGGTTTTTTTATTGAACATGTTAAATGAATGCTTGATTGTAGTAGTAAATCGTACTGACAATTATTAGTTTTCCAATCATCCATGTGACGTCATTGTCTCAGTGATATTTTTTGGCATGCCAGAAGAGCGTAGGAAACTCAAGATCATTATGAATGGAAATATACTAAAATTATTATTGCGTGTATGTGTGACCACGTCAACATGATAAAATAAAAATGTCTTAGTTATGTCAACGTTTTTTCTAAGAATATTAAGAATATGTCTAAAAATATTGTTTTTTTTTAAACTATACCCACTCCAAATGTGGAGAATATAGACTTAGACTAATCGTGTGTTAACAGAAGTTACTCGCACTTCTTGTTACTCAGTCGCTCAATCTATGTTTTTCGACGAGAGTAAGGATAGAAAGATGGGGCTAGGACAAGGCTAGTAGTAAGCCAATCACTTTCACTCTTTAAAAAAAAGTAATTGCATAATTTCATATCTTTCTGTTGTGATTGCTTTCTCGAAAATCATTTTCAATATAAAAATAAACTGTAAAACATTGTTAATTACACATTTTGTGTTGAATTTATCAGTATGTTCACTAAAATAAATAACAGTAAAGATGTTCTTAATAAACTAAGTTAAAATCATTACATAGTGACGGAGCTAAGAATATAAAAGTTTATTTACTTACTCCCCTCCTCCTAGGTAATAATATTATTGGCGTGTAGTGTGGGATTTATTTTGGGTTCTGTGGAATGGTCTCACAAGCTTCCGCGAAGTAATTGTACAATAAATACATTATCATACTTTAGTGGTTGTTAACCAGTGCAACGTGAAATGGTTGCTGGCTTGATGTGCTCTCCCAAATTAAGAATGTAAAAGAAGGAGAAAAGAATCTTATGTTATATGACAAACGTATTCAGAGCATTTATATATACAGATGATAATTAATGCGAAAATAGCAAATTATGCAAATAGATCTAAAATAAATTATTTCTTCTAAATTAATATCCCGACTTTCCAAACTATAACGATAATTTCTGTATATATTTTCTATAAGTGATAGAGAAAAGTGGCTCAAAACCTAAAGGATTCAATATAATAAGTTTATTTTGAAATTAATGTCTGACAAAAGTAAAATCTAAAAGTCATTTTAAATGTTACACTATGATAAAATTATTATAAATACATACTCAATGTACGGATCTCTATATATTATGTTTCTCTAATTTAACAATTATATTTTTTTCCCAGACTACTCGCATTAAAATAGTACATCTGAAGAAAACGAAATAACAGAATATGTTGACAAAGCTATTCGACCGCTTTGTCGACGGATTGTCAGAAACAATATGTTTTTCAATAGAAAGAAAGGATTCTCTGTATCGGAATTTTCCAAATATTGATTTGTCAACCTAAATGTTATTTATCTAAATTAACGTGATATTTTCATCCTTTTTAACCTTTATGTTGTATTGAAAATGGAGAGCTGTGAGTTTATCAATTATTTATTATGACCGATTATTTAACTGATAGTCCTTTTCTGAAATTATCCTTATATTAAAATCCTTTTTACAATCGGTTGCTTTATTGATAGTCATATTAATATTTTTTGTCGAATCATGGTATATTAAATAACCGTTATTAATTTTGGTGTCTCATACGAATATGTGTTTGTAAATTTTCCGGGGTTCTGAAAAGGTTAACAACTACTGTTTGAAATAAAAATTAATTCTATTACCTCAAGTATTCCACAAATAGTATGTATCTCTTCTTCCGTGTATTGAGTCATGCCCCATGCTTTGATTATTTTATCGACCACCATCTGCTGATTGTTCCTCCATAATTCCTTTATTTTAATTCGCACGTCATTGTGGGCGACCATTTTGTTTATGTTTTCCCATCTGTCCGGGTCACTGGATTTAATTAATAAACATCTGAAATGAAGAATTCAATTAAAATAATACTCGACACATAATCTTTTGTTTTAACGTACTTTCAATTGACGGTTGTTTTTTGATAGAACTTAATCAATAATGAAATTAAGATTATTTAAATTGTATATTATATACGTTTATTTAAGACGGAAATGAAATACAGAGATACTACCATTTCAGATTATTGTTACTGATTTGTCGCTTCTTTTTCAACCACGTTTTTAAAAGTACATTTAAGCTGAAAGGTTTGACTCGAATCACAAAAAGAAGTTTTTCATTGATGTCATTATTCCATACTTATTGTAATTTATGTTAAACAAAAGTAGTCTACAAACAAATCGTTAATTCAATATTCGTTAGATATGTGTATAATTAGTTATTTTCCAAATAGCATACATTCGCAATCAGCGGCATTTGAGTTTACATAAAAAAACGAAAATATATAACACCGTTGTAAATGAGTCAGTTAATTAAAAAAAGCATATTTTACCCAATAAAACTATTTAATGTGAAAGAGGCTTTTAAAATAGTAAAGGTTGTATAAGAATATTATATTTACCTAAGGGGAACTATTGCATGATATAATTCTTGTATACTAAGTAAATTTGAATAGTTCAATATTGTGTGTTTCTTTAAAGCTTCACATTCTTCAACTGTGTGCCCTAATGGCTGATGAAGACCAGGACAGGATTCACTGCAGAGTGGCCACATGCAGTCTGGGCATCTGTAAAAAAGAAATAAACAATTAGTCCACAAAGTTATTGTTATGTGGTACACAGTGAATCGGGCACAATCGTGTGAGAAACGTTAATAATTCGATTGGTAAGTTGGCAAGTAAGATATCCTGAGAATAAATTGCAATTATGTACTCGTATTTTATTGAAATTATCGATCTTTTTTTTTTACTTCAAACTTTTCATCATTTAAAACAAATCGAGTGGTTTTTTAAAACAAGCGAAATAAAAAATAACGAGGATCGTATTATTTTTTCAAATTGTTGATGTATTTAGCGGTTGATTTGTTTACACATAACCCTCGATTTTCACGGAAGATTGATTCCTTAAAAATGCCGTTTGTATAAAAAATTGAATAAAAGTTTTTAGAAAAATTCTAATTTTTATTTATTCATTTTTTTAATAATGTATTTATATTTACCATAGTATTGATATAGATAGTAGTGTATTTTGAGTAAACCTTAATCAATAAAAAATTAATATTGATGGTTTTATAACAAACTACCATAATCGATATTTTTACACAATCCACACTTGGGTGACACTAAGAATATTATCAGAATTCAGTTGATGTAGGTTTGTTTTATAAGCGTAAAACCGAAACAGTGTAAATCGAGGGAGAGATGTTTTTACATTTTAAATATAAAATAATCCCAATGGTTGATATTATTCAATTGTAACTAGAATGAAACATGTAAAGAAAGGTTAAACCGGTTTAATAGTGTTTATACAATAAAGATCTTTTTCATATCAGCTTGTTCTCTTTTCCAGACATCTTTGCTCAGAATAATGCACGCTCCTCAAGTTTATTATAAACATAATAAAAGCATTTTAAATTTAATTGAACTTAGTGTTCAAGTGCTGTAAACACTTCTGCGAATGACGTGTTCTTTCTGCAACATTTATTATTTTGTAAATAAATATTTTTCAAAGCACGTTCATATCTTTTATGGGGATTTTCCATTTGTTTAAATTGGAGAAACCCTCTTAAAGGATAGTAAGAAGAGGCGATTTTAAAATTTACAATGTATACAAATAAGATTTGACAGACATTGATAAACAAAAAGTTATCAGTGCCATTCATTCAACAGTAAAAATTTTTGCTAGTCGACTCCGACAATTGATTGAAGATTTTGGATGGATCATTTAAAATTTTGTGCGTTTTCATTTGTTTTTCCCTCGCAAAAACCTAGTGATAAAGTAAATAATTTTATCTATTTCTTTGCCAATATTTCCTGACTGGTAGTATGACACTAATTTATTTTAAATTCGTTTAGTGTCCTTCCAAATCACATGTGTTCCAAAAGATGATATACAAATGCGAAGCGACGCTAATAAAAATCGCATCTGAGAGTTAAAAATAACTCCGCAGCAATTAGCTTATTCCTTTTAGTATGCTGTGGTTAAACCTCAATGTAAACAACATTAAATGCAATGCCAGAGGAGTGTATAAAATAAAATCTGACTCAAAATACTTTTAAACCAGATTCAATGACGTAAACAATCTGCAAAACTCTTTTGACAGGTCATCAATTCAACTGTAAACTCGCAAAATATACAATACAACCTACTAATACTGATACCGCTAAGTGCTAAGTGCTGAAACATTATTTAATAATATTGAATTAGATATCCTAGTGGAGACAAAAACAACACTCTATATTATTATATTCTTTCAAAGTAGATGACGTCATCTAGTTTAATCAATTAAAAGCAATTAATTGAATTTAATTAAATTCACCCGTGCTTCGAATAGGATAATCGCTTACCCTCTTTATGATCCCGGGATTTCGGGATTCACAAGTTTTTCAATCCCGTGATCGATTATTAAGATGAAGTAGTAGGTTTTTCTCTCATTTCGCGAAAATCGTTGATCGTTTTCGCGAAATAATATTTTGCAAAATTATTTACCGGTTATAGTAGCGCCTATTTACCATGTAAATATAAAGAAATAACGAGTGTGGTGTCGAGGCAGATGACACACACCAACTTAATCACAATGGAAGGTAATACAAACATTTCCCAGAAAAATTATTACTATTTATTACCCTTATTAATTCTTTTGAGATTATTTTGTCAAAATATATATATATAATAGAATTTTTGTTGACCAAATTGTTATCAAAAGCCACTCGTATTAAAGATATACACCAATAAGAAGTAACAATTCGAAAAGGAAATTATAAGTAAATACATTTTCAGTTGAAGAATAAAACTATGAATTTATGGGCTCTGTTTTATTGTTTGGTTTCCTGTAGTTTATAACACATTCAGAGTTTTTTTTTAATAAATGGTTTAAACGAACTTTGTAGTTAACACGTGTTCATGTTACTATATTTGACACGTGTTTGGCTATTACACAAAGTATATTCTCTCCACAGAGTAAGCTATGTTTAGATTATAATTACTAAATTAATGCACGACGTGAGTTGCCAGATATAAATCACAAAATGTGGGGATTTATAATCAAATGTATAACTTCAAATATACAGGATAGAGATGATTGCCTACCAACCAGGACTTGAGAAAGGCAAGGATCTAAGATACCAAGTGTGAAATTGTACAAGTACAGCAAAATATACACTGTAGCAGTGTTCCCTCTAAGCCTTTAAGCTGCACGTGTGCGCGGCCACGCAATAGTTTTAGAACCCCCGCGCACTCATCTCGGATTAGCACTCACACCAATACATAATATTCAAATAAAATTTTTGAAGAAATGCTATGTTATTTTTCATTTTTTTACAATGTCTACTCCCAATATGGAACATATAGACTTCTGGAGATATGAAATTATTTCAACATAAGATTTTTTTACTGCGAGAACTGCTTGTTACTTGGTCGTTCAACATGCTTTTTTTTTCGAAGAGAGTAAGAGGGATAGCGTTAGGACAGGGCTAGTGGTAAGCTAATTGCTCTCGATATACTCCGTTTTTTGGGATCGGAATACACCTTAAAAAATATGATATATTGTTGTTTGAAAACAGGTTAAAATTATTCCACGCATTTATTAGTTTGGTCTGCTCAGCCTACCGATTTTCCGTGCTGAGAATATCTCGTCTTAGAAGCAACATTGCACTGTAGGATTTTTTTGTACATCACATATAATTATCTTATTATCCGAATTCTTATTGAATCTAACAATATATCTTATATTATATTTTAATTATACATTTTGTAGAATTATGTCTTCATAGAGAGATGTGCGATAAAATAATCATATGGTCACCTAAAAATTTTATGATTTTCGTCAAGCTATCGTATCTGATAATTGTTTTATTGTATTTAGAACATATTTTACACGTCTTCTTTTCAAATTAAAAAATAGTCTTTTTATTTTTATAAAAATAAATCAAATTGAACAAAACAAAATCAAGGTCATGAGAAAAAAATGGCGTGCAAAATATATACGCGTCAGACAGTATTTTAACAATCAGGAAAATTATTATTTTAATTTCCTCTGATTTATAACGAAGCGTACGTGAGAATTTGATCGATCGATTTTATCTTGAAATAGAATATATTGCCTAAACAACATTTTTTGCACATATTACCGAACGCATATTGCAATGTTATTTATTATGATTTCACTGTTATTGAAACATGAATATTGCGAAAAAATCTTTTAATTTTCTCTCTTAAAATAAAAATATATTCGACTATTAATTAACCTTGACAGCGCAAACCGTTTTCGCACGAATTTATTTGTAGTCAGTTGATTTGTTAAAACGATCACTATGCCTAAAAAGAGATCAATTTTAAGAGTAAAAATGAAGAACTATGTGAAATATATATTAGTTATCTCAAATACATCAAGAAGTAAACCAAACTCGTCGTATTCTCACTAAGATAAATCGAAGAAAATGGTGAAGCTGAAAAATATTTAATCTACAATTTTTGCAAAATGGCTGCGGCTAGACTTTTTATACACCGTCAACACGCACACAAGCAAGCGTGTAGCCGCACATGTATGTGTAATACACAGGGTTGACGTTTAATTCTACGTATTGGCAGTTCAAAGCTGAAATTCGAAAGAATGAGTATCGAGAGTTCTATTCGAAAATATATTTCCTTGTGTTTGACTTGAAATTTTCATGATCTGTTGCCTAATTTGTCTACCTAAAGATTTGAACTATTCTTTAAAGCATATATCTACAAGTTTTCCTTCTAGTTTGGCCGGAAATACGAGATAAAGTATCGGCCGTCTCGGGCATGTAAACATGTCCGGCGGGTTCATCGGGCTAAGGTAGTCAATCAATTTCAATTCATAAAGACAAACGAACTCATTGGCATATTCGTTAAGCTGAGAATGGTATAAACAACAGGTACATGTGACTTACTTATTGAATCGTTTTGTTTCTAGTTTTGTAAAACATATAGTGAATTTTGGATTATTGAGATTTTGTACACTTCCATGTATTTTGTCACTAACGACCCGGGTTTCGCCTTTCGGCATCTTCAGGCATTCGAGCTCACAAATGGACTCGAACTGACTCCAAATTTGATATTGAAATTCCATCAAGCACCCTCAGTCGATGTTTTAAATTATATAGTGAATTGTTTTTAGATGAAAACGTTGTGTTGTCGATGAATAGCATCTCGAATCCTTTGCAGAAATGTTTAAATAGAATGAAAATCAAATCGATAATGATTTTAAAGCATTCGATATTTATTACTGATGAAATTTGGTGTTACAAAGAACAATTTTTGAAATAAGTATAATCGACGACATTGTTTCTTAGATGTAACTTCGTAAAATAATTTAATGAAAATAAAACAAGGATAAAACTACCTTTACTTAGTCATGTAGAGTAAGTATAATATAAAAATATTGAATGATCGTTTATTAACAAATGATATCGTCTGTGTAATTCGTAGAATTACTATATTAGTAATAGTTTGTAAATATAACCTAAGCGAGAAATCTATTTAAAATGTGTTTACTCACCTTACTATTTCTTTAATTAAAGGATGATAGCACCCTAGGCAAATAATATCACATCCTGCGCAAGGTCCAACAACCAGAGGCTCAGCCCTGATGATTACGTCTCCTGGGGCTAAATTTCGGGATGCCACCAAGTACCTGTTAAAACAGAAGCATGGATATCATGACAGATACATAATATGATTTAGAAAACACTGATATCACCTGATTAATTGAATGAGTAATTGACAATAGTTATCGGGTATTTGATTTTTATACCCATAGCTGGCAACACATGACTTTTTATCAACACTATTGTATAATTTTTCAAAATTGTTTTTAAAAACTGCCGTCACATAACCAAATGTTGAAAATATCGTACACGCCGTTTCAAATATAAATATAGAAAAATGATTTTCATTTGCTATAGATAATAATATTATGTTACTAATCGTTAAGAGGTAACTGATTTTTATGAAGGTACAAATGATTGAATGAAAAATTGGTCAATTTATTTTTCTAATTTACATCATTTGTCTGAGATCTGTTCTGTCGTTTTTAAAATGAGATCCAATCATTATCTCATTTTAGTATTTTTTGAGGTTTACATCAATTAAATTCACAAATTCATTACATACTGTATAGACCTTCCAAAACACAGTCGATATAGTATGTGATGAATTTATGAATTTATTTTAATTTCTCTAAATAAACGATTCAATGTCAAAACACTGAAGTATAATGAAATCAGTATTTTTAAATGAATGACTGGACAAGTTTATTAAACGAATTGTATCAAAAGTAGATTGGCAAAAAATATTCTCTGACTAATTTAATATTTATTTACATACAACTCGTAAATAGACCAAGTCACTGACAGATTTACTTGAAGCTTTTCTTTGAATTTGACAGCGCTGAACGCCAATAGCTACCGGCTGTTTATTGTTCACGGCACAAAAACTAATAATATAAATCCTAACGATTGAAAATTAAATGTAAGAAATATAAGTTGAATGCTTCAAACAGATTGTGTGAAATGTATTGAGAGACGGGAAAACCGACAGCTGCAAATTTTGGCTGCCTCGAAAATCTTTTAAAACAATAATTTGATCTGTTGTTGTTTCACTGTTGAAATGAGGTGGAGTCTGTAACGTTGCTATGGTAGTGCTAAGTAAATAATATTAGGTCATTAATTTGATTCCCATAGTTACTTCCAAACAAATACATTTTAGCAAGTTCTTAGACGCTGTCTCTGTAATATGTAAAGTGAAATCCAGCTATAACAACTTCCAAATTACTATACAATGTCTCTTGAAATATAAATACAAAAAATGATATGTTTACGTAGTTTTATATACTTAAATTAGAATAAAAAATCTCTGAATTTAGTTAACAATATTTAATGCGAAGAATAATAAGAAAAAATGTGACTCAAGCATGTATTGATATAAGGTAAACGTACCAGTAGTTGACCGTTGAAGAGAAAAAATCAACAAAAATTATGATTAACGTTTAGCATTAGACCGAATGATGACAAAGCAAGTGTATTTATAATGGATCAAATGTCTAAATCAATATCATAAGACACAAATTAGAAAAGGATCTGTTAAAAAAAAATTGTGTTCAATTTTTAACAGTCATATTTTTGTGTCAGTAGTTAACCATCTAAAGATTGAAAGTTCCCGTAGTTGACCACTTTTTTTTCAGTAGTTGATCATGCCTAATCAGAGAGTTTCATGACAACCTTTCATCAGAGCTTCCTGTAAGACCACTATTGGTTGAATCAAGTAGCATATGCTTACATTCAGTGACATCCTTAACAATTATCTTAAGAAATTCAAAATAAAATGCTTACTGCATTAGGTGTTGTTTTTAAATGGCCGCTATGACATCCGTATGACACATATATGGTGATATGTTAGTTCCTCAAACCGACAAAGGATGGTTTCACTTGTCTGAACTCTACAATTTAGAGCAATCCCGCATATACGTTTCTTAAGGGCACTTTTATTGAAAAAGGTCAACTACATGGTCAACTACCCGTTCATTTACCTTAAATCTAACAAATATTTTTGAGTATATTCGTTAGTCATAAATTATTATTCAAAAGATATGTAAAGCTTATTTTCCGTTACGGTCTATGAGACAGTAGGTTTTCTTATCTTAATGATGGAAGCTATTTTATTCTTCAAACGAATGCTTAGTTGCTTATTTTATTTTGTTTATTTAACATACATGTTTTAAAAATCGCTAGCAAAGAGAAATATATAATTACTCGAAATACTACAACATCTATTTTAAGTTGAGTGGATGTTTCAATTTAAGTAATTTCTTGTTCAGACTTTTACTGGCCACTTAAGAGATGTGTCATGTCATGAATATTGATTTTAATTACCGAGATTTAAAAATGATTTTTATGGCTTTTCAGTAGAAACGGTGTATTCATAAAGAAAATGTGCAAGTAACTGTTTTGTAATTTTATTGACACTAAAAGTTAAAATGGTATATTTTAATTTCTGTGAAAATATTTTCTTGGCTCCGTAGTGTAACAAATCATTTTTATTAAAATATGGTTAACAAAACCGATAAAGTTAATAAATTTATTTTTATCGTATTTATAGTATTGGAAAAACCGTATTAGGAACTTCGTGAATACATGTTAATTGATATTTAAAATACGTTTTGTTTTATATTTCTCACAAAAATGATATTATCATATTAATTTAAAAATTAAGTTGACTCTTACCTTCCCATAATTTCTGAATTCTGTATCGTATACGGTAACTCTTCGGGCTTCCGTTCATCTTTTCTTATAATAAACTTGTCACTTTTATCTTGATTCTGGCAAACGATATTTTTCGCGTCTATCTCCAACGACCCGCGAGTCAGCGACAATTCTTTCATACAAGGCTCCTCGTTCTCTTTCCCGCCAAAATCTGTCAACGGGGCGGTCTGACGGCTGCCATTCTTCCCGCGCTTCCTCTGTAAATATTTAGAGATTTTTGAAATTGTCTTTCGAATCATTACAAAGGGAATAATCAATCCGAGACACAATGTATTCGCCACTAATTAGCCGCGATCGCGTGTCAAAGTTAGCGCTTCGTATGTGAACCAAAGCGAGATATTTTTTATTTTTGTATCGGGAAGATGCGATCCTGAGATGTTTGCCCACGCTTAGCTCGCGCTGGTCTACTGGCATTGACGGTTAAATTAAAACTAGGCAAGGTAAAGGTTGCGAATGCATTTGACGTCGGCACGGCAGGTGAGATTTAATACTAGCTGGCACGTTAGCGCCGCTGATCTGGTTCGATCGGATTAGTCAGTTATGTGGTTTCGATGTTTAAAAGCTTGAATATGTTTACCGCGTACAATGTACTATTTTAATTGTTTATAAATACAGCGTGCGTAAATAAACGTTCATTAATTGCTTGTATAATAAATCAACCAGACGGTAAAATCGACTTGAAGCTTATGAAGTGTGAAACCAGATAATAAAGATTTTATTCTTAACATTGTATTAACAAGTACTTATTTTGAGGGACGCTATGGAAGTTGAGGAGATTATAAATGGCATTACATTCAAGTAAGTTCGTGTGTCATAGACTATTGTTTTTTATATATTACATTAAATTTCAAATACGGTATTATTGATATTGTTGTCGTTTCAAAGCATCAAAAATTGGACATGGCCTGCAAGTTTGTTGAATCTATGATCTGGCAACATTTACGTCAATACTATTTTGGCCATAAATGTCTGGGAAATATGTGTCTGAGTATAGCCCGACATCATCGCTGGGCAAGCATAGCAGATGATTTTGTGCGGATACGTGAAGTGAGCTAAAACAATAATGGTCGATATTCGAATTATGATAATTACACTCGATTTTTAGGATAAACTAAATCTAATAATCGATTAGCTATTTTCCTTGTCAAATCTTTGTATTCTTTCCTTTATGAAGAGAAACCAATTGAAGGGTGGATTAACAATCAACATATATGTAAGAAATTTGGATTATTGAGATTTTGTACACTTCCATGTATTTTGTCACTAACGACCCGGGCTTCGCCTTTCGGCATCTTCAGGCATTCGAGCACACGAATGGACTCGAACTGAGAGACAGTAAACAGTGTCTAACGCTTATATAGAAGATAAAAATGCGACAAATATTATTTACGAGGTAAGATATTATACGTCTGAGAGCCACACTGATACCTGAGTTAAAATTTCGGGAATCTCCCTAATCCTTATTTTGTAAACACCATATTAACAGAGTGGCGAATTGCCGCTTTTCAACTTCTTTTAGAAATACCAGTGATTTTACAATTATAATAGTATTGTGGGTTTTGACGGGATGTAACAATCAACCCTAAGGATTTGTCCTTTTTATCTACTAGAAATCCACAAGCCCCCAAATTTTATGGGCTACCGAAAATTCACAAGGATTCAATACCAATCCGCCCGGTAGTTTCATATATGAATGCTCCAGCGTATAAACTTTCCAAAAGAGCTAACTCTCTCATTCGCAATTACAGTAAATTCAAGCCATTGTATAGTATTAAAAATTCATTAGAGTTAGTAGATAAAATTAAAAATTATAACATTCCTCGTAAATAATATTTGTCGCATTTGTATCTTCTATATAAACGTTAGACACTGTTTACTGTCTCTCAGTTCGAGTCCATTCGTGTGCTCGAATGCCTGAAGATGCCGAAAGGCGAAACCCGGGTTGTTAGTGACAAAATACATGAAAGTGTACAAAATCTCAATAATCCAAATTTGATATTGAAATTCCATCAAGCACCCTCAGTCGATGTCTTAAATTATATATGTAAGAACTGAAAATTTTCGGCTTTGATATAGGTGCAGGAAAGAACCTATAATACTTCATAAATGCTCTCATTGTAAATTATGTTTTCCTATAAAATATGTGCTTAATATATTGAAGTAATTTTTGAAATAAGAACATTTTTTGTTCCAAAATTCTAATTGTATCTCAAATATAAAAACAACTGACATATTATGTTGTTTTTGTAATCCACCCTTCAATAATAAAAACAACAAATATTCGGATCTGGAATACACGGATGAAGTCCAAAAAATCTTTAACTGATCTTGCACAACTAAGATAGTATCCTGAATTGAATGGTCAAGTTATATTTGTACGCAGAATAATAATTTGTAAATAAAAACTGGTCTACAATTTACCGTTGGTGATTTTCGAAATGCATCGCAATGAATGATACAAAAATAAGCTCTTATGCAATATGTTACTACACACGTACTCCCTTGAGCATAGACAATAAGGGCAACGAGCCAGATTGCACTAAAGCGTGTCGCACAGAAATGACGTAGACCAGTGATGATGGCTTCATTCATGACATCATAACAAAAATTCACGGATAATCAAGTAAATTGTGATAGCTGTACTGTTGAAATTCTGTAGGTGAAACATATTTTATTTAAATTGTAATTATAAACCTACTACTGATGTCTTAAGCAAAAGTTATAAGATCAAAAGGGATACACATGCCATTTTTTTCATTTCAATCCTTGTTCATCTTCATTTCATGACCACATATTACATGACAGCTTCTTGTAAACTGAGTCATTACGAATGTCAATCTGGTTGATAAGTGTAGGGTTCTTCTATACCACGCAAAGGATTGTCAATCTCAATGATTCATTCGGAATGTCATTCCGATGGATCGTGTAATGTTCGCTTTTGAATTTGAAAGCTGTATGGTCACATGAGCGCTTGTAGTGGTAGTGGCATTATGTTTCACACAACATCCTTATTATACAATTAAACTACCACAAGTAAACATCAGGAAACACTATCAATTTAAAGTATCAATATTTAAGGGTACAATTTCTAATATTTTAATGTTGTATTTTGTTAATATTCAAATTTAACTGTGTTGTAAAATTACGTATGGAAAACGATTCCACAAACTGCTATTTTTATATAAATATAAATTACATGCCATAAAAATAAAACAAAACATAGCTTCTTTAACATTTAAAAACCTTTTGCTTTTGTTTTTTATTTTGTGGGAGCTACATAATATAAATCATTTGTGTCGCATTTCGAAACGGTTATTCTTTCAGTTGGCAAGGCGTTTAGATTAAGAGATAGTTGATGTGTGGTCGATGTGATGTGCCCAGACTACTTAATAAATAAGCATCACTAATTGTCTTGTGTCAAGTCGATGAATTTGTACGAGGCAACCATCAGTTATGCATCATATATTTATTACCATGATAGTTGCACGTGTTGAATACCGTTGCTACCCGAACTGTAATAACCATGTACATAAAAATAGAGTGATACTGACATAGCTAGGAAAAATATTTTTCCTAGGATCAGCCCTTCGTACCTCTCAGTAAAAATTAGTTTCGATTTCCACCGATAGGTGTATAAAAGCCAATGATTACTCGTAATCCGTTTCGTGATCAAAGTGTTGAATCTTAGTAAATTTTGTAATCTAACTTCGGTCGGCCTCTGTTATCTGGCAATGAAAGGTCCGTTTAACTACGGTGCTCTAAAAATGCCACTGTGAAGAGCTTTAACAATGTTCAACGGTATTGCTCTGGATGTTGACATATTTCACGTGGACGTGAGTGAGTTCAAAGGAGCACTATTTTTTTATGTATTAAAGTAGATTTTGTCTGAACTTAGTAGGTTGACTTCCTTGCCAATTTCCAATGTTTCCTATTTTTTTCTATTTTGAACGTCTTTTGCATAGCAAAAGTCATAAATAAATGTAATAAATGAATATAAATAAATGTATTTAATTATGTAAAATAAATTATAGAATTACCATAGCAGTCTCATAAAAATGGAATAAATGATTGTTATGAAATTATATCTAAATAAATATAAATAAACCAAAAAAATGTACTTTTTTTGGGTATGGACTTTTTCTGCAAATTACTTTTATTCCTGATTAAAAATATTTTTTTCAAAATTAAAATTAAATACAGTATTATTGAATTAAACAAAATGTATCAAATTAATGGCTGAGCATGATATTTTCATATTTTTCTACATCAAAAAACGAAGAAATAATTATGAAAATAAAATCTTAATAAAACGTAACCTATCCTAACCAAACACTGATTAACTGGGTGAAGACACTGTATAGAGAACGATAAATCAACAGCAATAGTTCTTTCTTTAACTCGTTTTGCCATCCTTAGCTTTCATGAAAAACCATTTGAAAATTTGATAAATATAACAGAATTAATTTGTAAGGTATACAGTCTTTTCATTAATTTTTGAATGAACGCGTTCAATAATTTATTAATTCAATGATTGGCTACATTGGTCATCCTAATTCTTAATAATTTGTTAAGAATGGCAGGCAACCTGCCCCACTGCTGGCTTACCTCCAACTTCTGACTTCAGGATGTGTGTCGCACGCATTTTTTTACTCATTATATTTATTACGGTGAGAAATCAGTCTCAAACTATAAACAGAAAAAATATTATTTACTTTGTCTCAATTTTCAGTTTTGTCTGATCATGTCATAATGATCGCGGTTAATTTTAAAAGTAGCTATTTCATAATAAAACATCTAATACCGTCAATCTGCTTAAACCTCAATAGAATTACAAGTCACTTTTAAGGTGTTAACTGTCAATTCTTGGTGGAAAGACATTATATTTTAAAAAATAAAACACAATTCATTTGTACTACTTCCACATATTTATAATGATCAGGACCGGTTTCGCTCATAACGAGCATTATCATCAGTTGATAATGCTCGTGATGAGCGAAACCGGTCCTGATCATTATAAATATGTGGAAGAGTACAAATGAATTGTGTTTTATTTAAAAAAAAAAAAAAGAATTACAAGTAATCTAAGTTTTCGGATAACATAAAAAAAATACGTTCGAAACTGCTGTCCAAGAAAAAGTTCTAGTTTGCCATATTCTGAGTTGTCCAGTTAACTATGATATATATACATATTATTAATTGATATATCTGTCCTTGATAGCCAGTAGATGGAGAATCGACTATATTTTCAATAATATATTTGACATCGACTACTTAATTTATATTCCCGTAACTAGACTTCATTTAATAACATAATACATAGCCGATAATGTTCAAGCTTTAATGAGTGGCTGCCAAAATAAATATTTAGCAAGAGCTCTTGAAAGTTTATAGGCTGTCTTGCATATAGGTGAACTTAATTATTTCAGTGTAGTAAATGGCTTGTTGGTATGGCCCGTTAATGTGGAATGCATATTTGGCAACGATACCATCGCTTCACCGAGCTTTCAGATGCCATAAAGTGATGCAATTATTTTAATTCTATTGCAAACGCATAAGTAACTTTCGGTTCTGCCATGCCAAGTTATTTAAATATATATATTTACAGTACATAAAGAACTATTATTCGAATGAAACTATCAAGGAAAATTCACACGGGCAAATATTATTCTAAGTGAAACTCAACAAATTTGTTGGGTACCTGCACTATTGCACTAATATTTTTGTTTTATTATTATGGAGAGCTACTGTCATCCGCACAGTGCAAAGAAACAAAACGATTGAGTTTTTTTTAATCATGTAATATGTACAGTTTCTATTCGATGTAATATTTTGCTGATTACTATAAAATTTATTTCTATGAAATTACTATACATATTGAAACTGAATGACGAGTATGTTATTATTTATTCACGAACGGCATAAATTGACAAATTGTTAAGTATAATATTGTATTATATCGACGGAGTTTTGGTCAATTGATGTAGCACTTAAAATTGAGATTGTTCAGGAGAGAGTGAAAACTGTTACTGATGAGTTGCGTTATGATTCTTTGAAATGAACTACTGTAAATTCTTATGTTTGAAGATACGGGATTATACGTAGGGATTGTTGATATAATAGTAGCTTACATCAAGTGGCCGATTCAGAATTTTTAAACATAAAATCAATTGAAAGCAAACCCTTCCAAAGTTCGAAGGCAAGTGAATTTACTTTATACGTTTACAATATATGGCTTATGGAAGACAGTAAATTGATATGTGAATGAAAAAGATAAATAACAACGAAGACAATTTTTAGATAAACATTTTTCCTATTGTCATTTATGTAGAATAAGTTTCCTTTCTAAATTTCGAATTTTGTTGTATTTGTATACTATTATCGTTATTCACTTGCAGCGGAATAAATCTACGGTAACTCCAATTAAAATAATGGCTTAAGTACTTTGAGGTGGTAATACAAAATGACTTTTATGACCGGGCGCTTTTATTGAAAGCTTTCATGCTTAGCTTTTACGCTCAGCCATTGGACTAAGTACTTTGATTCACCAGTGGTTGTTCAGTATATTATTATAAGAATAATTATTATGATGCACTAATAACTTAAGTACCCAGTTTCCTGTGAATAGTAAAATCCTTTTAATGTAACCCTGCTACAATAAATTTATTACGCTTATTTTGTGGTTTTATATATCTAATTTTTGAATATGCATTTATAAAACTATATTTTTGTTTCAGAACGGAAATATCACAACTGATAAAGTTAAGAAAAATAGGACCATCTGATTTGATTATATATAATTAAATCGATAAAAATGTTTCTAATACATAAAAATCACTGCCATACCGTTCATCCGACTCCGATAAAACTTTGTCAAGTTATTGCTTGTACTTGCGCAAAGAATATAGGCATATCAGGCCCGGCCCGGTCCGAGCCCGACTCTCAACTTTTTCATTTTTAACTTACAGTAGGTTTTATTATTAATAAAAATCAATCTCACAATCCAGATATATCTAAAATATAAAAAAATTTAAAATAAAGAATCAAATTCTCACTAATAGCGACATTTCGGAAAACCTTCTGATTTATTCGTGTACGCACCAGACAGAAACAAAATATTGTGTTCCCAAAAGCACTTTGAAGTGCTTTTGAGAACACAATATTTTTAAACACAATTAAAACCCAAACACTCTCTTCCTTTGAGTGGCACTGCAACGCAAGCCGGGTCCTCATTAGTAATTTATAAAATATTTGCACTGTTTTCATTTGAAATTAATTAATAATAAACCATTAGAGTAATAAATACACAATGTTAAGTTCATTTTATCAATTTTTTGATAGTTAATTTGTGCCTAAGTCTGTCAAGACATAAATTATTATATTATATATTATATTATAGAATAACAATGCATATGTATACTTTTTAAGCCATGCCCGCTCCCAATTCGAAATAACAGAAGTTTTTCTGCGAGAAATGGGCGTTACTCAATCTCTGTTTTTCGAAGAGAGTAGCGATAGAAGGATAGAGTTAGAACAGGATTAGTGGTTAGCTAATTGCTCTCGCTACGCCGCGTTTTTAGGATCGGATGGGTGGGAAAATTTAGTTATCGAATATACTTTTGAGCAAAAATCTACTAAACAATTGAAAAATCAATTTGTGAAAATGTCCGTACTGGGATTCAATCCCGTTAACCACTCGCTCACGTGACCGACAAATGCATTTTAAGTATCATGAATAACTCAAACGATCCTGATGTTAATTCAGTAAATGATAATGAACGAAAGTAAAACAAATAAGCATTAAGCAAACGTCACAGGAAAGTTCTTCGGGATAACATCCAAGGTATCACGAAGCCCGCCATCCGCCGTCTGGCTCGCCGCGGAGGAGTCAAGCGCATATCCGGCTTGATATACGAAGAGACCAGGGGAGTGCTGAAGGTGTTCCTCGAGAACGTCATCAGAGTCACCTACACCGAGCACGCCAAGAGGAAGACCGTCACCGCCATGGACGTGGTCTACGCCCTGAAGAGGCAAGGACGCAGCCTCTAAGGTTTCGGATGTTAAGCCCGCTCGCTCTCTCTCATCACCGTATCGACGAAACAGCTATGTTAATAATGACGGAAACGACATCATCCGCCGCCGTCGACGACAGACAGACGCACATACACATCGACATAATTATCTACAAACCTCACGACATGACATCCGAGTGTTATTGACATAGTTAATACTACCCCCACATCGCTATCGTTAACGGTGAAAATGTAATTATATTAAGTAAAATAATTTTAGAGATATCAGCGCTGTAATCGTAAACTTTGCGGTGGGTATACGGTAACTCACTCTTTGTACGATATCGTATATTACAATATCATTTACTGACAAAGCATATTATGGTAGAATATTTTTATATAACCATAGGATATACGCTTTTTCTGCGAATATGAAAGAGGTTATACGCCGTATAGCCCCGTATATTATCCACTATAGCACTGACGTAAATAGGAATTCTCTAAATTCAAAATTGGTTGATTAATTTTATGAATACTGATAATAGCGTTATTTCCGTGAATATAAATTCTTTTTGGTTACTTTTAAAAATTGTATAAAATAAAATCCACGAACCCATTCTATACTGATGGCACATGTGTTTTTATTTTAAATACTAAGAATTATTTATTTATTAAGAAAATATGGAGAAACATAAATTTTATACATCTATTTATTCGTTACCATATGCCAAGTCGATCATACGGCATGAAAATCAAAATATTTTGTTCGCATGTTTACAAACACTGAAGCAGTTAATTCATCAGAGATCACAAGT
This sequence comes from Himalopsyche phryganea, assembly GCA_022494535.1. Classification (NCBI taxonomy): domain Eukaryota; kingdom Metazoa; phylum Arthropoda; class Insecta; order Trichoptera; family Rhyacophilidae; genus Himalopsyche; species Himalopsyche phryganea. The sequence continues at coordinate 2,288,880 of JAGVSL010000043.1, read as the reverse complement.
AGTACGAATTGTATGCTGTGTGACGTAAATTGATTTAGAAATCTCCAACAAAATTATTTCAGTAATTTTTACTGAAGTTGAGCATAAAACGATAAGTGGTTTGCCATAAAATATGCATCCGGTGCTTTATTTGATTTGAATTGAAAGCATTACTCCATAAACTTATTGATGGTCAGTAAAAGTGAAAAAGATAATTGAGTATACTATTCTAAAACACATTTTCTTAATGGGAATGTGTATCTGCATTATAAGTTATACTAGACCTGAATCTTAAGTTAGGATGCTTAAATAAGTCTTTGGCATAAGTCTCGGCTCCTAATTGAACTAATGTGAAAAGAAGTTGCTCTGAGCGAACCCCTTGTTACTTTTAAGGTGTTAACTGTCAATTCTTGGTGGAAAGACATTATATTTTAAAAAATAAAACACAATTCGTTTGTACTACTTCCACATATTTATAATGATCAGGACCGGTTTCGCTCATCACGAGCATTATCAACTGATAAATCATCAGTTGATAATGCTCGTGATGAGCGAAACCGGTCCTGATCATTATAAATATGTGGAAGTAGTACAAACGAATTGTGTTTTATTTTTTAGAACCCCTTGTTATTCATATGTTTAACATTTGAATAAGGATGTAAATTATAGGTCTATGAAAGGATTAGTGTAATTTAAGCGCTCTCACTACACCCCATTAGTAGGATCGGATGCGTGGTAAGTTTAATTTAGACATCCATGCCCACCGGAAATTCTACACAGCATTTGAATTATTGAAATATATTCAATATTGCATTTATAAATGGTAAAAAAGAAAGAAATATTTCAGACATCTGTTAATTGTAAACGCGTCAAGTATTTTAAAATGTTAATATCACTTGAGATAAAGAATAAAAGAAGTTTTTCTGAAATCACTCGAGATCAGCTCGGGAAGAAAATATATCACGCACACACATATTGACTGTGGAAAGGAAAAAGAACGTAACCCACACACAAAAAATATTGTATATGGCACAAACAAAATGTGTATTAAATTGTATAAATTGTGATTATTGAAACAAAAATATTTGGAAAAGATGGAGGGATAAGTCCTTTCGCCTTTCTACAGTCGTTATATTATATATTTATATATAAATATAGTGTATTAGCACGTTTGGCGTGAGCTATACTCAATGTTTTTTTGGTGTGGGTTACGTCCGTTTTCCTGTCCACAGCCGATATTATTACTTAAACGAGCATCAACAATTGCACATGGCCGCCAATACTGTTGATCAGGATACATTTCCGTCAATAATATTGGGGCAATATATCTGGCTGACATTCGTTGCTTATTGACAGCTGTCACGTTTTCTGCAGCGTATGCAGCTTTGATTTAATGTTCCCAAAAAACACGCGTTGCCACTATTTGAGTGCAATTTATGCAGTCCTGCTTCAGTTAAGTTTTCATTTCCTACAATTCTTGTCAGAAATATTCCAAATTTACATAAAATTACGAACATTTTTTGACGATTTATGATATTTACACACGATTTTTAGAAGGTTACAATTATTATTATAATAAAAAGAAATAGTAACGAGCTACGAGGTAATCCTATGTTTTATAAAATAATTTGAAACGGTTTTTATTCGGATTACAATATAACGGAAAATTTGCATTTTTTGCTAACTAATTATCACAGTAAACCTCTCATACAGGAGTTGTATGTTCATACGACATACATTTATTGTAAAGTTGTTGAAGATGTAATAAAATATAATAATAACAACAATTATTCTTAAGATCGAGAGTATAATTATTATCTGACTTCTGTCGAAGTGGCTAAACAATTTGGCAGATATTAAACAGAAACACACATATCGAGCAGAGGAAGAGGAGAATAACTTTATTCTGGTAATATTGCCGAAATATTGATTCCGTTTGATATTCAAAATAATGTCATCTAGTCATGATGCGGGCTTCCACACATGGACGGCAACATATTGCAGTACAAGTTGTGCTTTTAAAGCCACCTTTACAACTTCAACCTGTTTACAATCTTGTATACCATAAAAATTACCCATTAACGCCGCGCAATTGGTGTCGCAATTCATTCAGACACTTTGAAAAAATGAGGGGCTGATTGTGCCTCAGTCGGCTAACCTTTTGGTTCAGATACAGTAAAGCTATATTGAATATCTGTCAGCCAATCTATCTATGTATCCATATGAAGGGTTGAAAGTATCATCAAATTTTCTCGTGGGCAATCCTTCGCCATTAAACTTAATGGATTGTTATGAATTATTGTATTTATTGATATAAGTACGATGTGTTTTCCAGGATTATTAATGCGCAAGACGATCGATTGATTATTTCTTCGATACCAAACTTAACTACACTGCGCCAAATTGTTCTAAATAATAATATCGCTCATCATTAATATTGTGTATATTATATGCCACACGGAAATTTTTGGAGTTTTATTCAAAATTGTAATGTCATTCAATTTAAAAGGTAAATATATATTTAAAAAAATCTAGTTTCCTTTCTTATTTACGACAATGTTGCCATGTTGCGTGTAAGACAAAAAAGCGCTGAATTTTATTCATCGAACGATTTTATGAAGTTATTAGCAGGCGCATAGTATAAATTATGCCATTTAAAATCTTTCTGTATTTTTTTATTCTTACGGAGAAGAAAACATTTAATTCACACTCAGCTGTCACTTTAAATCGACAATGCAACGCCACACACAAACTTTTCACGCTATTACGAGACATCAGAAGTTTAGTCTGACATCTTTATTTTTTTGTTCATTCTTATCGTCTATCTAAACTCTATCTCGTTAAAAAACTTTTTTAACGAACAATGCCACTCGAAATTCTCGTTTGATAGGAATACCATGAAGATTGTTTTGAAAGAGGCGAACACGTGTCTCACTTTGTTGCACAAAAACTGCCAAAAAAATTCACGAGTTATAGCTATTTACGTGGGGGCGATATTGAACATCCACACGCCCTCGTCAAAATGACCTTGAAATAACGTAAGGAATTCCTTTTTTTAATTTGTGATAAAAATTACACAATTTGTTTTCTGCTACATCCACATTTTCATAATGATAAAGACCGGTTTTTTTGATAATGCTCGTTATAGGATTAGTTTATAATGTTCGTGATAAGCGAGCAATCGTGATCATTATAAAAATGTGGAAGTATAATAATACAAAACAAATTTTTAAAATATACTGCCTTTCCACCAAGAATTGACAGTTAATACTTCAAAAGCGAATAAAAAATCACATTGCACATTTAAAAAGATTTACTCATTTTCATTTGTAGCATAAAGACACAATCAGAAATATTCTACATAGCTAAATTGTATCGATGAACCAAATATGACGAGAATATTAAAAAAATGTTTATTCTACAATATTTCGTTGTCCCATAGTTAAAAGCTAATGCTAATACGTGTAATATTATTTGTACTTGCGTAAAATAAAACTTCGATTTCATTGAAATTCATATTTATTGATTGGATTGTATACTGTGTATTAACGTTTTCACAGAAACAATATAAATATATAATTATATATGTCTCTTTAAATGCCAGGCAAGGAGGATGCAACGAGGCTTGCAATCATTGCGATTCAATAATTGCTGAATTTTTCTTTGAGCATAATAAAATAATCAAATACAAACAACAATTTAAATGAACCAAGACTCACTTTTCTTCTTTGAGATTTCTGCATATTTCTTGTTCAACTATTTATTATTATCACTTACACTTATTGACTGAAATTCTAATTTAGTCCACTTAAATTAAAATTATTGTTTTAATTCAATTTTATTCCTGTAAGGAACGGAATCAAATATGTATCAAACCATTAATGATAACGATATAATATGCAAGTGAATTAATACACAATGTTAAATTAATATGATTAATGAATAGTTATAGTACGTAACAAGATGATTTACTTTTAATAGTCTTCATTGAATAGACTCGTGATGCAACTTGCACATGCGTTTCATTGGCCTCAATATTAATTTGTCGGGATACGTTATTTCTGTCGATGAAACTTGTCGGTTCTTTAGGAAAATTGGCATGTTAAAAGGAAAGTCATTAAAAGTTTTTGACGGCATTTCAGATGTCTGAAGAAATTTAATACGGCGAAATTTTTGGACTAAAATAAAAATGAAATACGTAAGATTTTATTTCAATACTTATCGCTACCAAAAACATCATTCTTGAATATATTTTAGGTGACTGAATAGAAAAAAAAACTTCAAAATTGGCAGGAATATGAATAACACATTGTAAGAGAAAGTCTTTTCTTTTGAAAACGATATAAACAAACGGAAACGAGTCGCTGAACTTTATACCGCTTAATGATCTTAAACTAAAACCTGTTGACAAATTTAAATAATTGATTATTTGTTAATAAACTATATTTATTAAGAATTAATTTCTTCTTTTGCTTTAGGATAAATCAATAAAACAGTAAGTTCAAATACTTCGAAATAAAACATATGTATATATAGATGCAGACTTCATCATACTTACTTTCAAATAATCTTTGGGAGAGATAGTTTTAAATCTTTGTCTTTGTTATTTCATGCATAACAATATTGTGAAAATGTGAAAGGTTGGCAAATAAAACATAATTTGTAACTTGATTTGTATTTAGTTTACGATTCTAGTTATTTTTGATAGTTTAAGAAAATGTTGAATGAATCTAATTTTACTTAACGGAACTTACTCGCAGATTAATCCGCATGCTATGCGTACTCCAGGAATCCTCTGTGAGAAGAATATCGGTCACGGACTCCTTCATCATGTAATAAACTGAATATGAGTTTAATAATGAAAAAAATGATACAAAATTTGCAGAAATCTTATAAGGAATATTTCATTATTATGTTATTCAAATGTGTGACGACTTCACACAATACGATCTTTGTAGCGCTTTAAAAGGCGAGCCAGAAGAAATTCTTCTAGGATTGTCGTATAGTAGCAGTCTTTGATTTTTTTTTCTTGGCATAGAAACATCATTGTCCAAATGAATATATTATGTAGGCAGTCAAGTATTAAAATGAAATTCACTGGTAATAAAATATTAACGACGCACAAACAATTTATTATAAATAGTTCATACAAAATACTGAAAATACAAACTCGATGAAATCATGTTTGATAAATAATAGTATTACTCAATCATGCAGGAATTGTTAAAATATCATTAATGTAAGACAGAAATCAAAAAGTTATTGATACAACTCAAGTAAAACAATAAACATACAGGTTGGAAGAAGTAATTTCTTGTTCTTTTAAGAATCTGTGATTCAGTAATTTAAGAAAACAAACATGCTAAAAATTTATTGATTGAAATATTAATTTGTATGGATATGAACGAATAAAATAAAATAAATATAAATAGGGAAATATATTAATGTATTTTGAAATGTTTTCGTATGGTATTATATTATATTACACTGTGACATTGTTACAAGAAAGTAACATTCTTTTAGGCAATTTCCTTATTATTAATCTTATAGGTTATGGCAAAAACTTCACTGTTTAGATTGGAACCATTCACTTTTTGATGTCAGTTTTTTTAAACTGGGGAGAGCACATAGGACAGGACGTATCCTAGAGGAGGGTATGTGCCGAATGAGATCGCCTATTGACGGTGACGGTGCCAGCGTCAATTATGTTGCGGGATGGGATTTTCATCTCCGAGGCCCAGCTGTGTCGAGCAATTTAAATTTCAGCAAGTTTTTCATTGTTGACCTAAAACAAAAGCGCGCGCTTCGACGCCCATTTATTTCCCGCTCGCTCGCGGACGCCATTAAATTGAGTGATTTATTCAACATCTTTATAGTGGCTTTCCTCTATAATCGCATAACGTTCGACAAACCCAATGTCGGAAAGTCTTCATTATGGATCATAAAAGAAGTTACCAAAATATTGTTTATTTTTTATGAATCATAAAAGTGACATAGTAAATTTTTTTTTTTGAGGTCCAGAAACAGTTTTACTTAGTAAATAATTAAGACATTATGGGAAGTACATATTCCGTCAGAATGGTCACAGAAGACGATAGGTAAAGCCGAAAATCGGATGTTTTGAGTTATGAATGAAGTACGATAGATATTTTGCCTCAAAAAACAAGCTCAGCCATTTTTCGTGTATTTTTTACGTAATTTGAAAAGATCAATATGAATTAAGTCAATTTCGTTCACAGTTATTAGTAGGTCAATACCATAATTAACATTACTTTAAAAAATAATTGCTAATACTTGAATCGAATTCGTAAATGATTATCGAATGTCATAAGGTCTTTAGTTTAATAAACAAAAGTATATAAATAGAGAGGTTTAAATTTCATGATTTTCTTAAAAGTCGATTATTTCAAAACAAGATTTTTCGATTTAACGCCGTCTGTCGATAATTTTATTCTTTATGTATTATATGTTTTGCATTCTTGAGTATTTAGATAAGTATCCTATGAATGTTTTAGCAGCCAATGCAATCTAGCGCAATAATTTTTACCAGCTATTTTATATTATATTATCTTCCAGTCACCGACAATTAAAAATAAATTCAACGGATACGATATCTATTTCATGGCATAGCTGTTTAATTTCGTCCTACGCTGCAAACATTTTTAACGATGTACATATTACCTGCTACGCTTTTCGTAGAGGTACTACGATTGTATCGAGAATGTAATAATAAAATTGGAAGAATATTACGTTATTTTGTTTCGACTCAGATATTCAACTAGTTGTTAAGAATAATAACAAACTTATACATAAATACATAATAAATTTACGGCAATCAATTTTTATTTTTAATAAATTATGTTTATAGATTATGAAATAGTAATTTATTATTTACGGTGACATTTTTTTTCGTACAAAACAAAGGACCTAATCAAATAAACAAAACATTTTGAATAAAATTCTCACGTAATGCATAAAATGTCCAACCAAAGTTTACTATTGACAATGAAATGCTTCAATTTTAAGATGCACACGCACTCATAATACTTGATTTCCACTACACAAATAGTTTAGTACATACAATATGTACTAAAGGTCTGCACGGGTCTTTACCCGGCCCCAGGCTGGTAAAGACAAATCAGATTCGGGCTCGGGCCGGACCCAGGAAAGGAATTTAATTTCCAAAAAAATATTTCGAACTATGTTTAATCAGCTATAAGGCAAAACTATATTCATAACATGAATATTTTTTCATATGCGGAAATAATAACATATAAATAGTATGAATGAGTCGGCGGAGTCAGCGTCCGTGGCGCAGTTGGTAGCGTCGTTGGCTACGGTTACGGATGTCTCGGGTTCAAGTCCCGGTACGGACAGTTTCATAAATTGAGTTTTCAATCGATTTATTGATGTCTAAAATTCCCTCCCACCCATCCGATCCTGAAAACGGGACGTAGCGAGAGCGATTGGCAAACCACTAGTCCTGTCCTAGGCCAATCCTTCTATCCCTACTCTCTTCGAAAAAGAGATGTTGAGCAATCAGAGCAACTGAGTAACTAGCAGTTCTCGTAGAGAAACTTCTGTTGTGATACTTCACGCACATGGCAAAAAAAATATATAGACACACATATATATACATATATATATATATAATACTAAATATAATAGAAAAAACATTTAGCGTTGTAGGAAATTTGCTTAAGTTTAATTGATGAATTTTTTTCTACCTCTGCTTCATTCGCATTCACAAACGGAGCAGTTTCTTTGCCAAGTCAGCTTCGTTTTGAAGATTCAAAGCAATTCATGAAAACAAGTGGATCCGATAATTGTCGTCAAATGTGTTTGGCAAAGAATTTCCAATTTTTTCTTTTACTAATCAAATTATTTATTTCAGTAATAATTTCGCAAACATTTTTTACTATTTTTTATAACTCGATAGTTATTCGATATATTCGATAGTTTGCACTTTATATTTGATAGTATTAACTTAATACACCCAAACTTTGTGTAAACAAAGTGTAATATATTTTTTCAATGTTAAAATATATTTTATTATGTGGGATCACTTTATTTTTACTTAAAGAAATTGTTTTTTATGGAATGTATTTGGTATAAGTGATAACTATTTTTATGAAAGTGAGTATGATCTAAACAAAAGTGCATTTAATTGTTAGCCATTGTTTAATGAGAACAAGTTACGATTCATTCGCTCACTTTGGAGAAGGCAAAGGAAAAAGATTTCAGGAAAAGACTAGTAACTTATTCCTCTCTTTACTTCCCATTTTCAGGGTACGCTAGTGAAGTGTCAAGCATTTTATTTTTTTAATTTGTGACATACCGAGGAAGCGGAATTTACTTTGCGGTACACCTACTATTTTTTTCTGGTCTTCGTCTTGATGTATTGAGGTCTCAGTAAGACATTGTCAAAGTAAATAATTTTTGTTGAAAATCGATTAGAATCAATATTTTAATGTACCTCAAAAACCAATTAATCTTTATTAATGCAGAAATATGATATAAAATTTTTATCATTATTTATTATATTTGCAAAAAAGAACCAATAACTACTGCATGCTGATAGGTTACGCTAAAACTAAACAGACATGTTGACATGCATAATGTATATTAAATATCGCCTTTACTTCTATTTTTGCAGCACGCACTGGACAAGGGATTGGGTTTGTTGGTATGAACATTCATCTATGAATACAAATCTATGGATGTATGAATGTTTCCATTCAAGAACTCGAGAGTCCAAGAGCATTGACCATTCTAAGAGGTACAGGAATTATTGTGTAGTATTTTACAATATTTTTAATGTGCTTTCATAGCAATCAAAATTTTACGAGAAATTATGACCCTTTATACACTGGAATAGTCCCAAAAATGTATATTAATTTTCAGCAATTAATGATGAGAAGAATATAATGAAATTAAAAATATACTTCTATTTCCTTGAGTAAATAAATTTATTTGTATTTAATAACTTATACAATACACTGTAACATCATAAAGAGGCACGAAGTTGTCACATATCATAGAAAAGCAAACATCATGGCGGTTTGTTGCTATGAATGCAGTTTTATTCATAATTTTTTCTGTACATGATAGGCAAAAGAAAATTTTCGAACTTTTGTATTTGGTTTTTGTGTTTCTAAACTAATCTTCAATTCATGTATGACAAAATATGTATTTGTTTAATGTAAATATTATGAGTCGGAACCTATATACCAATTGATTTTTAAATAATAAACTTAGTAGGTGAGAGAAGAAACGCAAAACTTTGATATAAATATGACTTAAAACCTGTAAAAAATCCAAAATTGAATGATCGTATAACAAATAAAAATTCCATTTGAATGTTTGAGTAGTAAGTCACCTGTGATCCAATTTTCATTTCAAAATACTAAGAAATAGCCTCGACACTACATTTTTTCAGTATAAAAGTACATAAAGCGTGTTTTTCTCTTAACTCAATTTTTGCACAAGTGTCCTTAAGCTTTCGGCGTGACGATAAAATGCATATCCGCTGTGGACAATTATGTTGTAAAAAATAACACATACAAACCTTTAACTAAATTTTCTTTATTGTTAAGTATTTCAGATCTGTATGTAATATTTTATTCTTTATCCACTTTAAAAATTTTGATACCTTTATAATAATTTAATACTGAATATGGCCATAAAATTTATTATATTTATTTATTATAACAATTTTAATCAAGATATTTTGTTACAACATAGTTTTTTAACTGTGAATTATTGAAATCACTTATTTAATCTTGATGGAGTGTAAATTAATAGTGAATAAAACTACACCATAATATATTGAATTATCTGAATATTAGGAACAATAATAAAAGAGAAATTGTGATTGTATTAAAAAATTAAATTCTTTTTATTTTCGGTAGAGACAATACATGTATAGCTTGGCAAAACTGGTTAAGGGTTAGTGTAGAGGTTCAAAGTGACATCAATGAGTGAAAAAAATATTTGGCATTGTTTTTCATCCATAGATGTCACTCTGAACAACTACACCCACCCTTAAGTAAGAAAATATTGTAAAGCTTGATATTTCATAATTATTAAATGTTTTTAACTCTACTATGTGACGTTTATGCCAGGAGAGTTTGGTATATCCATAATACAACTAGGTATATTGTTTTTTTATTTATTCTTCTTAAATGAATATTGTGTTAAGTTTAATATATTTTACTATGTTTTTACAGACAATTTTATTAAACTAGATCTAAGGTTTAAATTCATTTTTAGAGTTTCATGTGTATCACAATTTTAAACATGTGTAGTTGATTACAGGTAAATGGCACATTGACATAAGCTATATGTTGTCTTGTTTCTATCAAAAGATACATATTTCAATGTAGAAGCATTTATCAAGTCAACATATCTGCCGTGGATTATGAAATCAGGACATTCTTCTCAATTGCCGTATTAAAACAAAGAGTTTGTGTGATATTTTGTATGATACTGTAAGTTTATGTGAAAATGTTGATTCATTGACATATACTTTAATTTAAAATCTGTTTCGTCTATTTTTATATTGACAATTAATTATGGCATGGTAACCGCTTTATCCATAAATAGCAAATCGGCAATCTCCATTCTGTCTATTTTTAATCGTAGTTTCATAATCTCTCTTAAAATAGCCATTCTGTGGTTGGCATCAGATATTCCTAGCCTCATCAGAGTGTTGTCATTCATTCTTATCAGTGCGCGGCCTGATATATCGTGCTGGAATAAAGAAAAATATTTAAAAACTGGTGATTGCTAAGACAGACTTGAAAAATAAGAAAAAGAAGTTGGGTAGTAAATACAAGTAAGACATAAAAATGTAGCTAATTGCAATACGAGATTCAATTATTATAAGAGTAATGATATCTCGAATTTATTCTTGGCTACATAAAATCAGGCCATTTTGTCTCATCCTTAATCAAGAAGAAATATTGCGTACATGAAAAACAAGTGATTATATTTTACCAATAAAAACTTCTCTGAATATAACGGAAAGTAGTCTCCACAATGTCTTCTAAGCCATTTTTGAACATCTGTAACAGTCCACAGGTACACGGCTTTTGGCCGAGTCTGAAAGTTTAAGTAAATCATGCTTTAATTTGTAAACAGAATAAAGGGCTGAAATCATATTTTATATTTCATAGAATATCAGGTTATCAGTTAGCTGTCTTTTAACTTGGCAGTAGTTAAGATTTAAAACGGTAAAAATGAAAAAAATAACTATAAATTCAATATTTATTTGAAAATAAGGTAAATATACTTTACAACATGTTACACTTTATCTGCCTGAAAAATTACTTAATTTTTCTAAAACGATGCAATTCTGTAGGGAATTAGCCAAATATTAGGCAGTGGAATCAAAGAAACCGACAATTTATGCGAATTCTGAAATATTATTGTGACAAATCGCCACGTATTTCTTTGGGTAGAAAAAGAGTAGCATATTTTCTGAAAGTGAGTTACGCATATTTACTGAAAATATTAAAAAAAACGGGCATTACACAGTGTAGTTATCCAACTTATTATATAAAAATCATCATTTATTATATTCGAATACTTATCCATCATTTATTATCTTCCAAAAAAAGTAAAACATGTATACACCCCATCGGTGTGCGGTGGAATTATCTCTATCTCTATCGCACAACCTCACTTGGGTGTGAGCAAATAGGATACAAGAGCATGCTCCTGCATGCCCTTGCATCTCGCTCGCACCATTTACTAAACATGCGATTGAGTGAGAAAGAGAGAAAGCCACGGCACGTGCCTGACACATGTATATTTATATGCATGTTAAAATTGAGGTCATCGAAAGTCTCATCCATCAAATTTCTTAAAAACTATTCGATACATCACAAATATACTTGTCATTGCCGTTAATACAATTCATTTCAAGACATTTAAGAAATAAAGCTTCATGAATCCTCCAATTGCAACTATTCACTTTTACTACCAATTAAATTTACAAAACACTTAATGTAGATAATCATGTTTGACTTTGTGAATTGAATATATAGTAACACTATGTTTAGAGATATAATAATATTTGTGATTTCAATGTAATAAACATAGAATTGTTATTATTATCACAACCTTCGGTTTATTGATGTTTGGTGTTTCTTCTACCATTGTTAGACTTTCAAAACAAACTTGAAGGTGAAAGATGTATTCAAAATTAATAATTTATGTTCAAAAACATTTTTAATGTGTCTTATGTATATGAAGCGATAGTTTGTTTTTATTATATAATTATAAAACTAAAATATGTAAGGCTAATGACATTCCGACAAATGTTTATTTTTGAGTTGTCAGTTTGACATGAGAATCAAGTGTTACCAAGCGTAGTAAATCTTCAAATGTTTGTCAATAAAATGTTATCGATAATGTACTACCTACACATAGTAATGTTCGTACCTTTATATATGTTGATTAAATGAAAATATTACTGAAATGAAAATTACGCTTATTATACATGAATTCCTACCGATTTAAATAAATTTGTCAAAATGTTAGATAAATTATCCATAATATAATAGTGTTGCTATAAACCCAATTATTATAAAGTTAAGTTTCTCAAAACATACTCTATCGTTTAACCTCTTCTATAACAATTATTTATTATTAAATTTGGAATGAATTTAATATACCATTTTTGAATATAATTGCTCAAATACTCGGGATATTTGAAAACACACACTATTCTTCTAAGAAGCACAAATTTAATTGTGAATGTATTCAATACCAACTCGTTAATTAATATACACCGGTAATAACACTAAATATATTTAAAAAAATTGCGGTATAACTAAGTCTTAATTGTGAAGAAAGACTTTCATAATATCATGCTAGTTTAGTCGACATTGCATTTATTTCATAATTCATTGGTACCTGAGTAAGAAAAAGCTTGACATTCACTGACAAGTAATAGGGCCACGTTGGAAGTATAAATTAGGTTTCATGCATCTCAAATAGTTGACGTCGAAATAAATGTAATTTGATTATTTTTACTGTTATTATTGTTTAAAAAGTGTGCAGTGACGATTGAAGATTTGAAAGTGCATAGTTTGTTTTATTTATTTAGAAATATCCAAGTTATATTTTGCCGAAACGTCAATTTCCAATGTTTATCTATAAATTTATAGCTATGCCGATGATGTGTCAACATGATAAATAAATCAACATTAGTGGAAATATGTATACGTTTCGTAGATAATTAGAGCATTATCATTTTTCGTTCACATTATTATGTAACTGCTTTTAAATATTTGCCTTTATCTTGACAGTTAGTAACTAAATTATCAAGTGACAGTTAACATCCAACTCAACTGTGATGTCATCAGATTGAAAATATCAAAATTATTGACAAAACTCGATTGATTGCACAAATGACAAACTGATTATGCATATTGTATAGAAACCTTATGAAATACAGTGCCCTTTTATCTGAATTGAAATAAAGTTTTAAACTAAGTTTCATGTTTTCAGTGATTAAATCATAAAGATGAAGGTTAAAGGAATTGGAGAGTACTGTTAATGTGGTATGGTCGCCGCAGAACTACAATCCAGTAACTCTAGCGACCGGGTCAGCAGCTCAACATGTCGACGCTTCTTTTAGCTCGAGTGCGAAGCTTGAGTTTTATTCTATGAATTTGGGAGATCCAGGATATGAATTGGAACAAAAGATATCCATCCCAAGCGATAATAAGTAAGTAACACCTTATACAACTGAAAATATCGCTTTAAATCATACAGTCATATCCACACAACAATAAACTGCCTGTGTAAACATTTGATTCACAAGAGAAATTAAGCAAGGCCTGTAATTAACAAAGTGGTACAATTATACCATGTAAAGGTCCATATAGATTGGATACAGTATAGAACTTCACACTGAAGGATTAAATCTAGCCTAAGGCTTATAAACATCTTTTTTCCGTTCTTTTGCTAGCCTACATATCAGTATTATCTGGTTCAGTTTATAATCTTCATTGATAGCTTCAAATGAAGTATGATTAGTTTTTATAATGGTGACATTACTACAAAAAGTAGGGTTGAAACAGGTAATCATATCCTTTGATATGAATTCAAATACCAAATCAATAAATGTCAAATGGCTAAGGATTGTAAATCAAACTCGAGAGTGAAATTAAAATTGCACAACTGCACTGGGTACTATTTTCTTTTGTAAGACCGTGCTGTTAGTGAGTAATTGAAGATATCCATTTAGACTTGTACGAGTTTTGTTGCGTTTCTAATGCAGCAGCCAGACCAAACAGGATGGAACACAATTTAGGGAACAAAGAAAAAATAGATAAAACACAAGCATCAATATATGCAAAACCATATTAGCTGGTGCTGAATGTTTCAGATGCACGGCCGTTTTCGTTGGCTTTGTTTTTTGCTGCGATTGGACAGAAATATCTTTGCAGTGCGGTTTCTGCACCATTTCACTCTGTCCTGTTGAGCCTAGGTCTAGCTAAAGCTGTCTTTCATTGGATACTTTTGTCACAGCAACCACCCAGCTGCGCGGTCTATTCATATTGTTACCACTGTTTTCAGTGTCGGGACTATTTTAACAAATGTTCATTGCTTAGATAAAATTAAGCATTGTCGGTATGGAGATCATTAAGATCTACAAATATTTTTTTTCCAAATAAATTCAAGATAATATCTAATCTTTATTTATATAATTCACTTTCAGATTCCAGAAGCTAGTATGGTCATCGAGTGGTATCCTTGTTGGCGGATGCGATGGAGGCCTCTTGCAGTTTTATAATGTTGAAAGCATATTCAAAAATAAAGATGCTTTGATAGCGTCAAATACCAAGCATACAGGTTTGATAATGAAATAATTATGCTAATGAATGTTTGCATTCAACTTTAAATGCATTATCTGCGTTAATTGCATAGAAAGGTCCAATATAGTATTATTTAAATATAAATGTTGAATATTTTTCAGGTTCGGTATCTGCATTGGATTTGAATCCTTTTCAAAATAACCTCTTATCATCAGGAGCATCTGAAAGTGAAATATATATTTGGGATTTGAATAATACAAGTACGCCGATGGCACCTGGAAATAAATCACAGCCACATGAGAATGTACAAGCATTAGCATGGAATAGACAAGTGAGAATTTTTTATAATAATCCATGGTTAACCATTAGATGCTTATTGTACAATAAAAATCATATTTATTACATTAATGTTAACCTTTGTCATTTTTGTCTTTTTAGGTTCAACACATTTTAGCTTCAACTTTTTCAACGAGGTGTGTTGTCTGGGATCTTAGAAAGAATGAACCAATTATAAAATTAAGGTAAAAATATTCTCTTTTCAGAATTTTAAATATCAATTTAGTAATTTTACTAACCATTTCAGCCTCCGAGCATAGAATTAAAATTAAATGCCTAATAGGGTCTATCTGTCAGTGCAAACCATGATGTATTGTATGAAAAACTGTAACATACATTTTTAATGTTAACAGTGCTATCGGATTTCTATAAACTGTTTAAATTTGAGGCGTTTCGAGGCTTTAAACACAGGTCTATGTGTGCCCATAATTTTGTGCCATGGGGCTTAGTGGTTGAAGTAGCAAAATATGAATGTTGATGCTTGATATATAAAGGCAATGCTCCTAAATATAAAATGTAATCACAGTTTTATTTTACAGTGATGGTCAAGCTAGAACTCGGTGGAAGGCAGCCGAGTGGCATCCTTCGGTTGCGACTCAACTGTGCATAGCATCAGAAGATGATCAAAATCCTGTCATTCAGTTGTGGGATTTAAGGTATTTAAATCATTATTTGCATGTGTAAAACAACAGCGATTGGTTGTTTTATTGTTACAAATACATAATTCTGATAACTTTGTTGTTTTGTTTTAACATACTCCAATTATGAAATAGATTAAGCCACTCTTCCGCTTGACAGTCTTAATGTTAAAAATTTGTTTTATAACTTTTTGCTATCCTTGATTTCAGGCTTGCAACATCACCATTATTACAATTAGAAGGACATCATAAAGGCGTTTTAGGATTGTCATGGTGTCAGCAAGATCCCGACTTATTGCTGTCATCAGGCAAGGATGGAAGAATTATTTGTTGGAATCCGAATAATAATTCTGCCGTGAGTAAAATAAATTATTTTTTGTGGGATGCATTTTTCAGATTTATTTGATGTTTTTATTTTAGTATTTAATTATGACATCCGTGTTTTGAATTTGACACACTACTTTTACATTACATTGATATAATTTGTATAACAGTTAGTTTGTCTTTTAAGTAACCGAAAAAATGCGACTTTTGAAAACTATTTAAAAATTATTTCTGTATTCAGCTTGCAATATATTGTCAATTTGATATTTTAATAACATGATTAATAAATGGTGTATCATTCTATTCTGTGCATTGTTTAGTTTTCTTTTTTCACCTTTTTTCAGGGTGGAGAGCTTCTCCTGGAAATATGCTCTACCGGACAATGGATGTATGATGTTTCATGGTGTCCCAAAAATCCTAATCTTATCTCAACATGCAGTAATGATGGTCGTGTTGGTATTTATTCAATCAATGGTGGAACACAGAACCAACCGGTAAATAAATCAATTAAAAAAACTTCAATTGTAGATTTTTTTATATAATTTAAGACATCGACTGAGGGTGCTTGATGGAATTTCAATATCAAATTTGGATTATTGAGATTTTGTACACTTCCTCGAGTCCATTCGTGTGCTCGAATGCCTGAAGATGCCGAAAGGCGAAACCCGGGTCGTTAGTGACAAAATACATGGAAGTGTACAAAATCTCAATAATCCAAATTCAATTGTAGACTTTTTAGAATTGTCCTTTTTAATTTATTGGTATTATTTTGATCACAATTTTAAAAAGAACTGGTAAATTATAAATTTACAATGTGAAATGAATCAATCTTTCCTAAAAGACGATCTGTAAATATTTTCAATGTGTTTCTTTTAGGTGGCCACCAGTAATAAGATAATGGATTCTTTTCCGGGAATGGAGACTTTGCAGCAACAACCTGTCTCTTCACATCCTGAGGCTCAGCCTACACCCCAAGTTCTACCGAAACCACCACAGTGGACCAGAAGACCCATAAAAGCCTGTTTTGGGGTATGTTATAATATTTCAATTAATGACTTTTAAGGTGTTAACTGTCAATTCTTGGTGGAAAGGCATTAAATAAAACATAATTATGTTTTATTTTTTAAAATCTTTCAGTTAAATTGACTTGTCATTGATTTTTTTCTTTATTAAATATTCATCATTGTTTTAATGTATTGTATTTTTTTTTCTTCAAATTGATTTGATTACTTTAATGTGTGAAGCGATTTATACATTTATTTTGTTTTTTTATCATTATTTTCAGTTCGGTGGTAAGCTGATTACAATTGATAATCAAATACAATCTGCTGCTGGACAGAACGGTATTGTTCCTCAACGACAAGTCTTCATCAGCCAGGTGAGTGTCTCTGAAATTTTTAAGAGTTAGAAACCCTTTTAATTACACCTTAGTTATAATTTGCAATTTGTAAGCTCATACTTGTATTTTTGCTTTGCAGGTGACTACTGATCTGGAACTAGTTGCACAGGCGACTACTCTTCAAGAAGTAGTGGGCGCTGTAAATATGGAAGGTTCCGCATCTCTGCTAGCCGAACATTGCCGTCAGAGAGCTGAACAGTCTTCAGACCAACACGAGCGTTATGTCTGGCATTTCCTCAAAGCCAGTTTTGAGCAAGATCCCAGAGCTGAAATGCTAAATCTCTTAGGTAAGGATTTACTTTCAATATTAAAAGTTCGATATATTACTGATATTCTTAATTACTGCACGACATGCTTCTCACGGCTTAATCTTCCTGGTATGAAAGATGCTAATATTCCATTAATGTCTTTTGGTAATTGGATGATGGTTCTGATCCCAGCATCCCGTATCTCCACCGAGTACATCCTGCAGGTGGTTATCAGCAGCCTTCTAGAGTGACAGAATACATTCGGCTAGAAAAAGAGACAGGCAGGATTCAGGCTATAATTAAATATGGGCATTGTAAAATTCTTTGTCTTTTATTTACAACTGATTGCAATATGATTAAAAACTTTCTTTTGTAATTCCAGGATTCAGGCAAGATGACATGAGTAACAAAATCAACAGCCAAGTGGCAAAACTGAATGCCAAAAATCACAACAATATCGACGGGCATATCGACCAAATTACTGAGCGCATGTCGGGACTAAGCAGGGTATGACAGACATATTCCTTAATTGTCAATGTACACTTGCATCACACCATGTGCCCCGTCCTTTAACTGGTTCATTATTATGCGTCTTATTTAATATATCTCTTGTGGGGGTGGCTTTTTAATTTTCCATTTAGGGTGTCTCTCAAAGTGATAATGATGCAGTTTCTTATCATAATTGTCTAACTTTAAAATATTTCATTTCCAACTTGTGGTTTTTTGTGGTAGTCAAAATAAAAATGTTTTACCATGTTTTTTTATTGTTTAAATTTGTATTGTAAAATGTCAGACGTTAGTTACATTCAAATAATGAAACAGATAATGAAATCGATCTCTTTTCATGATGTTTACATGATAAATTCGTGTCGAAATAAACAGTGCACTAAAATTGGAAAAATCAGATGTTGTTAACATGTTTTTATTTCAAGAAATAGGAAAGTACGAAAGAAAACTTGCTGTTGGTTATCATTGGTTTATATGTTTATTCAGACTCCTAAAACATAAATAGTTTTTTAGCCTTGGGGATAATTCGATTTTCACCTTGTTCTGTTTTGACATGTCATTTATTCTTGTATAAAAAGCACTTTAGTCGACACTAGTCTAACCAAATATTTCCTTGAAAATGATTAATTTCATGACTTATTTTAAAATACAAATTTAAGCTATTTGAAATAAACTAAAACACAAATATTATTTTTACTCTGTCCCATTCTAAATTACAATCATGCTATTTCCAACTTTGCACATCACACAGCTTGATAACTTTTGCACTGAGTTTTCAACATTACCTGACTAATCTTGTTGCTTTCGTTATGTGGTGGCGTGTTGTGCTTATAGAGTGAGTCTTCCGAAACTGAGGCGGAACCTTCAACAGACACTAGTACAGACATTTCGGTAAGATCATTCATAATCTTGAACGCCTCTAACATTTATTGTATCTATATCATCATAATTATTGGTATTTCCTAAACTTCCAACTTATCCGTTTGTGACGTTCCAGGACAGTCCAAAAACATTCCTAATTCCATTTTGCGGATCACACTTTGAGAAACATTGGCTTAGCTGATTTTATTTGATCAAACTGTAACATTGATGTTCACTCAGTCAAGAATAATTCTAGATGCTAAAGTTTGAAAGTTTTTGAAGACTTTTCTATTGTTCCAATACAGAACATACAATATAAACAGTAGGATAGATAGATTTTTTAACAACATCATTGATTTACTTGACTTACTGTTCCTCGAATGAACACCCACGTTAGAGTCTTACTGGCATTTATTGACTAATGGAAAAAAGACTGGACAAAATAAAGGATATTTCTTTAGATAGAAATTGATGGTATAGAATGTTTTCTGGCTTGCAGACCAGAAAGCATTCAAAGTTATTTGTTAAAACAGTCTTTATTACAATTTTCTCAAAATGTTAACCACATTTTGGTTAACACAATGTGGTTAGTTTTACACAACATAATTCTAGAATTACAGCAATGGTATGTTGCCATATCTTACTTTGATAATATTTGTTTTCTGTTCAGGGTGTAGATGGAGCTGCAGCTTTTGACAATATCGCTCAAGCTAACAAAACTAACAACGTGGACGCTAAAGATTCAAAGCCAGTTGTCCCTTTTGTTATCCCAACGGGAGATGGTAAGATTCATATAAATCTTTAAAACTGTATACATAGTACTATTGAATAATCTTAATGAAATTTTGACTTAAATTTATTTCAGATCCTGAGGGTCTCATTTGCCAAGCTTTGTTGAGGGGGAATATCGAAGCGGCCGTTGAGCTGTGTATGGATTCCGGAAAGACTGCTGATGCATTGATTATTGCCAGTACAGGTGAGTTGGAGTATATAAAATTATTATCTTGCCTCAAATGTAAAAATGCCCCTCGGATTTTTAAAACGCTGCAATGAAAAAATACTAGTGTAAAGTAAACAATAGCGCGCATGGCTATAGCTACTCCGGTGATAAGGGCCAGGCATTAATGTAGTGAAAATGAGTCGTACAACATTTTAATGATTATTGTATTATTGTAGGTGGCTCTGAATTGCTATCCAGAACACAGTGGCGTCATCTATCTCAAGGAAAATCGGCAGTATCTCGTCTTTCTTCCGCTTTGTTGGGAGGAAACTGGGGAGCGCTTGCCGACAGTGTCGCTCCTTCCGGCTGGAAAGCAACTCTAGCTGCAGCCCTCACTCACTGTGCTCCTGATCAACTATATGCTGTTTGTGGTAAAAAAAAAAACAGTATTTGTTCATAATTATTATAATCAATTAGAAATCAAATTACAGCATAATAATTTAAAAAAATCACATTTTTGTTTATTGGTATATGTGTAAATATGGTATTTATAAATTTAATACTAGTGAGTACCCGGCATGAGAAAGAAAGTGTTTGTGTTTTAATTCTGTTTATTGAAGTGCTTTTGGACACACAATATTTTTTGTTTTCTGTCTGGTGCGAATAAATCAGAAGGTTTTCTGAGATGTCGCTCTTTGTACGAATTTGATTTTTTATTTTATATTTTTTTTTAAATTTTAGATATATCTGGATTGATTTTTATATATCATAAGACCTACTGTAAGTTACAAACTAAAAAGTTGAGAGTCGGGTTCGGGCCGGGCCTGATTGTACTATGCTTATATCCTTCGCGCAAGCAATAACTTGACAAAGTTTAATCGGAATCGCATGAACGGTACGGCAGTGCATAAGATACAAACAAACCCACATTGATTTTTATATATTAGATTAATATCATTTCCAGAATCCCTTGGTGAGAAATTAGACAAGGAGACTGACCCCTCTTTGTGTCGCGAGGCGGTAATCTGTTATTTGTGCAGCGCCAGCGTTGAGCCTCTCGTGACAAGATGGCAACAAGAAATGAAAGCCGGAGCCAAAGGAGCTTCTGCCAAAACCTTCACAGAGGTTGTCGAATTAGTTCTCATTGCGAGATTAGCAGCCATGCAGAGGGGAAGACCCATAGAGGTATTTTACTCAATTGTAATATTTCTGTTAAAATTGAGTAGTTTTTATATATATATACATTTTTATCATTGTACTCTTTTCCTTTTAGGCATCTGGAAAGCTATCAAATTTGTTGACAAGCTATGCTTTACGATTGGCAACCCAAGGTCATTTAGAAGGCGCTCTGAACTGTTTGTCTGGGCTCCAAGATCAAGATTTGACATACAGACTGCAGTGTGCATTGGGTTATGCTCAACCTTATGCCAATTCTAATCGGCAAAATACAATACAAAGAGCTGCTCCAATTCAGGTTAGCAAAGCCATATTATTAACATTAATTACTATATATACATATATATATATATATGTATATATGTATATATGTTACATCGAATGTGATTTAGGTAAAATTTTGCACTTTTTGTGAAATAAGTAATTTCACACATTCGGTTTAACATATATATATATATATATATTAACCTTTAACTGACAAACTCTGTTAATGATAATGCACGTATTCACCCCAGTGGATTCTTTTATAGTGTGAAATAAATTCTCTAAAATATTTTCAGAACCAATGGGCTGGAGGCAGAGTTCGTACATCAAGTTATAAAAGTGCTACTCAACCTCAAGATTCTTGGGGAAACAATGTTCAGCCTGTTCAACCAAATTACATATCTAACCAGCCATCACTTTATAATCAAGGTACTATTGTTGTGTTTTACTTTTGTCTTGTTAGTTTATGTTACTACTTATTTATTTAATCAGCTTTAATCGACAGTATTGTATGCATTAATTTCTTGTTCTCATTTATTTTAATCTCTATAAAGAACCACTATTTTTCACGTGTGTGAGTTGTTTTGAATCTGAATAAAATTTACGTTATTTTTGATAGGATTGGACAATCAGATTCCATCTGCAGCGAATATGGGATTCAATTCTCAAGTCCAATCATTACCACCACAGCAACCTCCTAGACCTACGAGTGCATCTTCTCACAGTGAGTAAATATATACCTTGAAAGTATAATGTTAAAACACTATGAGCGGGCTTTTGCTAATAAATCACAGGTACATGCAGCAGGCGAAAATCAGCGACAAATGAAAAAAAATCAAGTTTTATAGTAATCGCTCTATCTTTCAAACTAGTGGTTATTTTTTAATGAAATTTGGAATGCATACTTACCATATGCAACTGCCTACTTCTGAATTTTTTTCAACGAATAATTTAAGGTTGCATAAGTATATTACAATTATCACACATTCACAGCAAGATTTTTATAAACAAATAATTCTTTCACTAAAATACATATTTATATTATCCTACATAATGCTATTTAATATTTGGATAAAGTACTGATTTCTATTTAAATCGGGGGGGATTTCAGAAATTCGATCCACACATGTTTTGTTTTTTTTTGCGACACGCACTGGTGCAACGGGCGATACATAATACACATGCATGGGCTTCGAATGCATTTGATGGTTTATGAAGTCCGCTTTTTCGCTAACTCAATGGAAGGATAATCAAGTGTTAGAAGAAACCAAGTATATTTTGGTATCGTCATAAGAAATAATATTTACATTACTAAAACAAACGACCAACTATGTTTTAAAGAATTCGTTACAATAGCTGAGATGAAGTATTTTTCGCTCTCGCGCCGAAGGAAATCTAAATGCAAGAAGAAGACAGACATAATTTAGACCATCATAGACTCTTTACCAACACTAATTATCAAAACCAATAACACTACAGACAAAATCTCATAAAAAATACGCATAAAAATGAGTATATGTAGGTGATTCATATAATATGAAGTGTTGGTGCGTAAAGGAAACAAAGTATTATTATTTTTCTTGTGAATGTATGTGTAGCTGTGACTGTTCTCAAGAGATTGGTATATAATAATATAATAATGATTTGAAATAATCGAGTAGATATAGTTACCCGCCTTTAAAGGGGATCCGGCGGAAAAGGTAAAACTGCTCTTCCGGCCGTTGAGCAGCAGTCGAGCTGGCAAGTATTATTACCCTTCCCGCTCAAGATGTGTTAAAAAGACTGCTATTCAGTATAAGTATTTTTAATCATCTTTATAATAAGATAATAGAAACTTCACAGACCTGTCAATTTGACTCTGTAAGGCTTAATGAATTAAACCAAAAAGATATGTATTCTGCTGAGCACCGGTATTTTGTTATCAGAGTTATAGATAGATGAATGATAGTCACAATATTGGTTGATTTTTCAAAATTCCAGGTGGCTTGGTTGGCAGAAATAAATATCTACGAGACCCTTCGGTTCAATCTGGTGTAGGATCATATCATCCTGGACCCATCGACACACAACCCGGATTCGGAAACAGGCAGAACATGATGCAGCCCCCGCAATCCTCGTATAACAGCTCGCAAAGTATCAATACTCCTTTCAATACTGCCCAACCGTCATATTCCGCTCCTCAGCAGATGTACAACTCCACGCAATCTTATAATCCAATCCAATCGGGCATCAGCACAATGTCGCCGCCGATGATGAATCAGCCGACTCAGTTATTGAATCCTGCTTCTCAAACGTATCCCGCCGCCGGGAACTCTGATATATACAACGGAGGAGCGCCGCCGGGATATTATAACAGCCCAGAAGTGGGTGCGGAAGCTATTCCGACAACCTATACTCCGGCAGCTCCTGGATGGAACGATCCACCGATGATATCTGCAGCTGCCAAAGCTCAGGTAATTTTCAATACTGTATTTTTATCGACACTTAAATATTAAATTGTTTCGACTGCAATTATATATTATCGAACTTCTGTGTATTTCTCTATTATTACTTTAGCGTATCACCTTAACAAATTTAAAGTTTTAGTTTATTTATGGCCGTTATTGTACTTTAGTCCAGTAATATAAATATACAATATGAAATTCATTTTATCACTCGCTTTTATCTTGACCATATTCGAATACAATAATATTTGTAATATGGAAATATTGTGTTAGAAAGAGATGTCTGCGGAGCACGCTGGTACTCGTCAGTGGAGACTAATGATCTCTCATTCGCATAGAAACACAGATCATGGTGAATCTACTGAGGTATATGAATGATGTTTGGAGTTGAGTTAATTTGAATGTTTTAAATTTTTTTTATTTCTCCCCGTTAGAGTTGTGTTTTTGTTAATGATTTGTAGTTAAACGTGTTGACTCTCAATGTCGCATTGATGTCGCACGTGCAAGTGTTAAAAGCGCAAATTATACTTCTGCATGTTCGCGATGATGTTGCGGTGCATATTGATATCTTATTTCTAACCTGTACTGCGACATAATTGTGAACACACTGAAGTGCAGTTAGCGTACACAGAGTCTTAGCGTGCGACACACCAGTGTGTTATTAGTCATTGACTGATTAAATTTCCACTGAAATAAAACTTTTCATACAAATTTCCCATGAAGTTTTCACTAACAATGTCATTCTGTGCATGGCTGAGGATTCGTTGAAAAACCTACCCGCTCCAACTTTACTTTACACTTTGACTTCGATTTTAACAATTGAAAAAAGTTTGTATGACATTTATGCGTAATCCTATTGCCAGGTACATCTCGTTGCAATTTCACCAACTCCTCAAATGGATAGGCTAATTTCTAAATATTCCTGTCATTATAAATAATACTTAAACGTTTTTGTATCAAATAATTGTGTTCCTCTACTCAAAATGATGAACAAAAATTTATCTATCATTTAAATAACCTGAAAACAGTTCTATCCTCAAAGAGGCACCATCAAAAAATATGTTGCAAATATATATAATACGAACTACCCTTTACGATTTAAATATGTATCATGTCAATGATGGTGTTGGTGTAAATTCTTACAGAAACATTAATGAATAAAAGTGTAGGATTCGGCCGCTTTCTGATGACTCCAACTCCACTTATAGTAGAATAAGTCACGACTCTAAGTTCACTTCCCTCGTAATATAAATATATCACAATAATATGCATGAATAATGTCCAAATTCCAGAAGCTTCAAATAATAAACACACTTTCAGTAGTTTTGTGTTCAGTTTCAATTTATGTTAACTTAATACGCCTAATCTAATATTCTCAGTGTCATGCACACATGTCAACGCAAAACAAAATTGTTACTTACACAAAAATTGCAAGATATCCTTCTATAGAAAGAAAAGTGTATTTGAAATTTGTGATGGCTTTTACAAAATGTACATATTAACAGATTGATATTATTTCCGTGAAAAGAATTGAAGGATATAGTTCTCAAAAGGACTCTTTCCACTTTTGAGAACTATGCCTGTGCTTGATATTATATACTGCTCCCATTTTTCTTGCAAATGAATATGCATTTGAAATAAAACATGGTAGCAATCATTCATGAATTCTTAACAATCGAGTCAGAGTAGAATAGATGCATTTTGGTAATAAACGTCATAAATAATCAAAACTATATTGTGAGGTTGTTCTATGGAACTTCAATTCAATGGAAAATCTTGTTTTTTCTACATAGCTTCTTAATGCAGTCATATTCTCATCTTCATTGGCACTATTATGATTACATTTCGGACCTTTTTCGCACTTAGAATATCTCAGAGTGAAAAATGGACAAGGTATATCACATTGTGGTGTTAATAATGACAAGAATAAAACCATTTTATTTGTAATCAAGCCCCGTATTATTTTTTCTGCTGCAATATGAGAAAACAATCTATACAATTCCCACGTCATAGAATCAATGTAGATCTTTTTTCATCACACTAAT
The DNA here is from genome assembly GCA_022494535.1 of Himalopsyche phryganea. NCBI lineage: Eukaryota > Metazoa > Arthropoda > Insecta > Trichoptera > Rhyacophilidae > Himalopsyche > Himalopsyche phryganea. The sequence goes on along the minus strand of JAGVSL010000043.1, from coordinate 2,262,888 downwards.
CAAAATGTTTCTTTAATTTTTTTGGTGTTTTATATTGAGTCAAATGTCCGAATAATAATTTCAGCCAAAGCAAGATTACTCTGTTCCTGCGCCGATAGTCCATCCGCTGTTCGGTGCGGCGGCTCCTTCACAGCATGTGCCTCTGAGTGGACCTCCTCAGTACGCGATGGATCCGATGGCGGGTCAACAGCAACAGCTGCAGAATCAAAATTATGGCAGTGGTATGCCCCCGATGCAGCAGCAAATTCCAAATATGATGCCTAATCTACAAGCTAATTATGTGCGTATGAACTTTTGCATCAATATATTTGCTGTAGAGTTCTCATAGTTGTCTCTTTTCATGTAATACCATGTCATGTTCACTTCACACATGGACCAAAAAGGACTGTAAGGTTATAACACTTTTCCTCACAATTATCATTTTTAAGGGGCCTTTAAAAAACAATGAATCGAGGATCCGTTGCAGTACATATTCCACAATTTTTTATATTTTCAGGACTATTTCACTCAGCGAAAATCCGTCCTGAAAATATTATAAATTGTATTAACATAAATATAATATTATTTCAATATATGCATAAAAAACAATGTTTTTCTTTAATTTATCTTTCCAACAGCAAGCTCCAGTTGAGAATACACCTAAACTACCTCCGCCTCCTGTGCAAAAGGCGCCAATCCCAGAGCAGCACATCCATATGCAAACTGTCTTTGATGCACTTCGAGCACAATGTGCGCAGTCCTCCAATAATCCTGTAAGTATATATACGGGTAAATAGCTCTCTGTCTCTTGTTAAATAATTATTCATTCATATGTACTACTAAGGCCTTGAAATTATGATATTTTTTTCATTCTGGTAGACACATGTAATGACTACTTCCTGATTATTATTAGTTTGTTATGCATAAATAAATGTATATTTATTTATTGTAAATTTAAAAAGTTGAAATGCATGGCATTACAGCTGACGCCAAAGCGCCATGCATTACACAAACATAACAGTAATAAAAACAATACTGAAAATAAAAATATTTTTTTTAAATTATTAAATACAAAAAAAACATTATTAATTTAACAAAAGACATTATTAATTTACAAGGAACAAATATTTGGTGAACAATACCAATATAAATGTTGTGCTATAATGTGTTTTTATTTTTTATCTTTCAGCAAATCAAACGAAAACTGGATGATGTCCAGAGAAAGTTGGAAACACTTTATGATATGTTGAGAGAAAATAGGGTGTGTATTGCAAAATATTTTACATTAATTTCATTCATATTTTCGTGTTTCTAAAATTGTAAAAAAGGCACAGAATAAATATTTCTTTCATTTTTAAACGTCATATTAATTCAGCCTGATTTTTTTTTGACTTTCACGGTTTGTATCTATAAAAATACTATTTAGGGCATACACTATGCTATGTTTAGTGGTAATCGATCATCTGATGTTTCAAAACCGCTGTAAGTTTTTTACTCTATGGCTAGATCATTTCTTTATTGGTTGATTACATGCCTTGGAAAAACCTGCAAAATTTGGATGATTACCGATCAATGATAAGACAGTATATTCCTAAAATAATATTTTTATAACCCTAGATTACTTAAAACTGTTATTTTGGCTGTATCATGAAATTGCAAAACCTTATTGGTGGGATAAAAATTATCATTTTGATTTCAGTTATCTGAGAACGCAATTAACACTCTGCACGGTGTGGTGCAGATGATCCAAGGAGGTGACTATAACGGTGCTCTGGCAGCTTTAATGGCGCTGGCCAGCGGACCAGATTTCTCGTCAGTTGCATCATTCTTGCCATCGTTGAAGATCATGATCCAAACAGCTAGCAGTTTACAAATATATCTCAGATAAATATATCAGCCTTAATGTAGAATCTTGACGCCATTGCGTACGATCATTGTTTGGCTATCATTTAATAGAAAAGACAAACGTAATTCAATTAATAAGACTACTCAACATTATGAAAATATATTAGTGTTGATCAGCCTTCAAGATATGGTTAAATACGTTATAAAGCTATATTTATATTAGAATTACTATAAAAAAAAGTACATAGTTGCAACACTGCGTCTTACTTTTTCTATATTGGAAAAGATAATCACAAAAAAAATATTAGGTTCTTAATTCTGTTTTAAATAATCACTAACTTTTTCTCATTTTTTATAATTTTATTCTGACAATGTTTTCTAAGTTTTTTTACATTTATGATGATGTTGCTCAACATGGGAATTATGTTTCACACTTTTTTTTAATAGTCCAAAAAAGGTGCATTTTCACTGCACTTGATGCTTAGTTTCAATGACTATTTTCATTGAAAATAAAATGTCGTCTATGTGGTATAAGCCAATTATTATTACAATGGAAAAAACGTCAGCTCAAGGTAGAATGAAGAACTTATTCCACCATCTTTTAGGCTTTATATTAGTACTATTGATAATGAGAGTTTATATTATTATTTGTTTTGTGTTGCATATTTTTTAAATATTTGTCATTTGTTAATTCCATAACACCTCTCGTCAGACGGTAAATGCCTCTTTGAAAAATTGTATATCAGACAGTTGTTTGTGTAATATTTGCATTTTTTCCAAAAAGGGCTTTTAGTTATGCATTATTAATCTACGTACTTTCAGTTCCAATATCGTCTTTATTAGTTTGATTCAATTCAAAATTAGCATAATAATATATCTTTTACCCATTATTTAGCGCAATTATTATTATCTTAGTACTTATAGATCGATAATTATTGTCTATGTTTGCTTGAGGTTTATTAAAATTTTATTGGAAGTAAAAAGCAGATGAAATATTTTATTTCGTTTTTTTAAAGGTTATTTTTTTATTACGAAACTGTATTTTTTAAAATTGTTTCCATATTTTTTTCTATTGTGCAAGTGAATCATATCAAAAGTTGAAAGTTTGATGAAAATTAGTTTGTGAATAAATTAATAAGGTGTTTGCTTTACAAATGTTTTGTAGGCTGTATTGATTAGCCAAAGTACCGAAACCTTAAACTTGGTCCTATATTCTACTATTCAAATAATATTGAAAAATTACACTGTATGTTAAATTAATTACTTAATAAATACTTTATCATTTTTAATAATATAAATATTTTACCAAGCCAACAAACCATCCCTCCTTTTCACAACTTTACGATATTACTACCTGTAAACATTATATTTTATATAAAAGCTGGTTAGATTCGCAATCAGTGAGCCTGAAAAAGGTATTTAAAATCAGATACGCTTCTCTCCCTTAAAATCAGTCAGAACAATGATTTTGTTAAAATAGTGATGGTGAATCTGCTGACATGTCAAATAGTTGTACTACCAGAAGGGCACTACAATGAGTATTGTGCGCTGCCATATTGTAACTCACATCTCTCCAATATTAAAATTCATAAAATGGCTTTTGATGATTCTTTTTTTTTTTTGTCCACGTCCGCTCCCAATGTGGAGCATATGGTCTCCTAATGGAGGTATCTTGACAGAACTTTTTCTACGAGAACTGCTTGTCACTCAGTTGCTCAACCTCTCTTCTTTTTTCGAAGAGAGTAGAGATAGAAGGATAGGGCTATGACAGGACTAGTGGTTAGCTAATCGCTCTCGTTACGCCCCGTGAGGATGGAATTGGTGGGAGGGAGGACTCAGACTACGAACAGAAATCCATAAATCGATTGAAAGAACAATATATGAAAACCGTCCGCACCGGGAATTGAACCCGAGACATCCTTAACCATAGCCAGCGACGAAACCAACTGCGCCACGGACGCCGACGATGATAACACAGTATTTAATAATTATGTACAATAGTTGAACATCTTTACATTTACCAATTTTGTTTGTTAATATGTACATGTAACTGTCTTTCTCTATTTCCCAAGTTTATTGATATGGGAAATACAGTCACCACTATGATTGGGAGCTTTTCTGCGCTTCAGGATGATGTGAGCATTTCTATATTTCAAACATACATTTCCACACCGTTTCTGTTGAATTTAGAAGCGTACTTGTTATTTGTGGTTACATATTGGATTAGTGTGCAAAGTAACAATTAACACTTATTATCAAGACCAACATTTTATTTTAAAAGTAATTTTATTTCAAAACAATGTTTAATAATCACAACAATAAAATATAACTTAAAATAAATAAGTTTTTCAAAATTTACAATATAATATAGGTGTAAATGAATTAAATTCAAACAACATTATACTTATTAACTCAATTCTCCTAAATTGCAGACATGAATATCAACACATTTGAAATAAATGGCACTTTAAATAAACATTATTTTATTAAAATAAGACATTTTAAAAAGTAAAACTGCCAATGTGAACAACCGCTTTGTGTCTCTGCAACCATTGCCGCACATGAGTGGGGAGTGGTAAAATGATATTGTCGATAGAATAGTGATCATTGGCAATCTGTGTTCATCTGAGGTAAGAGCAGTGAGACATGCGGCTGTTTTGTGTCAGGATAAGTGGCCTTTCACATGTTAGAGGAATATTATTTTTTATATGAATATAGTTTTCTTTTCAATCACATTTGTGGGGAGTCAGTGGGCTTAAGTTACCACAATAACAATTAGTATGGTATTGCAATTACTATTGTGATTTGATGTATTTTGGTACTTCCATAATCCTGTCTTCGACCGGACATTACAAACTGATACACAGTTATATCCAAGGCAAGTATTTTGGACCGATAAGTCATTCAATTGTAGTAATCAGACAAATGAAATTTATAATGTATAATTTCGTTTGACCGATTACTCTAAAAGTGAGGTTTGAAGGTTTAAAAAAAGATTGGTTTTTGGTTGGAGTGGACCATGTCCGTATCCGTAATCCGTATGCATGCATACATGAGTAAAATATTATAGAGATAAATAAAACTGAATGAATTGATTTTTTAAAATAGTTAAATGGTTATTGCTTATTTTATGTAATTCAGTAGGCCAATAGAATCAATTTCATTGTTTCATTTCCTCAATAAACAGTTTGGACAAATCCTCAATACAAACTGACAAAAAACTGTTGTAGTACCATAATCAATTTATAAAGAATATGAGGTCAAGAATTGAGCGATGGAGTTCTCTTTTTAAAAGATATGGAACTGGTACATCACATGTTTTTGTTATGGTCAAATATTTTGCAGAATTTATATTTTAATTCATTTCCTAAAGTGAACCTTACATGATAAGAAAAATGAAAGGTTGGCAAAATTGCTCAATATGTATGAGTTGAAACCCAACTCTACCATTGGGGCCGTCAGTAAAAAAGTAAATACTCTTAGGTCGAACCGCCGAAAAAATAAAAAGAATAATTCTTGTAGTCATCATCAACAAAAGTTCCTACAACCTTGTACGACAAGTTCAAATGAGTGATTTTTTCCGTTTCTGGATCCATTCCTTCACCCAACTTTTTAATTCCACACTTTTTGTGAGAATTTTTTTGGCAGAATTAAAGCTACACATTTCACCTCTTGTTTTCTCCATTGTAGGGTTCCTCTAAGTCATGCTCAGGATTGTCATTCCTAACTATCTTGTAAGGTTCGCTTAAGTCTGCATGTTTTTAGTATAGGAATCACTAAGTAAAGTAACGGAACAGTAACAAAATATGGTTTTGCATTATTAATATTAATAATTCAATCAAGACTATCTGTAATATTAAGAAATAAAAGATAAAATATTTTTCCCAGCTTCAATAAATTTAGCGACATAATTTACATAGATACAAAATTTTTATTTATCAATAAAACTATTAATAATATTTACATCAGGAAATCAATAACCAAACACATATCCACGGTAGACAAGCAGAATGCATTTCGGCAGCAGTTTTAGCAGTGAGTTTTTCATAAATACTTATTATATCATAGATTATCGATCACGGTAACAAAATGTAGAAGAGAGTTGAAGCTTGGTATTCGAATTCAGGTATCAAAACTATTGAAATAAATATTAACAAAAAAGAAATGTTAACAAGGCCCATATAGAAGACTGAAATAATGAGATATGTTGTTAACTCTAAAATATTGATTCATGGATAGTTAGTATTTTGAATGCAATGACAATTGCAGTTATACATAAAATGTTTAAGACAAGTTATGATGTTCTGAATAGGTAGGCAATCAGTAAAAATATGTTTCTATTTAACCATCGCTGTGAGGCCTTTATTACAGTCTAAGTGTGCCAATAAGTCAATGCTATAAGGCTGAGGTACAACTTACATTTTGCTAGTATACCTTTGATATGATGAGATCTTACAATAGTAATGTAAATTTGAAGCAAAAAATTCAGTTTGATTCAATCATAATTAAGTTATATAAACAAAAAAGCAGCTAATGGAATGAGATTTATTTTTCTCTGTATCTATCTCACCAAAAGCTCCATTATTCAGCATGATAGTTACAGTTACTTGAATTGAAAATATGTTTAGCAAAAAAATAATTGTTCATTGTATATTTTCGTTTTTGTCTTTTTGGAGTAATTGAAAATTATTTATCTAACATAAAATTTTATTTGATAAATTTGTTAATCCACTTGTTGTCACAATAAGTAACACAACTAGAGGAATAACAATGTTTTCAATTATAATTTTATATTAAAAATGAATTTCCACACTACTGCTGTAATCCGTCGAAAATATGAAAATCATTTTACTGTCATAAGAGAATAATGTAAAATGTTTCAAAAGCTGTTTTTACCAACAATGCGTATGCAAGTGTTTATCAAGAATTATTATATGAATGATTTGGTTGTACAGTAAAAATTTTAATTTGTGAATCAATCATATTTTGCAATCTCTGGTCTGGAGGAGAATGATATTGGTAAAGCGGTTCACCGGGGTTTTGGTAAATTATGTGTTGATTTATTATGGCCGACGTACTATTCATAGGTGGAGAAATGTTATGTTCATATTGATAATGTTTCATAGCTTCATCGGATAACTCAAACTGTTCAACAGTTTTCTTGGGAGATTTCTGTTTACGCTTGTTGGCAGCGACCGGCTTATCCTGTGAAAGATGGATGCGCATCTCTTGCCATTTGGCATCGAATGACCGTCTCGATGCCTTTTCTATACTATTGACAGTGCAGTGTTCAATATAATTATTGAAAACAACACTTTTTGATTTAATATTACTCGTCAAATATCTTTTTCCTACCTTTTTCTTAGTCAATTCAAATGGCAGTTTTTGAAGAAATGTGACAAGACTTGACATATCGCCAGGAGGAATTTTTCCTTTTCTTTTAGTCGTAGGTTTGTTTATTATCATTCCGCAACTACTTTTGCTTATCCATTCCTTCACACACCATTCGCCGACGTGCAGAGTGTTGAGAAACATTTTTCTGCAAACCTGGTATCTAGTGTGCTTGGCGGTCAGAAAATAGTTGTGAGAAGCAGAACGTCTGGACGGCCCTTTGCCTGTTTTTCGTTTTATCGCTTCGACTGATACGTGGGATGCCACAAATACTTTTCGTTGTTCCCAGGTCATACTCCAAAACATGTCGAAAATTTCTTGCCTGTTGGTGTTTGTCAAAGAACTGCACTGTCGAGTCTTAGATTTATCGCAGTATGTTGAATCACACCGTGGCTGAACAGACCGTGCCGCTCTTGGCACGTTATGTGTGATTTTACCTTTATTCGGACGATTGTAACCGATGTACTCTTTGCCTTCCAACCTGAGTTGTCTGTTTTTGTTTCTTTTCCATTCTTGTGGTTCTGCCACCTTTTTCCTTTTGGGTTTTAGGGTTGTCACAGTATCATTGTTACTTGTCGATTTTGTACTGCTGTCTTCAATATTTTCAGTGTTATCAGTGTTTTCTTGAGTCTCCTTCGCACAATCTCTTGCATCGAAAGATAGAGGGTCATTTCCATAAGAAAAATCATTATCGTTTGTAGATTTTGCTTGACTTCGGATGCCAGAAATATTCATTACTAGGGATTTTTGATACTGACAATCACGATTACTAGACATTTTCATCGAGATTTACTTAAATTAGCGATATAATATACTTAAAACAGTCTACGAAATTTAGTGGGAGGCAAAATATCCACGGATTTAGTTGTTGCCATCGATATCAAATGGATAACATCTCAATAACTTTATAGACGTCAGACTCATTTTCAGTGCTGCCAGATATATAGTATATTATCTATGCATATGTTAAAACTATCATAGATAATATAATATTTGAAAAATAAATCTACTATGGGTCGAATAATATGGTATGCATACCTTTAAAGTTAGATATTCTGTAAAATGTTGATTTCAATGTTTTTAACTATTTTGTACTGCCAGTCCAATAGATAAAAATTACCATTACATTTAAAATTTAATTTTTATTTAATTGCCTAGTCTATGATCGAATCTGACATCTGTCAACTGCCGTAACAATAATAGTAGTTCTCCATGTGCCTCCGTGTAAGTATTCGTACAGTTAACTACAGTCTATTTTATTGATTAAATTCGTTAAATATGCATTACAAAATGCTATTATTTATCTACCCGTAAATGAACAGATGTCGCTGATAGCAATACAGCATGTTGTAAATCATATTTACCTTCAATTCTATCCCCCGCACGAAATAAATGATTCAGAAGCGCCACAAATATTTTCTATAAACTCAAGAAACACTGATCTTATTTCTTCGTGGACCATATTTTCTCGCTATGTGAAGCATATGGCCACCACGCGGTACTTCCATTACCGAGGCGTCTGGGATGGTTTATTAATTTTGGTTTAAGGAGGCAGAGTGCTTAACCCTGCGCTCCTGAGGCCAAGGTCACAGAGGCTCTGAGGATCGGCTCATCCCTGGTTTTTCAAAACTAGTGGTTAGCTAATCGCTCTCGCTTCGCTCCGTTTTGATGGGATGGTTCGAGGGAATTCTAGACATCACAAACATCCATGCCTACAAACAGAAATCCATAACTCGAATTTATGAAACTTTATGTACCGGTATTTGACTCCAGATATCCGTAAGGGAAGCCAACGACGTTGACCACTGCACTACAGACCTGACGATTGTTTCATTAATCTATTAAAATCACGTTCCTCTTTAATGTTTTTAATAACATGAGCAGAAGAATGTCGATCCTCGTTCTACATGTCTAAGAATGAGATATTTACTTAGCAAGGCAGATTCAGAAGAGTAATTCGGGAATCAGACCTAGAGTCTCATTTCTTAGTAACCTATATACTATATCAAGCCGATTTCTGTTCTGGGGTACTGTGGCTGGTCTCGAAAGTAGATATAGTATTCTGAATCTTTTAAAGTTGGCTACATTTGCTATGCTAGAGAAAAATATTTGCACTTCATTTTTTTGATTGTATAAATTGTTGTGTTGTGTGTCGGCATCCATGGCGCAGTTGGTAGGGTCGTTGGCTACGGTTACGGATGTTTCGGGTTCAATTCCCAGTGCGGACAGTTTTCATAAAATTGATCTTCCAATCGATTTAAGGATTTCTGTTCGTAGTCATGCATGTTTGTGATGTCTAAAAATTCCTCCCTCCCACCCATCCGATCCTCAAAAACGGGGCGTAGCGAGAGCGATCAGCTAACCACTAGTCCTGTCCTAGCCTTATCCTTCTATCCCTACTATCTTAGAAAAAAGACAGGTTGAGCAACTGATTAACAAGAAGTTCTCATAGAAAACTTCTGTTGAGATACCTCCATTAGGAGGCCATATGCTCAACGTTGGGAGCGTGCATGGTCAAAAAAAATTGTTGTGTTCTTGTTTTTTTTTTCGGTACCAGGTAGGAATGGCACTGTGATCGATATTAATGCTGGTCACTGGTGACCAGTGTAGCATGAAACGTGTATATATTTCTAACAAAGTATGTAGATGTACCTTGCAGAGTTTCTTGAAAATGAAAAGCATAACACTTTTTTAAAGGAAATTTATTCAAATAAGTTACAAGTGATACTATGAAGATAAATAATAGTTATAATGTAATACTCATTTATAAATAGCATACTACAGTGCGATTACATAAAATTTCACCACAAAAGTATAAGATAGTTCTAATATATATATATATATATCTGATAACATAAGTATTAAGTATTTACAAAATGAACGATTGCTAATAATTATTAAGACTACTGATACAAAACCATCTTCTTTATATTAGATATTCACGAAAATAAGTTGTTGACATAGAAGCCGTTATTTTTTTTGAATAATAAAATTAAATCACAAAGTCTTTGGATTTATATGTTAATAATAGTATCGTAAACTGGCTTTTTTGTAGGTTATCATGAGTAAGCAGGTATTATTACGATAATAGTTTACAAAATTATTCAATAAACAATGAATTGTTTTACTGTATTATTTAACAGTAACTATGAGGCCATGTTAGATAATTACTTATATACTTTGAATACTGTAAGAAAATTATCGAAGGTCGGCGAATATCCTTTTGTGGTTATCATAAAAAAAGATAATATTATTTTCTTTGTACGAATTTGAAACCAATCTTTCTTAAACCTGCTAATTTATTTCTGTTAAATCATCACCCTATTTCTTACTTGTTATATTAAGACTTTATTATTTAAAAAATAGGCCTAACAGATGTCATTTATACATTCTGCGAATCTTGATTCAGGCAAATCATTTTGAAAATTTTGAATATTAACTCTTGTAAGCTACAGAGATTAAATTTGTTAAATCTCAAGGGCTGCAGCATTATTGTCAGTGGGTCGAATGTTTTACCTGCTTGTGCAGAGTGGTTTATGTAGTTTCACATTTATATACATTATCTATGTGAATCTTGATTTCTTCAGGTAGTATCGCCATAGTATCATTTCAATTTAACAAAGGTTTTGATTAAATGTAAAAGTGATAATCATTACTTTGAACAAGATAGAAATGGGGTGACAAAATATTGAATGAAATAAAGATAGGATAATATATCATTGCCATAAGTGCAACATAGTAATTGATGAGTATTAACAAATGAAATTTATGCTTAATTTCAAATTCATGATAATTTAATTTAGATATCATTGTCGATACTGCAATATGTCGTAAGTCAAAAATAATTCAAAATGATACTATACCATAGTAGTAGTTGATATACATATCATAGAATCGCATTTCAGCAAGTGGTTTAAACGCAACAGAAAATCATTAGCAATCTTAATAGTAAATAAATGACTGTGTTTTATTCGCTTTCTTAACACTTGGGGCTTACATTCAACCTTTTCCAGTATCAACAATGATATTTTTTTATAAGATTTGATGCTTCTCCAAATCTTTTCTTCAATTCTAAATAGAGTTTATATGTTTTATATTAAAAGATAATTATACATATCAATGATCGCATTTCAACAACAAAACTCATTTTACCAATTTACTCATTAGGACACTGAACATATGATGATTTCCTATTGTTTCCAGATTTCGATATTTTATTTTTTATTATTTGCCTATTTGGATTTCAGAAACACGATAGTTTCTTTTACAGTAAAATATTTTATTCATTTATATATAATTTACAATGAATTATCGAAGCAAGAAATCATTAGTCCTTATATTGGTGGTTTAATTTTAAATAGTTACAAATAAAAGTTCTAAATTCTTCTTTAGATAATATAAAAGCATATTGTCCATACATACATGTGTATCAAGCGCTTGTGGTGCCATTATCTCTTTCTCCCTCAATCACATGACAAGTGAAGGTGCAAGCGAGATGCAAAGGCATGCGGTGCATGCTCTTGCATCCTTCTTGCATCCTTCTTGCTCATACCCAAATTGGGTTGTGCGATAGAGATAGTGATAAGTCCACCTCACACCGATGATGTGTATGTAAGAAAATTACTGATTAATTAAACAATCTGATGTAAAATTTGAAATGATCAATTGGGGCTTCATCAGAAAAATCAATATGTATTTGTTCTTGAATAGGTAAGGGATTTAATTCTTTATATGTGCAAATATTAAATAAATCTATATGAAGGAATACATTTCAGATGAAATAGATATTTAAACAATTGTTTATAAAGTTATATAGCTACACCGTAATATCTTAATAAAATATCTTTATAATTACTTGCACTTCTAAGGTTAAATTTATTTAATATGGAATATTGCTTACCGTCTTTATTTTCTTTTACATATATCGTTAATGCACATCCTTTGTGTTTTTTAATACCATAACAATATTCCTAGCCATAATATTGATTGGGGTGCACATTTTATATGGACTACAACAGTTTCTAAAATTACAATCAAGTCAAGTCAATTATGATACACATACATAATAGTAGTATTCTATAATATAATTTACACTTTGACTGTGACAATGATTAAAACTATATGATTACACATTTATGACCTAAGTTATTTAAATATTTGGTATGCAATAGTACTTGAGAAGTATATAATATACATACATTATCAATAAATTATATATGTATCAATACGTTATTGGAATATTTTTTTACATTTATATTAAAAGTAAACTATCGATTAAAATAATATTCAAATTATTTAAAGATATCTAAAAATTGGCATTATAATTTTAGTATAATTATTATGACAATAAAAAATGATTTTCAGAAATGAAAATTCTTTGGTAATTTTTTCATCACATATGAAGTGATTAAATATATAAATTACTAGCTTGTAAATTGAAATTAACATGCTGGTATATTGAGAGTGTAGATAAAACGCAAGTATATATATTGTGCAACAATGTTTCTAAATGTGTTAACCCACAGCTCTGAATTATTTTTGTAAAAATATTTTCAGTGTATTTTGATGTAATGAAAATAAAATTCTTTGTGAAAAATGAAAAATGAAGCATGTTCTGAAATAAACGTACACCTATGACTTTCAATCACAAATTACTGCATTTGGCACTCCCACCAATTTGGACAATATTCTGGCTGTAAATAAATCATTAATTAATTCTTGACTGTATATAAAAATTGTTCATTTGTTGCATGTTTTCTATGTAGTAATGGAGACTTTATGAGGTCATCCGTTAAAGTTACTAGATACATAGATTGGTGGAATACATTAACCCAGGAAACATTTCAATTTATGAAGTGTAATACATAATATATTATATATTACAATCATTATAAAAATATATGCAGTAAATATTCAGCTTTTTTTGAAATTATCCGACTAGGCTTTACGAGAAATTACTCAATATATATTTCTTTACTGTGTCTGAATAAATTCCACATGTGATATATATTTAATAATGAAAAATGTCAACTGATTAAAAGATACAATTATATACCTTTGTGTACTGCAATACCTAGTGACATGAACAACAACTGTTTTAAAAATATGAATTTCTACAAAATGGATGCTGAATACATTGAAAATAACTTTTATTTAACAGGGCTTAAAAATCAATGTTAATTACACATATTTCTTTAAAAAAGGCATTTCTTAAATCTTCAAACTTAAATCATATCCAGTTTCAAAATCATGATTTAAGTTAACTAACTGTAAGCTGGTTGACAATTACCATTAAATTACACATGTCCATGTTTTTAATTCACACTAAGCTATTAAAATAAATTCAAGTAAATGTTGCTAAATGATATTATAATAAATATTGCCCGTAATCTACATAATTAGATTTTATAGCTTAACGATTATTATTAATACTAATATCCATCGAGTTACGAACTATAAAAAATCGATTATTCTGCAACCCTGTATATTTACCTATCATCTATTACTAAAAATCATCCGAATTTTAAGAAAGAAATCTAATGTTTTCGTTTATATATGATGATTAGAATCAATCAATATGCATTTTTATTGAATCAAAAACAAAACAATATTTATTAATTATTCATGGACATGGATTTTTGTAAAGAGAGTAGATAATGAAATCAATTAAATTGGTGGTAATACTTTATAAAATGTCAGAAATAATAATTGCACCTAATCCTCTTTTTGTATGGTTTATTTTTACATGGTTTCGAAATTATACGGTCCAATGTAATCAAACCTGTCATTCAGCATTCTATGTTCACTCTATCATTTTTTACACGGCTTATTTTCCACGGAGTTTGCATAGAGTGTATCCCTCTCTAAAAAGAGGGTTGTGTTTATAAATAACCAGTTATTATTACTTAGTATTGCATGTTTTAAAATATTGCGCTTTTGATTAACTTTCAAAGGAACCATGAAACAAATAACTTTAACTAGCAGGGCCTTTATTCTATAGGTTTACATTGGATATTATCAAAGTGAAGGAGCAACAATATCTGTTGCAAGCTCCAGATACAATTTGGAAAATATTGTTTTATTTTATTTAAATTTAATTGAAATGATGCCATATTTATCTGTTTAGAATACTTACTTATTCGGTATTTTTCTGGGGTCAGCAGAATTATGAGATTACAGATTGGTTAAGATAATATTATATCCATTATTGAATTTCATTTTGAAAATTCATCATCTTATAAGAAAGTAGAAATATAATTCATTACTTAATTAACTAAATAAATTATTATAAATAGTATATTTTTATAAAACTGGTTAGTAAAATGAGCACAAATTTAAAAATAACGAATCCATGACTAGAAATAGAAAATAAGGCCATTTAATAGACTGATAATTGCTACATATTTTTGTTTGTAGATATAAAAGTAAGTTATGTTCAATGCTTGCAGTTTATTTATATATAAAAAAAAACAGTAAACAGTATAAAAATTAATAATATACCGTTTCATTCAGTCATTACAGTTATTTCATATTACTGTCAAAAATGGTAACTACGACAATTGCGAACTATAAAATATGGAAATTTTCAATTATAATGGCCACCAGTACAGGATATCACGTATACAACATTCAATGACCGCTATCAATGTTATACAATTCAAAATAATTTACAGTTGGTTATAGAGAACTTCTTATATTAGGTAGTTTTTATGAAATAGTTAACAGAGTAGAAATATTAAATGCTTATTTTAAATCCATCCCGACATTCGTACATCATTGGGGTGAGCCGTAAGCATCGATTGATCAATACTGTGATATTCTTTTCCAGACCGCGGCCGCAACGTGGTTGTAGCCTGTCTATTTATCCTGTAATAAAAAACATATATAATTTAAGGCATCGACTGAGGGTGCTTGATGAAATTTCAATATCAAATTTGAATTGTTGAGATTTTGTACATTTCCACATATTGTGCCACTAGCTTTTGTTATACACGTTAGACACTGTTTGCTGTCTGTCAATTCGAGTCCATTCGTGTGCTCGAATGCCTGAAGATGCCGAAAGGCGAAACCCGGGTCGTTAGTGACAAAATACATGGAAATGTACAAAATCTCAACAATTCAAAAAACATATATGTTTGAATGATTTTATAAGTAACAATGTGTCACTGTCTTGTGTTTTGTTGTGTAACATAATATTAACATGTTTGTGTGAAATCTATAACATTGTATCCAAACATTGCTTCCGATCATACATACAAAATTTTTTTTGAAGACCGATGCTCGAACACCGTGATCGATGGATCGAGGTATTGGGCGGGCGACGGAAGGGGGAAGTACAGTAAAAGTACAGACAAAACGGTCGGCAGGAATTGAAAGAAATAGTTCGGAGACGAACACCCACTGAGAGACTCCCGAAATGTACGATGAAGCGGAAGGTACCCTGTTACGCGTCGCCCGAGTGACGCGAGATTGCAAGAGATGGGAAGTCGTAATTATATAAACTTTTTGGTATTTTTATTAACTATAATATAATCGTCTGATCACCTATGTATTTTCCTTTCTTTTTATTAATTTAACTTCCCTTTTTATACACCATATCCACGGGCTTTCTTAAGTTTTGTTTTAAAATAATCTGTTTTGGAATAACTCAAAATTGACTGAAACCCACCCCTTAAGTAATATAATTGTTATAACTACATGTATTTTTTCCAGAATGAAGTAAATAAAACGAGATATTCCGATATTCACGCCTAGAGTCTGTGTCTTGCTGAGCCTTACTTAAATTAATTTAACTTCATTGTCTAGTTGTTTTAGAATTAATTTATTTTAAAATCCTTTTTTAGTTTAATGCCGGTGTCTCTTATCTTTTGTTCACGTTAATTTGCTTCTAACCGTACCATTCGCGCGCGACCAAAACCCGCGTGTGAGATGTAGGAATTGCCTGATAGCATCTCTTTTTTATGTTTAGTTGCAATGTCAAGTCACAATATTATTTTATAACATTAAATTTATTTCATATGTGACAATTGACGTCCAACGTGAGGCCATAATCATTTTTATTGTGTACGTATGTAATTTATTTATATTGATGGTAGATTTCATTTCTCTATTTGCTTTGTTCTGTTTAAAATATATGGTTTTTATTTTTCGCGAAACATATACGTATGATCAGATGGTTATGTAATTTAAGTAGATTTGATTTAATATACATACTTATTTTGTAGGTGCCTTACGTATTTTTAGTTTTATATTTATTTTTGAATATTATTTCTCCAAGTTTTCACAATTAATTCTCTAGATGGTGGAGTGTTTCTTCGTATTTCCTAAGGTGTTTGCCTGCAGGTGTATACCAATGTTATGACGGCAAAATTGAGGTTTTGTTCGAGAAAAATTCGTTGGGTTGGCGCCGCGGGAAACTTGGTTTCCGAGAAAGGTATACTATATATAGTTTGTCAAATAATATTGAAATGTTGAAACCTTTCGTTAACACATTTTTTGTAAACAGCTCACTTCATAATAATATACCTTTAGACAGAAACCTAAGTACATTTGTTTCTTTGAAACCCGCAGCAAATGAATGACTGCAGTTAATATAAAAACAAACATGCAATTTTGTTAGGACTCTTATGGGAACCCTTCAAAATAATAAATACAATTTGATTAAACTTCATTGTTATGTCGTCAACTGAAGTGCAATCAGAGAAAAAAATATATTACCTTAACGTTTCAGGAGTATCCGATGAGCTGTGTGATGACATGGATAATGTTTCTATATAGTCAGACATATCTGATGCTCCACTACTGGAGCTGTGAGAGTCAATGACGCCTGTAAAAAACATTTGTTTTATTATCGAAATAAGGCTAAATAACATCTGATTATATTATTTCATGAGGTAATTAAATAATTCAAATAAAGAGGTATGTGTGTACCTTTGACTGCTTTTGGAGGGCAAACTGGTACTTCTGCCTCAGCAGATGATGATTTGGCTGGAATTTTAGCTTTCTGGAAGTGGAATGTTAAATCTCTGAGAGGATCAGAGGATTTCGACCTCCTCGGCAATGAAGAGTGCAAGCAGCTGGGATGCGGGCTCTTTGACTGTCTCTGAGCGATTGCGTGATTGTGCCGTCTACTCGACATGGAAGTTGTCAGAGGTAATTCAAACTCGGCAAAGTCTGCTCCGTGATGTTTCAAAGAACAGGTTGAAACACCTGAATCATTTGAGCTAGACGAATCTCTATTCGGTCCGGATTTACATGGCACACTGGATGATCGTCTTATGTGTGCGGTTTCCTTTTCTTTTTTCCTTAATATTGGAATACCATTAGGAGTCGTATCACCTTGCATATCAGCAGAGCTGACTTCATATTGAATTTTACTACAGCAAGAATCGTCCTCGCAGTGTTCCGTTTCCTGATGAATGCAAGGTGAAGACGATCTTCGATTGTCTATTGATATGTTTCTTAATGTTTCTAACGATGACGAAGTGGTTCTGCTGCTTACGCTGTCGAATTCTTTCAAGTCTTCTAAGTATCTCGAAGAGTCGGCGGAACTGGACCGTTTCCGATTCTTTAATAATTCAATACTATCAGTGGAATCCATGATTTGCTTCCTAGAATATGGACTGTTGGGTGAATTGAGCATCATTATCATAGCGGAGCCGGGTATTCGCATTTCTGATTCCGACCTCTTTCGGTTTCTGTCTACCGGGGGTCCAAATAATGTCGGATTGCTGGCAGATTTTTCTACAATAAGTCTGTTAACTCTAGTCTTCAAAGCTGACACCTTATTTGATTGAGCAATTATGTTTGTTATCGGTGACATTGGAGTATAACCAGATATATTTTTGTGACACTTGTGTGACATTTCAACTTGAGGTATATTACATGTAGAAACTGCAGCCGGTTCCATCATTAGATAATCGTCATTTTTTGTACACTCACTGTTAGCGCAGACATCTATAGACGGCTTGGAATCATGACCGCACTTGGAACAAAACGGTTTCATTTCATTCAAAGCCTTCGACATGGAGCTTAAACTAGTTTTAAGTGCTTCCAATTCTTCCTGAGTGATTCCGGCTTTTTGAAGCATATCTTTAGCATTTTCATAATATTCCAATGAATGAGCAAAATCTAAGTTAGCATAATTAGCTAGTGTAGGGTCTATCGGGTCTATCGGGAAAGGTTCCTGCAATAATGTCGCGGGATCAATATTTACATAGTTGGAGGACGTTTCAGATTCATCATCTTTTATTTTAGATGGATCGTCCGGTAAACACGCACATTGCGAAAGTGCTGTTGAATTGGTTTTCCTATTAGTTTTTTTCGTGACGTCAACGGTAGCGTAGATTGCTAGGTCTTCCGCCCTTTGTTGAACTGAGGGCTGTCGGCACTCAGGGATGGGACTTTTGGTGTACTGTAAAATATCGTCTTGTGAAGACTTTCGACAGTACGGTAATGAGATTAGATTATTTGCCCAGTTGGTAACCCTCTGGCAGGGACAATCTGGAGGCCTCACTTCATCGCAATCGACGACTGTAGGTTCTGGCACTTTTCTACCCAATTTGAGAATACATCCGCATGGTTTTCGAAGAGTCATTACTCCTGGCACGGTGCTTTTGGTTAATTGGAAAATATTTTCCATAGCTAGACATTCTTTTAGTTTCTTCGGTGTGTCGTAATGTTCACCGACTACGGAATGCTCTTTCTTAGTCTCTAGTTTTCTCTCCTATAAGAAAAAAATACATAATGTAGTTATGAATTAAGCATCAAAATTTCATTATATAAATTCATCAGAATTAATTAAGCACTAAAAAACTGATGGGTTCTTATTTTCACAGATAGTAAATTTTATTATAGTTCGGCGGTGTTTTGGCCAATTGATGTAACCCTCAAAATTTAAATTTTTGAGGACAGAATAAAAACTGTTTTTATCGAAAGCATTATATGGTGAGTTGCGTTATGAATCTTTGAAATGAACTCCTGTAAATTCTCATGTTTGCAGATACGGGATTATACGTAGGGAGTATCGATATAATTGTGGCTTACATCAAGTGGCCGGGTCAGAATTTTTAAACCTAAAACCAATGTAAAATTATGTGCCCCTTTCAAAAAACGGTCAATTTATTTTTCTAATTTACACGATTTGGCCCAGAACTGAGCTGTCGTCTTTAAAATGAAATCCAATCATTTACTCATTTTCATATTTTTTAAAGGTTATGTCAATTGTCCAAGATACCGTCGATATAATTGATTATAATTATTACGAAAGTGAATGTGTACATTTATGATTAATCTCATCATTGTCTATTTTGTAATTAATTGTTAATGAAAATTTTGTTTCTATATTATGATATTGTTAAATATATCAAGACAAAATTACCTCTTTTACATGTACTTTAGGTATATCATAATTTTCATAGGGTCCAACTTTGGAATTGGGATTCGCATGGATTTCTGCACTCTGGACCACCTTATGGTGACATGCACAGTTAGCAGGAGTTTCAATAGGTAGAGGCATCGGTGGCTTTTTAGGCTTTAGAGTATTGCATTGGGTATTAGTCACATTATTGAGTGACAAGAGTTTAGGGGGCCTTGCCGGTGGACAATTTGGACATTTGCACACATTTGAAATATCGACAGCTTTCTTTTGAGGAACGTTTGGCACTTGATTTCTATTCGGTGACGTAGGAGTTGGAACGGTTTCTTGGTTTCCTGATGATGTTATTCCGATGAGTCTCGGCACTGAATATTCAGTGCCGCTACCGCTGGAACTGTTTCTTGAAGATACTGAATTTCTATCTGAGCCTGTTTTCTCCTTGACACTTTCCATCGTCCAAGCCGGGTGGAAATGTGATCCAGCGCAGGGTGTCATGGCGGCTGTGGCCGTGGATGACCTCGACATGGCTCCTAGTTTACTGATGCAGCTCATGCAGCGCTCCAAGGTCACTGTGCCACCGCCGCCGGCCCAAGTTTCGTTGTGGACCGCGTCTTGCATCTCGCTGACAGACGCAGTATCTCCACATCCGTAATTACTATCGATGTCTCCATGTCGACATGTTTGCGATTCTACCGACGGCCAATAAGGAGAGATGGCTCCGCAAGGTATGTCGTCTTGGTTATGAGGGCAGAAGTTTTCGTCACCGTATATGCTTTGATTCATATCATTACACATCTGGGTTGTATCGATTGCCGTAAGATCTGACAGTCTCGTCTCTGGTCTAAATGCTAACTGCTTCTTCGGACTGTCAACATCTATAAATAGTAAAATTAAGAATTAATATATTGCCAAAGAAATTATCCATAAATAAAATTAAGGTACACACGTTAAAGAATTTAATACTCACTTGACATTTTCCTGACCATTGGCCGTTTTTTGACTGATAGTTTTCCTTGTGAAGCCAAAGAAAATGTATGTGTTATTTCGTCTCCTTGATCTGTTATGAGAACATGTAAACCTTCTCCTTTTCCACATCGTGATCCTCCTTCGAAACAGAATCTTCCCTCTACAACACCGTATCTCCTGGAATAATGAATTTTGTTGAATTAAAATTTTGACAGGTCATTTTGATGTACAGAGACTTTCAGGTGTTCAATAATTTCTACATCAAGCGTAATAAAGCGTAATAGAATCGTGTATAAAAATATAAATGTGAATATCGTAATTTTCTTTGGTTCTTTTAGATTAAAAATTATCATATATTGTCTAAAAAACAATTATGTACCTTAGAGAAACGATTTCCCAAATGCCTATCAGCCTTGGGGGTACTCCCGCTGTGAGACAAAATTTGTGATCCTGAATGTGGAGCTTCGCTGGACCTGTAGATACCTTCGTCTTGGCAGGAGCCGAAGAGATGAGCACCAAATATTGCTGGCCCTCTCCCAGGTTATTAGAGATCTTGACCTGCCACTGGATCAAGCGCTCTCTGGTGTCAAACGCCAGGACTACTATGACGTCCTGGCAAATTATGGCTATTGTGTTAGATTCTTTGTCCAGTGTAAATCCGGATTCAAACCCAAGGAAGTGCTGGAGTGATAAGGATGCCTTTGTTTGACCTTTCTTATAGCGGTCTTTTGAGTCTCGGTACAGCTGCAGATGTAGGCAATCTGAAATATAAAAAAAGAAGTCAATCATTTGTTTTTTTTTACTTCATCTTTTGCCAAAGCAAGCATTTCTAACTGGGTCGAAATTGTATAGATGCACCATATTAATACTCATTACCCTTGATGGAGTATACCAAATCAAAGCGTGTAAAAATTAAAAATTTCCTCATTTTATGTTTTGATTTATTACTGTAGAAATTTGAATTATTGAGATTTTGTAAACTTCCATGTATTTTGTCACTAACGACCTGGGTTTCGCCTTTCGGCATCTTCAGGCATTCTCGAACTGACTCGAACATAGAAGTGTACAAAATCTCAATAATCCAAATTTGATATTGAAATTCCATCAAGCACCCTCCGTCGATGTCTTAAATTATACTGTAGAAATGTTTACTCACTGAAGTTTTTTTGAGACTATGTCCGTTTCCAATGTAGGCATATAGACTCCTAATGGAGGTATTTGAACAGAAGTTTTTCTGCAAGAACTGCCTGTTACTTTTTCGAAGAGAGTAGGGCTAGAACAGGACTAGTGGTTAGGTGATTGCTCTAGCTATGCCACATTTTTTTAGAAACGGACTTGAGGAAATTTTTCCCATCACAAACATTGCCTTCGAACAGAAATCTATAAATCGATTAAAAAAATCAATTTATGAAACTGTCCGTTCCGGGATTCGAACGCGTAAGCACTGCAACTGAAGACAACGACTTTTACCACTCAACCACGGACCCGACGAACCACTGAAGTTTTGATATTCATGGAAGCTAAAACTATTGAACTGGAATTTGATCGTAAGGTTGGTGGATTGATTTTGATTAGAAACACGATTATCAAATTTTGTATACAGTGGTATAATATTTAGTGTGGTAGCTATTATGCCATCTTTGATTGAAAGTTCCCGCAAATGTCGATAATGCGGACGGTGTTTAATAATGTTTTTGGGTATGATTTTGATTGAAATGAATAAATACTCGGTGAAAATAATATTGAATTGTAAAAATTGTCCAAGGATAATATTAATTGATTCTCATTTCCATTTTACGTTTGAAATTTGCGCACAATAGATCATTAATAATTTTATTTGGTCGTTAGTGTCCATACAAGCGACTGCCTCAATAATGAATAAATGACGAATTCTTTTGAAAATTTTCATTTTGGAAAAATGGTTGTTACGGCAGGGAAAGATTCACTAAAATTAGACGTTCGAAATTCGAATCGTTTAGTCAATTAAGCGTATTGCAATGGTGGTAAAAATGTTTTTGTGTAGCTATGAATAAAAGTGATTTTATCGAGCTAGTAAACAAAAA
Organism: Himalopsyche phryganea; assembly: GCA_022494535.1. Taxonomy (NCBI): domain Eukaryota; kingdom Metazoa; phylum Arthropoda; class Insecta; order Trichoptera; family Rhyacophilidae; genus Himalopsyche; species Himalopsyche phryganea. Next base: position 2,240,268 of record JAGVSL010000043.1, on the reverse strand, counting down.
AAAAAAACGAAGCTACTTTGAATCAGGTAGTGCAGAAAACATTATACTATTTCGGCTCATAATAAATTGGTCAGAAAACAACCGATGCTTTGTTCGGTAAATTTCAAAATATATGTTTGACAAAGACTTTTTTAATTTTACAAAAATAATATGTCATTAATGACAGGTCGTCAATACATGACGTCACGCACTAAGGGGAGGAGGGTCTAACGTAATGTGTTGGAGATTATGGAAAGTATGATAGACTTTTTTGAGTAGAATTTTTTTCGTGTTACTTACTAAGTAACTAGTTTTTAAAGAAGATGGAGACGGGGAAAAAAGATTTTGTGACGAAATGTGACGCTAAAAGAACGGTCACAAGATAAACATACTAGTATGGGGTTATTTATGGAAGAAATTTGTGATGGTTTCCAACCTTTATTAGGGTTGCCGACCCGAAATGGTATACGTCGTCCAGAGTGCCGGTTAAATAATACCAACGTGTCCAGGAAATTTTATGAAAAAAATCCGGAATAAGTAAAATTGTCGAACTTATTACATATTTGGAAAAATTTTCTGACTAATCATTGTCAATATAACTTCATTTAAACTTTTGGCGTACCTACCTATTTGTCCCTGATTTTTATGAAAAATGGTATCAGATATATGTAATTTATGTGTATATATATTACTATAGTAAGAAATATTAAATTCTTATTTCGAGTAGAAGTTTGACAACAATTTAGCATTTTAGGCAAGCGACAATACACAGGCAGCCTGCTTTAAATGTTAATACCGCTTAGTAGGTTATAATCTCTCCCCATGGGGTTGTTTAAAATTAATTAATGTAATTGCGAAGCCTTCATTGTTTTCACGACTCTGCGTGTGGGAATTCTGTTCATAATAATTGTGATATAAATATCTCGAATTAAAGATGAACACGATTATAATAAATTGCTGTGCAGCGTGATTGTTACTTTAAGATTTATAAGAATAATGACGTGTATAATTTAGAATAATGGCTGCTTTTCTTCCATTGTATACAGTGGATGATGTGTTTATGGCGCCTACGGCTAAAAGAAAATAGAAAATGAATAATGATGATTGGTTTCATTTGTGTTATATGATAAAGACGCATAACTTGCACAATACATCCGAGAGATGGCATTAAACATAAAAATAATGTAAACAGCACTATTTGAATACGGAACACTTCACCAAAAGTGTTGCCACAACAATAATTTCTTCCACGTATTGTAGAATTCTGGCAGAGAAACTTCAAAAGAAATTTCGTGTTGAAAAATATATAAATAACACGACTAAAGAAGCAGTTATGAAAATAGGATCGAAAAAAGCGAAGCAAACCGACCGGCCCTAAATAAAGCACGCTCAGATATTTCAGCAATGCGAATTTTATGCGAAAACAAAGCATTGGACGATTTATGAGAATATTTTTCAATATGGCCTGGTTTTTCATGAGCGCGTACGGCGCAATGGCGACTTTAGATGGTTACGTAGGTATTTATACAGAGAAGAATAGTAAAAGCTTACCGAAAACAATGCACATGATAGGTTTAATTTCATTGAATTTATTACTTATTGTTTTGTCAAGGATGGTGATCGATTATATTCAATATTAAACAAATAAGTATAATTAGATATACAAAATAACTAAATGAAAATGTCGTCTTCATTCTTTATTTACAATAAAGACAAGCTTTTTGACTGTCCACCCCCGTTGTCATATTTCGTTACAAAATCTTGTACCCCGTTGGCGTATATACGAAAACAAATTGCACCTGGAGGAATAACTTATACTTCTAATGTAGAAATCAGTGTTCGCATTAAATATTTTATATGTACAAAAAAATAGCTTCCATTTTGCTAGTTTTTTTACATTTTCAACCTCCTCCCAGTCAATAAGCCCTTTGTATAGTGTTAAAAATTAGAATAATATTCTGGAAACTCTTAATAGTTATGATTAAAAGTAATTGTCTTTATATTATTAATCCAAGTATTATTTGATTGGTGTTGTTGGTAGTTATGTTATTGTTAACTATTTTTTATCTACCCTGATTTTAAAGGAAAAGAAGAAGCGTGATCGGAAAACAAAGGCGTTGAAAATAATACAGAATGATTTATATTGGAAAACAGACTCGTATATAATGCCAAATAATACTTATCGTGAGTGCAGAAAGAGGGCCTTTAAAAGACTTTTACTCTTGGCAAAGCATAATAACAATTTTAATTTATCTTTTACATCTACTGGTTATCAGTTGTAAAAAGAATTGCGATTTATTTTGTTTCGTCCGATTTTCTTTGGACATTTTTTACCGTCAGTTGATTTATGTCTTTGGAATTTTATTTATGAGTAATTTCTCTCTATTTTTCTGCGATTGGGTGGTTTTTTATTCGTTTATATTGAATAGGTTACTTAGTCACTTTGCCCTGATAATGGAGAATGTTATTTATGACGTCTCGTCGTATTTGACAATGCCGTTAAAAATAGTGTAATTTTACGAACGTACTTGCTTTTTATGGAATTATAGATTTTTATGACGTCGGCAAAGAACGAGTTTTTAGAATTCCTAGACGGAATATCCCTACTATAATTGTATTGTAATTGATTCGTAATTGTATTTAAATTGCATTTACGGTCACAGCTATTACTTCTTTGGGTGTATAAAAAAATCCATTACATTAATTGTCTTCTATGGCTATAATATATTATATAGGTGATGTTTAAAACGGTTGTATTGATAATAAGCCAAACTATTTCGTCTTTGCTTAGCAATCTGGCGTTGTAGAATCAATTGAAGCGTTCATAAGGATGCATAATATAATTTTTAAATACTGTATATGTATCGTTTACATATAAATTGGGTACATAAGAGTATATTCCTTGTTATGTATATTTACCACTGAGGTGTGTTAATTTTATGTAGGACAATATTTTTTTTTAAATTGAAATGTATGTCTTAGAACTTCATTAAAGTAAGGTGAGAGGTGATTAATTAGTACCGTAAGAATGACTATATATGGACTACGACTTTATGAGGAAATAGCTATAAAGTGTATTTAATAATTCTTGTGGAAATAAATTCTTTGCTGTCTTTACTTTATTAGAATGTTTAAATATAAAGTCTAATTCAAAGAAATTTAAAATCGACTAAAAAATACATATAAAAATATGTAAAGAAAATTTCATGACTATTTTTAGCTCTTCAATTGTTATTTATGACTTCTGTAAATATATTACGAAGTTTGAACTACTTCGTATCATTTATTAAATCATAACTATTATTTACTGAATGTTAGGTTTATTTCGTATACTGTTTTTTGAACTACCCTCACAAATCAGTTTTAATATTGTTACGTAGATATGGTGGTTGTTATTGGATACAGAAACAAGTAAATTGAGAAATTATTTAAAAATAGTGTATCACAGTTTCTCGTGGGAAGCGCGGCAACGCAATAAAGAGATCCAGATTGGTCTATAAATACAAAATACACATCCGTAATGGTTGACGAGAAGTAAACAAACGAAATATTCGATCAAAAAGGTTGACATTGTTTTTTGAAAATCTGTTTTTATTTTATGTAACACATTCCTTTTATTCCGAGGCATACGGTGAACCCTTCGTTTATTTGGCGAGCTATAGAGAGAAAGCTTTGAAACTTTATTAGGGTTTTCCGAGTTAAAAGAAAATCCCGGGCATCACATAAATCCGCAAGATGGCGCTAGGGTGAGAATAACGCCATCCCCTCGCTTTGTTCTTTTTATTTGATAAAGATATTCGGAGAGGCGAGACTGACGCTTCGGACGAAGGTAGAGACTTGATGACAAATCAATACCGACTATCAAATGAAATATCAATCGTCAAATTTTCTGATCTTCGCTAAAAAACATTTTCAACCAAAATTTTACCACTTTTTTATCGACCATCGACAACGCGAAGATAAAATGTGACGGTGTTGCGAAGATGGCGCGTAAATTTTTTGTTTCAATAAAATATTAAAAGCTTAAAGAAGAATGTTTGATCGGATATTAAAAACTCAATCAATACCATAGACAAAAGATGTAAAATGAAAGTGTGATGATAAGATTTGTAAAAGATTTATACATTTTCTTTTGAAGCAAGTACAGATATTAAACGTTATTTTTTTAATTTGAGTTATTGAGATTTTGTACACATATATGTTTTTGAATTGTTGAGATTTTGTACATTTCCATGTATTTTGTCACTAACGACCCGGGTTTCGCCTTTCGGCATCTTCAGGCATTCGTGCACGAATGAACTTGTCAGTTCGAGTTCATTCGAGAATGAACTACCAAATACATGGAAGTGTACAAAATCTCAATAACTCAAATTTGATATTGAAATTCCATCAAGCACCCTCAGTCGATGTCTTAAATTAAGTTATCTTTTTAATTTGGTTTCGCTCATTACGAGCATTATCAACTGATGCGGAACCGGTCCTGATCATTATAAATTTGTGGAAGTACATAGTACAAAGGAATTGTGTTTAATTTTTTAAAAAACAGTTATTGTAAATAAATAAAAATCGTTAAAAATGATCATACGAAGCGTGAAAAGCTGAACGTGTATACATTATTATAATATTATGACTTCTGGGCTGTGGGTATTGTTGAAAAAAACCCGGGAATTTTGAAAAGGTGGGAAATAACCCGAAAATTGGGGAAAAACACGGTAAATTGGAAACGACCGGTAAATTATGATATTTTTTGAAACGTGTTGTGTCCATGTGGACATATAAATATATGTATCTTGCCGAGTTTAACTTCATACATAAAAACGGAAACGTTTTCGTAAATATTTTGTGGTTGGTTCAAGTATACAAAGATGTCATACGTGATCCAATATTGAATTAGTTCTTTAATTCCCTCTAAATCATCGAACTATAATACGAACGAATAACTTATCGTTACCTCAAATTCGTGAATAGAATTGTTGGTACATAAAAAATGCTTCGCTTTTAAAATAAGTGTTACGAAATGCCAATAATTATCCACAGTAATCATGAATATTATAATGGTTTTTTCCCAATTTTCCCACGCGAGATTATTTCCGGGCTTAAAACTATGTAAAAACCGGGCTTTTTCACGGCTTATTATAGGCTTTATATGAAAAAATAAAACAATATAATTTTTTCATATAATAAGCCTCTGGCAACAAAAAATCAATTTAAGTTCGATATTTGGTTCTCTTTAACGCATATTTTAAGGGTGGAATCATTGTAGGTATACTTAAATTGTATTATCCAAAAACAAATAACAATTAATTTGTGTAGTACACAAAATCAATCTTTTTATTTGAATCGAATTTGTTAGAAAGTTATTATATTAGGGTTCGATTTGAAATTTTTTCTATGCTATTAATTTCCATGCAAAATTTTTGTCAGACCACAAAATCTTTATTTAATAATAGACTTATTATTTCGATACAGCTTTACTGTGCTGATATGAGTTTAAAACATCTCAAATATTTAAGACAGGCGAAGAATTTTAAATATTTTTTAATCGTCGTCAAGTTGTAGGGGTTTACGCTCCCCAAGCTTCACGCAAGTCACGCTAGAGCGAAATATAATATTTTATGGAGGAAATGTAAAATAATATCTGACCAACGTTTTCAATAACCGGCAAGATGTTTTATTATTTTCGTACATACCATAATATCTCTCGAGGAAATATATTAATGTAGGGGGTAAATATACTCGCACCAGCCTTGCTGCTCCAGGGGAAAGAAAATTTATTCATAAATCTGCTCAAATAAGAGTTTGAACATTCGCTTAAGTACTTCGCCATAAGTGGTTGTGATGGCATGTTAAATTTATTGATGTAGCGGATATAATTCAGTCCCATATTATTGTATATCCGTTAAAGATTTTGATTTACTATTGAAAATGAAATGCTATACAATTAAAGCACCGTTATCATCAGAGCGTTGGATCGGAGCTCGGATCAGTAGAGCAACGGTTTTTTACCAGGAGCACGGAAAATTTACATAACTCCACTGCTCCAGAAATTGTTTATTTCGTTCTAAACTTGTATCCAATTATTTTATCATTAAAAATATTATATTAGGCATTTCACAAACCATAGTTATTTAACAATTTTTACATACGCACGACAACACTGCTATCAAGTATTCCCAATACTCACACGAGTTCCGAGTGACTATTTTCTGAGATTATATTGTGCGAAAATAGTCAAAACCTTAAAGGATGCAAATAATATATGTTGTCAGCCATTTAATTTATATAATCAACAATTAAAAGTGCTTATTTCAAAACTTTTTTATTTTATTATATAATTTATTATCCTTATAAAAACAATTTACCCGGAGTACGGAGCGGATATGGAGCATGTATTCTAACACCAGAGCGGAGAAATTAAAATAATGACCCTCTCCAATTAGCCTAATTATTTTTAAAATTTAAATCGGATTGATATTTATTGTTTGGTTACACTGGGTGAATATACTTAATGTAGACTTATGGAGAAAGTTTTAATTTCATTAATAATGTTTATACGTATCTATTTATTATTATGTATTATTATGAAGAAATATCAAATTATTGCAGTTTATAATGAACACATTGACAACTTTGTTATTTCACTCATTGTGTTACTAAATATGACACGTATTTCACCTCTTTGAGAAACATCATCCGACTAACCATATCGAATCTAATTATTAACTTAAAAATGAAGAGTGGAGTGGAATGATTCTCTTCTACTGGATGTGGGGAGGGGCTGAGACACAAAAGATAAAAGTACTAATTACCAAAAAACTACTAATTTGCAAAATTAATTTATTACTAGTGTTTGAAGGTGAAAATCATAAGAGAAATAAATTAAATAATGGTTTTATTAATGTTTAAAAACTCAAAGCTATTTATTTTTATTCCTTTATTATTTACTCAATTTAGTATTTTAAAAATATTATTTTTGTTTAAATTATGATAATTTTCAATAAAATGAGTTGCAAACTTTGAAAAATTATTACTATTGAGACATCTTATATTTTCTCTAATTCAAAAAATATAGTTTCTACCTTTCTGCTGTGCAGAAGAAGCTTGCCAGCTTTCACAAAAAAGGCGGTATATACCACACCGAGATAATGATTGTACTACTCGATCTTTATTATTTAATTATTATCATTCAAAATTTTTGATTGTTTTAATGAAATGTTACTTCCTTTATTTAATGAGATATGATGCGTAAGACGAAACGTAAATGGTAAGTTAACCGATCAAAGCAAATCTTTCAACTGGTCTAGAAAATATTATATGGTATAAATATCTAAATATAAATCCATATTCTTCCGCTAGGTTTGCTGTGGTGATAATCTGAGTGCTAACGAACGCTTTAAAAAGCGATCGAACACTTCACGGTAATCTTTATCGCTGAAAAAGGTCCATGAAAAACAGATAATATGCATATCTCTGCTGATGTCAGTGTAATGAGCGCTCCAAAATGAAGTCATCAAAAAAGTATAAAAGAAGGAGTTGAGGCGCTGCGCACTGGCAGCGACGACGCGAGCAGAAGCGACATGACACGGCTGAGAAAAGTGACAAGTCAGCTCGATAAATCGCCGGATTACAACACCGCGTTTGTAGCGCGCTAATGATCGAACATTTTTCCTTTTCCCCTTACAAAGTACTTACCAGTGCTACTATCTGATATAAGTGTTTTCATTGTCAAAGCTCTAGAAGTGCATCTATGTATGTATGTAAGGCCAGGGCCGCAACGCGCATTTCGCGGTGAAAATGATTCGAGTTATTAATTTATTTTATCGATTTGATTTGAGAGAAATGTTGAAACTTCCATAAAAATGAAATATCATCATTGTACTGACAGAAGTTTGTAAGTTACAAAATTGACAACAATGTGTTTCCTGGATACCAATTCTGTATCTGAAATAACTCAGTAAGTGTATTTGGCAATAACTGCAATTAATTTATCGGTTATTATTATCGATGCAGATTTAAAGGCAGGCATTTTCTCTAATTTTATTTATGTCAGACTGGCATTTCTCCACCTATATTTTAATATTATAACTATCCATAGAATATCGAGGGTAGAGGCTTTAATAATTACTACCCAGAACTATCAATTTATTGCCTACGAAATCCTGCCATCAAAGTGACGATATAAATATTAATGAGAAAATTAATAATTGATTTTTACACATTCGATATAAACGAGAATTTTAAACTAAAAATGATAACTTCAAATAAAAATAATTCCATTCGATTTATTTATATAAAATAAATTACAAATTATAATATGTCTACTGCTTTTACAGCGAGGCCATGTTCAATACGATGAATAGATGAGATAATATGTAAACCTATTCGGTTGGTTTTCCATTAGTTAGTGGAAACCATAAATATAAGCCCCATTAATAATTACAGATAATATTCTACGAAGGTGAGCTAGATTGATTTCATTTGAACAACGCAGTTATATTGAAAATACCTGAATTAATAATTAATATTTTGTCTTCACGTTGTTAACTCTATACCGAATTATTCATATTTTTTTGTTTCATTTGATTACATCGTTTAAAACTATTCTTGTTTCTATTTTAGTACTTTAATTTGACTAAATCAATAAGTAATTATGAACAGAGGATTGGAGCCAAATTTTTTTTAAATTGCTCCGCTCTACTATCATAGTGCTTGCTTCAGCTTCACTCGGTACTCTAAGATTTTTTAATAGGAATCGTATTATAAGTATATGACAGGTATAAAACTATTTTTTGCATAAATTAAGGCTTATTAATTTTCGTTATCATTATTGATTCTGAACAAAAATAGTCAGTAGCAAATCATTCTTCATCGATTGCTTATTCTCGATTAGTAATAATTTCAACTCAGAAAATGGTCGCTCGACACTTGTTTGAGTATTAGATATACTTGATGGCATTGTTGTCGGATGTCAAATAACTTCAGTTTTGCCAAATTCCATAAAAAATGATTTTTTTGTAAATATATTCATTGTAATTTAGGACAAAATTTTGATTTGCTCCGCTCCTGCTCCGGGCAAAACCCCATTGCTCCAACGCTCTGTGCTCCTGGTCTTGCTCCGAACTCCGCTCGAACGCTTTGATTATGAACATCTTAATTTGATTTTATTTCCGAGTTTTAAAATTATTATTTGGCGGTATTGTACACCTACAAGCTAATTTTTATTTATTTCTTGAACTAACGTTCAATAAACTGTTCCATATGGTGTTTCATACAGGTGTTTTAAAATTATCTAATGTCATTCCACCGATGACTGAACGTTCAAACATTTTATTTTATATTAATTTTGGCAATCAATAAAGTGGGTAAAATACAGCCCTGCTTTTACAACCAACTTGATAATTCTAATCCGCATTCCCGAGAGGCGGCACTCCAGCGATCCAGTCTTGTGTCTTCTCGTTACTGAAACTAACCTAACAAGTTGCAAACATGCAATGGGACGCCATTTAATTGCATTCTTACCAATCATTGTTTCCGGCATCGCCATCTAGCTGTCGCCACGGATAGATTTGGATTCTACATTCCAAATTCAAAAACCGTCTTAAAATAATTAAATCAAATAAAGAATAATATTTCATGAAAACAATCTGTAAATGTTTTGACAACGGTAAAAGATCGTCTTAAAACTTTAGAGCAATGAAGCCTAATATATTCTAGACATATGTAGCGCTCTGATAATCTAAATTCTAGATATTCGAATATTTGGACTTCAAACAAAACAATAATTGTCTATCTTGTAGCTGATCGGGCGTTCATTCTATCCAGTTTTGAAGTAACCAGTTCGAATTCTCAAACGAAGACTTTCATATTCATTTGTGTCAAAGGCATGTAAGTCTGTGATGTTTGAATTCTTTCCCACCCACACCCATTTCAATCCCGAAAAACACAACGAAGAGGGGCGAATAGACAAATACTAGCCCTTTCTTAACGCCGTCATTCTATGATTAATTTATCAAAAACTAGGTTTGAACATTGAATCACAACCCGCGTAAAATAGCTCTATCAGCAATAGCCTTTAATTGGGAGTGAACATGGTAAGAAAAATTATACAGCTATGCCATGAATTGTCGTTTATAAAAATTTTTTATATGGCCTTCGTTTAATTCAATTGCTTCTTATAATTCTTCTCATAAAAAAATGCTTGTACTTCTGAATCAGATGATATTTAATGTGTATTTGTGAATTCGTAGTACTCACATCATAATAAATATGTGGGCTATAAAGATGTGTTATATTATAATAGAATAACAAAAATCTTACAAAAATATTGTTAAACTAAATAAATAAAATTGTTGTCACCACGCCAATCTGAAATTTGTTGGCATTGGAAATGTAATAATAAGCAGAAATGTGACGAGGCCATTCTTTTCCACCTGTGATTTGGGTTTCTCATTAGTGTGACGCCCAGAAGTGTTCAAGAACCATCCTTTCCCATCCCATCAATCCCAAACCCCCTATTCCTTTGGCTTGTCAAACTTTGGAGTGTGCCTCTTGCTTTTACGCACGCCCCAGCTTGTTTGTCTGACGCAGAGATGAAAAACTTGGACTGCTCGGTTTGGCAATAAATTCAAATTTGCCATACGAAATAAACGAAAATATGTCGTTGTTGTACTTGATTTTGTTAAATTCAATTAGAAACTTTTTGTACGCAGATGATCGTAGCTAAGTTTTCATTATTTATATAATAATTGTACTAAAAAATATACGGAACAACGTCAAATGATACCTATAAATTTAATAATGACACGTACAAAAAAGGAACATGCGTGAAATTTTATCAATTTAAAATTAATATTGCATTCAAGACAGTTTTTATCATTTTATATCTTCCGAGATATTTTTGCTTTGTGTTACACGAATCCTAGACTATTTTTTGTATTCTATATTAATGGTGTTTTTGTTTGTTCCCGATTGCACACGCATCAATAAACTATTTGAGTAGTACATAAAAATATGTTTATTGTTCAAACCTTATTCTAGTAATAAACGATTTAAATTCATTTACTTAATAAACTTGTCCAATGTGCCATGATTGTTTAAAACACTACAAAAAAAAAGAAATTGCGCAGAGAAGAATGATTGTAGCATTTCTATAAAAACTCGTTTTATCAAGATATGACTAAGAAAAACAAACCTCGAAAATGTTAGATGTTTGAAATTAGCTAGTTTAAATATTAGCTCTTGCCTTTTCCCCCGGTTCAACTATATTTACATTGATGGGCTTATATTTAATTTATTTTACTATGATCAAAGAGGCATATAACACAAAATTTGTAAATTCGAAAGAGGTCTACATAAGCAATCAAAGATATGAGGTAAGCAAGATTCTTAAAATTTGTAAATTTGTTGAAAAAAGTGTATTATTGGTTCTATAGTTTTAAATAAATCGTGCAAATGAAAATAACTTAAAATGTATATTATTAATACAAAATATGTTTATGTATTACCTTCCCTCCCCACGTCCAGTAGAATGGAATAAAATCCACCCTAACCTGTATTTTGAATGTAAGAATTAGAATCATTGTTTACCTTTATAAATAGCCTTGAGATATGGTTAATATAAAGATGCTTCTTAACAACAAAGTTATCAATTTTAATTTTATATTACAAATGAATTTCCTCAAAGTTACCACCAGAATCCATAGAAAATATTATAAGCAAATTATTGTTTAAATAATGACGAATTGAATTATTTTTTTACTGCCTATCACTTCTGCAATGTTATTTGTTTTATGGGATTTCTCAAAATAAACAAGCACGATTTTATTGCCTGTTATTTTATTTCAATAACCTACGATAATCACATATTTGTACAAATATTATTTATAAGAAGGTGTTAGAACAAATAAAATATCTAGTTTCGTATCTCTGGTGTAGAACTAAAGACTCTTTGTCTCTATTGTTTTTTGTCTTCCCTTTCCACTTTGTCTGTCGTAATTGTAGCGTTTGTTTCAGCATGTTTCCGCCTTGGAGCCGTATAACGGAACGGGACCTCCCCGCGTAGAGGTTCTTCGGCCGGTCGCGGGAGAGTCACAGATTAATTATTTATCAAACACTTTGGCGTTAGTTAGCAGTTGTAGTGTTGCTAGTGACAAAAAAATGTTTCCATTTTCCACAAAAACATTAACTATGAGTAAGGGATACCGAGTAAAGCAAAAAAATGAACTCGAAATAGAAATGAAACTTAATGATGTAACGATTTTTCCCTACCACTTGAGCAACTAATTTAAAATGTCAATTATTGGTTTCACAATATTAATATCCTTCATGCATATAATCACAATGGTTTATATAAATTTGATTCTAATTCTTAACATATTAAAATGATAGTTTCAGCGGTTGTTGAGTATAGATTGAGGAATATTATTTAAAAAACGAAAGTTCAGAATGTTGTTAATTGGACTTCTTAAGGAAATCTCGCTTATTATTGTTGACACAACTTTTTTACAAGCCAATCCTAATTGTAAGAACTAGTTCATTATTCTCTGAATTCAAAATTCTATATAGATTTGTAAAAATAAATATCATCGTATTAATGAATAAAAATGGCAACAACGTTTCTATTTAATATTCTATATCAAATATCCTTATTACACAATATCTAAATTTGCAAGCATTACAATTAAAATATGGGATACGTAAAATAGTATTTGTCAAAAATCTTAAGTACGACACGTAATATTACAGATTTACCTACAGCATTATAAGTTGGCCGCTTAGCTGTCATGGCTACCACGCGATTGAAGACGTTATTAATTTTCTCAAACTTTTTGATTTTACAGAGCCGAAAGAGTTTCATTATAACCCCCCTTTCATACATTCCTACAACTTGTTTTCTCAGTAATTAGATATATACTGTACATCGTTTTTATTTTCACAGTATTACTAATTTAAGGTAGGCAGTTACTATCATTAGATTGACTATTTTAATTCGGAATTCTGCCTGCGGCTAAAATATAATGCTAGATTTATTGAAACAATTTTATCTAGTCAATGGAAGCATTGTAAAGGAATAAAAAATAAGCTATGTACCATCATTTATTTTAGTTGTGATATATTGTCCGTGTGGTGATAAAAATCAAGATTCTGAGCATATTCTTTGGGATTGCCCAATTATGCCCATTGAAAGAGATATTCAGTATTTGTCCTGCAAAAATAACACGATGATCCTATTGGACATCCAGATCTGGTTTCTTCCCCAGAGAACTTTTATCTGTTCAAAAAATTTGCGGCGTCTTTTGAAGAAAAAGTTTACCTTCCCTGCCCTTCACCATTACATCCATAATTATTACCTCACCATAGCCATTTTGTGTATTTAAATTTAATTGTTATTTGATGACTTTAGTATATAATGTACTCATTTTATTACTTTAATTGTTATATTATTATTCCTTATTGTCACTGTGTATTTATAGATGTTTATTGTAGAATTAATGCATCATTGAGGAGACATGATCTTCGGTGTGATACAATCAATTTTATCGCATTAAAAAAAATAAAAAACATTTACGTTAATAAACACTAATATAAAATGTAAACTTTTATTACATGGATTCTTTCAACCATAAGGTGTGAACAATTTCCAACATAAGTTTACAAAAGAAATTGTTTGGTAAAGTCTCCAAGTTTTTATTTTCTTAGCGTTTGCATTAGACAGATGAGGTAAACGGTAAGCAAGTAAGTACCTATCGGTCTCGATATCGCATCAAAGTTATGGCGTCTTTGAGGGTAATTGCCGTGCTCAACTTTGTATTTACGATCCAATGCTTAGCGCATCAGTGTCTTTTGCCTGGTGTAAATAGTTATATATACTGTGTTCAGTGTTGTTACATTACAAGCTTTTTTCTTTTGTAAAATATTATGTTTAAGGTGGTATAATATATTTCTACAATCAAATTAAGATAAAGATTTTCTACAACCAAATTACAGTACAACAAAGTATGTAATACAAACATTCAAGTATTATTGTACTTTTTTATAAATAAAAAAACAGTTTTGGAATTACAGCTTAGAGCTAATAATTTTATTGTCTATTCTCCAAATATTTTCATTTTAAATCACATAATCGACTGTGTTTTGGCCAATTGATGTAACGTTAAAAAAATACGTTAGTGATTTTATCTCATTTCAAAGACGACAGAGCAGGTCTCGACCAAATGACGTAAATTGGAAAAATAAATTTACCGCATTTTGGAAGGGAAACATCATTTTACATTGGTTTTGAGTTTAAAAATTCTAATCGGGCCACTTGATGTAAGCCACTATTATTTCGAAACTCCCTACGTATAATCCCGTATCTGAAAAAATTAGAATTTTCATGAGTCCATTTCAAAGATATATAACGCAACTCACCATATAATGTTTTCGATAAAAAACAGTTGTTACTCTCAACTGAACAATTTTAATTTTGAAGTCTACATCAATTAGCCAAAGCACCTTCGATATGATTGATAATTCATTAAAGACTAATTTGAGAAGAACAGACATCACAGATACCATGTCTACGATGTCAAATCTAAATTTGTTATTGACTTGGCTGGGACTTGAACCTAGACCGATCTGATCGCTAGGAAAAAGCTCGAATATGTGCACTTCCTTAACACTGGTTTCTTGATAATTATGTTAAGTTTTTCTTCTATTTTTGTACTTATTTTGTGTTTTATTTCCTTCCTGTTTTATCATGCTTTGTTCTATCATGTTCTGTTTTACCATATTATTATGTTTTGTTCGGTTTCCTTTCTCACTGTATCGTCATGAAGTAGTTAATAGTGACATAACAAGAGTTAAATTTAAAGAACAAATTATTAAGTGAAAAGGAAATTCAAACTGCGAATTAAGTTGATTACATAGAAAATAATGTTATTTTATAATTTCATACATGTGTCTGTTAACTTACTTTTAGGTGAAAAATGACTACGAAATTTAGAGCGGCGTATAAACACCTCGATTTAGAAACAAATCCAAACAAAACGGATGTTATCGACCGCTGTCCACGAAAGGTTCTTTCGGTTTTTTGGTCAAATTACCCGTCAGCATAAAACCCTTGTTAAGATTATCATGACGGCTAAAACATCACGGATAAAAAGAGCTGGGAGGTCCCCATAGGAGTGCGTGGATGCTCTGTAGATTGCGATGGAGTCAGGTCCAGGTTTACTTCCCTGTGTCGACAGTTTACGGTAAAAAGCTTGTAGAAAGACAGTCATTCATTAATAAACAAGGTACTCTAGCACTACAAACATATTTTTAAAGTTCTCTCGAGCACAATAATTTCACTTGTTTCATTAATTTTTATATTCACTTTGTATGATATTAAATTTGGATTATTGAGATTTTGTACACTTCCATGTATTTTGTCACTAACGACCCGGGTTTCGCCTTTCGGCATCTTCAGGCATTCGAGCACACGAATGGACTCGAACTGAGTTCGTTAGTGACAAAATACATGGAAGTGTACAAAATCTCAATAATCCAAATTTAATATTGAAATTCCATCAAGCACCCTCAGTCGATGTCTTAAATTATTTGTATGATATGTTTTATTTGTTTATTACGACAGATTGAGACGAAAGCTGAAGGTAATTTAACAAAAAGATTAGATATTCAAAATATATTTGATGACAATACATACTTTATTACTATAATCTGCATTCACCGTTTACTTAATTAGTTAATTTCAGTTTTACAATGAAACAATTAATAAGTATAATTATTTATAGTCACTAGAATTTATTTATTGATTGAATTGATTTTACTTGGTACACACTTTTGTATTTCTGTATCATGCCATCGTTGGAACTATGCTATTGGAACGAAAAAGTACACTTCCAATTTAAAGCTTTAAAGTTAAGTTTAAGTTTTCTGCATATAAATTTTAACGATTATTAAATATATAAACCATTTTTTAATTTTGCGCACACTCAAATCATAGCATATGAATTCTTGATGCCGCACTTTAATACTAGATATTTACGAGAAAAGGTTGTATTTGATTGCGTAATCTTGCCATTTAGAGAAGTTAGGGAATGCGTAGGTGTAATGAAATTGCCATTTCTATTTCCAGGTTATAAGTAGAAAATTATAGTATTGTATCATTGCTTAAGCAGCAGACATTAAATTAAATAAAATAATACCGATAAACTCCATAAAACTATCGTATTCGCTGATTTGTTTGTTTAAAAAATGATTTATGACCGTTGCGTATTACTTCGGGTATTGTTCTAACCAACCGTGAAGAGCGATAAGCTATCAATTTCAGATCTAACCGTTTAACACGTGCAATATTTGAACGTAGGGTCCCCGCACCACGTGTGTTTGCGTTTCGATGCCCGTCGCCGCAAGATCGCAGCAAATAAATCGTTTTTTATCCCCTGCCCCCCTCGGCGATAAGACGTCTGCCGTCAGAGTTGAAAAGCTCGACGGAATATCCCCGACGGTATCGAACATCGATAAATAAAGGAAATAAAGACATTACGGTCTTCTAATATATACGTTTACGGTCGCGTTACCCTGCAAACGATGCGTACACTCAAAGCGCTCCGGTCGTAAGTTGGCGCGAGAAAACTTTGGGCTGCGAGTGAAAAGCTCGACTTGAATAGCTTCACAGTTGACGACATAAATCTCGCACCAATAAAGCAAAAAGTTTCGTCATGTTTTGTATGAGACTTTACGAGGTTACACTGATTGATAATAGCAGTTAAAATATATGGGCGTTCTGTTTTGCTATAGGGTTTGCATTTACATACGTCAACAAATCTTATATTACTTATATGGAAGCATTTTTGTCTTCTTAAATATAAAATATTGAAATTACATCAGAATTAATCTATATAACAAAATAAATATTCTACTGCACTGTCTTGTTAGCTTGATTAATTTTTGAACTATATCCATTTCTAATGTGAAACACAAATCATAATGCATTTTTTCTTCACAATTTTGATTTAAGGTGGCGGGTTTACATCCATTTTAGAGTCATATTAAATTGGGTGTAAAGCAATGAAAATGACACAAATTCGTCAATTTAGATTTAGATAGAAAAAAATTGCTGATTGCCATTGCCGAATGGTATCAGTCGATGTCATCGGTTTCAATACTGTTTCACGGATATGTGTTTTAGTCTCAAATTTTCAGTAATTGATTTATGAACTGTTTTTTTTACAACGAAAGTATAGAATTTTATCCTTTTTATAATGTTGTTAGAAATACTACGTGTTTAAAAAATACAAGAATATAAAACATTTATTTTTAAAAGTTAGTATACGCCTGATTTAAATGAAGACTAGTGGGTAAGTAGCAAGTAGGCATTGCAAAAGTTCACCCTCTGCGCCCCGTGCGGTAAACAAAAATCAATTGTCGGCTGCAGTCGTCGAGTGGGGGGTGGAAGGGTGGCGCCGAGAGGGTTGAAATGAGAAATGGAACGTCAACTCTCCCAAGAGCAATCCATCTATCGGGCGATGTATGAAAACGTTTCCTCTGGATTGAACACACGCCGTCTAAGTATGCGGAAATTTATTCAACAGAGTTTACTGACGCCATTACATCAGCTGACAAATGATGCAAAATATTGATGGATGCATTCGCCAATCTTGGCCGATGAAAGCACATTATTATTATTTCTCAAGATGATAGCTCATACAGAGTTATAATTTAAATTTAAACAAAACATATCGCGGCGGAGAAAAGCTAAAACAAAAAAACCAATACCTTGTTTTACAGAATTAAAAAGTTTTCAATGGTTTTTTATTCGTAAATTTAATTAACGTTTGTATCAATATACCATTTCGAACCATTAAAAATATCGATAACTTATTAACATCATTAGAATTAATCTGTGGCCGAAGATTAATGATATTGCCTATGTTCAAAACTAAATAATATTTTGATGGAGAATTGGCTCAACAAAAAGACTAAATTTTTAGAAGACAAAGAAAGCTACTGCTGTCATAAGTGTACCGGGTGGAAGTAGTGCTCGGTCAAACCGCGAGAAGTTCTGTAAGTTTACATATATACATTTAAATATTTAATTTTCGGTTAGTAATGTTTACACAATATTGTATTTAATTATATTCATTTAACGTGTTTTAGAATAGTATTTTGTATTATTATTTGTAAAAATGTCTATTTTATAGTTTGAGACACCTTAAAAATTCCTTAAAAATACTCTAGACATGACAAACGATAAAACATCGCACCCCATAGATGACAACTAGACACAAAAAACTCAAAGTTCGAGGCGAAGACAAGTTCTTTGAAAGCGTATGTACAACAAGTAGACGACACTTTTTCGTTCTTGCGATATATCGTCAGAGGGACTCTCCCTGTCCGTTCCGCGCCACGAAACTTCTGCAGCTTCCAACTTCCGCCGAGACCGACATAAAGCGTGCATCGTGAAAGGGAAAACCCCCGCGAGATATTCTGACCGCTTATGATTTATATGCAGTTCAACAAAACAAATGGCAACATTCAAATGCATCGGTATAAATACTTTAGTATTTCCTTTTGTTTTGATTTGATTTAACGATCCACGTGTGGTTTCTTTATTCGTTAAGTAAACCAGATTTTTATTTATGTATAATAAAGCAGACATTTCAAATATATCAATTTATTAAAAATAATATGCAATAGTAAAACAAGATATATATGGAATATGTTTTTTTAAGGAAAATTTTCAGATGAAAAATAAGGCAAAATGATTACTTTATGTGGTTTCAAGATTACGTATATTTGACGGTTTCGTTCTTCATTTTAATACATGTATGGTTTTGCTGTTAAAAATTAATGCATATAAACGATTTTTATTATGAAAAAATAAGTATTTGTATGGTTTTTAAGTGAATAATGTGTATCGACAAAACAATATTTTTTAAAGCTATTTTAAGACCAATGTATTTAATTTAACATATCAACTGAGGGTACTTGAAATTTCAACATCAAGTTTGAATTGTTCAAATTTAGTACAATTCCATACGTACTTTGTGTAAACTTTTTATTAATTGTAAGTTCGAGTTCATCCTTGTCAAAAAACGAAACCTGGGTCGTAGTTTAAATAAAAGTATTGATATACACACAGTTCGAAAAATTCAAATTCAATTTAAATACGTTACAGATGCATCCGCCATCATCATTTGATTCAGCTCAAGGGACTGCATAGTATTGCTCGATATTTTTTTCTTTAAATGGGCTCCTGTATAAACTGGTCATTGTGACCAGAATACAATTCATCGATGTCAGATAGATTGGTCAACGGCGTTTGTATATTTGAAATTGAAATGACGCTTTTCACAGCTGACCAGAAAATTTTATACGAACCCTTCCGAGCAGTGATAGATAAGGCCGAGTTTCTCAACTCCAAATAGAATCTACATGACAGGACATATAAATCATTCCCAGAGAGGGGTTAGTGAACAAACCGAGTAGCTTTCAACTTTATGTTTAAACAGAATTTTGGCCAGGTAGAAAGCTTACAGTATCCTGGTATTGACTTTTCTCAGACCTACATACGTACGTCTAATCTTACCAAGTAATATGTATCCAGATTTATGTACACTTGAGAACTTGGAGCCTATAAGTTTTAATCGTGTTTACATTATGAATGCTTCGTTGTGATATGTTTATTTTGTTGAATTGAATACATTTCTCGCTTTGAATACCAGATGAAATTAAATGGTGGTTTTATTACAGTTATTTCTAGTTAAAAAATAATAAAACAATATTATATCAACGGTAAAAACGTTATAAATCCATATCAGACACAGCTAATTTATGAGTATTATTTAAGCATGGAAGGTAATATATTTTTTGCTGACCAATAAAGTCATATTTACAGATAGTGGGAAGTTTTTAATATTATATAATGAGTTAGAATTTAAAAAAAAAAACTGGTCTGAAAGGACGAATAATTACTTTTAAGGTGTCAACTATCAATACTTGGTGGAAATATTGTGGTGCCGTAACTATATATATTCCTATTTTTAACTAAGCTTTATTCAAACATTGCAATGTAAAATTATTTTTGTGTGTTACGCCTTTCTTGAAATAACCGCCAATTTATATGAATCTGATGTTAGTGCTGAAGGTGTCAGATACACTGGTCTAAAGTAAAATGGCCCACGAGTATCACAAGAATTGACAGAGATAATTGATGGCATCAGTTGTTTATAAAACCATCCACACTTTTGCAATGCTTCATAAATACTTAAAATATGAAAATTCCTCCCCTTAAACAAATGACTTTAATAATGCAGTTACATATGAAAAAAGAATTATGAATATTAAAAATTATACCTCTCCCAATATGGAGCACAAGGACTTCTAATGGAGGTATCTCAACAGAAGTTATTCTACGAGAAATGCTTGTTACTCAGTTGATCAATCTTTCTTTTTAGAAGAGAGTAGGGATATATGGATACGGCTAGGACAGAACTAGTGGTTAGCTAATCGAGCCCATTACACCCGATCGAATGGGTGGGAGGGAAATCTAGATATCACGAACCTCCATGCTTACAAACAGAGGTACAAAAATCAATTTATGAAAATTTCCTTACCGGGATTTAAGCCCGAGAGTTCCGTAACCGAAGCCAACGAGGTTGACCACTGCGCCACGAAACCGACAAATACGTGCAATAGTGGGATATAACTAGGTGAAATTTGTAAGTGATCGAATAAGGCACGATATTTTAATGTTGATTTAGTCGTAAAGTTAGTTATAGCCAGGAATATATTTATTTATATACTTTGATTTGCTATATAGTAACTTTTAAAGAAATGCAAACATCGATAAAATTTAAAAAAATGACGTTTTCATATATTCGTGGGTTTGAGAGAGTATGCTAAAAAGAACATCGTTATGTAAAATGTAAATTCGAGTTTTAGGTTCTATCGAGAACACTCAGTATATTGACGTTATGAATAAAACATGGCTGCGAGTGAGTCTCCACGCCATACAGTGCCGGCAGGGTTAATGTCAGCTATATGTTACTTCACTTATTCCTGTTTCATTTACGAGGATTGGACGAGCGTTCCAGTTTTTCACGGGCGAAGTGTTCCGGCTAATTTGTACCCTTCTTGAAGGGCATGACGTGAGATTAATACGTAGCAGGGGAAAACATCCACCTGGAAAATAAAGGGATATTCCATAACAAAGCTCCGGAAATTATGTTATACAGTTTTTGTTTGCATCCTGGTCGATAGAGTTAGTATATATTTTTATATTATATATCATAATTATTTTACAAGATAATATCGGTCTCAATAATCGAGTGATAACGTTCAAAAGATTTTATCCTACTTGATTGCGGGGTCAATGGCTTGGGTTACCGTATGGTCACATTTTTATAATGTTTATTCAATAAATTTACGGATATTTTTTATCAATTGCCATCTCTCTTATCCGTTCTTTAAAACGTTACATAGAGAGAGAGCGAGAGAACGGCTCGTAACTACAATTTCGTTTCTATTCCCGAAATATATGAAAAAATATCTAGAGCGATTGGTTGAAAACCAGTTCTCGTTGAACCCTTTCATATGAAATTTTTGACTTGAAGGCCATAGCTTTTACATTTAAGTCAAAATAGCAAAAAAAATATATAATTTAAATACTTTTTAAAAAATAAAACACAATTCATTTGTACTACTTCCACATGTTTATAATGATCAGGACCAGTTTCGCATCATCATCAACTGATCATTATAAACATGTGAAAGTAGTACAAATTAATTGTGTATTATTTTTTAAAATAGAATGTTTTTTCACCAAGAATTGACAGTTTAATACCTTAAAAGCAGTTTAGACAAATTAGCATATTTTTTATCATCGAATACCTGTCTTCATCAATAAAAACAAAATAGGTTAACTATGAAATTTGCTTCATTACATTTTATTTGTTCCTGAAGTATCGATTCAAACAGTATTGAATTATGTATCATACTATTATTACAGACAAATTTATTTCTTTGTAATACACTCCTTTAAAGACGAGCGTTGTATAATTGATTTCAAATTATGCATTAATATTATATAGAATTTGTTGTCACCAGGGCCAGATCCTAACAATCTTTATCTGCTATTGCAAAAAAATTATAAGTAAGTGTAATTATCATTATTAAAGAATATATTTTTTTAGTATCAAGAATTTGAATAAAACTTAAGCAACATTTAAAATGTTTATGGGAAAATAAACCAGGAAGTCTAAAAAGAAGCAAGTTACATAAAAATGTCCTACTGTTAAAGAGTCATTTTTGGAATTTTAAATTCAAAGCTGACTGTGAATTCCAACAAGTTGTATAGTATATTCGTTTAATTGTCAATAAAGAACTTACCGTACCCCAGTAAATGTATTTGAATTTATATACGGGTAAATAATTCTATAACAGAATAATTAGGAACATGAATATGGCAATATCAACTGTCTACAATTCATTTCGAAATTGAACCGTCCATATTTCAAAATTAATTATTCGGTAAGAACGGCGAAAGTTTAACAAAGGTAAAATAATAACTGTACCTATCGCAAAATCATTTTCGGCAGAAATAATTTCATATTGTTCGGCACGGTAAATTAATACACAACGCGGGAGAGACTGAGGGAGGGCACTGTTATAAATTCTGGCCCATTGTTGAAGGTTATGTCGTTGAATTACTTTGCCCTTAAAGGTCAGGTTCCAATATCGAAACACTTCAAAATGCCAAATTTTATGACTAAGTGTGGCCCCATTTAAATGCTACATAAATATAAACATCGAGGGCGCAAAAATTTTAATCTACGTAATTAAAAATATTAAAACTTTTGAATTTATTATCGGATTACGGATTGTGTATTTTGCTACAACATTATTTTATTTCATGCTGATAAATACGGTTTAAAGAAGAGTAATATAAATGACAGTACCTATTAATAACAGTATATGCAAAAAATAAATGACAAACGAAACTAATTGGATGTTTGAATACGAAGACAATAAATTGAAGTGTCTATAATGAAGCAGTAGTTTTGATTGTTTTTATTAGTTCATCTTATTAAGCACAATCATCTTTAAATGACTGATCTCAGTCCACTCTTTAAGTTTTTACAATAAAACTGATGTTTGTAGAGTCGAAAAGTTTATCCTTAATTACTCAAAGAAAAAGAATGGTGACTTCTTAATTCTTCTCTCAGTCCTCAACTAATTTGATCGCTGGTAAATCCATTAAAAAAATTAACTGAAACTGTGCAATCCCCAAAGTTTTACTAAGGAGAAAAACCCGCACTATTAAAAACATTTCTTAAAAGAATCTTCATATTATGGTTGATTTGTCAATCTTATTTTTATTTAATTTAAGACGTCGACTGAGGGTGCTTGATGGAATTTCAATATCAAATTTGGATTATTGAGATTTTGTACACTTCCATGCATTGTGTCACTAACGACCCGGGTTTCGCCTTTCGGCATCTTCAGGCATTCGAGCACAGTTCTGTCAGTTCGAGTCCATTCGTGTGCTCGAATGCCTGAAGATACCGAAAGGCGATACCCGGGTCGTTAGTGACAAAATACATGGAAGTGTACAAAATCTCAATAATCCAAATTTGATATTGAAATTCCATCAAGCACCCTCAGTCGATGTCTTAAATTATACCTTAAATTACATTTCAACTTGTTAAATCCTGTTCCAATTGAATTTTTATTATACATAGGTTTTGACAAATAAAAATAAAATTTGGATTATTGAGATTTTGTACACTTCCATGTATTTTGTCACTAACGACCCGGGTATCGCCTTTCGGCATCTTCAGGCATTCGAGCACACGAATGGACTCGAACTGACAGAACTGTGCTCGAATACCTGAAGATGCCGAAAGGCGAAACCCGGGTCGTTAGTGACAAAATATATGGAAGTGTACAAAATCTCAATAATCCAAATTTTATTTTTATTTTTATTTGAAGTTGAAATGTGATGTTGGCGAAGGATGTTTTTTTATTCTGTGAACAGTCGTGCGCACGAATTTGAATGTCTATCCATATTAGAAGTGTTAGATGCCAAAGAAAGTGTCTCGCCTATGTATTTGCAATAAATGGTGCACACTTCAATTCTTCAGCTACATTTTAAGAGAAGTTCTAAATAGAAGATCCTTTATGCAGATGTAGCAACTACATCAATAAAGCGACTGAATGTTCGTAGTTGAAAGCATTTAAATAACCCGGGATCACTTTAGATGAAGAGAGGTTATCAGAAAATCATATAAAATACAGAATTTAAAATGAAGTCATTATGTTATTACCATAAATAATGAAAGAATGTATTCAATACCATCATTTTACAGACAGTGACTAATGATAATTACGAAAATTGAATCTGTAAAAACGAAATAATCTCCGACGCAAAATTTGTTTACCGAAATTTTCTTAATATAATGCGACTACCCCACGACTGTGCCATTACTTTGTATCCTCCGCATAGTAAACTATGGAAAAAGTGAAACAAAACGTTTTACGAAATTCTCGCTAACAAATCCCAAAGCGACCATCACTCAAGTGAATTGAAGGGACAGGTGGATAATAAAAGAAAATGATCCGCTTAAACACATTAGGTGTAAGCATTTTTCGTTTAGTGTAATTTAACTTTCGCGATAGCATGCCGACATTGTTGTGAATAATGTCGTTTTATTTAAATCATTCTACGTCTTGTGAGGCAAAACAAGCATTTTGTACTTTGCGAAAGTGTAATGAGAAATGAACGGCAACGGGATTTAACATTTTACATGTTGAGACAGCTATCATTTGGTCCAGAGGTATGATTTTTATCCGAGCTTTTATGTATGCAAGAAATTTCAATATCCATTTTTTATGGTGACAATTTCATTTGATATAATACATATTGTCTGAAAACGCTCGTATGTATTGATGTGTGCTTATATTTGGGTTAAAAAAACTTTAGACATAGGTAATTAACTTTATTTTGATTGCTATGTAAAGTGTAAAAGAGTTTCTTCAAAAGGTTTATTACTTATAAACGTTCAATATATTTACTGAAATCCGAACTACATAAAATAAAATAATACGTATCATAAAGATGATTGTGTCTTCAATAATTAATTTAATATCAATCAAAGTGTGCTAGATAAAAAATGACAGTCACCATTTTTGTATTTGTTGACATTTAAAACAGTGTTTTGGTGACAATAAAAATTCGGTTTGTCAAAGTGACGTCACATATTTTACAAAACAACGATCCAGCTCATCTATACCTCTTACACCATGGTACATTGGGATAATCATACAATAATTTCAAAGTATTTGGACATATCGTTGGGTAATAATTCACCTTGATTATAATGAAGAGAAACCTTGCGCCGAGCAAGCTTTGTTACTTTTCCTAGTTGTCAAAATGAATGAAATAAGGAATAGTTACAATGAGTGATATCGCATGCTAAGAATAATACAACATTCAGAATAACAGCAGCAGTGCCATATTATATGATTTTGGTTTTCAAAATAAGTAACAGATAGATATTATGTCTCACTCGATTATAATATGTTAAGATATAAACAATTTTATGATTTCGTTTTGAAGTTGAAGTGAACAATGCATTTTATAAATTTAAGATGTGTAAATGTTTAAAAAGTGATCGTAAAATTATTTCAGTGGATTAAAAAATAAAATAAAGAAATTGTGGTTAGGTTAGACATATTCTGTTAAAATTATTATTATTAGTGCATTGTAAATAGTTCTTATGCCGAAAGTCCGGTATAACAGATGACATTTATGATTCTAGTGAAAAATATAGATTATTGTGATCTGTAATTAATTTTGAAACAATCCCCATGAAGTTGACCTTCGTTGCAATGTTGCAATCATTTCAGTGTGGCTTACTGGGACCGTGTGAGGACGGATCGCAACAAACAGTTCCGTTCGGGTCATTTTTATACAACGCGACTAACGGTCTTCTGGGCATGCCCACCCGAGTGCAAGCACGTAGTCAATTTGCAAATTACACTAAACAAGTTAATTCAAGCATTCACGTATAAGTTAAAGGTAGTGTAGCCTTATGGAAAGAAGTGTAAATGGGCTATTTATGAAAATCTTCAACTCGATTCGGTACGTCGATAAAATATGTTTCGCATGATAGCGTGATAATAGCGTGGAGAAAAACTTCAAAGCATCCCCCACGTCAGAAAACAATCAAATGACGCATCTTATTAGAACGGAAACGCATTCGATTTGAGCAATTTACTATTATTAGACGTGCACCTACTGAGACATTTAATTGCCAGAGGGCAATATGTCAGAATGATTTCTTTGATGACTGGGCGTCACAGGGTTCTGGGTATCCGCTAATGGCGATCCGAATCGGTCCACGTGGCGGTCACGTGACCCACGCGTGTTCCTCCATTGTTCCTCTACTCTGGCTCACATTGCAAAGTTTCATCCGAGGCGGTTAATGCTCGAATTTTTCGACTGGCTTCTATTGTCAAAATTTCTACAGGGAGGGTTCAAGGACGCCGGCTCGTGAGCCGTAAAGGTTAAGTAATAAACGAATTATTTTCATTTATTGAAGACCGTTCGTAAATCGTATTACGAAGTCTTAATTTTAATCAATTATAATGATTATCGTCTTGTTACATTGTACGTTTTAATACCTCGGTACAATGTTCTATAATTGCGAATAAAAATGACTTTATACTATTTTATCCATATTCTTTATTTGAATCTGATTCAAATTCGATTATCTTACAGTCTTATGTACAGTAAATACATTTGGGTTTTAATTTTCAGCAACATTAATATAAAATGAAAGTTGATAACTCTCTTATTCCACTGGCTGTGATACTAAATGTGACACGTGTTTGGCCGTCTTAAAGAAGCATCTTTAGACTAACTATATCGTAAGGTTATTTATTTATAAGGTGAAAAATGATTCTAATCTTTAACATAAAAATGAAGGATGGGGTGGAATTATTTCTTTCTTTCTATGGACGTGAGGGGGGGCGGGGGAGTTAGTGCGGAATCCATCGAAAATATTCAGCATCGTTTATAGATTTATACGAACTCCCTACCGTCTAGATATAAGTTTCCGCTATATCAAATGTAAAAGTGTTTGTGTAAAGCAGCACATACTAAAAGGCGAAACAAGAGATACAATTCATAATATTTTCGAAACTGCATTGAAATATGTGCTTTCAAAAATTTTTAGTCTTTCTTTTCATAAGATTGTTCGCAATAGCTTCCTCGCGATAATCTTTTCGCAACTCAAAATAAAATGCAGAACAATTACTAATAGCTCAAATTGACGTGAAAAGTTCCATGCTGAGTGGATCTCGCCTCAAACGTAGGAAGTGTGCTAGATCCCTTAGCAAATATAAACAAAGACTATTATATGTACCTTAAATATATCAATTATTTTGTTTTTCATTGATGTTCATTTCTCTAATACGATAAAATATCAAAGTGTTTAGTTTTACTATACTTTGATATTTGATCCTATTACAATGGAGTTCTACCTTAATGGAGTAAATGCCAATTCAATAAATTTCAATAAATTCAATAAAGTAGTCCATGATTACGATGATAAAAAGTTATTTTAAATATATAATAAAATTAATGGGTTACATTATTTCTAAATTCAACTCTGGTACGTTTTGGCATTCAATAAATCGCGTGCATTTTTTGTCGGATATCTAAATCGCTGTTCCTCTGCGATCTTTAATCTTTTAGGGGCGCACTATAACATTATCGGCGGGGGAATTTTTTTTTTGAGGGGGTGAATGAATTAATTGCCCGTTTTCATGGCGATGACGTAATCCGCGCGGCGTGTATTGATTATCGGAATCAATGAAGCAATAATTCTGCATCTGAAATTTATTGAATTGCGTCGTAAAATATAATAATCGTTGAACAGTAATGGCGTATGATCGACAATGGTTCTAAATCATTTACTGGAAGACACAACGAAGCCAGAATAATAAAAGTATTTATTCAATAGTGGAACTATCAATTCGTGGAAAAAAGAATGTATATTTATAAAAAATGAAATAGAATTTATTGTCTATTGAAGATGTTAAATCATATTTATGAACTGTGTTGTAATTTCTTTTAATTGTATTTTATTTTTGTGGAAAGTTTCTTTGACTTTAAAGGCTTTCAACTTGTTTCATAGACATCATATAATAGGGTAAAAATAACAAAATATTTAGTTCTATAAAAATTTTATCAGTTTGTTGATATCTATTTTGACTTCACGCTTTCATCGGGACTATGCTTAAACTTAATTTAGCTTAGCTTTATGTACTGTTTTAGAAGAGATAGACAATATACAATCTCACTTACTCTGACTTGATAAATTTTATTTAAAATTAAGTTTGATAGGTCTGACGATGCCGTGAAACCAATATAACTACCAAAAAACTGATAAAATTCTTGTAGAGCTTAACACTAAAATCGATACAGGTGCATACTGATTATTTTTATTTGTATATTTTTTGCATAGAATAAGAATTTTTATTAAACAAAATAATACATTTTTAATATGATGTTAATTATTTATTAAGATATCTTGTTCAATTTAAGATATCTACTGAGGGTGCTTGATGGAATTTCGTTACTCAAATGAACTCGAACTGACGTGAGCTCGATTGCCTGAAGATGCCGAAAGGCGAAACTTGGGTCTTTAGTGACGAAATACATAGAAATGTACAAAATTTCAACAATTCAAATTTTATATTTTATTTAAGTACAGTACATAGAATAGTGTTAGTGTCGAGTGGAATATAGTCACCGTAATTTAATTGGCAATACATACAATGTATTTAAGTCAAACCGTTACCAACATTCATGTGCCGAAGCATTAGTGTTGCATTTTCCCTACCGTAAGGTTCTAAAAGAGTTTTAATTAGAAGTCTTAAAGGAAGTCACACAATAGTTCTCGACAAAGTGCATCCGATTTTTCACTGGCCTTGTAACACAAGTCTAGTCTAGTCTAACACGCTCTCCTTGAAGCGCTTTTCTCAAAAATACCTTCAATTACCCCCCCCCCCTATATAAAAAATGGGTTTTAATCAACCGTACAAGACGGTATAACATAAGCCTGGAAATACCGACGTCTGTTTCCTCGGGAAATTCGAGCCCTGATTTATTAGACTCGTTGGGCTTCTTTGTTCCCGATGCACTGAAAATAACAGACTATGTCAGGGATCTTCAACTGAAAAATATAATTGTTATATTCTGTTCAACTATTGAGGGATTAGGTTTTATGACTTTTTTATTATTAACAGACTGATTCTTTTTTAGTGCGGAATTTAACACGATAGTTTAATATGACATGCATTCATCAGTCACGATAAAATAATATTTTAAAAGTGTGTTTACGATTATTTTACTATAAAGCAAAGATTAAAAACAACGTCATCATCAGGAATATTTTCAGCATATCAATCATACTGTTTTATTTTAATTTCAGCACATTTTTTATATCATACAGGTTTTTATTTCGGTTTCGATTGTCTATATTTGCTGAGTTACTGATATGAAACTAAATGTGGATAAATAAATGACTGAGTTTTTCGTGTAGCGAATTTCTGTGTTAGTTACGCCGACGCCGCAAAACGGTGAATTTTGTGGTAGCTGAAAATGTTGGGTTACTTTTGAGGTACGAGTTACACATTACTCTACGCACGTAAGTAGAAGATGTATGTATTTGTTAAACGCTTCAGGGAATTTATACTAAAATACCGTAATAAGGCATATAAGTACACACTACCTCAGATTCAATCCGCGACTTTTCGTCTTATATTACTCGGTCTGTCAAAGATAATTATAATGGCTAAACGTTGTTGTTAACTTGCTCAAGTTGGTTCCCATTTGCAAGAACAGTGTTGCAATCAATAATGAAGACGTATTGTCGCCTTGGGTAAACATGGTTCCATCAGCTGTTTTTTTACAAAATCACTTTTTAATGTAGTTCTATTCGCATTAAAAATACGGTTGTATCTGCGTTTAAATTAGAAAAAAGTTCTTTATGGAAAACATACAAATTGTTCCATCTGCATACATAATTAGATATACCGCGTGAAGGAAATCACAATCTCTCAATTGGTTGTCTCTTTCATTCACGTATTTGGATTCATAAGTGTATTTCATTCAGTAAGTTACATTTTCTGAAATCTTAAATTACTTCTCCTGAACCGTTCTAGTTTTTGCAGAACCTTGTTTACCCATGGTGGTGGTATATAAAAGATTCAAAAATACAATCGAATGCATCTAAAGTTAATAAAAATGCATTTAATAAGGTATTTAATATTAGATGTCTGTTACACCAAGGGACTTTGCGAAATTTGATTAGAGCATGATCAACATTTAATACTTGTACCCAAAAATCCCTGCTGTTTTGTGCTTACATTCTAAAATAAATAAAGACAATAAAAAGTTAAAATAATAAACTGTAAATAATTACAACTTTGTATTTTACAATGTCGGGGATATTATTATAAAAAAGAATTATCTCAGGACAATTCTGCGTGAATCATTTTTAAAACGATGCATTGATATTGTGCTTACATTCAAAACATAAGTTGACCGATTGGAAAACTCTGCCATGAAGAATGAACTGATACGAAAAAAATGCACCGTACTGCGCGGTTTGCAGGTAAGAAATAAGATGGGACCTTTTTGAAGATCAGTTTCGAAGGGAAGTAATTTATTATATTTCCACCTGACAACAACGCTGAAGAATTGCGCTGGGAGGAAAAGAGATACATTACACCGCATTACGGCAGACAAATGCATGGCTATCATCATTCAAACTGATGGTTATGGTGCCTTAACATGATCCATGTAGTGACTGACAGCTTTAGTGCGGCCATTTTTTATCCCTTTTTTTGAATTTAGAACAATATTCAAAAATTAAAATTGTACCAACTTCGTGCTGTCATATACAAGTTAAACCGCAAACATAAATAATTAATACTGTTACAAAATCTGATGAGAGCAGCCACTTTTTTTAAATTAAGAATTTAGAACACATTTAATTATAAAAATGTTCATATCTAAGTTCTGTCATATATATTAATGACATCAAAATGTGTACGAGGTTATAGAGATTATTTGTTTTTTATGTGTACATAACTCGAATTGTGTTTAAAAATAATAAGGCATCATAATTTCTTTACTTCATTCATGGATGTCGCTGATTACTATGAAAGGTTGTTGAATTACAGAATATGTTTAATACCTTTCTTTCCATGAAATATTAACAGTGTGTGGGTTGGTAATTAGTTGGGATGACTAAATTAATCATCCCATTTATTGATGTTATAGGAAAACAAAAGCAATGTAAACAATTATTATAATGACTTCAATCTTCTGAAGTAAACTTATAAAATATCCCAATAGATTAAGTTCTACAGGAATAATCACACATTTTTCTTAATTTTTGAGATTATACCATCATCAGAACTTACGATTTAAATCTAAATATGTTTATAAAATCGTATTAATTTACCATAAATATTTTTTTGATTTAATAATTAAATAGAAGCAAACAAAAACTATTAAGAAGACATATAGAATGATTAAAATAAATCTGAAATTTTTAAAACGATCTGGCAAACATAAGCGCAGCATGTGGTGCGTTGTCGATTCGACTTGGAGTACAATTATCTAGAAACCGACTTTTTAATATGCTTCCAGATAATGGAAGTTGGGCTCGTTGAGACAGAGTGGGGTGAAGATCACTCCTTCGAGAGGAAGCTCTTTTGTCCCCTTCCCCCTGCAAAAACTCTCGATCCCCGTACCCTCACCCTTGCTTCCCATACTTTAGTTCACAATGTAACAGTGGTGTCCCCGATCACTTGTCGAAGAAGCGTAAATACAATTTTGCTAACCGTCAATCTTGAGTGGAAGGTCATCAGCTATATCATTTACAAAGTATTTTCCAACAATAATTGAGCAGTACATAAAGTTAAATAAATAGTTCAGCACGATATTGAAACATCTTTAATATAATCTTTAATGTAACAAATCTTTTTTTATAAAAAAATATGTCAATATTATTAGATTCATATAATATATTATTAGTCTCTTCATAGTAATAATAATTATTGTCGAATTTGATAACTGTCAAAAATTGTTCCAAATTTCACCGCCAGAGCGGTACTGTAACACTTTATATGGTTCGAGATAAGAGATTAAAATCTTCAGAAACGACCTAATTGGGTAATAAAAAATATCTATAATAATTATTGGCGATAATTTATGAGCAGATAATTAACAATTCACATGAATATGAAGCACATGGGAAATTCTTAGTGACTAAAATATATGATTGAATCTATGGGTTGCCATGTTTTAGAGTTTAGAGGTATTAGAGTTCATGGATATTTAAACATACTTTTTGTAGCAATATTTTGGTGCCCCACTGTGATTTGTGAGTTGTCGTAGTGAGTTTGGCCACAGTACTCTAGTCGCAGGTGCTTTAGACACATTAGGGATAAATTTTCGCATGATTACTACGCTGAGGCTGCCTCTACATTGACTGCGCTCCATTGGCAGATGTTTGACATAAACTTACTACATTTTGCATATAGAGTAAAAAATACGATATGTCTATCGATAGGTAGATGAAAGTGGAAAAACTTCAAAATAAATTTTCCTTGAAAGTCGTAAAATATTTTTAATATGATTTTTTCGTTACATAAATTTTATCTGAGATACTTTTTTGACACTTTGATGTCATGTTTTTTTTATGTCAAACTATGCAAAATAAGCAATTGGGCTTATTGGGGGAATTAAAAAACAGCACCTTTTAAACCATCTCACATACAATTTCATACCGTTATCTTATTGTTCTTTGACGATTTTTGGAAATAAAAACATAAAAGGCAGCATTCTAACCAACAATACGGATTTTCATAGGAAAAGCTGTTAATAATGAATTTTTATAATAAAGGAAAATATGTAGGTACGTCCTATATTTATATAACAATTGTTTTAAAATATTATGTGTTTTTATTTGATTTCTCTTGGAGTTCTGGATGATAAGTAAAATAATATAAGAATATTAACGTATTTAGATCCACGAGAATTACAAGAATTGGTTGTTAGCTATTTCGGCTATGTGATATCGTTAGAACTAGTTCTGGTTTATTATAATGGAGTTCTACAAAGTAAATGTCAATTCAATCAATAAAACAAGGTAGTTTGAAATTAGGCTATTTTTAAAATAATAATTATTGTTGATTGTTCGTGTAGTTTAAATGGGTATTAGGGATTATATTTTTCTCATGTGAAGGTTTCTTTGGTTTATATGCATATGGCCGCTTTTTCTCGTGAAACCAGTTATGGTGGTCTTCGCCAGAAATTTTGATACAGTGTCGGTTATCGTTTAAAATTTTATTTAAATTATTGAATATGCCTAATGGGGAATCAAAATTTTATACTATCAGTTTTGTGTAATATAATTATTATTTAATATTTAATGAAAACTAGAAATATATTATTAGCGGAACGTTCGTTTTTTAATAAACACAATTTGTGAAATATTTGCAGTATGTACACATATTATTATAATGTTCTTCCACCAAAGGCTGACAGCAAACAATATTAATTTAATTACATATTTTATTGATGGATTATTATTTCCAAATATGTGAATGTACGAAATAGACAAGTGTTAGACCGTATTACAGCGGTAATGTGCTCAAGTTCAAATTGAATGAGCGCACAAAGAAAATCGTTCATAGAAAATCTACCGCATTAAGTTCGGTGATGGAAATCAATATGTTCAGAACGTATTGCGAAAATATTAGGAAATATTCCATTATGGGTATATATATAAAGAGAGAGAGGGGTTGAATGTGCTTGCGAGTACAATTATTAAAGTTAGTATTTTATAGGTCAGTCAGGTATTATGTTAAGGAAAGAAATAATATACATAGTATTTATATGTACAATAAACGATAAATTAAAACAACATTTTATTGAAAATTCAGATTTAAGGAATGAAGCACGTGTCTCATTCATGGATTTAAACAATATTTTAAAGGAGCATTTAGAAAGTTGCTGTGAATTTACTTTTGTAATTTTTGTATCATTGAAAAGACAAATTTTATATTAAATTTTCATACACTAAAATATTTTTTGTCTGCGTGTAGTGAATACTTCGTTTGTAACAACCCAGAAGTTTTTTTCATAAAAATACATAATATACAATTCAAAAAGGAGGAAGACCATTAAAAGTATTTTATTTTTAATATTTAAACTTTACTTGTAGGCGGGTGTCATCGCTATTTTTTATAGAAGAAAATCTAATACAAGATTTTGAAAATATAATAATGTGCCTAAATGGTAAATATATAACTGTGTTAATTTGAAAGTAAAGTGTTCCAGTTGATTTTTTAATCGATTTAGGGACTTCTGTTTCACGGCACGGATGTTTGTGATGTCTAAAATAGAGGGTGGAGC
The DNA here is from genome assembly GCA_022494535.1 of Himalopsyche phryganea. Lineage (NCBI taxonomy): Eukaryota > Metazoa > Arthropoda > Insecta > Trichoptera > Rhyacophilidae > Himalopsyche > Himalopsyche phryganea. The sequence continues at coordinate 2,205,803 of JAGVSL010000043.1, read as the reverse complement.
GAAAGCGATACGCTAACCACTAGTCCTGTCCTAGTCCTACTCTTCTATCCCTACTCTCTTCCACATAGAAAGGTTGAGCAATTGAATAACAGGCAATTAATTACTTAGTAATTCCATTGACTGTTACTAAATGTGACACGTGTTTCGCTTCTTTAAGAAGAATCTTCATACTAACTATATCGATCTTCAGACTAACTATGAGGTTATATAATTTAAGACATCGACTGAGGGTGCTTGATGGAATTTCAATATCAAATTAGGATTATTGAGATTTTGTACACTTCCATGTATTTTGTCACTAACGACCCGGGTTCCACCTTTCGGCATCCGAAGATCCGAGGTGCCGAAAGGCGAAACCCGGGTCGTTAGTGACAAAATACATGGAAGTGTACAAAATCTCAATAATCCAAATATGAGGTTATATATTTCTACGGTAAACAATGATTCTAATTCTTCTCAGCAAAGAGTGGGGTGAAATAAATTTCTGCAAAGTTACCGCCGAATTCATCAAAACTATTAGAGTAACAAGTTCTCGTTGGAAACTTATGTTGAGATACCTCAATGAGAATGTCATATGCGATGGTTGCTTCACATTGGGAAATGGTAAAAAACGTTAATTATAGGTGAATCATACGACTGATAGGCTTTTTAATAAAAAATAAAAATTTCCCTATTTTCCCGGTAAAAATGTGCGAGTAAGCTGTTAATGTTTACTCAAAAAATTGAAATTAAAATGCCGAAAGTGTCCCCAGGCATAGTGATCGGGCCAGGAACAATGGCGCATCATAAAAATCAATGATGATTTAATTTAGGTTGGGCATAATCGCGAGCTATCTGACGTAATTCATCCGTGAAGCGCATTCGGGAGTCATAAAACTCATAAATATGAATAATGCTGGGAATTTGGGAGTCCCCGATGCGAATCGAAACGCACACCAAAGTGTCAAATGCGCTACAGATTATAGAATACGCGCAGCGAAAATGATAATCATAGAAATTAATTTGATATATTATCAACTGGGAATTGTGTAACATTATGTCGGTCAAGCCAACTTGGTTGCATCTCTGACAAAATACAAGGCATCCTATGAATAGCGAATGGATCTTAATTCCTTAAAACTCTTTTATAAACCGTTTTTGTTATCATTACTATTTAACGTCCTGTACACAAGAGTGCAATAGGGGCTGATAAGGGGTTAACTGTCAATTCATGGCGGAAAGGCATTATTTTTTTAAAATAAAGCATAATTTGTTTTGTACTTCCCCATTTTTATAATTAACGAAGCTGGTCCTGATCATTAGAAAAATATGAAAGTAGTACAAAACAAATCATGTTTTTTTTTTAATTTATTAAATCAAACCTGAAATATTCAGGTATTTTTCTAGTTGAAGGAATTCAAAAGTTATGTAATTGTGCCTAACGATTGAACCTTAATTCAAAGCTTTATCATGTTTATTTAAAAGATATTTATAGTTATTAATGTACTTATTATATTAGTATACTAATATTACTGGTAAAGATTAATGTCTGTCACTTTAGTAATTTATGTTTTTTTGTAATTTGAATTGAGAAATATCTAACGCTAATAAAACTGTTTGGTAAGGAGCCAACATACATATAAAAACATTGTTTTTATGATTTAAAGCAGTGACCGCAAGACGATTCCAGGCGTGCCGCGGTGCAGCGCATCGAAAATGGGAAAAAATCGAGTATTTTTATAGAAAAAAATTAAAGCCTGTTGCTAAAATAAGCTGTAAGATCTCCGTTTAAATTATTCTTATTAAAAAAATACTGTATTATTTTGATATTTAATGGAATAATTGTATTACTGTTTGCACCGATAGTGAAACTGCAATGATAAGGAATAAAATGGGGGTTGTTTTGTGTGTAAAACAAAAGAATCCTACTGAAGAAATTTCACACTGCTGCAATATATTGGGAAGCATTAATAGCGAAAAATTTCTCACTAAAATTATTACAAAAATTGAATGAATGTAGCAAAATAATACACATTATCAAATCAAGAGCCTTAAGTCCGCAATTCTTTTTTATAATTTGTATTTTTTCGTGTGTTAAGTGTTTCATTACTTTGAAAAGGCAGTAGGATATAATTTGCTCTTCTTAAAAAATATATTAGCTATAATTTCAAATTCATCAGATGGAAAGAAATTAATAAATTGTAAGTTTTGTTTATGAAATTTACAAAAATTTGGCTTGTGGTGTGCCGCGTATTATTAATGAGTATTTAGGTGTGCCGTAGGTGAGGAAAGGTTACGGAGCACTGATTTGAAGTACCCGTATAATATATCAAATTGAATGAGGAAAATACGGTTTCAAAGAATTGATCAATGTAGTTTTTTTTCTAAAATGATTGCTTTTGAAAAATTGAGTCTAAAATCTCAAAACGGAAGTTGACATGGTTATAAAAAAAATCTGTTTTTTCACCAGTAGAATGTATTCAAAACTGTGTAGGGCAAGTGGGTAATTACCTATTCGCCCCGTTATCGTTGGCACAAAAGGCTTTGTTTAGCGTCAGTATGGTGAACTGTTTACAAAACATTACGCCGAATCAATAAATACACTTGATGCCCGTTTGACATTTGGATATTGGTGATTGATTTGCGCCATAATTTATCTGATTTTGCATAAATGACGAAAAAGCCCTTTTGTTGGCAGGGTCGTTTTCAACTCTTTTCCTCTTAAAATAACAACAACGACGTGAAAGCATGAATCATAGAGTCATAAAAATGACAGGCTGAACACACAAGTGCCAGCGAATTCAGTTCATTTATGCCGATAATTAAACTGGGCGTGAAGATTTTTGTTTCCAATAAAGCATTGCGAGTTTGATCTGTATTTAGTTGAATTCAATTGTATTTTCAGAAAAATCACGGGTAATGTCACATGTGTTTATTTTAGCTTTTATGTTCTTACAATAAGAGCTTTACTTAGCAAACCGAAGGATTTAGGTTATGGCAAGTCCTGGAAACGTAATTATTTTTATCATTTCAAAATTTGAGTTTTTGCGTGTGATATTGCGTTAATTGAAAAGTTTTAAATATTATAGCGAGCTAGATTTTATCAATTATACTGATATCTTACAAAGAGTAAAATATTGAGTACCACATAAATTATAAAATATAGTTGATAGCTATTTCGGCATGACGCCATCGTTAAAAATGTGGACAGCTAGGTACTTTATTTTACAGCTTTTTTCGAACTGAAAACATTTTTTATTTTTTTACTTATCGTAATTAACTTCTACCTAGTAAATATGAATTACTCAATGTTCAAGATGTATTCCTCGGTTACTTTGTCGAAACTCATTTTTAATTTAACCGCTTTGTTTGTGTCTAGCTCCCTCAACGCGTTCAGTAGAAAGAAAAAGTATCACCCTTAGGTTATGAATTGGAATTAATGTATATGTTATAAATAAAAATATACTCATGGAGTCAGTCTGAAAATGCTTCTCGACGTGTCAATACTAGTAACGAAACCAGTGGAATTAAAAAGTTATCAATATTTATTTCATATAGTGCCAAATATTTACACTAATATTACGTCATATTTCAGTAGATGTCAATATCATCAAGGATTCAAAGAAAGAGTATTTGTGATATATTAAAGAATGTTTTAAAAATATCGAAATAACTTTGCTATTTATTTATAATACAAGTAATTTAACCGGTTCACTTAAATACAAGATTAGTCTTTGTTGGTATCCAACAATTTGCAAGTTGTAAAAAGTCTACAGCTATGGCGAACGTTTAAAATGTTCTAGTAATTACCGAGTATCGTCGGTAATTGAGAAACTTTCTATTTTTAGTGCAGAAAGAAAAAATATTTGACTCAGAAGTTAATTGCATCGGTGGCGCTTAGGAAAACTAGGCGCGAGCAAATGACGGAAGACGAAAGGCAGCTTCCGGTTCAAATAAAAAATAAAATACCCAACTCTCCGAACAAATTATCTATGGATAGATCAAAGTCACTAACTTTTACAATTATAATATATACATGTAAAGTATGCAGTTTTATTTCTAGTCATATTACTGCTTAAAATAACTCTTTATACAACTGGTAACAGTATTTTAATCTTAAAATATAAGCTTTAAAAATATTGCTTATTTAGAAAGTACTCTTATCGATTATTTATTTTCAACAGTTTAATTAATTTCGAATATTTTATCTTTTTATAAAAATGTAGCAGAAAATACATGTATAAATATATCTGTATGATTGTCGGTTAGAAGAACTCCTCCCACTTAGTGGACAGTAGCGACGTGAAAATTATCATTATGGCTGCCATTTTTATGTCAACTGTACTATTTTCAGCTTACAACCTAAATTATTATTAATTTATGTAATTTATTTAGTGGATGTTATATGTGGTACGGCCCATCGTGCTATTTTCAACTTTAAACATCAATATGAATTGATAGGCTATATTTAATGGTTGTACGAACAACGGTGATATTTTCAAAATTTAAACATTATCTTGCCAACGTCTAAACGAGCCTAAATAAGCGTCGCCTATCTTGGGCGAAGCCTGAAAAAAAATACTAACAATTATATAAATCCTTCACGGAGTTTTTTAACATAATGTAGTTGAAAGCTGACCTCTAAACATTTACACGTTTAGTTTCTATTTTATGAAGATAAACACTACTTTAAGTTGATTCTGTATTTTTTATTAAAATATTCCATTTATTAAGTCAAAAATATCAAGATTTTACTAAAATAAATACACATTAAAATTTCGTTCATTCACTATTCCATTCATTGCAAGGTAAAGTAATTTTATTACTTTTTTCTTTACACACGAAATTATGGTCCAATTATAATTACATTTTAAAAAGCAAATTAGAATTCTGTTATCAAAGAAGTACTTTCGTCCCACTATGTCGTTTTCGTAATGATGGCTAATTAAATACGTGACTATACTTAAAACTAGCTATTAAAAAAAGCATTTTGTCCTAAAAAGTTTAATTTTATTATAACAAAACGATATGCGTATATTTTACCATTGCTTTTTCGGTAGTACAATTTTAAAAATGGAAAGCGTACAACGATTAAGCTTTCTTATTATATTTATTAAACATGAAAGATGATATTAGCCTAACGACAGCAGTTGATTTTTAGATAAAAGGACATTGCCGTAATCTGAATATAGTGTTTTTTAATTGTCTTGAGTAATTAATTCACTTTTCGTCACAGATTGAATAGATTATTAATATGTCGCTTGTATTAGTCCAAGTGATACATTCTTCATTTAATGTGAACTGACATTAATTGAATTAATTGATAAAAAAGCGGTTACTATGATTCTAATTCTGAACGTTCTAATCTATTAAATCTAAAATAATGAAGAAACATGGTTCATTTCTGCTCGAATTTTATATAGTCTTACATTCTTTGAAGATTGAGTTCCGTGAAAGTTCCGTGAAATTTTTGTGATCCATATAGTATTATTCGTCTTGAAACCAGTTAATTTAAGTAAAAAAGTGTACCATAAATTTGGGTAATACGTAATATCGTCGTTAAACTGGAATAAGACAATAACTGGAAAATACTAGTTTTGATTAATTTTACTTTGAAGTTTCTCTAATGCTTGAAATTTCATACGTTTTTCATTTTGTTTGTTTGTACAAAACTGTTTTAAGTAAAAGTGTAATTTATAAAAATAAGTATGTTCTGTCATACGGTAGAGCTTAAAATAAGGAATATTTGGTTCTTTTGTTCCAGAACAGCGACTAATTTTTTTTTTTTTTTTTTAAATAAATAAAACACAATTAATTTGTACTACTTCCACATATTTATAATGATCAGGACCGATGTCATTTGATAATGCTCGTGATGAGCGAAACCAGTCCTGATCATTATAAATATGTGGAAGTAGTACAAATGAATTGTTTTTTATTTTTTTAAATATAATGTCTTTCCACCAAGAATTGACAGTACACCTTAAAAATATTTTTTTGTGAAACTTGAACTATATACATAAACTAAATAGCAATTGTGCCTGAAGCATCCAGTCATGTTTAAAGGCGCATGCCGGTTATTTTAAGACAATCAATAAAGTATATGTATTTTAAAACGGATCTCCCCCAGACAGTCAATTCAAAGCTCCAAAGAATAAGTTCGAACACTTACTTAACAGTAAATCGTTACATTGGTATTGCAAAATGAATTAAATATCTAGTTCCTAGTAGGCAGACGGCATGCAATTCCCTTTACAAGATGTACAAAGTATCACATCTATCGGGTCGTCTTTGGAATGTTCGTCTTTAGTAATAAAATAGATTCAATTTGTAATTATAATGTATATTCTATCCTAAATGTGAAGGTTAGAATACTGTGATTTTGAAAATAAAATTTTATAGAAAGAGTTTTGATTGTTTTGTTATTATTTTGACCTATAATAGCACTCGTTATGCAATATTTACATATAAGAATTTAAAAAAAATATATTATAAACTATAGTTCAAGAACGATCTTCTTTCCACCATGTCCTTTCCCATGTGAAGCATATGGCCTCATAATGGAGGTATCTCAACAAAAGTTTTTATACGATAAGCTCGTTACAAAGATGCTCAAGATCTCTTTTTCGAACAGAGTAGGGATAGAAAGATAAGCCTAGGAAAGGATTAGCTATGTCCCGTTTTTGGGATCGCATGGGTGGGAGGGAATTTTAGACATCAAAAACATCCATACATCAATTTATGATAGCGTAGAGACTACACTCTGTCTCCATTTGTGGTAAAATTACGGATGCCTTTACCAACGCTGCTGTACCAAAGATCTGCATGCTGGAGGCATATCGTTGGAGGACGAGTGGATTTTTTGCAGCACAGCGAAGAAAGTGGCATGATATTGTGATTACCCATTGCTCCATATTAGAGAATGCAAGGAATACCCTAACATCAAGAAATACTTTATTGGCATTTTCAAATTCAACATATTGTATTCATGCAGTAGTTGTTATTAAAGCGACATTTGATTGATGAAATATATTATATTTGTTTATATTGTTAAGAAAGGTGAGCTTCTAAGTATTCTTTCTTTTGACTTCCTAATTCAAATATTTTACTACTAATGGGAACTCCCGTCATAGAGGACGCTATTGAAATTGAAATACTGAATGTCTAAAGTAGTCGTTCTTTAGTTTTCATACTGACAAACTGATTGTCGTTTGTTTGCCTCGGAATTTGCGTCACTTCGGAAATGTGCGTATTGTTTGTATACACACATAATAATAAACACGTGATAATAATAAATGTCTACATCTCCACCTACCGACTGGTCTGGGCTATTATATATAAGATGTTTATTTTTAGTTCAATTTTAGAAGGAATAGTACCCAATGTGTATAGGAAAAAAAATTCGAGATTCAGATTAAAAATTTAAAAAAGTAACAAATTATGGTATATTTATTGCTGAATAAAAAAAAGTATTTTATTCGCATTTGGTACGGCAACTATAATGTGCTGGCCCACTTCAAAGCAAATTTGTTTTATATTAAAAATTCGAGCGCACATATTTTTGATATTGCCAAAGCGCCCGGGGCGGCGAAATTGCGTACATATAAATAAAAACTTCATCGAAAGATTTGCAGAAATTTTAAATGAGTTTATGAAATCTGTGTATCTTAAATTTGGATTACTGAAATATTGTAAAAATACAGCGAAATGAAATAAAAACAAACACGCTCGCCGATAAGCTTAAAAGCAATTTACGGGAAAGCTCCTCAAAAGAAAACGTTTTTTGAAGTGAAACTTAATTTTCATTTCTTAAAGAAAATCCTGCTGCTCGAGGTAAAGAAACAGTAATGAAGAATTCAAATGAAATAAAAAATAATTTTACTTTCATTGTAACAATAGCAGTTTTGTTTAATTAATTTTATGTCGATTACTATATCTTTGTAGACTTTTCAAAATAACGATTTGTGTAGAGTCTTACAACATAAGAATAATTATTTAGCGATACAATGTTATTAAGAATTAACATCTTAAAAATTTGAAAAAATTCTTGAACGTTTGAACTATTCTAAGAATACCAAGTATATTGGTTGTTTGATTTTTTCAGCGATGCTATCTTAAGAAGTGAAACACGTGTTATGTGTTGTACTATAATAATAGTCATTAAAATTCTTCGTAAGTGAAATGTATATTTTTATGAAAACGAAGGTTGTTGACATCAATTTTGTCCACGAGATATCATTATTTTTAATGAATAAATTTGGACACGTCCCATTTTATTAGTTATATAAACCACTTTTTACGGGTTGCTTGAAACATAATCTTGTTAATTAAAATTATGTGTAATCACCCTATTTTTCAAACGGTTTCGAGTTTTATTTTAAATAAAAACAACAATATTATGAGAAAAATACTATACTACTTATATCAAGTTAAAGAATGTCATAAATATGAGATTTTTTGATCGTCTTAGTCTAATTGTAACCGTGGCCGAGTAATAAAAGGCTAAAGCTATAAGTATTTTTACAACCGAGAGTTCGACTTCTCTAATATACATTTTAAACGATGGTTATTTATTCAATTTTTTAAGTGATATGTTTCTTTACCTAATCGAGAACAACTGGGGATAAAAATAATGTTTTCTTTACTAATCTAGTTATTCTATCCTTTATCTTTCTGAAAACTGATTTTGAATGTTGACTTATGACCAGTCTTCTTTGAAATGTTGCGTTTTTAAATTTATGTATGAATAAAATTTTGGTTTTATATAGTAAAACATTTCCTCAAAAAGTTTCCATGAAAAATTTGTGATTTCAGTTTAAAATTATTGCGACAGACAAAAAATTTTTTTTTTGTTAAAATTCATAAAATAATATTGACGCGTTATTGGGTACTTTATTATTGAATTATAAAATTCAATATTTTCGCGTCTTTACGAGAAATAAAAAAAATGTTTTTTGTTCGGTAGTTTAAATTCTGTTTTATGACATAAAAATGATGAAAAGTGTAATAAAATATAGGCTTCATAAATAATTGAACGCGTTATGTACAAACCACGTATAAAATAATTTATAACGCGCGAGTTTTTCTCAAAGGTCTGTGAGATGAAAATGAAAAATTGCGCAGCGAGTTGATAGATACACACCAACATTCAGGATGTTTTAAAATTAATCAACCAAAAAGGTATGATATAATATCTTACACCTTCATCATTATTTATAATGTGTTTCTAATCAGTTGATAATTCTCAGTCGACGAATGAAACCAATCATTATATTATATATATTATTTTGTAGAATTCTTTTAGGATTTGAAAACTGTGTTTTTATTATTTAAAATCGTTCCACCAATACGTGAGATATAATATACACTGTACAAATTTCACCTTTTTGTTCAAAACGATATGACTAAGATTACTTAGCTAGTGACAATTTTAATGTGATATTTTCACTAGTTTATCAAAAGTATTCCGGTTTATAACAATTTTGAAATGTATACAATACATTATTACAAATTTTCCAAGCACGGTCCATCGCTGCCCTTTGATTTTGAATCTGGCTTAGCGATGTGATGAGGATGCCACAGGGATGTTTAAACTCCGATTGTGGCTTTGAATGTATTTGAGTCTTCTTTCACCCTACAAAGGATGTATTTGAAGAAACTATGGATTTGAAAAATTTGATTTCAATATGTAGTTATGTGTAAAATTTTGCTTAAAAAATTTGATTCAGTATTATATAACTCAAAAATACCACCAAAAAAATTCTAAGGCAGATAACTTACTGAATAATTAAACAAAATGTTGATATTTTTAGGACAATAGGACTACTCTAGCTAGGATACTTCTAAATATTACGTTAGCTAGGATATTTCTAAATATCACTCTACTGACTATACTCGGAAAGTAGCTAATTGTTAAACATCTCTTTGTTAAATGTATACAAATCTGGTACAAATCAATAATATTTGATTTATGGTGACTATTTGAATATTGCTTTTCCTGTTATTTGGATTTGTTTGAGTTATGAGCTGGACGATCGATATGCTCCAATTAATGAGAGTGAAAATGTCAAAAGAAGTTATATCTAAGTCTTAAAATTCAGTCAAGTGAGTGGTGTGACCAACAAAGGCGTACTAGCTTCCTCAATAAACAGAGCTGTTGATGATCGCTTGTCTTATGTGAGCAACGGGAAAATGGATACCATGAATAGGAAATTTGAGTAGAGTTACTAAGAGAAGCCATGAAATAGTTCAGTTTGGCATTAATGCTAGTAGTTCAAGCGGCAGATGTTTTATCACTCGAAGAGAAAATACATCATCGACAAACGTGCCCAATGTCTCAAATGCTAAATTGAATAAATTTTCATTTTATATAGTTTAAAATATCGACTGAGGGTGCTTGGTGGTATTTTAATATCAAATTTAAATCATTCAATATTTGCAGACTTGCTTAAGTTTTGTCACTAACGATACTGTTAATTTGTGCACTTGAGTGTCTAAAAGGTAAAAGGCGAACCCCGGTTTGGTAATGACAACATTTATGAAAGTGTACAAAATTTGAATGATTAAAATTTTCTACTTTTGATAATGATTGTTGAAGTAAAAGTCTTATCGCTATCCAGACCACATAGACCCCTGTATCGCAGTTGTAATGATGATGGCGAGAAAGCTTACATTTTTTCAAATCTCTTTCTTGAAGCGATGTGCGTTATCTGAATATATTATTTGTATGATGAGAAAAAGTTGAATGTTGAAAAATGAACATCCTTCGCATAAGGTGGCTTCGTATAAATCTAGATATCGGAAAGTGAGAAGTCAAATAAAGCTTGCGAGACCCGCAGACGTTTGACAAATGAAGGGAGAAAATGTTGACTCGCAGAGTGGCAATATTATTATTGCCGCATATAAATTTTGCGAAGCGCCGAGAATAAATTAAAAAGTTTTTTTCATTCAACTAACGGCGGAGAAAAAATCCCAGCACGTATAATAATACTTCTGCGTGTTTAATAATGTAGAATATAGACGAAATAAACATGTCAAGTATATGCTTATCGTTCAGTATTAGTATTAGGTGATGACTATCATTAGGTGAAAGCAACACTCAATATCCGTACCGTTTAATTGCATATCGATACATGAATTTTTCGTGCTTAAAAACTATTAACTTCAATACAGTAAGAGTTAACAAATGAGATCAATTTTTAAATTGTTTTTAGGGGAGTTTTATCGTTTGCCGGTTCCATAAACTAACAGTCACCAAAATTCAGACCTCACGAACCACTAAACTCACAACCTTCAATCCCACGGACCACTAACATGTTTTTTTTTATTACGAAATGGTAATTATGCTAATAATAACTGTATTATTTTTGTTGCTGTATGTTTGATATTCTTTGTTATTGTAACAACTCCGCGGACCTCCAACATTTTCTTGCGTACAATCAGTTGGTGATAGCTGCTGAACCCGAGTGGTCAACGCTCTTGACACACGTTAATGAAAAATGCGGTAATCACGGGTTTTAAACCTCGAACAGGCACTTTCATAAATTGGTTTTCCCTCAACGTATGGAAATGTGTACTTAAAACGGAGCGTAGGGAGAACGATTAGCTATTAGTATTTTCCAAGTCCCATCTTTAAATCCTAGCCCTCACCGAATTCACTTATGGTGCTTCGTTAAGAGTCCAAATGCTTTATACTGAGAGGGGGCGTTACATAAATATATTAAAAACAATAAAACACATTTTTTATATTAATCCGGACCGGTTTCACTCATAGCAAGCAATTTCAACAGTTGATTTTTTTTCATTTTTCATTCGTCAAATCTTCTATTGATGATTTGACATATATATTTAAAAGATAACTTACGAATTTAAAATAAATTCTAAGTTTCTTATGATGAGGCGTATCACGCAATTATTAATCACTATAAATATTCCAGTACACAAATTTGTTTATAATCTGAACTTGTAAAGGCCTCATTAAAAAGTTATTAGTTGTCTTCAAAAGAACATTATTCAAAGGGGTATTTTATTTTCTACTCAATTTGTTCATTTCAACGAACAACGAGCCAACTAAAATGAACAACATTGTAATAATGTAGAAATCATTAAGCAACGAACTATAAAAATTTTACAAATGAACGAAGAACGAGCATTGAATATTAAAAAGTTAACGATAAAACAAATAAATACGACGTAGAAGAACAGAAACATTTATCAAATAATAAATAATATTTGCTGAGTCTGTGGGCCGGCGAAAAAGAACGCTCAAAAGAATGAATTAGTTATGCTTTTATGATTTAAAAATGCTCTGTTCTTTCCTTTGATCGCCATTACAAGTTTTTTTTTCAGACTGTCGCCAATTTTGATTATTCCCGGTCCAATCCACCCCTCTCTATCATTATATTTATTCTACGTCTGTACAATTACTAATTGATTGAAAATTACTTGCAAAAATTGCATTCCTTCTCATAGATAGATGGCTTTTTAGCAATTTTATTACCAGAGGGGACAAACTTTGCATTGATGAAGTTTGATAGAATATAAAATTTGAGGAATGTAGAAACTTCAAAGAGTTATTATTTAATTTTTCTAAGATACATATATATTAAATAATATTTTTATATGATACACGTTCCATGTCTTTTAATTGAAGACAGCGTATGTGCAAGAAATCTATGTGAGAAAATCGCCTTTATAGTTTTACATATCGACTGTGTTTTGGCCAATTGATATAACCCTCAACAAATACGAAAATAGGTTAATGATTGGATTTCATTTTAAAGACGACAGAGCAGGTCTTGGCCAAATGATGTATATCAGAAAAATAAATTGACGACTTCTTGGAAGAGAAAAATAATTTTACATTGGTTATAGCTTTAAAAATTCTGTCCTGGCCACATGATGTAAGCCACTATTATATTGACACTTCCTGCGTATAATCCCGTATTTGCAAACATGAAAATTTACAGGAGTGGTTTTCAAAGATTCATAACGCAACTCACCGTATAATATTTTCGATAAAAAAACAGTTTTAACTATCGCCTGAACAATTTAAATTTTGAGGGTTACATCAATTAGCCGAAACACCGTCGATTATAAATTAAATGTATGGCATTTGAAAAAGCTGCGATTTTTCTCACACACTGTAGGCCACTTATTCTAGTTCTAAAGTTCTATTAAACGTAAAAATATGTTGCATCATTTATAAGTACATGATAGTTATAAGATGTTCTTGCATGATGCAAAAAAACAGTCAAAAGATAGTTTTTTGGACATTAAAAGAAATTTAAATGAATAAAGTAATATTACATCTAATTAATTACTATAGTGCGCATTCTTTGATTCATATCACGAGACTTGTTATTTATTAATAAACATCATCACTTACAGAAATTTCACTTTACATCGAAGCCATTTTGAACTGTATTATTTTTTTATGTGAAAACAGTGTCTGTGTATCATGAATCTGTACCTTAAACTGTCACCTTCTAACGATTTTTTGAATTTTGTGAAACGTATTCTGATAAAGAAAGAACCGTGAGACATTTAAAAAAAAAACAAGGTATGGGAGTACATGCTCGTATTGCATCCATGTCTTCAATTACGGGCTGTCAAATTTCTGTACACCTGATAACCGATTGCTGAAGGTTAAACTATTCAAACATATAAATTATTCTGAATAATGAGACAACTAAATTTATTTTAAACATAGCACATATCGTAAGCGACGAGGTAATACGAGGTAAGATAAATTGTAATGGTGAACATAAATAAATATAATATAAATAAATAGACCTCAAATTTATAAGGATTGTTTCGAATTAAATATTTACGTACAGGTGATGAAAACATTTTATACTTTAGATAAATAGTTATTTTCTTTTATAAATCAAAATATAATTGAATGAAGAACCATATACTCTAGGTAGAGTCTTCTAGAAAAATATCTTCCAATAATAATATGTGGTATTTGGTATAATATATTTAGATAGACTAATAATGGGTATATCTCAGTAGGAGTTGTTCTTTAGAACTACTTGATATTCGGTTGCTCAACCTCTCTATTTCAGAGAGAAAAAAGATAAAATGATTGGTTTTAGAATAAGGTTATTGGTTAGATAATTGCCTTCACTACGTATCGATGTCTTAATAATTTAATGATTAGCAAAAGCAGTTTTTAAAAATATGAATATATCTTTAAGTAGAATAAATAGAAAAAGAAACAGATTTGATTTTACATAAACTTTCCATGGTATTTCATTGGCATACCCTGATCCTTAGAGACAAGAGAGACTCAATCCATTTATCTTCAAATTAATGTCCCAATTGCTGGTCGATAGAACTTGAATGGAAACAAAATGGGGGATTAAAAAATGCATAATTTTTATGCGAGGGATGATGTACTAATCCCATTGGGACAGCGCTTGTACGACCCTTATCAAAGTCTATGATGCGACGTAATAGTTATGATTATCATTGTCATCAGTCTTTCTCAACTAAATATATTTTATTATGGATTGCAATTACGATTTGCCATGGTTGTATAACTATGACAGGAGAGTAAAGGAAAAAAAATAATTGAAAAACCAACACAAGGGAGCCAATATATTTTTCCTTTTTCAAAATAATTAAAATAACTATTCATAATAATTACATGTCATTTGAATTTTTTGTTTTCTTCATAATTCTTGTTGAGCAATGAATCTTTATAATTCAAATTGAGCCTAAATGTGACATTATATGTGTAGCACTACTAAATTTATATTAAATGATTTTATTTTGCTATCATAAATCCAACACTAAAAAATAAATATTTAAAAAAAAAATCAAAAAATATGCTTTGTGATTGTTCTGTAAGTATTTTGTAATTTTTGTTAAGCACGGTATATATCTGACAATAAGAAGTATTTCGAGTTTAAAATGAATTCAAATTCAATGATTATTTGCAGTAATTTACATATTTTATGCAGTTGGAAACAAGAATTATTAACCATTCTTTAATACGGGTATTTATCTATGGTTTATGAAGGTGTTCAATTTTTTCCTTATTATGTTTTTTATTCACACTATATTGTCAATAAATATTGTTCCCAATATAAATTTATATGATTAAATATTATTTTTGCGATATAAAACTATTTTTAGATATACACATAGATGTGAAAGAAAAATGCTGGTTGTTTAAATATTATTTTCAAATAACTTTTTGAAATACAATATTAAAATCGAAATAGAAAACATTGAATACGTATAATTCAAGACGTCCTAAGTCTCGATGAAAATTAATATTTTTGCGAGAGAGAAAATATTCTTCGGGGGTCGGCAGCTGAATGAGCTTTATGTTTATAACCTTTCAATTAAATGTTTGGAGTCACCAAAGCACTGGGAACTTTTCACCAGAGCCACTGTCGAGAGGCATTCAAAAGGTTAAATGAGGGGGTGGCGATGGATTATAATTTGATATTAAAAGTTCAAGTGGACAGAAAATTTCAAAAGGTATTTTTGTACAATTCGAGCTTTTTATTTAAGAAGTATCTCGAAAAAAAAGCAAATGACTTTTCTACTTAATGGAGATTTTAATCCAGCACATTAATTGATGAAAATATTACTCGCTATTAAGTTTGAGCGTTGAAAAAGTATTGGTAAGTGTCTGGAGTTTAAAATTTCAATAAAATTTCAAGTGGACATATACTATTCCTATATCTTTATTATTCAAGTAAATTTATTTTTAAAATACTGATTGAAGTCGTCAAAATTAATCAAACGTTTTAAAACAAACAGTCAAGGCAATAAGAGTTTTATTGGTATTGAGAAGTTGTTGTGTGTTGTATTCACTACCATCGATACGGATTAACACTACTTTTACACGGTATATTTGAAAACTAATTTACTGGAAGAGCAAGACAGCAATACAAAATTTGGTAAGTTGTGGCATCTCCACCTCACAGATGATATCCTTATTAAAAAAATGTCTGCCTGTTTTTATGCGGTCAATCTCGCCTGCCACACAGTGCGGCATCACTATACCAATACTTTCAGGGGTAGTTAGTTTCCATGGACATTTTTTCACTTATTCAACATTCGTAAGACAATATTTATTTCAATATCTATTTGTTACTTACATATCGCGAAAAAATCAAAATAAAGAGAAACTAACAATAATATTGTGTCCGTAGAAAATATTTTTCGTGAAATCGTCCGGAAAATATATTATATATATCCAAGCTTTAGTACTGAGAGCTACGCCGGAAAGTGTAGAGTGTAGACGATAAAGAGTATTCGATACGGGGTAGTATTGGTTTGAAAATTGAAAAGAAAGTTGAAATGTATTGTTTTGAAACAAGGGAATCGACTTTATTTTGAAAATGCTGACATATCGTCTAGCTGTAGATTACAAGAAACTAAAGATTACAATTTCCTACAAATCCTTTAAGCGAAACATTGTTTAAGGAATGTGTGTATTAAATGATAGTATTTTCAATTTCCTCGCAATCGGTTTGGTTTGACTTTGTCAGGAACTCAGAGGTAATAGAACGGACGCACCAGCCCCTTATTACGTCCAAAATAAAAGATAAGCGAGAATCGATCTGGCTTGAATATGTGCCTTCCAGTGTAGCCTGAATCCTGATTGTCTCTTCTACTGACATGATGGATAAGGTCACCCTGAGAGGCCGCTGATGACCATCTATAGCATACCGTGTAGTGGCCATATGCTCGAAGTAAGGAACGGATATGGATTAAAAAAAAATATTTAAAAATTCGAAATTTTAACATTTATTTGTCCATGTTAACAAATCAAGTAAAGTCACTTACAAGCTGGTAAGAGTGGTAAGCAAGAGCTTAATATAAATATATCATGTGAAATATTGTCACCTGAGAAATCAGTATCAAAAATTAAGTCACAGATGACGAATGTTTTGGACGTAGATCGTAAATAATATATTGATACTTTTTAAGCTCTTGTGTTTATTTGGAATGACGAAATGTTTGAGAAAAGTTAATTTTTTATACACTGAAGTATTTCTATTATTTCCCTGTATAAAATAACTCGTTTCTGGATGGTATACCTTATTGAAAAGAGGGCTACGTTATATTATGCCTACATACAATTTACAAAGGAAATTTAAAATTGATGAAAACAATTTGTATACAAGTTTAACCTTAGGTGTACATATCAAACAGGTACTTCGCTCCTTACACAATGCCCGTTTTACCTAAATAAGCAATGTTTCCGAAAAATGTTACAATATTCATTGAATGTAAGGGGAGAAAAAAAATACGAGGGAAATGAAGAAAGGGGACGGCACCTAGGGGCATTGCTAACAAGCCTATCGGATGCATTATTTTCAATGCATAATGCAAACTTTATTCTACAAATCCCCCCCATAAAAAACCTAATCCTATATTCCGTTCCAAATTTTAAAAAAGATATATATATATCGAATTATGTTACGGTCCCTTTGGTGCTTCCGTTGTGAACTCGGGGTCGGATTTATGGAATTTTATTGATTTCGATTATTAATATAGGTGTATAAAAAAACCAAACAAAAATGCGGTGCTGAAAAAAACAAACACAGTTTCAAACATATTTATGTTGAATGAGTGGTGCGTACGGGTTGGTTCTAGTGCCATTTGTTGCAATATTATTGTCAGCTCTCTATTTTGCAATCTTTTTAAGATAAAAAAGTGTTTTTTTTTAATATTAGCACATGGCAATAAAACCAATTTCAAATATTGAGTATTAAATGTTTTCACTTTTAAGGTGTTACCTGTCAATTATTAGTGGAAAGGAATTGTATTTTAAAAATAAAAAAAAAATTGTTTATACTAATTCCACAGGTTTATAATGCTCAGGACCGCTTTCGCTCATCGCGAGCACTATCAACTGATAAAAATACAACAATCACAGGGCTGTTTATATAAAATTGTATGTTAACAACTACAGGGTATATAAAACAGTAGGTTCATGAATTAAGACAAGAATTTACAGGTTATCAAACGAATTACATATAAACGAAATTAAATAGTCTACAATTAAAATGTTAAGGACCTCTAATAAATCAATGAATACTAATCTGAAATCAAAAATATAGCGATCATGTTTTATTTTTAAAATTAAATGTTTTATATAAGATTTCGGCGTCCGTTAGGATGTCGGCGTCCGTGGCGCAGTTGGTAGCGTCGCTGGCTATGGTTACGGACGTCTCGGGTTCAATTCCCGGTGCGGATGGTTTTCATATATTGATCTGTCAATCGATTTATGGATTTCTGTTCGTAGTCTGAGTCCCCCTCCCACCCATCCTCACGGGGCGTAGAGAGAGTGATTAGCTAACAACTAGTCTTGTCATAGCCTTATCCTTCTATCCCTACTCTCTTCGAAAAAAAAGAGGTTGAGCAACTGAGTAACAAGCAGTTCTCGTAGAAAAATTCTGTTAAGATACCTCCATTAGGAGACCATATGCTCCACATTGGGAGCGGACATGGAAAAAAAATATAAGATTTTGGGGACCACCAATTTTGCCTTAGTGCCTGTGTGAAAATTATACTTGGTTAAAAAATATCTTTGAAATTGCCAATTTGACTAAGTGTTAAATATATTTTTAATCTTTAGAAAAGTGTCATTCAACATTTGTTAAAAAAAGTGTCATGAAAATTTTTCATGTAACTTTTAAAAAAAGAAAGATTCTTTATTGAATGAATAAAACTTCCTTTTCAGTAAAGAAGTATTTAAGTATGAAGGATGTAATATAATGGCTTTATTTTAAAATCAAATTTTACTTGGAACAACATTAAGCAATTGCTCTACAATTTAACCAAAAGTTCGCTTCATATGCCAAAAACGTTGTCATTCTCAATAATTGGCAATGAATTTTGAATGATCATTATTAGAAATTTTCGTCAAAAGCTTCGTAGTTGAAACGGTAGCTGAAAACTTGTTAGGATGTCTATCTTGCCGTGAAGGTTCGAAACAATCTGTTAATGAAAATCTATTCGGGTTCAGCTTAACATCGGCAGGGCTGAGGCGGGGCCATGAATAAACAATTTAATTCTGTATCGAATACACCCATAACTTAATCACAATATTACACAGGTAGGCGGTCTTGATTATTTTAATTAAATCAGTGCAGAGGGGCGGATGTGATACCTGTACGTGTTATCAGACGAGAGATTAGTTTCTAAGATGGTGTGTCGCCTAATGATCAATTCCTACAAAATTACTCGTAACCGAATCCCAGATTATAGAGCTTCATAAGATTTGTTGTATATTCAAAATCCGTCTTAAAATATTTGAATAATAGTAATTATTAACGATGTGTTAAAACATTAAGGTCGTTTTTAATTAATTTTAAAAGATATGTAATAATTAGCAATTAAGTAAACAATCATAAATTTATTTTAAAAACAGAATGCATTTGTTTTTATACTATTTCTAAATTAAAAAAAATGAACATTATCTACTGATCATTTTAAAAAATGTGGATGTAGTACAAAACAAATTGTGTTTTAGTTTTAAAATATAATACCTTTCCGCCAAGAATTGACAGTTAACACCTTAAAAGCGATAAACAATAAAACTAATTCTAGAATGTCTAAAAAATATCCACGTAAAAGATATAAAAGTAATTAAAGTAGTCTAGGTAACTACACATTGCTGCTAAGCGTAAGTGAATATTATGAAACATATTGTTAGAATGTGCTTAGTACAAAATTTTGGAATTTGTAGCGAAGGTGTTTCATTATATTGTGATATTATCATTTTACGTTTAACGGTACAAATAATTACAACAATATAATAAAAAAAACAAGTAATAAATTATGAAATAATTACGTTCCATTCACTGGGTTGCTTTAATATCACTGACACAAGCTTTTCTCTTTAACGGGTTAGCATAAATATTCATTTATTTGAAGGAAACTTGTACAATACTAATCAATGTTTTTTTTGCTTTAAAAAATTTCGGAAGGACTTCATTTCTACTATTAAAAAGAAAATGTAAATATTAAGTTGATTGAAAATGGTCAAAAACGTCACGAGCGTGTGAGTATCGAATAGCCATGACGTATACCTCTCACCACGGGCAGCTTACGGGTTAATATCACCTACAGTACTGTAGCTCTATAGTTTCATTCATACGATAACTACATATTGTGTTCAAGAAAAATACTTCAAGGGTATCCTTTGGCTATTGCGTAATCTCATACCGTTTTCTGTGAAGTTCTCGACATAAATAATGCTGAGCTTTTCCTCACCTGAAAACAAAAGGGAAATAATGTTAGTACATTACATTCTTACAAAAAATAAGTCAGTAGTTTATAATCATTAGACAAAAATTGGCAAGTTAAGTCCATTACTTATCACCTACGAAATGGATATATTTTTTTGAGGATAACACAACAATAAATTCATCTAGAATCCTATGTAACAGAAGGTAAACATATTTATCTTCATGATTGAATTTTTACACTATTGTCTTTTTTCTCTCGTTTCTCATGGCAACTTAAATGATAAGAAATTATGAATTTTTATGTAATTTCAAATGATCTTTTAACTAACTCGCAAAACAACGGAGAGAAAATAGCTGCAAATCTAGACAAATATTATGGCCAGGACAGGACTAGTGCCTAGGCTAGGACAGGACTCTCGCTACGCCCCGTTCTTAGAATCAGAATCGTGAAAGGAAACTTTAGATATCACAAACATCCATGCTTTCGAACAGAAGCCATGGATGTTTCGCTAATGGTGGAATGTGATCTGATAAATTGGAAAGTTAGTTGGAAACCTTTATGCGTTCATTGAGTCCACAAATACTCAATATTGATTAAAATTGATATTTTAAAAAATAAAACACAATTCATTTCTACTACTTCCACATATTTATATTAGTCAGGACCGGTTTCGCTCATAACGAGCATTATCAACTGATGATGCTTGTGATGCTCGTGATGAGCGAAACCGGTCCTGATCATTATAAATATGTGGAAATAGTACAAACAAATTGTGTTTTATTTTTTAAAATATAATGTCTTTCCACCAAGAATTGACAGTTAACACCTTAAAAGTAAAGTTGATATGTCATTTTTACATTAGCTTACAGAAGAAGAAATATGAACATTGTTGAGTTATTAAAAATTCAATGGACAATTTCTAACGGATACACTTATTCAATTGATCTTGTTGACGGATAATTACTAACATACCAAATTTTGTCACCACATGCTCATAAATATTTTATTTTTAGAATAAACCCAATATGACAATAACGGCAGTATCCATTTTTGCCATAAAGGCACAGAAATAAAACTGGTATTTTAGATATAACGGCAACAATATTCACAGCGTTCCGTAACGATATTAAGAATATAATTTACAGCGTTTGGCAAATAACCTTTAGGAGTCTCAGTAAATATAAAAGAGGTGCATTTAACAAATTGAAATACACTCAACACCCCGTAGCAATATTTAAGGAGTGTACGTTCGACAGATTCTCAAACTCAAGCCATTAGGTAATTATTTGGTGAACGCTGGCGTCGAGGTGACCGGAGACGGAAATAACGAGTGAAACGCGTCACGTCCACGCCGGTCCGAGTTAAAGATGGCCTTTTTTGTGAAGCCCGTTAGTTGGGTCTCTTTTTCCAACCTTCTCGGCCTGTTCCTGACCATGGGCACGTGTTTTTATTTTTGCCAGAAAGTTCGGAATATCAGCGTAATTTGATTTATCGAGTGTGAATTGGCGACGAAATAGAAAAATAAAACAGGCGGCGTTCGAAATCGTTAAAAATATTCTCTCTAGTCTATATATTTTATCGAATATGACAATGTCGATAAAATAATGATGGCGGTTAATATTCAATAGCTGTTTGTACGGAATACGTAAATAACATGATTAACTTTGGTTTTATTATAAAAGAAACATTTATACAACTTACATGTTGTGTTTTTTTTTACTGTGTTTAAAATATTGAATAATTGTAGACTACTTATGCCAATATACGTTGTTTTATTAAGCACAAATGTTGTAAGGTATTCGCAAAAGTAGTATTGTACAAATAATTTTGGCTTAAGGCACACACCTTCTTGTCTGTTGTGGGCGATATAACACATTTTCGACACCATAAAAAAACATTTGATATATAAAAATATTGTATTTGCACAATAACTCATAATTATTTTCATAACTATTTGGGACAAGACTCTGCATCGTTGTGTACGTAATTATTTTCAGTTGATAATGCTCGTGATGAGCGAAACCGGTCCTGATTATTTTAAATATGTGAAAGTAGTACAAATGAATTGTGTTTTATTTTTTAAAATATAATGTCTTTCCACCAAGAATTGACAATTAACACCTTAAAAACGATAAGATAAGATATAATAAATCAACACTAATCAAATTTAAAAAAAAACACTTAATATAACTAACATCAACTTCAAAATGTTTACCGTGAAATAGTCATATCAATATATATAATATCAGTATAATATAATGTCACATACAATATATACATCTTATTAAAAATACAGTACATATAACAAAGTTTTATGTATTTTACTATCACATATATTTAAAATCAGTACGCCATTAAAGCACGTAAATCTTGTTTAAAAAACGAATTATAAAAATTTCATGAAACTTGTTTTGACATCTCTTAATTACATTATTAAACTAAGCAAGTGTTTGAAATATGAAAGAAAAAATATATTCGAAAACTTTCGACGAATTTGACGATTTAAATTATTCATTCGAAAAATTTGTTTTATTTGAAATATTTTTTGTTGTGAGTCGAGCTTAAATTTTACGTGATGGAAACCCATTACGCTTTCGTGAATTATTTTGAAATTGAGCAAGAAAGAAGAAAACACATTTATTTCTTTTTAGCTTCATTCAATGATTGAGTTTTTCCATTACTGGATCGCAATGCTGTTTCGTAGTTTTAATAAACAATTTGTGACATATATTATGTCGACTGAGGGTGATTGATGGAATTTCAATTACGAATTTGAATCGTTTAAATTTTGTACATTTCCATGTATTTCATCACTGACGACCCGGGTTTAGCCTTTCGGCTAATTCAGGCATTCGAGTACACGAATGAACTCGAACTGACAGTAAATGCTTTAAATCGTTTATATATAAGAAAAATTGTTAAGGGCTACATTGATATCTGAATTAATTTGTATACTGATTTGATTATAATGAATTTATACTTTAACTGGGAAAATAATCGCTTAAACAATTATAAACTCATAGGAATTTGCAATTTCAGGCGATCATAAGAATCAATTATCATTAAAATATATCAAATTTGGATTATTGAGATTTTGTACACTTCCATGTATTTTGTCACTAACGACCCGGGTTTCGCCTTTCGGCATCTTCAGGCATTCGAGCACACGAATGGACTCGAACTGAGAGACAGTAAACAGTGTCTAACGTTTATATAGAATATACAAATGCGACAAATATTATTTACGA
Organism: Himalopsyche phryganea; assembly: GCA_022494535.1. Classification (NCBI taxonomy): domain Eukaryota; kingdom Metazoa; phylum Arthropoda; class Insecta; order Trichoptera; family Rhyacophilidae; genus Himalopsyche; species Himalopsyche phryganea. The sequence continues at coordinate 2,182,350 of JAGVSL010000043.1, read as the reverse complement.
GGTAAGATATTATACGTCTGAGAGCCACACTGATACCTGAGTTAAAATTTCGATTAAATTCGATTAAAATTTCGATTAAAATTTCGATTAAAATTTCGATTAAAAAAGAAACTTCGACATTCGCAAATCACTTGCTAATGGAGAACCATACGTTTAATACGGATGATGGGGTTAAACTGTTGCATAAAAACATGGGGGATCATAAATTATTTTATCAAGAAATTTTGGAAATTAATAGAGCCCAGTTAAATTCCTTGCCAATTTTGAATGAGCAGCTGAACCTTCCTAATTCTCCGCTATTATATCCGATACGTTGAAACACCTAACAGATGTCACTAAATGTGGAATGATTGTATATATTTACCCATTCGTCGAATTACATCCCGTCAAAACCCACAATACTATTATAATTGTAAAATCACTGGTATTTCTAAAAGAAGTTGAAAAGCGGCAATTCGCCACTCTGTTAATATGGTGTTTACAAAATAAGGATTAGGGAGATTCCCGAAATTTTAACTCAGGTATCAGTGTGGCTCTCAGACGTATAATATCTTACCTCGTAAATAATATTTGTCGCATTTGTATCTTCTATATAAACGTTAGACACTGTTTACTGTCTCTCAGTTCGAGGCCATCCGTGTGCTCGAATGCCTGAAGATGCCGAAAGGCGAAACCCGGGTCGTTAGTGACAAAATACATGGAAGTGTACAAAATCTCAATAATCCAAATTTGATATTGAAATTCCATCAAGCACCCTCAGTCGATGTCTTAAATTATTAAAATATATAATAGAGATACCTACTGATTTTAACTTCGCAGCTTTAATGTTTTTTTTTATATATATCAACGTTATAAATTATTAACTAAATGTTACTGAGAGTTTATTCGTGTACTCAAATACCTGAATTTACCAGAAGGCGAATCCTGGGTCGTTAGTGACAAAATGTATGAAAATGTACAAAATTTGAACGATACAAATTTCAAACAATATTAATGTTTATACTTTAAATAATCTGGCTATTTCGTTAAGAATCTCACTTATTTCCAGCCAAATTTTGTTAAAATTGAATAGGACCACAAAAGTATTTGCATAAGCATTCTAGAATCAAGAATTCGACTTGAAATATGTTCAATAGATCGAAGCTTTCCTCGTATCAATGATAATCGTATGATTAACAAATTGATGCAGTGCATGGTTTGTGTACACAGGGGCTAAATCGGCGGCCCGTCGGCTGTAAATCGTAATCGCATATTACGGTCGAGAGAACGCCTAATCGGGGGTCGTGATTCGCATGCAAATGGGCTGCTGGGCGGATTCCGTTTCAAGACGGAGTGAAACTCTGAAAGACGCAATCAGGGGCCACCCACCGGAATAACTAACGCCGTCTTAAGCCTAAGTCCGAGAGGTTCCCATGGAACGGTTCCGCACAATCGCGATTGTGATTATTCAGGGTCAGCGGGAAGGCGCAAAAAAGCTCCCGATGCGGACTCAAAAAAAAATTGGAATTATATCTGGAAAGTGATCAAGTTTAAATTTAATGTGCGAACGTCGTTTGAATGTTAAAATCGTCTTCAAAATCGATTGGAAAATGCAAATGAGACGAAGTGTGTCGAATAGTTTTCTTATACAATATAAACTAGGGTATCCAATCCCAGACTATTTTTATGATCCCGGGATTTTGGGATTCCCAATATTTTAATCCCGGGATTGGTCACTAGGCATAGTTTTACGTTTTAAATTGTATATTTAAAATTAAATTTGTGTTCCATTATTGATTATATTGAAAGAAGCAGCTGATTTAATTTTTATTTTGAGCATAAGAACGGTTCTTTCATTTATTGAGAATCAGACATTATCTTAAATCACGAAATGATTACGGGATTGACTAATTGACAAGGATCCAAGGATTGGAAGCCCTAGCATACACGTATTACACATTGATAACACAAGTATCGATCGTGTTTATCGCTGTCTCGTAAAATTGAAATTATCACTTAATGTTTACAATAAAATATAAGCATATTAATTTGTAGATATTATATACCATACTACATTCGATACTAGAATACATTATTACGAAATTCCCTCTCCCATTTAACAGTTTTATTTTCTATTTTCAGGCTCATATTTTTTTTTTGGATAGTAAATTAAATAAGTAGTCAGTAATACATCAAAAATATTGAAAAATCAGCTATTCAAACCAACTCCTTAAATAACTAAACCTTTCAAAAAAATACTGTCATTGGCTAAATAATTAGTTACCCTTTGTATTGCAAATGTCGGTGTTAATCACTGTTTTATATTTTTCTACATGTGCTATGTACAATAAAGTAAAATTAGTGAAGCATTTATTTACTCAAGAATTATTTTCGATAGTTGATTGCACCATCACTAAAATTAAATGGTTTTAACGATAGCCTGATGCTGAAATATCAATCAAATATACTGAATATGTCTTATAGAAATAAATGCTTTTTAATGTTTTATCATATTAAAGTCAAGTTACTCTATCAAGTTAACTTTTTTTTAATTTATACATCAGTATATTCAATTGTAAGTTTTAAAAGATATTTTGATCGGTGTCGAATAAACTTTAACGATATACAATGCAGGTGTTTTATTATATGATAAAGATAAATGATAAGATTTAAAAAGCCGTTTAATATTGTTTGTGGCAATACTGGCAAAAGGTTGTACTTTCGCAATATTTTATCAAATATATCAACGCCTTAGTCTAGTTGTCCAAGTAAACACTCACCGCCGTATTTTCGAGGCCCCATTAGGCCTTTTAGGCCGAAGCTGCCATCTATGGAATCATTTTGGCAAATGTGTCGAAGTTAGGAGAAGGAAGTGCAATAACAATGAAAGGGGTTAGTCGGTTATGTTCTCGTCTGGCTTTTGCGATGAATGCGATAGCCAAAAAGTCAGCTCGAGGACATGGAGAGCATTATATAAAAGCTCTGGAATTATTTTAATGGAGTTTGTGTGGCGGGGCATGGAACGTTTGTGTAGAACAAAAGAATCGGGAACTTAATAAATTCAATCTTTCTTGACTAATTACATTAAAAGCGCCACGATAAGTACTGAATAAAACCATTTTGAATTGTATTATGGTGGAATGACTTCATTCGGTTTCTTATTTATTATATGATTTTGTAATAAAATGTTTGATAATTTAAACATTAACAAAGCATTAAAAAGGTGCAGCCAATGTCAAATTATCAACAAAAAGTAATGAAATAACAATAGAATAGATAATATTAACAAAGATTTTGAAAATTAATTGAATATCTCTCAAAATACTATAATTTTTTTTTAAATCGTTCTCATAGTGCACGGTGAAATAATTAGTATCATTTAATTGATTTGAAAATTCGTTGGTAGAACTCCATTATAATAGGATAAAATAACTAAGTATTTAGTTATACAAGTTTTTTATTAGGTAGTTGATAGCTATTTCGGCATTACGTCAAAATAGTTCTGACTTTGTTATTTTATCCTATTTAATTTGTATCAATATATCATTACATATCCTATATAAATACATAATCGCACCCCGAGTGTAAAACAGTTGTATGTGCAAATTTCCAAATTTTGATTTTATTTCTGATTAGAAATGGTATTTTTATGATGTGCACTAGCGTAAAACAGCAGTATCTGTATTCCGATTATTTTAGTCTAATAATACACTTCGAAATTATTCGCATTTTCATTGTAAAGAGATATTATTAGCAATACGTTGGACTTCCATTATAAATAACGTCTACAATAGTTAAAAATAATCTAAATGCAGTACTATCTGCGTTGTTGTCCTTTTACAATAATAATTTACTATGGTTTGGTAGAAAATGAGCAAATAATATTCTTTGTTTGCCACACTAAAGTCTGTTTTTTTGGAACAATGAAATTTGCAGATAACACTGTTTTACAATAAGGGTACGATATGTAAGATAAGTATTTTTAAAGATGAAAGTCGAATTTCTCCAGTCATTAATAACATTCAACCAAAAAAAGATAATCATATTTTTTTGAAAAGATTTATCAAATACTTCGTTTGCTCATTAAAATGTTAATTAATAATTATTAAACAACTGTAAAAAAGTTATCATTTATTATTTTATTCTTCAAGCACAATCAACAAAAATCCATAAACTGGAAAAATAATAAAATTTATCTTTATTTATTACAATATTATTATTTTATTCATGTAACTATCACTGCACAAAACTGGAGTAATGCACGATAACGATATTCCAGTTGCATAGTCACTGCATTACTGCAATTACGTTTCCGGTAAATGCATCTGTGTATACAAATAATAATACTGCACCTCACGTGAATACTGCAATTGAACAAATTTTAATTAATTAAATGAATTTTTTTAATGACAAATTTGTATGTAAGACTTTTTTATTTATATGCTAATAGAGATATTTGCTGTATCATTGATTCTTTGTGATATTATATTTCGTAGCGATATAGTAAAAATCCATTTACTGGATTGATGCATCAGGAAGAGTAGCTGGGTCTAAGGGTTTCATTCCAAATAAATATACACTTTTAAATTGCACGAGGTTCTATCTCAAATAATATAATTGACGACTTTTTGAATAGTTACAGTAATAAGGCGATTAATTGAAAATTCAAAAATAAATTATATGAAACTTTATTATTACTATATTTTTTTGTTAAGTTTTTGTGCTTGTCTTCACACTCATATGTTTATTTGTGAAATCTAAATATGGTTAGTCCCTCAAACATATTTTATTTTCGATTATGAACCATTTTAAACTAGGAAAATCAAGTAAATAAGTTTAATTTTTCATCCATGTATTGAAAATTATGCAAAGCTCACTACAAATTGGACAAAATTGATTTCCATTAGAGTATTGCAACATAATGATGAAGTTTTAGTGATGATTTGTTACAAAACTTTTTTAGGTCGTAATTTTAATGTAAAGGTAAAGAAATAAATGTTGAAAAGATCTTGTATGTATCCGATATTAATTCTTAAACATTTGAAAATATAATTGAAATTGATCAGATGGAGATTAGAACCTAGTCAACAAAAGATATTAATACAAGTTACTGTTTCAAAGCCATTACTTTTGTGTGAGCTTTTGGCTCAAATAGGACTTTTTAAAAGGATTTTTTCGAAAATCATACGCTTAAAAAGCTGCGAATATATGAGTAATTCAGTGTTGAGACGTGTCGGCGGACTCGCGCGTGGTACACACGTGGACAACGGAAATGTCCGCCCCGTACGTGACCAATCAAGAGGCATTGTTTGCGGGTCGTGCCGGCTCCACTAAATGGAGCCTCCCCGGCAACCTACCTAGCTTTTGACCAGAGCAGACATTCTTCACAAAAGTTTACAATATAAAATTGTTATTCACACTATCAATTGATGACTTTCTACTAGGTTTTCACTATAATGTTTTTAACAGAGCAAATGAAATTTAACAAAACTGTCTTTTTATGAAAACTTTTAAGTATTTATACTGCCCTATGAAGTATTTTACACCCAGGTATTTGACAAAGACTAGTTTTAAACTAATAAATGTCTGAATAAGGATTTAAACTTCAGGTCACACTAAAACAAAAGCTTATTCATAAGCGATCTCGTTGAGAATTATATTTTATCCGTCGATAATGCTGTCGATGGGCGAAACTGGTTCTGACAATTTTAGAAATGTGAAAGTCATGCAAAAATTTATTTTAGTTGAATGAAAATTTAGCGTTTTGCCGAATAAAAAAATTTGCAGTTCGCTTAACTTTTATGATACTTTATGACATAATACCAAATATCAGTTGGCTCATTTCATTTCTAATTGACTCACTTGTATCTTTGTAAAAAAAACCATAATTTTTTATGTAAATAAAACGTATTTTATATAATATTTACATAAACAAACATTGAGAATCACATGTACGATCATTTTTTTTCGCAATCTATATACATAGGTTAAGTGAAGTAAATTTCGCTTTGAAGAAAATAAACTAGAAGTCATTTGGGATATGAAACTCAACACAGCCAATGAAAACTAGAAACTTTGATAAAAAATATTATAAAAGTCTTCTTACATCAAACAATTTACTGTTAAATGGAGTTTGCCATAAAAATGTTTCTCTTCAATTTAAATATTTGCTGCTGACAGTTTCTACATTTTGTCTGTATTAAGAAATCATTGAACGATATTAGATCTACTCTATATTATATATGATATAATAATATTATATTGATAAAGTTTTAAGTATAATTTGTCATTTTTATAACTTCATTACTGTTATATATTATAAATTTTAATTATAACATTTGATTTACATATCGTTTTCATACAAAGATTACAATGAAAATAAAATACCATATAAATAATGTAAAAATATCTGCCATTACAGGTGACAGCCATTACGTCAGATAATTTGAAAAATTGAAATCATACGAGAAAACTCATGTAAGAATTGTTTTTTAAGTCATTCGAGATCAACTCGAGGTGAAGAGATATCACAAGCCACCATTAAGATATCCAATCTCGGACCCTTTTTATGATTCCGGGATTTCGGGATTCAGAATTTCTCAATCCATTGGTCATTAAGTGTAATTTCGTGTGTTAAATTATACAATTAATACCTAATTTTCGTCCATTTTTGTGTCAATTGGAATGCATAAATGATTTAATATTTCTTTGGGCATCGGAACGGTTTTCTTTATTGGTTTTGAAACGGACAGTCATTTACAAAAAAGGAAAAAAATTGAATAAAAAGAAATTAAAAAAAACATGATCAGAATGGTTCTATATTTTATTTTATTTATTACATTATTAAGGTAGATTTTGCCAGATGGTGTCCAAAAAGAGGACATGTCCTTCAATTCTACTTTAAAATATTGTCCTCTATCAATTTAAGAAGTGGTCCTAATTTGTCCTGAATTTCAAATTGGTTAAAAACGGCTGTTACGAAATATGAGAAGGAGAGAGACCACAATAAATTTATATAAATTATATAGGTATTATAAAAATACGTACATGAACACACTGAGGTATACGTTGTAGTTATTTACGATGCTTTAATTTGATATTTGCATTATTTTTAAGCATTTACAGTGAATCCCGGAATAGATAATTAGACAGTCCTAGGATTGCAAGCCATAGTTACCAAGATCTCAAATTTGAATTTGAAATGTATCTTGTCGAGGCTTGAACCAAGACCCACCTGGTGACTAGGGTAACGCTCTTACCACTAGACTACAGAGGTCGAAAATATGTTTTATGTAACTGAATAATGGTCTTTCATATGTTTTTCATGCAAACGTGCCAGGCTTGAAATAGTATACGATTTGTTTGAAAACTTCGCTGGCCGGCTTGGCTGTTACTATGGCTTCGACCAGTCCTAGGGAGTATAATTCGCGGCCAAATTGTCAAATATTTTTTTATGTTATTTTTTCGCTAACCGTTCGTTAGTCGCCCGGAAAGATGGAAAGTGGCAGTGCGTGGAAAGAATCTGAAAAAAGGGTGGCGTAATGAACGGCTTAAATGATTATTTTATTTAACCGCAAGAGGTGATTCATTTATCTGGAAAGTAATATTCTAGCCTATTCTAAGAATAATGAAAAAGATTTTACGTGAATAGAAATCAAACGGCATTTATTTAAGAAGAAACAAAGAAAAAATATTTGAAGAAATTGTTTGACTGATACAGGTATAATTCTTCTTCAAATATTTGGCTGACAATATTCATTTCTTTTACACGTTTTAAACAGTTAAACGAAATATTGAAAAAACAATGCGGAAAAATGCACAGTAAAAACATGAAGTAAAAGAAACCCGAAATCATTTTTTAAGTTTTATTTACTTCCTTAGCCAAAAATAATGAATTCTTCATGATAAAAGCAAAATCAGTCTTGATAAAACTCATTTAATTATTTTTCAGAAGGAATGTTTGAAACGATTTCATCTTATATTTGGGAAATATAATACAACAATCATATATGATTTAACATTTACTTGATGATTGCCGTCGCCGAGCAGTAAAGCTAAATGGTCTTAAGCTGGCATCACTGCTTCAAATTTAGAAACGTTGTTGACAAACATGCATTTTTTAATCGATTTAAAAATATGTATTGATGAAATTGTATGATCTTACAACCCCTTCTACCCAAGTCTGCGAAATGGTTGTAGCTAGAATTTACAACTATAGCATTTTTCATGGCATTCAGTCACGTAGAGTGATTGTCGAAAAATGAGTTCTTTTCAAAAAATTTCTGCTGAATTGTTTCATTAATATCGATAGGTTCTTTATTGTGAGAGAATTGGTTTGTTTTTTATGTGTGTAGTTTACTTAAAGGCAAGTTGGTAATGAAAATGTGTGACATAGTGACTATGGGAATGCTCTCATTTAACTGCCGATCGTATAAAACATCTGACATAAGTTTATATACAAAAAATATTAATTAAAATACATACAATTAGGAACTCACAAAAAAATAATCAGAAAAGAATATAAACATATTAAAACACTATGTAAAAGTAATTCTGTGAATTGTAAAGCATCAAAAGTGATTATTTTTAATTCACACCACCCTTGATTATAATAATTATATGTGGCAATTTTTACTTTGAAATAAATGTAAATTTTGAAAGAAGTTTGGTTCGTTTTTTATAATCAATCAAACTTGTTAAGCGAATAAATTAATGTACGTTTTTTAATTTAGTAGTAATTAAAGTTCCCTTTTAACATTTATTTGTCTAATAACATATGAAATACTATCCATCAGTGCTAATACGACTAATTATATGGCAATAAACTCACGCAGTCATTCAAAATGTCATAGGGGAGTTGAATATCAAGTATCGTTCAATAATCTCACCTGTCAAATGATAAACTACAAATATAGACGACATGTATATTTAAGGAGTTTAACTGCAAGTCGTGTTCGCTTTAAAAGTTAACAGAATAGTAAATACTGATTCAAGTTCTTGAGAGTGTCAGATATAACACAACTGTATTGAAAAATATTGCTCAATTATTTTCCCGGTCGCCGTAGTATAGTGTGTTTTGTACAGCTGCCGTGGTTGGCTAAAAACAATATTTTATTTATATGCACTAAAATATATATTTTTCATTTAACAACAGGGTGAAAATTTTTTTATAAAAAAATATGTTAAGTATGTTCAATAGTAGTAGTTTAATAGTATTCAATATAATAAATTGTTAAAAAGCTATGTATATAAAAGTAAGGATAGAAGGATTTGTCATTTGACATAATCTTTCTACCCTTTCTCCTAACGATAAGAGATTGATTGAATAACATAACCGCCTATTAAATATTATACATATTATACATTCTTTTAATACTTCACCAATAATAAAACAAATCTAAAATTGCGAAACCATTGCTACCCAATAGGATTATCGCAGAGTTGCAACGAGTCGTGTGGAACGACACCAGGATTGAGAGCCTGTCCAACTGAGTTGCGGTCTATAATCGTCCTTAACCGATTCCTGGACGTGACTGAAAATTGTCACGTATCAAGTGGAATATCTACCCTCAACAAGATGCAACGGCTAAAGTCACGAACTACGCTTAATTAAGTCTGTTTTATAACCATTTTTGACGTGCGCTCACTGATGGCGTTGCTGCGTCATGAACAGCTGATTAAACACTGTTATCGGTCAATTTTAAGTGAGATATTTTTACAAGATTTATAAAGCAACTTCAATCATAATTAGCTGTAATAATAAACATTATATAATGTTAAGTGTCTCTGGTTTTTTTTTTGATTAGAGAGTTCAAACTAAAACACCCTCCCACCCACCGATCCTCAAAAACGGGGCGTGGTGAGAGCAATTAGCTAACCACTAGTCCTGTCCTAGCCCTATCCTCCTATCCTTACTCACTTCGAAAAAAGAGAAGTTGAGCAACCATATGCTCCACGTTGGGAGCGAACATCCTAAAAAAATAAATATAATAAAGTAAAACTATTGGACTATTATTTGTAGTTGTAGCTTTAATAGCGTGAATTCAAAATAGCCTTCAACAATAATTTATAATTCTAAAATCAATCAATACTTTGATGTTTTTAATCTTATTAAAATGAAGTGCTGTCAAGCAAATTCCTATTCAATCAATAGTATTGTACAATTTTTATATATTAAACTACTATAATATTAAACTACATGCTTCACTTTAGATGATGCGTGATAGGATAAATAAAATAAACTGTTTTAAATAGCCATAGTTTTATCAAATATCTCATTAAAAGTAATTTTAATTCAATGGAGAAAAGCATCTAGGTTTCTTTCGAGTTTCACTGATATTTTCTTTTGAGCAATTCTTCACGTTAAGAGAGCATTCTATATCAATTAGTTTATGTTTGACTTGTGAGTGTACCACTTACAATAATTAATGTATTAATAAAAAATCTATATTATTAAAACGAGTTTCAGTTCTTGCAAGAAGCTGTTGAAAACCTTCTCTAACTTCTTCATTTTTAACGTACATTGTCAAAGAGTTTACTAATAAATCTGTTCGTGTATTTCTGAAATAGATAAAATAAGGCGTACATTCATCTTGATAAAAACTTAGCTTTATCTGAGATTTATCTATGCACAATAAAATTTATTTTACTTAACCACCACGCTAGTATCTACTGTGATTGTACTGTCAAACAATATTTAAAACTGTTTCGTAAAACACTGTGGTAGTAAGTTTACTAACAACTTCCGTAATCATATACTGTAGTTAAGCATGCCACAGTCCTAACAAGCATAAACGTTTTATAACCAAAAAAGATCAATTAATAACAAAACTTTTAAAGAACATACTCAACTGACCAAAAAAACAAAACAAGATTCGGAGAAAAAAGTTAAAACATTTGCCGGCGTGACGAAGTTTAGGCATAAATAGCCAAGCGTGTGAGGAGTATTTTGACATATATTTAAACTAGGGTGCAGTAATTTCTTTTGACAAAAACTGTCTGAAGAAACATCAAACAGAATGTGTCACCGGATAGCAGGAGGTAGAAGATCCTTAATGGAAGCAGTATTAGCTTTTTGTCCGTTCGAGGAGACGGCGACGTGACTCGTAAATGCGACACGCGTGTTGAGAGAGAGCTTTCTTAGCTGGTAGTCATTTTTGTTCATTACTATTTTTTAAACAGAAACAACACACAATTTCATGCGGTTGTATATTTCAAACGAAAGCGTTTGAATTGTTATCTGACGCGATAAAAAAATATTTTATTGACGCATGAATAAATTATTTTCAATATCGTATTTAATAAGTTAATTGGTGCTGTGGTCAACGTCCTTGGCGTCAATTATGAATCTCATGGGTTTGAATTCCTGCACGGACAATTTAATAAATTGTTTTTTCAATCGGTTTATGTATTTATTTTCGAATGCAAGGATGTTTTTGATGTCTGAAATTCCCTCAAAACCATCCGATCCCAAAAACGGGTTGTAGCGAGAGCGATTAGCTAACTTCTAGTCCTGTCCTAGCCATACCCTGCTGTCCTTACTCTCTTCATTAAAGAGAAACTTAGTAAAAGGGAGTTCTCGTAGAAAAATGTGTATTGAGATACCTCCATTAAAACGCCATATGCTCTACATTGGAAGTGGACATGGTTTTAAAAAAAAAAGTCCTTAGTTCCTCATTAATTATATGTATAGCTATTTCATCAACACTCTATCGTCAGAAATATGATGGTACAATTCATTGATTATTTAATATATTTTTTAATTATTGAAGTGACTGGAAATTGTTTTCTTAATTAGGTTTCATGTCTTACGTTCTTGCTACTAAATGTTAACTTTTTTTAATCGCGTTTTATACAAACTTCTATAGTGTTTTATACAGATATAGTTGTTTTATTAGTCAAAAATAAAACAAGTTAATTGAGAATATATATATACAAACACAAAAAATGTTTTTTATTGTATTGTTGGTTGATTTTAATTGAATTTTTATTAAAAATCGACAACGTAATAACGGATAAGTCAATTAACGTTTATAAAATAGTAAATACTACTAAGCTTCAAAATATGGTCTATTTGTACTTTTGCTAAATTAAAAGATGAAATCATATGCAAATTAGACGGTTATGCCACCCGTAGCGTCGTATGCGGAAACACTCGAGAAAACGTAGTCCCGTTTGACGTCGAAACTGTTTGTTTTTCACAGAGCTTGTCAGTCTGGTTTAAGTATGTAATAATTTAAACAGTGTGTACTCAATTTCAGAACCCAACTAAGTGTAGGTTTTACCAAAATATACTAGTCGCTGAGACTAAAATCCTTTGAAATAATTAAATAACTCTTAAATTACCATACATAATAAATAAATCTCATTCCGAATAGAAATTAAAATCATATTTATCAATTTGGTAGCTAAGAGTGAATGTATCAAACTATTAAATTGCTTTTCATTATGATATAACTTTACAAATCTTTTATTTGACTTGTGTAATTACAGATATTTTAACATTTTGGAATAGACCTGCCTCCAACCTTTGCGGTCGACTGCTAGAGAGAAATCATTATCGCCTGTCTCAGTGTGTGAGGTAGTTCAGTTTCTATGACGTTCGATTAAGTAATTTCTCGGTGTATGACAGGTTCTGTTGGTGTCTCAGCTTTCTTCAGTGTTGTCAGCTCTTCTGTGTTTTAATCGTATTTATTAATTACCCGCTTAACTATCTCGTCGGATTCGTTTCTATGGTAGCAGATGTGACTAAAAATAGGACGCTATTTGGTATTAAAAAAAGCAAACCAATTCAAATAAATTTTAATTAGATGTGAATCCTATTTGGCTTATCTCAAATAAAATTATAATCTTATATATAAAAATCAGTGTGGTTTGTTTGTCTCTTATGTACTGCCATACCGTTCATCCGATTCCGATAAAACTTTGTCAAGTTCTTGGTTGCACTTGCACAAAGGATATAGGCATAATACAATCAGGCCCGAGCCTTACAATAGGTCTTATTATATATAAAAATCAATCTCACAATCCAGATATATCTAAAATCTAAAATAAAAATCAAATATGTACAAATAGCGACACCTCGGAAAACCTTCTGAGTTATTTGTGTATGCACCAGACAGGAAGAAAAAATATTGTGTGTCCAAAAGCACTTCAAAAAACAGAATTAAAACACTTTTTTTGAGTGGCATTGCAACGCATGCCGGGTACTTACTAGTATTAAATAAAAATAACATAATCACACCGGTGATGGTGCTTTTTTTTAAGACTTTTCTCTGTATACTATGTGATTCAAATTCAAAGATGACAAAAACTGTTTTCTAAAATCAGGATTTTTTAAGCATGGGAAAAACAGTTAAAAAATATTCAAATAATGTCAATAGGATTAACGTAAGATATCAAGTGTAAACATATCCCATAATAATCCTATAATAAATTAATGATTATTGCATAATTTTATCTCTGTATACATATTGCAATATATATCACCGTAAGATAATTTGAACGCATATAAGAAATTAAAGATGTTATATTACGTCTCGTTTGCGGCCGTTTTAAAATAATCCTTGGTATGGCTATTATTTGAGGTCATCGCCTTTATGCCACTGTGATCATATGACACTGCTTTGCCTCTTATGAAACGTGAGTGATTTTGTTGCAAAAGTCCTCAGAGATTTTGTATACACACGCACCGCGACGGGTCCTCCGATTAAAAATTTAAATGATTAGGGTATCACAAGGCTGGAGGAGCACAGAGGGAAATATTGATATTGAGCAAGCTAACGACGATACTCCAACAGGGGGCTGTTGGGGATTCCCTCTGAATAATTTATGAATATCGTAAGTAAGGGCGTCTGCATATTTTATTAAACAAATATAGTGAACGAAGTGGGGTGGAATTCTGAAACGAAATTAAAATCGACGATATTTTTTGAGCTCTCTGCCATAAAATCAAACACAACACAGTTTTTGATTTATTTTGTATTATTTATTGTATTGTTAGGTCCGTATTGGTGTAGTGGTCAACGTATTTGGCTCCGGATGTTGCCTTGACTTGGGTTCAAGTCGCGATACGGACAGTTTCATAAATTGATTTTTAATCGATTTATAGATTTCTGTTCGCGTGCATGGATATTTGTATTGTCTAGAAATCTCTCTCACCCATTTGTTAAAAGCAACGGAAGGTAGCGAGAGCAATTAGCTAACCACTAGTTAAAGTCTGTTGAGATACCTACATTAGGAGACCATATGCTTCAAATTGGGAGTGGAGATGGTAATAAAAACGTATTTTTATTTTTTTTCTGAGATCTGCTCACGGAAATATCAGGGAATAGGGAAGGTTAATTGATTATTTGTATTAAAAATTATATTATTAAGGTCGGTAAATTTTTAAAATGTTCCTTATATAAATGAAATCGATCTTTTTATAATTAATTGAAATGTGGAATATGTTATAAATATTTATTTTAATTTTATTAAGTTACTTAGAATATTCACCCTTTAAAGTAAACCAATACTGATGCACAAAAACAATTTTCGCGTTTTTAATAACTTAATATAATTTCACTAATGGTTACGTACCTATGAAAAGTATGTGCTTATGAAATTCGCATGCGTTCAAAGTTCAGATATCGGTTTTATCATGCATGGCAGACACAATGAAAAAAAATATTATCATTTTCTGTTTAATATTTCTCTACTTGGCTATATGCATCGTATTACTGAGAAGATTTGTTGATCAAACTCACTATTTGCATTTGAGAGTCAATGAGTTTTGGCGAGGGATTGCAATGTCGTTATTATTGAAATTATAAATGTATTTTGTATTGTTATTAAAAAATAAGCGAAATCAAAATGTAAATATAATTAACTTTTGGTAACATAGAAACAGTTTTAGGAGTTTAATGTTTCTGAACTGCTAGACGTCCATTTCATGTCCTAGATGACCTCGGCGGTACGAGTTGATGTTATTCTTAACGTGACTCAGATTGATACACATGTCATTTATCATACACACATATTGTTTTTTTATATCTTGCAGTAGTTCAGGAGCTGGTCTTCGAAAAATCTGCACCTATAGTCGAGTTCGCGATCATAGTTATAATTTTATTGCTAAGTTTTTTTTACCATTAAACAATATTGGGTTGTGACGCTCATATTACAAAATATAAATAAAATAATTTTATGTTCGATTTTAGTATACTCATTTTTGTTACGTTTGTTTTTATATTGTACCGAAAAACCATTTCTGTTGTTTGCACTCGGTTTTGCGATCCCTAGCTATATCTTTATGTAGAAATATATTTTATTATTTTGCATTTGTATCGAAAATTTACATAATACCAGCGTAATGAAACATCTTAATCGAAATTCCTACTGTATGAACATGTTTGTGGTAATTTATCCCGCGTAATGATTATGATGCCGTGAATATAAAGTTGTAATAACTTAGAAAATGAAGTTTGTGAAAATTTCACGTGAGTTGTGGCGTATAATAATTTAAATGCAAATGTGAAATTCATGAGGTCGTGTACTTTATGGCAGATGTTGAGCAATTCTGGCAGTTTAATGCTCAGAATTAATTGGATTTTGGGTTATCGAATCAATGGCGACTATTGCAAGTTGACGTTACCATAAACTATATTTGACATGTTCATTTATTTATCAACAGCCTAAATTGATCAAAGTACATTTGGTAGACATGTAAAATGAAGGTATTTCTATCGAATAACAAAAGGTTTCAGTCATATTTTGACAGGTTAATATATATAATATATTTTTATATAGTTTTTGAGGGTATTTTATTTTGTAAAAATTAGAAGTAATATAACCCTACGATTTTGGATACAAATGATGTCAAAATAGAAAATTTAATTAATAATGTAAACCATTCACGAAATTTATACATTGAAAAACAGAATACATTCTTAGATTAAAAATAAATTGATGATATCGAAAGCGGTCAGCATTGTTAAATTTAATATTTAGGAAATGATTTTTTTATTTCAACGAATAATTGTTTAGTTGTTAAAGTTGTAAAAAAGTGTTTTTTAAGTAATTATAATGATAAGAATTTGTATAAAATTTATAAAAGAAAGTTCATATTAAGTCTAAAATTTTTTTTAGACATATGCTATGTCAATTATTATTGATGCTTGCTTATAAAGCAACTTCACAAAAAACATTATTTTTTACTCAAAGCAAAAAAACTTAAGAAAAAGTTTTTCAAGTATTTTAATTATATTGAAAATTAGACCTGTTTTTTTACGAGCGTTATTTTTTCCATATTAAATCATAATTTATATGAAAACAAGCAAACATTAATTTCAAACGAAAGACTCTTCAAAGTATTTATTTCAATATTTTTTATATAAATTTGAAACAACTAAAATAATGTAAACGTAGCTCTCCTATGTTTTTTTTCAAATTAATTGAGTGTTTGAGTTTACAATAATTATTTTTTCATAACTTTTATTCACTCCGGATATGAAATGGAATGTTACGAATTCCGAAAATTAAGATCGAATTTTTGGGTAAATTCAAAACTCTCAAGTTAATGAAAATATAACAATAAAATTCATAAAATGACTATCTGGCAGTAAAAATGATTATGAGATATGCCTTAGGAAACTGAATAAAGGCACGGACCGTTGGTATTCGTTTATATTGGAAGTCGTAAGCTTGCAAAAGAAACATTCAAATCGGAAACGTCACCCTTCGTTTACCTCTCCTTTTCTCATTCTCAGCATCCGAAAACGTTAATAATATACATTGCTAAAGGGTCGCAATGTCAAAGAGTAACCCATTTCTTGGCCTGCTAGCCAAATGAAGCGGACATGGATATGAATATCGCGACGATGCCAAGCGAAAAACTCTTTCTGCCAACATTTGGACCGCTTCATTCCTTTACTATAAAGAGCTCAGTTGGCTAACATGTTTTCTTGTTACTGACAAATATGTTTTTTGTTATAATTTTCATTTGTGATTATATTCGACTTGAATGTAGAACATAATACGTAGACTTATAATGAAGAATATCAATATGAATTCCTAGTGGCAAGCTTAAAAAATATGTCAGCTATTATTTTTGAAATATGTTTATATTTATCTCATGTTGTAGATTTTTTAACACATTAAATTAAAGTTTATATAACCAACATAATAACACAAATGTATTTTTTCATTTTATATTTAAATTGTTGTTTACTGATGCGATAAAAATCTAATAATTCAAAAGTTATCTACCTATTGTAAAGGTTATTGTCAGATATTTTAGTTAATCGATATTACGTAACATTTTGAAGTATTTGTTTGCTCAATGAAATATACCAATAATATTACGAAATTAAAAATGAAAACGAAACTTAAAAAATAGTTATTTCAACAAAATAAAAACAATTATGTAATGAAAATACATTGAAGCGTATAATTATAAAAAGATAACTGGAGCACAAATACAAAAAATAAATGTGTGTTTTGTTGTTTGAAAGTTTCTTTTTTAAGTTGCCACACCAAGGTCGCCATTTTGGAGGGCAAACGCGATCGCGCTGGGTCGCGATCTCGAACGTGTATAATCAGCACGTTTGCGAACATACAGTGTCGCGCAAAATTTAATGTCGTGCGCCGGAAGTTGGCCAAAGACGAGCTTTTACTTTTCACGAACAAAGAGACATAAATACCGTTCGAGCTTTCGCGCGAAGGCTTCGAATGCCAAAGGGAGAGGCTTTTTTTAACAACGTTGCGAGGCAAAAAGCACTCGTGCTTATTTATGATTATACACTTGCTTACAAATCGCACGCGTAATTTAAAAAATGGAAAAGCGTCTGGGGTATATTTACAGGTCTCAAAAGTATTGCCAGGAATGTATTCTAACAGTCCTACTGACAAATATACAAAAATACTTTTATTACGATTTATGACGATTGTAAGAATGACTTTCTTTTCTCTGAATGAGCCAAGCACTATACGATATTTTTTACAAGTGCTATCTTAAAAAGTTGAGTTTGTGAGGGTAGGGATAATAATATGGACCATTAATGTTATTTGCTTTTTGTAATACATCGTTTTAAATTAAAATGATTTTGGTAATTTTGCATACGAGTCGTATAATATCAAAAGTAGAACTATAGTTGTTGACTTTTTTTTCAGTTTTAAATTTGTTTGAGCCGCCATAGTGTGAAATCACCTAAGGTTACTCTGTGATTGATCGAAAAGATGATTTATCAAACCGTTCACTTGTGTTTCCAAAGATATTAAACGTTCTGATTTTGGTAGCAGACATCATTTTCTTTTACGTTTTTAAACCACATTTACATGGTTTTGGAAACACAATTTTATGTCTTACCATACACTATGATCGAAAGAATAGTGTGGCAGCATTAGTTCAATTTCAACAAATATGGGATAGTCCTACTTTTGATACTTTACGACTCATATATAAATAAAGGCTAATTATTTAAAATTAGCGTTATCTTACCAAATTTATTTACCAGTTATAAGAGAAAAAAGCACCGATTTTCGAACAGTATGTTTTAAAAAGAAGGAGTTTTTACAAAGTTAGCACCGAATAAATTCCTAGAGTTATTCAATTAATTTTACTCTTTTTAATCTTAAACATATTCACTTTAAATTATAGGCTGTGAAGAAAAGCATTATATTTTAAAAATAAATCAAAAAATTTGTTATGTACTACTTATACGTCTTTAAAGTGATTGGGACCGGCTTCGCTTATCAAGAGCATTATCAACTAATAAAATATAAATCTTAACATGGCTATTTATATGAAATTGAGTGTTAATAATTACAAGGTATATCAAACAATGGGCTTAAGAACAACAAAAATAATCAAACACATTATATTATATAAACGAAATTAAATAGTATACAATTAAAGTCTTAAGGAAAAATCATTAATTAAATCAAACTGATAATCTGAAATCAAAAATTAAACCAGATTAAAATTCAATAATTTGGAAAAAATACAATAAGTATAAAAATTATTCAAGCAATAATGGGAAAATTTTACAATGAAATTGCAGTTAAACAGCTATCAACTGTCTAATAATATTTTGTACAACTAAATACTTTGATATTTTATCTTATTAAATTGTGAGTCACTTAAATAATTTAATTTTAAACATATTATTGTCTAACAGCCATTACTGTTTTGCAAATTTTCCATCTGATGAAAACTTACATCGCTGTTTTCGATAGCTGAAATTTTTTTCTATATCTAAGGTAAAGAAAATATGTATTTTTCTTTCGATTTTGCTTATTTTAGCCAGTCGTCAATTTGATACAAAAAATTTGCGCCCGAGGTGTTATTTTATTAAATTAAATTTGCCATTATTATTTAATAATCTTTTTTTATCTTTCTTAATATTATTTAATACTAATACCCAAATAGTTAAGAGTACTTATTTTATTATCGATGTTTATTAAATAATATTTTTCTAAATAATTAACCATTGTTTATTGATAGATAGTCTTTGGTGGAAAGATGTTTGATTATATTGCGAAACAATACGTGTTGTACATATTATATTTCATAACAACTGGTTTTCTGTTATTAAGCATTTAACACCTAAATAATGCTAGCTTATAGAAAAAAATAATGTATTTATTACGTAAGAAGGCAGAATTTCTTTTATATATAAGTATAATCTTTCCGTAGTGAAGACTAAAGATTGTTGTACTAATTGTGGGAACCAGTGGCGGCCGGTGACAGGAATATTAGGGAGTGCAAAAAAAGATTCACATATTTATGTAAGAAATCCATCCTCCACATATTGGATTTTGAAAGTACTATTAGACATATACGAAAATATAAGTCTGATATTGGCGATATCAACTGTTTCTCTTCACCACGGTATCCCAAACTTTTCCTGCGGATTAATTTCGACGGACCACCTTTTTTCTTTTTTTTGGTAGGAAATATCAATATGAATTTGAGTACGTCTAAATTTGTTGCAGCCCTAGCAGCATATACAACCATTCCAGGTTGTCGCGGATGATAGTTTGGGAAACCTTGTCTGTCTTTAGTCGTGGTATTTCTCAAAATGAATTGATCCTTTTAAATTTTAGAAGTAACACTCACTTTCGACGGAAGTCATCGATATTGTATAAATTATTTGTAATGGCTTAACGGTTTAGCTAAATACTACATGTATTTTTTATTCGTGAAGAGTTGAAGTATAGACAGGGCTCCAACAACATCGTAAAAATCTTCTCTGCTGTATAAGACAGTTAGTTCAATTTAAGTTTAAATTCCTCCATGAAATCGTATGTTAAGGTTACCGTATTAATGTCTGCAATTGGAATAATTCTGTATTAAACCGGAAATTTTTCGCTTAAGTATTTTTTGGGGAAAGTAATTTGTAGAATTCAATATTGAAGAATTTAAAAATATTAGAGGAAGGTGTATTACGAAACTGAACCAAATACACAGTTGAATATTATGGAATAGGTAAGGCCAGCCAGGTAAAAACTTGAAACTATCCTATTTTAAATATTCAATTATATCCACTCGGTATTATACACGATCATAGTTATAATTTTATAAATTGTATTCATCACTCCAAAAGTTATAATGGTAGGTAAATATTATTCTTATTGAAGAGCCTATAGTTAAAGAATCATATTGAAATTAAATGAGCTACTACGCTTGTTCCACTTCTCTTTTTCATTCTTACAAATGACTGTTACAGGTTTGTAAACTCAAACGTCAAATCGCTTTCGGGCACGTTCGGGAATTTCCGCCAGGAGGATCGCTGCTCAAGGGCCAGCAAAAACGAGTCCATACAAAATGCAAATAACGCGTAGTTCATACTGGTTCATACGTCACAGATATGTCAAAATACATAGAACATTTCAGACGTCTAAGGAGTGCAAAAGAATTTATGCTCCTACCGCGTCATCGACCGACTTACCGCGTCATCGACCGACTTTCATGCGTATTCTGAATCGACGCAGAATACGTTTGCTGGTCGTGTTTATTGATCATCGTTTCCTGCAATATTTTCCTATGGGAAACACGAGGAAATTTTAAAATTAGTGAATTGGTATAATTATTATATTTGAATATCGTTTATTAATGGAATATTTTGATGGAACTTATTGGAGTGCATTGCACCCTTTGCTCCTTTACAAGAGCCGTCCCTGGTGGGAACAGTATATGAGAAACATTATTCTGTTGGATAGAATAACAAAAGTAGATAATTAGTTTAAGCTGCAATTAACAAACTGACAGTGAAAGAAAAGCAAAGAGATGAGAGTAAATCCAGCATTGCAATGATCGGGAGAGCACTCATTCTGGGCAAGTTAATCCCAGCCACTAGTCGTTCGTTTGTCTTCTATCAACTTATAAAACATTTAAGCTGACAGTAAAAGTTGTTCCTTATTTAAGCTCTATATTCTTTTATACAAATGATTATAGTACTACTAGAATGTGGATATAATACTTAGTCGTGTTATGATAAATTTTCACTCGCTACTGACGTGTGTAATCAGTAACAGTGAAATTTCGCATCAGAATTCGGCGATTGTCTTTGTTACACATTTATCCAATACCTTTTATAGCAGCTTCCAGATTGAATTCTTTACTGAAGATCCTGGGTATGATGGTTTTACGTTTATATTTTATTTTATTATAACATTTGTTTTAACAATTTCCGCTCCAATGTGGTACATATGACATACTAATGGAGGTATTTCAGGTGTAAATTTTATACGAAAATTGCTTGGTGCTCAACCTCCCTTTTTAGAAGAGATAAAAGGGTAGAGCTAGGACAGAGCTAGTGGTTGGCTGATCGCTAGTTTTTTACGATCAGATGGGTACGAGGGAATTTTAGACATCACAAACATTCATGTTTACGAAATCGACTGAAAAATCAATTTTTGGAACTGTCCGTACAGGGAAATCGACCTGAGACATCCGTAATAGTAGACAATGACGTTGACCACTTCGCTACGGACCCGACATTATAACATTGCGACAGTTTAATTGTAGGACGCTGTTTGATTCATTAAATAGTCCGTTAATTCATATTTATATAAACAAATCATATAGTTCTGATGACGGAATGGTGCCGAGATTGCAATCAACTGTATACATGTTTGTAGTGTATTATTTTCCATATAAAATACAGTTATATCAAGTAAATTGTTTATATACATTCTAATAATATTTGTATAGATGCCTTATTGTTTTTTTTCGTCACTTGAAAATGCTCATCCACTGAGCAAATTGGCCCAAAGTTATTTAAAAAAATAACCTAAACAAATTTTGTTTTCGGTCAGTCAATTCAAGTTTTTTTTAAATAGCTACGTAAATTTATACGCAAAAAATTCGGTGGGAATAGTTTATTTTGTTTAAAATTTTAGAGCTCAATTATAAAAACAAATACCATTTATTAGCCGGTTAAAAGATAAACATTTCGTACTGTTAGTTTTTATCTATCCCCAAGTACCAATTAACGTAAAGTTTCTCTATATTTTGTTTCCCGCAGTCGGCGTCCGTGGCGCAGTTGGTTTCGTCGCTGGCTACCGTTACGGATGTCTCGGGTTCAATTCCCGGTGCGGACGGTTTTCATAGATTGATCTTTCAATCGATTTATGGACTTCTGTTCGTAGTCTGAGTCCTCCCTCCCACCAATCCCATCCTCACGGGGCGTAACGAGAGCGATTAGCTAACCACTAGTCCTGTCATAGCCCTATCCTTCTATCCCTACTCTCTTCGAAAAAGAAAAGAGAGGTTGAGCAACTGAGTGACAAGCAGTTCTCGTAGAAAAAATTCTGTCAAGATACCTCCATTAGGAGACCATATGCTCCACATTGGGAGCGGACATGGAAAAAAAAAAAAAATATTTTGTTTCACAGTGGTAATATGAAAATGTGATTACCATAATTTCCAATTGATAGTGATAGTGAAGTAAAATACAGTCTAGGAGATATGTGGGATATTATTATTGAATAATAATTTGTGATGTGTATTATTTCATAGTGCTATTTTTGACATTATATTTATTTATTAAAAATAATTAAGTATTGAAGTAGTTAAAAAATATTTCATTCTTTGCTTTTATAAAAAAGTTTAATCATATAAATATGGTATGAAAGTGAATTAACAGTTTTAAAGCTAAACACTTAAAAACAACTTGAAAGGAATTAAAATATATCATCGAAATCTATTTGACCAACAAGATTAAAAACAAACACAGAATATATGCAACAATTAATTGAGTATTGCTTTTTTAATATAAAATTACATTTTAATCGATATAATTTTTGATTGTAGTATCCATATAAAGTATAATTTTATATTTATTCCACAGATATATGTAATAAATACACTGTTTATTATGGCTTACATTGGATAATATTTTGTAAGATTGTTTAATTGTGACAAAAGTTTCAATAATATTTTATAAAACTATATCTGTACGAATTAAGTAAATTAAAAAATGCTGTGAATCTTTTGGCAGTTTGTGATTTTTCGTTGAACTTAACTCTGTATTTTTCTAAATTAAATATTTAAGGGTCCTGATAATACTAACTGTTGTTTCGATATTTTGATATTCAAAAAGACCCTAGTATGGTGATAATCATATAACTCTTCGAAGAAGAGCTCTACTAATATTGTTAGATTACTTCCTCTGTTAAAATATGGATTAATACTTGCGTTTCACATACATATTTAAATATTAAACCCCCTCCGTTACCTATGGCCCTGGTGGGTGGCGAAATAATAGGTACAGTTAAAGTCGTTTATTTGAAAACAATTTCGCGTATCTGTTCCATGATATAGCACATTCCAAAAGTCTGTGAGATAGATTTCTGTAGCCAAAAAGCTTGGAAGGCAAGTCGACGCGCATTCGAACAAAATCGCAGCTTTACACTCGGCTGATTTCGGCGGGGTTCGGCCCCCCAAAGCACACTTTGGGCGAATGCACAAATATAATGACTCAAGAGTTTACAGACGATCGGGCTTTTGATTTCAGAGCAAACTTCTTCAGCTCGTGAGCGTTTATTATGGCGTGTGAGATAGATACTCCAAGTTGCCAAGTGGTGAAGATTACCAATTTGCGGTTTGCGTACACGGAAAATGTGTTAGATGAAATCAAAACGAGCTTGACGAATCACTTAAATGACGGCAAACACTTTTGCTTACGTTCAGATAGAGTCGATAAATATTTCCGTAGATTTATAAATGCTAAAAGAAGATTACAAAGGTTCTGAAAAATTATTGTTCGCGGCAAACTTATATTGATCGCTTTGTTGAACAAAAAATGACAAGCCAAACATTCTACTAATATTATTATTACAGATGTATCACTATAATGGAAATATTGAAAAGCTTTTGGACAGTAGTATGACTTTTGGTAGTAAGACTTATAAGTAATTCTAAATGTAAAATTGAAATCGATAAATTTGTTATTCCATCTTGGTTAATTACAGTAAACATTTATCAATATTCTTAAACTAAATGATAGAAATAAGGAATGTGGGAGACGATTTGTATTTCAATATAGTACAGATGTTGATAGAGCAATGATTCACTACAAGAATTTCTAATTAGTCGTGTCGAGAAATGATCTTAAGCGAAATCAGTTTATATTATTAGTAACTTCTATTAATGGTTGTAGGCTATTATTTAATATTAACAAAAGCATTTAAACTTTTTATAAGTTGGTTACAACGATTAGTATAAAATTTAATTCTGTCTTAATTTCTCAAAAGATTTTCTTAATTCATTAAAAAAAATTTTGAGGTTGTTAATAAATAATAAAAATTGAATAAGAAATAGTTGAAGATCAAAAATGTTATCAATTTCTGATATACTCGCGCTTACGAGTCTTACGGTTATTCTTAGTGCGGTAGGAAATCACAATGCGTTTTCTAGTAATCGATATGAATTGCGAGTGTCAGCGACTCTCGTAAAGGTTCAGTAAAGAAATATGTTATTTGGACAAACTTATTGAATAGACATAGTAGATTCAATGATATTATTCCATTTAAGGAACTTAGCAATATAGGTTTACGTGAATTGTGGCAAAAGTTTAAATATTACTTTCAGAAACGCTTTAAACGGAGAAAATATTTTAGTATAATTAAGCGTTTTTGGAATACCAACTTGCAAGGACTTTACTAGTTACACTGTAAATTTTTGATGTTGAGGCATAACAATAATTTTATTTGAGATCGATGTTACTTTCTTCTACAAAGTTTAGTATTTGTATAAATATTTACATTTATATTGAAATAAACTTAATCCAGATTGAAATAAATATTGATTGGTATGTAATTTGAATTATTGAGATTTTGTACATTTCCATGTACAAATTCCCTGACCAGGGTTTCGCCTTTCGGCATCTTCAGGTATTCGAGCACACAAGTGGACTCAAACTAACTCAAACAGACAGCTTATAACTACTATATACAAAATTAAATATGGCAAATCTTATCGCTGTGTCTAAGAAATTAACATCTGGCCTAGTGACCACCTTACGACTGAACAGAGAGGTGTGGGTTTTTTTTAAAATGAAATTCCAAGAAATACCCAATTTCAAGTTAGGGTGACCATGGACCGATGTATTAATATGGGAAATTCATTACTTTGATTGTTAATTTATATGTAGGTTTGATCGTTAATTCATGTTTTATTTTTAGACACATCGATAAGATTTGTCCTATTTTATTATGTATATAATCGTTATAAACTGTCTGTTTGAGTTAGTTTGAGTCCACTCGTGTGCTCGAATACCTGAAGATGCCGAAAGGCGAAACCTGGGTCGGTAGTGACAAAATATATGGATATGTACAAAATCTCAATAATTCAAATTTGATATTTAAATTCCATCAAGCGCCCTCAGTCGATGTCTTAAATTATATTGATATATATTTGAATTCAAATTTTCTGTCTAATTCTTTATTATTTTTAAATCTATATTATGTAAAATTAAAATGTATGGTATAAAGGTGTGATACATGTTCTGCGTTCGAGAAAACATCTTCTATTAATTTAAGACGTGCGCACGAATGCCTGAAGATGTCGATAGGCGAAACCCGGGTCGTTAGTGACAAAATACATGGAAGTGTACAAAATCTCAATAATCCAAATTTGATCTTCTGTTAAGATTGTTATTAATTATCCTCATTCGTTATTAAGTAAGTAATTCGTAAATGGTGACACTCTCTCTCTGCACTATTAATTTTATTACGTGTCAATTAAATAATTAACATAGTTAAACATTACTTTTGATAAATTTCAATGTTATATATTATAAAACATGACTTCCTAAGAATAGCCGAAGAATCAATTAGCAACAGAGAAAAATGTAAGAAAAAAATTGTTCTCTACTTATTTGCAATAATAATATTATAGGAAAAAAAGAAGAAGATATCTGTAATAAATAGCGTAGGTTTATTTGAATAAAAAAATGTAATATTCTTTCTTAAAAGTATCTTCTCATTTTTTTTTGTAAATACATGTTTCTTTATATTTAAAATTATTTCAATAGACGTAGTGCCTTTGTTGAAATAAAACTCGTAGCTGCTGCATATAAAAAAACGAATACTTCATACAATTACTTTCATGAGCTACATTTCTTTGAAACTTTCTGAGCCCTGTATTTTATTAACGGAGGTTATTAAAAGTTTTTCGTATTAAAAATGACTGCGGATTTAACTCTTTCTAACAATGTAACAGATTGCGCAATGGTTATTACATCAAAACTTTACTAACAATAGGTTGTCGTTTACTAGAGACTTCATTGTTATTTTATTTCCGAAACCTCTTATGATAAGTGGCCAAAACAACAATATATCACATTCTAAAAGATCATGCTAAAGTTATTTTTTAAGTATTTATCTAAATAATTATAAGCTTGTAGTGCTTAAAACAAAACGGTCTCTTACCTGTCACATTGCGGTTTTCTAATATAATATAAATATATTATGTATGGATATTTAAAAGACGTATTGACACTTTTTTTCTAATTTGAATATCATAATTAAAAATAATCAACATTGCTTATATTAATTTATTATCCTCAATATTAAAACCCGAATGCCATAATTAAGTGTTAATATAAGTATGCATGTATCGATAATGAAGCTATTTAATATATTTAAAAAAAGCACGTCAATTCATTTCTACTTGTTCTAAGATATTATGCCTAATAATTTTATTACACAAATGCCTACATTAGTACCATGCCTGAATTAGAAGTTATGTTGTGTGATTTTGTAAGAGGTGGTTCGTGAATTGACTTTATATAATTATGTTCTTTAAATCTCGTAGAAATACTCCGTCCTGTCAGTCCAATGTAGATCGAATCACTCAAACCGCTGCTAATTTTGTAAATCGCGCTTTTGTCTTGTTTATTTATTGTAGCTTTGCTATTTTTAAGATGTGTACTAAGACTATTATAAAATGTTAATGCTACATTAACGGAGTACAGCCTAAATGATATCGGATACATTTAGAAAATACACCTTTGATGGAAGGTACATCTGGCTACAGGTGAACAAAAGCCCCCTCGGTTAAGTTAAGTATTTTTGAATAACCTTACTACTTTTTCAATCTATCGGATCGTTGATTGGAATAGTTGTGTTTTCCAATATGAAGAGGACGCCATATCTTATTTTCTCTCCAATCCGACCATCTTATTTTTCATAATAAATTGTAAGAGACTATATTGTTCGTTTATTTCATAGCTATGGGCTTCGTTTTTGTTTCAAGGTGTTGAACAGAACGAAGTTTGATCAACAATGTATGTAATTACAAATTAAGCTTCCCCTAACATAATTACGCGTATGTCATGTTTTTTTGTCTCGCTTCCTTTCCGATCACATTTCTTAATCATACGTTTAAAATTAATTTTCATAGTATTACAGTATTTATTTACTTTATAAAAGTGTATCTCAAAACATGAGAGAGTGAGCATTAATGATTATGAATTAAATCATCACTGGTTATATTGAGGTCCGTTGAAGCAAAAAGTTTCTGAAATCAAAGCTGAATTAAACTAAAAATGTCACGCGATGTTTTGTATAAAAATAAAAATGATTCGGGCATCGAAATATAAACGACAACAAACACATCTGGAATATAATATATAGTTATTGCTTTAATGACAGGCGTTTGAATACTATTTATGGGTAACGCAATATGTAGGATGATTTAATCTTTATTAAAAACCTTTGAAACAATACCGAATTTATTTTCCTTTATCGGCTACGTTAGCGATTATTTTTCTTTTGTCAGCGTTATTGCGAATATTTAATATTGCTGTTAATCCGTCAATGGAACAACTATACGCCCAATAAACGTCATGCCAACATGACAGCGCAATATCCAATAATTTACAGTTCGACTAAAACAGAATAATATGATAATATTCATCATAAACAATACGCCGACACACATACACGGATTTTCCAATGGTGGTGGTAAAACAGGTGATCATAAAATAAAAAAAGTATCGTCACCAATTTTTTTAAATACTGGAAAGTGCTACAAAGCACTACAAAGTGCCCTAAAGTAATCTTTTTATTTTTTTTGAAATTCTGTACATTTCGAATACAACAAGACTCCTTTTAAAATTTATTTAGGCTACATGGTTTCGTTGGTACTTCTAATGCATTAGTGATTTCTAATATGTAAATATATATTTGATACAAAATATTTTCAAGAAGAAATCTAGCCGAAATCAATTATTCAATTAATTGAAGTGGATACAAGTAACACTAACATAAAATTGAAACAGTATATTGTAAGATCGAATAGAAAGCTTATATTTAAAACAATAGAATACAATTTACTTTGTATTTCTTTCACATTTTTTAAACTGATCAGGACCGATTTAGTTCATCGTGAGCATTATCAACTGATATAATATAAACTTTAACAAGGCTACTTATATGAAATTAAGTGTTAACAGTGACCATGTATATGAAACAATTGGATCAAGAAATATGACAAAAATTATTTTGAAACTCATTTTGTTTTCATACGTAATTGACTTCTGGTATGGTTTAATCTTTGATTTCAGATTAGTGAATATTTATTTGTAAGAGATTCTTATCATTTTAATTTTAGATTATTTTCTTTCTTTAGACTGTTTTCTTCCAGAACAACGATGATATGCAATTTTACAACTAACTCATGGTCTCCTTATTTTCTCTTTGAATAATTAATCCTTCAGCGTATGTCTCGATAATGCAAAGTACAGATGGTTATATTGGGTGAGATCATTTGTAATTAATTTATGCAAATCTCGAATTCATACCGACAGTACATTTAAAACTCGGCCATTTGCGAATTGAAATGCAAATGCGTCGGAAATCACTCAGGAGCAAAGAGATTATGCAAAAACGAACATTCTATAATCTATTTGAAAACAAACCTTTTCAATATTATATCACTCTTAATAGAATATTGATCATAATTTAACATTTACAAATGTCAGTTTGATGAGTGCAATTCAATGCTCGTAGGTTTCAAAATACTTAAAATACTATGCAAATTTCACATTTAAAAGATATATGTACTATAAAAAAACAGTTGCACAATCGTTGTTATTATTTAGATATCTATTGTGGACCAAATTTACTCTCTATGTCCAAAGATATTCGTCCGTAATATAGAATAGATATTATACTTCATGAATTATGTTTTCACACTATATTAAATTGTGTTTAGTAGAGTTAGAAGCTTTGCTCTCTAGGTTGACGATATTATAATGATCTGATTTTCTCCTGGTTTAATTTTTGTAACTTATAAGTGCGTTTGGATCAAAAGAATGGGCTCTTGTTTTTCTCACATTATAATAATGCGACAAAAACTAGCTGTGTACCCTTCATATATTAACTCACTCTCGCTAGAAACGAAGTTTTTGAAACGGACTTGCATCCACTACTAGTTTAATTACTTAATATTGTAATTTTAAATAGTTTAATAAAACCTGCTTGTATAACGTCTGATGCAAAATGTGTCGTCATTTTAGCTGTCATATCAAATTATTAGGGTTTGTAATATCCCACACAACAATTTCGAAAACTTGTTACTGTATATCACCTGAATACGTGACGTTTGAAACCTGTGAAGTTGAAAAGTTATTAAGCTTTGTTGTGTATTAGGGTTCTGTTTTATATAGTTCAATATTAAATTCGATACTACGATAATTTTGTAAAACTTAAATATATTTAATTTTACCTATTAAATAAAATTTTACTGTTATAATCAATCATATGTATAGAATACATCTTTTCAGCGCGGTAAATGTTAACAGTTTTTTTATCATTATGAAAAAATAGAGTGCACAAATTTGATTATTTTATTAGAAGTGGTAAATGTCCAAGGAATCGGTGATGTTATACTACTGGCGTAAATATAAAGATCCACGGCAATATGGTCGTCGCTAAAATTCTATTAAAATATGTTATAGAATTAAGACATTGTAGATGTTACTAACATACAATACATTAGTTTGTTTTGAATACTTTAAGAGAAGTGCACAGTTTTTGATTATAGCTGTGGAATAAGGATTACATCCCTCCTTTACTTTGTTAGATTCTAAATATCGATTCATTGTTTTTCTCAAAATCATATTTAGTAAATACAGACTATTTGCCAGTACAAGCTTCCAGTGAATTTTTGAATCATAGAGAAATTAATCATACAAAAGATAATGCATATCAATCAAACATTTATGCTTGAAAATATTAAGCAAATATATTCAAAACTTTTTTGATATTCCATTGGAATTATGCGTGACTTAGACATATTTCAGATTGTCGTGTAATCGTTATGCTTGATAGAAATAGATTTTTAATGTCATTTTTCAATTACTTAAGTTTTATCTTCATCTTATAAAAT
Organism: Himalopsyche phryganea; assembly: GCA_022494535.1. Classification (NCBI taxonomy): domain Eukaryota; kingdom Metazoa; phylum Arthropoda; class Insecta; order Trichoptera; family Rhyacophilidae; genus Himalopsyche; species Himalopsyche phryganea. The sequence continues at coordinate 2,151,494 of JAGVSL010000043.1, read as the reverse complement.
ATTATTGTTTGAATAGTATGGAAGCTCATCGAATCTCTTCTCATTCGATCGTTTCCAGCCACTCGGTCATGTTTGCACTGCCAAGACAACTCCTTCCTTTGACAACAGCTTTACGTTTGCCGTTTTAAAGTAGACTTACCCGAGTACTTACTTGCTTCCAATAAATTTATACCAACGAGTGCTGGTGAAATCGCGATTTCTTTAGCAAATTTAATCAATTACTTCAAGTCGAGTTGCAGGAAGAGAAATAAAATGGACGTTTATGTTACTTTTAAAAGCGTTTCAACGGTAAACATACAAGTATGTATGTATTTCAATTAATGTAATGTGAATTTTTGAAAAAATCAAATTACATTAATTGAATACAAATCAGTAAGCTGTGGTGTTCGTTATCGGTTTAATTTTTAAAAGAAAATCATATTTATATGGACCTTTTTGAACTTATTTTCAACTGAAGTAAAATAAAAGAGAATTACATAAATGCGTTAGAATTTCGAAAAGATAATGAAAACATTGTACGATAGTTACCAATAATATATTAAAATCAATATTTATCATTGTGCTATACAAGGCAATTAACCTGGAAACATCTAAACGCTAACTGCTAGATCAGAAGGGTAAGCATATTATGCGATGTATAAGTGCTTATCTAGTTTTGATTAATGTTTAATGTCATTTTGAAAACCGATGAAATTTTAATTTGCAAACTTTAATATGATAATATTTATATATTTTTAAATGATTTCTAAGACTATCTTAGATCATATAATTGAGTTCTAATTTCTAATGAATAGATTCAGCTATAGGTATTTTGTGGAAAATGGTCGTTAGTTTTACTTTTTTGCAAAATAAAGATTAAATAATAAGATGAAGACGGAACTAGTATGTAGCTGTTTGCCATTTTCATCCCTCTTTATTTTGTGAAAATACAGTGCCAAATGTTTTCGTTGGTAATTTGTTATACTGTACTAAACTTCACTTAATATTTGAACAGAGTAGAGCTTCAGTAGATTTTCTAAACTTATAACGTGAGAAGATATTTAAATCGGGTAAAGGTATCTTGCGAGTTGAAAAAAGCGATTACTCCAAAGGTTAAGAATACCCTTATAATAAAGAGAAGAATAGATTACCCAAAATTTATAAGGGTCTCGGCACTTACTTTTCTTTTTTAAAGTGAATTATTTAGCCAAAACAGCAGACCCTTAGAAGGTAGGTCAAATGAAACACGATGATAATTTGCGTAGCAACCTTATTAAAATAAGTAAACTCTCTAATACAGGGATCGGCAACGCTACTTCTGTGGGCTTCCGGGTGTTCTCGGAAGATACTTGATGAAACCCTCTCTATGAGTATGTCACGAAGAAGTATCACTTACATAAATCAGTTACTTATAATTGACAGAAACGAAGTATATACCATTCATTATTAAGCATGAAAATTTGAAGATCTTAATTGAAATATATTTTCATTTAGATAATTGCTAAGTAGCAAGCAACTCAAATTATTTGCTGGATACGCCGAAATTTTCTAATTCTACACCTTTAAAGATTTTCAACTTGTTAAAAATATTGCTGAGAAAGAAATAACAATGTTAATAAATTTCACTTTTAAGGTGTTAACTGTCAATTCTTGGTGGAAAGACATTATATTTTAAAAAATAAAACGCAATTCATATTTGTACTATTTCCACATATTTATAATGATCAGGATCGGTTTCGCTCATCACGAGCATTATCAACTGTTAATAAATATTTATTTTAATTCTGATTATGGGATAACAACAATCGGAAGTAATTTCAATTTATTTACGATTGTATACAATGTGTATATTTCAATCATAGCAATTTCTTAATAAATAAAAGTTTCTCCGTTCGTGGTAATAAGGTTGCTGACCCCTACTCTAATACATTGTTGCCAACAAAATTAAAACTGACTAAATTTAACTTTGTCCGCTCTTCAATAATATTAAGAAAGTAAATAATGATATAATGAAAAAAAACTTACAGTGGGTATATTCGGCAGTGTGTATGATTTCTATAGTAGTGAAAATATTATATTGCTCTTTACCACGAAAAAAGATAAGGCACTTATTTTAAGAATATTATTTTGTATCAACATACGTATTTTCCTTGACAAAAGATACCACCCATTCAGCTCATTCTAAAATTTAGGGCTATTATCGCTATGCAAAAATTTGCATTCTTTATAGATTTTTTAATAAATTAATGATATTTGTAATGTTTTCAACTCTTATGGCTTTCAAGACGTATGAGATTGGGGTCGTAGTTAATTAAACGAACGATCGTTATTCTAAGCCCTCTCTGGTTAATTTACAACTGGTTTTATTATAATTGTCAAAATATTCAGAGATGTACTTCTGACATAGTATTTTTGTGGCGATTTAATTTATCTAATAATTGTTTTATAAAGTGAGAAAAAGATTCACTATGAATTACATGTCACGCAATCAAATAGCTAAGGTAACAATAGGCTTGGCTTTACGTTAACTTTGGTAGAACAACGATTTTTAAATTGATTCTATTTTAAAATTATTCATAAGTCAAAGCTTTTAAAGTCATCGTTCAATTTAAATGAAAAGTGTTATCAAATAGTTTAATACTCTTAGTACAAATATTCCAGTAGTTTTCCATATGTTTTCCAATAATATAATTATGAGTGTTTCTTATGTTGAAATAATAACTCAGTGCTGCGACTTTTCATGTGATTGCAAAAGTTCCATTATCTCAGCTTGAAATTATTGTGGATTGGCTACAGTCTATAGAACTACGTTCATTTTACATTTAAAGTGTAAACTTTCAATAGTTCTTGGTGGAAAGATATTATATTTAAAAAATAAAACATTTTTATAATGATCAGTTACCATATTTGTTTCGGAGAGCGCTTTTTTATCTTCAGTTCACTTGCAGAATATTTAGTAATACATTACGTTTAACTTGTAATCTTTATAACAATAGTTTAACTATACGATAAAAAAGATTTGTCAGAAATAAGAACAAACTTTTTATAATATTTGTAAAAGAATAAAAGAATTCTTTTTGTTTTCTTAGCATACATGAATCGCGTTAGTTCAAAGCATCAAATGAAGAGGTTTTCTTAGAAAACAAAATTCCACGGGCTCAACCCGTTTTAATATGTCTGTATGTTTTTATAGTTAGCCAACGAGTGGATAGGATGTTATGCGAAGGACGAAAGATTAAAAAAGCTCCAAAATTCCCAGAAAACTGCAAAGAATGGGAACTAAAAACTATTACGGCAGATGCCCCAGATTTTTTAGATCCTTTGCGACTAAAGAAATTAACTTTAAATGGATGCCAACCTCCTTTATTGCTTGCAAAATGAAATAAAAACTTTTTCAACAGTAGTTATTGTCACATAGAAGGTAATTTCTAAATAAAAAATTCAGCGTTTTGTGGTTATTAGTATGATTAAAACTTTGCAATTGCATTTGTTATTTTATTTGTAAACATGTTTCTTTTCGATAGTAATTTTATGGAAATTCTGTTTGATATAAAACTAAAAGTAACTTTGTTATTACATTGGTTAAATATAATGCTTGCTTCGTTTGTTTGAGAAGCATACTAAGCCCTTGGTAAGTTTTTATTTTGATTGTAACGTACACATCGATTCTAATTGTTTAGTTATTCTCATTTTTTTTGTTATTCTGACCAATGGATTGGGCAAGATACAACAAATAATTCAAAATCAAAACCGGTTCTGGTGGTTAAATAAAATTCGTTTTTAGCTCTTTTATGTTATAACATATGGGTGTTAGTATTATTTGCTTATGTTTTCCACCAAGGATTAATAGCACGTAAGCGATATTCAATTAACAAATTGAAGTATTATTTTCATATTTTTATATTCATATATAAAATAAGCTAATTTCAAAAGAAAGAAAAGGTTTAAGTGTTGATAAACAACTTTGAAACTAGCATTCATTCATTTTTAATCGAACACGTTCACATTTAAAAAATTTTGAAGATTTGAATTGATTTGATAATATGTCGATGTGAAATCTTGACGTTTCACAAATGCAAATTTTCGCGCAGACAAAAACGTTAGCCAGGTAAATAAAATACGTGAGCCAAGAATAAGTTCAAGACAATTTAAGTTTGCATTCAACTCTTTCGTTCAAAGCTTTCCTGAATATAAATATTCGCTTGGTCTTGTCTAAGATTCCGTACTCACTTATATTCAATATTGGAAACGAAAGGTAAAGTTTTTTCAATATACCCAACTTTATGCTATTCTTAAAGAGAATGCAAACATTTTAATTGAAACGAAATTTTCTGTACTACTAACATTTTTACAATGTAATAAAGACAATTGTGTTAGGAAATCAATGTGTGGAAAAATATGTTTTCCTCTTAAATATTGAAAAGTTTTCTTTTTTTCAATTATTGTTTTGTAACGAAGGTTTCGGAAATTGCTTATAAAGAATTTTTGATGCCTTGACTCACACATAATGTTAAATATTTTTTCTTTGGAATTTTTGTCATTATTCAAAAATGCCGTCAATATCGGTGCAGATCTGACACTCGTGCATTGATTTTTCCAGTAATTTGCGTTTTAAATCAAGAATATCTGTGATATGTCAATGACTTTCTATATATCCGATTTGATACTGAAAATTAGACGTAAGCACAGCAATTAGTTACTGTTTCGCAAGTCCTTGTAGCTATGTTTATTCTTCTTGATGAGCGAGGTCGAGCGATTTACTTAGAATTAGTTCTCACCATACAAATTCCGTCGATATAGTCTATTATAAGTCCATATATCCAACATAAGGTGCAAATATGGTTTAAAATCAGTTTCTTATTTAATAAAGAATATCTTTAAATGATTGCAAGGTAACATTTCATTGTTAAATCCACAAAAATGAAATACTGCATAGAAAGAGAATATGGAAGTTGCCACATTAACAATGAAAAATATTCGTATAATAAATCAAAATAAAAGTGTATGTTAAGAAAATATAAACGTGGTAACTTTTAATATATTGCGTCGACCCATGTTATCGTCATTTCTGACACATCACAATGATATAATTTATTGTTTATCGACCACGTACCTTTGCAAATAATTCTGTTTTGCATAATTTTGTTTTGTACCGAATTCAATAAAGTAACTTTCCGCAGGAAGCATTGCTATGAACTGTCAGTAACTGTTCTCGCTTACATTGGGGATGATTTCCCATTTGCTAACGACCTAACTTGTTAAAAAGTTTATTTTGTGTTTGAAAATTCTTGAAACAGGTTTAATTGTATTTGGATAATTATTACCAGGCAACCATTGTAGAGTTTGAATCGATCAGCTGTTAACGTTGAAAATTAATTCTTTTTTGTTGTTGTATAAAGGTTGTTATATTTGTTTGATTACAACGAATTCACATGTAAGTATGTTTGATATTCAGCAATTATAAATGGCAAGTAATATTTATAAGAAAATTTAAACAAAAATTATGTTTTTAAAAAAATTATGTAAGAATACAAACTGCAGTCAGAAAAGATTTGTTTGCATAAATCAACAGTAAATATCGACCCCTCAGAGTCAAAGAAACTTGTCTCAATCTAAGGCGATTTTCATTTACTTTTAGTATTGTACATAAAATAATATAATAATGTTAGTGAAAATGATAATAATTAAAAACATCAACAGATACAACGATAGTTTGATATTTTTTCTGCAGAAAAAGATTTGGAAAGCATTTTTGGGCTGTCTTGTAAAGTAAGGAAAAGTTAGATACGTATCTTTGACCCTAATGGGCTGACACGTATTTCCTTTTGCTAGTTGGCACTTACTACCATTGTACATATAGCAGATTCCAAAGTAAATATATCAAAATATTTAGTTCTAAAAGAGTTTTATGAATTAGTTCATCTTCGGCTTCACTTGATAGAAAAGAAAACCAGTAGTGCTGATATTGAGGTGATGTTATATAATTTAAAGTCGGTTCCTAGTCACTACGTATGGATTGCATCCAAAACTTTCATTTGGTTTTTACCATTCAATTAATATTTTGCATTTATTTACATTTTATGGATCCGTTGAATACTTCTATTGGTATAAAGCTTATTAGATCCTTGTCGATTGAATTGTTGAATAGGAAGTCTACTAATTTGTTTGTAGGACAGTGCAAGAGACGCAGCAGTGACCATAAACGTCTGACACATAGAGAGAAAGGGGACATGGTGGTGAGTTTGACAGGTTGATTGGTTACCTCACAAATCAGTCATGCGGATTACTGGCCGACCCAAAGAGCTCAACCTGTTACAGTCGATACTGCAAGCCAAACCGAGCGCCGAGTTGTCACTTGCATGTTTCAGATGGCTTACGTTGTGATTTAACTACTCCACCCTTTTACACGGCGATCTATCTATTCTAGTGTAAAAATCTTTGGTTCGATTTTATTTTTTTATTTTTATTCATTTTGTCTATTGATGAGGGTATTCGACCAATCTGAAATCTAGCTTGCCTAAGTCACTGTCCAAAACAGCGTTAAGTCTTCTTAAGCAACGTTTGGAATAAGTATTGTTGTATCCATTAAGTCTTTGGAAGTAATTGGAAAAAGATATTGTATTAATTCCACAAGAATTCTTTTCAATTGCTAGCTATTTATTTTTGTAGAGAAACTCTTTTCTCGTGTAAAAAGAGTACGATGTAAATTGATTTTAAAATACGATTTAATACAAAAATAATATTTCTGTTTAAATCATATAAAAAACCTAAGAAGGGTACATGGCAATATATCATAAATGACGATATAAAATTTAAATACAATTACTTATGAGCCCACTTCACACTGGATAGATTCAAACTCATTTTTTATTCATTACGAGTATATTACACACCAACTTTTTACAAAGTCACAAACAAGATACTCTTTACTGGAATATACGCTTGTATAAATATTGCGTTTGTGTTCTATAAATTAATTAATTAGGTGTACTGTCTGGTTTCAGCGCGGTTGTATTGAACTTCCAAAAGCAACAAAGAAAGATACAAGTATTCGCGTTATTTTAGTGCTAGCTAATGTTGAAAGTTGTAAATATCACCGAGTATCGTACCTCATGTAACATCCACAAAGTATTTTTCATCAAAAATACTTTGTGGATGTGGATGTTAAAACTGTTGACCTATACATGACAGCCAGAAAGACATTTGGAAATGTCTTTTTGTTACTGTTCACTGCTTAGAAGGATTTATTGTGACAGTTAGACAGCCACATGTATTTAATGGTTAATAGTACAGATTTTGAGTTCACTTATTAAGCCCTATTTGAGGACCTAGAATGCCGTATGTTTCTCAAGTGCGCCCCAAAGCGTTCGCTACTAGGCTACATTATTGTCGATTGAATTGGCGTTTACTTGGTAGAACTCTATTATAGTAGGATAAAATAACAAAGTATTTAGTTCTAAAAAACTAAGAAAGTTTTTTAGAACTAAATACTTTGTTATTTTATCCTATTACATTATTGTCAATAAATAAATTGCATGAATATAAAAATCTTTATAAATTTAAGTTAAAGCGTATTGTCAATAGTCATAAAAAAACATTGCTAGAATCATACCCTCCGTTAATTTTATTAGTATAACGGGTGTCAGTTCCAAACGCGTTTTATTTGTCAAATAAAACACGTCGCGTAATAATAACTCAAACCATTGCCCAAATTTACACGTCCTCCCCGAGCGTTATTATAAATTTCTGCTCACTGACTAAAAATAATAAAGCAGGTTCGTCAAATGACATTAATTATGTCATCAAGTCTCACAATCTCTATTCCGTGTAGTCCTTTTAAATGAAAGAGCTAAATTTTATGGAGGAGCTGTAAAGCCTTATGTATGCTAGGGGACGTTTAACAGTCATGGTTGTCACATTCACGAAACCCTAATACTTCATGGTAATGTGTTGAGATTTTCGTTCCTTAACGATTCGAATTAGAGGAATAATAAACGGGTTAATAAAATAAATGAATTAAAAATAACTGGTTACATTTAACGACGAATGATTAACTTCATATTTAAGGAGGACTCGATGGTTTCAAAATGGTAAATTTTCAGTGCAAGAAATTTTACAATCATTACGTCTTATATTATTATTTATTACACAATATGTTTAAGCTCGTTGTAGAGCCGTTCTACTTAAATTACTGAATTGAACTTAAAAGAAACAAATGCAGATAAGACGGAAATTTCTACAGAATAATGAGAAATAAAAAGTCCAATAATAAGGGCTTAATTTTTATTATTGTATGTCCAAAAATTTACCGACAAAAATAATATTTCAAATCGTCGTTGTTCTGGAATAAGACATTAACTGGAAAATACTTGTTTTGAGTAATTGAGCTTTGAAGTTTGTTAAATGTTTGAAATGCCATAATTTTTTCATGTTTTTAGCATAATTTATAAAGAAGAGTTTGTTCTTTCATACGATAGAGTTTAAAATAAGAAACATTTTGGTATAACTAAGTCAATATGTAATTTTTTCGATATAGTGTTTCTTCCAGAACAACGAAGAAATTTTCTTCCGTTTTTATTTATACTTGTACCTTGAATTTGTGATTTTTCCATTAAGATAAAGCCAGTTTTGGCTAAGTGCTCTATATATTATGAAAATATATGTAAAATATTGATAAAATGTTTTGTTTGTGACAGATTTCAATACTTTTTTTTTATATTATGGAAACAAACGGTGATGATCGTATATAATAACAAAACATAAATAAAATACCGAATAATTAATTTAAAAACAATTGACAGCCCTGTTTTTAATCGTACACACAGGTGATGCGGGCTATATCGCTAGTCATGTAGTACGTACGTACAATACAGAAGTACACTTTAATTACAGGAGCTTTCGCGTAGTTTTGTCGGTTGGATTTACCGAAGCTCTGCCGCCGGTAGACAGCTGCCAGTCTCTATTCCTCAGCCCGGGCAGGCTGTACATACGGAATACGCCTGTGTGGATGTTAAAAGATGTCGCTGTAGGCAAACCTGGATTCAGGAGGCGCAAACAACGCCCATTATCTCGTGACGTAGGAACATCCGGCAAACGTTTATATCCAACAAAGATTATGGCGGGATATTAACAAGGATATTAGCTCAGGCCGCTTTTTGGGTAACTATTTGAATGATACCGCAAGGTGTTTTTATATACCATGCAATAAAGTCAGAAACTTAAACAAGGTGGCTTGATTAAAATAAGGAAACTACGTGACACAAAGTTTTTCAGAAAAAGATATAATTCTGTATAAAATAAACCTATACCATTGTAAACCTACTGTAGATTATTAAAGTCCGTTATGTTTAATATTTGTTCGTTCTATTTTTTATTTTTGTCATTCAGAGGTAGACTTGATTTACTCCATACCGTTTACCAATGAGATAATATTTAATCTGTTGGTTTATACCATATGTCCAAAGGAAAGTTGAGTTCTGTAGAATGGCAATGAAAGTTCCGTTTAACGATAAGAAGGTCTCAGAATTAATGCTGATTAGATCAAATATAAAAAAAATCTTAATTTAACATTTCACGTGACACCTCGTATGCGGATAGTTGTTATCTAGAGTTTCTTTATTCAACTCTCATTAAGTTAAACTCATTTTATAAAAAATCACATACATATTTAAATCATTAGAAATTCACTGTTTATATTTTTATTATTTCTGTATAGTATTGGTTGGTACAAAGGTTTTTACGGAGATGTTAAGTGTGATCGAAATTTAAATCATAATCATGTTACCATATTATTTAATGATCATGAAACAATGTTCTTGGCATTAACCTAGAATTTCTCTAAAGATTTTTCAATATTTTTGTAAATAAAGCAAACCAGTTTTAATCAGCATTGAAAAACCATTTTTAAAAGTATTATACTAATTTATAAATTTGACATTTTTCTTTCAATATAGGATGACATAACTTATATACGAGAAATTAAGCGACTTAAATTATAGTATATAAATGTATTTATATATTACAAAAAACTTTGGCAACGTATTACACTATGTAACCTAGCATTCAGAAAATTTAGAAGACCCCAAAGTAATAAGTTAAACATTTCATATCAAAGAGTTAATTTAATGAACAAATTCAGGAACGTTCATCCAAAGAACAAGTTACTAAGTATGTACGTTTCTATTCAAAAGCTCACTCGTAAGTAATCTCTCATTTCTTACAAATTTTAAGCACAGAGAGGGTTAGTTAATTAAGCTTTAATCATAATTAATAAAGTGTTATCTTTTGTCGAGTCGCGAGGAACTTATCCACCACCCCTCACCTGCTGTGGAATTTACCAGGTTGATTCATTGGCGTGCGAAGACATTTTTAATTTTAAAAGCTAAAATAATGCTCCTAAAACAATGTTTACTTGGAAAATGGAGAAATTCTTAACACCACGGACGTACAGTTTCTGGATTGTTTATTTCAGTTAAAATGGTGAAAAAATGTATTTAACAAAAAAATATAACAAAGACAAATATTCTGATAATAATTTTTCTCTCTTTTCATATTTTTTTCTGCCAAATAGTGTGCATTCGTTTTGAGCAGCAATTCATGTTATCGATAGATTAAGTATTAACGGAATTGAAGACGTTTCTTGATGATCTTTTATTAACACCGTATTTAAATTTTGTAGAGATGCTGATTTTTTTAATTTCACGCTTACAACGTGTGATCTTTAAATATGTCAGATCTATTGTTATATAATTATTATTTGTTTATTATTTTTAAATATAATTTTTTAGTTCACTTTTCTAGTAATGTCACAGTTTCACGCTTAGAATGAATGATACGTTGTTTAGTTTGTTTTTGATACAGTCACAATAAATATCTATTGAAATCGTAAAAATTATATCTCTCTTCATTCGCACGCCATAGACAAAGGTGGAAAATAAGTGAACCGAGGAAATGTATCATAGAGAATGAATACTTGCCAGAGAGAGAGAAACCTTCGTCAATCAAGGTAATTAAATATCACTGAACTTACCTTTAGATATTACATCGAAATATTGATACATTGAAATATGTGCTAATATAGGGTAAACGATTCTTTTTAAGGGTGTTTTTCATATTGATTTTCCGTAATTAAGGTATATAAGGTGAATTGCTAAGTAGAAATTTTGGAATTGTGTGGGATGCGGTATTAATTAAAGCTTAGAGATAGTAAATATTAAACAGATTCGAGATAAATTTAAATTAATGTTAGTAACTTGAGATTATACGAAATAAACATTTCGTTCAGAGATAAAAATTAAATTATTAGATATTTTCAGGCCATACTCGTGATAGGAGGGAGAGGGAAAGAGAGTTAGGTGCCGTGGGCTTCAAAATTGTGGAAGCATTGTAAAAAATACAGTGTAAAGGTCACAAAATCTTTCGTCTTTTTTAAAATAAAATAATTGATGATATAAGATAAAACACATGTTATGTATAATTTTCTTCTTCGTAGTTTTAAATTTGGGAAAAGTTACGGGAGTAATGTAAAATCTACGATAAGAATTTCATTATATTGGTCTCTGAAATTTTCTGTATATGACTGTATGATAATATAGAATATTTAAAGTAAGCATATGACATGCAGTTAATAAATCACGAAATAAACACCTATGTCAGAATTGATACAAAAATAATAGGTTTGTCTTGTCAGTATCAATTTTCATTCATTACAAAATACCAATCACCTGAAGATGGTTTTTTAAAGGGTTATAAATAATTGCACTTTGGATTAGATAGTATTAACTTACTCCACTCAGACTTTGATTTTAATAGTTTCCACTTAGCCACGGATTCTTTTAACAAAGTGAGTTTAGTCGTAGTAGGTTATGTTAGGGTTGGTCTAGTTTGGTTTGTGTAATGTATTCTAATGCTTGGAGCAAAGACAATATAGGCGGCCTAATATAGGGTAGAAGAGTAAGTGACATTTCATTATAGCTTCGTGCAACTATCAATTTCAAAGTTTGAGTATTTATATTAAGTGAACACTATTATATCTATGTAAAAATATTTTTTCGTAAGTGTAATATATTTCCTTAATGTTAAAATATATTTTATTTTTCACTTTATTTTTAGTGAAAGAATTATTTTTTGTGGAATGAATTTGTTATAAGTGTAAACTATTTTTTATGAAAGTGGAAATGATCTAAACAAAAGTGCATTTAATTGCAAGCAATTTTTAAATACATGTACATGTTCAATATGGCACGATAATTCAATGTTAGCATTTACATAGAATATCAATTCACATCGAGAAACTCTTTTTGTTTTATAATTAAGATAGCATGCACCAAGGGTGCTTGATGGAATTTCAAAATTAAATTTGAGTGATTATTTATTTTTATTTTCAATGAATTCAGTAGTAACTTAAATAAGGACAAAGTTATCAATTTTTAATTTTATATTATTCTATGCGCCGTTAGAAATTATAATATAATCTAAAAATAGCCGTTGTTACGGACATAAAATCTTCAAAACCTTGTTTCCCAGCCATAAAAATACAGGGTATCATGCCTGATCAAACTTAATAATCAAAATGGAAACAGTTATTTATAAATCTTTGTTTTCACATAGTATTTTCTAAGAAACAAGGCACAAAACATACAAAGTTTACCTTTTAAATCATCCAACGAGCTTTAAAATGTAGGTTACTGAAAGCATGAAACAGCGTTTCGGATGAAAAACTGGAAAGCTATCTATGCGACATCGCGAGCTTAATGCAACCGAGCGAATTGAGCCAAAGCTATACTGCAAGGTTTATACCATTATAGACGTAACAACATCTACTATCTCACAGAGTATATTCATTTAAAATATATCAAATATGTTTTCTGAAGCTTGTATAAATGTGGAAAAGTTTGCTACTCTGATCGACAATTCTTTTAATAGTACAATATTAAAAATTAGATATGTTATAATATGTGAAATACTATGACAGAGTAGAGCTTTAGGTTGAGTTTGTAAAAGCTTGATTCTTTTGAGATATGAGGTATTTTCTCGTGTGCATTGATATAAGAATGTACGCAAGGTGAATTTGTTTACCGTGGTGAAGGGGAAGTATTTTAGAAGGCTTGCTAGGATATGAAATTTTGGAGGATGCGTTTCAGGCGGAGACTTGCTGGGAGGATTACGCCACGTCGAATATTGAATGCGAAAGGGACCTGTTTGAAATGATATTAACCGAGAGAAATAGTATCTGAAGAAAGAAATTCTGGATTCAAATAATATGGTTTTTGTAATACAAAATTTAAGCCAATGTATAAAGTAATTTAGTATAATTTTTATTGTACACGTATATACCAACGGTGTGCGATGGAATTATCACTATCTCTATCGCACCACCTAATTTGGGTATGAGCAAGAAGGATACAAGAGCATGCGCCGTATGCATTTGCATCTCGCTTGCACCTTTACTTTTCATGTGATTGAGCGAGAAGAGATAAAACCACCGCGCTCGCCTGGTAAATAAGTATATTATAATGTACAAAAATCTCACGATTCCATTCATACCTAAAATGAGTTTTAAATGCCACATTGAAACATTTTATTCAAATGATTTTTTTACGATATCCGTTAAAAATGTGGAGCATATGGAATACTAATGGAGGTATCTCAGCAAACTTTTTCTACGAGAACTGCTTGTTACTAAGTTGATCAAACGCTATTTTTTTATTAAGAGAGTAGGAATAGAAGGAAATAGCTAGGACAGTACTGGTGGTGGGCTAATCCCTCTTGCTATACCCTGTTTGTAAGATTGGATGGGTGTTAAGGAGTTTTTAAACACAATAAACATCCATGCTTTCGAAAAGAAATCCATAAATCAATTGAAAAATCAATTTATGAAACTATCCGTACAAGGATTAGAACCCGTGAGATCCATAGTCCAAGCCAACTACGTTTCACCACCACTGGGTTGCGTTGTCACTGGACGACGGACCCGGCTCCAATTAAATATTTTACTTATAACTTACTAATTAATTTACACAAATATAGAAAAGCAATTACTGGAGATTTATTAATAGCGAGTTAACGCATTCCTATGAAGATGTAATATTAAAATATAGTAAATGTTTTTGAAATTTGAATTTTTCAGATTTCCATGTATTTTGTGAGTAACGACCCGGGTTTTGCCTTTCGGCATTGACAAAATACATGGAAATGTACAAATGTCAATAATTCAAATTGTATATTAATATTCCATCAAGCATCCTTAGTCGATGTCTTAAATTAAAAAAAACTAAATTCATAACGATTTTAAGCTTATTAATATTTTATTTATAAAAGATACTCAAGCACATTTAGTTAAAAGTAAAGGAATGAAATCAATAGAGTAATTCACATAATAGAAAATTAGTTCATCCATAACTATCCCAATAGTTTTAATGGCCTTTTAGGAGGAACATCACGCTATGGGACATGTTACCTTTCAGTAAGAGGTCTACTCCACCCGAAATGTGAAGAGAGGTGACTGTTCTTTGCCGAACGCAGTTACGACGATGATAAAACAGGCTGATGCTTTGAGCGGTACTTCACAGAAACCCCATTCACGACAAAGTGTACACAAATCGTGAGGATGGCACTTTGGAAGGTTATTTGTTCACTAGGCGTTCGAAAGGTTTCACGGAGACTTATCTAAAGTTATTAAATACGTTTATTTTACTATAGTTTGATTATAAAATCTATATATGTAAAAATGTATGTTTGTTTGTTTGTCCTCTATGCGTTTCTTTATCGTTCATCCGATTTCAATGAAACATTGGTGAGTTGTTGTGCGCACACTCGTGAAAGTTTCTGAAGAAAGAATTTAAAACACGTACAAACAGCAACATCTCGAAAAAATGATTTATCTTGAAATCTTGATTTATTCGTGTACGCGCCAGACGAGAAACAAAATATTGTGTATCCAAAAGTACTTCAATAAACACAATTAAAACACAGATCTTTTCTTTCTTTGAATGGCATTGCAAAGGTACTCACTAATATATTATAAAAGCTTTATGCCGTTAATTAAATTCACCGGTTCACGTTTGCAAAAAAACAATGTAATTGCTAGTAATTATACTAGTTTACGGAAATACTAGTAAGGTATAAATCCAAAAAAATGTGTTCGGTTAAGCTCAGTGAACGTATGCAATTATTCCAAGAGATATATACAAGAATGTTGTAGAATGTGCTCTTTTTTTCTGCTATCTTTTTCTTCTTTTACACTGCTATCGAATCCTCTTAAGCATCATGTAGTTACACTCGATTCATTGCAGACAGAACTTTTGTAAGAGCTGAAATATTGGTATTGAATCTAATGGGTACAAACTAAAGTTTTAATTATCTCACTAGTAGCTTACGCAAATATAAATGTGGGAAAAAACAACATAAAGCCAAATATAAGCTCGAACGAAATTTATCTCATCATCATTCCCTCCTTTCCAAAATCCACACAAGCCATGACGCTGCAATCCAC
Organism: Himalopsyche phryganea; assembly: GCA_022494535.1. Classification (NCBI taxonomy): domain Eukaryota; kingdom Metazoa; phylum Arthropoda; class Insecta; order Trichoptera; family Rhyacophilidae; genus Himalopsyche; species Himalopsyche phryganea. The sequence continues at coordinate 2,136,022 of JAGVSL010000043.1, read as the reverse complement.
AAAATGGCAATAATCTCGCATAAATATTTGAAACGTGTTAACTCAAGGCCCTGTGGCATTCAGCTCGGTGATACCTGTTATTCAATGCTAGGGTATGTAGGCTTCACTCTGCCTAACCCCTGAAATTAGCTCGCGTGTGCTCCATCCCGTAATTACTCTTCCCGGTCGTAGCGCTACGACCTTTCGTAGCAGGACCGAAAGCAGGTATGGAACTCGGCGTAGAAAGCTTGCTGTCAGACTTACTAAAGGTCAAGAAGCTTTTAATGCAATACATATACATCCATACATTAATATATATTCACTTTCATTTTTAATCTAAAACAAATTCTGAGGTAGGTGTGTTAATTATTTCCTTCCCGAAATGTGGATTTAAGGAAAGACACTTTTTGTACGGGTTTTGATATATTTAATATAGTAGAGTATTGATTATCGATGAAATGGAATGAAAATCATATATATTCAAATAGTAAAGGTATTTCATGGTATATATAACAAGCATGCTATTTTTATTTTCTCTGCGAGGTATAGCCCTTTTTAAATGTATTGTTTATTTTAAAGTGATTGTTTATTTTTGGATCTTTCTTTTGAGTTAAGAATATAAATTATAACTCCAAAAATATTTACGACATATACGATATTATTATTTTTGATATTTACGTATTTTTTAAATTTTTGGTTGCTATGATAACAACAGTACGACTTCAAAATAATGTACGTTGCTATTATAACATTACAGATGTCAGATAATGTAACTCATCTATGAGCATGTGCACTGGGACACAGCTATAGGTAATAAAAATTTATTATTGGTGTCTTAATCCCGTATGGATCAACAGCGGGCAGCTAATTGCTTATTGATAATATCAATATTTTTGATGGACTTGACGGTTACTTTGTGGAAATACCTTATAAATAAATAAACTAACGACGCAGTTAGTCTGGATATGACTTCTAAAGAGGCAAATACGTGTCACAATTAGTAACACAGTCAGTGGACTAACATAGTTATCAATTTTAATTTTATATTGATGATCTCGTTTTGACATTCGTAGTATATTCTAACGAAAAATAATCAAAGGACAGCATTCAAGTTAACCAAAACATTTTTGTCAAGTTCTTTGGTAGTGGCAAATTTCCTGATGACAAAATAAAATGTGACGGTCTATTTTGTATACATAGCGATATGAATTCTATTAAATGATATTAAGTTTTAATGTCTTTTGAAGGTTTACATCGAATGTTGATTTTTCAATGCAATATTTTAGTTACAGTTTCGAGATTTTTGTGAGGATATTTTGTTTGATCTCACTACAAGAGATTTGAAATTCTAAAATACTAAACGCAAAGGTAGTAAGCCATAATGTAATTTTCAATTAAGGACAAAAAAAGAATGAATAACAATTTATGAAAGTCAAAAAAAATCGGTCCATGTGTTATTAAAAAATATTAAATAGGGCTTACAATCACATGGATATTTCCTGTGTGTTGTAAATAAAATTTTATGTCGCAGCTATATATTTATTATTTTATTTTTTTACGTTCGAAACACCTTATTATAGAAAATTGTTTTGCGTTTCTGCTTAATAATTTGATGAAGATATGGATGAAATGAGTAGCGTGAGTAGCTTTAGTAAAAAGTAGGTGATAAATGAACATAAACTGTCATATATATTAAACACAAGTGAGTACCCGGCATACGTTGCAATGCCAGTCAAAGAAAAGTGTTTGTGTTATAATTATTTTTATTGAAGTGCTTTTAGACACATAATATTATTTGTTTCCGTATCGTGTGTACACGAATAAATCAGAAGGAATTTCCAAGAGGTCGCTGTTTGTACCTATTCGATTCTTTTATTTAGATTTTAGAACTTAACGGGTGTGCGCACAACGACTCACCAAAGTTTCATCGGATTTGGATGAATGATAAAGGAACGCATAGAGCGCACACAGACAAAATTTTATTTTATATATATACATAAATGGATTCAGATATGTTCCTTTTGCTTAGGAACAACTACGTTGGTAAATTATTAAAACTTTGAATACCAAATATCTCTCATGTCTCCCTTATATATTATAGATTGATATTCTCTATATTGATATTAGTAATACCGAAGAATAATAAAGATATTGAATATATTTAATATCTTTTTCTAATAATAAAGTAAAAGAAACTGGGCAAACGGAGAAATGTAATGCTTACTGCAGCAGAAATCTTCGAAATTCAGCAAAAAATCGTAACCTAGTTTCTATCTCTACTCACTCCGCTTCTTCCGAGTAGGCCGGCACTGACAAAATGCAAGCACATCCGAGCGTGATTTGCTGAGAAATATTAATATCCAGTTCCCACATTGTCAGGAGAGATTGTCGTCTGCGAGGAGGGAAAACTGTGGAGCCGGCTATACGAAGGCTGCGCTGCGTTGGGAATTGAATTCTACGGTTACTACAATATTAAAATTGCCGCTCACGGATATTAGTCGATGAAGTAATTAGAGTGGATGTAAAATCTGTAGGGAAGTATATTTTCTGCTCATTTTTTTTTTGGATCCCTGTATTTTAAAATAAATTGATTGATATAATTTAAGACATCGACTGAGGGTGCTTGATGGAATTTCAATATCAAATTTGAATTATTGAGATTTTGTACACTTCCATTTATTTTGTCACTAACGAGCGCACGAATGCCTGAAGATGCCGAAAGGCGAAACCCGGGTCGTTAGTTACAAAATATATGGAAGTGTACAAAATCTCAATAATCCAAATTTAAATTGATTGAATTGGAATTTACTTGGAAGAACTCCATTATAATAATGAGAAAAAGTATTTAGTTCCGCGAGAGTATTATCGATTTGTTGATTGCTATTTAGGCTTCACACCATTGTCAGAAATATGTTTAAGCATAATTTAGCTTCGTTATATATACTGGTTAAGAAGAGATATCCAATATATCGTCAATTACTTTATTTCAATCACCCTTGCTTAAAGCTATTACAAGAAGCTCCTGTGATTACTCCAAATCATTATAATTTCTATATCTTTACTTAAACGAATGATTAATTTTACCGTTTATGTTTCAATTCCTAGAAAAAGTCAAGAATAGCATTCAAAAATTGACAATTGAATACTTTATTTGTAAGTGAGATGATACATTGTCTATCTCTTCTAAAATAGTATACTTATCTAAGCTAAACCAAGTGTCAACATAGTTCTGACGACGCCATGAAGCCAAAATTGATAAAACTCTTGTGTAATTGATTTTTTTTATTTTTTTCCTTATTTTACAAATTAAAATTTCTTTCTCACGACGAATAAAAGATTACTATATTAATCTATAAAGGCATTCCTACGTTGTCATAGAGATACTACAATTATATTAATAGTCACACGTTGACGTTCACAAATAAGTTGTCATTGAGACAACAACAAATTAACTCTAACAATGAAAGGCTTAAATTATTAAGTTAAGATACTGCCTCACAGACTACAGAATGTGGATTTTCAGTCTGCAGTAGAGTCCAAATTTGAAATAAAATCCTTATTTTTACACATCATATTTTTGTTATTTCTCAATTAACTTTTTTTTACTGTATAATTAGATTTTACTACTTTTTTTCACTGCTTTTTAGATATCAAGATCAATTCTGCTGATGAAAATAGTCTTACAATATTGTACAACAACGTAAAATATATTTGGGTATCAAGGGAAAAATATATCCATTTTAGCAAATTGAAACTAATGAGTATGCTCAAAAAAATATTTGCTAGAAAACTTTTGAGCTTTTCTTGGAAAAATCAACTTTAGTACATCGCCTAATTGTTATGAAGCTAAGTCAGCATAAAATTACGTGAATGTAAAATAAGCAACTCATTCAAACAAAAAAGTTCGCATAAGGCATTTTTTATATCTAACAAAAGATTCCCAGACTGAAGAATAAAAAATACATTACAAAAATGTTCAATTAACATCGAAGTTTCTTTAAAAAAATGCCTAAGGTGAACGGATTATTTTTAATGCCCCAGGATTATGGTAATCATCTTCTTTGTTTTATTCAAAACCAAGAAATCCTCTGCTGAAAATTTTATTTAAACCTTTCTTTCCCACGTTACAAAGAGCGGAACAAAAAAGGAGAAGATTTTTAGCTTTCGCAAATCTAGAGGATTCCTTTTTAATTTAACAGAAGTGATGTTTTATTAACGGGAGAACGGAAAAGTGTATAACATTGTCAATGTGTATTTTTCGACTCTCTTGTTTTCATCGCGTTCAAATATTTATAAAAAAAAATGTTGAATACGCTTTTGCGCCGAAGGAAAAAAAACCACCCAATTTAACCCTTAACCTATAAATCTTGGTACAAAAAATAAATTTGTAGAACTGTTTTATGTAATCATAATACTTTTCTAACATTGTAATTTTCTAAAGACCTACCGCTCATGGGCGTTCGTTTTATTAGACCAACGGGCTGAAATCTCCGTACAGGAAATTCCACTAAGAGTTGTGTCCAAAGGTATGAATGCTTGTGATGATTACATCGTACCTTAATTATCTGTACTAAAAAACTAGACACAGGGATAGCAATTAGCTAACTACTAATAATTTCCTAGTCCCATCATTATACAACGTGGTCTTCCGGTAAGAGCTTTATTTTAACGATCAAATGGACCTGGGTTGAATTGACGGAGATTTCAAAATAGAAATTGAAAAGTTTTGTATTACAAATTTGAGATTTTTGGCACTGGTATTTGTGATAACTTTTCTCCTCTAGTTGATCTCACGAGTGATTATATATTTTTTAATCTTCTGCTTAAAAGATGGATTGAGAGACAGGATAAAGACCAGTTATTGAGAAAGCAACTTCAATTGAAATGCTTCATTCGGTGTCAATATCGATGTTTAAGAAACGTCACCTCGAAAAAACTTGTCTTGATAATATGTGTTCAATATGACATGAGTTATCGATTATAACATTTTTAAGAATACTACCAATATATTCATAATGAAAAAAAAAACATATTTTGTCGTTTCTTAAACCTCTTTATGCTTGGGTGATGGTGGTGATTCTGGTGATGTTCTGTATTTTTATATTGATATACTTTATTTTGTTAAAGGTGATATTTACATATAGTGTAAAATTACCTTTTTTTATAATAATGTAATGGATATATATTTATAAAGATGTCATTGGAAAAAATAAGATTGAATTATGTTTGTATATCAATATTGAGAAAAGTTGTTTTGAAAAAAATATGATTTATATTTAAAAGTGTGCTTAATCTCACGATAGAAATAATGTTAAAGCCGCTCATATTTCTACAAACGTAGCAGTTACCGAAAAGAAATCTTTTTCTTTCCGTGAGTAATGTCTTATCAAAGTTATGTTTACGAGTGAAAAAAGCATTAGTACGTGAAACAAAAATCAAATAAAACTGCCAAAGAACAATTTGTAAAAAAACTTTAACGTCGAAGGGAAATGCTTCTTTGTAAAGTCATTACTTAATTCGCTTATGTGTGTGAGTGTTGCCTCTCGAAAAAAGAGGCCCGTGAAAAATAACTTTTCTAAAACACGAAAACAAATACAATAGAATGCGAAACCAGACTCTCCATTTCCGGTTACAGGAGAACTTGTTTTTTATTTGTTGCGTTGGTATTGTCTCCTGTTTCTTTAGCTATAAAAAGAGGTTCGCATTCTACTCAGTTATAATTTATTACTGTGAAGGAAAAAGCTCGACTTGCACTGTGCAGTAACAATAAATTCGTTCCGGAATACTTTACTTTACTTTACTTTGATACATAATACTCGGTGTAAGTATTATACTTTGCGCAGTTGCTTTATACATTATGAACTCTCAAATTTTATTGCTTTAAATTTATTTATGACTCAAATGTAATAATATATTTGATTGTTGGAGTAATATTATAAGATTATTAACACGTATCATTTTATTTGGCCGATCAAATAACAGAAAAATAAGCACTTTTTAATATCCACCATACTCGATACAAGTGGGTACTATCATAAGTTGAATTTTAAATAGATTTGTATCTATTTGTTAACAACTAATTCTTTCCTAGATTCGTTATCCTATGCGTATTTCTTCTAAAGACAGAAAGAGTTGTCTGAGCTACTGGGTTATAGCTAACTGTAGTAAAAATTCTGTTATGAAATAAATCATATATTCTTCATGAAAAACGGGTATGACTTGAAAAATCATTGATTCAAGGACTTACAATAATTATAAAGACAAATTTTAAATCATTTGTACAACACGCATGCAAATTGTCAAGCAATTTCTTTAGGAAATATGTATGTCTACGAGTGTTAAAAAGAACAAACTTTTATACGCCGTTTTTAAATTAATTTTCTTCAGTATTTTTCTAATTAAAATGTTTATTTTATTCATATTATTCAATATTAAAATAAATTTTGAAGCATATTATAGATTATACAAGTGTTTCATTTATAAAATTACAAAAACATGAAATTGAACAATATTTTGTAATGAAACCAAAATGGTATTATATTGCGATATTCTATAGAATGAAAAATTTATTTGCCTGATGTCAGTGACACCTGAAGGCCGACGACAAGCCGGGAGGCCAATGTGGCTGGTCGGTAAAGAAAAGACGCGAAGGAAGTGCAATAAAAAAAGAAAACTGTAGGAGGCGATGACACACCTCCAGGTAATGCCAAATAATATTGATAATAACACAAATTTAAAATAAATTACTCTAGATGTGACACTAAACATACATATAGTACATTTTGAACTTAGTTTTCTTTTTGTCTTCCCCAATTGTTGTACTTCATATTAATCTACAATCTAATTTAACACAGTGTTGGTTTCCGTTGTCTTCTGTCATTTAACTACTATAAGATTTTTATTGATCCGTCTTCGCTTGAATCTATCTTGTGTTGAGACCAGCCAATATGATTTATATAGTACAGTCTTAAGCCAGTGCGCAATACGCTACCACACATCTTCTGGGATATTTATCGTTTTGCTAATGTATATTCGTTGTGTTCTTCGTAAACAGGGTCAACTCAAATCCGATTCCGATAAAAAATTGTCAAGTTATTGCTTAGACTTGCGCAAAGAACATAGGCATAGTACAATTAGGCCCGGCCCGGCCCGAGTCCGACTCTCAACGTTTTAATTTTTAACTTATAATAGGTCTTATCTAATACATAAAAATCAATGTGGGTTTCTTCGTATCTTATGCACTGCCATTCCGTTCATCCGATTCATTTAAAACTTTGTTAAGTTATTGCTTGCACTTGAGCGAAGGATAAGGGCAAAATACAATCAGGCCCGGCCCGGCCCAAGCCTGACTCTCAACTTTTTAATTTTTAACTTACAGTAGGTATTATATATAAAAATCAATCTCACAATCCAGATATATCTGAAATAAAAAAATCTAAAATAAAGAATCATATTCGTACAAATAGTGACATCTCGGAAAACCTTCTGATTTATTCGTGTACGGACCAGACAGAAAACAAAAAATATTTTCTGTTCAAAAGCACTTCAACAAACAAAATTAAAATACCAACACTTTCTTTCTTTAAGTGGTATTACAACGCATGCCGGGTACTGACTAGATTTAATATTTTTAAGAAGTATTCAAGCAGGTAGATGAGGTTTATTTTGCTTTACCTAGTATAAAGCGAAAAAAATACATTCATAAAGATGTATATCTAATGGAAGAAAATTCTATTTAACGGTATTCGTTGAAGAGATTTAACACGGTAAATCAACATAATTTCAAGAAGAAAAAGAGATTTTGAACTTGCGTTGCAATAAATGCACGAAAGTGAAGCATTGTTTCAAAAGTTTTTGGAAGTCTTTGCGAAGTTTCGAAGGCCCTTAGGTAAATTTGAACCCACCATTTTAAAATGAAAGTAAAAAAGAATTGAGAAGATCAACTTAGAGCGAGGGAGCGAGATGGTACGAACACAGCCGCCGGTGAAATGAAATTTATATTTCTTTTTTTAACCATTAAACATTATTTCTTTGTGACTGTCGATATTTCATATCACAACGTCCTTTGAGCGAAATACAAAGGAATATTTCTGAACGCCATAAATTTCTTGTTAGTCCCTTTATTTTTGACAACGTTATTATTATTATCGTAAATAAAATTCTGGAAAAATAATATGCGTTAATGATTGTACCGAAGTAAATTTTAATGGGAATTTCAATATTTATAAAGGTTAAACATTTTTATTTTCGTATCTTTTTATTGAGTTTGAATATTTTACTATTAGAATTGGACATTGTTTTTTTTTGTAAAAATATTTACAAAATTGATTTCGAGTGTCTTCTTTCTCCAAAAACGCTGAGTGGAAAATTTTGGGCTTTCACATATATCAATATATTACAAGCATTTAATAATAACTTAATATGCATAGAGAAGAATTCGCATCATGAGTACTGTATTGAGTCAAAAATTATCATTTTTTGGTTAGTAATGCAGTTTTCTTCAGTATTTTTTGGTATATTTATTGCTTTAACGTAGTAACTTAAATACAATGTGAAATGCGTTGTAATTGAGTTAGTTCACTGCAGTATTTCAAAAATCTATCTATATATATGTTACACCGAATGTGCGAAATTACTTATTTCACGAAAAGTGCAAAATTTTACCTAAATCATGAAATAACCAAGCCCATGGCCTTATTCAAGAATTTGGCAAATTATCTGCCGAGTACGTGAATTCCGCACGAATTTTTCTGTTTATTTCAATGATTGAGCATAGATAGTAGCGCCATAGTGGCGCCGCAGTGGTGTTTTTCGCAATTATTTGTCATATTTTATAAAATAGTAGTAGCGCTCCGGTGGTGAATTCTGCAACTAAACCAAATGTCAAATAAAAATATATCAATCAATACACAACTAGGTACAATGACGTTCATTTCCATTTATAAAGCCGAAAATATCTAGAACCATAATATTACGAGTTTTATTAATATTTATTTTCGCGGATTGCATCCTGCGAGGGTATCAAATTTAACTTGATTTATTAAGGTTACTAGGAAGATGCGAAACAGTCCTTGGCTTAGGTTGTGTCATTGATTGGACATGTTACAGTTGTAGCGAAGTTGCTGAATGTGATGTCATTTAAATAAATCTGCACTAATTATGGATATAGAACATTTGGAGGTTAAAACTGAATTGGAAGTCCAGTCCAATTCAAACCCTGCTTTTATATTCTAAAAACGTAAAAGATGTAAAGATTTTGATTGATTTTACATGTGAGTGAAAAGAATAACCTGTCACATTATATGTCATTGAGTCAAACATTAATACTTAAATAAAGTATTTTAAAATATCCAGCATGTAATGTTACTGGTTGTGAATAAAATTTGAGCAAGGGGATTCAGAGGATTCAGAAAATTGAAAAATGCTTTTTCTAATTTTTTCGATTAGAAGATGCACTACCAGATGAAAGAACTCTGTTATTTGACAAAAAATGGCAATTTGATATGGCATATGTTTAGTTTAGTTGATGCCATCTCGATGATCTAAATTTAAAATTATAATTAACTGCTTTAACTACTGTCAAATAAGTGCGCGTATGCACGATAAGGTATTAAAAATATACCAATTCCTGATTGATACTCTCGCAGGATGCAATCCGCGAAAATAAATATTAATAAAATTCGTATTATTATGGTTCTAGATATTTTCGGCTTTATAAATGGAAATGAACGTCATTGTACCTAGTTGTGTATTGATTGATATATTTTTATTTGACATTTGGTTTAGTTGCAGAATTCACCACCGGAGCGCTACTACTATTTTATAAAATATCACAAATAATTGCAAAAAACACCACTGCGGCGCCACTATGGCGCTACTATCTATGCTCAATCATTGAAATAAACAGAAAAATTCGTGCGGAATTCACGTACTCGGCAGATAATTTGCCCAATTCTTAAATGAGGCCATGGACTTGGTTATTTCATGATTTAGGTAAAATTTTGCACTTTTCGTGAAATAAGTAATTTCGCACATTCGGTGTAACATATAAAAATGAAGGTTTGTCTGTTTGTCCTCTATGCATTCCTTTACCATTCATCCGATTTCGATCACACTTTGGTGAGTTGTTGTGAGTACACCCGAGAAGGTTTCTGAAGAAAAAAAAATTAAATCTAAAATCTAAAAAAAATCAAAAAAAAGAATCAAATACGAAAAATTAGTGACATCTCTGAAGCAGACGAAAAAACAAAAAAAAGGTATATCCGAAAATTCCAAAAGCACTTCAATAAACAGAATTAAAACACCAACACTTTCTTTCTTTGAGTGGCATTGCAACGCATGCCGGATACTCACTAGTATATAATAAATTTGACTGCTATACTATATTATTAAGATGTAATATGATTATGCATCAACGTGCTGTATAGTTTTGTATTTAATATAATAAAGTACTCACAGTGCCAATTATTTGAAAGAGTAGATTTGTTAATTATAAAATAATTATCTATAAATAAACAAATCAGCAAGCCTATTGAAAGTATACGAAAAGTTGTTAGAATGAACAATAACTGGTTTATATTAAAATAATAAATATTTCTAAGAAGCACCTGTAAGAAATAAGCAATCGTGCAAAAAAATAAATGTTATTTGAAACTGGTAATATTTTTTCATGTATCTAAGAACTCTTGGGCAAGATATGTAAGTTAAAACAACACACAAGTTACAATCAATAAGTTAAGGACTGTTTGAAATTGAATTAGGAAATCCAATATTTTATCCAGCAATTCTGTTCGAAGGATAGTTTTTATTTACGTGGTGACACTTTCTACGGAACGAAATTTATGATAGTATTATGGTTCTTCGCTTTTTTATTTATAGTATACGTCAGAAAGTGGATTTTGTAATATCGTTTTTATTGCCTGAATTTAAAAATAATGTTTTCATATTTTGTGCAGAAGTGTATTGATATTTTTCAGTTAGTAAATGAATCACTTACTGCCGTCTTCGCTTTGAAATAATCACATGTATTTCAATATGTTTTGAACAATATAGATACACATTCTAAGCCTGTTGAGATATTTTCTTTCTTCTGTAAAATAACCACTAATTCAAATAATAGTGGAGCGAGCAGTAACTTCATATGGTATATTTTGGCGATTGAATAGGCATTTACTTGCTAGAACTCTATTAAACTAGAGTAAAAATGATAAAGTATTCAGTTCTACAAGAATTTTATTGTTGAATATTTAAACTCATTTTACTGTTTTAAACAAGATAGACAATATTATATCAAACATTCCTTATTCCAACATCATAACTATTTAAAATTAAAATATTTAATGTATGTAGTAATTGTGTTTTTGAGATAAATAATACAGATATTAATTGACCTGCAATAACGATTTTTAAATTATCTCACTTATTCCAACATGATAACTTTTGTTACCAAGATAGCTACTATCAACAATCGGATAAAACGGTTTTAAAACATTTTAATATTTTGTTACTTTTGCCTTATTAAAATAAATTTTGATTTCCCTTTTACTAGAAACCTATTGATTATAGTTTTTATACACGAGTTTGTTTTAAAACTATTCCATCTCAATAATACACAGAAATATTTCTGATTTAATATTACTTGATTTTTATCATTCATCAGCATTGAGTTTTATTCCAATAATTATTAACACGATTGTATTGTTCGAAACGAAAAATAAATATGATATTGAAACTGAATCGACAGTTCAAAGACAAATGATTTTTTGATGTATTAGATTGAACAGCTTTATAGCGATCCAGTTTAGGGTAGCATTTATGGGAAAAAGCTATCTAGCGAGCCGCGCGTGCTACTCTGTGATAATGTTTGCCTTTTGGATTTTTGACGGCGTTAACGGAATTAGTGCGCATGAAATATTTGTCCAGGCGACAGGGATAGGATTATGGCCCCTGCAGAATGCATCTGGCGACTGATTCTGATGATGCATAAAGGGAGCCAGGGGATTACTTACCAGCATTCACTTGTAGTCCTTGATTTTATTCCTTATCTTATACAGGCTCAAGTCTGTTTGCTTTTCTATTTCTTGAAGATTATTAAAGTGAGTCACGCTAATCAAAATCAGTTTTATTTTATAATACTAAGCTATTTTATAATGATTCATTTTCATAGTTAATGATATCAACTGGGAAATTTCAACATATAATTTGAATCGTTTTTAAATCAATTTTGTATACCTCCATAAGTTTTGACAATAAAGACGCGGGTTTCACTTTTCAGCATCTTTAGATATGGAAACTCAAAAACACTCGTTATGGAAGTGTGCAAAATTTTAACCATTCAAATTTGACATTCATTTTCAACTTAGCTATAGCGAAAATTTACATGGTGAAGTTATTTCTTTTTTTCTACCATGTCCGCTGCCTAAGTAAATGGACTCCTAATATAATAGGGGTATCTCAAGAGAAGTTTTTTCTACGAGAACTGCTTGTTACTCAGTTGCTTAACTCGTCTTTTTCAAAGAGAGTATGCATAGATGAATAGAACTAGAAAAGGACTAGTGGATAGATAATCGCTCTCGCTACGCCCTGTTTTAAGGATGGGATGGGTGGGAAGGAGCCACTTTTATAATGAGAAAACTAGCATGTATATAAATAGATTTGTATTTACATTAATATACTTTAAAGAAATATTTTGTACTGATTCCACATTCTTTATAAGGAACCCAGTAATCAGGCCTGGTATTATCAATTGATGAAAAATAAATTCAAGTAGTTAAAACACCGTAAAAGAAAACAAAACATCATGTAAAAATCTTAAAACTCAAGAAATTCATAGTTTTATCTTTCTAATAATGCAGAAAAAAATAATTATAATTACTTTAAGTAAGTTTAACATTATTTACTAAAAATCTTGACATATCGAAAACAAGCATATTTATAAAACATGTTTATGTTGTTATTTATATATACAGTTGATGCAAAGAATTGTAAAAAAAAAACAGGTTAATGGGGAAGAAATAAAAATAAAATTAGCATTCATCCAGCCATTACAATTGAACAGGCAGATTGAAAATCATGAAGCGTTAATTTAAAACTAGGGTTGAAGTAAAATAAAAAAAAAACGGATATCGCGGATGTACAAACACTAACTGCGAAAACTTAATTAAAACACATCGGTACAAACTGAGAGTGCTCATTTCAGGATTTTTGTATACGAATGTAGCACTCGAAAGAATTCAGTTCAATGATTTTTCGATAATGGCGGAGGGATATTTGTTTATGAAGAGGTCTGTCTGTAATTGAGGAGATGTTTTTAACAAAATTAAGTCATTAGAGTGTATAAAATAATATGAAGTGTTTTGTGTAAATAGTTTGATTATGTTATTTTAATGAAATCCGATAAATGATAACGAGTATTAATGTAAAAAAAAATATAAATAAATTTTTAGTTCTACAAGAGCGGCGTAATATATAAAGTTGATAGATATTTGAGCATAACGCCATCGTCAGAATAAGTGTCATAAAAGTGACATGGCATTTTATATAATTCTTGTAGAGCTAAATAAAACGTTCTTTTTTTACCTAATTATAATAGAGTTTTACCAAGTAAAGGAAATTCTATCGATACGATTACGTGTGCAATGTTCAAATCAAAATTTATAATATAAAAAATAAAACAAATTTTAATTTGAACTACTCTCAAATTTTAACGACCAAGAGCGGTTTCGCTCATCGCGAGCATTATACAATATACAACTTCACATGGCTAAACAAAGCAACTGGATGAAAAAATTACAGATTATAATAAAACTTATAAATTCTTGAGGATCTCTTACAAATAAATAAATAATTATCTGTAATCAAATAAAGTTTCATTTTTTAAAAATATAGTTCCTTTTCACGAAGAATTGACAATTAGCATATTAAAAGTGATCAAAATAGACAATATAAACGGAGATTATATGGAAAATTTGTTTGGTAACATTATTGGTATTTAATATCAATGGGACGTTTTATTCAGTTCGATAATACAGTAATAATAATCAGCGATATTGGTGTTAAAAAAGTTTGTATATTTTTACAAGCATATATTTTACGTCATTGTAAATTGAATGAACTGGAATGACAGGTGGCAGGATGATAAATTCAAAACTAAAATTTCACCGCATATTTTATGAAGTTGAATCAATATATCTAGTAAAGAGGTAGAGAACATGAAAAAACGGAACATGTAGACTTGTCTGTGCCGTTGACAGTTTTTACAGCAGCAAACTTTTTGACAGGTGTCATTTATTATTACTTCTTGAAGTGTTCTCAAAGAGCTGCTCGGCAATTTATATCACGTTCAAAATATGAAGAGGAAGTAAGTGTAGGTGCAGCTTTATAAAAGAAAAATAACAGCACCAAAGGATATGACCTGAAGTCACAGGAAAGTAGATATCTTTTTTGTTAACTTAACAAGGTTTCAAAGTTTATAGGATAGTAGATTTTATATAAATAGTTGTTTTTCGATGTACTCGACAGTGGCTTCACTACATTATTTTTAAATTTGTTAACTGTCTCTTTCGATAAAGCGTTGACTAACAACATTTACTTAAATTTATAATAGCGGAATTGTAATACAAAATTAATGTTGATAGATTTGTGATTCCACTGGTTGTGTTACTAAATATGAAAGAATAAAGGAATAAATAAACCCACCATAACCTTATACATAATTATGAAATATTCATGCATAACTGTTAATACGCCATTTATTTTGAAATTTTAAATGACACTGATAAAATAAATTTTCAAATGACACTTAGATTTAAATTGAAGAGAAAACAATAAATCAAAAATTACTTTCAATACTTTTCGAAACTATTATACCTTTATCTAAATATGTTTTATGGAAAAAATAAAAAAAATATTTTGATCTGCAAGAATTTTATTAGTTTGTTGACAGCTTCACGCCATTGTCATAACTATTTATTTGTTAATTAATTGTAATGATTCCATGAAGGGGAATTAGCTATAAGTAAACTGATAAGAGTCTAGTAAAAATAAATACTTTGCTCGTCAATTCGAGTCCATTCGTGCGCTAGAATGCCCGAAGATACCGAAAGGCGAAACCCGGGTTGTTAGTGGCAAAATACATGGAAGTGTACAAAATCTCAATAATTCAAATTTTTTATTGAAATTCCGATCAAGCACCTTCAGTCGATGTCTTAAAGTATATCTTAAATTAACATACTTTGCTATTTTTACCCTACTATAATGTAGTTCTACCATGCAAATGCTATAGTGTAATATGAAAAATGTTTATATATAAAGTAGTAGTTTGAAATTTGATTTAAACGCGTACGCAGGTGTGAAATATTTTTATAATAAATCAAATATATAATGATTGTATATTTGTATAGGTTATGTACCGGTAAGAGCATTTTATTGGAAATACTACAAAGCTTTTTAAATACAGTTTTTGTAAACTATTTTATATTATATCTCATCTAGCATTGGTTAATAATATTTACGTTGTTGAAAAACGTAAAATATTAAATATAATCTCGCAGTACCAAAGCAAAGGGTCGTTTTACACCCTAAACATTTTAGTAAGACGATGATATATATTATAATATACGAAAAAATTAATTTCCTTAATACGAAAGAGGAGATTAGTATCATCCCAGAAGCTCCTGCATGCATCAAAACAGTTCCGCAGGATTCAATCTCAAGAAGGGAGGACTGAAGCCTAATTCAATAGTCGACATTTCGAGGAGCGAATGCGAGCATTGGGGTAACCAAAGTTTATAGAATCTCTAGAAATTTCATTGCAGGTTAAATTTTGTTAAAATAATTCAATCGTAAATAGAGAAATCTTCCTTGTTTTAATAAACAATGAAGTACAGCACAAGTATTACTCGAAAAATTACAATCCTGGTGTTAATTAACTTTTTCTATAGTTGGACAAAATCCACTATTGATTTTAAAGTAAAGGATTTGAATTTAGTTTTTTTTTAAATTTCTTTTTCAGATATCATTTGGTTATGTCTGTTAGGAAATTTTTCTTCATACCCAATTTACCATGTTCTAATTTAAGACATCGACTGAGGGTGCTTGATGGAATTTCAATATCAAATTGGGATTCCATTAATTGTTATCTTCAGGCATTGAAGTTCGCGTCCATTCGTGTGCTCGAATGCCTGAAGATGACGCGAAACCCGGGTTGTTAGTGACAAAATACATGGAAGTGTACAAAATTCAATCCAAATTTACGTTCTATTTAGTGTCAATGTAATTACGAATTTAATATTTCATTAATTGTTAAACTGTTTAATATTGGATTTCAGATTAATTATGTTATTGATTTTAGTAGTTATTGAAAAACTCTAACATTTTAATTGTAAACAATTTTATTTTATTGATATACCTTGTAATTTTTAACATTCAATTTCATATAAATAACCTTTCTAAAATTTATATTTTATCAGTTTAAAATGTTTGCGATGAGTGAAACCGGCTCTGACAGACATAAATATATTGGAATGTGTACAGAACAAATTGTGTTTTATTTTTAAAATATAATTCTTTTCTACTAAGAATCAGCAGTTTACACCTAAAAAGTGATAAATTTAAGTTTTTCTTAAGAATTTATCGTGAAAAAAAAGCCATGCTCAGTAAATACGATAAAACCACTGGTTTGCCAATCTTATGGAATGTACCACTTTTGCTTTCGTAAAGAGTATTCACCTTACTAAATACAGGACGAAGGAGATAAGCTTCGAAGTCGTACTTGGTTGAGAAAATATACAAAGAGCTTTTATGCTTAGGGTGTCCAACTTTTCATTAAGCTTCTTGTCATTAACAGATTAGAAGAGCGAATGAGTCAACAAATAAATAGCATTAACTCTATCGCAATGCTGAAAGTTACAATTTTAATTTATTAATTATTGTCAAAATAAGTGTAAAAACAAACTCAATCAACATAATCTGTTAATATGAATTAATTTTGAATATATTGGGTTGCTATTTAAATGCTTTTATATTAAAAATAAAAATACATTCAAAATATCAAAAAACAGCAACGTCGCAATGAAAAAGTCAACGACGAAAAAACGTAAATGTTAAATTTATTTATTCTTTTACAACTATGAATTATGTAGGCCCTCTCAATCAAATATATTTAAAATATTATTTAAAAAAAAACTTGCTGTGAAACATATTCGACAAATAGCTTTTAAATTAAACAAACTATGGTAAAGTATGTATCGTAATTAGGAATTATATAACTATTGTTATAAGGGAGTAGAATTTTATTTGCATGATGCTGAAATAGTTTTCGATAATATTTGACAATGCTTATGTAACAAAATTAATTATTATCAAAGAGTTCTATATTCAAAATAAGATATTATAAAACATTTAAAAATAATAGTATTTTTTAAATATAGATTACAATAAGTCGTGGCTTACCTTTTACGATGAATTTAATTCGAGAATTATTAATAATTAGTTTTAAATATTAAATGTTTAATTACAATGTTAAATATTTCGGACAGAAGTTTTCTTTAATGTATTTCAGGAATCATTTTATGATAGTAAAAGAAACGTGGCGAGCTAGGAAAGATTTAACCGTGATTTGATGGTGTAGCGGATGTTTTTTTAACTGAGCGCTGCTTCAGTGCTTATATGACTGGACCTATTGAATAAGTAAGTGAGGTTGGAAGTGAGACTTCGTTTTATATGTCCTGTTATAAAAATGTTACAGCTGAAGAACGTTTCCTTTCAAACTTGAAATAAACATTCTTAAAAAATAAATAAACCATGGCTATCTCATTACAGAAGAGCTTATGTGTCACAAAGTAAGAACGTGAGCAATATGACGAGTTTGACGGTATGTTGTAATAAAGTTATGATTGCTATTATAAAATAATATATTTTTTTAATATGGAAGTAAAAAAAATTGTAAAAGCGTAGGTTGTAAAATAAACAAATAGTACTAATAGCACACGCCAAATAAACAAAAAAATATACCAAATAAACTCCATATTTTCGGTGGATTTTGTATGATGGAATAAAATTTACTTTGAGTATTTTTGTTGACCTAAGTGTAAGTTATTCATCCATTTATTCAAAGAATACTTTTTGTCAATATGAATAGAAATAAACAAAGACTGTTATATTTAATATATTTAAAAAAATCATGCCTTTACTTCCAGTATTTAGCTGGGAGTATCTAAGTAGCATCTGCTCATTACTTAACATGCTGAAAATAAAATACTTTGATAATTGTAATGTAGATCTAAAAGTTTCAGTTTTTTTTTTGATTATTATTATCAAAATGGATCAATGTACATGTTTGATATTAAGAACACTACCAATTGTTTAGTCGTTTAATCGTTTAGTTTGACCGTAGATAAAAACTTTATTTAGTAGTAGTATGGTATTTCTTTTGCTATTTGAAAATTCTTAGTAATAATGTGAAATGAAATAAATGCATATATAAGGTCATTTTCAATGGTTTAAAATCTCTAGGTGGCGTGTCCAGTGATGAAGTTAATCTCATCAGAGTCTGTGTGTAGTTAGTGTTTTACTAAGCACCCGGGTTTTGTTTGTCAAAAGAATTCCAAAATCTTTGATGCGGTCAGGGGAGGGGTAGAAGTGATGAGCGGAATCCAATGCAGCCTTTGACATTAATATTGTTCGCCGTTTCACTAAAAAAAAAACCCGCCACTTCCCGGTATCTGTTTATTTTGTATTCAACTGCTAACAATCTGTAAAAAAAATTTCTCTCTTTAACATTTGATATCAAATATTTTTATTCGAATAAATTTTGAATTCTAATGTTTCCTAGTAAAAAAAAAAGGAATTTTGTATTTTATAATTATTTTAAACTTAACGATTGGGGTTTTTTCAACTACGTATTCTTCTGATGTTGAACATAATGACTTTAAACGGAGCATCATAACAGAAGTCCTTGGTCGAGAAGTTATTTTTCAGTAGTTTTACCTCACTTTTTGGAGAGGGTAGGTAGAGAAGAATGGAGATAAAAGTGACACCACCCGAACTTATGGGATGTGCAGGGTCTTCAAGCCATTCAAAAGCCGTCTACAGACTCGTCCTATTTAATTTAGAGAAGATTTAGTAGTAAAAGTTTTAAATTCATCTTCCCTCTGTTAATTTTAAGATTCAAATTTTACCGCAGTGTGTTGCCAAGCCATAATAATTTTTTCGATTAAATTATCGCCGGGGTCGAAGAAGTCTTATACCTATCCCGTTGTTTTTCGGAGAATGTGTCAACGCCATTTTGGATTTAAGCCCGAGTCCAGACAAGCAACGGCCAGCTTGGGCATCCGCTGGCTTGTATGAAATCGATAAAGTCAGGTGTGGGGATTAGTAATAAAATTTTATAAGAGATTATTTGGACAGTCGCGTTCTCGTGGTCAAGGGGGAAATGTCACTGTGTGCGGCGGGGAGGGGTTGTTGTCCACATGAGCAAGTGAAGTATTGCTTGTCTCTCGAAAACCCTCCTGGCTCTACTCTTTCTTTCCGTAGTAAAGGAGAAATCGTCGTAAAGGTATCAACTGTTTGGAGTAACATTTTGTAATTGTGACTGTGCAACTTGTAACGTGTCTAAACCTTTCTTTTAAAACCGTGTAAAAAGTTTATAATGTACCAAGTCTAGGCTCCATGCAGCAATAAAACAAATGCGAGTGAGCGAGAGTGAGTTTCATTGAAGTGTCTTTCTCCAAAACCTGTGTCTTTCGTCGGCGCGTATTAAATGTTGCCGCCACGTGAGGCATCGAAGCCTATCGAAAGAGAGTGTGCTCTTCCTTTCAGTACGAATTTGAAGATAAATAGGAGTTTAGTTATCGTTTGCCAATTTGTTAGGTCAGATATGTGAGAAATATTGTAAATATATCTATGTTTTTGAGCGAAAGTCCATAAATCAATTTATGCAATTTTCCATAGACACTTCAACTAAATAAAATGACGCTCAACCGCGTTGACCAGTCGACCAGACCTGTCAGACTGTATAATTAAATTACTGAAATGCCATTAAAATTCAAACAGTAAATGATAGATACGTTAGCGTAAATTGTGACTTATTAAAAGGCAACGAGAGAAATCAAGTCTATATTACATAATTTAGTATGACTTTTGAATGTTTTCGTATTTGGCATAGTTGTTTCTTCATCTAATATATTTTAGCGTTATGTTTTCGTCAAGACTATCCTGAAAAAAGCGTATTATTGGAAGTAAAAAAAGAAAGAAAGTATACATAACAACTATAGTTAAAAAATGTTTCCTTTTTATCTAAAGTAACTAACTATGACTCTTTTAGTTGAAGTTATTTAGTTTTGAGATTATTTTCTTGATTACCTCATTTCCACGAACGAATACAAATGCATATACATTATGATAGTTTACATTTACAAGTTTGTTGTCGAAAAAAGCGGTGTGAAAATTCTTTTTATACAGTTTATAACAAACTATTGATTACAAATTGTCTTTTTTAAATATTGAATGTATTTTGTTGGTAATTGTTGATAATTTGCTTTCAAGTTTTACTGTACTTTGAACAGTATGTATGATTATTCGCGAGTATCATATAAAAACCATGTATGAAGTTTTATCATGCATAGATAAATATGTATTTATAAAACCATTACAATAATTTTAAAGAAGTGCGCATTATTTCGAGAATCCTTGCACGCAATTTAAAATTCGAAAGCTCCAAAAGCTGGAAAATGTTTTGATTATATTCCGATCGCAGCCTTTATGCGAAAGCTATTCTACTCATTGTGAGTTAGCTTTTCAGGCATAATTCGTTTTTTCCCTTTGTTCACGCTAATTAAACAAATCGATAAGGGTCCTTTCCGACCAGTTCTGCGGTTGGAATAGGCACGTGGGCTCAATTACGAGGGAGGATCTCGATGAAAGATATCACTTCATCAGAGAAAATTGGCGGCGTGGCAGACGCGGAACAACGATACCTTCCCTTGTGACATCATTCTACTTTCAATTAAACAAAGTAATGATTGTATAAGCGAATACCAAGGAGACTCCAAACTACAGATGACTTTTGAAATTTATTTCAAGAGTAGATAAGGTATTTAATTAAATTTTCAAAACGAAACGTCCTGCCAGAGACGCGCTCGTTTTTGATCTTGAAAAACGATAGTCATATAATTAATGGAAAAGCTTTTTTAATTTTCTGCTGAAAAATGATATCCGTAACGATTATAAATTCAGCCAAGATTTTTTTCTACAAAGCGGCTTCATTAAATCGTACGAGATTAAAAAGGAATAGTTCAGATTAAATTACCATTAATCTTTCTATAAATTAACACATTATTCTCACCATTAAAAGACTTTGAGATTACATGACATTTTTAAGATCTAGATTACTATTATTTTAGTGATCATAAAATCAGATAAAAATAGCTCAGACAATATGGGCTACGACCACAACTTCCTGGGTGTTATTTGTCTGAACAGCTGTTCAAATGATATTTTATGTCTCGTGTCTACTGTATGTATTTTATTTATTCAATTTTACGAGTCTATATATCTTATAAGAAAACTTTTTATTATAATAAATTTAATGAACTCATGATATAATACAATAGCTCATTTGAACGGAATCCAATGAAGTATTTAAGTATATTTATATCTGGTTAAAAACAAATGATAACAACGTATTCAACAAGCGATGTTTTTATGTTTATTATAATTCACCAATAATATACATATAAGAATAGGCAAAGGTTGCATAAGCCTACTATTTTGACTATGTTTTGTTACTAAACATTCATTTAATTAATGAATACGATATTTATATAAAAAAACGAAAAACAAGAGACATATAAATGATAATATTCTTTCTGTGCAAAAGACAGCAGATCTGTTTGGATTCTGTCAAAGTTTAGTTAGATGTATGTTTAGAAAGTTAATAAAGAACCACAGCAAAAAGTCATTATTGCAAGTCAATTAAGGCGAATAAGTAGGTTTTCTGTCATTTTGCGAAAATCGTTAATGGTTTTTTATCGTCTAAAAATATGAAACGTCGAAATAAAAAAATCTTTTAATAATTGCACTCTCAAGTATTTTTTTACACTATTGCACTTTTATTAAAATGAAAATAGTAAAGTTTTCAAGCCTTGAAAGAAACCAAGAGTTGACACCTGTTTTTCAGAAATGTTTTTATTTGCTTTGCACCGTGACTAGGTTAGGGTTTATTGTAAGTTATCGAGATTTGATGTGTGAGACAAAATCTTACAAAAAAGTATTTTTAAAAAAGTGGTATTGATGGAAATTGCAATTTATTGAATATAACGATTCTATAAAGATTTTTAAAATGTACCGAAAAGTTCGTTTTATCGCACTTTTTCTGACTGGTATTTAAAGTGTAATTATACTGAATATATTTTTTAAAAAAATAGAGCAACAACAAATTTTATTAAATACGTTATTTAATAAAAAAAATCCCAAAAAATAATACGAGTAATAAATAGTAATCATTTTTCGGGGGATATGTTTTTAATACCTTCCATTCCAATAACTTCACCGCTAAGTTATTTTTTTGTGAGGTAAACAATGATTCTAACTCTCAACCTAAAAATTAAATAATAAAAAAAGTAAATTATGTTTAGTTCTGACGATGGTGTAAAACTGAAATAGCTATCAAAACACTAGTAAAATTCTTGTAGAAATGAATAATTTGTTATTTTACCCCATTGTTATGGAGTTCTACAAAGTAAATGCCAATTCATTCAATCAACAAAAATGTTTATCATGCATTTTAAATCTGCACGTTTATGGCTTTTGGTTCAATTGAATTGGCTATAAAAGCAATGGGCAAAAACACTACAACTGATTGATCATTTTCATTAGAAACTTTACCGGTAAAAGCAAACCGACGAAAATCAATCGGTGCCGAACGAGCGAGACGTGCTTCGATCTAATACAGCTACTAACAGTTCGAATCCCGTGCAAACAAAACAATCAGACAAACAGTCGACAGTTTCCTTAGGCAGCACGCAACATCTGAACTGGTTGTCAATACTTCCGGCTGAGGCCCCTGGCGGCCACACGCCTCGCTCGCCGATCTGTCCGTTTGTTTTCTCAAAACTATCCTGTTATGTAATCAGGTGTTTAGAACTTTATTAATTCTAAAACCATCTATTTTGAAACATTTAATCAGTTTAATCTGTGATTGAAATACTATTCGATCAGATTTAGGATTCAACGAATCATACCAACAAGCTTTATGTAAAATTTTACATTTCATGGAAGCGTAAATCAACAACTTGAGATCATGTGTAAAGTAACTATTTTGGTAAAAAACCGTAATTTTAATTGACGGTTCGTAATTCAATCAATTGTAATAGCACGGTGTCTTATCAAAATAAAAACAAATATAATATTATTGTTTTAACTCTAAGATCGTGGGAAGGCAATCTATTTATTTAAAATACAGAATTACATACAGGACAAAACTTTACAATTTCACAACTTTGATAATTTGAAAATGTTTACGATTCTAATATTTTTACTTTTGTTTTATTGCGATTGAAATTAAGAAACCAATGGAATACATTTAAAACCAAATAGTTTTTTTAGTACTATACAAATTGGCTGTCAAATAGAGTTAGTCGTTAATGACTGAAAGAACTTTTATTTTAAATTTAGTTACTTTTTAAATCAGTCAAATTGCGCTTACAAAGAGTTTGTGTTATTGTCATTGAACTGGTATATTTGTTCAATTCAAGAATGTAGTTATTTGCACAAGAATATGGATTCGATTATTATTTAAAAAATATATATCTATTTATGGTCTGCAGAATTCTATTTTCATATAAATATAATTATGTTTGCGTTAGTTTTGAAAGGATGATTCATTATATTTATTTAAACGTAATCTTCACTGAAATAAGTAAACTATTTTTGAAGCCTAGTTTTTAGTTATTGGCGAATTGTGTCAATTAAAACGAATCAATTTGATTATTACTGGGTTTTCGATGGTGTCGGATTTTAAAATCTGACGCCCCGAGTTGTAAGCAAACCGCAGAGTACGCCTCTCAGAAGACCCGCTTTGTAAGCCCTAGGGCCGCGGGCGTCGAACATAGAACAGGGTGGGATTCAAAGCCGGACAAACAAGACCGAGTCTGATCCGGAGAACAAATATTACCAAAGTTTCGCCCAATACGTTTGTCCCTCGAGACGGTACGTCGTTTCAATATGATCGCCGTTGTGACTGTCTTCCTACCAGTGGATAAGTTTTGCACTTGCGGTCTAAATTGTCGGTACCGAGGCTTAAGTTTTCTATGGGGATGACTTTGCGGTGTTATTATATCGGCAGCTGATCTGGAAGCATTGTTTATTTAAGTAAAGTTCCTTCAAAACTTATTTATAATAATTAACAAAATAAAGTAATTGTTTTGAATTAAATATTTAAAAAAATATATATCAGTTGTGTAAACAAAATACTATTTTGTACCTGAATGTTCGTTATATTCGGTTTCAGTATCCATATGTTTAAATGTTAAATTTAAGGTCAGTGGTGTTGAAAATCCCCCACATTCATATCATCTTTAAAAAGATGTAACTGAAAACGGCTAGTTAACTAATTAAAAACTTGTGTTGAAATGATCAATTTATATTTTATATATGCTCTACATGGAGAGCGGTTAATTTGTTTTTACTATAACAACAGTATAAACAACTTTCTATAATATAAAATTAAATTAAAAATTGATAACTTAGTTATTCCACTTGGTTTATCAAAAAAATACAAAAGCGTTTATTTAGTAATAAAATATTTTAAAATACAAGAATTATAGTAATTATATATTATTATAGTTGATGGCTATTTCGGCTTCATGTAATCGTCACAACATCTTCATTTTTGATGACGCAGTAGAGCAAAATAGCTATTAACTGTTTGATAATAATTTAAGAACGAAATTTTTGTTATTTTTTCCTTAATATGAAACTGGTTTTAAATTTCGTCATATTTTTAAATTATAAATTCTTGATTGTTTATTTCAGTGAAGGTAATATTATTGTAAAATGAAGTTTATAAAATTATTAGTTCTAGCTGCAATATTACGACCAACGTAGATAAGTGCGATCCATCAAAATTATTGAATTCTACTGTAATACATTCGGTTACGGATCAATCATTGTTGTAAGCAGAATCGACATGCAATACATCATGAAATATGTCAATGCAACTCGCAGAACAAAGTTCGAATTGACTTTCAGCTTTATGATTAATTGAAAATTTATCATTTTATTTTTCTATTCATAATTTTCATTGAGCGTACATATGTTTTTGTTTTAAAACCAGTTCTTAAGAGAAAAATAACGTCTCAATAATTAATGGGAATCGTACAAAACACAGGAGATAAATAAAACACAGTATTTTGGTCGTATTTATGAATTAAATACATATGCAGCACGATTTTAAAGAAATATTCAACAACATAACCATAGTAACTGGAGGTTGTGTAGATACTAAATTTAATTAAAATATATGTTTCTTAATCGAAACGAGTTAATAAAATTTGTCATCGAATCAAAAAAATTCCATGATCTGCTACCTTGATATTCTAATATCCATTTCATATGAATACGAATATGTTTGTTTTATATAATTTAAGACATCGACTGACGGTGCTTGATAGAATGACAATATCAAATTTAAAGTTCGAGAAAGCCTGAAGATGCTGAAAGGCGAAATCCGGCTGGTTAGTGACAAAATACATGGAGCATAAAATCTTAAAAAAAAAATAAGAATATGTTTGTTTTATATAATTTAAGACATCGACTGAGGGTGCTTGATGGAATTTCAATATTAAAATTGGATTATTGAGATTTTGTACACTTCCATGTATTTTGTCACTAACGACCCGGGTTTCGCCTTTCGGCATCTTCAGGCATTCGAGCACACGAATGGACTCGAACTGAGAGACAGTAAACAGTGTCTAACGCTTATATAGAAGATACAAATGCGGCAAATATTGCCTCGTAAATGATATTTGTCGCATTTGTATCTTCTATATAAGCGTTAGACACTGTTTACTGTCTCTCAGTTCGAGTCCATTCGTGTACTCGAATGCCTGAAGATGCCGAAAGGCGAAACCTGGGTCGTTAGTGACAAAATACATGGAAGTGTACAAAATCTCAATAATCCAATTTTAATGTTTGTTTTAGTCAAGCGATACTGGTCATGTTGTATAAATACAATTTTTATCGTGATTATTTAACTTACCTAGTACGTTTGTAATAATATCACCAAGTCTTTTTAAACCAAAGATTATCGAATTTGAATTGTTGACATTTTGTAAATTTTCATGTATTTCGTCACTTACTACCGGGGTTTCAGTTTTTTTTTTGATTTTGTGTTTTTTTTTTTAACAGTTTTCTGTGCAAAATGGTGGTCATTGTGGATGATGAAACCTAAATCACTCAGACAGGCATCTTAAGTGAAAGTCATACCAAACTCAAAGCGTACATCTACCTAATCCCACATTATGTTGGACGAGTCTTGAGTGATACAGAATAGCAAATACCTACGTGTGCTCTAATGCGACTGTATGTTTAAGATGTAGCACGGTGACCTTCTAGATCAGTGGCGTGCTGTCCATAGAGACAAGAAAACGTTTCTTCACTGTAAAATAAGGATGTGAATACTGAACGAATATCGACTTTGGAAAGGAAAAAGGGCGTAACCCACACCAAAAATATTGTATGTAACTCATACAAAACGTGCTAATACGCTATATTTATACGTAAATGTATAATATATCGTATGTAGAAAGAAAAAAGACTTATCTATATGTCTTTTCAAAATATTTTTTTTTCGATAATCTCAATGTAAAAAATTTAATACACGTTTTGTTTGGGCTATACACAATATTTTTGTATGTGGGTTACGTCCCTTTTCCATTCCATAGTCGATATCTTAATAGCGGTATTGGTAAAACTCCCGTTATAATACTGTCAAAATCACATATATTTTAACCATTACCAGAAACTCAAGTAATTATGTATAATCAACAAAATTTCAATGCATTTACTTTAGCCTAATTTAGCCTTTAGACTAATTGTGAATACCATGTGTGTTAATTTTCGCAGAAGAACTCAAAAACACAATTAGTACATAAAATAATTGAATTTAAAATAAAAGTTGTAATGTTGGCATTAGCGAAGTCATGAAGTGATATAATATTGTCTGTCTTTTCTAAAACAGGATATAAAGCTAAGCTAAAATAAATTAAATATAGTTCTGACGATGACGTCAAGTCGAAGTGGTTATTATAAAACTCTTGTAGAACTGAATATTTTGTTATATTTTTACCCTATTAGTTTTAGATTATTTCATATTAAATAGTGATATTTCACAAATTGATAAATATGAGCCAAAAAAAAAATTATAGTTACAAACAATAATTTAATTTAATGAATATTCAAATAATATTTTTTTAAGCAATTTAAAATATTTTCCACCTGCAAAATACTGATATTCCGGTTTCGGTAAAGTATTGCAAATCACAACCCCCACACAACAATTTCTGATATCACTGCTCAACAGCTATGGTTTGTAATAATTTCTTTGATTGCTAATGATAAAAATTAAATGTCTTATGTATACGTTCCAACATTTATCAAATTGTATACTTCACTATCTTAAAAAATTTCTTATATATAAAAAAAAATGTCCTTATTTCATTATTTCTTTTGTATACTAAGCCACTAACTACAATATTTTTAGTCTGATTATTCGTCTCAAGGAATACTTACAATGTTCATAGTTGTACAAAAAGCAGAATTAATAAAGTAAGAAATAAGTTGACCTTCAATTAACTGCCCAACGTGTCAAGTGAGTCTGTGTGCGCTACTGCCTTCCATAGACCTCACAGACTGACAGCATCCTTCTCTTTACTGACGGGTCAAATCTTCAGAGTGGAAACGTAAGAAGCTCAAGTGTAGAGAAATGGCTTACATATATATAGACAGTGGGACTAATTGCACAGTTCCAGCAGCGGACAACGCTCACAGGGATGCTTTATGCGACCAAGAATACCATCTTGTTCATTAAGTAGAAGGATTATGCAAGAAATGCATGTCTATTCCTTACAGCTTTCTTAGTCAGTGTTTTGAATCGTATAATTGTGTTTCTGTCTTTGTTTTGTGTAAGATTTATATTCTAAAATTATCTTTAACAAACCTGTTTTTAATGAATACTTTTCATCGTTTGAAAAATCAAATTTTGCCGTCTTTAAAAATACAAAAAAAAATATTAATGTTATTCATTTACTAATAATTTACGTTACTTTACAGCCAAAAATATTAAATTTACAAATCTTAGCTCCAAGTCATGCTATAATTACACTGATATGTTTTATGTGTTTATTCTACCTACAATCTACAATAAAAAACTAAAATTCCGAAGAAGGATTGATATCGCTTGAATTTCCAGTGATTGGATATTTCATTAATAACAAGTGGAATTATTTATATTCATATACAATATATTATTTACCTTGATAGGACTATCAAATTTTAATTGAATTGTAAAAATAAAAAAAATAATTTGCCAGTTATATGTCAGAAGTAAAAAACCCACAAGATTCACCGTACACCTTAATTCAAAAAACAACATTTCCTGTGTAAGATACAAAAATTTTTTGCGTGTCACCTAAAACCCCTCGCACGAGAGGTGAGAGAAAAAAAAACTACAAGAGAGGATTATTTGCAAATATTTCAAGTGTTGTATGAAGCGATGTGTACATACGGACAAAATGTAACCTTTCTTCTACGGGTAAGTCGACAGGAGCCAGGGCTAAGCTGTTGTAAGGTAAACTAAGGAAATATTCTGCAGCGCCCTTTTCAAAGCTTTACGTACAATCTACGATGTAGTCTGTGCTTAACTTGAAAGCGTTCTGTTGTTTCTGCAAAAATAGTTTTTTGTCCTGCTATTTGTCTTGCGTTCATTTGTCGAGGAATTCATCGAATAAAATTAATGTACATCGTCTTTGTTCTGGCATGAAAACAGTCTTGTTTTTGAGTTATTTATACCAAAACCTCCTCAATCAAAAAGTTTTGTCATTAAAAGCACAAAAAAAGTTATTGCACTAAAAAATATTAGCACACCAAATAGTTATTGAAACTCTTTCAAGTATACAAATGTACTTATTAAAATAAAACAAACTGTACAGTACTTGTTTATAATATCATTAGAAATAGTTTGACTTAGCTAGTGAGAATTTTGTAAAAGTTTGTCGAGTTCGTGGTGCGGTGGTCGACGTCGTAGGCTTCGTTTACTGGTTGAGCGTGTTTGAATCCGAGACAGTTTCGATTTATGATTTCTGTTCAATGTTTGAGATGTCTAAATTTAACCCATCCGGTCCCAAAAACGAGGCGTTGCGATAGCGATTAGCTAACCACTAATCCTGCCCTAGCCCTGTCCTTCTATCCGTACTATCTTCGAAAAAGAGAGGTTGAGCAACAAAGTAACAAGCAGGTCTTACTGAAAAACTTCTGTTGAAATACTAGTATTGGAGGCTAAAATATGCTCCACATTGGGAGTAGATATGGTAAAAGAAATCCTTCGTAAAAGTAAAAGTATTATTTGTATTTAAAATATGTTTTATGCATAATATTTCAATTTTAAACAAGTCATATGTTTTTTCTCGATAGAATTGAGTGTCAACACTATTAAATCGACATAAAAGTGCATCTATTCTAAAAATAAACTATTTTTAAATAACAGAAGGTTAATTTATTTGAAAACTTTTCTTGTTTGACTTTGTATGAAATATGTTAAAAATAAAACCCAATTTAAGAGTTGTTATTTAAATTTAATGTTTGTTTAGTTCAGGTAAAGTATTCACTATGAAAAATGCCATGTTAAGTTGTATTATGGCACAAACAAACTGGAACGTGAGGTGTAAAATAGTGTAGGGAGATTTATTGGCCGAGTTTTGTAAGAAGTCAGTTTAATACGGCCACCCTCTTTTCTGCTAAATATTACTTCGTATGCACGCTGGGTAAGAAGCATCGCTGGCCCCCGGCACCAGAGTTAGCGATACACTAAATAATGCAATTTGCTAATACAGCCCAACGCAAGCGTGTAAACTCACCGTCAGATGAGAGTTAGAGTTGCTCGGTGAAACAAAAAGCAGACATGGACGGTTTGAACTTTTAAAAAGTTTTCAAGTATGCTAAACGGGGTATATTAAAGCGGTTTCCATTCGCAGTCGTCCTCTTGTTACGGCGCTAACCGAAAACGACGAAAATGAGGTTATATCCACGGAAAGTATTGAATAAGTTTCGGCTTTGCTTTAAGAGATCTCGGTTCGCTGGAAAATATTGCAGCAAACTCGGATTTGCGCTAAATGAAAAACTTTTACAGTGAAATGGTTTGAAGTCTTTTATTTTTACGCGTCTGTTGCACGGCTAGTAACTGATTTCAATATTCAATGCAATACTAAAAATTCTTGAAAATATTGCTCTTCATTTACATTTCAAATGAAAAATGAACTCTCGTATTTTCGATGGATTCGGCGATAACGTCGTGGGGAAATGAATTTTTAAAATAAATTGATAACTTTGTTATTCCATTGGTTGTGTTACTAAAATTGACATCTGATTCATCTCTTTAAGAAGTATCTTCATACTTAATATATTGCAAGGTTAATTCTATAATTTTTAAAAATAAAACACAATTCATTTGTACTGCTTCCACATATTTATAACTGAAGCAGTACAAAAATATGAATTGTGTTTTATTTTTTAAAATATAATGTCTTTCCACCAAGAATTGATAGTTAACACCTTAAAAGTGATTAATTCTATAAGTTAAACAATGATTTTAATTTTTAACTTAAAAATGAAAGGTGGGTCGGGATTATTTTTTTCCTACTAGACGTGAAGAGAGGGTATGCTCAAAGAAGCAAAACATGTGTCACATTTTGTGACACAACCATTGGATTAAAAAAAGTATCAATTTCAATTTTAAATTTTTTAATGTACTTTTGTATTTATTATTACGAATGCGCAATAAGAAATATTCCGTATTTTTTGTATAGAATAGTTAAATTAATTAAAAACTATAATTATTATAGGTATCTGAAAATATTATTTTACTAATACATGGATAAGCTTCATCTCATTCATAAACTAGTGTTTCTTTATTTTTTTGACCATAAATGTAGTAAGTTATCCAGATTGATCATTCCGGAAATTAAAGTACCAATAACGTTTTCTAAATAAATTTATCAAAAAGGAAATTGCTACCATAGCTAGAATTGATTTCGCCACACTAACATATAATCGCAACATGTAACCGTGTGATTTATTAAAAAACGTTGAATGAAATACTCAAAGTATTAGCAGATCAATGAAGCAATGATTAAAAATGACATAAGACTATAGTTGAATAAAGTTTTACAAGTAAAACAAATGATTCAAAAATTGTGGAATGCTTTAAGCAATTTGTACATTTATACAAAGTAGTGTTATTATGAATACAAGCGAGTATAATAATATTTAAGCACGTTCTTTTATCGTAACAATATTATAAAATATTACTAAAAGAGACTAAGAAAATACAAAGCAATACTTAGCAGAAAAAGTCACTTAAAATGAGTAAGGCATCGCTATGTTTGCGGCGTTCTAACGAGAGCTAAACGGATTTCCTTTTCCCCGGACAGAGAGAGGACTTTCATTGCAGGCTGTAGTTTTCATTTTCGCGAATCAGCCGGCATTGGAAGCGAGTATTTTCACTCGCAAATATAGCATGCAGGCAGTCTGTATTCCCTAAAAAGATCGTTAAGGATACCGAACTCTAAGCAAACCCTGTCGACCAAGTCGCATTATTTGTGTGGGCTTTCTTTGCTAATTCAGGGGCTGTAAAAGTTAGACGTGACAAGTTTGAAAGTGTTCAGTCCTCAAAGCACGTATATTACAGATGTAATTAAATTTATGCTAATCCTGTCTTATTTTTTTAAAAATAAATACAAGGTATTATAAAACCGTTTCCATATTTTCAATTAAAATAAAGCATACTTTTACTATATTTACATAGAATATATATTTGGTAATTTTTTCATATGTGGTATTAACCATTGATTTAAAAAAAAATAAAACACAATTTATTTGATTAAATAGCGAAATTTACAATTTTTTGCACAACCTATTTCACAGATAATTTAAAGGTTTAAAGGCTGAAGTAACTCATTGTTACACCATGAATATGGAAAGGTTAAACATCGTTTATTATTCATTCATAGATGATTTTTTTTTAAATGGGTGATAAGCTAAGTATCATTTTTTTTCTATTTAATATCAGCACAAAAATTGAAATGATTAAAATCAGTCTAGTAGTTTATATCAATTAATAGCGTTATATAATATTTTACAGAAACAAAATTGAATACTTAGTGTTTCATCATCGATCATGCTAAAACAATAAAGCTGAATAAAATCTCTGTTTATTTATCCTATGTGATTAAATAGAAACTTTGTTTTCTGGTATAAAATTAAGCTAAAATTGATGATTTTTAATACAAATTATCAGAAATGGTAACATACTACAATATATTAAAAGATATCGATAATATTTCACGACATAATAGTAATAAAAGTAGCGGGAGATGCCAGGTTAAACAATTATACAAAATTATTTAGCAAAATGGAGTCTAATAAAGAGTTTGTTTTTACTAAAGCATCGTAATATTAAACAAAAGAAAACAAAATGAAACGTTTTCATAACCCTAGTCCCAATCGCTCCAACAAGAAGGATCTTACTTAGGTAACATGGTTGGCGCGTGATCCGCATATGCTACCGGCCCACCATAATGAACACAACTTTCTGGTGGAATGCTTTTATGGATTCGGGTTATTAAGGATTTTACGCGAACTTTTACGATATCGAACGTCTATGATGATAAAGGGTAATGCCGTCGAGCGTCAGGGTTTGGTGACCCTTATAAATATGGGAATGATTCGACAACTTCAATGAATGCAATACCATTTTTGTTATTGGTACACTTGGCAGAGTTTGTTTTCTAATACTATTTTAAAAATAGTCGGCATTACAACTTGCCAGATGGTTTGAAAAATTAAATAACACACGAGATATAAGCCGAATGACAATTTTATTAAAGTCAATCGAAATGAAAACAACTCAAGGAGAAAATACAACAAAATACTTATGTTCTAAGATGTCCAAATTAAATTGAAATAATCTGAAATTCCCTCCCAACACTAGTCCTGTCTTTACTCTATACTTCTACCCCTACACTATTCGAACATAAGAGATTAGGCAACTGAGTAACAAGCAGTTTTCGTAGAAAAACTTTTGATTAGTTACTTCCATCAGGGTCCATATGCTCCACATTGGAAGCAGACATAGTAAAAAAAATGATACTGAACTTGCTGATCGCTAAGCTAAAGCTTTTCCACTGGACCACAGACGCCACAATTCATTATATTTCAAAAAATCACATGTATTGATAATCTGTTCACGGCGCTAAGAGAATCAAAGATAAAATCTCTTCATTCTTAGTTTTAGATTATTGCGATGTTGGAATTACAGTAACAATTAAGCGTGCTTATTTCAAAAATATAATACAGCATATCAATCGCCCAGTTTAGTAGTCAAAAAACTCAAAAAAAAGGAATTTAGTTAAATATGCAGTAATATTTAAAATTCTCAGGTAACTCAAAAATGCCACAAAAATGTTAAGTTAGATAACCTAAAAAATTAGACAAAATGTTGATATTTCTGTGCCAGTAAACGGATATTCTGATATCTTAATACCTGTTAATAAAATGTTTAAAACTCGGGTACAAATCAATAATATCTGATTTATCGTGACCATTTGAATATTGCTTTTCGTATTATCTTAATATGGGTTATTTGTGAACTGGACGATCGATGTATTTAAAGAAAAATGTTTATAAATAAGGTAAATAGAATGAATGTAACATATATTTTTTAGATATATTCATTCTATTAACCTAAATGCATTGCTTAGTTTGAGATTAGATTGCTAGCATTATGTGTAATACTAATAAATAACATTAATTCTTTTATCACCATGCAATAAAATAGCTGTCCAAAAAAACCATTAACCTAAATACCTACAGACCGATTTACTATTGATAAGGACAATACACTACACAAACTTTTATCTCTTATATTAATTGGAAGCAAACTGACGTTGCTGAGAATTTTGCGCTGAATTTGGGTAAATAATATTTCAATTCAATAACGCGATTCGCAACTGTTGTCAAATAAGATTTTATGGTGATAAAAATATTTACAAAAATACAGCAATTTTTCGTAATGTTTCTTAGTTGAAAATGAGTGCGCGAGAAAAAGTGTTTTTTATAAATATAGTAAGGTACTAGTTTATTTCATTAGTTGATTGAATGGTTCATTTACTGCAAACTCTACTTGACGTCAAAATACCAAATTATTTAGTTCTGTAAGAACTTTTTGACTCCACGCTACTATTGGAATTAGTTATGCCAATGGCGTGAACTCAAAAGAACTATCGACCAACTCCCGTAATTCTTTTTGAATCGAATACTTTTTCCCTATTGTAATGCCTTTCCACCTAGAATAACTGACAGTATTCTTCATAAAAATCAGTAATAAAAGTACCTGAAAACGTCTTGTCCAGGCTCACAGATTATATTATTGAGCCGTACTTAGAACGTTATTTAGGATTTGAGAACAAGCTATTCAACCTAAATCATTACATCAATCTTATTTTAATGAACGGTTTCACTTTAAAAAAACACGTATTTCCAACAGCGTTCTTCGAAATTTTCTGCTTGCTTTGTTTGGATAGGTGTTTGTGAGGATTTACTTTGAAGTATCTAAGTATTAATAAAAACACCTGAAAAGTTAGGAGACATAAATTTCGCAGAGGAGCAATTCGTTTTTCAAGTGAGAAAATATTGTCAAAAGTTTACATATATTTTACCAAACTTGCACATACAAAGGCAGTGAAATGAATTTATATGGTGGAAAAATTGATTCGGTATAAAATGCCAAGAGTTTGGAAACGGCTATAGTCTATAAGCGATTCTTCGCGCGGTAATTTTCCATAGAGACGGTATTAAAGATGGCAGTAAATAGAGCAATAAAGCTTTCCGAAAACTTTATATCGCTTCGTAAAGCTCGCGCTAGCCAAATATAATCAAAATTGCAAAATTCAGCATTCATCAGGTTTAAGTATGGCGATATAATTTTCCACTGCTTCTCGCGATAGACTATAAAACATAGATCCAAATTTGGCATTATTAAAACCATGCCTTTTTGAATTATTTTTATAGATTAACGCTATGTGTTTGATTGCGTAGAAATAACTAATAAAAGGCATATATTATGTGTAATTTATTAGAAACTTAACCGATAACATTTTTAACTGATTAAATTTAGCTCACTATCAATTGGAAATGTTTTCTCGATGATTGAAACCGTCTCTGATATTTATTATTAAATTGTGTAATATGTTTTATAAATGGTTTGTCATTGGTTTTAATATTGTTCCACCGATGCTTAACGTGCTTTGCGTTTTAAGTAAAATGTTTCCATTCCAGAAAAACCTGTCTTAAAACATATATTGATTATATAAAGGTTAATATGATTTTGAGCATATATCATTCTAGCTATGAATAGTTAATACATATTATTGATTGAATTGGTATTTACTTAAAAGAACCCATTATAGTAGGATAAAATAATAAAGTATTTACTTCTACAGAATTTTATTTTATTAGTTCTGACGATGGCATCAAGCCGAAATAGCGATCAAATACCTAATAAAATTCTGTATAACTAAATATTTTGTTATTTTATCCTATTAGTTAATACATACTTATGAATGTTTAATTAAAAAAAAAACAAGTGTATGAAAGAAAATAATTTTATGAAATATTATAATATATACTAAAAGAAAGCCGCTTGTCAAACTTTTATTAATATACATTTTTACTGCTTTGAATGCAAAATTGAATTGCATGGCAACGCCAGCATCTGAGGATATTAATTTTCGGAATACAGGAAATCTGTAAAAGTTTCTTATTTCTTTCAAAATATTCACCCATACTTTGACGGTTTCAGGATTTAAATTAAAAATAACTTGATCAAAGTGCAAGCAAAGATTTATTCCCAATTTGGGGTGATTTTTCATTAACCTGAAAACTTTTCCGCTGCAAAAAGAATGGCAAAAATTTCATCTGAAGTATAAAAAAACTTTCCACGTTAAGAAACGTATTTATTCTTTACTGCGATGCATTTATTCATAATGTTCAATTTTACGTACTGTATAAATTAATATCATAATTATCATGCAAAATACAATTTTA
Source organism: Himalopsyche phryganea (assembly GCA_022494535.1). Lineage (NCBI taxonomy): Eukaryota > Metazoa > Arthropoda > Insecta > Trichoptera > Rhyacophilidae > Himalopsyche > Himalopsyche phryganea. The sequence goes on along the minus strand of JAGVSL010000043.1, from coordinate 2,099,668 downwards.
ACAAACAATAATTAGAATGTGTGTACATGATGACATCACAGTTAATTTTTGAACAGTCAAATAAATAAACCTCTTTAAGAGATTAACTGTTAATTCTTGGTAGAAAGGCATTGTCCTATGATTTCTATGAGTAAAGCGAGTTTTGATTAAAATAAAATACAATAAAACAAATTGTTTGCAATAAAATATTAAAAAAAAAAAACAAAAAAAATATCATTGTTAAATGTTAACTTGATAGTTAATGAACCCGTCAAAAGACATCATTAAGATATACAGAGCTTGATAAAGTTTTTTTTAAATTAAACTCGTTTTATTTTTTACTATAGAACAATTAAGTTTGGCAACTAATTATTCAAAGAGTCAGTAACTAATTCCATAAATGGAAATAACATATTCGATAAATGGTCAGTTAATAATAATGTTTTGTCAGTAAATAATTGCTTAATAAATAAAGGTTAGGTTTAATTAAAAAACCGAACGTTTTTATATAAATATCTGACCGTTTATTTTATTAACTTACCATGTGTATACTGACCATATATTTTTTATTACTGACCAAAAATTGAAATACTTACTGACCCGATAAATGCAGGTATTACATTTTAAGAAAATTCACACCTACATCAAAAAAGATCGATAGGTTTGGATGAATATTTTTCTATTAAAAAAAGAGGAGTTAGAATCTAAAATACCATTAATTTAGTGTGTAGTACAAAGGCCGTTGTTATAGTACACGTACTGCATCGCAGTACAAAGTTTTCATCCGATATTTAGAAAAAATATTAAAGTGAATCTTAAAGTAAAGTGTTTCATTTACATTTGATCCGTTGCAGGCACTTTTCTCCCAAAATGAACTAAGAGAACTTCCACATATTTTTTGTATGCAATGAACACAGTTTTATGTCTGTCGTAAAAAAGCTCATAAACGACTAATATATTTTTTTATGACAAATGGTAAAAACAACATTACTTATCTAAGAAAATAGCAATACATTTTAATTTAGACGATGTAGGAAATGCAAGAACGTTTGACGGAAATTACCTTTTAGGGAAAGTATGGTTGCGAGAAGAAATGAAACTTTTCTCCAGCCATTGTTAATAATGCTTGTTTGATCATAAAAAATCACATAACATTCCTTCAAGCTAGTATTAGAATGAACGTTATGACGTTTATGCATATTAAAATATTTATTACAATACTTAGTTTATCAGTTATTTGTGTATTACAGTACTGATAAAAATACTTTAGTATTTGATGGTTCTTCATAAAATAAGTTTATAATTTAGTGAGTTATTGTGTCGATTAATTTATACAAAATAAATAATTTCATTTTTATATAGCTGGTGATTAAGTACTATATCGAAGGTGTTTCAGCCAACTGTGTATGAAGCAATCTCAAAATTGAAATTGTTCAAGAGAGATTAAAAACAGTTTTTACCGAAAACATTATATGGTGACATGCGTTATGAATCTTTGAAATGCGAATTATGCGTAGAGATTGCCAATATAATAGTGGCAGGGTCAGAATTTTTAAACCTAAAACCAATGTAGAATCATGTTTCTTTTCAAAAAGCGGTCAATTTTATTTTTTTAATTTACATAAAATGAGATCTAATCATTAACTCATTTTCGTATTTTTTGAGGGTTGCATCAATTGGCTAAAACATTATTGATTATATTATTTCTTATACGGAAATAATTGTAAAAATATTAATTTGATGTATCCTTAACATTGAATTCTATTTAGGAATAAAGTGATTATTACTGTGAATATATTGCAAATACCACAAAAATTCAATTATAAAAATATAAATATTGTAAACGTTTTGAAGCGTCTTTTTTCAGTATTAGACATCATGAATTCACTGCTTGATGAATATATTGCCAATCTTTTAACATCCATTTTTAAATTAAGGTTTGGAGAGTCTAGTTCAATTTTATTATAATAATATTGCTGTATAAATATTTTTACTTTAAATGAATTATTTGAAATAACGTCAAATTTAAAGATGTGTTTTTTGTAGGGAAAATTTTATTCATATGTCTACCATTGATTATAAAAAAATATTTTCAATTACCAGACAAATGGTTAAAATAAAATACATATAGGTACTCATATTATGTAATAAAAAAATGTTCACGCATTCCGTAAATTAAACGAGGAAGATTTCTTCTTAGTTCTGTATCCAATGAATTTTAGAAGTTATAACCGAATTATAGAGGAAATTAAACTGTAGGTAGTCGAAGAAACTAATATTGAATGATTCTTAATAAATTGACATTGAAGATTTCTCGTTTTTTTAAATTGTAAAGTGAAAATTAAAATTATATTTGCTATCGACTACTGATCACTTGGTGACAAAAATGTTGTAGCGAAAATTCAATATAAAAAAATGACAGAGATATATCAAAATGAATTTAAAAACAATATAATGTAAAGATTGACTTGTATTTTCTACACGTTTGTTACTTAAACCATTTGTTAGTGGTGCAGTGGTTAACGTCGTTGGCTAGGCTTACGGATGTCTCGGGGTCAAATCTCAGTGCGTACAGTTTAATGAATTGATTATTTAATCAATTTATAGATTTCTGGTCGTAGTCATGAATGTATGTAATGTCTAAAATTTCGGCCGATCCATCCGATCTTTAAAAAAGGCATAGCGAGAGCGATTAGCTAACCACCAGTCCCGTCCTGGCATAATCTTTCTATGACGACTCTTTTAGAAAAAGGGAGGTCGACAAACTGAGTAACAAGCAGATTTCATAGAAAACTTCTGTTGAGAAACCTCCATCAGGAGGCCATATGCTCAACACTGGGAGTAGACATTGTAAAAGTCCGAAATACTGTCGTCCTTTTTATGTGACGGTTCTTATACTAATGCAAAATAAATGTGTGACCCATTCCACAAGACAAACTTAACAAAGAAAATATTCTATTATATAATTTAAGAGATCAACTGAGGGTGCTTGGTAGAAATTCAATATCATATTTGAATTGTTAAGATTTTGTACATATTCATCAACTCTGAGATTTGTCTGTTTGATAACTCTCTGTGAACTGACAGGTCTGTCAGTTAAAATTCATTCGTCAACTCTAATTCCTGAAGATGCCAAAAGGCGAAACCCGGGTCGTTAATGACAAAATGCATGAAAATGTACAACATCTTAACAACTATAATTTTAAATTAAATATTCTATTGTTAAAAAATGTAGATCACCGGCGATTTTACACCACACTAGAATGATAATAATTAATGAAGATAATTCATTTAAGAATAAAAATAAGTTTGAGCATCATTGGTGTGTTGCAGCCAGGGGTGTATTCAAGATTTCTTTATTCTTTTACGACACAGTGTCGTTAAATGACTCATGAAATGTGTTATCGGTTAGTACTTTACCGATATATATTTCTGTACCAGTTTCTATGTCATTAATTTTGTAATGGTATCGTTTCTGTAATATAAAGAAAAAGATTATTATATAAACTGTACACGTGTGGTTTTCCCGTTTCTTTTGTATCGTATCAGGAAGCTGAACGGCGGCAACGAGTTTTATTGGACGAATAAAATAGATATTTTTTACACTTCAATAAACTGATACGTTTACAACCATTTATCGCTAAATGGATTGTAATCGAGCTATTCCCTAAGCATGAAATATTTTTTTATGGCAACGGCAAAAATCAAGATTAAGGTGATTAAAAGTGATTTTAACTCAATTGTACGTTTAAAAATACGTAGTTCATACGTAGTTAAATTAAGTAATTTAGGTTATAAATAGTCGGGTACGTGGTGCAGTGATCAACGTCGTTGGCTTTGGTTATGGATCTCATGTGTTATAGAATTCTCTTCGTAGGCGCGGATGTTTGTGATGTTTAAAATTCCCTCACCACCTCACCCTACAATCCATATATAAACAAGGCATAGCGAGAGCGATTAGCTTATCACTAGTCCGGTCCTACTACTATCCTTTGACACACCCTGGTTTTTCTTAAGTATAAGTGTCATTAGTGTCCCGAACTGAAATCGGCCTGCGGCAAACAGCAATAATTCGCAGAATACGCTCTTTCTTGTTGCCAGGCGTTTAAGAAGCCCCCGGGCTTCGGCCGCTGGACGAGTCCATTTTTACGGAAAAGGGTAGCTCCAACTTTGCACGGAGTTTTTTTGAATTTTTGTACACAGTCGATGACGAGCTGCCGAGTCGGACGAACGAGGTCTCGTCGTGATGAAGGTGATGTGACGATGTGAACTGTTTGTTTGTTTTTGTGTTTTGATTTGCATTGGATTTAATTTACATTCGTTGTGTCATTTGTATTAAAACTTAAAGTAAATTGAGTTGCTAAGTAAATGTAAATGTAGAATCAATTTTATGTGTTAAGATTTATATATTTGTGTAATGTTAAACCACTGCATCTTGAATGGAAAATAAATAAGTTTTTAACCGGATCTGAAATGGTGTAAATAACCAGCCGCTCGTCTCTCTTCGATCCGGGGTCTTCTCACCTTATATTGCTACTGTTATAAAAAAGTGAGGTTGAGCAACTGAGAAAGAAACATACATAAAAATGTATGGACTTTATTTTGTAAATAAAATTTATCACCTTTGCTCTAATCTCTAAATTCACTCTTTCCCAAATGAAATATATTGATATCCGAAATAATATCGATTAAAAAAATAAGACTTTTCATATTGGCGCCTCAATTGCATTGACTAACAGTTCGATTTTTATATTTAACACAATCAAGTAACCCGACATAATTTATTAATGGAATTTATAATTTTTTCAATACTTTCATACACAGCATCATAAGATACACTGAATACCGTGCAGTCAGCCACCATTTTAGTATTTGTTGACGTCATCGTGTTTTCATTGAATTACAATTTATTATGTATATAAAAATAGTGGTTTGGTGGCAATACAAATTTGGCTCGTCAAATCAATTTGACGTCACATAAACAACAATCCGGCTTACCTTTACGTCGTACACAATGTTATCAACCAAGCAACAATTTGTTTAGCGTTGAAAGTAAAAAAAAACTACGCAACACAATGAAAGCATAATGAAATATTTGACAAATTTTACATAGGAAGCTATGAGGCGCGTGCATTGATTTTTTTCTTTTTCGATCAAGGGTGTGAACGAGATATTAGTGCATGCATGCGTTTGCTGTTTTATAATACTTGCTTATACAAAAATAGGGTTGTGTGAATGAGATATACAAACATCCACCGCACTCAGATGAAAGCTATACATCGTCGTTGTTCTGGAAGAAGACACCAACTGAAAAATACTAGTTTCGAGTAATTAGACTTTGAAGTTTGTCAAATGCTTGAAATGTTATACGTTTTTGATTTTGTTTGTTTGTAAAAAACTGTTTTTAAGTAAAAGTGCAATTTATATAAATAAGTTTGTTTTTTCATACAATAGAGTTTAAAATAAGGAACATTTCAGTATAACTAACTCAATATGTCATTTTTCGACTAAGTATTTTCTTCCAAAACAACGACGATATATATAAACTAATCAGTTATAAGCAGTCCACTTATTGCTGTTGCTCTGTCTTTATTTAATTATGTCTTCGAAAAAGGTTATTTTTTTTAATCGGTATCACGGTTAATCCGATCAGAAACCATACATTTTTATGCTTAATTGTTTCCACATTTCGGTATTATGAATAATTTAACGAATTAATTTTTTTATCAAAAGCTTTACACAATAATCTTGAGATAAATTATTATTCCGAGCGCCAAAATAATATTTTATAATATAAAGTACTTTTTATTTCGGTTTCCCTAATGACTGTTGAATTTTTAGTGTTTTTATTTACTTCGCTAAGTGCTTTCGTCAATCTCATATATTCTTTCTTTTTTATTTCAGGTTATTGTGCTACGCATAAAACCATTCCACTCGTTTAATAGCTATAGTTCCGCCTAGGACGGTAACTTTTGACGAAAAAAAATAGGAAATATTATCACGATTAAATTTCATAAAACAATGAATATTTCATCTGATAGTGATTACTTTTACTATAAAATATCTGATATAAAATATCTTTATGTATCATACATATAAGATGAGCATTTGTTATATACGAAAATAAAAAATAATATATGTACAGTAATAAAGTATATTAAATAATTCTTACGGAATGAAATATTACAAATAAGTTCTTATAAGTTATTGCCAATTCATTCAATGGTAACAAATTTTTTAAACCATGATCGCTCGCAATGTAGAGCATATAGTCTTCTAATAGTGTTATCCTAATAGAAGTTTTTCTGCTCTAATTTCTCAAACTCTCTTTTTGGAAGAGAGTAGGGATAGAAGGATACAGCTAGGACAGAACTAGTGGTTATCTAACCGCTATCGCTACGCCCCGTTTTTAGGATCGGATGGGTGGAAGGGAGGGTGTTTGAAATATCAAAAATATAATACAACTGAATCATGTTAATGCTAATTGATCCATTTAGTTTTTATTTTGTTCATTATCGATCAAAACACCCCCTAATTAAATTGTCATGATCGGTAAAACATGAGAAATACTAAATGCTGTGTTCTTGCAAAGAATTCTTTGCTCATATGTCTTGAAAGGTGGATTGAGTAAAAAAACTATGGTATTACATATTATAGAGACATATTGATGCCGTGAAGTGCTGATACGCTACAAAATAAACATATTGCAACTTTTAAATGAATTGAAATCTTCATTTAGTGATATGCAATAAAATCCATTATGAAAAATGAATCACGGAACAGCATCATCACAATATATGCTGTTTATATTTACTGTAAGTGGTGTGCAATTATTAGTTAACCTATTTATTGTTATATTGCAGAATATGAATGTGGATCTCTCTTTTAAATCATCGAGGGATTCTGAATAATTATTTTAGATATGATAAATCAAACATTGGATATAAATTTGAATTTTGAAAATGTTGTTTTCATTGATTTTTAAGCGTAAAAAAAGATTTAATGTCATATTATGTTAAGCTGAACAACATATATGTACAGATAATGGTAATTTTTAATGATTTAGGTGGAATGGAATATTCTAATCTGTTGATTGAATATGTATGTAGCTCATACAATTCAGTGAATAATTCATTAGCATCAATTTTCGTTTCCATTGAATGTGTCTGCGGATCAAATTATGTCAAGTGATATCATTTTCCCATGCGGTTTCCTTTAATTGCTGAGTCGATCCGTTCGTTTGAAGAACGTTTCAGATTAAATCATTTGTGACATTATGGTTTTAAGCGAGAAGTTAAATGGTTATGGTTAATAGGAAAATTATCATGACATGTCAAATGACACGTATAGAATCATAAACAGCAAACTGATATGATACGCCATATTTAGAATTGAAATTTAGATACTTACAACGAAAATCGTGTGAGATATGTGAAGTATTTTATCGTATTCAGCAATTATCTAACTCAAACTCATTTAAATAAATATTAATTAAACATTAAATCAAATATTGATCAGATTCAGAAAAACTTTTAAACATTTCATGAATAAGAATGATGATATGATATAGTTTTCTTAAGTAATTACTTAAATTAAATCTGACTTCATTTAAAATGAATCACAAGTCTATAGAACCAAACTTTCAGCGCCAAATTTCTATATGGTATGTTATCAATTGTATTGTATATAATAATGTGTATTAAAAAACATAAATGAAAAGTAAAGAATTTCATCGACTATTATCTGATGTTATTTATTATATACTGATCTTTATAATAATGGTATCAAAAGATTAATGAAATTGATTGGCATTATAAAGACTGAAATAAACATTAATTGATATGAAATAAATTTGAAATATTTAAATTCATACATTTTCAATAATATATTATTATTTCAATAAAATTTGTAGGCTATAAGAAACAGTATATTAAAGAATAAAAAATGTTGTATCTTGTTTTTTAAAAATGTTTAATTTCAATTATTTTCATACATTTAATATTAGTCTTCAAGCACTTTATATTTACGAATGAAAGTTGTTTTTTTATAAATTGATTGTGATTCTATGTCTGTTTTATTCTTTACAATTTCAATGAGTAAACTTCACATTGTATGCCAATGACAAATAATAAAATACATATATACATAATAACACATTTTCCTTGACAGCACAAAATTATCTCCAAAGGTCTTAGGGGTCGGGTTGAAGCTTCTCGTTACAAATTTCGAAATGTGTCCAACTCTTGTGCATAGACACCGATTAACAAAAGGGGCAATCTCATTAGTTTATATTCAAGTTTATATGGAACCCTAAATGAATTGTTCAAATATTATTTAAGACTAAGTCATGATGAAATTAAGGAAATAGTAATATTTGAAACTACAAAAATAAAATGTTTTACTATATTTTATTAATTACTAGTGAGTACCCGACATGCATTGCAATGCCTTTCAAAGAAAGAAAGGTTTAATTCTGTTTATTGGAGTGCTTTTGGATTAGAGATCTGCACGGGCCGAAATTTCATAAAATTGCCCGGTCCGAGCCCGTCATCTTCAGGTCGGGCCCGGCCCAACCCCGACTCTCAATATCTCACTTGTTACCCGAACCCGACCCGAAGTCAAGAATCATTTTTCTCAGCCCGAAAAAAGCCGATTTTTTAAATATAGTAATTTATACTTTTCAAACAATATATGTTATTGTTTGCATATTTCCAACGATATTTATAGTACATGTGAAATAAATTATTTAAGTTATGAAAATTATTGCCTTATGGATGACTCATGACCCGAACGTAGTACGAAATATTTTTCTTAAGTTTGAATTCCTTACTCCCCGAATCTGAATAGTCTTAACGCGTAATGTACAACATTTTTTGTTTTTTTTTGTCTAGTTTAGTTGTACGTATTTAATTAATTTTTAAGATTTTTTTAGTTTTAGATATTAAATTTTTTTCTTCAAAAACCTTCACGGGTGTACACACAACAACGCACCAAAGATTGATCGAAATCGGATGAATGGTAAAGGAATGCATAAAGGACAAACAAACAAACAAATGTTTATTTATATATATATAGATATATAGTTTGAAGAAAGTTAAGCACACACACTTATGATTTGTAATTCCTGAAAAATTAAGAAACCAACAATAAACAAGTATATTACTTAATTCATTTCAAACTTTAAATAGAAATTTCATGATTTTTCTTCTACCAATATATAACAATAAAATACATATTGATCCTGCGAGAGTTGTTAGTCTCCTTACTATAATATTTTTAATATGAAAACTAAATTGATGACTGATTTATTACACTGGCTGTGTTACTAATGCAACGCGTTTCGCTTCTTTAAGAAGCACTTTCAGATTAAAGATGAAGTTATCAATTATAATTTTATATTAAAAATAAATCTTCACAAAGTTACCGCCGAATCCATCGAAAATATAATATTTATAAGGGAGTACATTATAAATTTAGTTTTTATGTCAATTTCCCGTACGATTTTGACGTGTACTAATTCTCTTGAATATACGTTAACGTGATAATAACATAACTGTAAAAGATGGACTAATTTTTCTAGGAAGCTTATCTAGCTTTTTTGTTTAATATGTATTTTTTAATAAAATGTAAAAGCTTAGATTGGTTGAATATGAAGAAAAACGTCAAACTTTTGAAATCTTAATAGCTGATTTTTTAAATATGCAGGTGTAATTTTATCTTGCATAATATGTCTACGCCTATGATAGCTTGTATCCTGTTATGATATTAATCCAAAGGTGAGACAGGTGATTAGAGGGATGGATAGATGATGTCCCACCGCGTCACACCACCGAGTTTCCGGCGGGTTGTAATCCCGGGCCTCGGGGTCCAAGCCCCGAGTGAGAGATGGCTATTTACGTTTTGATAAGGGTAAATGTGTGTCTCTGCCGATGCTAAATCCTACTTGAAGCAGGCTTCAGTGCTGGGACTGCCCTCGTTTCAACTTAGCAAACCGTGGTCGACTTCGTGGAATGTTTTCGTCAACGCTCTCGAAGTTTTTGTATCACATTCTTAGCTCGTTTTCTGCTTAGCTTCTACATTGACATAATACAATAAATACATATTTCTCATCAATTTGGTATAACTAAAATAATCGCAGATTTAATAGTATTTCAATTTTTAAGATAGACTGAAACAAATCATTACTTTGTTAAAATTTCATTATTAGCAGCAGCATTAACTTCAATGGTAATAATTTGAAAGATCCTTTCCATATTTATATCGTAAACTTAACGTCTTATATAATCGATCTCATTTATACCACGTAACAACATAACATTTTTTAAAAAATCATTAAAAAAATAGAGAAAGTCTCGAATTTACGGAGGTTATCTTCAGCGATTTTTGGGTTAAAATAGTTTTATATGTATATATGAAATAATACAATGAACACAAAAAATACTGACTCAATTAAAAAATCGTATGAATAATTTTACCGCACAGTTAAATTTTTCATTGCGAATATAAATATTTTATTCACGTAGCATAAAAATCAACTTAATAAAAAAGCCTATTGCTGGTTGTGTTTTTATTTCAAGCTTTCATACTCTTGTTTGTAGAATACTGAGTGATAAGACTTAAGAAAGATATCCGGTTTAGGTCAGACTTTGTTGAAAGCCTAAATACGATTTTGGTCAAAGTTGAAAGCAAAGTTTTTGCTCTCCACGTAAACAATTTCCAAAGAAAAGAACCTTTAACAGATAGCGAGGTTTTGTTTATCAAGCGCACTTTGTTTTACTTCAATTTACAATAAAATAACAATATAAGCGTGAGATTTTCAATGAGTTTCATATGTTTAAGCACGGGATTAATTTATTTTATTCACCATATTTTCTTGAGTTATTTTATGAGATTGCTTTTATCATGAAATATTTATTTTTTAAACTATTCCCATTCCCTAAAGTGTTTGACAATACCTGGGAATGTATATTTATTTTACGATAGCACATCATCAGTCGTAAGTGTCATATTATGTGGCTTTTAGTGAAATTGAAAAACCTCTCAATGATTACAAATATTGATTATCAGTGCTACAAAGGTTTCTAAGAATCGGTTGGTAACAAACAATTATAATCATGTCCTCCCAAAATAATATTTCTTTATATAAACCGTGAAAATTCGGAAACTATAATTTATTTATCATTACGTTTTTAGCCTAAAAGGAAATCTTATCACAAGAAAGAAATTAAAAATTTGACACGGTAAAACAAAGTTTACAATAATACACAAGAAAAGAACAATTGAAAAGTAATAAAAGTTGAACATGCATTTTAAATATCAAAATTATAAACAACTTTTGAATACTCCTTTTACCATCTTCTAAAATACATTAACTTAAAAATAAACCTAAATTGACTACGTTTTACCACGGTTGTATCAATTATAAAGTGTTTTGCACACAGATTAATACAACTCAATTTATTTAAAAAATCAGACAAAATGACTTATCTCCTAGAAAGTAAAAGTCTTATAAGCAGAAGACAAAAAAATATGTTGAAAAATTTGATACATGTAATTATTGGAAATTATTTAGACATCTATTCTAAAAATCTTTGCTTGATAAAAATTTAGATTTAGAATTTTTTCGTACAATTGTTTGTTGTATTAAAGCTTAAAAGTATCAATAAGCTTATTGCAGACATTACAGAGCACTTTCAATTAATTAAGGATTTTGTAGCGATAATTTTGACAGTAAAGTTGCAATGATAAACAGTTGAATCAGTAAACTGCATCAATAACGCAACTTTGATACTAAGTGGGTTATTTATTATGAGGGGTAAGTTGCACCTGCATCCTTTATAAATGCAACAGCCATTTGCAGTACTGTGTCGTCCGGTGGAAATGGAGCAGAGGCCGACAAATTGCCGGGGCACTGGGTATCTTGTATTGCCTAATATAATCCGTTGTGGCGTGGATCGGCAACTGTTGGTCAACCGAAGTTCATTTTTTTTTTAAATAAAGCAAATTTATATTCCACCTACCTTTTATCCGATTTTAACAACGGGTCACAGAGATAGCTGTAAGCTTACTTCTAGTCCTTTCCTAGACCCATTCTAAACTTAACTCCTCCAAAAAAGAGAGGTTGAGCAACTAGATAACTACCCATTGTCGTATAACGACTTTTGTTGATATTCTGTATTAAAAAGCCATATAATTCTTACACATTAAAAAAATGTTTTTTATACTCAATAACACAGTATTTATTCCAAAATATTGATATTTTTCAGTCGCTAGTGTCGCCGCATCTTAGTCCATATACTACACATTATAATTTACGCAATAGGATATGCCAAAATATTGTTTATCTATTGATTAATTTTTATACAAAGATTGACAAATCCTTAAAAAAATACGACTTTCAAAACATCTTATAAATTCATTAATTCCTAAATATTTTTTAAGTTGTATACGGCTGACCAATATTTTCAAGAAAGTCTTAAAATTATGTTTTAATCTAATGATAATATATTCTTTCATAATGTATTATGTCAAACACGTGAGCGGTTAATCGCAATATTATGAAATATTTCTGTGACGTGTTTTTGTTATATCACTATTATATTAAAATTATCACTGCGATATTAAAATTTCGATGAATATGGTGATATCTATAAAAGAAATTGTTTTATTTAAAACAAAACTGTTTGTCATAACTGGTATACGCCATAAATGATTGTTATCCCTTTATCTCTTCGAAAGCCCGATTTCACCCTGCGAAGCTTATTGCGACCGGAACAAATGTATCTTATATTTGACATTATCATTTGCTAGATGGATTACCACGGAAACAGTAATTGATAAAGAACGAAATATTGCAATCATAAATAACGAAAGAATTGAATAAACTTTTTAATTTCAAATATTTTTACTTACACATGCTGTTTAATAGTGTGGTAGATGAGAGATGAACATACCTGTAACAAAAAAAAACTGTTAAACGGTAATCCTTAATTTTTTATTCAATTATTTAAAACTGTATCAAAATGTGTTAAAAGTAGTGTTACAATGTTCCATATTTATTTTTTAATATGAAAGAGTAAAAAATTTATTGTATGCACATAATAAAAAATTGATAAACATCCACGTATCGTGAATAAATGGATTAACGTTTTAAATGAAGGTTTCAAAGAAAAAAGGTAATGTCATTTTTTAAAATGTCAGTGTAGTCTTGTAGTGCTAAGTTTGATCTTAATGATTGCATTGCCTGTTCAAAATAATGAAATCTCTATATATTTTTTTTAAGTTTTTTTAAGTAAAATAATATATATTAATATATTTTTGATGTTATTATAATATCAAGTGAATGTTTTTTAAGTGCGTGGTTTCAAATGATTCAAAATCAATCGCGTTTTTTGAAAGCTTTTTTCTGCAAAAATATTCACATCAATTTAAGTGATTATTTATTCGAATTTTTATTGAGAGAACATTATTAAAATAAATTTTTAATAGTGAAAAATACTAATAGCTGTTTTGTTAGCCAAACGTTTTTTTTATACAAGTCATCAAACTGTGAAACCCGTTCTCCAGATATTTTGTTGGTTACTAGTGAGTACCCAGCATGCGTTGCAATGCCACTCAAAGAAAGAAAGAGTTTGTGTTTTAATTCTGTTTATTCTAGTGCTTATGGATTAGAGGTCTGAAAGGCCGAAATTTCATAAAATTACCCGGCTAGAGCCCGTCATCTTTAGGCTCGGCCCGACCCAAGCCCGAGTCTCAATATCACACTTCTTACCCGAACCGAACCCGTAGCCCAGTTTTATTTTTCTCAGTCCGAAAAACCCCGATTTATTTATTAATAAAGTAATTTGTTTATACTTTTCATACAATATAATATGTTATTGTTTCCATATTTCTAACGATATTCATAGCACATGTGAAATACATTATTTAAGTTATGAAAACTTATGGTTGACTCATGACCCGAAAATAGTATGAAATGTTTTTCTTAAATTTGAATTCCTTACCCGGGCCCGGCCCGAGCCCAAATCTGAATTGTCTTTATTGCCCATGTGCTGGGCCGGGTAAAGGTTCTCTGGTCAAGCCCAGGCCCGTGCAGATCTCTATTTTGGATACACAATATTTTTTTTGTTTTACCGTCTGGTTCAGAGATGTCGCTAGTTGTACGTATTTGATTATTTTTTTAGATTTTGAGTTTTAAATTTTTTTCTTCAGAAACTTCCACGGGTGTGAGCACAACAACTCACAAAAGTTTGGTCGGTATCAGATGAATGATAAAGGAATGCATAGAGGACAAACAAACAAACAAACAAATCTTAATTTTTATATATATATATATTATCAACAAACACTTTACTATCTCTTTTATTTTATCAATGTTTATATTGTATAGAAAGGGCCATTTAATGTGATTCACAATGGTATAGAAATCATTTTCCAACATTTTTTGTTTTTTGTTTTTAATGGATGGCAATTTTCATCATGTTAAACAAAAAAAGACCTGAATGTGAGAATATTTGTTTTTGAGAGATATAACTTCGCAATATGCTAAAATATATTAATTTACAAGTATTTGCAGAAGGAAAATTCAAGTAGGCTGTCATTGTTATCCGCTTAAATTAGTGAGTAAATATTGTCTTTAAATTTAATTTCGTCAAAAGAAAACTCGTCGATTAAGTCGCATGGAGTGGAGCTACAAGAGTGAAATTGTCCCTTTTGCTGTGGAAACGGAAACTTTCTTTTTGTATCAATAAAGCTCAAAGAGAGAGCAAAACTTTGCGTTTGAGTTCGCTTCGACGTGTTTTATCTTTGAAATAATTTTGTATGTAAAATAAAAATAAAACTCAATTTCCTTTTGCAGTTTACGTGCCTTGTATACGCCGAAGGCTTTAGAGGATCGAATTCACGGGTCACCTGAAAGCGTATTCACGAAAAAAGGTAAAAGCCATCCTATACAAACACGGTTGTAATTTAAAAAAGGTTACTGACTGAATAAAAGGCTTTGAGGTCAACCAGACAACCAGTTATAAATATCCAGCCGTAGTATTTGGACCCGTTACCTGAGTTTCCTATTGATCTCAGAGATGATGTTTAAATTAACGACATGTGTGACCACATTTTTCGATAAATATTAATGTGTTTATCCTTTACTTCTGTGACATTCATTCCGTTTTACGATATTATTTTTTTGCATGGTTAATATTTCGCTTATTTGCCTAGTTTATAACTGAAATAATATTCTGTCCCTATATGGTTTGTCTAACATAAATTTACAACCGAACATAACGTAAATACAATATGTTATGTGTAAAAAACAAAACAGCGTGATTATTGCAAGTTAGGTAGAGTTTGTACCTTTTCTGCAGATTGATATAATTTTCATTGTACGAGTAAGCTTACGAAATACCAAAGTACAGGCTTCACTATTCAGAATTTTTTAAGCTTTGTTTTGACCAAGGATGAGGTTGTTTCAATAAATGCACGATTATTCAAGGTTGATTGTTGCTCTTTCTTACAATTAATTGATTAATAACATGGCCCCAAGCAACTTTACACTTTTATCAATTTACGAGTATAATACAATGTTTTGTTCTTCCTGTAAAAATTATCTTTTTTCAGTTAAAAGCTTTATACTTTTAGTCTTCTATTTTTGATGACGTTTATCCTAGATTTAATTACAATCAGTGGACTTTGCTTCATTCTTTTTATCATTTTTGAGGCTATAATAATTAAAGATTTTTTATATAGTATTCATATTTCAAAGAGTCGTGTATATAGATTACATAGTTGAAGACTTTTAGGATTTTGTAGAGATTTTGAGAAAACGCAAAACAGAACATTTTTATAAACAATACAAAAACGTATTACTTTACATTGTAACTAAAAGAATAATTAAAAAATTTATGTCGTTACTTTTATGTTTTTTCCAAAAGAAGTGAAAAAATAATGTTCCTAAAAGAAGTCGTGTTTTGATAGATAATATTCAAATAATGCTTCGGCATTAATTAAACATAATATTTAATGACAACATGATTTTAAGTAACCGATATCTATCAATACGTTATTGTGAATTACTTCCTTATTTAAGTATTTGAGGATAATTGCGATATAATTTAACGTAAATGTTAATTGAATTTGCTCATAAAAAAGTACAAATGTTGTATGGTTAATGTGTGATTATTACACTTATTAATATATAATATAATTCGCAGCAATGAAGAACGGCTTAAAAAATAAAGTAAATGAAAATCGTAACAATTATAAACAAAACATTATTTTATAATCTCTCTTGAAACTATAATATTATAAGAGAAGCTTAACGGGTTTATCACAAACCCAAAACAAAAGGGTAAATGTTTCTTAAGATAATAAGAACTTGGTCTGGGAAATCGTTAAATAAGTATAGAAAACATTAGAGCCTTGTTTGAGTTTCACTTTACTTAAGAATTTGTTCATATTGGTAACGTAAAGTGGAATATTATGAAAACTTTTATTTATATATGAAAAATACAAAAACAATTATAAAGCTATATATATAGAATATATGCAAATTGATTTATACTTTTGATAATATCTAAAAATAAAACATTTATTTAGATATTGCTATATAAATAAATACAAAATACTTTAGATAGTAAATAAATTATTTAAATTTCGATATTATATTATGAAAATAGAATGATTTTTTATTCATTCTAAATATCTTGCTAAATTTTAAAGGCATAATTCTATTTAGATAGTTATCAATATTTTACACCACTACGTATAGTATACGTATTGATGTAAAAAATTTAATTATTTTTTCTCGTAACCTTTTTAGTGCCAGGCAAATTTTACTAGGTAGACACTTGTAGGCCAGCTGTTTTTGGAATAAAATAAATCGCATAAAAATATGAAATAGGCATAAAATGATGTATTTTTGTGAACATTTGCCAAATCAACACGTTTCTTGAGATTTTCGTAAATATTTTCACACTATAAACTAAAATATATATTTTAAAAATAAGCTGAGTTGTCACGACCTCTGAATTTAAGTCACTTTACCGAACTAACCAATTTTTACACACTATAGTTTTCTAACTAATGGTATATTTCAAAGCAAGGTTACAAAAATAATGCCACATAAAATTGTTATGTGCAAATAAATTTGTGATAGCCCTGTGTCATCTTCAAACGTCAAACTGAAACACGTATCAAGATTGCCGATTACGTCAATAATGTCGATATTTGTCATGAAGAAAAAAAAATCACTACTAGTCTGTAGACACTAAGAAAGTCAAAATAAAAATTTGGTAGCTTGTCATGACAATGATGAAGATGACGAAGAGCTTCGAGATAACTCACCCATAGACTGACGCTATATACAGGCTTTGGCTAGTTTACTCACCCATGGCACTCTAAAGGTTAAATTTGCGGTGGAATGATCCAACTATAAATACTGATACAGGATGTGAGTTCAACGTTAAAACTGTTGGTGCAATGACCCATTTATTGTAGTAGACCCTTTCATTAGATGTTAGTGGCTTTAAAAGCGAATGAACATATTCTTGCTAACTTTTCAAATATTGTGTTTGAAAAAGAAAAGTCGCCATTAATATTAAAAAGCTGCTTTCTTTGAAAACTAAACTTGTTGACCATCCCTGAAATATTCTCTTAGAAGTTTGTAAGCTAGATTAAGAAAACGGACATGATTAACAAGAAAAAACTAATATATAGAATATGAAGAAATTTCAATAAGTCTTATTATACTATATACCACATAATTCCCTAAAGTTATTTGAAGGACGAATGAAAGTTGGCTATTCACAGTAAAGTTCACATACCAAGTTTATATAATTTCTCGGAAGTAGCTAGAATTATAGGTACCTCATCTCTTTGCTCCTAGTTTCTTGACTTATGTGTTCGCAACTGTAATTTCCGCTCCGCTCGCGGCCATTCATATTTAAGCGATCCCAGGAAATTTTCTTAATCGTAAGGAATTTGGAGAAATTAATTTTGATTGCGGAAAAAGTCTTCAGAATCATAAACATTGAATAAACAAACGATTAAATGAAAATTTTTGGCGAGGAGTTTTACAAATAATGTTAAGATAATTTAATTACATATTTTATCAAAGAATAAAGGCAGAGAAAGTAATGTAATATATCCTGAATCATATAATTATATTTTTTGAGTTGTCTGTTTTTGGCATTATTTATTTAACAAAAGGGAATTGAAAAAACACATATAAACTTATAAATGAATTGTAAAAAAATATTTAAATTGAAAGAAAATGGTTTCATGAATAAAATACAAGTCGATAAAATTACATTTTACGTTCGATTACGCGACTTCCTTGGCCTGGAAAAGTATAGCGTTTGGATAATGATAATAATCAAACGACTATGAGGACAATTACATTTGCGAGGCTTTCATGTCTATTATTTAATCAACCGATTCACCAATCAAGAAGTTTTACAATTGTCTCTCACTTACAAAATCTTTTAACGACTTCTCGCACAATTTAAATACTTTGTGTGACAAAACAACCACAGTTTGATAGATTACTGTTTTTAACAGTATGCTTAAATAATAATCTGGCACAGCTAAATGGAATCGTTTAATTTAATTGACTTAAACTCTATATCCAGTATTGATGACGTAAACACATAATGCTTGTATTGAAAATTATTAATACGTTAACAATCTGCAACTATTTTCCACTGTTGAGAGCAATAATACATTACGCGGTGATTGTTTGTACGAATAAATACGAGCTTTTACATGTTCCTCTAAAATCATTGTGTAAACATTATAACAAAGCTTCGGTGGGTAAATATTTTGCTTACTACTCGAGAGATGGCGTAAACAATTGCTGATTATTCAAATATGGTGGCTCGTAATGCAAACGCCAAATAATATAAGGTATATACTAACCGTTAAACATAATATATATTCGTGCAGCAATTAAACTATCTGAAACCTGATTTAGTATTCCGCGACTGTACGGAATGGTGAAGCTAAATTCGGCACAATGCAGTATCCGCAGTCATTTTTGCCATCTATATGTTATATTCTATTTGTATATTCGTTTATTGTTTAAATGACACATCCTAAACTTAGATAGAAATCTTTCAAAGTAAAATTTGACAATATTGCGATAAGAGAAGTTATCTTTTATTACGAATTTTCTGTAACAGTTCCTTCATTCCATCAGTATCCTATTTTGTGATCACTATTTAGGTAAAAAGCATATTCGATATTAACAATGGGTACACAAAAATTTAGATATTACATAATTTCGTAGAAGCCAGTCAGATAAGACAAGTGGAATTAAAATATGATTATATTTCTTAGTAATTAGGTAATAACATTCATATTTAATCATATTTTTTGATTCATGTAAATATTAGCCTTACATAATTTAACCATTTTATCTTACTAATTCATGATATGTAAAACTATTTATTTTCCATTGCTCGATAAAATACCATTCATATATTAAAAAAGTATTAAAATATTTCTTATTATATAAATGAGTACTTTAAAAATAAAGCACAATTTTTTGTATACTACTTCCACATTTGTATAATGATCAGGACCGGTTTCACTCAACGTAAGCATTATCAATTGATAAAATATAAATCTTAAGCAGGTTATTCATATGCCGGTTCTGATCATTATAAAAATTTTAAAGTAGAACGAAGCACATTGCGACTATTTTTGAAATGTAATGCCTTTCCACGAAAAAAGTGAATTGAAAAATTGATCACCTTAAAAGTGTTGTAAATATGTTTTAAAACACATATCCTAGAAATGATTGTATCTTTGATAAGCTTTGATTTTTTAAAGATACTTGAATAAGTAGTAGTCAATGATACTTTTAAAGCTTAACTTATTGATTTTTGTGTCTTACTAATAGTCTTAAAATGAACAGGACTATTAATTTACTGAAGAAAGCATTTATATTGATTTGTTCAAAGTAATTTTCTGATACTGGAGTTTTGTATGTTATATATCGCGGAAAACGCTCGGTAAATGTCTATCGTAAAGAGCCCTCTCTGGATGGTTTTGTTGTATGGACAAGAGGAACGATCATTCTCTTTGTTGAATTCTTTCAGGGTAAGGTGCTGCTTGACGATGAAGGGGTGTGCAGGAACACTGCATTTTCCAACAAATCGTCATTGAAGATTTTAAAAAGGATTTTATTTCATGTCATTAAAATACAAAAAAATGCAATTTAAGTATTTTTGAAAATTGTACTGCCTACTGCCTGATTAAAAAGTATAAGACAAAGAAGATTATGTACAAAACTTTAGTATGTTTAATTTATGACATCGACTGAGGGTGCTTGATGGAATCTAAATATCAAATTTAAATTGTTGAGATTTTGTGCATTACCATGTATTTCGTCACTAACGACTCGGGTTTCGCGTTTCGGCATCTTTAGGTATTCGAGAACATGAGTGAACTCGAACTGACAGACAGTAAATAGTGTCTATGGTTTATATATATAAGGTCGTTAGTGAAAAAATACATGAAAATGTACAAAATCTCAACAATTCAAATTTAATATTTTTATATTATATTATATCATTCATCAAAAGAGTTATAAAATTAATAAATGAATGGTGAAATTATATATTCATAGTAACAAAGTGACAAAAACAAAAAAAAATTACTGCTGTGACATCACTACACTAACCTTTATAATGACGCATTTGAATAAATAGCATATATATATTTAACAAAAAACGGTTTTCGAAATTATTATTATCACTTAAAAAGTCGTGTAAATTAATGCTAACAAAATTTAAATACAAACTCGAATTACTGCAGAACAGAAAACGTAGTTTCATTATTGTAATTATCCCAGATATTATAATGTCTATGAAGTATATTAGCATAACGATTAACCTAGCATTTCTTTTAAATAGGGAGAGTTTTTGATTGAAATAGTATTCGCTTGACGAATCACCTGTTCTAACGATGCATTTTTCTGCGCGAAGAAAAGCTGATTCGCCTTCAAATTATTTTATGAAACAAAAGTAGCTCGACGAGAGCTTTTAAAGCTGCAACGAATACACAATCGATTTCGAAACAACGTTAAGGGGTGTTTGTTTGAGGAGCCCACGATGCTGTTTTGTTACTCGAGATGTATGAGAGAAACCACCAAAGCTAAAGTAAAACATTATTCATATTTAGGAATAAATATGGGATACGAATAAATACGATGAAATCTGATAATATATTATATTAAAACACACAGAAAATGGTAAGTATGCATTTCTACATAAAATATACACCAACTTATGCTTGAGGGTTGATTAAAAGAAAAAAAAAAGTTTAGAAGTTGTTGTAAAGCGGTTGATTTTTTCTACAAAATTACTTCAAACCATTACCATAATATGAAAGATTTAAGCAACACTATATTTAACTCTCAAAATTTTAACATAATTTAGAATCGAGAGATATCGTTTTACATAATGTTAATAACAAGTTAGTTCTTAATTATATAAATTTAACAATATTTTTTGTCAATAATATTCATGAAAAAATCTAGTATTAGTGTTAAACATGCACTTTATGATGAGAAAGAAAATGCTTTCAACAAAGTTGCTAGTTGTAAGATTCATTTAAGCAATAAAGATTAGAAAAGTTTTATCACGGTAAGGCGTTAAAATCACCATCATTTTCAAGTTGCTTCGTAAATGGCGAATAATTCGTTTCGAGCATTTTACAATTATTGTGTTACTAACAGACGGTGCTCTTTCCTATCACGCAAACCACGCATCAAGTGTGATGTGTTAAAAATATCAAAGCATGCACATGATAGTATTGTTTTTTATATATAAAGTGTGTTTTGTGGAAGTTATGGTTGGTAACGGTGAAATAAAAATACCATCAAATGTTGTAGCAAAACCAAGAAAGTTTAATATAACGTTCAAACACGCAATACACAATGCAGCCACAGATGACGTTTTTTTTTATAATACAAATCGCGCATCAAAAACTGAAGGAAGGGTGATGGTTTTTTCGTAGTATCAGAGCGCAATATATTAATCTAAATCTTCTACCCTATGTTGTGGGAGAAGTTTCGTTATATATTTTGATAAATTGGGATATGCACGGCGTGTGATGTTGTGTTTATGAAGTGACCTGAATGGAGAACTAAAATCAAAAATTCACCATCCCTGCACACAAAATGCAATTTATTCGATTACTCGACGCAAAATTCACCATGAATTTAGCGTTAAACTTACCCAACTTTACGTGATGATAACGTGCGTACAATATAGCCTATACAAAAGCAGTTAACGCATCGTAAAGGCGAGTAAGGAAGGCATAGCGCTTACTTAACTTAAAGGCAGATTCAACTTAAACATAGCGATTAAGGTGAGACTCGCGGGGCGCGGTTAATGCCTCACCAAAGGTGCAAAACCACTTCTTGCAGTTTACTACGCAGTGCATTTCAACCAAAAGTAAAAATAATATTAAATATTTCGTTCAATTCACGAATGTGGAAGCTAGAAAAGTTTATTCATTGACATACCGTTGAAAGATGAAACTATCAAGGGTACTACTAACTAATTTTGATAGATAAGACGTTTACTTTGAGGTATTTTCTTGTTAATAAATAATATTTATAACGTTGCATAAACGATCATTACATTTCTACAAATGTCTGACCTTTTGCTCTTTTAATTATTTTATTAATAATGACAGGAACGTAAAAAATTGCTTTGCTGTTTAGCATTAATTTTACACTGATTAAAAATTAAATCAAGCCAAGTATTCATATACCAAAGAAACAAACAGTTTTGCAAGGATATTATTTTGAATTATTAAAAATATTTATTAATGAATTAATTTACATGCTTTTTTAATATATCGGCTGAGGCTGCTTGATGGAATTTCAATATCAAATATGAATTGTTGAAATTTTGAAACCCGGGTCGTCAGTACCATGTCGGTGTCAGTAAGTCCATGTATTTCGGAAGTGTAAAAAATTTCAATAATTTAAATTTAATTTACATACGATAAAAAGCACAACTTTACGCAATCATTGAGATAAAAGTAACAATAAAATACATTTTTTTTCAATAATATCCGCTTCTAATGTTGAGTATATGGATTGCTTATGGATCATTTTAAGAGAAGTCGTGTTGTGAAAACTGGTTCTTACTATGTCACTTAATCTCTCATTGTTGGAGAGAGTAAGGTTATAATAAAAAGAGTAAGAAATAAAATAATTAAAAAACTTTCTTAAATTACATTTTGATTATTCTAATTGATGGATTAGTTAAAATAATTATCACATTTAAGTATTTGAATTCTTTTGCAAACCAAATAAAAACTTTTCCTTTACTTTTTCAATTATATAAATATGAGGCTTAAAAGATAAAAACTTTCTGTAATAAATACCATACGCAGTGATAACATTCCTATGAACTGCTCTGAATTTTGTCAATTTTTAATAAACAAATATGCTCACACAAGCAAATTCTACAAGTTTATTGAATCCTAGTCAAATTTATGAGAAAATGTATACAAAATCTGTTGAAAACCAATGTGGCGTAGTGGCGTACAACCTATTTCGTAAACAAACACGAACGAGGGTACCAAAAACGGCCAGACCAAAGGGCAGGGCAGAGGTTACTAACAGGAAACTGTGAAATATGACCGCCTGCTACCAGAATAGTTTCTCTGTAATATGAATACATCTCGTGAAGTTCCCTCTTCCTTTGGCCCGGGTAAAGAGCAATATTTTCATGGAAAGCTTTTTAAAATGGGCTAGTATTTTGCTTGAGTGTAAAATAAATTTTGAAAGGAAAGATGGATTATTTATGTAATGCAAATATTGGAAGCGTAAGTGTTTGAGAAGCCTTTGTTTTCATTTTGTAACAAAGCTTTTACATTTTAATAACAATGTTTTATACTGAACAAATCTTCTTTAAGACAACATATATTATGAAGTTCTTGCATTATTACTAATTATTTTTTCATCATATACGCTCACAGTGTAGAGTTTATATCCTCCTAATGGAAGTATCTCAGCAGAAAATTTTCTTCCTGTTTTATCTTTCTCGAAGAGAGTAGAGATAGAAGGATATGACAGAATTAGAGGTTAGCTAATCACTCTCAATTTTGGGATCGGATTGGTGGGAAGATTTATTTTATGACCGTACTTAAATTCAAAACTTTTTATAATATAAACAATTTTCTTAAATAATTTAACATATAGACTGAAGGTGTTTGTTGGAATTTCAATGTCGAATTTGAATTGTTCAAATTTTGTACACTTCCATATATTTCGTCACTTACGACCCAGTTTTCGTCTTTCAGCATATTCAGGGATTCTAGTACACGAATAAACTCGAAAGGCGAAACCCTGGTCGTTAGTAACCAAAGAAGAAAAAGTACTGTTAGATTATAAATGTATCTAAAGATTGGCTGTTTGTATAAAAAAAAGAATATCAAAATTTTATTGACACATTCGAAAATATGTATTTTGCAGTATTATTATCCAATATGGTATTGTTAAGAAATATTTTTTTTTATATACAGAAAATTTTCAGGATACAGCGTTCTTACTTATTATCGATGAAAGATTTTTTACTCTTAAAAAAAATAATGAAAGACTTCTTTTTCTAAGCTACGCCTGATGTTACTCCATTATTTTGCAGTATTATTAAATTAGTGAATTAATACAGAAAGAAATATAATAAGATGTTAAATAGATTATGTAGTGTTCATGAATAACGTAATTCCAAAAATGTATGAGATATTTCTTTCGTATTTATTTATATTCAATATCAACACGCCTTGTCGATTCGCGAATCAATCTGTAATTGAATTGATTTATGCAAAAGATTCGTTTTCTTCTTCTTATTAAAAAAACATAAAAAAGGTTCCGTTCATTCAACAAATTATTCAAATCCTCCTTTTCTACAGCCACGAAACCTCCAGATGACAAATTCGTAATGAAATGGCGGCAATGCAAATTTCGAATATTTCCATTACGCCGTGGATTCATTTACATTTTGCGAGATGACGATAATGGAACCAATAAAGGGCGTCCGAATTCAACAAGACTTGTCGCGACGCCTTCCTCTTCAGATAAAATCAAACAGTTTTGCTTAATGTATACAATAAAGCAGAACGCAATTATTTTCCAAGTATAGCAGAGTGGAGAAGAAAAGTTTTCAACAAGTATTTTGATTCGAATGAATTCCTTAACGAGTCGCTTGCTAAATATAATCGCTTGTTTCTTCATCATTATAAATATTATACAAAACTAATTTATAAACAACCACTTTTCATTATTGATAAACTAGAAACCCAATTATTATAAAATATAAAGATATATTTTATGTTGTTAAGAACTATTTATAAATATAACACATTACTAGATTTTACAAATAATATTAAAGGTCTAGATATAATATCATCAAATACATCCAAGAAAAATATATATTTAACTGTGCATTATCACTATACTAGTATAACCGTACCCATCATAGATGACGGTATTGAAATTGAAATACTGAAGTAGCTACTACGTCGAAACTGTGTGTCCATTGCATAAAATTTTATTTTGTTATACACCGCGAACGCGTAGGTCATGAGAAAATTTCATACCTACATGTGATATGTGTTAATAATAAAACGTCTACAGAGTGGTCTGGGATATTATTACCATCATATTACAACAACCATGATTGAAAATGAATAATTTTAACGTAGCATTTTAGTTTATTAACAACGGTGCTTAAAACTTTATGAATCATTTGGCCTAAATAATAAACTTTAAAATCTTTCTGTAGAAAGCGTTATTTTATAATGCAGGTAATTTACCCAGAAATTTCGTAACGGTGAATAAGAAATAGATTATTAAAAGCATGAAGATTTTTATAAGTGCCTATTTGCATTTTTAATGTGACGGGAATGACTGCGGTGTCGCTTCCCATTCCGAATCCCCTAAAAAATTGAAAAAATGTTCGTCAGTAAATATGCTGTATTACTAAGACACGAGAAAACTAAATCAGCCATATTTTTGCTGCGTATTATTGTGGTGCCATTTACAAATCAATGAAAATTACTAGACGAAAATACTTCAGATAACTATTGTTTCTATCATTTTTGTGATTTAATAATCTGCATAGTCGTCTTTCAAGTAATCATAGATACTTTTCCATTTTCATAACGGTATATTATATTATACTATATCAGCACGTTATTTCTACAAATCTGTGACAAAAGAAAGCTTTATAGTAAATATCTGTACCTCAGAGGCTGACGGATGCAACTCCATTTTAGGCGACATTGAGTTTTTGACGGATTCATTAAAGGCATTATTTATTAGTGGTAGAGAGATGCAACGCCTAGCTGCTATAATAAGAAAGGTAGGCATAACATAAAGATTCTAGTACCATATTGTCTATAACAGAAGCAGAAAGATGCAACTCTACTTGCATCTAAATAGTTTATTATTTACAGTAATGCATTAGGATGCAACTCCTTTTCCATCTCTCCGCCTCGCAATAACTTTGTGTCTATGCACACTAATATATAAAAATATTTTTTTAAATGAATTATGTATTGTTTGATTTAAGCATTCAAATTGTTTTATTTATACAGATGCATTGTATTATTTTGACTTCACTATACAAAGATAAATGAGATACAACTCCTCAGTGACAAAATGTCTTTAGAAGCAGAAGGATGCAAATCCATACTACTTTTTTATTTATTTATTTTCATGTATAAAATGGAATATAAATTATTTATTTATTATACATTACAGAACAACTTTAATTGGATTAGGATATAAAAAACAATAATCATAATCTGTATATTTTCTTGGAAGTTATGAGTATTTATTCAAAAAATCAATTGTTTTTAGACACTTCAGAGCAATTTGTGATATGGCCGTTGCATCCGTCTGCCTCTAAGATACAGATGAGTTAAACGTTATGAATTCATTAAATTTATGATAAAGAGTGTGCTTGATGGTAGAAAATTACGTAATTCCCACATTAACAAGTCATCTGATACTCACCCTAACAAAACTCGCCAATTTAAAATCAGTAGATATGAGTATCTCTATACCAGTGGCGGCCGGTGACAGGAATATTAGGGAGTGCAAAAAAAGATTCACATATTTATGTAAGAAATCCATCCTCCACATATTGGATTTTGAAAGTACTATTAGACATATACGAAAATATAAGTCTGATATTGGCGATATCAACTGTTTCTCTTCACCACGGTATCCCAAACCTTTCCTGCGGATTAATTTCGACGGACCACCTTTTTTCTTTTTTTTGGTAGGAAATATCAATATGAATTTGAGTACGTCTAAATTTGTTGCAGCCCTAGCAGCATATACAACCATTCCAGGTTGTCGCGGATGATAGTTTGGGAAACCTTGTCTGTCTTTAGTCGTGGTATTTCTCAAAATGAATTGATCCTTTTTAAATTTTAGAAGTAACACTCACTTTCGACGGAAGTCATCGATATTGTATAAATTATTTGTAATGGCTTAACGGTTTAGCTAAATACTACATGTATTTTTATTCGTGAAGAGTTGAAGTATAGACAGGGCTCCAACAACATCGTAAAAATCTTCTCTGCTGTATAAGACAGTTAGTTCAATTTAAGTTTAAATTCCTCCATGAAATCGTATGTTAAGGTTACCGTATTAATGTCTGCAATTGGAATAATTCTGTATTAAACCGGAAATTTTTCGCTTAAGTATTTTTTGGGGAAAGTAATTTGTAGAATTCAATATTGAAGAATTTAAAAAATATTAGAGGAAGGTGTATTACGAAACTGAACCAAATACACAGTTGAATATTATGGAATAGGTAAGGCCAGCCAGGTAAAAAACTTGAAACTATCCTATTTTAAATATTCAATTATATCCACTCGGTATTATACACGATCATAGTTATAATTTTATAAATTGTATTCATCACTCCAAAAGTTATAATGGTAGGTAAATATTATTCTTATTGAAGAGCCTATAGTTAAAGAATCATATTGAAATTAAATGAGCTACTACGCTTGTTCCACTTCTCTTTTTCATTCTTACAAATGACTGTTACAGGTTTGTAAACTCAAACGTCAAATCGCTTTCGGGCACGTTCGGGAATTTCCGCCAGGAGGATCGCTGCTCAAGGGCCAGCAAAAACGAGTCCATACAAAATGCAAATAACGCGTAGTTCATACTGGTTCATACGTCACAGATATGTCAAAATACATAGAACATTTCAGACGTCTAAGGAGTGCAAAAGAATTTATGCTCCTACCGCGTCATCGACCGACTTACCGCGTCATCGACCGACTTTCATGCGTATTCTGAATCGACGCAGAATACGTTTGCTGGTCGTGTTTATTGATCATCGTTTCCTGCAATATTTTCCTATGGGAAACACGAGGAAATTTTAAAATTAGTGAATTGGTATAATTATTATATTTGAATATCGTTTATTAATGGAATATTTTGATGGAACTTATTGGAGTGCATTGCACCCTTTGCTCCTTTACAAGAGCCGTCCCTGCTCTATACTATATTCTTTCCAATTACATTTTAATAAAAATTGATTTTTATGACCACCTTACAGTTGTAAAATCCTACGAGTTTGTAATTGTTTATGCGACTATTTTCCCAATTAAGCATAAAGTCATTTTTATCTAATCAGTATTGAAATTCAAATATCGATGTAGTTACGGTTTCTCTCATCATGAGCATTATCAGCTGATGCTCGTGATGAGCGACACCGATGTTGATTATTATAAACATGTGGAAGTAGTACAAACAAATTGTGTTTTATTTTTTAAAATATAATGCGTTTCCACCAAGAATTGAAAGTTAACACATTAAAAGTGATAGTTCCTAGACATAGTGATAATAATGTTCCTTAATTTATCTTACATATAAATGATATAAACTATTTACTACCTTTCAGTTCAAGTTCATTCGTGTACTCTAATGCCTGAAGATGCTGAAAGGCGAAACCCAGGCTGTTGGTGACGAAATGCATGAGAATGTACAAATTTTTCTTATTTATTTGATTCATTAAAATCGTGTGGCTCTATTTATAAAATTTTTTTGATAAAATATTCAATTTTATAAATCTTGACATGGTATGTGTTCATATACGCTTGATCATAAAAGAGTAAAATTTGTATTTTAAGAAAACACAACAATTGATTGTTACTGCACATAGCAGTTTATTTGATACAAAAACACCACTCGGTAAAATGAAGTCGTTCTTAACGTGGAATAGTGAAATGAGAAATAGAAATATGTAAGCATCTATTAAGTTGTGTTTAATTATTTATTACGTCATAGATGACGGTATTGAAATTGAAATACCGAATGTCTAAAGAAGCTAATACGTTGGAACTGTGTGTGCATTGTTTAACCGCGAGCGCTTACGTCATGAGAAAATTTCATGAGAAAAAAAAGTCATGTGAAAATTTTTGATATGTGATAATAATAAAATGTTTTCAGAGCGGTCTGGGCTATTACAAATAAGATTTTTTTTTTTTAAATATTCTTGGTATTATTTTACATTATCTAACTTACTTACTGCTTAGTATACAATTTCTAATAATGTTTTGAATCGAAAGACGGACAGGCAACATTTTGTATTACACTATTTTATAAACCCAGGTTTACTACCGTCGGTATATATATCTAGACTCAGTCTGAAAAACTTTTATTTCTTACAAACACATCTTAAACTAAACTCTTGATGCGGCTTTCTTGTGATGCTGTTTTAGTTTTATGGTCCCCGGCTTGTTTAAAACTTTCGACAAATTGTCCAGATATATATTTGTATGTTTGTTCAGAGTGATAAAAAACTTCTGTCGCCGTTGATGTCTTCTATAACGAATACTATTGAAATAGCTTTGAAACAACAAACAATTTTTGTTTATTTTATCGGGCATTTAAGAAACTTCTAAATTAAGCCAGTTGTTACTTTCTATTTCTACTAGTAAATAAATAATGAAAAAGAAGCCTAGTTTTACTTAATTTTTTAAAATCGAAAGAATAATGAGATGTTTTAATATTTTCTATAGATTCGGCGGTAACTTTGTGGAAATTCGTTTTTAATATAAAATTAAAATTGATAAATTTCTTATTCTATTTGTTTTATCACTAAAGTGATGCGTTTTCTTCAGATTAACCATATCGCAAGGTTATTTATTTCAAAGGTAAACAATGATTTAAGAATTACTATGATGTAAGAATAACTTTTAAGGTGTTAACTGTCAATTCTTGGTGAAAAGACATTATATTTAAAAAAATAAAACACAATTCATTTGTACTACTTCCACATATTTATTATGATCAGGATCGGTTTCGCTCATCACGAGCATTATCAACTGATAAAAATTCATTATTGCTTATTATATTAGTATTGTCATTAAAAATTTTTGCTCAGCTAAATGGACTTTTAATGTAGCTATATTTGTGATTAGTGTTTATTGATTTGCAAGACGTCCATAACATTTTAATTGTAGACTCTTTTATTTGATTTATGTATAATTTGTTTGCTAATCAGTATTTTCTTGTCTTAGTTCATGAACCATCAGTTTTATATACCTTCATTTTTACACTCAATTTTATATAAATAAGCCTGTTATGTTTGTATTTTTATCAGTTGATAATGCTCGTGATGAGCGAAACCGGTACTGATCGTTATAAATATGTGGAAGTAGTACAAATAAATTGTGTTTAATTTTTTAAAATGTAAGAATAAGTTAATGTAAGAATTAGAGTTTATTTCAAATACTATTGATGAATACAAATTTATTTATGGCGTTGTTTTCAAAATGTTTCTGTAAAAACAATTGTGTAATTTTATTCATTGTATCGAGTATAATATACATGTTTCACAATATTATTATACTTTTTGCATTACATGTAAACTTAATTAAAATATTGTTTTGATACTGATCCAACTCAAATAATAGTATATTTAAAAATAAATGTTTTAACGAACAGCGAAATAAAAACAATGATACATTTATTTAAGTCCAGCATTTAGCGATATCAAGATTTTAATAATGCTAAATGCTCAATTTAAATCTTTTATATGCCTTGTATAATCTAACAGAATTTTCATCAGGCAATTACTGGATAATATGTGTTTGTAATATAGTCGTGAAATAATGTTAATTTATGAAGGTTGACTGTAAGAGGAATGAAAATACTCTTCTACTTCTTTTACCACTTCCACTACCTATAATACTATATAATATTGTATATTTATATATATATATAATACTTTATAGGTGAATATGGCTCTACATAGTTAATTATTTATTCATATCAAATACATCATATAAGAGGACGCCAGAGTTTGTAATAATAAGAGTACTGGGTTCAGGTTAAAAAGAACAATTTCTCATAATCAATTCTTAAAATGAGATAGTAGAATAATTTTTAATTTGTCGGCGTCTGTGGTTCAGTTGGTAGCGTCGTAGCCTAGGGCTACGGATGTCTCGGGTTCAATTCCCTGTGCGAACAGTTTTCATAAATTGATATTTCAATCGATTTATGGATTTCTGTTCGTAGTTCGAGTGTTTGTGTTGTCTAAAACTCCATCCTCACCCACCCATCTGATCCTTACGGGGCGCAGCGAGAGCGATTAGCTAACCAGTAGTCCTGTCCTAGCCCTATCCTTCTATCCATACTCTCTTCGATAAAGAGAGGTTGAGCAACTGAGTGACAAACAGTTCTAATAGAAAAATTATGTTGGGATACCTTCATTCGGATTCCATATGCTCCACATTGGGAGCGGACATGATAAAAAAAAAAATTTTCAGTATTGTAAGACTACAGTACAGTATTCTATGATTACTTTAAACCTTAAAATACTATTCATATAATATATTAAAATATATTTGAATTATTTTCTATCCGCTCTAAATAAATATGGAATATTTGTCCACGATATGGAATCTAAGGGATTGTCATCAGCAAGGACATTTTATTGAAATAATAGAATTTAGTTTGTATTCTATAGCAATTAGAAAAAAAGAAATAGATAAGGGAGGTAAAACTAGTCTCTAACAAAATTCAAGAAGGTATCTTACTAACAAAACATAAAGTGTAGACTATTTGCTCGAAAGTAGGTCAAGTATTTTTTTACCCAATGTTTGCTTATAATGTAATAATGCAACTTTTTGTAAGTGAAGTTTTTCGCGAAGCAGCTAGAAAACTCAAACATCTGTTCCCTGCTTCCCTCGCAAATAATGCAAAGTATACAAGCGAGCTTAATATTTGAACCCCGAGCTTAGCAAAATAAATAATAAAATCTGCATTAGTTGTTACACGAAAAAGGCGTGGTGAGATCGTTTGTCGCAGAGCTTTAAGGTAGCAGAAAGAACTTTAGTTGCGGGAAACTTAAACTTGCCTAAGATTACGCATAATGTTCAACCAGGATGTTTGTTAAGTGATAAGAAAAGCAATTATTGTTGTGTTAGCGGCTTACTCTTAACACAGATAGAAACTAAGACGTTCTAATCCAATGAAGATTGTTTCAACCGTTTGAAGTTTTTTATGGCCATGAGTGTTTATTTGAAAATGAAGTTTTATTCCAGTAAATATGTACGTCGGATGTCTTAAAAACCAACATCGCTGTAAACACTTATTATTTTCGTGTACATTGAAGAGATAAAACCAAATTAATTATCGTATTATTTT
Source organism: Himalopsyche phryganea (assembly GCA_022494535.1). Lineage (NCBI taxonomy): Eukaryota > Metazoa > Arthropoda > Insecta > Trichoptera > Rhyacophilidae > Himalopsyche > Himalopsyche phryganea. The sequence goes on along the minus strand of JAGVSL010000043.1, from coordinate 2,066,988 downwards.
TATCACGCACCAATCTACTAAATGAAGGATTCTCGTATGTCTCAATCGACTTTTCGCTCCACTTGCTTAAGCTAGCTTCGGGCAGCTAAAACAAATAATTGTCTTTTAATTCAGTTGTTGTTTTTTATACCTTTTAAACTACGACTCAACCACTATAGCCATCTATCATTCGGACTAATTAAGTAAATATCCTACTTTTTTAAGGCTTTTTGTTGTATAATATCTAAATAATATTTCAATTATTATTTTGTTGCATCGTGTAAAAGCTAAAATGCAACTTTTCAGTTTTGAGGTGTTTAATGTCAATAACTAGTAAAAATACACTACATTTTAAAAATAAAATGCAATTTGTTTTGTACTGCTTTCATATTTTTATCAATTTTACATCAAATTGTATTTAATTTTAACATGCAACTTTTCATCGATACTGCGATTTATTTTGACTTCTAATCATATAGAAGTCATGAAGGTCACACATATTGAATAATTAACTACATAAGAAGACTATATAGTAGTAGAGAAGTAGAGAAGTAAAGTGCTTATTATATTTATATATATATATATTTATAATTTAAGACATCGACTGAGGGTGCTTGATGGAATTTCAATATTAAATTTGGATTATTGAGATTTTGTACACTTCCATGTATTTTGTCACTAATGACCCGGGTTTCGCCTTTCGGCATCCTCAGTTCGAGTCCATTCGTGTGCTCGAATGCCTGAAGATGCCGAAAGGCGAAACCCGGGTCGTTAGTGACAAAATACATGGAAGTGTACAAAATCTCAATAATCCAAATTTAATATATATATTTATTTTAAAACCATATCCGCTCCCAGTGTGGAGCATATAGCTTCCTAACGGAGGTATCTCAACAGAAGATATTCTCCCATAACTGATTATTACTCAGTTGCTCAATCTCTCTTATCTCTAGAGATAGAAGTATAGCGAATTAAAAGGATTATAGGTTAGCTTATCCATCGACGGACATTATAAACATCGATAGAAAAATCAGATAATGAAACTGTCCCTACTGGGACTCGAATCCGTGAGATCCGAAACCGAAGCTAACGATGTTGGCCACCGTACCTAGATACTAGAAAATTATTATATTAAAATTTATATATATATAAAATAACCTTCGGTTTAATGGCTGGACTACGCCAAAAATGATTCCAAGGTGGTTGGAGTAAACATTTAAAGATCATAAACCCAGAACAGATTAATGGAATTATTGGAGCAGCTTGGATCCATCCTGGGTTGTTAAACCAATAATAATGACTGAATTTTGCCCGAAAAATAGTTACAGAACAATCAGCGTTATTCTAATGTAAGATTATTCACATGTTATTAAAATTCTTTTTTTAAAGTTCAATATAAATTTAAAAAAATGTATATATCGTCTTTTAAAATTATTGTATAATAGAATTGGTAAAATTTTCAGTTGTCAAGCAATGAATTTGAATAAAATTCATCTTGATATATTCTAAGCCTACGATGACATTTTAAAGTGTAACAAAACTTACAAAAATGTATATATTTCCTTTTTTTAGTAAAATTAATAATAATATATAGAAAATTTATACAATAATATATATAAATAGATACAAGCTTTTTTGAAAGTGATAAGTTTGCAGAATGGTTTCATTAGGTGGCAAACGGAGAGATAAAGGATGGTGACAAAAGCACTGTTATCGGATGCGGAACAGAATTTAATTTGGTTCTCTTCAGAAAACTTGGTAGCGATAATAAAGTTGGGGCAATAAAACCAAGGCATTTTGTTCGGACCAAAAAGTAGGCATAGACAATCTACATGCATCGGATGTCAATGCGCAGAATAAATACGACGAAAAAGAAGAAGCTTTGAGGACGGTAATAAAAATGTTATAGGCGCCCACATTGATGGCCAGATCCCTTTCAACCTCTCGGCCTAACCTCCCTTCCAAGACCTCACGATCTCCCTTTCGGGGCGGATCGTATCTTCTATTACCCGCCGGCTTAATGACGCCGAGGGGATTTATGTAAAAAAAAAAAAACGATTATCTTCTAATAGATGCATTAAAACTGCATAAATTGTAAGTATCAATTAATCACAGAAAAGCATTTAAGATAATGAACATTTATTTAGTTCGCATTGACTAGGTAGAGCTCTCGTATAAAAAGATTACTTCTCGACAGATACATTCTCGTAAAAAAACAAAAAATGGCTGTATTACACTTAAGACCATTATTATTTCATTCTCATGTCCATAAAAGTTTTTGTCTTCCAAATCTTTGACGTTTGGTTGTGTAATGTCTCCTTACTTTCAGTAAAGACAAAACAACGTTAACTAAAATCGTTCTTATCAGAGCTTGGTGTTATATATCATTGAGCAAATCTTTGATTCTCAAGCTTGTGGTACTGTATCATATAATTCAGAAGTATTTTTCAATTTTTATTTTCCTCTAACGAAAAGTAAAGATTTGACTTGACAACCCCAAAGAAGTATGTTCAACTGAGTCAGTTTTAAGCTTTATTTACAAATACAAGAAGTGCAATTATGTAAAATTATTTTTTTTCAATTTAAATTTGAGCCATTTCTCTTTGAATTGATGAGCATTGAATTAAAGTGACAATAATTATTAACTTTAATGCTTCATCACAAAAAACTGTCTGTTGTGTAGTGCTTTATCGAAATCTTTGAGATAGCAAAGACAAGCCAACGTCATGCAGTGTCCCCAAGCGGTCACTCATACTATCCGCGCCAATGTTGCTTAACTTCGGTGATAAGACGAGAGCCGGTGCTTTCAACGTGATATGGTCGTTGGCGAGTATTGTGACTTAACCGCCCTACTAGTTGGACGTAATCAAAGTTGTAAAAATCGCGAGCATAATCGACTTCTGCAAAATAATGATTAATGGTCAGGGGACGTTCACCACCACTCGCTGGGCGGTATTCAAATAACGAGGTTGCGTAGAAAGTGCTTCATCGCAATCTTCGAGATGGCAAAAAAGTCAACGGTACGCGGTATTCCCAAGCGGTCAAAAAGTTAGATTTATAAAAGTGATCAAATTAAATGATTTATTGCATGAACCAATATACATATGACACTACTAGTCAAAAAATATCAGTATTAAATTTATTACGGAAATTTGTTCGAACATTTTTCGCATATTATTAAATAAATATTGTTTTTTAATGTTTCGTAGGACACAATACCTCGCATAGATCAGTTTCTTATAGGCTCTACATTCTTTTATCGGGCATATCAGTACAGCTTTAACATCTTTATGACTCCGAACGGATATTGAATGTCTTCATGGAAAACGTAATAAATAGGCAAACATAGTTGCCAGGTTTTTGCTTGCCAATTTTAAAGCATGGATATTGTTTATCGTAAAAAACTTTTTTGTGTCCATGACGTGTAATCAATATTTTAATTTACTATATTGAAGGTTTGCGTCCTTTAAATCGGCATGATTAGTTTTTGAAGTCGTTTGTTAAGAGGTATTGTAAACCGTTAAATCAGAAGAGGACGTGGTTTACTTAGAAGCAATAAGAATAGAATAAATAATAATAATACATTTTTGGCCTGTCAAATAATGATAACTTTTCTATAAATATTGCGAGATAAGTTTGGTGCCTTAATATTCATTTTATTTCATGGTAAACGTAAAAAAATACTTGTGGTGAATAGATGTCAGATATAATAAAAAAACACCGCAGGAATTCAAACATAAAACTGTTGAATGGAATTGGCTTAAACCTAACTTTTCTTGGTTTAGAACTGACTGGATTTTATGGTCCTGAAAAGATCCTGATGACCATCCATATATTTATAGTAGATATGACAAGAACAAGTTACCCATGACTTGGATGGCCAAGAAATGATACCTCATACGGAAATAAACACAAATAAGTGGAATTCTGATATCTATATTCAATCATTTTTCAATGTGCTTTACATTGGTCGTAGAAGTTCAATATGAAATCGGTATAGTCAATTGTAAATTGATATTTTTAGTTTAACATTTGAGATCTTAGGTATGAGTATTTGTGATGCATTTAGTTTATCTGAACTATCTGGCACTTTGGATACTATTAATTAAAATACCTGCATTTTTCGTTTTTTATTAATAAATTATAGGTGTACCAATTTAGCTTGGCCGCTAGCTAGGGCGCCACTCAACTAGAAATGAAATTTAAATAAATTCCAAAACAGATATTTTAGCGACGGCTATTAAAAGACATTTTGCATAAAGTAACAATTGGAGAAATATATTTTAGACTGACAATTCTAGTTCCAAATTTGGCAGTGGCCAAGTAATGTTGGTAATACGATAAGGCCGAGTACCGTTGAAAATATATTTCAATTAATGAAACCATATCATGAAATAGCGATGGAAATTTCATGTGTTAGAAATGTGTGCTCATCTCATATAAAACATATTAATAAATTTTTCTTGTAAAAAAACACTTCAATACTGACAGCAATTCATAACCTAAAAATATCGAAACGCTTTGCCGTCAGACAGTCGTATGAATAGAGTTAAGAATATACCACAAAGGCAAAATAAACTGGCGCTTTTGGTAAAACCCGATGCATTTGAAACGTTAAAAGATATCGTTTCACTTTATGACTTGTACGGGGGTAGCATGGAAACAAACCGCGCGGCAACTGCACGGTAATACACGAGGTTGCACGTTTGCGGACGATAGGGGTGAAAAATTGCGGTTCAGGCTGAATTGAGCCATAGTTTTACGCTAGGAAGCGTTTTTAATTCAGAAAATTTAATAAATGAATATTTTGAAAGGTGTTTTATGGGAAATATTATATTGTTTTATGTTTCATAACAAATTTGGCATCCTTTAATCGCTACCTTTTGTTCCCAATTGCCTCGTATCAAGAATTCCATCCAAAAAACAATAATATAACTATTTTTTAGTTTTTGATGCATTTTTAAACATCAAACCTTATAACACTTTACTTTTAATAAAAGTGTGAGTTTTCAAAATCTACTATCATTTTAGGAGTTATACCAGAATTTGAAAATTATTTACTGTATTTTGAATAGTATTGTATTGCAATACAAAAAATCTGCAGTTATTAAATAACGTTTTTCATCGTAAGGCAAAGGAATTAAATTATTTTTGTATATTAAATAAATGTGTAATTTCAGGTGTAATAAATAAATCAAAAAATCCTTTTAACAATAATTGACGAAATGACATTATTATAAACTATAAAACATGTGTGAAATTTTTCCATTTTATTAAAAATAGTGTTAAAAATATTTCTTGCCATTCGATTTTCTTTTAATTCAATCCTGTATTTAAATTTATTTTCTCATTTGAAACTATGCAATTTTTTCATTCTGTCGAAGTCTCATATATTAAGCAGTAAATTCATACAATGTGTTTGGGCAAAAGATCTTAATAAATAATAAACACTCTAGAATAATTTTTTATTTTTCGACAAAGAAGACGTAAACTATAATGTATTTTTAATTTTCAATAATATGTAGAATTAGTTTATTTACAAACAGCAAAATTTAAATTTTTTCGTATGACCTATTTTACTGATAACTTAAAGGTTTAAAGGCTGAAGCTACTCATTGTTACACCATGGGTACGGAAGGGTTAATAAGCTTTAATTTGAAGGTTTTAGGATTGACGTTTAAAATATGCAGTGATATCATTTCAAATCATTATAGTTGAATAGTAGTAATAAAAATCAAAATGGTTTTCAAATAGTAAGTACGAAGCTTTTAGAAGAGAAATTTATAAAAAATATTATCATCGAAGGCCAAACACATTGTATAAAAAATATTTCTAAACAAATACAAAATCCGGAATCGACGAGCATCAGAAAATTTCACACCCCTTAGGTTATTCACTACAAAAAAGTCACCTAAGCTGCCGTATATTTTTGGGAAAGCTTCTACAAACCCGCGAGGAGCTTGCAATTTGCTTTGCGTTCCGAGAACACTTGCGCCCCATAAAATGTTATGTAACATCCCCTGGTGGGGTTGCCGAGTAAAGAAAGATCTATCCAGTCTCGTGGTGTTTTGTTCCGATATGACATTGAACGCTTGCGGTAACTTAGGGATTTCCCCGTGACAGACCACAATAAATGCACTCATGTATAAAAATTGCAATATCTACATGAGGCGTTTTTGGAATATGTCAACTGGTGATTTTGGCTACAGTTCGGTTCGTCGGGGGTTGATAAAGCAAAAACGAGTATTTTTTACAGAGATAACGTTTTATATTGGGCGACTGTGGGCTTATCATGTTTTTATGTGCTTGTCATAAAATCGTAGCTTTACGGGTTATCTTTATATTCAAAAACTATAAAAGTGATATTCATGGAAGTTTTATTGATATTCTGGCCATCAAAATTTCAATATTAAATTTGAATAATTTATTCATTGGAAACTGATAGATTTGATGCGTACAGTTTTGTAATGCGAAAGAAGGCAATGAAACAAAGTTGATTTTTAAAATGAGAAAAGCATTTTTTGATAACATAAATGCAATGTAAAGTTTTTACAAGAAGCAGTATAAATAAGAGGGGCGTTGTGAGTATAAATTTTTATATCGAGTTTGTGATAAATAGTTCATTTTTATGATCAACTATTTGTCCGTCCATTAAATGATTGATTCGATATAGCTTACCATAGTTTCAATTCATGACGCTTAACTGCGAAAAAGAAACAGTTTCTAGTTATGGGTTTTACTTACTTTATTTTATTCTCTGTATAATATGTGTAGAAAATAATCACAAAAATGAGGAAAAATATCAAGCATTAAAATTATATGAAAAGTTGTTAAAACGATCCACTGATACTATATTACTTTTCACTTTTTTTAACATACTGATTACTGCTGTTTTTAACTTATCCGTAAACACGTTTTAAAGAAGTAAGGAATTATATTATATAAAAAATTTAGTATCATTACATAATGAGTACACAAGATAAGTAAACGCCACCTTCAATAATATTTAGTGACATTTTGACTGATTAAATGCCCATAAATAAATGACATGTTAACTGTGAGTCGTACCAAACGTAACTTAGTATTTTTTTGGTTTCAAAATAAAAATAGTTTGGCTGGCAATTTTTTTTCACATGCAGCACTTGAATTTTTTTCACGTAGAAGCAGTCATGCACTTTCACAAAGTGCTCCCAACATAACGTTGAAATAATTTAATTACAAGAGAGAGTTGCGCAACATCCACGCGCCGATAAGCAGGTGTAGTAATTTTGCCGGACACAAGTGGTTGAAAATTTTTTTTTTATTCCGCGCCTCGACCGCAGTGCCGCCTGACGATTTAAAGCGCAAAGTTTGAGTTGGAATACATTCTTGCAATGTCCGTAAAGAGAAAAAGCTCACGTACCAAATTTGCATGATAAACGATAAAGTTTTTTACTAAGTGATGGATGATTTTAAAAACAAGGTTATAAAAATATTAAACGACGTTTGGTCAGTGTATCGATTCCTAATGCAGTATATTCAAGTTTGTTTTCACATTCATGGTGTAAATATTTATATATGAAAACGAAATAAATATCATTGAAAATAAATAACAATTATTATTCGTTTTGTCTGTACAAAATTTCCACCAACTGTTGAATTTGTTATTTATTTGCAGAGAGAATTCTAATACTATGTAATTAACTTTAGTTTTCATTGTTTTGTATACTTTGCAATTATGTAATAATATATCAAACTTTGACATAATGGGTATGACTGATGCTGACAGCTTGTGTGAAATTTTTATTTCAAGATCTTTGGTACCTATCATACTCAAATATTTTCAGATGTATTCGCTTTCAAAACTGCAGCTCCGTATACATAGGTCAAATAGCTGAAATAGTTAATATGAAAAACAATGTGATAATTAACGATATCATAAATTGAACAATTAATGAAAAATGATGAGATATTAATATGAATTCAGTATTAGCAATATAAATGTTGGGTCTGTGGTGTAGTTGTCAATGTCGTAGAATTTGCTTCGGTTCGGTTACAATCTCTCAAATCCTGATACGGATAGTTTCATAAATTGATTTTTCAATCGATTTTTTGATTTATATTCGGTTACATACATTTTTGTGATTTCCAAAATTCCCTACCACCTTTGGATCCTAAAACCGAGCTTAGTTACAGTGATTAGCTTACCATTAATCGTGTCCAAGCCCATCCTTATATCCCTACTTCCATAAAAAAAAGGTTTAGAAATTACGTAATAAACAATACTCGCTGTAAAGCTTCTGTTGAAATACCTCCGTTAGGAGGCTATATGCTCCACATTAGACATTTATAAATATCCGTTTACTGACCAAGAAATATCAACATTTTGTCATCTGTATTAGAATTATTCTAGTGCCATTTTTAATTTTCTAAGTATTAATTTAATCACATAGATCAAAAAATTTTACACATAATTGCATATTTAACTCAAATTTATTTTCTTTGAGTTAGACGATCGATAATTGACGTCTTAAATATTATATTAATTTTTAAAAGTTTCCAAACACAAAAAAAAACATGAAAGTTTTTGTAAGAAAGCATTCGTATCTTACATTTCAAATAAAAATCTACAATAATAAAGTTTTGAAAAGTTATCTCACGGAAGCGTAAATAAAAATATGTTAAAAATTTCCGCATCCCGTTAAAAGAAAAAATGTAATTTATCAAATATTGAAAAAAATAAACCTCAAAGCGAAGGCCTGTTTTATATGCAAATTCTTGAACATTTCAAATCGTTACAGTAGGCAAATAATATTTGGAGTGGGTGCCGAATTTTAATGAAGTAAAGTTTTACGCACGAAATGTATTTTGTTATATATTTTTTTATATATTACATGGGTAGTATCTATCAATTATTTTGTTGCGGAAAGGTTGAATATATTTTGATTAAATTTATTCTTCCCGCATCTCCAGATAATAATGTATAATGCGTTTTTCTTTAATTTATAAAAAGGAAGTTCATGTTTAGACAGACTGGATGGAACGATATTATGTTTCTACAATCAATATAAAATTTTTACTTTAATAATTTTCCTTTCGTAATTATTTCGAACAACTGTGTAACTTTATAAGTAACTTTATTGAATATTTTTATTCTTTATAAATCTTTATTTTTAAAATGAAATTTTCTTGTTTTGTCTTTGATAATAGGGTATCCAATCCCTGACCCTTTTTTTGATCCCGGGATCTGTCATTAAGCATAATTACAGACTTTTAATCGTATATTTATAATTAAATTTGTGACCATTATTGCTTCAATTGGAATTTCATCATATTTTTAGGCATGGTAGTGGTTATATTATTTATTGAGAAGACTTCATTTATTGATTAAATTGTTAGAAGAATAGAACAAAATAAATTGTTGTTAAAATTATCGCTTCCTGTCTACTTAGTTATAAAATATGAGAAGGATAAATATCACAAGACATATATTTACATATTAATTATTTTATATTTATATACAAATATCCTGCATTACAGCTGACAATCAATGCGCCAAATATTTTAGAAAATTGGAAAATCATACGAGATATACTGGATGAGAATTTTTATATGTCACTCATGTTCAAAATCACAAATTTAAATTATCTAAATTTGATATTGACCTTGCTGGGATTTGAACCAAGAACCACCTGATCACTAGAGCAAAGCTTTTACCACTAGAACACAGAGGCTGAATTAAGTAGGTATTATATAAAAATATATACATAAACAAACCAAGGTAAACGTTTAATTTCATATACGAATTTTTATATAACATTTAAAATGAATCTCGAAATCCCAGGATTAATATTTAGACAATCCTGTGATTCCGGTATCATGGATTCCGGGATATAAAGCTCTTTTTAATGATTTTTTTATTGATAAGAATAAAAAAAAACGATCAAGTTGAATGTAACATTGAAGTAACGACCGAAGATTATCACTGTCAAAATATTGGTCTTTGTAAGCTTTATTTGTATCTAAACAAAAACATTTAATCAGTGTAGAATGAAAAGCTCATACGAAATTACCCGAGTAAAATTAATATTATTCTGAGAAAGTTTTAGCCATTATTTAAGATTTTCATAAAGCGTACAAAACACAATTTCGAATGAAATTAATGTTCTCAACATTTCCCGAATATAACTTGCAAAAGAAAGTATAAAGATGTTATTAAGTTTCTAGAATTTTATACACAAATATGTAAAAAAGAACATGTTGTTATATCAGAATTTACACTCTCCAGTAGTATTGTTGTTCAAGTGACGGTCAGAACATTGAAAATATCAACAGCTGTGGATAATATTCAGTGCACGTCATAAAAGGTAGCGAAAAGACTAATAAGTTATCCAGATGAAAATTGCTGTATCAAAAAATGAGAAATTGCTAGATTGCTCATGCAAAATTTCTTGCTCGACCAAACTGTTGGTCCGTGACCCAGTGCTGAGCCACAGAGACTTTCCGGCGGGCCACGAACGGTAAGAAAAATTTCAAAAAGTTCGCCATGCAAAAATATTACATATAGGTTTTTTTGCCTGGATATTTATTTGTATTTATGTTAGTTTAATATATTGTTAAATAATAATAATAATTGGTAGGATGATGCGACACGATGGTGGCTGGATTTCTCAGAATCGACAGTCATACACCTTCTCAGGTACACTCAGGGAAAACGGAAATATTTGCTTTTGCAGAACCCTATCTAAATATATTTCGTATGTATATTTGTTATTTATAGTGATGTTCATCTGTCACAATATAAAATTAAAAAAATATTACAAAAAAACTATTTTATTTCAGTATTAGTGATCCACGATTTTTTTTGCTTTTTTTATGGGTCCGTAGGTGCAAGAAGCTTAGAGAACACTGGTATACGCAATGGTTAAATTTTGATGATACAAAATGCCTTATGGTAATGAAACATAGCACAACCCAACCGCCTAAAATAGCCATAAGCTGATCATCAAAGTTTTTGAATATGATTTTATGAAGACATAGATATACCAGGTTTTCGTCACTGCTACAAGAGACGACGTTGAAATTTATTTCATTTTTAGTGAGTACCCGGCATGCGCTGCAATGCCATTCAAAGAGAGAAAGGGTTTATATTTTCATTCTGTTCATTGAAGTGCTTTTGGATACAAAATATTTTCTGTTCCCGTCTGGTGCGGACACGAATGAATCATAAGATTTTTCCAAGATTTCGCGGTTTGTATTCCTTTTTTAGACTTCAGGTTAAAACTTTTTTCTGCAGAAACCTTCACGAATGTGCGCAAAACAACTCACCAAAGTTTAATCGAAATCAGATGAATGATAAAGGAACGCATAGAGGACAAACAAACAAACATAAAGATGTGCCATAATTGCCATAGGAGAAGTTTTACTTGACTTGTGCTTAAATCAATGATATTCCAGCAATCCGAAAGTTCTTGTGATTAATTAACGTGATTGGCTATAAAATTAATGTTCCTCTGACTTAAGAAGAAACGGGAAGAGTGTAGAACGACGTATACTTCACACAAGAAGAGAGTATGGATTTTGAAGACGTGATATTGTATCTGATTCTCAGTGAAAATTTCAAAAGATCATTTTTGTGTTGATATTCATAAAATAAAATTACCAAATTGAAGTTGTTACATCAAGAATATTTTGCTGAAAGTATATACTAAAAATGCTAAACTTTTTCTACTAGGGGATTGACAGAAAAATTAAACGCTCGCTTTTCATTTAAAGTAAATTAGATCCCCAAAATGATGGATTATGAAAAATGCAGAGAAAAAAAAAACAACCCGAAGTTCAATTAATATTTAATTTCTTTTTGAAGTGGTGAAATCAGCATATACTTAATGGCGAACCTTTTAATTAAACTGTGAAATAAAAAATCTATAGTAATTTTTGTAAAACGAAATTGGCAAGAGAGAAAAAATTCGAACAAAAGCGAGGCAAAAAATATTCTGTGCGTTGAATATATATTTAAAATTGTTATAATTAAAAAACCTGAGAGAGGTAAGAAAACGACAGGTGGTCGATGAAAGAGAAAGGAAGACTTACAAGATAACCGGAAGTATTAAATAAAGTAGTATTAGCTTTATGAAATATAAAGAACAAACAGTTCTTTTTTTACAAAGGATATTCTTCAAGTAGCTAGCTGGCTTTGAAATTTTCCTAGCTTTTGATGAGAAAAATAATGTCACTAAGCGATTGGATTCTACTGAATTGCTATTGTTTGGTCACTATTATCGTGAAATGATTGCCTTTATATAAAACCGACTGCTTTATGTCAACCAAAAAAAAAACAGAAGTTGAATTTTGTTTACGGCAGAACCAATTCATAAAAGTAATAACACATTTTTAGTTTATTTGTTAAGCGAAGTTGTTTTAGTTTTTTGACATGTTTGAATATAAATAAAATATAGTTGGAACGACATATTCAAAAAAACCGTACGGCTAAAAAGGTTAAAATAAAGATTACAGCACTGCGATTATTTTCTTAATTTCAATTATTTACATAACATTACATTTAAATGTGCATTGAAAACATTGCAGAAAAAAGGCTGAATTTTTTCAAGACTTATGAACATTAGAATAAATTATCAAATTATTTAGCTGTACAAAATTTTATTAGCTAATTGATAGCTATTTTGACTCAACGCCATCGTCACAACTATACTAAAACTTATTTTAGGTCAGCTTTAAATACTGTTTAGAAGATATAGACAAATATTATGTCATTTCACGTATTCAAGTATCATAATATATATTTAAAATTAAATTATTCAAGGTACCAATTTGTGTTTTTTGAAAAAGAGCTTATGTAGTATTATTAATTAGTCATTAAAATAAATGCATTGAAATTTTATTAATTATGCTTAATTACATGAGATTCTTGTAATGATTTATGTAAAGGTGACTAATCAATGCATGCAAGTTCTACCGAGTAAATGCCAATTAAATCAATACTCTAGAATATATTACATTACATTATTTTTTTCATTTATAGATATTTATTTCATTGCGAATATTATGGGTATTGTGACTGGTGTCTAAATTAAGAGATTGGCATATTTAAGTAATAGAAGAATAAATAAGAAACGTAGAAACCAGATAAAATAATGTTATGCTTAAAAGAATGAACAGTAGTTTTAAACATATGTCACAACAATGATTTAAATTAATATGCTTGTTTTGCAGTATCTGAATCTATAAAAGTAATTAATTTAATCAAAAAATAACGTGGTAAAAAGATTCAAAAAATTGTCATTGTTATTCCATCATTAAAATGAGTTTTTCTGCATTATGTGCGATTTATTAATGATTATTAAAAACTCCCAATTAAAAATATCACGGTAGAAGTGAGAGATAAAATATTATCTAGGGATATTAGCAAAGGTCAAATAAAATATTGCGAGGGAGTTGGGGGGCTTAGCAAACGAGGCAGTGTCAGTAATGCCAGTGGTGGCGGACAAACGAACAGACTGTCAGGTGAGGGTGAAGACGTACAATGAAGTAGTTGAAATGAAAGAAAAACTTTACGTTAGTCTGCAGGTGTCTAGAATAATCGGTTTTTGCAAGAACATTCAAATTGTATAACTTCATCCAACAATGACTTCAAAATAATTGAATAGTGATATTGTAATAATTGATTAGTGATTATTATCAACAAGAAGATCAACGATTAAGTGAAATTAAAAGATACCAAAACACAATACTTTAATGTACAGTCGATTTTATTTAAATCATTAAGAGACACTTGACTTTTACACTGTTAACTGTCAATTCTAGATGAGGAGGCATTGTATTTTGAAAATAAAACACTGTTTGTTTTGTAACAATTCCACATTTTTTTACAAAGATCAGAACCGGTTTCGCTCATTGCAAGCATTATTAAAATCATTATATTATTATCACAGTTCTTGAATGAATTGTTTTATGTGCCTAGTAATTATTAACACTGAATATCTTATAAATAGCTTTGATATGATTTATATTTTATCAGTGGATAGTGCTCGCGATTGGCCCTGGTTGTAATAAAATTAATGATCGTAATGAAAGTAGTATAAAACAAATAATTTTTTATTTAATAAAAAAGTTTCTTTACTCAACACGGTTTTTTTTATAAAAATCTACCTGTTATTTATTACTGTGGGACGATATTTCTTGATTGAATTTAATCTAATGTCATTTCCTTATATTCCATATTAAATTCTGGCAAATCTAAATATCTGTATACTGTGTGTGTGTTTACTTCAAACGACTGACGTTTATACAACGATGATAGATAAATTATCATTCCAATAAGCTGTTTATGTGGTTTTCTTTAGTGGCTTGGACATCTTTTACAAATCGGAGCTAATGAAAATAAATAGTTACCCGGTTGCAAAATTCAACATATTTAACTGCATTGTATGTATCAGATGTGTAAACTATTGAATATAAAGAACATTTACTTAAATGTAGTGACTATTCAGACTCAAGTGAAAAAACACATGACAGTCAATTGAAAACTAAGCCCATCTTACATTTTAATAAATTAATTTGATTTGTAAGTAATATTAAAATAAAACAGTTTGAAGAAAGACTACCTTGATAAGATTTTCAGTTGTTGTGCAGGCCTACGAAGAAAGACAGTGTTTTTTCTTTGTCAAAGATGTTATGAGTAAGACCATAGTGACAGGCGGACGACTGGCGTCGGCGTCGTCTGCAGGTGCTCTGGGCCCTTGTGGGTAGGAAAAACGTGGCGTAAAACCTCTCAGAGACTTGCCGAATTGATCGTCTGTATACTGCACGCTGTCCGCGTTATGAATTGCAAGGAAAATTGCTCTCTTGACAATGTTAAGTTGGGTGTTGCCTTTAAAGTGATACTCATATATGTATCCCAATGCAAGTGCTTAACTTAAGTACATTTTTTAGAAGCTTCTTTAACCAAGTGTTGAAGTTTCATTCAATAATCGATAGTTATTTTCAAAAGTTGTACATTTTTAGAATTTCAGTCTTGACATTATCAGAAAAAAGTTAAGGTTTAATAAAAATCAAAATGATGTAAAATTTAAACTGATTTATAAGGTAAGCAATGATAAAAATTCTTAACTGATAAATTGCAAAAATTACGAGTGGGGTGAGGTTTTTCTTTCTGCTGGACGTAGGAAAGAGGGAGAACAAGTTTCACAGTTTGTAACATAACCAGTGAAATAAAAAAATTATATCAAAAATAAATTTCTACAAAGATACCGCTGAATCCAAAGAAAAATCAAAATTTAATTGAATCGATCAAAAAAAATAAATGGTCTTAATATGCAAAATCACAGATTAAGTAAAGATTTTTATGTAACAATAAATTAAAGGTTGCTGATTTCATCTAGAAATAAAAATGAAAGGAAATTGTTGTTTATCGGACAAATTATATTACATTTAAAGAATGAGTGGCGTCATATGAAGAACGTTTCATATTCGTATGTAAGCGTGTACGCTTAACATTGCAACCACTTCTGAAACACTCGTGTTGCTAAAAGTTGTTGTGTTACGGATTTTGTCCAGTAAAATTGATTTTTTTACCTACCAGGTGGCAGAGGATACAAAGTTGAGAATCAGGTAGATTGAAGTTAATTTTATATGCTGGTATGAAAAAGCGTTTTTTTATTAATATTTTGCAATTGATAAAATGTTTAGTATAGTTAAATAGGAAAAAATTAAAAATAGTTTCTCGCAGTGAAAATATTACATTTCTTTTCTAAAAGAACAACAGGTCTTATAGTAATTGAATGAAAAAATAACTTAATACTATTGTCATATTTTTGATTGAAAGCTTATTCATAATATTACTTAAAATATCTTTATTGCTTTGTATATAAGGTGGGTACATTCAATTTTGACTTATTTTGAAATAAATATTTTGAATTGTTTTAGTACATAAAATAATAAACTCTCCCGAAAGTGACACATTCCCCAACCGTAATGATCATTAAATGGTATGAATATCCTCGATTTATTTGAAGAGAAGGTAAATTTTTGCACAAAACGTGAAATAAAAATTAAATGTATAAATTTATGACTTCATTAGCAAAACGAGGAAAAGATTTTTTCAGGCCGAAATTATAAATTGCGACATTTGTGAGAAAAACGAAACGCTGGACCCGCGGGAATACGAAAGTGAAAAAAACACACACAGGCGAAGTCAATTTTCATGTTTTTACAAATAACGCTCGTAAATGGTTTAAAAATACACGAAAATATTCTTATTTAATACATCAAAGTTTGTCTTTTATTTCAAGTAAATAATATACATTTATATTGAAGAGTTTGCAACCAATATCGATAAATGTTCGAAAATAGCCAAATGATTTAATTAGTATGTGATAGTAAGTCATGATTGAACATAATTTACAATAATTACTGTCCTTTTGCAATTATACCATAAAAAAATGTAAACTATAATAAATCGAGAGTTTTTATTTTCAAAGTACTCTATCTCCGAAACACAATTGATTGTTTTCTAAAAAGATTTCTATATATTATAATTAATAACCTTTTTGGTATAATACAAATCATAAGACTTGATATCGACGAGGAATACTTATATTATGCTTTTTACCAGAATAAAAAATACATATATGACTACATACTGTTTTTTTTCAAAGTCAGTTCTAACAGTACGTAAGTCGTTAGATTGTATACATTTTGACATTTCAAACAGAAAATCATCATAAATTGACGATATTCTGTCAGTATAACTTTGATATATTATTCAAAAATCGTTCAAACATAGCAATACTCTAGTAATTTTACAATATAAATTCGATGAATACGACATGACTGCTTTATTTATATTAAAGATGCGATGATTTCTAGTATTAATTTTAAATAATTAATGCAATTTTTATTCCACTTCATTACATAAACAATCGTCGATCGTTTTATTAATATAACACTCTGATTTAACTTGAATACTCTTAATTTGTATAATAACAGATAGTAGAGCTTATAAGATGAGTACCCATGTAAATTTTTACTGATAAGTGAGTTATATGTTTCTTTTTACATGCGTTTAGTGTAGTTACTTATTATTAATGGTGAATTCAACTGTAACCTATTTGTGCTGGGGAAGTTGGTTGAATGGTCGAAATGCACTTGTGGACACAACCATCAGGACGCTTATCACGTTCTATGGGACTGCCCCGAGAGGAATGCCGAACGAGCTCAATTGTTTGTTGTGGTCTGTCCCCATGACTTGATCTCAACTAAGGTCAACTTTGAGGCATTCGGTAAATTTGCAATATCATATGGGGATCGCCATATTCTTGAGTCTTCTTTACATTCATCGTGGAGTAGATTAAACTCAACCAAAGTTACTTAATATCACATAAACTAAGTGGTTGAGCAAGTCAACGTTTTTTTTCTCTATTTTTTATTTTTCTTCAGGAAAATTGTGCAAAGGTTAAATGATCGATCACGTGCAGCTCTGTATCATGCCAAGGACATGAAAAGTAAATTTATTGATCGTTATTGTGTTATAGAAGGTGGCCATGAAAAATCAGTTGCAAATACATAGCGTATGGAGGTGGGGAAACCAACTTGTATTTTTAAAACAATAGTAGAATGATTGTAATATTTATGCTTTAAATAATGTTATTTTATTAAAATCAGTGTATACATCGTATTTAATTTAATTAGATTAGCAATGTTTTGTCACTGTAATTTTCTGTCTTGTCTAAAATACATAAAAAAATTATGCGTCTTGTGAAAAGCAAATAAATAATAATTATATATAAAAATAGCCTGAAGCGTGTACCATGCCTGAAAATTATTGTTATTTCAAAAAATAGTTGATCAATAAATTTGATTTGGCAATCGCATCAAAAAACATATATTTTCTGAGCAAATAATACTGTTTATTAACGAATATGTCTTTTAACGATTTTACTCGAAAGCGTTGTAAAATACAACGAAAAAACCTGTAAAAACAAGCGGTGTAAAGGTATAATTTTTATTCTATTCGAGTTTTAAAGAGGCAAAGACCGGGCAAAGCACTTAAGTGGACTTGCCTTTCCCACTAAATATTTATCACTTCTCTTCAGGAGAGCGATTCAATTGTGTTTGCAAGTATACTTTATGAAGGACGAAAAAAACAACAACAACAGCATTGTTGCAAACTTGTCTCACCCAAAATAGTCTTTCATAATAATACAGAAAGTGTCTTTTTATAACTTGCTAAGTGTCAACTCGTAACTTAAAACTTTTCAAAGTTTTATTATAAGTATTATACGACCGTGTTTACAATTCAAACAATATTTTGAATGATTTAATGACTTCATAGGGCGCAACAATATTTATTATTTGATCGACATTTATTTGAAAAGTGAGAATAAGGTAAAGAAAATACACCACCTTCCATCAGTGAAATTATTATTGTCATGTCGTATTATTTAAATCATCCCAAGTCAATAATTTATAACATATAATACAAATTTAATTTAATTTAATAAATGTATTATAATATCAAAATATTCGGTTCTTAAATCAACAATGTTTCATTTGGCTTTATCTGTCCCACAAGTTTCATGCAAAACAAACTCTGGAAGACAAATTAAATATTATTTTAACCCTTTGCAAAGTAGCTTTGCAAATACTAAATTAATTTCGCTTCCGATTAAATCCTTTCTAAAATGTTTATTGTAATCCCGGCCGAGTAAAATAATAATAATGTGTGTCCCGTAGCGAGGAGCTTTTAATTCGCATACGTCGTTGAAAGCTCTCGAATGCGCTTTGGAGTGCGTCATCTGAGGCATTAATGGCAATTAAAATCGGATTGGTTTAGCTACCGGAAACAAAGAGCCTATAGCGTGGACGCACAGAACAGAGTTCTTCAAATACGTTATACCTATCTATCTACATTTCATATCGTATGTTAAATACAATACACAAACTACAATTAATATAACAAAATCACGGAGTTAAGTTTATTCAATTAGTTCAAGTCTTTGTGGTCAAAATGCTTTTGATTTCAATATTGTTAGGTAGCGTACACATATGGATTTGAATAATTTTGTTATCATTCATACAAAATTGACATAATATATATTCTTTAGTTACTATTATAAACACAACAATCTGGAACGGCTTTTGCTTACAATAACAACAGTTTTTATGTGTAAAACTTCTGAAAAAAGGTAACGTTAAATGTTATTATTAGTATTATTTTACTGTTTTAATATAATTTAAACCGTTTTTTAAATAAATCCATTTTAATCATGAAAAATTCTACATAACTGCCGTCTTTTTTGTGAAAACTGTAAAATGCTAGGTTTGTTTTGTATCAATACAATCAATGCATGAAACGCCATATTGAAAACGACAAAATTGAAAATCTACACGTCACAGCGTTATTTGTTTTGAATTTAACTTAATTGCGTATACCTTATTTCCTGCAAAAAATTTAGACTCCCGTAATTATTTCCAGCGCCCTCAACTGTTTTCACGTATTCTAATCTTGATGTGGTGATTATTAAATTTAGTGATATGAGCATTGTTTAAGTAGGGTTATAGGAACAGATTTAACCTAAAATGTTTCTTTTTATCAATATTTATCGCATTCTTGCGCAATCGCTCAATAATTAAACATATTTATATATGGTTTTACACTGAAAAGTTTCTACATTGTGAGTGTTCGAGAAAACGTTTTTGAAAATATTTATATACCTCAGTTTTTCAAGTACAAAATTACAGTTTTGAGTTAAGTATAAGAAAGTGCTTAGATTACCGCTATTTACAAGTTCCAAAATGTAACAAGTGGTAATCAATAGTTATTTTAGAATGACAGTGGTTATTCTTACTTTAGATCAAAACTGTAAATTACGAAATTCATGTGAAAGCCCCTGAAAACGTCAATTATTAATAATAGAAAATATTGAAGCATGTTTATAGTATTATAAATATAAATATGGTTTTTAGATGATCCAAAAATCTACGAAAATAAGATGTACAATAGAAGATTATACCAACTCAAAATCTTATTTCCTAATTATCTCAAAACTATAATTTTTCAGTTGTTACACTTTAGAATTGAGGTACCGATGTCATTTTTAAATTTTATCAAATTAAATACGTCAACTACCAAATTAAATTAAAATTCCGCTATGAAAGTATGGATAGAATTTATAGTAGATCTTGTTTATAGTTTTTATTTACAAATATTTGCTCTATCGTATCTTTAAGTAAGTGAATTAAATTTATCGCCAGTTGTGTTAAAACACCTCCTATTAAATTGTTTACAAAATTTCAACAAACTTTGTTTTGGGGTGGTCGCGGCAACAAAAAACAAGATTAGGTACTATAAGAAGTCTTAAAAGACAACTAAACATGTTTTTTTATTTATTTTGCTAAGTGTAGTACCTTATCAAAAAGTTATGTCTATGCTTTAAATTTGATACGCCGAGAAGCTCACGAAATAGTGAACTACACTTTAGACTCTAGGGGTATAGTCTATAAGTGTAGAAGCTCATGAAAGCTTGCTACAGACAATATCGGTCAAGACCTAAGGGTGGCTTAAAAGAAGTAAAACTAGAGAAAGCTCTCAATAAGCTTCTCTATGTTTTTGAATATTTTATAAATCCCACATGACCCTTGTTTGATTCAAACCCAACTTTCAGGTACCCACTGATAAATATTAATGTAAGGGCTTTATGACAAAACTGTTTCACTTCAGTGACACTTACAACAATTCAAAGGTCTTTAAATTGGTGATGATGTATGTATAACTTATCTTCTTATCATTGAATTTTAAAGAAATATTCATTAAAGTTAATATTATATTAATTATGGTTGTGCAATGTACATTCTATTATTTATTTACTTTCCCTTTTTGACATTTGGTTTTTATTGATTTTTGACATTCTTACATGCATATATATATAGAAGTGAAAACATTACATATGATATGCAAAGAATATAACAATTATATCGTTTATATAAATTATCATACGTATTCAAACTAACGTATTATTTTATCAAAGTTTTTATTTATAAACTGTCAATTATTGGAGAGTTCAGTTTCATAAATTGTTTATTCAATTAATTTATGGTTTTTTGTTCGAAACCATAAATTAACATGATGTTTAAAATTCCATTTACCCATCTGATTCTAAAAACGGGGTGTAGCGAGAGCGATGTAACCACCAGTCTCTCTCCATTCTCAAAAAATCGAAAGAGAGGGGTTGAGCAACTGAGTAACGAACAGTTCTCGTAGAAAACTTCAGTTGATATAAACTCCATTATAAATGCTTGACATTCAGATTGGAGCTGATTAAAAAATATTAATGCTTTGAGATTATGACTTATATTTTTTTATATAACTAATAACGATTGGTATTAATACTTTTCAGTTTCCTCTCCTATTTTTATCTTTTAAGAAGTACGCAAACGGTAAACAGCTTACTTCTATTTTTCGTAACGTGTCTTAATTTAAAATATCGATAGTATTGTAGCAAAGCTTAGTACAATGCTATAAAAACGTTTGAAAAACTGGGTGTCAATAACCTTTTCCGTGACTATTTTTTAAAACTTTTGGCATGTGTCTAAATAAACGAAAGTGCTAAATACATTTTAAAAAAATGCGATGAATTTTGTTGCAGTTATGATGTTGATTTTTATAATTTTATAAAAATCTATGTTATAAATATTGTTGGGCTAATAAATTATAAAAAATACTTGCAGATGTCGATCATCAAATGTAACAACATGAACATACAAAGAGAAACATATTTCAAGTATTCCTTAAAATATATATGATAATTATTAAGTTCCATTCAATGTCAAAGTTTGACAAATTATTTTGACAGGTGCGCAACTACATAAGAAATGTGTTTACACGACACGCTTGACAGCTTTTCAGCATTAATTTAGTAACGGCGACATTCACTAGACGGCAGTCGTAGCTTTTATCATGTATGTATGGGTGGGTGTCGTATAAAATGTTTTAGAAACACTGGAATATACCGTATATGAACATTAAAATATCGCAAAAATCCTAAATTTTAAAATTTCTGTGCCTAACAGGAAAGTCTAGTAAAGAGAAAAATAACGAATAAAATATTTTATCCCCAATCGTTCAACAACCGGAGGAAAAATTCTGTTTTTCTCATAATTTCTATGATTATTTTACTTTTTGTGAAATTCGTAAAAAAAGTGTCTTTTACATACAAAAATAATCATTTTATCTGTGTCCACTTAGCTCTATCAATTTCTTTCTTAACCTGAGTGCCAACTGCATTTTTTTCCAATTTTCAAAACTACAACATTATTTTTTTCGTTTAGTGTGAATGTTAATTACCCAATTAATATTTCATTAATTGTTACTAAATTATTTAAGTGGTTTGCATTGTAAAATTTACCCATTTGTTATTGAAATATTTATGAATTATTTTTAAATTTATTGTATTTTTGTCACATCCATAATTGTCTTTCAATGTGATTTTTTATTTCAAATTATTAGTCTTAGAATTCGTTAATATTTTAATTGTCGAGTATTAATGATTTGGTTTATATATAATTTGCTTGATTATCTGTAAATTTTTGTCATAGTTCTTGAATCAATTCTTTGATATATCTTGATAAAAATTATTAACTCTCTTTTCATATAAATAGCCTTGTTAAGTTTATCAGTTGATAATGCTCGCGGTTAGTGAAATTTGTCCTGATCAATACAAACATGTGTAATCAGTACAAAAAAAACTTTATTTTAAAAGTGAATATCAACACCTTACAAGTGTATAATATTACCTTATGTGTAATTTATAAACACTTATGCTGGTAGCTTAAAATCGTCACAGGTTTTATGCATTATATATGTAATTTTTCATAGAATACAAAATGTACAGCAGACAACGTATATTACATACAGCTTTATTATAGTCCATTTCATATTTCGCTAATGGAAACTTTATGGGGTGTAGAGTTACGATGCCATGTTGCGAACTCGATACATTGTTTCCTATCAACGGATTAAGAGATTACCTATTTAACTTTTTCAAATAAAACACCTTTTTTGTTTTCGTTCAAAACGTGTGATCATTTATTTTTGCACGATTTCTTTTCCTACCTTTAAATACCGCATCTTGCATAATACGATTTTCATGTTTAGGTCCACAGATTTTAGTAGACATACCTGTAAAAAAAAGAAAACAATCGTAAAAGTTTCACTCCAGAAGTTAAAGAAAATATTTATACAAATTATATAAAAATAGAAATACTCACATATTTGAATAAAAAATATAAGTATGTGTTTTAAGATAAACTGAAAAATATTGAATAAGTTTGTTTTAAACTGAACTATGATTTATTCAGTACATTCAAGAAGAAAAGTTCTACGAAGAAATTATTTATCCTCTTTCAACTATTGTTCAACGATGCAAACTGAGAGATATAAAACTCGCGTTCTTTTGGCTCAGCGTTCCATCTATCTCTTCCATACAGACGATTTCAACACATTTTCTTTGCAAAAGGCATAAGTACGAACCATACCGAAATTGCAGGTGAGATTTCCTCTAAAAATATGTATTTTTGATATTACATTGCCTTCGACATTAAACATCTATATTTCTTGCATTACGGTAACGATACACGTTTAAAATAAATTAGTGAAGTCTTCAATATTTTGCAAATAAAATTAACTGAAACTTTTTGAAATAATTCTATAAAAGTCATATGTGAGTCAAGGTTTGTATTTATACAAAGTTCACTAAAATTTATTTAGTTTCTAAAGATTCTCTAAGGATATGGTTATTATCTTGAGAAGACACCGCGTTAGGGTTGATTGTAATCACCTGGCACTTCAGACTCCTGAAGATGAAGTCTTTTACAATTTTTAAATGTCAGATGATCATTACCAAACTCAACACGCTGTGTTCCAAAATTAAGAATCATACAAAGTAATCAATATTTTCGATAGAATCGGCGGTTACTTTGTGAAAACTTATCTATATATGTAAAAATGAATGTTTGTTGGTCCTCTATTGGTTCATTTACCATTCATCCGATTTCGATAAAACTTTGGTGAGTTATTGTGCGCACACCCGTGAAGGTTTATAAAGAAAAAAAATTTAAAATCTAAAAGAATAATCAAAAAAAAGAATCAAATACATCTCGGAACAACGACATCTCGGAAAGGTATTCAAAAGATAAGGAACTCAAATTTAAGAAAAATATTCCGTATTATGTTCGGGTCATGAGTCAGCCATAGGGCAATAGTATTAATAACGTAAATAATTTATTTCACATATGCTATGAATATCGTTGGAAATATGGAAAAAATAACATATATTGTTCGAAAAGTATAAATGAATTACTGTATTAAAAAAAATCGGCCTTTTTTCGGGTTGAGAAAAACAAATCTGGGCTTCGGGTCGGGTTCGGGTAACAATAACTTTAACAATAGATTTAAGATATCGACTTAGGGTGCTTGATGGAATTTCAATATAAAATTTGAATGGTTGAGATTGTGTACATTTCCATGTATTTATGTATTTAAAAAAAGTATTAATGTAGAAATACTTAAGGGAGTAAGTAATGCAGAAATTAAATCGCTCAACTGGCATGGTAATCCAACAATTCATTCACGGATATCCACAAGAATCAATACTTTATTCATCCACAAATAACGACAGTTGCAATAATAATTGTATCGATTATAATCAACCAGTTATAATCAGCGTTTGCCAACAAGATTAAATGAATTTCAAACCGCTATTCATTATTAATAGCATACATATTCATACATTCTGTATGCGTAACGCCAGTTTGTTTATAAAATTGAAGCACAGCTACTAAATACAGTTGATCACGAGTTACACAAACAGTTTCAGAAACACTGCTATACCTAAATCTGGGACAAAATAAAATTTATCATTTGTTGTGTTTTCGATCACTAAAGATTTTGCTCGACAAAGAAACAAAAAAAATTCAGTAGATTTCCGCCACACAACACTTATATTTAAAAGGATTACCACAGAAATTAGATTAAATCGTGTTTTTCATTAACAAATTAAATAAACACATTATTATGGATTCAAAATAGTTATAAATTAATTGAAAATTTGACTCTTGAATGTTTTGATTCCGCCGTTTTAATAATCGGCTACAGCAGAGGTTTCCAAACTACGGCCCGCGAGCACTACCGATTCGGCCCGTGGTAGTCCATCACCAAAGATATCTCAATCACCGGCTAGTCCAAATACAAAAATTTGAACGTAGTTCAAAACTACAGGATTTATGTAGGTTTTATGAGTCAGTGTGGTCCTTAAGCTAAAAAGCTTTGAGCCCCCTGAGTCCACGATGCTGGCTCCTAGTTTCCTGGCTAATGTTGTTGTTAGGGTGGGTACATCTACGTATTTATTTCCCTTTCTCACATGTAACCTAACTAAGCTCTCGCTACGTCCGTTTTTAGGATCTGATGGCCGGGTGACAATTTTAGACTACTCCTGTCCTAGCCTGATCCTTCTATTTCTATCCTCTTCGAAAAAAGAGAGGTTGAGCAACTGCAGTTTGCTTGGAAAAACCTCTGTTGAGATACCTCTAGTAGGAGTCTATTATGCTTTACATTGGAAGCGGACATGGATAAAAAAATAGTTAAGTAGTGACTGCTTGCGATATAAACTCTACAAAAGCGTCTGTTTTCTAAGCGTAATAAAAAAATAAGTTAGTAGCTAATTATAATATATAATTACTGTTTTTAAAAATAAGAAAATACAAATGTCTGTACATTAAGAAAGATGTGCAGAAAATATAGCCAACCATTAAAAAGCAAAACACGTAATAAGTCTCGGGAAAAAACAGGAAATCAAAAAGACAAAAGAATCTGAAAATATTGTATATTTATTTCTGAACGTATTCTTATTTTAAAAAGCGTTATCTGATTTCTTTGCATTCGAACATCTTCAATTTTGGAATCGAATAATTTATTTATCCGGCGAGATCCTTTTTCTTGCGTCACATTGTTTGTATACACACTTCTCGGGTCCCCTTTCACTTTGGGCTATTTGTCGAAATAAAATTTGAATTTATATAAGCTGTCGGTTTGGCCATATTGTGGGAGATATTATAATATTTATACGGGAACATGGAGTCGTTTATGCGCGGCAAATACTTGACATAGTCTGCTAGCTCTCTGTATATTTGACGAAATGCAACGCGCGATTCTGACAAACAAGTAATTTGAATAGAGAACATAAAGCGAAATTGGATGTAAAGCATTTTATTGCTAAATACACAGTCACCCACATTTGATGCTGGGAGTAAAATATACAAGTAATTTTGTATTAACTTCTCTGCAATTTCATTTCTATCGTTTTTTAAAAAATCAATACAATGGAGTCCCGATTTTTTGTTTTTCAAGAGACCTTGAAACAAAACGATGTATTCGAGAAATTATTTTTTCTGTTTCTCAGCTAGAGTCTTAACTTTCTGCATATGGGGCATTTTAGTTAGGGGCATACGAAGCAAAATGACCTCCGCCAAAGAGTATATACATATGTTTTCAGTAGTGTGTCATCAGTGGAGATATTATGGGCTAGCTTCATAAGTAGCATTGCAGACTTGCATTCTCGGTCTTTGTTACGATAGTGGTTGAATGGGGTCACACGTATATATGAGCTAAAATTTGTAACGAGGCACCCATATCGGTTGAATGGAGTCGTGCGTATTTCTGAAAACGATAAATCGGGGAACAATGAGTGCGGGATTATTTATTATTGTTCTTATAGTTCGTTGGCATATAAAACGAGCGATACATACGGGAAAGAGGTGAATGCGAGAAAAACATATCTGGGCTTCAAATTATTAATAATACCACCTAAATAAATTCGCTTCTATATTCTACAACTATGCATAGAATGTACTCGATGGAATCGAGGCATACTGGCATGTCATGAAAAGCAATTGGAGGATGACAGGGAACTGTGAAGGCTTCACATAATGATCATATGTTTCACATATGCAGCAAATCGTCTAAAACAAGAAGAAGGTAAAATGGTATTGAAGATCTGTACCAGCCCATTTTTAGCCCAAATGCCGTTATCTATTACTGGAGCGAAGTAATGACTTGCTTTAATGTCAGAGTGAAGTAATGAGAGGTTTATGATTTATACAAATATTTTTTTTTCTGGGTTATTTAAAAAATATATTCTCGATAGCATTATGATTATGATGATGTCCTCATGGCATTCATTTTTAAATTTCCTATACTATTTTAAATAAAATCACTGTTAATTCAAATTTGAATTGTTGAATTTGAATTAGAATTCGAGCTATAAACTGTTACAACGTTATAAACTGTATATTTGAGTTAGTTAGAGTTCAATCGTGTTCTCAAATGCCTGAAGATGCCGAAAGGCGAAACCCGGGTCGTTAGTGACAAAACACATGAAAATGTACAAAATCTCAACAATTCAAGTTTGATATTGAAGTTCCATCAAGCACCCTCAGTCGAAGTCTTAAATTAGACTCTCAATTCTTGGTTGAAAGGCATTATATTTAAAAAATAAACCACATTTTCTTTTGTACTACTTCCACATTCATCAAGACCGGATTCGTTCATCGCGAGTATTATCAAATGCACTGTTGTTTTTTTTATAAATATGACTTAACATCAATATTTATAAAAAAATGATGAACATTTTCGACTCATAGCACGCGCAGACCTCATTTCAATACATCGACTATTAGTTGATTCAAATGTTTTTTAAGTGGAGAGTAATTAATATCAATAATGTTTGTTTCAGTGATTTTATGTAAAATATTTCATATTAGTTCTATCTTCAATTGAAATATTATTTTTAATTAATTTTCAAAAGCGATTAAGTAAATAAATTTCAACAATAGAAATTGTAAACTAATTTGTAAAATATAATGATTTTATTTATCTGTACGTAGCAATACGTAATAATTGACGGAGTTCTCTTTAATAAAGATATCGAATATCAACTAGTAATTCTTTATGCTGGTATTAATCAAAGATATCGTATTTCTTAATCTTCTTGAAAGACTACATTCTTACTGTATCAACCACATTTAGATAAACTAAAAACGTACGCAGCAATATAAATAGTGCTTTCATATAAAAGCATGATAAAATTAATTGTACTAAATGAACGTAATCAATTAAACATTGAGCCTTTGTTAAACTAATTGATGTGAAAGTATGTTTATATTTTTACTTCGATACAACATTACGTCTTATGTGTGTTATATTTTTATTCAATATGGGCTCGCAATGTTTCGTCATGCTAATAATTTATAGGAAAATATGTAATCTTGATATATTTATTTTTAACTTATTGTAAGAGAGAAAATTATCTATAGGTACATCTATATATACATAAAAATGAACGTTTATTTGTGTGTGTGTTTGTTTGTTTGTCCCGTATGCGCTCCTATACTATTTATCGGATGGCAATGAAACTTTGGTGAATTGTAAAGAATAAAAAATAAAAAAGAGTCAAGTAGGTACAAACTGGTACATTTCAGTTGACGTGTGATATAAGTGGTGTTAATTTTTAAATTCCAATCGCTGGTCTTATATGGAAAATTTAAAGGAGAATATGTACTGTTGCCACGCACCCCAATGATTCCTACAGATATGCCAGTCGAATTCAAACGTACGCAGTTTCCGGTGCGACTCGCATTACCAATGACCATTAAAAACAACAAGGAAAATCGCTAAAAGTGTATGGACTAAATTTGGAAAATTCATGCTCCTAACATGGCAAGCTGTATGTGGTATGCTCACGCGTTGGGAAACCTTCTGGTTTATTCGTATACGCACCAGACGGAAAACAAAAAATATTGTGTATCCAAAAGCACTTCAATAAACAGAATTAAAACACAAATACTTTCTTTCTTTGAGTGGCATTGCAACGCATGTCGAGTACTCGCTAGTGCTGCATAAAAACAAGACAAATATATCACTTGGCTAAGCTCTCTGTTAATTTATGAATGTCGCAAATCTCAAATATTGTTGACTTCACCTTTTTTATTTCATTTCAGAGGGTGATCAGAACCACAAATCTTGTGCTAGCTCTATCCACATATCCTTACTTTATTAAAAAAACAGATGTTGAGAAACTGAGTAACAAGCAGTTTACGTATAAATAGTTCTGTTGAGATAAGCTCCATTAGGGGTCCATGTGTTTTGCATTAAGAGCGGACAAGAATTTAATAAATAAATACAGAATATCTTATTTTTGCACGGTTCAATGTCATGCATCATTCCTTTCATTTATCTATGTTTCGCATGGAACGTTTCCCCAGTGTAAAAAAGTGACTGAGTATATATATGTATATATTAAAGATGTAAAATATTTGCTAACTGTCAGTTCAAGTTCATTCGTGTACTCAAATTCCTGAAGATGCCGAAAGACTAATGCCGGGTCGTTAGTGATGTAACTAACGTATGGAAATGTACAGAATTTGAACGATTCAGATTTGATATTAAAATTTCATCAAGCAACCTCAGTCGATGTCTTAAATTATAATATATATTCAGAATTTCTATAGAGCTTTTTTTAATTTTACTTCCGATTGCTCTGAAATAAAACAAAAAATAGGAATGTTTGATTCATTTCAAGTAGATTGTACAGAAGAAGCCTTTTTCTTTTGGTATTTTATTTTGAAAGTATATATCATTTTGTCAAAATAATGACAAGCGAAAAGTAGGTGCGCCGGTAATGTAGCTACAATTATTTCATCATTAGTCAGTTGTAGAACAAAAAGGCAACGAGACGACCAAATAATTAGGCTCTGCCAACATCAAAGGTGGAATTCTCGTCACAAAGGTGACACGCAGAAACTGGCAGCCCGCTTCAGAGCAATGAGGGAGAATAATTGAACGTTGGATTCTTTTTGCGGAAAAAATGTGAGCATTATTTACTGTCTTATTTTTTGTTACTTTATGCCAATCATTTAGGCTAAAATAATTTTTAAAATTGTCGCACAGCCCTGACGTAACTTAAATGACCACTTTCCTCAAAATCACTATGAACACTGAAATATTTAAAATTGATAAATATTTTTGTAAAAACTATACCTGTTCCCAATTTAGACAATATTCTGGACTCCTGATTACGGTGTTAACTTAACTTTTCTCTTTGAAGACGGCAAGGAATAAAGGATGTAGCTTGGAAAGGACTAAAAGTTTGCTAATAATTTTTAGTTATAATTTAAGACATCGACTGAGAATGCTTGATGGAATTTCAATATCAAATTTGAATTATTGAGATTTTGTACAGTTCCATGTATTTTGTCACTAACAACCCGGGTTTCGCCTTTCGGCATCTTCAGGTATTCGAGCAGACGAGTGAACTCAAACTAACTCAAACAGACAGTTTATCACGATTATATACAAAATAAAATAGGACAAATCTTATCGCTGTGTCTAAGAAATTTACATCTGGACTAGTGAATACTTTACGACTGAACATAGGGAGTGGGGTTTTAGTGCAATTCCAAGAAATACCCAATTTCAAGTTAAGGTGACCATGGACCGATGTATTAACATGGGAAGTTCTTTACTTTGATTGTTAATTTATGTTTAGTTTTGATTGTTAGTTCATGTTTTATTTTTTAAGGACTCATCTCACGTACAGAGTACAATAGAGGAGAGTTTGAAAGATTGAGTTGGGCTCTATTGATTTCTAAAATTTCTTGATAGAATATTTTATGATCCCCGATGTTTTGATGCAACATTTTAACCCCATCATCCGCATTGAACGTATGGTTCTCCAATAAAAAGTGATTTACAAATGTTGATGTAAAAGTTTGAGTTCACTCGTGTTATCGATTACCTGAAGATGCCGAAAGGCGAAACCCCGGTCGTTAGTAACAAAATACATGGAAATGTACAAAATCTCAATAATTTAAATTTTTAGTTATGTTTATAAGATTGCATGGAGACAAGTACAAATCATTTAATTGATTGAAAAGTCAATTACTGCAAGATCCTTTATCGATATTCGAGAGAAATATAAAATAACTCAACAACGACGACTGCTCTGCTACACGACCGACCAATCACTTTACTAAATAGAATATTTCAAAATATTTAAGATTGAACTACACTTATGGCATCATTCAATAGATTTTTTAGAATGTCGTAGGTGATTTAATAAAAATATTAACCAATTTTATGAATTCAGACAGAAAAAAACAAATCAATTGAAACATTTAGCTCAAAATGTAAAGTAGTTAATTTAATAAATTTTATGAAAATAGTCGTACATAATCTGTAAAATTATTTACTCAATTTTATTGTACATAAAATTACACCTATCAAAAAATTCCTTTTCTCTAAAAAGAGACAACCGGTCTTTCACTATATTATTTAACATACATTTTATCAAGTTAGTCTTGATATATTTTTGTAGGAAATTGACTTTTATTTATAAATATTCTTTATAAAATAATATTTGTTTTTAAAAAATACGAATATAAGTTATACGAAACCTTTCGAATGTGATTCAAAGTCGAGTTATTTTTCAAACGTACATACTTATCATAAAATTTTACGTGGAAAATATTTCAGTGAAATATCTATAAAATAAACTTACACATTTGGTAAAATTGCTGCTCATAAAATTTGTAAATGACATGATAAAGAGCTTCCGCCAAAGTTGATTTATCATAAATATCAAAGGTCAAATCAATAACTCATACATAATGTAAAAAAGGGTTCAAAAAATATTTTTGATTATGTAGATCAAAAAAATAAACAATCTGTCTGGCTTATAAGCCACTGCATGAATGTGACATAGTCTATAAGTGTATATATTATATTTTCCATGTTACTTATTTATAATATTTGAAACGGTTTGGTGACAAATCAGAACATGACAAAACAGAACATTACATATTAGAAAAATTATAAATTAACTCTGAAAAAAACAACATTTTTGCAACACAACACAGCATTTGAATATATATATGTTTCTCCTGTTATAACAGTTCTTCCAAGTAAATGTCAATTAGATCAGCATATTTTATTCCTAATAAATTTACATAAAAATGTGTTTGGTAAAATGACGGAATGAATCTGTCAATAAAGCCTATTATTTATTATTAACCTGTAGTTATTGTATTATATTATTTAAATATTTCTTTGAGCTGTAAATGTATTTTATTCATTCATAGATACGACAAAAATATAATGTGTTTTATTTTTCCTCTGTGTTGTTTTGTCACTATTCTGATTTGTCATTTTCTGAGTTGTCCAGATACCAGTTATTTGAAACATCTAATGCGTCTATATATTCCATTTATTTAGATAATTTTCAAGTTATGTACTAAATAAAATATGTAATATATCATGGAAATTTATAAATAATATTTCTATAAATTGGCAAGAGTAGGGTAGCAGTGAAAATGTCACCTTTATTGTGGCGTGGGACTATATGAATAAATAAGCTTTTTTAGATACGTCTGTAAAAAGTAAAATAATTATAATAATGTATCCAATAACTGAATGATCATATTTAAATGTACTGTGGCTAGTATAGATTTAAAATTGGTTATTTAGTTATCCTATTGGCTGTGTCACATTTAGTATCATAAACAGTGAATAAACTATGTTATAAATTCAAATTATGTATTAAAAATGAACTGCCACAAAGTTACCGCCGAATCCGTCGAAAATATCTACTGTAACTCTTTGAAATTAATTACTTTTCACATGTTGGAGTCATTAAAAGTTCACGATATTCTGTACTATGTTAACTGAAGTTATATTAATATTTTCAAAAAGTAAACATCTATACCCAGAAACGATGTATGTCCGAGTAGCGCATCATTTTATAAAGTTGCATTAACAATATTGGACAATACAAACAAACAGCATTGCACATTTTTGTATTAATTAAAAAATATGACACTACAATCAAAACTGAATATTTAACAAAACAGAATATAAATCTGCTATATCTGCTGTATAGCTGTTAAAGCGTTTATGTTATTTTCGATGGACACTTATCCACTGAATAAAAGCAATTTTATGACAAAACGATGAAAGTTTTTGAGCGCACAAAAACAGTTCGGATGCGTCGTAACTCGTAACGCGAGAGTTGTTAGTGGGTAAACTCGTATTATGCCTGCTCTCACTGTCTGTAATTAAAATATTCTGTTTCCCATATTAATCAATGAAAATTACTTGAAACTCTGCTCTTGCATAATGCTGATTTTCGAAAACATGAAACCACGAATAATTGCTCCCGGTGAATGCATCGTAGTTTTGTTATTCGATCTTTAATGGATTTAGGTATAATTGTGAACCGTCGATTACAGAAAACATATAGACAAACATTTTAATATTTAACTTAATTATAAAAATACTTTATGAATGTCGGATACACTAGCTCTAAATATATGATGTTGAATATTTTACTTAATACTGTTCAGCGATGACTGCTTTTATATTTATTTCAAATTTAAAATGTATTACTATATTAATCTGATAAATGCTGTTAACAGAATTTAAATTTTAGTGAATTTGTTAGATTCAGCAGACGAATAGATATATCACAATTACTTATAGAATTATATGAATGAAAGAAGTCAATAATATATTTAACATTCTGAACAAACATATTATATTTTACTTAAAAATAATAACATTACGGTCTTAGCAATGTATTCACACATTTATAGCACATTCCATTTGAAAAGAAACCTCCCCAATGTTTTTTAACCTTTACCTTTGTGCTTCATTCAAGTTAAAATTGAAATAATAAAATCTTCCCAAAAAGCGCAATATTTTACAAGTAAAAATTCTTTGTTTTGTACAAAAGCGCACCGCGTTCTAACGAAATATCCAACGAATAACGAATGTGGCCCACACGAGCCAGAGCGGGATATTTTAATAACGGATCCCGTCGTTATCAGATTAGCGGTTTTAATACTGGATATTCGAGGAACAACAAATTTGCAAGCCGAGAGAGAGTATGGTCGCGTTGTATTGTGAAACTTTCCATTTGAAGTAATTCGCTGGAAGGAGACTCAAATTAAAATCGTTGTGGAATAAATCTGTTTTCCATTATTTGCGTACACGGTTTGCATGAAAGTTTTTTTGTTATATGAATAAATACGCCATTATAATTGGAAAGTAAAAGAAAATACACAAAAATTCATCAATACTATTTTGAATAAAAAATTTCGGTTGTGTCGTCGTTTTATAATTAGTTTCAGCTTAGCTTAATCGGTAATACTGATTAGAATTCTAGTTTTGATGTAATATGTAGTAATTTTATGTTGCATAGACATATAGTCAAATCCAAAAATTTCTTTCAACTTTCTTTTGGAATTTAATTTAAAGCCAATGATAAAATGATTTTTTAATTTAATTTTAATTAATATACCACTACTTTTATATTTTAAGATGGCTTACTAGTCATAGAAAAGATAGATTATATTTTTGAAAGCGTATTAAAACTTATATTAAGTTGAAAATCGTTTTTCGTCATTTTTATTTATGAGAATTTTATAAAAATTGCAAAAAAAAATAGCTACTTGATATTCTGCGAACGTAGGGTTAAAATTATTATTCATCAGCGACACGGCTTTGCGGGGCTTAATCTACTTTGGTAATATAATTTATTATTTCCAGTGTAACAATGTTACTCATATATGCAATGACTTAAACACTGAATAAAAATAAAGAACCAATATAATAATCTGCCACATGACAGTGAAATATGAATATTAAAATGATAACTCTTTCGTGTGGCTTAAAATTGTAATATGAACGTGTAAATATAATATTATTGTGTAATTATATTATCCGTTTCAAATGAATATTGTGGTGAAGCGGTCGACGTCGTTGGCT
This sequence comes from Himalopsyche phryganea, assembly GCA_022494535.1. Lineage (NCBI taxonomy): Eukaryota > Metazoa > Arthropoda > Insecta > Trichoptera > Rhyacophilidae > Himalopsyche > Himalopsyche phryganea. Next base: position 2,032,139 of record JAGVSL010000043.1, on the reverse strand, counting down.
TTTGTTGCCGTGCTCACGGGGATCGAGTCTCAGTACGGAAAGTTTTATAAATGAATTCATGGATTTATTTTCGAAGGTATGGATGTCTGTGATGACGAAAATACCTTGCAACTTATCCCGTGCTTGGTACATTTATGGCATATGCGTTTTCAACTGATTACAAATATATAAAAATAGAGATATGAAATCTACTGAAATGATTACGTAGTATATTCAGCGGATGTATACGAAGTTCGTAAAGTTTCCTTAAGGTATTTCAAGCCACCCAATGGGTTGATTGGAATAGATGAACAGACCACTGCTGGCGTTGTAACATGTGAATTTGTACGTTTATATCTGTTTGTTTTTTTATCACGATTAGAATAGTATATATAATAATGAATTATTTGCAAGTTATTATAGTGCTGTATCTAAGAAAACAAAATTAATATTTAGTAAGAAAGTGAAAACAAATGGTATTACTTTCTAGACAAATAAAAGAAAATTCTCTTTGTTCGGTGTCAGTACAGCATATAAAACTCGCTTGAGTTCTGTACGAAGGAATCTCTTTTTTGTATTATTTCCAAATAATGGCTAGTTCAGTGCACTTTTATGGTCAAACGTCATGGAATTGCCATTAACAATCATTGATAAGAAGGCTCATCCCTATTTCGTTTACTTGTATCAGTAGCATTTAAACTTTGACAATAGAGTATACTTACTGGTTAACCACCCTAAGGGTAAGAAAAGAAAGCTTGCGGGAAAATTAGACCCACTAGAATGTCTGTAGGGGACGGCAACCATTAAATTTGAGATGGATAAGTACAGTTTGAGAGAAAGCTGACAAAATACCACCGTATATTTTGTCTGCAAGAAGACTCAAGGAACCGTATACTGATTATTGAGAAGTTTTTTTGAAATACAGAAATGTGGTAAGAGTAAAAAGTTATAATTAGCTTTGAAACGTGTCACGGATGCATCCTGAGAGCCTAACCCATGTTCTCCTCTCTTTATGATTGGTAAGATTTCATTTGAAGGCTGTCAGGTACTATTCAAAGTGTGTAGGTGAAACAAAAGTATGTTAGCATGACATGGGAGGAAGCAAATATATTATCAAGAGGATTCATGGTGGCCACAATGGTCAATGAAGAAGATACTGTGTGTCACGAGGAAATTTCACAACCTGTACAGAGCAATAAAGCTTTAATCCATGCTTTTTTTAAAATTCAGTTGTACTAATTTAAAAATAACAATATACAATTAAGTATTGTTGTACGCGGTCCATCAATACTTTTAAAGTATCATAATTAAAATAACAACGTTTCATTCTTTTTGTTTTACACCTTGTAAACATGATCTTTGTACTTCACTGAATAAAATTACAAAACAAGTGAACAAAAGCGCGCAATGCTTTCTCTTTTCAACAGTGAAAATTTCACCCAACAAATTGTACTAGCGATCATTAATGAAAAACTTTTGTATAGCTACGCTTAATTTTTTGTTACTAAAAGATATATAAAAATGTTATATATTATGTGAAATGAAAATATAATGATAACTCTGAAGGTAGACAGCAAAATTATAACTTCAATCCAACATATAATGTTTTGCAATTTTTCGCCCTCTCTGTACAAGGGTGACCATAAATTTCACGAAAGAAGGAAAAGTGCCACAAAAATTATCGCTTTGTTATTTTCCGGATAGTGCAGCAGAGGTTTGGGGAGTCCATTTTCATTAACAGATAAGCGGAACAGTGTTTCGCGTGTAAAGCATTTTGGACATGTACGTTTCAAAGTATCAAAATAAATTCATCAGAGAGGCTGAAAACAATTTACAAAAAATATGGAAATTACAAAATCACGCAAGAATTTTTTTAGAGATAAATATTATAAACGTATTCTGGTTGAAACAGTCATCGAAATGTTTAAAAATAAATACTCTTAGTTAAAACATTTATTTTATTAAACAATCTAAGTTACCAATTGTTTAAACCGTATAACATAGTGCATAATCCAATTCCAGTTATTGATTCAAAAAATATGGTTAAAATTGAGGTCTTTGAGTGGTATGACAAAAGTTCATACTATTTTTTTCAATTGAAAGCAAAATAAATGTGAAAATTCGCGCCTTAAAGTACCTTTCCAACGAGAATGGTTGAAACAACAAAACCTCATAACATGTTGTATGTTTATCACAAAAAGAAAATGATGTTAGAATAAAGAAAACGTATTCACTTTCTTCTTTTGTTTTTTTCACAGAAATACTACTACACAAAGCAAAAAAAGCTCTTCGGCTATATTTATCGAATATTTGCGTTGTATTCGTTTTTTTCCGGAATAATCTTTCAAGTCTAAAAGCACTTATGCATCGTAATGGGCGTGAACTTGTTCTATCCCGAACCCGCTATCTGCCGTGTTCTGCTCATATACGTAACAAAATGTTTTTATCTACTCTTATTTATGTAATGCTCCCCTTTAACACGGGGAAAAACCTTTCTGCTGATCGCGAGATATAAAACAGCGCGGTATCAAAAATGGGATTGCTGAATCTGTGAACTGTTTGCGCAAACTCTACTCCGAATAATGTCTGAAAATGTCCCCCGAACTACATATGTTGGCATTTTGATTACTCTGTACATAAAACGAAACACGCTATCTCAAATGCAAGACTAGATGTTGAAGGAAAATGATATGAGAGTGTTTTAATCGACTTAGGTGTTCGTGCTATTCTTTGCTTATAAACTATTTAGAAATAAGGATTTTGGTGTCATCTTCACCTAAGTTAATATCTCAGGTACCGATGTTTCTTAGTGACATATTATATAGTCACCTTCCTGGCAGAAGTTTGTAGGTAACAAATTGATAGCGATAGTTGATTGAGTAAACCGAAAATGAAAATTTGAGCTTTAGGAATAAAGCCTTTAGTCTAAAAATATTGAATTACGTTACATCAAGTTAATGATAGGCAGGGAAAATTGCTTCCGTTAATAAACTAAACGATAGAATAAATTATTGTTTTTTGTCAAACTAGTATAATAAATGTACCTACTGAGTTATTCCATACAAAGAATGAAATCTTGTACATTTACCTCATTTTTGTATTTTTTTCAATATCAACTTTTTTCAGTACGGTCGAAAAAGACTACCTAGTTATATTAGAGTTTTTTAAAACACTCGTTATGCTTAAAATATAAGTAGTATACTTAGCCAGAAGTAACATAAACTGTTTTTGCTTGTTGAAATACTGAATTTATAAGAATACTTCTCTAATAAACCTGCACAAGTTTTGATTATGAAATAAGAATTATCCATCGATAAATTATGATCATCTCTAAAATGATTATTCTTTCTTTGGTATAAATTTAAGAAAACAGTTAAATTCTTAATTTGTCTTATATATATATATATATATATTATACAGCTATATAACAAACTAAGTAAATCATGCCTTCTCCGTGATAGAACACAAATCAAAGTTCTGCTTACACTCAGACATTTGACACAAACGTAAATGACATAAATCAACTCATGCAAAGATATTTTTAATTTGGATCAAAATAGGCGTTTTATAAAAAGATATACAAAAACATTTGTTTTTCTCAAAAGTTTTTTTTTTTACCAAAATAAAAATGAAATTTTATTTTCGTTTCCTGACTTTTACAACTATTATATCATGTTTTATTGTATTTATCCTTGAAACTTGTATCCAAGTGTATCAAAAAAATACGTACAATAATAAACTTTTCTTACAGTTTTGAATAATGAAAAAAAATGCTCAAAGCATTTTTTTATCAAACAACAAGGTTTATGATTGTTTTATTGAAATATTAATACCGGGATAGTGTTGTCAACAGATTCCAAAAATTTAAATTTATACTGCTGTCACTAAGGTCCTTATTTCGTCGAGTAAAGTTTTGCCACACTTTCAACAAATAAACAATAAATTTTGATACAAGAAACCAAGCCAAAAATCAGATATTCATATTGTGCGAATAAAAAATAACTGTAATTTTGTTTTTATCGTCGGCTACCACGGCAGTTGTTTTCAACACGAACAATTGTTCAAAAGTATTTTTTTCAGCTCTGATAACTGTACATGCATCAAAACATCGTTAATTAATATTCCTGATTCAAATAAAAAAATGAATTGCGCTTATGATGTTAAAAAATAATCTTAATCTTTTAATACAGTGAGAGGATTAAGATGACAAAAATATTACATCGGAAATATTTCTATTATGGCCAATACTTACGCTGCGATCAAAGCCAATAAATATGTATATGAAATTAACATAACATGCTCAGAACTATCAACGATTCATCTAGGAATAAGATAAAAAAAATAATAATATGATTATTTAAAACTACTTAATATATTGTTGAAATTCAAATAAAACTTTCTTTTAGTTATTGTAATAAAACAAAAACGTATTGGTTATATGAAAGTACGATGAACGAAAAAAACTGGTTACCTTTGTAATCGACAAATGGCTAGAAAGACGTGTCTGGATGCTCTATTCACATTTTTTTAAAGGTAAAAAAAGGTAGGAAGCGATTCACTATCGACACGACGCGGCCGTGGATGACAATGAATGAATCCAGCAACGAGCTAAGCATAAAAAGCTCACATAAAATAGTTGTACATTACTGCCGTAAACTATAAAACAACGGAAGCTCGTAAAATACGATCCTAAATCCTGTCCCCGCGAGAAAGCTCCAGACTCGGCGTCGGCGTTGCGTTCTCTTAGCGAGCTTTTAATGCTTTTCCGACGAGTATTCATTCGCAAACGTAATATATCATTAGCATGCGCACTCTACGCAGAAAAGAATAGCGGACCGAAAAATTCTATTTTTTTGGAACGGCTTTATGGTCGAAGAGGAAAGATATCAGACACAGGAGAATGGCGAGAAAAAAAATTGAAATTATTTTACCATTGCTTTTTTCATATTTATTGTGCGTAAAAACGGCTTTTTTTATTTTCCTGAACCTGCTAAGCAGAAAATTAAATATGCATGAATATATTTTTCGCTGGAAACATTATATGAATACAAAAATTAAATACTTATTTTAAGACATAGAAACGTAATTTTGCCGTGTAGTGGTTTCTTTCATTTAATAATTTCAAATGAGAATGATTTATGGAAATTGAGTATAATAATTTTTACTACTCGATATTTTTTTGGTAAACTGTATTTTTGTCTGCAAAATCCTAAACATATATTATTATATGCAAAGGAAACACCTTGATCATAAATGCTGAAACCAATGAAAACATTGGTAAATGTAAAAAACACGATTATTATCAATGCCTATAGATGTACCAATTTAACTTGGCCACTAGTGAAGGTGCCGTCGTCACACCATTCTCAACAAGAACTGAAATTTCATTAACATCCAAAACTGATGTTTTAGCGACAGTTATTAAAAGTAGACAAGATATATATTTTACATATGATGTCAATTGGAGAAATTTATTCCAGGCTGACAATTCTAGTTCCGAATTCGGCGGCGGCCAAGTAATGTTGGTAATATTAGAAGTACCCGTACCCGTCATAGATGATGGAATTGAAATTGAAATACTGAATGACTAAAGCAGCTAATACGTCGGAACTGTGAATGCATTGCATAAAATTTTATTTTGTTATATACTGCGAACGCTTAGGTCATGAGAAAATTTCATACCTATATGTGATAATAATTTAACGTTTACAAAGCGGTCTGGGTTATTGTATATAAGCTTATAGCTATTAAAGTTAGAATTTATTTCATCCACCTAAGTCAAAAAAAATTGTAGGATCGATAATTTTACTCAAAAGTGATAATACTTTTAGTAAAACGATATTATAATTTTTAACGCTTATGATTTTGGAAGGTTGTTCAAAGGCCCTTTATCGATTTTCAATATCCATAATATTTTTATGATTAGAACCATGATGGCACAAACATTTCTCTTTTTGCAAAATGACACTACCTCTCTGACATAATAAACCCTTTCTCTGCCTAGTCACAATTTGTGAACTTTTGTTTTTTTAAATTAAAAAAAGCGTATTTTATAAATTTAAAAAACTTGTTAAGTATGATCCTTCTCATAAGAATCAATGGTTAAGAGCATTAACACCATAAAAGTGATTTGTTAATTAAAATGCTTTCAAGTAAAAGATAACAAGATTTCAATATTGTCATTATTAGGGTATCTATGTATTGTATTTTCTAGTTTTATTTTACTCAAATAAGCAAATATTCATCAATTGAATATACGCATTTGGATTTTTAATGATGATTAAAATCACCGTTTTTTTTCAATAAAGTAGTTTCAGGAATAGAAGGGAATGAATTATATGACAAAGGCAATTAAAGAAAACAAAAATTCAGATTTATTTATGATTGATTTGAAATGCATTTTTTTACATTGTAAATGTACCTACTTAAATAAGTTATTTTGATTCATAATTATTTTTAGTATTACACTAAAATTGTTAAAAATTCCCATTAAAATTTGGAAAGAATGTTTTACATTGTGCAGAACAAAACGCTCGTATCGTTACAATAATATGATAAAGTGACCCTTTTATTTTGCGGCATTCTATATGGTAACCCAGGTCGTTAGTGGATGTGTATCACGAGATATATTACATGATAACACGACATTAATTTCGTTTTTGCGTTGCGCACAGATACAGGAAAAATATTTTCGAAACGGATTCACAGGTAAAAAGAAAAAAAAAATTCCATTGCCGTGCTTGAGTTTTTGCCTTTTAGTGCTAAGTGCCTACCTACTTATAATTACATCGCCGTTCTGGAAAAAAACATTAAATAAAAATATAGTTTTTAAGCTCTATCTTCTGGCAAATCACACAAATCAACTGACACAAAAGTTTTATTAAAAAACACCTACACATATAAACATTTTTTATATATACACAATATTTTTTTAACAATATTCAACTAGATTTTAATGCATTCAATACTCATGAAGGCGTTATCATCAAATTATATGTGATCGGTGAATAAATATTTTTTTATTGTACATTCCTATTTGTATTATATAAGGTTTTTTGAATAAACTATTTCTATAATATGTCTCATTTAAAAATAATGGATACTTATTAAAATTATGTTGAAATTCAATATGTACTACTGACTGATTGATTGAATACACCAGTATATCTGACAAAATATATTATGTGAAAGAACTTCGATGATAAGTTATTATTATACACTAAATCAAGAGCTTACTCATATTCTGGAAAATATTAATGTTAAAAGCAACGGTTATGGAAAAAATGTTTTAGGCTTGGTCTCATAGGTAAAATTTAATAGTTTTAGTAATCCTCCACCATAAATAAATATTCATATATCGTTTTTACTTGTTTTTTTACATTTTTATTCAAATAGATTAAGTTGTCAGGCCTTGAAAATATTGGATACAACTTTTTGAGTATTAATGATTTCGGTCTTTAATTCAAAAGAATACTTTGAACTTATGAACAAGGTGAAGAATTTTTTTGAGTTTTTTGAAGAGAATTTTGAAGAGAAAGAACGCTTTTTTTGATACTTTAAAGTCAATGAACCACATCTTAAATCAGTGTGTATTTTTGCAAGTACGAAAAACTTAATTTCTTTTTATTTTTAAGTTCATACACAAGAAAGCAATTCATTTGTAAGTAAATGGCTTAAGTAAGTTTTTTTTTGAAAAGAATATAAACAATCACTTGGTCTGTGACTAATCGTCTAACTTCTGAAGTTAATCCAAAGATAAATACATCAACGTACAATAACTTTGTTTGAAAGATAATGGCGGTATCATGTATTTTTTCATCCTCTTGTTAGACGATTAATTATGAGTGGGCGGTTAGTTATATTCCCTCCGGTATATTAAGCGTTCAATGGTGGCGGAGAAAAAAAAATCCAAATTACCACTTTAAGACTGCGTAGATTTTACGAACAGAAGGCGGCCTGTGAATGACAAGAAGGGAAGATGCCTGCGGCCGAGAAAACTTGGTCATTTATTACTTGATGCGGTATTTCGCGCAGGGAAAACGATGTGGGAACATAAACCTGAGACAAATGTCAAACTAGTGCAAGTGACAGCAAGTAGGGGGAAAATGGAAACGTAAAGTTTGTCCTTGTAGGCTTAGGCGTCAAGTTTACCTATAAATTCGCATCTCACTGCTCGCTAAGTTGAGAGAATAATCTTCAAATAAAAAAAAAACTCCAAGATAAAATGTTGAAGGAAAGTTTTCAAATAGATTCGCTGACAGATGCTCTAATAAAATATCCATCATAAGCAGTTAGAAAGTTTTTTTCGAAAACGACGTTCTCTTTTTCGGTGTCTCAATTATGATAAAGGATTTTGAATAAATTTTCTACAGAATCTGATATAAATTTTATTCGCATTCATTCATTTGTGATCTTGCTCGTCAAACTGTTGAATATAAATGGGAAATTTTAGATTATCTATCATAAAAATTGAATTCATGACCTGTAAACTTTACAAGAAAGATGTTTTAAAAACGTATTCACGTCGTCTTGAATATGGTATTTTCATAACCTTTCTTTTTGCGTTGAATGAGATACAAATCAAAAGTAATGTCAAAACAATATATGATGCTTTATAAAACATGGATTACATTTGAATATGACAAGATAATTTAAATTTATCCATGGTATAAAAAACAAAGCATTAGGGACATATTACAAAATTTAAATCCTCGAAGTTAATTTCAAGCATAAATTTATCAATAGATAATATTGCTTAATTATTAAGCACAACTGTTTCACCTGTGTCCTTGCTCTGTTAAAATTATTTTCATTATTGTGGTATATCAAAATATATTGCAGTGTATAAAAATGTCGGCGTCCGTGGCTCAGTTGGTAGAGTCGCAGGCTACGGTTACGGATGTCTCGGGTTCGATTCCCGGTTCGGACCGTTTTCATAGATTGATCTTTCAATTAATTTATGGATTTCTGTTCGTTGTCTGAGCACTCCCTCCCACCCATCCCATCCTCACGGGGCGTAGCGAGAGCGATTAGCTTACCACTAGTCCTGTCCAGCCGTATCCTTCTATCCCTACTTTCTTCGAAAAAAGAGAGGTTGAGCAACTGATTAACAAGCAGTTCTCGTAGAAAAATTCTGTTAAGATTCCTCTGTTATATGATCCTCATTGCGAGCGGACACGAAAAAAAAAATAAAAATGAAATATTTTTTACACAACAAAACAATTAAAATCAATTATTTTGACTTTAATTGTTGCTATTTTAAAGCCATTTTAAAATAACAAATTGTTGATATATATATATTTGAGTCAAATGTCTATACTTGTATAAGTGAAAAAAAGAAATACTCAATGGAAAAAGATTTATATAATGCATTTTTCATCGCGTCCCTCACTCTTGATATCATCGGATTTGTGCTTCTGTTAAGTGATTGTAGCACACATGAATAGTTAATTTATTTGAAAAATACACTGCAAAAAATCACATGTGTCAATAATTATTACTATTTCTAACGTCCTCTCAGATATTGAGTACAAACAAGGTTATCAATATCAAAGAATCGCAGCGTCCCTCAACAAAAGAACTTCCCTTCTACAGGAGCACGCTTTTGGAATTCATGCCAACGTTCTGTGCGGCATACTCTTCCTCATAAGGCAGATTAATATGTCTAGTGGAGAAAATAAAAAGCTTTACCCTGCGAACGAAATACGAGAGTTTGATTCAGGCCACGCGATGTGATCATATTCTTCGCTTTCAATTATTGGGTCTAGTCTAGCTACGGGTTGCAATTTAAATGATGCTTCCGTATAGAGATGTTGAGTATTAACATTTACTAGGAATTTGAAAAGTTTTATTTTATTTATAAATAAACGAGTATTTAAATATAGCTACAGCGAATCATCAATCATGACGTTGTAGATTTTCGAAACATTATACTTGTCAAATATAATACTTGAGAGATAATAATATTTGTATCAGAGTATTTATGTCGAGTAATTTAGACGAGGCAAATTGCAAATAATATTTTATTTAACGAACAAACAAATTAAAAAAGTTAAAGCACTTGCAAATGTAGTCAGTGAAATAAAGCGATGACCGATATACGACGTCAATTCTGCATACGTAATGATGAAGATGAACGCTCTGTAAAAGCAGGTCATGATGACTAAAGCAAAACACAGACAGCAAACTACGGTATATTGGACGACTAAGGGATGGACGGACATTTGGTAGTAATCGCGCCCGGAACTGATGACATCTCCCCAAAATAGCATAATCGTTACTAGTGCTTCCAATATCAGGATCCGGGATCCCAAGCAATTAGTCAATCCCGTAATCCCGGGATTGACTTAATACCAATACCGGGATTTCGGGATTTAGCAATTTATATTAAAATGCAATTTCTTATTCTTATCTCCGATGAGCTATAAAATATAAAATGCAAATTATATCTGGATTTACTATACGAACATCGTTTCCGGCGGCAGAGTGTCTAGGTATATTCGATTTATATATTTTAAACATACTTTATATATTTGTTGTCTTCTCCCTCACACTTATATTTCGCGAACGGTCTGGAACAGACAAATTATTGTTCTTTTTGTATCATTATCTACAAAAAACACTTCACCACTATTCTATTTTTAGATGCGGCAGTGAAGATTTTTTGTCATTTATTTGCAACATGTCTTCAATTAGTAATAAAATACAAAACAATCGAAGAAAATAATCGCGCAAGATTGCTTGCAAATAATTTTTGCATAATTATGAAGATACCTAGGTACCTACATATTTAACAAACATTTTTTGTGTGATTGCACGTGTTCACAATTATTATAATTTTATATTATGTCTTTTATTCATATTCTGATACCAAGTTAATAAATAAAATCATCGTAGGTATTATGTTCTTTTATGCGTTTTTAGGAACATACCTACCTATCCTCCTATTTTGCATGAACTGCAAATCCATTTTTATTTTTATTTTGTATGAGGATTTTTATGTTTTTTCCGTGGCTTCGTTTATACGGCTTATCGTGGTACATATTACCTACAATTTTTTTTTTGACAATTTCAAATTTGAAAACGTGGCTTTTTTTCAATCCCGGGATCCCGGGATTGAAAAAAAGTCAATCCCGATCGAAAGATGCCCTAATCGTCACACATCATCCTATACCTACTGTTAAATCTCTACAAGCGTACAATGATTGACATTGTATTCCTAAATAATGATATGATACATGTGAATATTTAAAATACGCTCATTAAAATTGAATGTTTATTTTATTCCATAACAATGGTAAATGTAACTTCACGCAAATTATTTCATATTTTCTCACTAAAGTTTTGCACCGCTTAAAAGTGTTTTTAAAATGATTGATTATTTTTGGATATATCTTTTGAGTCAAGTAATTATTTTATAGGTGAAAAATGTATACAAAATTTAAGATTTTATTATTTTACAGTACAATTTAATAATCAGGACCAGTTTCGTTCACCACCAGGATTGTCAAATGAATACTTAAAATATAATGCCTTTTCACTAAGAATTGACAGTTAACTTCTTAAAAGTAAACAGTACAACATAAATATAATTAACGTTGCTATGATAGCATCACAGATGTCAAAAAATGTAACTCAAGAGCATGTACACTCGGATATGGCTATGGGTAATAAAAAAATATTATTGGTGACCGGTAATCCCATGGAGAGAATGGGTAGCTAGTATTATAATCATTTTCATATCAAAGCAACTTTATTTTAACACTAGAAGTATTTTATGGGGATTAACAAAAAATAATAAAACATATTGGTTGTCAGCTTGACATCCTTGATCGATAAGCTTGTGTTCGTGTTGTAGCAATCACCGGAGAGCATCCTTCGAAACCCAATTCAGACTTTTATTATGAACGAAGCGAGAGAGAGTCGATTTTATTCATAGAATCCGGCTCTTTATATCGGTAACGTAGGAATATTTATGTAGGATTTTTGGCAGGTGTATGACCTCTTGCAAATAACGTATCGTACAAAGAGAAGTCACATATTAAATCGGTATTTAGTTATTTAGATACGGGGAAGCATTATTTGAATAAAAAGTATTGAGACCGAAAACGGAAGGCAAACATATTATCCAATTAAGTAAACATGTAGTATAAAAATACAAGATATACCAACAAAATTAAATTGAATTGAAAAGATAGTAAATTCAATCGAAAACTCGCAATTTAGAAGCTAACATCAATCAACTACGAGAAGATTTCTTAATATGTAATATAAAAAAATGAAACTGTTCCATAATAATTTTAGCTAAAAAGAGAAGTTGTAACTAAACAAAGTCTTGTTTTTCAAAGAGTGCATTATCGGGTTCACATGGAATACTTTTAAAGATAAAAATTGAAGATAACTGGTTGTCACTGTATATATTTTTGGCGGTTGATGTGAAAAGTGTTATTATTTATTTAAAATAGTGCTCGGAAATTTTAACTTATCGTAGACACACCATTTGGTTGTAGGCACCGATCAAAATCATTATTATTTATTTTCAGAGAAGTTTTTGCAATCTCTTTGGTTAATGGTTTTTTATTGACAATAAATAATGAAAATTATCGCATTTATATATTGGAAAGAATATTGATCACAATACGATGAATCAGTAAAAAAAGAAATAATACTGAAAATTGCCCCTTTGCCAGGCCTTTTGTATGATTTAATATAAGCGAAACGATGGAACAACATTCACGGAATTATCGTTGAAACGCAGGCCCCGTCGCTTTTTTCGTCCATCAGGAGCCAATTTCGTAAAATGGTGGCTTACAGTAAGTATTGTTTCACAGTTGAACGGCTACCATTTAAGCCAATATTGGCAAAGCAATAACAAAACCAATAGACGCGCCACGTATGGAGTTTTTCCCGCTGTTAAAGCATTCCATCGCTGTGAACAACGCGCGGTTGTTTTGTCGAATAGTTTCGGCGGGAAATGAAAGTTCGACATGAAGTGCGCTGATTGTAAAGTATTTTCAAAATCAGTAATTCGAATTTCAAAGTATTCGGTGAAATTCTGCGTGCTAAAAACTCATAGTTCTTTATGTTGTAGGAGTAGTGGATTATATCACATTTTCGTGAATTAGTGACGGTCATTGACTCACCAGAAAGTCAACTAACTGTTTAAATTCCAATTTGAAATATATTATAATATACGTATATATTATAATATACGTAAAATATGAGTTTTACCAAGTATTAAAAAGTGTTTGATCTAGTTCAGATCATCTAGTTGTGATCGCGCGTTGTTACTGGAGTATTTATTATCCGGATTCCAAAATCCTGTCATGAATAAATGTCAAAAAACATAGATAATTTGATGGCAATAGGAATAGTCTTTATGCCGCATTATTTTAATTTTATTTCAATATTCAAATGTACATAGGAAACAATAAATATAAACTTCTTTGATGATTAATTAATAAAGTAATAAAAAAAGATGATTATATTAGGTATCATTTTATTATGTTGTAAAGAAGTTAATTTTTATGTTATGAATTATATTATGATATTCATGAAAAAAAAATTAAATTTTACATCGTTTAAAAATACCGGTAGGTAAACGGCTCAAGTATTTTTGAGTAGCTTGTGAAGAAGTTTTATAGCGAATTAAAACCCTCTTTTACATTGCCCTACGCATGTACTTAAAATTTATTGAGAATAAAATTTTCTATTATCCACAAGGTGAAGCTTATTTATTTTCGTTCACTTTTGATATCGGCCGGGGGGAGAGTCCGTGACTTATTTACGAGGGGGGCTAAAAATTTGTTTGCAAAGAAAGAATGAGGTTGAGAAATATATTGGAGGGGTGGCGCTGAAAAAAATATAAAACTCCGGGATGTCGATTCGCAGGTAATAAATACCCGACACGTCATCTGAGAATGAAATATATGGGTCAAAGCTGGAGACAAACAGAAAGAATTGCCGCTGAGGGACTTACTCGCCGATAAGTGTCGCATTCTGGCATAACGACTTGGATGTTTTTCTATGAGGACGATGCCAGACGCGTTATGACGAGATGGTTGTAAAAGCGGAATGAGATGCGGAGAGATTGATTGGAAAATGTGTCAAGAGAACAAAAGAGTGATGGGAGATAATGGAGGGAACTGCAAAGTATTATTATTCCCGATTTGTCGCCGGGAGGAGTTTTGATTACGCACAAAACGGGGGATTGTTATCTTTGACGTTTGAAGTCAATCAATGTAACCATATTAAGTATATAACTTTGAATTTAAAAAATCATAAAAAAAATATTCGTTCAACTATTTGCCATACCTTTATTAAATATCGAATTTTTATGTCATTTAAGCCACTCTAACATTTTCTTTTAATTAGTTAAAATTAAATCAAACATATTTTTCGACCACTTTTGGAGCTTCCTTTTGAAATGAACCGCCTTTTTAATTCAATCTAAGGTTAACAAAAAAAAGCGACGTTATAACATAAAATAAGTTGGCGGGATTCTGCTTCTACGTTACAGAAAAATCTTTATTCTAAAAACTCGACTTAAAGCTTTGTGACGTGTTGTTCGACACTAGTTTTATTGAATTTTTATAAAACATAAAACTAGCGAATACCCGGCATGCGCTGCAATGCCACTAAAAGAAAGAAAGTTTGTGTCATAATTCTGTTTATTGAAGTGCTTTTGGATACAAAATATTTGTTTGCTTGGTGCGTACTGTCGCTGTTTGTAAGTATTTGATTCTTTTTTATAGATTTTTTAGATTTCAGATTTTAATTTTTTTTCAGAAACCTTCACGGGTGTGCGAACAACAACTCACCTAAGTTTCATCAAAATTGATTGAATGGTATAGGAACGCATAAGGGACAAACAAACTGACATTCATTTTTTATATATATACTAGTGAGTACCGGGCATGCGTTGCAATGCCACTCAAAGAAAGAAAGTGTTTGTGTTTTAATTCTGTGTATTGAAGTGCTTTTGCATTAGAGGTCTGCACGGGCCGAAATTTCATAAACTCACCCGTTGCGAGCCCGTAATCTTCAGGCCCGGCCCGTCCCGAGTCCGAGTCTCAATATCACACTTGTCCGAAGTTCAGATTTATTTTTCTCAGCCCGAAAAAAGCCTTGTTTATGTTTTAATATAGTAATTAATTTATACTTTCCAAACAATATATGTTATTGTTTCCATATGTCCAACGATATTCATAGCACATTTGAAATAAATTATTTATGTTATGAAAACAATTGCCTTATGGCTGACTCATGAGCCGAACATAGTACGTAATATTTTTCTTAAATTTGGATTCCTTACCCGGGCCCGAGCCAAGCCCAAATCTGAATTGTCTTTAGCCGCCCGGGCTCATGCAGACCTCTATTTTGGATAGGTATAAAATGTTTTGTTTTTCCACCTGGTTCAAAGATGTCGTGAGATGTGCGATTTGATTATTTTTTTTAATTTTGGATTTTAATTTTTTCTTCAGAAACCTTTACGGGTGTGCGTACAACAACTCACCACAGTTTTGTTGAAATCCGATGAATGATAAAGGAATGCTTACAGGACAAAGAAGCAAACAAATCTTCATTTTTATATTTATATATAAATAGCTAGATCTATCAAATAGTAGTTTTATGTATGAGTCTTTATTCAAAGGCATGTGTGTTCGATCTCTTAGTAGTTCTTTTAATCTATTGATTTCTTGAAAGAAAATATTTGTTTAAAGTTAACCGATCTAGCACCATGTGTATATTATGAGGACTATATAAGTTATTTTATCACTCGAATCATCAATTAAAGTACTTAATATAATGACTTGTGCCTTGCTTCTTAGTAAACATAATTCAACATTATGGAATATGTACACTATATTTCATTTTAATATGTTTGTATTGTACAGAGAAAAACAACATCAATGTGATTAATTTATTTTATTTAAAAACACACAATGATTAATCTGATTAAATGTAATTAAGTAAGCTCTTATGTTTTTGGGTAGTATTGCTGATGGAAACTAATACCAATTTGACCGCAATTCATTAAATTACTTCCACAGTCCTTTTTGGCAATAAAACTTTCGTATTAGCGAAGGGGATGGGGATTTTTCCATTTCCGTCGAAATCGTTGGACTGAGTTAAAATTTAACAGCACTTTCTCCAGTTTCAAGACGGTCCTGATTGTATCGGGGCCCTCTCTCTTCGACAATCTTATAAATTGGTTCAACAAAGACGGCGACCGCAAGACCCTTCCAAGGTACAAAGGGAACACAATGAACTCTCAAGCGAAAAAATGGCCGAGCATATGACCGAGTGAAAACGAAGGTAATCGGATAAGGGGGTGATATCCTTCTTTGTCGGGCGTCTCGTGGAATAATGGGATGCGAATTATTATTTTCGCGACAAATGATAAAAATAACTCGCATTGGAAATCGGATAGCGCCATTTTTTAGCAGATGTGACTTTTTGTAAGAATTTGATATCGTAGCGTTTTTTTAAGTTTGCGAACACAGAAAATGATACTTTTTTTAAGGGCTAGACGAATTTCTTTGTAATGATCATTAACTGATATGTAAAGAATATGTCGTGTATTAAAGATGACATTTTCATTGGAAACTTGAGTGTAAAACGGCTTAGTTGACGTACCATAGTTTTGTTTGTTGATATTCGTAATCTATTTTTTTGCGCCCACACAGTAATTATTTCTGAATCAAACAATGAAAATTTATCTAGAAAATAATTATCTAAAAAAAACGGTTTTCGATTGTAATCAATCGGTTAAATAATGTACTTTTAAGGTGTTAGCTGTCAATTCTTGGTGGAAAGACATTATATTTTAAAAAATAAAACACAATTCATTTGTACTACTTCCAGTAGTACAAATGAATTATTTTGTTTTAAAAAAAATAAATAAATAATGTACTATTAAAAAATCTTATAAATAATAACGTTTGAGAAATGATGGCATGTTCTAGTTATTACATTTAAATTTACATTTTTCTATTTTATAAACTTAAAAAATATTTTTGAAATAAAAAGCATTTTTTGTACTACTTCCACTTTTTATAATGATCAAAATCGGTTTCGCTCATCTTGAGCATTATCTTCTGGCAAACTTTTTAATATATAATACCTTTCTATCAAATTCATAGTTAATTTTTTTTATTTGATATTGATACTTTATACCAGTGCATCCTAAACTGTTTTTTCTTTTACATAAATGTATACATTTGTTATATAAGAACACACTATTCGTGAATTTACTAAAATTTCTGTAATGCTTTTGTAAAATTCAATTGTATCTATATATATAATGTCAAATAAAGTTTTTGATAACTATTAATTTATTTTTCAGGGTGGAATGAAAAAGTTTGGTAAGCAACAGGTTTAGTTTAAAGAATTTATGTGTTGTGCCGGATTAAACTAATTACAAATTTGGATTATTGAGATTTTGTACACTTCCATGTATTTTGTCACTAACGACCCGGGTTTCGCCTTTCGGCATCTTCAGGCATTCGAGCACACGAATGGACTCGAACTGACAGTTCTCAGTCAGTTCTCTGTCAGTTCGAGTCCATTCGTGTGCTCGAATGCCTGAAGATGCCGAAAGGCGAAACCCGGGTCGTTAGTGACACAATACATGGAAGTGTACAAAATCTCAATAATCCAAATTTGATATTGAAATTCCATCAAGCACCCTCAGTCGATGTCTTATATTAAATTATAAACTAATTACTTTAACTTTTTGATTGAAGAACGAATAAAGATGGAGAATAGTATAAAAAATGAACGATACGTTGCAATGTCGTATAAAAAAAGTACAAAGCTTTAAAATTATGCTTTTCCACAAAAATATGAACCGATTAGCAAACTCACGTTGCAAAAAAGCTGATTTACCACGACAAGAAGATGTGCTGTGAATAATGTGCGAGAAAATTGTACAGGTGTAACGTATGCTTTTTGACTTGACAGCTGATGTCGCGCGGAGGTGGGTCGAGTTGACGAAGACGTCTAACTTTTTAGCGTAGGTGCGAGGGGGTGTACTTTTTAAAATTGAATATATTTTTCCGCTCCCATGTAATTTTTCGGATAGACAGGGACACAATGGATTGTTCCGGATAAAGTTAACGGTTCGCCGAACACGGAACTCGCCCATTGTAGCATCGTCGCTTAGAGGAACGAGATGTCGCACAGCCGGCGCTATTGATTTTGACAAGACTGACGGGATGTATCGATAAAATGGGACAAGACGGCTGACACCCGGGGCACATTTTTCAAATTGATAACTCCATTGATTTGGGCGACACCTGCCGAATGACGTGGCGGAGCGCCGACTCGCGATTTATGGTCGCATTATGTTCGCGATTGTGGAAATTTGTCTTTGAATCACTATTTTATGAAGCAGCGCCGATCTTTTTTGCTGTTAAATAAATAACAAAACTTTTTCAAGGCTTTTTTTTTTAAAGAACAAAGATAAATAAAACATAGGTAGCAACTTTAGAGTTTCAATATATTAAAATTATCTTATTTTTTTATTTTAATAATGTTTAAAATTGAAAAAAATGTAACTAACTTTTTTTCGGTCTTCGTGTCAGTAATTCGTACAAGTGAACTAAAAAAATAACTACATTCACGCCAAATATAAAACAGATTGATTAAGGTTTATAAGTCACTCAAAAAAATCCTTTCGACCTCTTTGGGGTAGTACAGAGGTTAATAATCTGCTGCATTTTTATGAAATTACAATTTCTTTCATTATTAAATATTTTACAAAAAATTATTGTAAATTCTAATTAAAATTTCTTAGATGTGGCTTACAGATAAACAATGTTACCTTCTAACATGAAAAGGTTCTCCACATTTAGTATAGTTGTTCAAAGCTCTAATTGATTATCGCATCCGTATTTCTGGCAACGATTTAATTGAAAACTCATCATGTAAAAATATGTATTCTAGCGATTCTTACCTGTGACCGCGAAACCGAGTAAGACGAAACATAGATGCGCGATTGTTTAAGTATTACTATATGAGAATAAGATACTTATTAATAACTAAGTTTTATCTATACCTATACTAAAAAAATCAAAATTATATTCATACAAATTAAATAAAAACATTGTAATTTACAAAAGATACATTTTATGATCATTAAAAATAATTTAAAGAGAAGTGTTGCCTTATATTTGGAATTTTTTAAGTTTGATAAAAATAAACAAGTTTTTATAAGTTTCATTTTTTTACTTAAATATGTCATTATCCTTTTCGAAATTATTTTAATAAGACAGCCAGAAATGTCAAAAAAAAAATTGGACTGCTTTATTATTATTAAGCTGGCTGACATTTATCTGACAAGTAAAGTTTCTTTTATTAAAAAATATTTCAAGGTTTTGTATTATTTACAAAAAAAAATATACGTACGTCATAAATGATGAATTTATATTTAAAAAAAAGCAACGCAAACCAAAGTTGATTAATAACATTAGTTTTTGTGTCCAAATAGTGATCATTTTTAAGGAACTGTACGTTTTCTTACGATATAACGATTTTGAGAACTTTCATCATCAATCAAATAACGGTTCTATAATGAAAACCTTCAAAAAGTTTCCCACTTTTTTTATCTTACACAACTTGAAGATTTATTTTAGCTAATCACATGGCCAACAAATTATGATTGCCAATATGACAAGAATTAATTATCACACTTAAAGTTAGAATTTAGAATACTTTTTTAAAACTTAATGACCACAATGTTTCTCAATCGATAATGACGTACGATTCGATGAGCCATTATGATATTAAGAGGTTGCAGTGCAAAATAACTTAATAAAAGTGTACGACCTTAAGTAGCACGATTAAATTATTCTTTTTTAATTTATCAGTTTTAAAATTAAAGTAAATTTTGTTTCCAAATATTACTGAAAAATTGAAAATCTTTGTGAAGTAAAATGAAGGTCATTAATATAACAAGGGAAACTATTAGGTTATCATCTAAATTTTTTTATTAAATTCATATTAATTTTGATTATATTTCCTGTCTTTACTTAATATTATTCGTATTTCAATTGTATTTTTATTGTAACTTATATATTAGATGGCAGTGTCACCTTTCAACATGTTCAAAGTGCGCTTGAAGCGTACGATGCGCAGAAAGAAAAAGAGTGTTTCTGAGTGTGTTCTGTTATGCTGTGCATTACAGATAGACTGGAAAATAAATCAGGACGCATATTATAAAATACAGTAAAAGCTTAAATAACTTTAATCTGTCAATATCTTAAAGCAATCGTTTTGCATATTTTGACAATGTATTTTACGTTAAAATTTTGCTAAAAATATTTTTTTTAAGCAAAACTGATGTAAATATTATAAATGTGATTTTATTGATAATATCTCATATTCATAAAAAATGAAGTTCATGGTTCGAAAAGACAATTTAAATTCATGAAACATTTGGTTTTTAAAAAATAAAATTAATGAACAATTGGCAGAATCACGAAAGGTAAATAAGCGAGCATTCCCTACAAAACCAGAAAATGCTTCGTGATCAGAAACACTTGAAATTTTCTCCTTTCAATTAACTCAAATCAAGCTCCGCTTAAGTTTATTTGATAATCAATTTCGTCTCCTAATTGTCTGAATTAATGAGTATTTCGTTTCATCGCTATTCAAGATATTTTAACCGACGAAACGTTGGCAAAATAATTGTTATAAAATTCTTCAAGTAAATAATTGAGGCATTCTTGCAATCGTATAATCGTTTTTGGCAGGTTTTGTGAAACATTTCAAAAACATTTTTGGGTATTTTATTTACCAGTTTCGTGATACAGTGGTCAACGTCTTTGGTATCGATTACAGATTTCACGCTTCACATTCCAGTACGAACAGCTAAATAAATTTATTTTTCAATCTATTTATGGATTTTTGTTCGAAAGCATGATGTTTGTGATAAATTCCCTGCCACCCATCGCATCTTAAGAGTAGGGCGTAGCGAAAGTGTTTAGCTTACCATTAGTCCTGCTCTAGTCTTTTCGAAAAGTGAGGTTGAACTTAAGTTGAGTTACAAGCAGTTCTCTTAGAAAAACTTCTGTTGAGATACCTCAATCAAAATACCCTATGCTTTACATTGAAAACAGATATGGTTTATTTATTTTTATTTGGAACCAAATTATTATAAATATTTTTATGCGTGAAACATGATTGATTTAAAATAGTAATTTCCATTTAAAAATATATTATATTTGTGTTATTTTAATGAGGTATAAAAAATATATTAATTGTGCTTAAAGATTCAATGGGTTTGATTGGAAAATTGTGAAAATTCATTTCGTTGTGTGACATCCAGCAACAAAACCGGTGGAATAAAACAATAATAAATTAATTTTGTTCATAGTTTATTTTACATGAATTAAGAAGTATTGTATTTTAATCGTTTAAATATTGTTCTCTACTGTATATTTTGTTATAAATTACTAGGGATTTGTCTTACGAAAATACAATAAAAGTAAGAACTTGAACTGACTTATTATAAGATGATTAGAAAAACTTAGAGTGATTGAATAATATAATTTATTGTAGATTGAGTAATTATGTGTAGATTGAATAATAATTAAAAAATAGTATTTTGTTTTAAGTACATCTTTCATTTAGGTTATTGAATCGGTGAGCTTTATAACTAGAGCAAAGAGGGCTTTAAGTGAAGTAAATGTGGCAACAAGATGGCGGTGGTTGCTTAGCTTCCAGATACATGTAGACTCTGACAATTCATCCACGCCCTATAACAGTGCTCCCATATTTTTAATGTGATAATAACACCATATTTTGTAATTTATTTCAGTATGTTAAATTCAACAGTGATTTATTCTAAAAAATCGTTTCATCTATGTGACTTGTTAATTTAAATACAATTATGCTATTTGTTCAATGTGTGAGATTATAACAAAAACAATTATTGAGTTAAATTGAGCATGATTGTAAATAGTGAACACTAATTCTGCCCTTTTCACTTATAAGGGTGAAGCTTTATTACTATTTGAAAACAGGTGCAAATCATCGACATTGTTATATTTGTTAATTCTGTAGTCAAGTGGTCAACGTTCTTACGACGTTCCTAATATTCCTAATATCCGCGGGCTTCAAATCCTGTACGCACACTTTCAAAAGTTCACTATTCAATCAATTTATGGTTTTGTGTTCAAGGCATGTATGTTTGTGATGTTAACATTCCCTCGCCCATCTTGTTAAAAAAATTGGCGTAACAAGAACGATAAAATAGCTACTCTCCCTTTTTTAACCCTCTCTTACTATCCTTACCTTTTCCGAAATGATAGTTTGAGCTACTGGATTCAATTATACAGCTTCTATCGAAATGATCCATATTTTTCATATTGGGAGTGAACATGGCTGAAAAAAATTACCTTGTGAGATATTTGATCTATAAAGAATAAAAATTTCTTTTATATTGAATATAAATTATATTTAAATAATTTTCACGATAATTTATGTTTGTAAAAATACAATATAATACACCAACACAATACACAGCCATAGAATTACTTACTAATTAATTCCAGTGACTTATTTTCAATTCAAATTTAATTGTTTTCATTCCAATCTCTCATAAATGATAAAAAAGTTTTCGATTATGTAGTTAAACTGCTGGAGAATTGTGAGAGTATGATCTTATTGAAAGTGGCGCACCAGTAATGGAGCATTGGTCATGTCTAGTTGACATTGACAGATGACTTATTCCATTGAAAGCGAACGGTGATTGATTGTGTGGAGTGCAGCGAGCTCCAAGACCCACTGACAGGATTCACTGCATATTTCATTTTTGTTTACTCTCTCAAAAAATCAGTCTAACATCTATAATATGCTGTCGCTCCAGCATGAGGAATTGTTCAGATATTGACACATTCTGTAAATTGATGTCGAAGATATTTTGGAACCGATAAATACTTGAAACTAGGTGAAGAAAATATCATAGTTTTAATCGTAGTATGAAATTACTGTTAAATACCACGCAAGTAAAAATACATATAGAGAGAAGAAAATGTTAACACTATTTAGCCAGCATCTACTTACTGGTGATAATTAATACAAAAAACATGTATTGAACACTAAATACACACGTCCAGTTAGCTCCTAAGAAAATCCTACAAAATTGTACATATTCTCGAACTGTACTTCACAATCTGCTTCGGCCGTATATCTGGTCTTGGCTTAGTTTACCGTGGCGTGACACCGTCTGAGGATTGTCTCGGCAGCAATTGCTCAAAGTTTGTCGGCGTGTACTAAAAATTCCCTTATAAAAACCGCAGATATCTAAGAGTGAATCTCTACTTTCTTTTCGTAAGAAGTCCCAAATGAAGAATTTGCAGAATGTTGTGTAGTTTACCATGGTGTGATTCTTCACGTTCAGTTGACATAAATGCATATTCTCAGAGAATATTCTTGAACTCTATAATTTGATCAGTGAGCGCTTTCCTACATTATGTTTTTATCCAATGTTTGAAAAAACTATTGTATTACACAATTATTTATTTGCCATGATTATATCCTTCAGGTTCTGATTAAATAGAGTATTAGGTAAGGAAGCGTAAGAATCAAATGAAGATCAGTGTTAAGGATACATTTAATATTAAGGTACAATAATTACATACCACCATGTTGTAAAGTAGAATGTAAGTGAGAATATGATACAGAAAATTGTAAAAAGCCACGCCTCCGTGTACAACTCAATTAATGAAATTGCCCAGCTGGGTGTTTGGGCTTAAAGAGATCGAGAGTTTATTTACAATAATATTCGACAAATAATAATTATGGTTATGATAGTGCTACACCAAATTCGTTTAATTAATTTATGGGTCGTACAGTATTCATAATATGGAACTTAAGTTTTGTAATGCTAAAAAAGTGAAAAGCGGAATCCTTTTTTTGAATTAGTAATAATTTCAAAACTAATTAAAAATTGAATTCCTTGCTAATTTTACACCGGAAAAATGATTTATATTTTACAGACTACGTGTTTTTAAGTGAAATTTTTCTGGTTTTGGATTTAATATTCGTGTACATAGCTTCGCTTAATGACATAAAAATATCAGATTTTGGTTGAATAAAGCTAGTAATTTTCATGGAAAATTTTTGCTAAAAAGACCAAATTTCAAAACACCAAATTAAAACCTTACTCTGTGTGCCCATTTATATATTTTAAAAGACTGAATTCGTTCTAGCGAAGGCGAGAGTGAAAAAAATTACTTCATTATTATTCATAGAATGCCATAAAACACTGTCAAAATCTGCAAAATCTGAAAGACTTCTTTAATTAATTTCCTGACAAATTCCGTGTTCATTAAACCAGATTGTGAGAAGTAATGGAAAAAGAAATACTGTCCGGAGTATTTTTCTTAATCATAATTATTGAGACTCTTATATATCCAACGCTGTCAAAATTAACTGTGGCGATTAATATAAGGGAATTAAAAACAATGGGGGTCCCTTTTCGTTCATGGGTGGGATGAAGCAGTTGGGTCTCGCTTCATACAAATTGTTATTACCAGAGGGAAACAAAGAGAATTTGTAGTAAACTTAACTGATAAATAATTAAAGTCTATTGAAAACAAACAGCGCCTTCGGTTAATTGAGGGAATTCAATTAATTATGTTGACACATTTTAACCTGATTGTGGTATAGTTTTTCACTTCTTTGTTATTTATAAATCTAACTGTAATTATTATATAATAGAATAAAATAATTTAGTTTTCTTTTCATGGTTTCAATTTACCCTAAAAATCTTTTCGCAAAGCAAAAATTTCAATTAATTGTATGCGTAATAATCTAAGCCATTGATGTACGTCATGTCATGTCAAATGACAGTGTTACCTATCAACAAACGCCTAATGTGCACGATGTTGCGCGTAGAGATAGTATTTGTCGTGTATATATGTTGAGCTGCTTTGCAGACAGACAAGCAAAGTAATTAAGTAAAATATAATATAAATACGGTCAAACTTAAAAATCTCTTGTAACTCAAATAATTAGACTAGTATTGCAAATTCAACACTACACACAATACCGCCCAGTCAACTAACAGTGGGTTGTCAAAACTATAAAATATTTGTTTACCAGTATAATAATTTATCCTTATATTTATATAATTGCGTATGGTATCCACATGAATTGGCTTCACTGTGGATTGCTTGCCTCTGCAGTGATCACACCCTTCTATCGGCAACGATGGAAGTGGAATACAAAAAACAATAGAATTATAGAAAAAGAAGACTCGAAGAACTCCGAATCTATTATCAATTTATTTAAAAAATGTAGATGCAGACCTTAGATCATAGACTGGATTTCGAGATCATTAGCAATAAGACGGTCATAGCTTGGAAGCCAAATTGATACCTAAAAATAATGAAAGGTTTTCAGACCCTATTGAAATTAAGATATGACTGTATATGATTATTACATACACGCCGTTCTTAGCATGCAATAAATGCCGCTTTCCTAAATGAAACGAGCCAGCAAGAGACTTGTTAGGGAATACCCTTGTTGACTACATTGGCAAAGCTAACACGAAAGCTGTGAAGAATTCCCATTGACATGGTTCTGTTACAATACCACGCTTGATTTCATGAAGTCACTTACAAATAGGAGTCCAGAAGTTGCAACTCTCGCCCCCCTGCGTCCCGAGAACAATGGCAGCGCTGCATTATTATTTATTTGTTACATTACCGCAGCAGACAGTCCCGACGTCGTTATTGTCTTCCTGGTTTAATATTCAGGGATGTATAATTCTAGTGGGTACTACCCCGGGCAAGGGCAAATGTTTATTAAAGTATAAGGAGACGACGAAGTGTATGTATGGTAAGCTTTGGTAAGGGGAGCCTTTTTGGAAGCGGACGTATTGGATATACGAGCCTATTTTCAATGTAAAACAGCGGTTATAACACATTATTACTTGTTAACACACTGTTAAAAAAGTGAGACTAAATCTATAATATTAATGCTAAGTATAAATCCTAGTTATACTTTATATAGTTAAATGACACTTTTTACTATCGTATAATTTCAACATTGTAGCATCATTAAATTTACATTACTGATATTCTAAGTCAGCAACGAACCCGTTTCACAGTTGGATAAGTATTTAATTTGATTAAAAAACATTTGTAATTTTCTTTGTTTGGTATGTAACAAAATCAAGTAAAACATAGCTTAACAATTACATAGCGGATAATATGTTAAACGCTATTAAATGAAATTTATTATGCAACGTTTTGAAATGGTTTTGGGTGATGACTTACTATGTTTACGCAGGTTTAATTTCTTAGAACAACTGGAAATTAATAGATATATCCAAAAATCGCCTTAATGACCATACGAACATAAATTCATCATGCTTACTTAACCCATTATAAGAAGCTCATTTAATTACGTATACTCAATAACATTTCAATGCATTTACTTTAATGATGAATTAATAATACTATGTAAGTTCATTTTTCAAAAACACAATTAATACGTTCAATATTTAAGTGAGATGACATAATATTCTATGTATCTTTTCTAAAACAGTACATATATATAAATAGACTAAAATAAGTTTAAGCATAGTTCTGACGATGGCGTGAAGCCGACATAGCTATCAACTAACCAATAAAATGTTGTAGAACTGAAAGCTTTGTTATTTTATCCTATTATAATGGAGTTCTATCAAGTAAATGTCAATTCAATCAATAACATGTTTAAAATATAATTAATTTACAACAGCTTATTGTTAAATTTGGATTATTTAGATTTTGTACACTTCCATGTATTTTGTCACTAACGACCCGGGTTTCGCCTTTCGGCATCTTCAGGCATTCGAGCACACGAATGGACTCGAACTGAATCGTGTGCTCGAATGCCTGAAGATGCCGAAAGGCGAAACCCGGGTCGTTAGTGACAAAATACATGGAAGTGTACAAAATCTCAATAATCCAAATTTGATATTGAAATTCCATCAAGCACCCTCAGTCGATGTCTTAAATTATAGCTTATTGTTAATATGCTCTACGACATGTTACTATTTTTCTTCTAAAAATTTCGCTTAAAGCCGATAATAATAATGCAGTTCTGTTGGAAGTTTAATAAAGAATAGGAAAATGTCACATCAACAAACTAATATTTTTGTAAAACTGAATACTTTGATATTTTATCGAATTTCTATAGAATATGTTAGTACTAATTGTATCAATAAATGTTGGTAATAAGAATAAAAGAAACAATGCATCTTGTAAGACAAATAAGCCTTTTTAATATTGAAACGATACTCTCCAGACAAACAAACATGCTATCCCAATATTGATTGTTTACAGAATTTGTATCCAATGTCTCCAAGTGGGAGATTAAGATACGACAATGACTCGGTACAAAAGCAAACAACTCGGTAATCCGCTGCTTCGACTTTGTATTTATCTTCTAGCTGAGTTTATATGCAGATGGAAAAGTAAAACAATGGCTCGGAAGTTCTATGACAATCATATTCATGAAAATACTTTGATGTCACTCTGGAATATAAAATATTGTAACGAAAGCAACATCACAAGGAGACGCTGCCTTCATTTATTATTGCTACCCGTACATACAAAGGGCATGAATTTTACAATTCGTTTTATGAAAGTTGATATATTTACCTATTTAACACAAAAGTAGACAGAATATTCGTTATTTATTATCATGGTACTATAGAAATGTGAGGCAGATTTATTTCAGTGAGTTGATATTTGAAATGTTAAATATCATCACGGCACTACCAAATTTAGTAGAGTAAATTAAGTAGAGCAAATTAAAAAGAGTAATTGATGAAAACGTTAATTTTCTTAACACCCACGGCTCTAGATATTGTGAATGGTTCAAATATTTTTCATTTTCATACGTTTTATGACTTACGAGGATTCAAATTTGACATTAAAATTCCATCAAGCACCGTCAGTGGATACCTTAAGTTACATGAGATAAATTAAAATCAGAAAAGTCACTCGAGGTCAACTCGAAGAGAAAAAACAACACAAATACCCATGTCCAAGATCTCAAATTGAAATCTAAACGTGATACTGACCTGGACGGGACTCGCACCCACTTTATCGCCAGAGTAAAGCTTTTACCATTAAACCACAGAGCCCGATTTATATTCAAGCTATTTGAATGAAAAATAATACTCATGAGTTATATCGGACTATTCTTTTAAAACATAACAAAATATATTCATTTTCAAGCCATTATATACGAATTTATACGAAGTAAATTATGAGAATTATAAAAACTTCCTTCAAAGTTAAAATGTCCAAGAGGCATTGTTCGTCAACAATATTAAAAAAACGACCAGCAGTTGACTATAACTGACTGTTTTTGTGCGTACCGGCAAATGATTTGACTTGCGATAAGCCATATCATTTTTTTAAATGAAATATTTTTTTTTATTGGTTGATGGAATATTTACAAGCCTTGTAAATAAATGTATTTGGTTGCTTCTTTTCTCACTAAAACGTATTTGAAATGACCTTTATCGTAAATAACCTCTCCCATAATATTCCGTTGTCAAATGTTTCATTTTGTGATCAAACTAAATGTAATAATGAAAATAAAGTGTGTTTTTAGTTGTAATGCAAAAAATCGTATACAATACAATGCACTATAGAATAAACATGTAAATGATATTGAATCATTCTTTATTAAATAGAATTTTCATATTTTTTGATAAAAAAAATATCGTCTGAAAAAATAGTTCATTCGCAGAAAAGCCATTACTCATTTTCGATGAGAAGTGTCATATTTAATGCCATGTTTCGTATAAAAGATTGATTGAATGCATACCACTTTATTATTTCGTACAAAGAGAAATAAAAAGTCTAAGGATTTACGTTTTATGTGTCGAAATGATACAAATATAACGATGAATTTATATAATGCAATTTATATATTCAGAGTCAATGCTTTTAATACAGTCATATTTTCGACAAGCCTCATTTGAGACGTTATTTGCTATTTAGGTTCAGTGATATTTTCTATCTATAAAGTGGACCATTTGAAAGATAACAAGTTCAATAAAAATTATTCGACTGCAATTAACATTGTTTGCTCACAATACTGTATCACAAACACAACTTACGGTAAATCATTACCTCAGAATGTAATTTATTTTTTGATTCAAATTTGAATTATTGAGATTTTGTACACATCCATGTATTTTGTCACTAACGACCCGGGTTTTGCCTTTCAGCATCTTCAGGCACTCGTGCGCACGAATGGACACGAATTGACTTGGTCAATTAGAGTTCATTTGTTCGCTCGAGTGCCTGAGAAGACCTAAAGGCGAAACCTGGGTCGTTAGTGACAAAATGCATGGAAGTGTACAAAATCTCAATAATTCAAATTTGATATTGAAATTCCACCAAGCACCCTCAGTCGATGTCTTAAATTATTTTTTAATGTTTATTTCAGTTCATGATATGATCTATATACCCAACCTTCCAGTATGGACTCTTTCTTAAATTGATTTTTAAATCGATTTACGGATTTGTATGCATATATATCTGTTATGTTTTAAATTTCCTAATATCTATACAACGCTAAAAATGGGACGTAACAATAGCAATTAACTAACTACAAGTTCTGTCATAACGATATTTTTATTCCTTACTCTTCTCTCAAAAAGAAAATGTTGAGTGTAGGAATAAAAAGCAGCCATCATTGAAAAATTTAAAAAAAGAAAAGGTTGAAATTAAAATACATATTTTTTATTGTTTGGAATTAGCTGTTCGCTATAAACTGTCAATTTAAAAAATAACAATTCAGAATATAAATCAACTTAAAAATAATCAGTTTTCTTTGTTCACTTAAAATTTTGATATCATTAACTTTCCGATTAAATAAAAAAAACCTGAAATATTTTAAGTAGCATTGATACTAGCTTCAACAGAATACATACATATTTATATTCTCTCCATTAGAGTATGCATCTCCTCAGGAGCAATTCCCGGCGGTCTTTATTAGTAATATCTCTAAGCTAGAATACTAACAGTAATATCTAAGCATAGCTTTCATATTCACTATGTTTTAAATATGTAAGCAAATAATATGCGTTGGAAAATAACTGGTGTGTAATACAATATTTTTAATCCGAGCAAAAATGAATATGGTCTTCCTTAAATTTTATTAAATAAATAATGAATGCCATGGAATTTATTTTCTACCTACGTTGACTGATTACAAGAATTATCCCTCTCCTTATTAATTATTTTATTCCTTAAGATTAAATTCCCCGTTTTGGATGTGCATATTTACTTTAAAGCAGAAATCCTATTTGGCAATTTTCTCTCAAACAATACGAAGAAACGTCTACATGACAAATTATATGAAATAGATGATACAATATTTAGATATCAAATAGAAGAAGAATAAATAGACAGAAGCACGTTTCGAATTATAAAGATAAGACAATTTATAATAATGCATTATTCATTTTAAGCTGGGGTCAATCCACTGCTGGATGAAGGCCTCACCCAGCTTCTCCATTAATAATGCATTATACCAGAGTGTAATATCATAACTATACAGCCAACTTTAATTATTTCGGATCAGTTCGAGTTGAGTACTGCAACATTGATACAGTAATTGATTTTAGTTTTATTTTAAAATACAATAATTTTTTTTTTTTTTTGATATTTTGTATAATTTTTTTTATATAATTTAAAATTTTTAAAATTAAAAAAAAATATACGGCATTACAGCTGACAGCCAATCCGCCAAATATTTTGAAAATTAGAAAATCATACGAGATTAATTCGAATTTTTAGAAGTCACTCATGTCCAAGATCACAAATTTAAATTGAAAAAATCTTAATTTGATATTGACCTTTTTGGGACTTGAACCAGGACCCACCTGATCGCTAGGGTAAACACTTACCACTAGACCACGGAGGCCGGCATTTTGTTGGTTATGATAAATCCGAAAGATAAATTAAGAATGTTGAATGCAGCAAAATGCTTAATAATTTACTGTGATTATAATTAACACATACTTACGATGATACATTCACTAAATTCGTTACAGGAAGGCATGTTTTCAGTTGATTAATACCCTAACTTTAAAAATGATAATAGCCATTCAATCTCGAGCGTTCATCGTAAAAAGTCCTCGACAAAAAATGGTATAATCCGAAATGAAAATAAAAAAATAACAAAATGATAGAAACGCAATGAACAATGGTGGCAGTTGGCCATTTTGCTTTACGCTGACACCAGGAAACAAGATATGATTCATGACGTTTTATTTCGCCTTCCGACAGCCAAGTGAAATGAATTGATGGTGGACGATCTAACCCACTTGTCAGATCAACTAAGTATCAACCGTCATATAGATTTTCGGTTATCCGACATTAGTGAATATCTGGAAAATTTATACGATATTAAGGAAAAAGAGTGTCGTTTTAACAAATCGTTCATGTAAATTACATCTTATTTGTTCAATAAAGCAAGCTGAAGAGCAGAACAGCGTTTTATGGGAATATTTTGTGCAATCCAATTATGATGCAAAATAAAACAGTCATCATTTATGATCAATAACAGTAGAAAATTTAAATCTGTATGTATAATTTTAGAAGTGTATTGCGTAGAATGTTATAAGCAGCTTATCGCTTTGTCAAATTATTATTAAAAACTATACAGAGCTAAGCATTATTAGAAAAAAAATATTCTCTCTATATTCAAATTATTACCGGTTTATATTATTTAAAAAAAATCTTCAATACTGTTTTAGTAATAATTATATTGTGTATACTGTATAGATAAAGTTTTGGTTGTATGTAGCACGCAATTCTTTTAGAAAACGAAAGTTAGTCAAAATAGAAGGTATATGTCGACAGGGTAGTTAGCCAATTTCTTTACGCGCTGTTTAAAGGAGTAATTTATAAAGGATTAAAAATTATTCGGGATAGCCTTAGTTCGTATATTGATGATATATTAATTCCTAAATATTTATAGAATGAAATCACAAAGGGTGGTGAAATATTTTTTTAAATATTTAACAATATTTTTGCACAAAGAATTTCGAAAAAGGTTTATTAAAATATACTGTGTATTACATTTTTTGCGGTATTCTTCTGCTATCAACATGATCATCCTATTACGATGCGATTCAAAGGATGATATCCTTCACTTCTGAAATCCACTTGGATTATGGCCTAAAAAAGTGGTGGTAAACAAGTGAGCCAACAATTTAATAAATAATATGAAAGCAAGCAGAGACCTGACCAACCATATTTAAGCTATCCAACCTGATTCAAAAAAGCTTTTATAAGTTCAATTCTACTCACTCGCAGTATGACGCCGCATATTTCTAAATGGCCTGGAAATTTACCTTTTTCCATATCAAGTCAGCATGGCTGATTGGTTCAATGGAGTTACAAGTTGGTTTCGTTACGTTGTGTTTGTTTGCCAATGTTTTTTGCCGTCTTTTTACATTCATACCTGAGCAGAGCTGCACTGTACTGATTTTGTACTGGAGTTGTCGTAAGACATATGAATGTTAGAAGTCGGTGATTGACAGAGGAAGGTGGAGGAGCTACTAAAGAGGAAGAGATTAGTCCAGGCGGCCAACGTTCAGCCGGACTGTAGCTACAGAGAAGGATAAAGTTTAGTATTATAAGACAAAATAAATATTCATTCAAGTTAAATCGTGAATATGATGACATTGACTATCACTGAATTGAGGCATACCATCGTCACCGCTAACGTCCGCACGATTAATCCCGACAGTGTGGGATTACCTCGTCAGTTTGTGTGTCGAAGTTTATGTATCAAAAGGGAGCATTTCTGTACGCAGACATACCTTATTTGTATTTAATTAACAGGTGTCAAGCAGGCCACGCCAATAGTAATAATGTGTAAATATGTAATGAGGTATTAAACCTATAATTGAATTATTAAACTTGCTATTGTGAACGAATCAACGTTTTTGATAACAATGCCATCAGAAATAAGACTGGTTGGTCAAAATACTAAGAATTTTTACTGTCAATTTTAAGAAATACAATTTGAACCGTTGGTGCCGTAAAGATTTCTACCACATATTCTAATTTTTTTAATGAAATGATTTAAAATAAAACTCTGTTTGTTTTTTCATCCCAAAGTTATATATCTAATTGTACTTTTCTGGATTCTAGATTATTTTTTTACATATTTAAGCTTATGCAGGAAGACACTTCAGTATAGTAAATTCCTGTCACATTGGTTTTCTCTTAGAAATGCGTTGACAAGTTAATTAAAAGGAGTTTAACCTAATAAAATCTGAATAATTATTTCACTTGTATGTTGTATAATAAAGTGATGTCCTAACATTATAACGGGTACAGAGTAATAATATCCAAAATATCAAACGAAGTATTGCATTACCACATTATTTTTTTAAATCTTGAAATTAAATAACGTTTTATTGAAAAAGTTTCTTTAATATAGTGGTTTTAAACTGTAATTAAATGCGTTATTCATAAAAAATTATAAAATCGTAAAGAAATAACTGTGTGCATAAATGGTTAAAAGTTCAATTTTGAATGCAATATTGAGAATATTATAATTATAGTGAATTTGTGTAACTCCCTTTAAATTTGCACCGAAAAGTTATGGAGCCAGAAATTATCAGAGATCAACACCACAACTCAACGGTTATTTATTCGCATGCAATTTTGCAAAAGTTTACCGCCGAGCAGATATCCACAATAATCAATAATACAACTGCAAACTAAAATCGCAAACACATTCGAAGTTGACGTAAAGCTGAGAGAACTTTCAGCGGAGCTTTCGACTTCGCCAACGCCCTGCGAATCTCAGAATTTTGTCACCGCCTTGGAATATGTGGGTATACCAAGAAAGCTCTGCTATGAATACATATTTCAACTTTGTTTGTGGGAAACAAGCGAAGCGCGCCCCGTTGATATGAAATTTCAGCTGCGGGGTTTCCGCCAATTATTTTCGAAGCTCTTGAATATTGTGTTATCGTCTTTGAACTAGGTTACATTCTGTAACGGCTTTAACTGGAAAAATAAAAATGCTCACATTGTTAATGTCTTCAAATTAAGATATCCTGATTGCTGTTTTATTTCTCACTGCCTAATTGAATTCCCGCTTATAATTAAGAAGTATGGCTGATATGATTTTATTCTACAATCTCACTAAATATTAATGAGAGTCATTATTTATATGGATTGGAATATTTCATTTTGAAAAATTTACACAACAATCTGATCAAAGTATTCTGACAAATAAACAAGACAATTTTTCGGACACATTTCATTGATGAAAGTGACAAATGCATTCTATACGAAGACTGAAGAAGATAACACATTCATTTTATTAATTGAAGTAGTGAGCTTCAAATTGAAATGGGTAGCAAAGCCATGTTTTTAAATTTACAAGAATTATAAATGAATAGTA
The DNA here is from genome assembly GCA_022494535.1 of Himalopsyche phryganea. Lineage (NCBI taxonomy): Eukaryota > Metazoa > Arthropoda > Insecta > Trichoptera > Rhyacophilidae > Himalopsyche > Himalopsyche phryganea. Next base: position 1,997,702 of record JAGVSL010000043.1, on the reverse strand, counting down.
ATGGCCACCGGCGTAGCAAGGGGAAGGGGGCGTCCCGCCCCGGGCGGCATTTTCGAAGATGAATAAAAAATTTCGTCGGTAAAAATAAATATTTTTTTTATATTTACATAATCAATTCAAGTAATCATGTTTCATTTCCATTCATCATGTTTACTTCTGTCTAATTTGTGACTCGCTGACAAAATATACTTTCCTAAGGGCGACATTTTTGTAAACGAGTAGAAAATTTTATTGGTAATAAACAAATAAGAAGATTTATGGCTGGTGATTCGCTGACGAAATATATTTCTTTTCTAAGATCTAAAAATAATCATGAAGCCTCAATGTTCAGTATTTGCGACAATGCTTTTAATTTATTTCTCGCATAGGGGCTACTAGCTGTGAAAGACGTTATTCGATAATGAAATTGATAAAAAAGAAACATTTAATATCAACGCAATTTGCGATTAAAAACATACTTTCAATAGCACACCAACTGGCAGATAAAATAGATTTCGACAATGTTCCTAACGATTTTGCTAAGAGAGACGTGAGGAAAAATAAATTTCTTATAATTTTTTTGAATGTTACTTTAGTAAAATCTATTGAATATCTGGTACTTAATCGATTCACAATTTTTAATTTGTTATTCACAATGTATACATATTAATGTATTGTACATAAATAATTTTATATTTCCATATTAATAATAAATATTAAATTTATTTAAATGGCTTATAGATTTATTTGTTTTTGACATAGTTGAAAAACAAACCCGTGGGAGCATAAAAATTTAATATTAAGTATAACATCTGTAAATAACAAGATTGTAAAAAAACATTTTTGGTAAAAAATTATTAATATTAAACAGAAAATTTGTCAGAATTGTAAAAATATAGTATGTTTTTCATGAAATTATATCTAATTTTCGTAAAAAATTTCTGCGTACGGCACAATGTTTTGCTTCATAATGGTAACAAAAAATTTTGGAAAAAGGTGTGGGGGGCGATACAAACCCTAGCTACGCCACTGGTGATGGCTATTGTGACATTCGAGATCGTCATAAATATGATAAAATATATAGATGTACGCATGCCACCAAAATTTTATCAGAAGAAGAATCAATTAAATATTATAGACACATTAAAAAATAGATTCGTAGACATTTTTTTGACACTACACTATATAAAGAACTTTTTATCTTTATAAATAATTAGAACTATAATTTGGCCACATCGTTTTGGTTTTAAAGTGTCAAAATACTTAAATCTCCTGACATCCTGTTACTAGAGGCCATGAGCGAGAGAGGTGGCAAAAAGAGCGACAGAAATGCTACATTAAACTTTAATTAATTGCAAATGGTGAACTTTTTAGGTGAGACTAAAGTTGGTGTTAAGCCCGAACTTACAACTTTTAAATCGTTTTTAACTACTTAAAGATAAGTGACTGAACTCATGAAACATACAATCATGCAGTGTTGAAAACAAACTGTTTTTATCATCTCACAATAGCTATAATCTCATAAAAAGAAGATTAAAAGCAGTTATAGCTTTTTGTGAATTTATTGTATACTTTTATAGTAGCTAATTGTTTTATTTCAACCACACCTATATTTTAATGGTTAAAAAATAATTAAGCGAATTTCTATCATCCGAAGGGAATACCTATCACACTACTAGTTCCGATTTCACACAAATTTAATATAGCGAGTATTGTGACACATCAAAGTTATGGCAGCAAAGTAAACTACCAGATATTTTGAATTTTATATCATCTTAAGAGATCGAATGGAGAAGAAATGTACAAACACAGATACCTTAAATTTGGATTATTGAAATTTTGTACACTTCCATGTATTCTGTGTATTTTATTAAAAATACATGGAAGTGTACAAAATCTCAATAATCCAAACTTGATATTGAAATTCCATCAAGCACCCTCTGTCGATATCTTAAATTATACAGATACCTTAGATTTAAAACTGTTGAACAATTAAGTTATGCTTCTTGCTACGAGTTTAATCAGAAATTTTTGATAGTGGAACTCATATTAATCACAAGGACATACTTGTTACTAAAATGAGAGCTAGGAACGTCTCAAGAGCAATTAAGTAAGCATTGAATTGATTGCAATTATTGTTTGTATTGTGCTGAAATTAATAAAAAAGATACAATGGATAAACTTCTTTGGGTTGATAACAACTTGATTGTCCAATAGTTTTTTTGTGTTAAAGCGTAAGAGTTTCAAGAGAGTACGTAACTACTTTTACAATATTTTTCAAATAAAAAAGAAAACGTTAAAAGCAAACAAGTTTTTCACTTCCAGTTTATAACTATGGAATGAGATATAATATAGATTACAACAAGAACAAAATAGATTGTGAATTTATTATTATAGCTAGAAACAAATTCTTACATTTGAAATAATTTGACATGAAACGACTCTGTGTAAAATTCATAGAAGCGCTCGTTCCGTGTATTAAATAACTAATGCGAGAAGTTCATAGTCAGTAAAGTTAATGCGTAAGACACCCTCTTTTGGAATATTGTAATTTCCTTACTAATAATAACTCAGATCTGTCACATCAATGCAAGCAAGCCAGTAGACTTACTTCAAAAGTAATCCCAGAGCAAATTAAATTATTGCGGATAGTAATTTGTCGCACACGGCACACTGCCAACGCGGTTTAACGGGGTAGAATGATACAGGTAAATGATGTTGTTTAAGCAGGTGAAATTTAATTGTTATGGATTGTATAAATGTGAAGATAGAAGAATATTTTCTATTTACCCTACTTTATGAAATGTAACTGATGAAGGGTGAAAAATCCATCGTTTATACTATATGAAAATACGTGTTCATTATTTTATATTCTTACGCATCGAATAACTTTGAACTAGATGCAGCGAGTAAAATAATAAATAAACCAAATCAACTACCATCGAAGGAATTTATTAGGTCATTCACTACGGGCCATTTTTAGCTGGAAACAAAAATATTTTTTATTTCCTCGGTGAAATTTTAAAAATAATATTCTAACGTAAGGTGCAGATTAAAAAATAATTGGTGAACATTTTCAAATGTTTTATATTTTTAATAATGCGTTAAATATTTGTCGTGACATCTCTAAAAAGATTTAATATAATTTAAGAGATCGACTGAGGGTGCTTGGTGGATTTTCAATATCAAATTTGAATTATTGAGATTTTGTAGACTTCCATGTATTTTGTCACTAACGACCCGGGTTTCACCTTTCGGCATCTTCAGGCATTCGAGCGCACGAATGGACTCGAACTGACAGACAGTAAACAGTGTCTAACGTTGTGTCTAAAGTTGGAAAGCGGCAATTCGCCACTCTGTTAATGCGTTGTTTACAAAATAAGGATTAAGACGATTCTCGAAATTTTAACTCAGGTATCAGTGTGAATCCTAGACTTATAATATTTTATCTCGTAAATAATATTTGTCGTATTTGTGTCTTCTATATAAACGTTAGACACTGTTTACTGTCTGTCAGTTCGAGTCCATTCGTGCGCTCGAATAACTGAAGATGCCGAAAGGCGAAACCCGGATCGTTAGTGATAAAATACATGGTAGTCTACAAAATCTCAATAATTCAAATTTTCAAAAATCTAAAAAGATTCTAAAACATTGATCACGTTGGCACGTATAAACTCAAGGCGTATAAAGTCATCCATAATAAATGTGTTTTCACAAGTAAAAATGTATGTCTTTTAGATAGGTCCCGAATTAATGGCTTATAGTTTAGATGAATAAATGAGCATAAGGAAAGAGTATTCAATGTAACTCGATATGAAATTATTTATAAACTAAGTCTCAATAACTGTTAAGAAATAATAAAGTGAATTAAAGAAGCTTATATACCAAATACACTCTACTAACATTAAAATGGGTAAGTTATAGTACTCGTGGAATAACCACTTTACAATAATCAGTACAACAATCAAGGTACTAGGATTTTCCCAAAATGCATGTCAAACGTTTCAAGCTGATTGTATCGCCACCTAGTCAAAAGAGCACTTAGACTTTCTTTCAACGCAGGCAAACTTTGAGACATTTAGTAAATTTGTGTCCTTATATGGAGGGTGGGAGAGTATTAAGTCATTGCCTGCAATGAAGATCCCATGTTTGAATATACAATGCTGTTTGCAGGTGTGGTAATCGGTTGTAATGTGATTAGAAGTATAAAACGTATGACTATTATAAACAAGCTATTAACTGATTACAAATTATTAAGGGGAATCTAAATTTAAACCTAAACGCAATATGTTCTGTTTATTTAAATATTAAATTTCTATTGAAGTTCACAAATGTTTATTTGTATGAACTTTGCAGATTCCTTTAAAAATACAAGCTAACCATTTTAACGTTTAATACGGAAATAAAAAGTCAAATATTGACTTTGTATAGTAAACAATTTTGATCATACGCACAGCCATAAATGGATTCATTGTTTCAGTATTTTAATAACTGTGAAGTGTTTGTATTTAACGTTGCAAGTGTAAAAATATGTGAGTGATTATTTAACTTTATTTTAAATTATATTTTAAATTATTAGCTGTATATCACGGGTACATTTATTATTGGAATATTCAAAAAAATAAATGAACCAACCAGTGATAAAAAATAATATGTTGTCTTTTTTGGAAAAGTTTTTTAATGCATGTTTTGATGCAAGTTCAGTGGTTCGGATAGATTGATCAGTGGCTAGATAATTGCTGAATATTTTCGTCATCCTAAAGTACATCAACAGATGAAAATTGACCAAAGGACTGAACAAGCTAAAGCCACCTATTAGTGAAAACGTGTGCCGGAAAAAATAATGACCTATAATGAAAGTATCGATGACGGTGGCTAAATGATAGCACTCCATTACTTTAGTGACAATACATTTTTGTGGACGCGGATTTGAATATCAGAATGGATATTTGTAACTTTCAATTTATTTAGTGTAATAATATAGATTTTTGTGTTGTTTCCATTTCTAATTATCCTCCTTATCCATTTCTGAAAACGAGATGAAGGTTCCCATTTTCCAATTTTTTCTATCTCTGAACACTTAATTACATTTATTATGTTGAAATGCTCCACATGATCCAAATGGCTCCGGCGTCAATTTAGTGGTTAAATTCATCTTTATTTTTAGTTGTTTTATCTATAAAAAATGGATTTTGAATTGATTATAGAATGACTTAAGATGCTATTACATTGAAAGATTGTATGGGAAAGGTGACAAAACGTGAAAATCATTGCTATATTTATATCAAGTCCGCTCCCAATGTGAAGCATATGGCCTTGTAATGGAGGTAGCTTGACAGATTATTTTTCTACGAGAACTGTTAGTTACACAGTTGCTCCACTTCTCTTTATTGAAGAGAGTAGTTATAGAAAGATAGACATGACTAGTAGTTATCTAACCGCTCTCGCAACGACCTGTTAATGGGGTTGGATGATTGGGAGAGAATACAAACATCACAATCATCCATGCCATAGAATATAAATCCATATATCGATCAAAAAATAATTTACGAAAATGTTTCTACTGGGATTCGAGTGAATGAAAAACGTACCGGCAGCCAACGACGTTGACCACTCCACCATAGACCCGAAATATTTTATTACCATTTTGTATTTGAATACCATTAAATTTGTTTTAAAAAAATATCAAAAAATTTGTTTTGTTGGGAGATTGGAATTATCGACAATCGCTTAAATATGGGAGAAAAACCAAATCAACCCTGACACCGGTCATTTTTAAACATATATATAATGTGAACTAAAATAGTAAACGGAAAATAATTTATAACCCATTCCAAACCTTTCCATTTGGATGTGATATTATTATTTTAGCGTCATGTAGCTTTGTATAAATAATTATCAGAAATGTTTTAATAAAAATGAGAGATGCGTTTATCGTGTATGTAATTAAAAGTGGCATAAATATCATTTATTTCGTTGATTTATGAGTCTGATTGAAATTTTCATGTGATCGCATTATTGAAAATGGATAAAGGCTTACAAATTCTGTCGCCATCACTATTTTATTTATCGTGTTCAATTTATTTTTTATTGAATTTTGGTGGTGTCGATTTATTGTATGATTAACTATGCCAATGATATAAAAAATGATAATATATACATTTCATTGAGTATTGCGTTTATGTGTTTTATGACTAGGTTATTATTATTTGGTAGAAATTCAAAACGTTTCCAGACTGCAGAAACAATCGTTTATTAAATTATTTAGCTTTAATTTATTAATTCGAACGTAAACCATGTTAATTGAGGGAACATATACAGAAATAAGCATATTTGTACAATTTGAGGTATCAACTCAACATGCATGATAAACTTTTGATATCAAATTTCATGATGTGTACTAAATAAAAATTACACAATATTGTGCGGTAAATGGGTATTTGCTGTGCTAGAATTACCTTTTATTTGAAAAAATAAAACAAAATTTTAATTGTTTTACTACTACATTTATATTATGATCAGGATCGCTTTCAATCATAATATAAATTATTGCATTATTGACTAATAAATTATATTTTATATATATGGTGCCATGTTAGAATATATATTTCATAACTTGATAACACTCGCAATCTCGTCCTGATCATTATACAAAATATGGAAATAGTAAAATCTAAATTAGGTTTTATTTTTTGTATATATTGAAGTGTTAGTTAACCTTTCCACCAAGAGATGGTAGTTAACACTGTAAAAGTGACTCTACATTATCGTTAGAAAAATCTATTACCACGGATTGATGATATGAAAAAGCTCTGTGGAATAATAAAGCAGTACACAGCATTGAACCGAATATATCATAAAATACAAAGAGATATTAGTAATTACATTTTCATCCAACAGATCAACAAAGACTGAATTCGAGGATGATGTAATGTTTTTAAATCTCCATTATTTTATGTCAAGCCTTTGTAATTGGATTCTGTTGATTAATGTAATATCAAGAAAAGTAACATTTACCAAATCTGATATCAGTAAAATCAAGATAAGGATATTTATTCCAATGAATTCATGAAGATGCTAAATTATATGAATCAATTTTACTATTTTATTAAACAAGTAGATTTCTATCATTTGATTGAGAAAATCTTTTCATAAAGGAGTTGTTGTATAATAGATGGTAATAAAAGCTTTCGTTTACGTAAAAATCTTCATTGTTGAAAAGATAATATCATTTATTTTTTATTGCAAATATGGTAAAAGTTCTTACAAAAAAAATGATAATAGCGGATTTTATCAAATTATTTTTATATTTAAGTCACAATTCAAAATAAATCATAAAAGTTGTCAGCAGTACGAAGTGTACGAGTTGTATAAAATTTGCGTCGTATTTGGGAAAGACATATTCCCGCAAATGACTGGAATACCAGAAAGAAAAATATTTTTTCTACAACACAAATCTCCATAAGTGACGTTTTTCAAATGAGTCGTCTCAACCAAATGGGGACATAGGGGGTAAGACAACAAAATAAAATGAATAAATAAACGATGAAAATATTCCGCCCTGAATTGCAAACGACGGCTTCTGTCTTATTCGTCTTGTGTAAATATTCTCAAACTTCCTTAATCTACCAAATAAATTTTTATTGTAAATAATATTTTATGGAAAGAATTATATCGGGATAAAATGCTTGAATGTATTATGGTAGATTATATTCCTTATTTATGTTGTTTATTTTGTTTTTAATGTTTAAGTTAAAAGACATACGTGAATGTATACTAAACTTCTAAATAATTCAATTAAATGATTCCGAATATGTTAATTACAATGTTAACCCCACATCCTTCATTTCAAAAAATTAACATCAAATGAATGAAGAACGGATTAAAATATAATTTAAAATATTTTGAATTCAAAAAGGATCATAACCATAAATAATAACACTTTTTTAGTTTCAAACATTTCAGTATTGTTTTTATTATATTAGGTTAAACGAGCATTCAATAATATCAAACAAACAAACAAATAATATTTAATAATAATTATTGGTATTGTACACATGAATTTAAGTCACTTCTAATGATTTGAATATGCTAATATGTGGACGTTTACCTGACATAACATCTGTTTTTTAGAATATGATAAAGTGATGAAAAACATATTTGTAACTTCACCTTTGGAAACGTGTTAATAAATGTTTAAAAACTATGTGTAATGAGCTCAGCTAGTGTACTCAAATACTGTAGAATATTTCAATGCCAGTTCGGAACAAATATTTCGTAAGAACTAAAATAAAATAAAGATTTCATTACATCATATTATATGCCAAAACAAGAACAAACAAGATTATTAAATGACGTTATCGAGACAGTAATTGATAACGATTAAGAGCTGAAACTTTTTCGTATTTATTTACGTTTTATTCAATGGAAATATGGCATCTGATAGATTGAAGACGACTTATTGACAGTCCATTATTACCATTAATTATCGAAGCGAATCAATCTCACCAAACCAACTGTAATTAATATTAACGATAAAAGGTGGCTAATGGAACATCATTAATTAATCAAGATATTGTTGACATATCTATCACCAAAGATTGGCCAAGATATTAATTTTGTTTGAAAGCAATACTACACCATACACTCTTTGATCCAACAGTTAATGACGTGGTCGATACATAAAATTGCCTTTCTTTTTAGGTATCTTTGGTAGCATTAGGTATCTTTTTAGGAAGCTTTAGGTATCTTTGAAACACAAGAAACTATATTTTTCTTTCTTCTTGTCCACGACTATGATTTTAACGGCAAGAAACGCATATATATTATAACGAAGACAACACCTCTTAAAGGTATCGTTTATATCGATTTAACTGTGTGTATTAATTATCACCCACTGTAGATATAACAGTTATAGACGAAATAATATTTAATGCTATATTCTATAACATTACAATAAAAAAATAATCTGATATCGCATATTATTATATTGTGATGTTGGTTTTTCTGTATTTTAAGAAAATTTATCAATCAGAATTAATTTTCGGCGTTAGTCGTAAGTATGGAATATTAAGACAACCCGTATTCAATAAATATAAGAGAGAAAATAAATCAATATGGGTACCAACGATCGGTGTGCGGTGGATGTATATTTATTTCTATCACATAACCTCACTTGTGTATAAGCAAGTAGGATACAAGAGCTTGCGCCTGCATGCCTTTGTATCTCGCTCGTATCCTTCACTTTACATGTGATTGAGCAAGAAAGATAGAAATTCAGTGCATGCGCCTGGTAATTATCCATTTCCGTTAAGATGTGATTACTGTGAGTAAGCGCTTGAAAGATATATAATAAATTACTTATTTCAATGTAAAAATAAACATTCGATTGAATATCGATTATTTTGATTTGTGACAAATTTTTTTACTGAAAAATCTTATAACATTTGAACACGCATTTCTTCAATGGTTAACATTGCTTGAGTGGGCCGATTAAATAAATAAGGTATATAATATCCCAAGAGAATTTAAGGGGTAGTATTGAAAATAATGAAAAGAAAACGGAAAGACATTCAATCAGTTACAAATAGACGGTGATTGATGTTGGCAATAGTATAAACTATTTATTCTAGATAATTAATTGCGAAAAAATGGAAACTATAGCTTTTGGGAAAATGACCCGGCGGTAAAGAAGGCAAAGCCTAATAATATTATGAATTATTTTATTTGTTTAACTATTGTGTATGAAGTATTTTTGTTTAATTTGATGTATTTTTTAATATTTGAATTATGTTTTGTGATTGGCTCAAACTGACTTCGTTTTGGATTTAGGGTTTTTATTCGTTTAAATGTTTCCTAAAAAAGTATCCAACAGTTATTCATTTCAGCAGAAATCTCTATTTTAGATTGTATAGTAAAAGAAAAACTTCAAAAGTAAAATCAGTCATAGATAACATTCTTTATAGTATAATTGAAATATTTCTATAATGTAATCCTTATTTGAGAATTTATTATTTTGGAAAGAATGCAACGAAATGCATTTCTGTGAATTTAGCAGTTTGAGATTCCCCGTCTCACAGACATTCAATTTTATTTCCTGCAGACATTTTGTTTTATTTTCCGACAGACAAGAGGCGCGTTCGCACCTGCTCCCAAAAAGCCGGCCCCGCTTTTCTTCATAACGCAACGGCAATGTTATATGTATAATAATCGCCGTTATTAGCGAAAATGAAAATTTCATTTTGCCCCCAGGTCTTTTGTTTTGCCGTTATGCCGTTATATAGGGTAACGCAGTGGAACACGGGCGAGCGGGCATTTGCGTTTCTTCGTCAAATTGGAATCGTCGTTTCTAAGTCACCATTTTAGGGGAAACATAAAGCGATGGAAGTGCGTCGTTATTATGAAAATATGGACAGAAATTTATAAATCGTCAAGAAAATTGTCGATGATTTTTATTAGCCATTTTTCTAAAAGTTCGGCCAGCTTCTATCCAAAATTGTATAATATTCATCCTTCTATTTTATTTATTATCACGTAAACAGAAGTCCAGATAAAATACATACTTGTTTGCATTTGTTTAGCAGTAATATATAGTTATTCAATTAAAATTATGTATCAAGAATTATTGTGAATTCAAAAAAAATCCATGTTTTATATTCTAAATCAGATTTGTTTGATTGGACATTTAAAATATTTTTTTTGTAAAAATGATATAATGTTAGAATTTAATCAATACAACTTTGCAGAGGAATCCAAATTTGGCAAAAAGCAAGACGCTGACTGAATTATTCAATTAAGGCTTATTCCATTGCATTGGAGTAAAAAAGTGTTGTATTTATTTCACCGGCAAAAAAAAATACTACAGTGGTTGTATAAAACATCAAAAATTTAAAAATATGGTGTAGAATTTTGAGCTATATATGTTTATATTTTTTATAAGTTTGCTCACACAAATTTGGTTTTCGTTGTAAAAAGTCCTAATGGTAATCTTCGTCATCTTTTGAGCTACGGCACATAGTAATTCCATACAGCTTAACAAAGCAGAGCATTCGATGCAGCTATGCCATCTAAAACCCTGAATAAAATGTGTTAATGTATCTGTCAAATATCAAAAACAGGATTACATTAATATAATTTAAGATATTGAGTGAGGGGAATTATATCAAATTAATTCGTTAATTTTTGGATTTACACACGTTTTGTCGCTAATGACTCGGGTTCAGCCTTTTCGACTAACAGACAGTTTGAGTTCATCCGTGTACTCAAATGCCTGAAAATACCGAAAGACGAAATCCTGGTCGTTAGAAACGTATGGAAATGTACAAAATTTGAACGATTCAAATTTTCAAAAATGATAAAATTGTTAAATAGTTCCATTTTGTTATATTCGATCGGAAACAGTGAAGAATCAGTACAATTTATAATATAATTGAATTCGAAATGAAATTTTCGTTTTGGCATTTATTAATAAACACCGCTAGACTTGCTGTAGAAGTAAGTTTATTTTCTCTGTGATATAAAATATTTATTTTGTTCAAGAACGCTTTCTTCGTTTGCCACCTGCCGAAAGTCCCCGAAAGTGTAAGCGTCCCGTGTTTGCACACCTTGTGCGTTGTCTCAACGTCTCACTTCGCACCTTTTGTCTCTAGACTTGTCTCGGGCCTTATGTCCCCGCAACATGTCGTTCGCCTGTGTCTGTGGCTTCCAAAGAACTGACGCCTCTCTTTCCTCTAGCAAAACTTATTAAAACACCCCAACCGCGCTCTCTGCAAATATTCTGAAAACCTCAAAGGGCGTATAATATAACTCGGTTTTGTATATGAGATGCACTCGCCTAAATCACATATCGTACATGTCAACCGGTATTGTCATTGCAGTAAAAATATTAAAAAAGCGTCTCGCATTTCTAGTTGCTATGTTTAATTACAATTTTATCATAAGTTTTATGTGCTCTGGTTGAAACGAATATGAATGCAGATGTTATACTGAAGATTTCAGCATTTGTTTAATAATCAAAACTCCGCGAATGATAAACATTCTTTATATTAAGGTATAATAAAAAACGATTGTATAGCTGATTTTTAATGCGTACCCGGGTACTAGTAAGTACCCGGCATGCGTTGCAATTCCACTCAAAGAAAGAAAGGGTTTGTGTTTTAATTCTGTTTATTGAACTGCTTTTGGATTAGAGGTCTGCACAGGCCGAAATTTCATAGACTTACCCGGTTCGAGCCCATCATCTTCAGGTCTGGCCCGACTCGAACCCGAGTTTCAATATCACACTTGTTATAAAGCAATATTTTTGTTTTTCGTCTGGTGCGTACACGAATAAATCAGAAGCTTTTTCCTAGATGTCGCTGTATGTACGTATTTGATTCTTTTTTCAATTTTAGATTTTCAATTTTTTTTTTCTTCAGAACCCTTTACGGGTGTGTGCACAACAATTCACCGAAGTTTCATCGAAATCGTATGAATGGTAAAGGAACGCGTAAAGGACAAACAAACATTTATTTTATATAATATTTCCCGGCATGATCACAATAAGTCCTTCCTGAAAGTTTCGTCGTGATCGGTTGAGTAGTTTAGGAGCCTATAAGATCCGGACAAACTAACAAACCAACAAACAGGCATTCATTTTTATATCCCGCTATGATATAGCTTTCCCGGTATGATCATAATAAGTCCTTCCTGAAAGTTTCGTCGCGATCGGTTGAGTAGTTTAGGAGCCTATAAGATCCAGACAAACCAACAAACCAACAAACAGACATTCATTTTTATATATATAGATCTCTCGAGGAGAATAAATCCATAAACAAATCGTCACCTTAGTGGTGTACTAACCTATTCCAAATTTGTTAATTACTGAGATATGGACTATAATTGTTTTTCAAGTCTTACTTTAAAAAGGTGTTTTAGTGATATCTTTCGCACGATATTCCATAGTCTTTTCACAACTGAATAAAGTGAACTAAACTTACTTATCGAATGGAGATGAACAATTCTAAGCTGCATGGATATATTAGTATTATGAATTTAGTGAGTAAGATCCTTAAGAAAATAATAATAAAAAAATGTTTGAAATAGGTCAGTTTACCAAAAAGGCGACAAAATATGTTTTGTAAAAATATATATGCTTTGAATCTTGAATATTAAATTTGAAGACTTAAAATATTGTATTAAAGCCTCGTTACAGCGGAATATGTAAGTGATAGAGTGTCTGTTGTTTATATCTGATGTCCTTTGTAGAATAAAATAGGTTATCTGAAAGCGTTTTTTCGATTAACACAATAATAAACGACATCTTAAGTTCACACAGAAAGTTCACCTTATTCAAAAATATATGAAACATGTATGATCTGAAGAAGGAATGTGGGTTACCCAAAGTAAATTGTATTGAATCGTTCAATTTCATAATTGTGACGCTTTTTAATGTTTCGTAACTATCGACCCAGTGTTTGTCTTTGAAGTGGAAGTCCACAAAGCGCCCTCGGTCGATAGATTGTACCTATTAATTAGTACCTATATTAATACAAGGGGCGTCTGACAGCTGTCAGATAATACTAGCAAATGATAATTCGAATCCTTTCTCCCAATAATTTGCTTAATTTTTCTTCGACTTTCAAAATTATATTGGGTATTTGTTTTTTAAAAACAGTACAGATTGTTGAGTTATTATTTAAAACAAAAACAACAATTATATTTAGTATACCTAAATGGTATCATAAGTATGAAAAAAATAGAATTTCATAAATATCGTATAAATATTAGTTAAAAATTTAAGTTTCATAAAAAGTGTTTAATTTGTCACAGAAGTAAAAGCTGAATATCGAAACCTTACCTTTATGTATGGCTTTTATTAACCCGTGCCATATAATCAGCATTTTAACGCACTGGCATACTAATTATTCTAATTCATCTGGCATATAAAATTCCATATACCTACAATTATTAACCTAATGCCTACAACATAATTCGGAACCAACACGGTGGTTAAAATAGATATTACAATTTGGATTATTGAGATTTTGTACACTTCCATGTATTTTGTCACTAACGACCCGGGTTTCGCCTTTCGGCATCTTCAGGCATTCGAGCACACGAATGGACTCGAACTGAGAAACCCGGGTCGTTAGTGACAAAATACATGGAAGTGTACAAAATCTCAATAATCCAAATTTAATATTGAAATTCCATCAAGCACCCTCAGTCGATGTCTTAAATTATAAAAGATATTACAATGTTGGTACATCAAATTCAGGATTAAAATTATAATATTGGCTGCCCATGTTCCGATCCGTACAGAAGATTTATTTGAATGATATTGTAGTAAAGGTTTATAATCATTCTCGATATAAAATATTCGCGATGAACGAAATCAGTCCTGATCTGTAATAAAAACTTTGGAGTCATTATAAAAAAAGTGTTTTATATTTATATAATTCTTTTCCATCAATAATTGACGATGCACAGCGTAAGAGTGAATATCTAACGTATTAAAAACAATAATTTTACATTGATTTTTATTCTTTTAACTCATATTTAAAATCAGAGTAATTTTTGCTGTACTGTACCATATTATAATATGATAATAAAATGTTAAACTTTTTAAATGGCATTGCATCGCATTTATCATTTTTCAATAAAAAAAGCACGAACAATTATAAGGAAAGTAAAAGTTGTAAGCATATTCAATTTAATGAATTCATTTTGAATAAAAATTGAGCAAATCAAATTTGATATTGAAATTCTATCAAGCACCCCAGTTGGTATCTTAAATTAAATTATTTGAATGCATTATAATTACTGTTTAAATATAATAACCATCGTGTAAAAACTACCCCGCTCATTACAACTTTGCAATCAAAGACACACCCTTTCACTTTTCTAGCGTACGCGTGAACTTGAATAGTGAGCCTTAGTTAGGAAATCTAAGGGTGAAATAATTGCGCCCCCTTTGGCGATAAGGGATAAATTTGGCAAGAGCACGCGTTTCGAATAGCAATGCAGTGCGACGCCGACGATGCATAGTGATGAGGTTTGTTTGAGGGATCCCAAAAAACACGTAACCTTACAAAAGAGAACTGACTTTTTAAACACACTACAATTCGTTTTCGGTTCTCTTGTACACATGACGAAAATATTCAATACTGTTTGCATAGTGATTTGAAATAAAATAAGGTTTAGTAGGGCAAACAGATAATTTTAAACGTACATATTTTTACGAAGAGTGGATATAATTAAAACTTATGATGTTCATTTTGAAAAATGGTAATTATGGTAAATGAAGATGACGCTATGAGAATTGTTGTGAGAAATTTTTGGAATTCTTAATACTTTGCATGACACGTTTTAAATACACCCGATTCTCGTTTTGCACATGGTATACTTTCCAAAGACTGCCGTGTAAAAAAAGATAAAGGGCACTTATAAAAATGAGAGATACGTTTCATTACTTAAAATACCACCAAATATAAAATTTTCGAACTCAAAAATAGTTCGAATTTATTTGTCATTTATATATAAAATAGTTTCATATATGTTTATTAAATTTACATAATTTGCGATTTAAATTTAATTTAGTATGAGAAAATATTATATCCATTCAGTGTCGCTACTTGACAATAATAGGGGGGATAAAGTTGAATGATGGAAGAGCAATATACATGTGTCAAAAAATAACAAGTCATGCATGAGTTGTAAACACCTGCATCTTAAAATGAGCCAAACGGTAAAAATGACGATTCCAATATTCTCAATAGGCCGAAGTATTTCTAAATATCTACATATACTGTATTTAATAATACTTTTTGTTTTTATAAACATGTAAAAGCAAAAATATAATTGGTCCATTTTTTTAGACCGTGCGAAAATGGTCGTGACAAACGAAAATCGGGTGTAATTAACAAAAACAAAATTGTGAATTTGATTTTTTCACGATGACAGTCTTATCTCATGAAAACTTCCAGAGAGCCTCAACTCTGGTCACCTATTTCTGAAATCGGTTTTTTTACCGGCGTCGTGGAAGAAATTATGATGAATATGGTTACTGGTACGACTTGGGAAGAAGCAAGCTCTTGGCGATTGATAAGTAATCATGGAAACACCATATTTATTTTAACAGGGAGTGAAGTATTCTAAATAAATCTGATCATATTTTATGTAGTAGAAGCAAAACAATCAGTATTTAAATGGTTTTGTTTCATATTTATTATCAAAGGTTTTGATATATGGCATAATTCAATGAACTCTAATTCAACCTAGCAAAAGAATAGCACACCGTAATCAAATTGGCATGTAAATTTATTACGCGAATTGAATACGAGATTCTATTAGATTATTTTATTATGTTGCTGTCCATTAATTTTATTGCTAGATGAAGATTTATAATTAATGATTCATTCGCTTTAATAAAAAATCAATTCGCCGGGAAAAAATACAGAAGTTCATCAATTTGATTGGTTTCGTTTTTGATTTTTTTATGGAATCATTGGGCTTGTAGCCTAATGGGCAATATCGTTGGTTTCGGTTGCAGTGTTCACGGGTTTGCGGCGCAGCCCAGACAGTTCCACCTATTGATTTTTCAATCGAATTATGGAGTTGTGTTCGATGATTAATTAATTTTAATTCCCTCACACATCTCCGACTTTAATAAACGAGCATTCAAACAAGCTAACTATTATTCCGGTCTTACCTTTTTTCTACCGCAACTCAACGAAAACATCATTCATTATAACATAGTTGTATTCAAAATATTCCCATTCAATCAATATATTATTTTATAGACGTTAATAAAAAGCAGAGTCCGCTAATAAAAACTCAGATTTTTTGGTTTCTGAATATTGATATATAAATATTTTTTAATCAATCATTGTTCAGTCACATTAAAAAAATTAAGACTGTGTAAGTAGCAAGTAAGTATTTAAATAAAAAAATATTAATATTTTATCTCTAGAGATTTAATGCAAATATTTTAACAATGAGCTGTAAAAAATAGAAAAGATGCATTGAATATTACGTTTTTTGCGAAACTCCACGAACAAAAGGCAATAACAAAAAATAATATAATTAAAAAGTGAAGAGATACAGCCAGTTGTACAAAGTTCAAAGAAACTTTCAACCGAACGAGGACATAATCGGCTTAAGGATTCGTTTACAAAATGCTTTCACTGTCACGACTCAGGATTTAAGGGCACGGCGGGGATTAGACGTAATAAGTGTCATAGGGAAATATCCTTCTTCAAGGGTAAATAACTAATACTACTTGATTGGATTAAATAAGGTAAACTACCTTTAAAATTAGATACACCAAATTGTGACGTGACAATACGTTTTTGTTAGTTTTGAAAAAGGACAATGCATACGATACAAGATGACGCTAATGCGCCACGCAGTAGACGATTAATAATATGAAGGGCATGTCGAAAAACAATATTGATAATACAAAATTTATGATCATTGGAATTATATTTTCATATCTTTTTATTCCAATTATTAATGTGTAATTTTGAATGACGCATGCGGAATTATACAGATATAAATTTCGATTTTATATTTTAAATGAATTCTATATTTGAACTGTCAAATTTAGCGATAACATAAATAGTATTTAAAACCATTGGCTATCTAAAGTCACAAATATTAAATTTAAAGATATTATTTTATTTTAATAATTGTAATAATAAAAATATATTTGGAATTACAGTACAGTGCATGTATTACTAATTGAGAATGTAGAATATATTTTTAAATTTTAAATCGCATGAAATAAGCTCAATGAGAATAATTTGAAAGTCACTTGAGATTATCAGGACGAGAAACGACATCACAAATACCCATGTTCAAGATCTTAAATTTAAAATTGATATTATTACAACGAGGCCATAGAGGCCAACATTTTAAGTTCAAGTAGGGCTTTTTCTACAATACTTTAAATATTCATTTATATCACCGTACCAGTAGAAGTTGGTAAGTAACAAAATTGACGAAAACTAGGTAAGTGTAGAATACAATACTTGGATATCAATTCTTAGTTTAGAATTAATCAGGTGCATTAATTATTTCAGTTTGGAAAAACACAGTAATTTATTTTATAAATAAGTAAATATGTTGATGCAGATTTATTGGCAAACAATTGTTTCTGTGTATTGACCCCAAATTTGATCAGTGTTAGAGTGACATAAATCTATATGTATTTTGATATCATAATTATCTAAGTGACTAAAAAATTAATCCTACTAGCTGAAATTTTCATTTGCTCTTTAGTACAAACTGTTACAATGTTACTTGCCAACTTTTTCCAGTATGATGAAGATTTATAAACACACTAAAAAATCATAATTTATTAAAATTATGCTTTCTATATATTTCTTATCGACCAGCTTAAAATGGCATTTTTATTAAGCAAACAACCAATACTGAATCATAATTTTCTTTCGTATTGAATGTACAAAACTACCCAAAAAGTGCGAAAATCTTCCTTATTTTGCGAAAAAAAGAAAACATGTTTTTTGTATTTATTTAAAAAAAGTGGGTGACGTAATTACAGGTGACGATGTTGGGATGAATAAATAAAGCCTTTTCGCGTAGCTACCTGCTTGGCGCTTTAAAGTTTCTAAGGAAGCTTTTGCAAATTAAATTCGAAAGACGGGGACGTGTTTCTCTCTGTTTCGTCTTAAAAGATGGAAAAGTTAGAGCCAGGTATCGGTTTATCAATTCGCAGGTATGACTAATTTATACATTGGCTGGTAATTCGTTGAATAAATATAAAGAAGCTTCTTGAGGTGCCTTATTATAGGCTTTACTTAATTTATGAATAATTTAATAGAACAAACTAAACTCTTGTTATTTTTAAATTATCCATTTTATTGAAAGCTTTAGAGAAGAATAGTAAATCTTAACAATTCAATTTATTTTACAAAGCTTTCTTTAACATTTATATAAATAGCAGCATTTTATAGTATTTTCTTTATGAGGATTGAACTTTTAAATTATTATAAGAAATAAGGGAAAAATTCCGTCACAAACAAGAGAGACTTCATATTATATAATATTATATAATTAAAACGCCACTAAACGCTAATAAGATAACGATATCAAAAAAATTAAAAATTTTCATTGTTCGTCATAAGAATGTCCAATAGAAACCAATATTATTTCAATCAATCGACAATTGACTATTAAAGTAATCCTCGAATTAATAATCTATAAAGATATCTTAAAAATGAACTATTAAACAACATTTTTTTAGTAATAATTTGATAATATTTAATCGAAAAACGATTACATTCTCACTAGGGTATCAAATCCCGGATCCTTTTTACGATCCCGGGATTTCGGGATTAAAGATATCTCTATATCGGGGTTGGTTATTAATTGTATATTTAATATTTAATTTGTGTCCATTATTGCTTCAATTGGAATGTATATATGGTTAAATATTTTTCTGAGCTTTGTATTGGTCTTTGTTGTCAATTTGAAATCATTTACAAAAAAAGAGAAAAATATTAAAAACAACAAAAATCAAACTAATTTTATATTATATTTTATTTATTGCATATTATGGTAGGTTTTACCAAATGGTATCCAAAAAGAGGAATTCAACGAAGAGGTTCCAATTTTGTCCTCCATTTCAAATTGGTTAAGAACGGCTGTTACGAAATATGCGAAGAATGGAGAGTACAATATTTTTTTATTTATTTCATAGGTATTATAAAAAAAGTATTTGCACGAACAAACCGAGGTACACGTCGTAGTTAATCAGGAAGTTTTAATTTGATTAATGAATTATTTTTTATCTTCAGTGAATCCCGAAATCCCGGGATTACGCGATTGAATAATTGACCGGGATCCCGGCTCCCGAGATTAGAAGCACTAATTCTCACCATACCAAAGCTGCCACCAAAGATGAAATGAGAAATATCTATTAAATTGCATAGTATGAAAGATATGAGTAAGTATATAAAAAACAATTGCGTGGTTAATCAACTCCAATTTAATCGTCAATTGGAGTCCATTCGTGTGCTCGAATGTCTGAAGAATGCCGAAAGGCGAAACCCGGGTCGTTCGTGACAAAATACATGGAAATATACAAAATCTCAACAATTCAAATTTAAATTAAATGTCACTTAATATGTGATTTATTTGAGTGATAAAATATCCCAAAAATACCATCGGAATCGGAAAACAATGTATAGAATCAAATATATTTGTCAAATAAATATTCCATTCATGGGTCATATTGCCAATAGGCGATGTGCTTTGTCATGTGGAATTGTGAATACAGTTTTAATTTATTTTAAGTCACTTCCGGCTTGCATTGCCAAACGGTTTTTATTTTGTTTTGTCTGTTGCGATTTTGGCATTTCCGATTTTAAAAATATAAAATGATGTAGTATGGAATACGTGTTATTATTTTAAACTGTCAATACCTTATTAACATAACTCTTTGTAGTTTATTTAAATTTTTGATACGTATACTATAAAATATCTGTGTTGGTTTAAACGTTAGGAAATAAATATAATCAAAATTTAATAATAAAATGTATTTTTTTTGTACTACTGTCATATTTTTATAATGATCAGGACCGAGTTTTTCATTGTAATTTTTTACCTACTTCTTGTCTCTGTTAATGACTATTAAAGAATGGTAAACTCATCATATTTTAATCACACAATTGAATTTTAATGTGGCTTAATTTATGAGTTAAGATTAGTAGTTATTGATTTGTAAGTGGTCATTAAAATTTTCATTGTGGACTATTTAATTTCGTTTATATAGAATTTATTTGATTATCTGAAAAAGCTTGTCATGATTCTTGGACAAATTGTTTGATATACCTTGTTATTATTGATACTCAATCCCATATAAATAGCCCTGTTACGATTTATATTTTATCAGTTGATAATTACTCGCAATGAGCAAAAGCAATCTAGATCATTATAAAAATGTGGAAGTAGTACAATACCACCTATTTTTTACTATTAAAATATAATGCCTTTCCCCAAGAATTGACAGTAAAGTTAACACCTTAGAAGTAATTTGATAAAGTGTGTTCTTGGGTATTCATTAATATGCATGAGAGTACATATTTCATTTTGACAGTTAAAAATCAAGTCATACAATTTTATAATTTTAAAAACGTTCCGTTTAATATTGAACGAAAGTTGTATCTAATAACTCATGCAGAAAGATATTAATTAGCCCAAAGCGTTGGTAAGGTTGCAGCAAAGAGAGGTAAATCTGAATCACTTATCTTAACTTTACAGTTGAAAACGTTTGGGGGAAATGTTTACAGAATCCGCTCTTACATTGAACTGGGTGTTGAACGAAGATTAGCACATCTAACGTTTGATCGCAGTGATGGAGATATGAACTCCATTTGAAGTAGAATATTGGTATCACACTCCTATGTTTAATGTTGTAAATGGTGTGTTCTGAACATTGCTCTAGGTGCAGCAATCTGGTCTAGACAATCTTGTTATTACGGTTAAATTCATTAGGTATACCTTCACGCTTGAGATTTTGTCATATTGTTTCATTGTGTAGTAACTGGGTAGGATATACAAATATTTAACGTAAAGTTGTATCTCAATTCAAAGAGAATCAAGTATTCGTTGTGATTAACCAAAAATAGTGAGTGGCTATTTTAAAATAACAATAAATAAATATTAAAAACCTTTCACGATTAACTCTGTAAAAATAAAATAAATATACAAACACTAAAAAGCAAGTGAATGGATTGTTATTTATATATAATTAAGTACCATAAAGTAATATCTTCAATCAGCTTGAAGGAAATTCAAAAACCTGAGTGAATTTGACATTAATATAAAATTAAAATTGATAACTTAGTTATTCCACTTGGTTTATCACTAACGTGACGTGTTTCGCCTCTTTAAGGAGCATCTTCAAACTAACCATATCGCAAGGTTATTCATCTCTAAGGTAAACAATGAGTCTATTTTCTAACATTAAAAATAAAAGGTGGGGTGGGTTTTATTCCATTCTACTGAACGTGGGGAAGGATTAAGACATAAAAACTGATATACTATTTATAAATCAATTACTGGTACTTCGAGGCAAAAAAAACAACGAAAACGTATGTTCTATTCAAAATGTTATCTACTAATCCTCCATTACTGTTAATGGTTTTATTAATTTCTAAAAACTCTTAGCTATTCATTGTAATACCTGTTTTATTTACTCGATGGAGTATTTCTACTTTATTTCTTTTAATAAAACTATGATTATTTTCAATTGAGTGATGAAAACTCTGAAAAATGGTTACTTTTGAGAAATCTTATATGTTCTTTAACTCTAATATTAAAGCTTCAGCCTGTCTGTCCTACATTACAATTTGACATTAATTAAAGAGACATCCTATTTTTATAATATATAATAATTTTATAGCTGTCTGGTTCTAATCCCACGGAGCATCACGTTGTACAGCTGTTCTTTTGTTTTTGCTAATCACAGTCCAACTGAGAAATTTAAATTTTGGAACTGGGCTTAGATTTCACTGTCAGATGACTGGAGACTGATCCATATAAAGGAAACCACCAAGAGCATCATTTGTAATACCTGGCCAAACCCGACGCCCTAAAGTTATCAAATGTGACGTTCAATATACTACGAAATATTCATTAGGATTTTAATGTATATGAGAGTTCTCACAATTAAGTACTTGATACCAAAGTAGCCGTTAACTAAATTTTACATTTATAGTGGAGTTGAATACTCTTTTTTTACCTTATTCTAAAGGGATTCTGTCATTTAAGTAAATGCTAAAATTTTGTTTATTGTCATTCAGTGAAAGATGTTGGTTATAATTTATATTGTGAGATACGTTAAATTTCGATAGATAATAACTTGATACTAAAGCATTTTTTAATGTTGCGAATATGATTGAAAACACCCCACAAAACAAAGGAAAGTTCTTTAATGAACACAAAAGTTGAGAAAATGTTATCGCTCACCGTTAAACTTAATAAAGTTACCTCAAGTATGTATTAAGACCACATGTTACGTCTTATATTAAATTAACCTTGAGTTTCAAAAGAATGTCACTGGAGAAAATTGCCTAGATTCTTGCGCATGAAATTGGGCGTGTAACGACAGTTTGTCTTAGCAAACGGTTTCCCTCGGAAAATTATAAATTACAATACGTACAGAGTATGACAGATTTTATCACTTTCCTGTGAATAATACCAATTGAAATTAATATGCCATGAACAGTTCAAAGATGAAAATGATGCAGAATTTATCTACGTATTTAAATATAGGTTTCTTACCATTTATATTTTAATCATTCTTAATAGGTTGCAACATTGTAAAAATCAAATTTGAATTGTTGAGATTTCGTACACTTCCATGTATTTTGTCGCTAACGACCCGGGTTTCGCCTTTTGTCATCTTCAGGCATTAAAGCGCACGAATGGACTCGAATTGACAGACAGTAAACAGTGTCTAACGTTTATATAAAAGATAAAAATACGACAAATATTATTTACGAGATAAAATATTATATGTCTAGGATCCACACTGATACCTGAGTTAAAATTTCGAGAATCGCCTAAACCCTTATTTTGTAAACAACGCATTAACAGAGTGGCGAATTGCCGCTTTCCAGCTAATATTAGAATTACCAGATTTTACAATTATAATAGCAGTGTGGGCTTCGACGGGATGCAATTTGACGAAAGACCACAATTTCACATTTAGTGGCTTCTGTTAGGTGTTTCAACGTATAGGATACAGCAACGGGGAGTTTGGAAGATTCGGCTGTTCGTTCAGAATCCTTAAACACTGTATTAATCATTTATAAGGTTATAGTAAAAGAAAGTTTGTTCATTAAAATTAATATATGAAAACAAGAAAGTATAAATTATACTTATTTTATTAGATTTCACCGTTCCTTTTTTCAAAGTCATTTTCAATTTAAAATTAAGATGGTCAAGTTTGATCGAAAGATTAGCAAATTATTAAAAACAAATAGTTTGAATGGAGTCGATTTATACCTGCTTCTAGTATTATACCTATATCGTCCCATTGCGGAGTATATATATTTATATATGGCCTTCTTATAAAGGTATCTCAACTGAAATCTTTATACAGGAACTATTAGTTACTCAGTTGATCAAACTCTCCTTTTTGAAGAGATTAGAGATACGGTCAGGCCAGGACTAGTGGTAAGCTAATCGTTCTCGTTGCGATCCGTTTTAAAAATCAGATTAGTGGGAAAGAACTTTAGACAACAAAAGCATCCACGCATTCAAACAGAAATCCATAATTTGATTAAAAAATCAATTTATGAAACTGTCCGTATTGGGATTCAAGGCCGTGAGCACCGTAACCGTAGCTAACGACGTTAACCACTCGACTACGGACCCAACAATCTATCTGACTTTTTACGAGATCTACGAATCGTTCACTTCATCTTTGTTTTTAGAAAGAGAAAGTAAATTTGCGATTTAAAGTGTCTTGTGTTAAATCTCATATTAAAAAAAGATAATACGGACTTAAACATACTTTACACCAGTGCCATTATGAGACAGAATTTTATAAGAGTAATATTTATCGTTAGAAGATAAGTAGTGTATACTGCAAAGACTCGTTAAACATAAATTTGTTTGTGTAAAATAACATGGTACTATTAAGTAATATAATCACATTGTACAACAAATAGTAATAATATTTATTTATTGCTTCTCCGTAACTAAAACCACACCATTACGATTCGCGCAATATTAATGATGTTATTTTTGTCCGTGATATTCATATAAGTGGGCACTTGGGCTAAGTCAGATCTCATGTCCGAATGCAATTATTATTATCTGACGCCTAGCGTCCACGTAACAGTATGCCACCACAAAATATAAAACCACATCTCGGCTGCAAGAAGAGCCTTGACACTCTTGCTTAATAATAAAATAATAGTATCGTGTGACCCGCACTTTAGCCACACTAGAAGGTGCAATAAAAGCTTTGTAACATTATACAAAATTTTCATCATATACAGCAATTGATGTATCTGATAAAAATGCCTTTACTTATAGCCAGTGTAGGATTATCAACAGTATTAATACAAAAAGATAATTTAGTAAAATTTAAGAGATTTACTTTATTTGCAAGAACTTAGCCGAATGAAGTATTCGTCAATTACGATTGAGATAAACATACATAAGACATTCTAACTATTTTTAAAAATTAAACAAAAATTTTTTGTACTACTTCTATATGTTTATTATGATCAGGACCAGTTTCGCTTATCACCAGCACTATCAACCGATACAAATAAAAAAAGGAATCTTAACAATTACAAGGTATATAAAACAGTCGGTTTATGAACTATGATACAAATTTACATGTAATCAAACAAATAATTTATAAATGAAATTAAACAGTATACAATTAAGATGTTAATGACCACTATGCAATGCCTTTCCAATAAGAATTGACCGTTATCACCTTAAAGTGACATACTTAATAGTTTGTTCATCAGTCGATTAACTAAATCGCTTAAGTTAATATGACGGTTTTAAAAGGTGGTATTATTGGAGTTGAATAATAATAGGACGATTTTCTGAGAGATGAACTGAACAGGTCAACAATTATACAGTATATTCTTTTCCAGTGGCTCTGCATGATACCATAAAACACAAAAAAAACACATGAAGCTGTTACAATCAGTTTTATTTTATTGTTTAATATTGTCTGTGCACTATTTAAAAAAAATAATGTGAAGAATTCAATTTGTGTCGGTGCAAATCAATCGAAAGTATATCAAAAAAATGTGATTGTTTCTATGAATAAAGAAGTAGCGTACGTTTGCTAAGAAAACATCAATTTTTTGATTAAACCTTTTCTAAATAAATAAATAACCTTTTTTTAAATCCGTATTTACCATGTTACAGTTCAAACTATGGTGTAAGAAGTACAAGGTGAGTTGGATAAAAGGTGACAGTCACCATTTTTGTATTTGTTGACGTCACTACGTGCTTATCCAATTACATTGTGCTATATTTACAAAGGTGTTTTGGTGACAATTAAAATTTAGTTCGTCAAAGTGAAGTCCCATATAATAATACAAAAACAAAGATCCAGATCACCTTGTAGTTCCTTACACCATGAGTTCAAACCAAAATTGACGGAGTCGATTTCGATTCACAGAAAGTTACATGAAGCATGACTTATCAAATAATTTTATTCAATACAAGCATAGTATGAAAGAATATTTACGAAATCGTAAATTCGTAACTTTCATTCGATGGAGATATTCTCGATTGGTCTGTGATGAAATATATATGATGATACCTTATGATAAAATATATCATTTTCAATTCTTCTAAAAACTTGATGTAATTTTTCAATAAGAGGCACTGTATTTTAGAGTTTACGCTAGTTCTACTAGAAATATATTTTAATTTAAACATAATTCATAATGAATACTTAAGTACAATGAAAAAAGTTATTGTACATTAATTGTTTACACAACAAATGATTTAATTACTAATTTGGATTATTGAAATTCCATCAAGCACCCTCAGTCGATGTCTTAAATTAGATTTAATTACTATTAGTCATTTTGTTTATATGTGTTAATTACTTTAATAATTTAAATTTAAAGGTGTTTCTCAGAATTTGATATCTTTGATACACTCAATATACATGCATAGCTTTTGAGATTTTGAAAACCAACGCTGCCGCAAAGACACCGCAAGAAATTTGCTCGACGTGAAACCAAAGTCTCTCTAGGATGGTTTATTGAACCAGTAATTGTAGAGACAGTACATAATACTTACCTATTACAAGCGAGAAGAGCAATAATGAAAACTTGCATTAATAATATTATATTTAAAAACAATAAACATCACCTGGAAAGATTTTTTTAAATTATATAACATGTATGCTTATGTTTTATTTAAAAATATTACGCCTTGTCGCCAAGAATTGACGGTTTGACATTTGAATTGACATTTGAAGTTATTTATGATAAGGAATGTTAACTGATTCAATGATTGTGTTTAATTATTGAAATGACGGATGATTTAATATATGTTTCAAATATTTCAACTATTAATAATTGAGGTATTGTATGAAATGTTTCGAAGAAGCATAGTTTGAGTAGTCTAATAATGACTAGTCGTGAGAGATTGATTACAAACCAGTACTTTTTAAATATCTCCCAATGAAATACTCTATTATTGGCACACAATATGGTCGTTATTGGGAACGGAAATTGCTTAATAATATGTACGGTTTTTTTCAGACATTAAGTTATCGATCGTCCACGCGTTTTATCAAAGTTATAATCCACGTGAAAAGTAAACACGTTAACGACAGTATTAGGCCAAAAGAAACCCTTTATATTACACGCTTCCGGCCTCTTATAAATATATTGCCACTCATAACATCAGGGCATCACGTTAGTACTTTATTATTACTGCCGTTGGCTTTTTGGCTTAGTTCAGCACCTCGTTGGAGGAGGCTTAAGTGCTCTTCACGAGTGCTATGAGCTTTTACTCTGCACCAGAACAAACAATGAAATCACTGACTGCCAGATAATAGATTGCGTTATTTGATATCATAGATATTCTATGTTTGTTTTATACATTTTTGGATGCGCTGACTTTGAACCATTTGTATAAATTGAATTGAGTTGAATGCTCTTTTGCCTTTTGTGCAACTATGGAAAGCTGTTCTGGAATTTTAAAGGCTTTGACGCAACCTTTTTTAAATAACATCAATACTTTTAAAGCGCTTACTTTTATTTGTTAAAACTAATATAACAGCGATGTTAAAATGACATTGAAGTTTTTTTTAAATAAATGTATTTAAAAATAGAGATTAATACCTGTTTCACCTGTCAAAAATAACTTCAGATTCACAATAAAGTACCTATTTTAGACATAAAAAATGAACAACATCAATTCAATCCAAAATATATTAAACACAAAAATTTATACATTATTTTATTTTAAGCATATTTTTGAAGACAGATTAGTTACAAGAAAGGTTTTTTTCAATTATGAAAATTTGATTTGTGTAGCTATTATAATTGTTAATGAATTAAGATTCAATATTTTTTATTTAATTAGTAAAAAGTATAAGCTATATTTTTGACAGTGTCCTATGAAATATGTTTTTTTATTTGTGGTATCGTTTTCGAATAAACATGTTGAAAATAACTTACTAGACATTGAAGGTAGTGGTCGTTATTTATGCGGGGAACGAATTAATACGAATGGCAACATATACGAGCTGCATCACATATGGAAGCAGGAACACCGGCAGAACGCGATATACCGACAAAGAAGCCGGACTACCTTACACAAGACTGACAACAATAATTTCTCACTGGTCGTCGACCGCGGTAGGTACGTGGCTGATCTATCCTTATGATAAATCTCTGTAATAACACATTTACATAATAAACGATTCCTAAATTTACTTAGTCTACTGAATAATACTAAAAAAATTTCACTTTTTAATAATACAGCTGATATATACTTAAAAAAAATGTGATACATTCAAGATTTCAATAAAAACATACACAATTTTTTTTCCCATGTCCAATCCCAATGTGGAGCATATGGTCTCCTAATGGAGGTATCTCAACAGATTTTTTTTTTGTTTTTCTATGAGAACTGTTTGTTACTCAGTTGCTCAACCTCTCTTTATCGAAGAAAGTAGGGATAGAAGGATAGGGCTAGGACAGGACTAGTGGTTAGCTAATCGCTCTAGCTACGCCCCGTGAGGATGGGAGGGTGGTGAGGAGGGAGTTTTAGACAACACAAACACTCAGACTACGAACATAAATCCGTAAATCGATTGAAATATCAATTTATGAAAACTGTCCGCACCAGGAATTGAACCCGAGACATCCGTAGCCGTAGCCCACGATGCTACCAACTGCGCTACGGACGCCGACAATTTTTACAAATATTATATTATCAGTCGATATCTCAAACTTGCGAAAGATTTAATTCCATAGATATGTCTAGCGCGAAATATATACAACTATTTAAAGTCTGTTTGATGATTTTATCTGCTCTTTTTTTGGATATTTACAATAAATTAATTTTACTAAGTAGTTCATTGTGCAGTTTCTAAAGTAAAATACTTAAATACTAAATAATTTCAACTTGTGATCACTTAACTCACTATTGAAATAATATTTCAAAGCTTTAATATTACACGGAGCAAAAACTACAATAGCTTTTAAACCCGATGTACAAATTATTGTTTTAACAAAATTTGTCGGTTGATGGTTGAATATAATTTGAAAATTCCAATGCAGTCGAAGACTTAAGTTGTGGTTGGCGAAACCACAACACTGGAATTGTCTCATTTTGATCTTTGCTCTCTGATATTTATTATTCCGATTAAGTAAATATTAATTAAAATCTATTTCTTCTTGTACAATCTATTTAAGAACATGAAAGTGAGATAAAAGAAAATGTTATTTTTGTATTGCAAAATAAAACCTGCAAGTTAGTAAGCCATTAAAATATTTACTGATCGCTATTTTCAGATATTTTCTCATTTGTATTACAGTGTGAATTAATTTATTTCATGAATTTTGAGAGATGAGATAAAAAATAAATGAAACATAATAAAATTGGTATACAGCTTTCAAATAACATTATTTAAGTTAAAACAAATATATTTTACCATTTATGAACTTAAGATTAGTTTACAAATACACAAGTTATCTTTTATTTTTTTTTTCAATTGTGATTTTATAGGTTTTGTTTCGCAAATGCCATTCTGCCTGTCACGTAGACAAAAAAAAAATTAAAAACAAACTGCATTGGGATGACGATATTATGAAGTCTTAGTTTCGCTCTATTGGTTATGTAGCTGGAATTTTATTATATAATTTGTAATTGTTATTCATGAGAAGTATAGTTAATTTATCAGCGACATAAGTCACTGGAGACATTACGATATCTGTATTATTTATAAGGATACCTTGTTGAGAGAAAAACTAACTAACTTCCCTGCATACTGAGTCGGTTGCGTCTCAAGATTCTGAAATGCACGTTGACTTACGATCAAAGTTTTCAGCGGGAGGGTGTCACCTGGGAGCTAGCTCGTTAGCTTTGATAATATGCTCTCCACTAAAAATAAAAAGGGGACAATTACATGCTCGCGATTGAAAATTAGAAGCTAATGTTACGCTACCGGTTCAATTAATGTTTAATTTGATGCGATCTAATCTAATATTAGAAAAGGGTCGAACTGACAACATACCATACATAATATGAAAACATTTGTGTAATACAAACTTGGCTTTTTTGCTTGATCAACATAAGCTAATTCACAACCGTTTTTAAAACCTTTTTTCTAGCATCGGCGGCAAAATATTTTTGGCAGTTGACGTTTTTTTCTGAACAAATGGGAAATTACCAAAAATCTAAATAAGTACACAAATTGACACAATTTTTTATCATTACACGAATTTAATTTTGTTGAAAAGTTTACGAAATTGTTAATTTTTTTAGTGTAAACTTTGATTCGTATATTTTTGTCGGGTTCGTAGTGCAGCGGTCAACGTCGTTGGCTTCGGTTACGGATCTCACGGGCTTTAATCCCAGTATGGACAGAGTCATGAATTGATTTTTCAAAATTTTTAATGGATATCTGTTCGAAGGCATGGATGTTTTTGATGTCGAAAATTCACGGTCAGCTAACCTTGATAGGTTGAGCAAATGAGTAACAGAAAAATTTCTGTTGAGACATCTCT
The DNA here is from genome assembly GCA_022494535.1 of Himalopsyche phryganea. Taxonomy (NCBI): domain Eukaryota; kingdom Metazoa; phylum Arthropoda; class Insecta; order Trichoptera; family Rhyacophilidae; genus Himalopsyche; species Himalopsyche phryganea. Next base: position 1,966,977 of record JAGVSL010000043.1, on the reverse strand, counting down.
ATTAGGAGGTTATATGCTTCACAGAACAGGGAGCGAACATGGTCAGAATTTTTTTTTTTTGTAAAATGTTACCACATTTTGGTTGAATTCATCCAAAACAGTTAAAACATTCTTTACGTAATTCAGTGCAGATAAAATTATACTTATTAACTTTTAATTAATGAGAACATGTTAAATATAAATTATAAACTAAATTCGCGATAGGTACCCTTAAAACTTGAACATATACTAGAATCATTAAAAACTAATTTTAATAAATAAAATGGATTACAAGTTAATACAGTATAATTTATTACGACTGTGTAAGTGAATATTAATTAAAAACTATTATTTATTTTCACAGCGGTGCTTAAACATGGAACAGAAATATTCATTTCAAGTTTACAAAAGACCATTTTGAATTACAGTAATTACACCTCATAAAACTTGATTATATGATAACACGTAATTTGAATCTCATGTAAGTAAATTATAATCAATTATTTAATTAAATTATTCATTCGTATAACATAGTAATAGATGCTGTATTTTTTTATTTAAGCACTATCATTTTTTAATCACGTCCGCTCCCAATGTGAAGCAAATGTACTGTTAATGAAGTATATTTCAATAGATAATCAGATTCTATTAGAACTGCTTGTCATTCAGTTGCTCAACATTGGTTGTTTCCGAGAGTAAGGATAGAAGTTTAAGGCTACAACAGGACACATGTTAGCTAATACTTCTCGCTACGCCCCGTTTTGAGGATTGAATGAGAAGGAGAAGATTTTAGACTTTCGAACAGAACTATATAAATTGTATTTTTAAAAATTTAACACCTTAAAAGTGACAATATAAATTGATCGAAAAATCAACTTATGAAACTGTACGCACCTACTAATATTCGAGCCCGTGGGTACCGCTACCGGAGCCAACGACGTTGACCACTCGACCAAAAAGCCGTGTCTCAGTTCATGAACCATCAGTTTTATATACCTTCATTTTTTCACTCAATTTTATATAAATACGCCTGTTATGTTTATATTTTTATCAGTTGATAATGCTCGTGATGAGCGAAACCGGTCCTGATCATTATAAATATGTGGAAGTAGTACAAACCAATTGTGTTTTATTTTTTAAAATTTAATGTATTTCCACCAAGAATTGACAGTTAACACCTTAAAAGTCATTAGTAGAATCTTTACCACCGGGTTGAAAAGCGGATAATACACGCTTGTCGATCCTGTAGCCGACTGTTCAACGCTCGTAGGCGCTCATTCTTTTTGACTGCAGTGTCCACGGGTTCAAAAACTTGTACAAACAATTTCAAAAATAGATTCTTAAAATGTTTATATTCCTTCCCACGCATGTGATTTAAAATGAAATCGATAAGTTTACTACCAGTTTTTTCCTAGTCCCATCACTGTATACTTACCCTTTCCAAAATAAGTGGTTGAGTGACTGAATAGCAACCAGTTCTCTTTAAAACAACTTATTTTGAGATACCTCTAACTCGGGTCCATAAAATCAACATTGAGAGCGGATATCGTTGAAAAAAAGCGTATTTCATATTTTATGTAGTCTAGTAATTTACGTTGTCAGATATAGGTACAAGACTAAGTTAATCTATTTATTCTTAAAGGCATGGCATAGATTAAAATAATATTGTTTTAAAACATCCAAAAATTTTTCATCTTTTGTTTAATTCCGCTTTGACGAATGTAAGCTCTTACACAATACAATAAAGTAAATACGACAATTTGAAAGGAGTAAACTTACATAGTGAATGAAATTTGTGTGTATTTGACAAAACAAACATAAATAATATCATAATTACAAACATGTGCGAAACTTAGGGTTATTGATTCGGTCCCAGTAGCTCAAAGAAGCTTGTTTAATTCAAGCAGAGTCAAATTCAGAGGAACACATTAATTATATATTCGGGTAAACGCAACTTGAGTCCTATAAGAAGAAAATTCATAGAACAAAAGCTAACAATAAATTAATTATTCAACGGGTACGATTCAAGCTTTCATCCACTATTTAACAGCGAAAAATTTATTCTATTTCAAATGTAGTGCGGCCGTTTAAGAAATATTTGCTTAAATAAATTTATGGTTCAAGCTTTGAATCAGGCAACACATGATTTTCTAATTACGTTAAATGAGCTTTATACCTCACCCCAATCAATAAATAAATAGTTTTGTAATATTGATATGAATTTACCGTTTTGTTGAAGTAAATTTTATCAGAATTAGGAATATAAACATATTTGACTTAATCTATAAATTAACCACCAGTCTTATTCTCAGATTAATAAGTGTCCAGGTTCATAAAAGTCTAACTCCTCTACCACAAACGTAAAAATTTGAGCCAATGGTCACATAACTTTTCATCATAAAATCTTAATGAGTAACAACATTTCTTTGTACGTATAACTTATTGTATACACTTTAAATTATTAAACGATCAGAATGAAATGATGATTTACGTTCGGCGTAAACATGTTGAGTGTTACTGCCCGGGCACTGTCAGTATCCTGACACTTATAAAACACCCTTTCTTCACGGTTTTTAATATATTTATCGTAACAATTCTTTGTTTTTCTTTAATTTATATGCAAAACTTGGTATATTTTAATTAGTAAAAAACCTTTCCATACGTTTTGTCACTTACGATCCGAGTTTCGCCTTTCGCCGTCGATGAACTCGAACTGACAGTCAGTAAATAGTTTATATCGTTTATAGTTATTTTCTTGAATATCTTTTCGGATCCTCAAATCTTATTATTATTTTAAATAAAGATATTATTCTGTACTGAAATAATACTGACACTATAATCGCGTTTACAAAACAAATCAAGATGTTGAATGTTACGAATTGAAATAACGCTATCGTCTGGGTAAAGTAAAACCGACACGAGTATACCTATTAAACATTATAATGTCAATTACGTAAATATGTGGGAAACTGACGACAAAGTATTCAAAGTTTCGTAACCTAAACATACTTTGTAATTGGTATAAATTTGTTACTTTGAGGTTCAAATTACACTGTGGATATTATTTTGAGAATACGTATTCCTAAGATAACGAAATTATGATACTGAAGGTGTTTTGAAACCATTATTGCTGTCATTAGTTATCACAAATATATTTATATCATGTATTTATAAATACTGCTATTTAATAAATTATATACAACGTCGTTATGGTTTAACAGCGAAATTAAGATTCAAAGGAGAAGATAAAAACTGTTTTCAAAATATTATATGAGTCACTGAGTCGCTAAATACGATCTTGGCGATTTTTCAATAAGATTTTAATGTACGTATGTGCTCTATCGATAGATCTATCAATTTGTTCAGTTACAAGTCTAAAATTTCTTAATATTTCGTCCCCTGTTCGAAATTAAAATTTTTCTAAAATTAAAAATTTCCCTTTTTACACGATCTCGATTCACGTTTTACACGGTCGACGCGCTCCGAAAAAATGGACTCGAATTGTCAATTCGAGTTCATTCGTGCGCTTGAATGCCTAAAGATGCAGAAAGGCGAAGTCCGGGTCGTTAGTGACAAAATATATGGAAGCGCACAAAATCTCAGCAATTCAAATTTGATATTGAAATTCCATCAAGCACCCTCAGTCGATGTCTTAAATTATCCATATGTTTACTTTAAAAAAAAATTATTTAAAATTGTTCATTACGTGATCTGTCCCTATTGTGATCAGGTATTCCAAATATACAAATATCGAATATTAAAACCTTAAAGTATTCCAAAACATTCAAATAAAAAAAATCGCAATTTTCATTACCTTGCTTTGCGATTTAGAAATCAATATGAAATTATTAAAGAAGTGGTATAATATACTCAGATACAAGAAACATTTGAGTACATTAAGTATGATGATTGGTATTTCCAATTATTTGCTAAACAAAATAATGGCATGCCATAACGGTGGCTTAGAGCAGTGCTACGCAACCAGTGTGCCGCGGCAAACTGGTGCACCGCGAGACGATCCCAGGTGCGCCGCGGCGCAGTGCGTTTAAAATGAGAAAAAATCGAGTATTTGTGTATCACACAGCAAAGCCATTCGGTTACTAAAGTCTCCGGATAAATTGTTATCGATGAAACAAATATTGTATTATTTTGATATTAATGTAATAATTGTATCAGTGTTTGTAGGGATAGTGCAACTGCAATGATGGGTAATAAAATGGGGTTTGTCTCGTGTGTAAAACAAAAAAACCCTATTCTAGAAATTATACATTGCTGCATATATTGGAAAGTATTGATGTCGAAAAATTTCCCAGTGAAATTATTGATTAATGAATGTATCACAATAATACACATTACGAAATCAAGGGGGAAAAAATATCAATCACTACTATACTATATTAAATTCTCCAAATAAAAAAAATTAACGAATTGAAACATATATTTATGAAATTTACATTTTTTGGCTTATGGTATGCCACGAAATATTGATAACTGCTTAGGTGTGCCGTGGATGAAAAAAGGTTTCGGAGCACTGGCCTAGAGCTTGCTGGATCGGCATTCAAATAACCGAAACAACTCAACATTTACTAGTGTCATTACTGAAGATACCGCTAAGACAATATCTAGCAGTGGATCGATTGAAAATTAAACGATGAAACTGGACGTATTTTGAAATCATTATTATGATTTTAATAAATGCCCTATAAATTTTCTTGCACTGTCCTTGACAATGAAAACTATTCTTAACTGTTAATTTATCATTTTAAATGGGTGCATAATTTTCAACCAGATGTTCTAATACAATATCAATCTGCAGATAATGTTAGTTGGGGTCCATTACGGAATTGATATGTCTGCCGACCCTTCTGAACGGTGTAAGGTTCAATTCCGTGCCAATAAATAATGCACTCTGGATGTATGCAAATGTGGACACCGCCCGTACAACTGACTGCAACTGCTTCTGCCTGTAACTGACGTGAACAGAACATCGGACCTGCACAGAGATGCAATCAGAATCAAAACATTTTTTTTATTACGATGTATAACAGAGACTAAGTAAAAAATATTTTATGATTGAAAATACTTTTTTAATTGATTAAAAAACATTTCACATTCATTTATGCTCTAAGTACTTTTATTGACGAAGAAACACATTAGAGTTATTTCAAAATATTTTTATCAGTTTCAACCCTCTTTGTGGGGCATTATGTATATTGGAAATCGTTATAGAATGATTTAACGAGAACTTGCTATAAATCAGTCACTCAACCACTCCTTTTGGGGAGGGTAAGGGCAGTCAGATATCCCATTTTCGATATCTAATAAGAAATAGGTGGTGGTTGGGTGCTTTGAAAACATTACTTGCCTGTAAATATAAATTGATATATCATAAATTCTCACACCATTAAATAAAGAAAATATGTTAAAAATAATTTAGAACTTTTTTCTAAGCACAACAATCACGAATGTTAATTCATTTCGGCACGATTGACGTAACAACTAGTTTTTGGTAAAAATTGATTTATAGCAATTTGAAAATTGCTCCCTGCAAAAAACAGAGTGAAGTTGCAACGGTTGGTGGTGGGTATAACATGATTATCCTTGGACTAATAAATTATATAATCTTTCACAAATTCTAATACCATTAAATAAGACATTTTGTGGTGCAGTGGTCAACGTCAATGAATTCGGTTACGGTGCGAACTTTTTCAACAGTTTTTTAAACCGATTTATGGGTTTACGTTCGAGGGCATAGATGTTTGTAGTGTCGAAAATTATCTTCCACTCATTCGATGCTAAAAATGACACGTAAGGAAAGCTTTAAGCGTACCAGAAGTCCTGCCATAGCCATATCCTTCTATCCCTACTCTCCTCGATAAAGAGGAGGTTAGTAACAGGGTAAAAAGCAGTCATCGTAGAAGAACATCATCTGTTGAGATAACTCCATTAGGAGACTATATGCTCTACATTGGAAGAGGAAATGATTTAAAAAAATATTGTATAAAACAAAATTATACCAATTTTATTTCAAGTGGAGGTATTGCGAGATTTACTGATGCACAGTTAATTTAACAAAATGTTCTAAATCCCTCACTCCGACTCTGGCTAGGTGCATACCAGTTTCTCAAATGCACTACTTAACACACAGTCACGCCAGATGTCTTGCTTGCTGCTGGATGATTAATTTCATATAATTAGTTTAATTAGTTTGGGTGTTTGTAAGGATTTGGGACAATATGGATGTCCCATATTTTTCAATGTCATGTGAAGTTTCAAATAAATTTAATACATTCATCCGTGTACTAATAATAGAAATAATAGTAAAATTGAGCATATTACATTCAGGCATCTTTTTTCATATATTGTGATATATTATAGTCAAAACGGTAATGAACAATTATTTATAAGTATGGAATTGCTAGGATTGATCTCATTTTTAACTCAAAAAAATTTTGGCTCTCCAAAAAAGTTTTCGATAAATAAACAGTATGATAAGTGAGATAACGAAACAATTTCTACCATTCTACAAATACACTTTCACTTTATAGTAAATCAAACTTATAAATATAAGTTTTAAAGCAATAGGCCCAGAAGAGTTAATCAGTGGGAATTCAAATATATGTTTTGGAATAGTTTCATAGCTCATATTTAAAAATTAACATACCTAATTGAGAAATAATAAACAACACTATTTTTCTTCGTATTAAATATTACAGTAAAACTTTAAACATAAAAGCTTGTGAGCATTGTAAACTGACACACAAAAATCAAAAGAATAGATATAGTATTATGTTGCTTACGATCATTATAAGAAAAATAAATTAAGAAATAGAAAAACAATGATAGTTGAAATAAAATTTCACAATCTGAATTTGCATTTAAAAAACAAAACACAATTTGTTTTGTACTACAGTTTCTAAATTTTTATTATGATCACGACCGGTTCTGTTCATTTATGAGATTCTTTCCACTAGGAATTGACAGCTAACACCTTAAAACTGAATTTGTATATCTATAGAAAAACACTGCCAAATATTGCTTAACATGTTAGCAATAAATGTTTTGAGAGTTGCATTTAATTTATATTTCTGACATTAAGGTTGAACTCGTATTTTGGTGACTCTAGGATAAACTTTCATATATTATGGAATTTAAATCTGATTAGCTGATTTTCAATCAATACGCTACATGCTTCTCACTCTTTATAGAACAGATGTCTTCAAAGAACGTATTTATTTAAATAATTAGCATTATAATAAGCCGTTATACTATGTTAAAATACCACCCAAACTGTATACACGATATTTTAATATGATCTTATAAAAAAAGAGACTTTTTCCTGCTATTCTCAGGGGCGTTTGAAACATAAAAAATGGTTTATTTATGGATATAAGTAGCTAGATACGCTGGTTGAGATACTTATCTGTGACATCACTGAGGGACTTTATCTGTACCTAAGCTAATATCATATGACTTCCCTAAACATCTGGCCTATTTTTTGTGCTACCTAATTAAGACTTAATGGCCCTAAAATGGCATTAGAGTTAAGCGCTCCGGCTCAAAACACTAACATTTTGTAAACATAAAATGGATTATTTTAGTCCTTTTAACGGCCAAAAAATTTAATTTCAAATGAAGTAAAGTTGTAAGGTCTCGTTTAAATGATATTACAGAGCATTTTATCAAAACAGTTAAAAATAATTCAATTCATCTATTACAGAACGCAAAATGTTACTTGAAATAACGTTACATGTTTTATTCCAAAATATTGGAAAGTGGACGTTTTTCGCTTAATCTTCTATCTGTTTTTATAGTATAGTATAAGTATTCTAATATAATATACAACCAATTTCAATCATAAAATTTGTAATAATAATGCATCATAATAAGAAAATGAAAAATATTTTTACGATATTGTAAAGCTCTGACGTACCTGATTTTGTCTGTCTAGTAAACCCAAGTATACCTTTGTTAAGAGAACAACAAAAAAGTATTTATTATGTTATCATTCAGCTTAAAATGTTCACCATGCTGAGCCAAACCAGGCATGTTTTTTTTAAATAAAAAATGATACAGTTATTTCCATAGACTCTAATAATGTCTTTCCACCAATGCTGAACAGTTTTCAGTATTAGTTTGGACTAAAATAATCCTCGCAATTAAGTATAATCGAAGAATTATTTAATATAAAATAGTGCTTCCTATATTTTATACTAATTATCAAAATAAACTGTTAGAAAAGATAATTGGAATACTAGTATACATTGCCAAAATTTAAATTTTTCTTAATTTCGTAACAATTTATCATCCACATTATTCGCTTTATAGACATATGTAATAAAATTAACTAAACCCTGTTTGAACACACAAATTAGTCAATACGGTAGGCAAAGTAAATCTTGACTTGCTTCCTTGGATGACGTTTTAATGGTGAGGCATTTACTGCTCCATCAATTAATTACACATGAACAAATTGATCTTTGCTTAATTTTCCCAATCACGCTGATGAGACTGGAGCAGATTAGATATACAAAGGATTGGCATTGTTTGAAGCAGCGATTGGCAATCACTGCTGATTTAAGTCAGTGAGCTGATTTATTCATAGTCCAAGTTATGAACGTTTAATTAATTTTGTTTATCGATTCTATGACGGCCTAATATTTAAACCAATTCAGACAATCAGAAATTGTTCATTTGATAATATTTCATAAATAAAAAAGGCATGTATCAAAAAAAAATTGTAAATATTTAATTATTAAAGACACAAATTATTTTGGATAAAGTAATCAACGAATCTATAAAAATTAAAAATTCATATATATTAATTTATTATGAAAGAAAAAATGTCTCAGATGGTTAGGTTAGGTGCTCAGATGATGCAGCCATATGCATAAAAATCAATCGTGAATAATATAACAAGATAGTAGGTAAAGTGTCAAGCGGTTGTAAATAATATGTATGCATAAGATCTGTTAATACAATACAGTGTTCAAAAGTGTTTTCAAAAAACGTAAGTTAATGTTGTAGTTGTAAGGAGTTGAAGTAAGAATAATACGGTATTTATTTTTAAAAATGCGGCGTCATATGAAGAGCGAGTACGTTTCAAGTTCATGGGATTATAGAGATCGTTTTTTTAATATAATATATAATATATGCAGTTTATAAGCATTTATTTTTTGTTTGAAACACACAAACTGCGTGCAGTTTTATACATTGACATTCAACCCTCAATGGAAGCATATTTGACGAATAGTTAGTTATGGTGATTAAAGATTTATGAAAAAATATCGACTAGCTTTGAGTATATTTCATTATAAAAGAATCATTAATGAAAATTATTTAGTTATCATTCATTGGTTGTTGATATCTGGATTCAACTTTAATCGGGCAACAAAACCTTAGTGGTAACTCAATCTAATACCTTTATTCAGGGAAATTTAGAGTTCAATCATTGTTCAAATGCAAATAGTTTCACCCATAAGATGATCTTAAACAAAAAGCATCAAGATTTTATCAAAACAATGAAAATAATCTGGGTATTAGATAAATATACCTTAACATACAGAATACGTATTATTGTAAACACGATATTCTATACAATTTTATAAATAAAAAAGGGAACATAATATACCTATAATGTATGCTTAAAATAAACAAATATTTGGCGCTGAGATTTTTTTTGAATTTACTGAACTTTAAATGTAAGCCTGAAGGTATTTTATTTTTAAGATATTTCACTAATCACTTTTAAGGTGTTAACTGTCAACTCTTGGTGGAAAGACATTATATTTTAAAAATAAAACACAATTCATTTGTACTACTTCCACATGTTTATAATGATCAGGTAAACATGTGGAAGCAGTACAAATGGATTGTGTTTTATTTTCTATAGATTCGGCGGTAACTTTTTGGAAGATTGTGTTTTATTTTTTAAAATATATTTCACTATACAATACTATTTTATATTTGAATTGTAGAGATTCTGTACATTTTCATGTATTTTGTCACTAATGACCCGGGATTCGCCTTTCGGCATCTTCAGGCATTCGAGCACACGAGTGAACACGGACTGACATAAGTAAACAGTTCTCACGTAAATGGTACAATAGAGGGTGTTTGGAAGATTCAGTTGTTCGTTCGAAATTGATAAGGAATTTAACGGGGCTGTATTGATTTTCAAAATTTCTTTATAAATAAAATAATTTATCATCCCCATGTTTTCATGCAACATTTTAACCTCATCATCCTGCATTGAATGTATGGTTTTCAAATATCAAGTGAATCGCAAATGCTGAAGTATCTTTTTTTAATCTAAAAGCAGCTAAATGTTCTGGTACTCTTATATCTAATGTACATGTGGCTTTACCCACATAGAAGTGTTGGTAATCACTACATTGTCATTTATAAATGCTAGATTTGTTCTTAAAGTGGATTCTATCTTTATTGTTAATAAGCAATTTGCTCAGCGAATTCTTGCAATAAAAGATCGGTCTAACACTATTAGCGAGTTGTTTTTAAATTAAATAATACTATACTTATTACCGTCTTACAATTCACAATTGATCTTGAACTACTTACAAAATCGGTTATGTAGGACTATCGAGTTGAGATAAAAAGAATTTAAATATAATATTATGATCAGCTTGTGAAGTATTTATTACATTACAATAATAGTTCGGGGGCCGTGGTGCAGTGGTCAACGTCATTGACTCCAGTAAGGACAGTTTCATACATTGTTTTTTGTGATGTCTATAATGCCCTTCCACCTATCCGATCCTTAAATGAAGCAAGAGCGATCAACCAACCTCTAGTATTGTCCTAGCCATATTCATATATCCCTATTCTCTTAAAAAAAGAGAAGTTGAGCAATTGAGTAACAAGTAACAAGCAGTGCTCAGAGAAAAATTCCAGTTGAGATACCTTCATTAAGAGTCAATATACTCCAAATCGAGATATGCATATTTTGTTCTGATATCTTTGAAATTCATTTTATATAATTCTACAATGATATGATTTATTATGTAATTAAAACTTTGCTGTATTATATGAAACGATTGGTTTTTCAATAAGTATAATTACAATATTGTTATTAATATAACCATGATATTTAGTATCAGTTTGACTGTAAAACATTGTCAGCCATATATTATTTTGAATACAATCGGGTCAATTTAATGCAACTAATTTATTATTATTTCATTTTTGGTAATATTTGTGTATTTGAAACAATATTTTTCTATTGAATCATTTCAATTTGACGAGTAAACATTCAAATTTGCATAGCCACAGAATGCATAATTGATTGATAGCCCGTTTCCCTTTTGTCCACATATTTAATGGTGAAAATTTACTCAGAGTTTCAATTAACATGACACATTGTCTGGTTAAAACTGCAACGTTACATTGGCAATTGTTCTATCGTCGATATAAACACACTTTGGAGGATTTTTTGATGAAACGCATCTCTCGGCAAACTCACCAAGTAAATAAAAAATCTTGGTTTTATTTCACATAAATTCTTGGAAATAGATGACGTGATTTAAGTGAAATATCATCGCCGTTTTGACAAAATTTCACAGTAATGTGTAGAATAATTTTGTAATGAACTTCTTTTCATATTCATAATTAAGAGTTTCTGAGATACTATGGGAATACACATAAAAAATGAGCTTTAATACCACATTTTTTAAAAAAATTTCAATCCCTCTACATTATGGTTCCAGGATTTATGTACGTACGATAAATGTGCGTAGTGATAATTGTAGTGATAATCATATACACATGGCCACGGTTGCACACCAAATAAAAGAAATATTTAAAAATAAAGAAAGAAGTACACTAGAACATAATTAATCGTATTATTGATAGAAATATTTCTTGACGTTTGCACAATTGCCTTGTATGCGTTTTTCTAGGACGAGAATATCTGATTTATATTTATCAAATAATAATGAACATTTATTATGTAGATTCAAACATATCACGATGGCAGATATTTCTTTCGTATAAAAATGATTAAAACCTTACATTAAATAGAATTTAGTAAATGTTTTATTGATAAAATAAATGATAATATTAACTTCAAACAGTAAAAATTAATACTTTGCTAATCTATAATGTGTTATAAGAATATTCCTTCATGCTAATTACATGTGATATTAATAGAACATTTAAGACGGATACAAAATTTAAAAAAATACATTTATTATGGTTTATCTTGTTAAAATATTATCGAGAACCAATGTATTTGTTTGTTGAGGGTTGATAACCGATCATTGAAAAATTACGGAACCACAAATTCAAAAAATGAGCAATCAAATATTCATGAGAATTGTGTGGTTACTTCATTTGAATAAAGTATTAAACGTGATCAGTAGAGTAAAACGCAATAAATACGCAATCGATGTATGCTTCAAAATTTTATTGTCATTTTTGTCATACTTACATTATATTAAAATACAAATTATAAATTTCTGTGATATTTTATTTCAATTTTTCATGCCCAATTAGATATGTAATATGGTCATTCATGCTTATTGGAAATAAATTTATCAATCCATAAAATCTATCATTATTAGTCGGTTATAAGGGATTGTACAATTTACCGAAACACAATAATTTATAACACGAATAATAACTTTACTGAAAAATACGTCCTTTAAATACCATTTTGTCATTATGTATACTTGTTTTACCTGCAACTGGAGAGAGTTTCCGCATAACACACCATCTGGATTTCCACTGAAAGTTATAAAAAAATAGTTAATTTATACAAATTAATATGTGTCAATAAACAAAATTGATATTTTATACAATACCTCAAATAATGTTACAAATATTGTCTTCGTATAAATATATAATTTTAATAAACCAAATAAGGATAACTATTATTAATAAAAATTAACGGAAATTTAATGTCATTTTGTTAAACTACCTAAAAATTTATTAGAACGCCGTAATTATTGAATGAGAAAAAGGTTTTTACTTTATTTTAACTAATAAGCAAAAGCCTACATAAATGAATTGTCTGTAAATGAATTAAAAAATATGTATCCACATATATCCACAAAATATGTTACACAATTTATTTTCAATATATATTTATAAGTTTTTGATAGAGATTAAAGAATTAACTGATTAAGAAATCAATAAACAATAACCCAAAAATAGTCATCAACAAATGCTTAGCAATTTTATAAAATAACTTTTTTGGAAATTGTTTTAGTCTCATTATGTTTACCATGTATAATTCATTATTTACATGGTTTTGATCGTATAGCTAACATTTTCCTAATGATATTTTAATAGGATTATGACAGCTGAATTTTTGATTAACTGCTTTCATTTTATTATATGTTTAATATTCTTTTAACGAGTATAATATACTTTTAAGCAAGTCATTATTTTTATCATAAATAATTTTTATACATAAATAGATTTGTTTAACTGTAAATAATATCAATAGTTTCAAAGTTTTGTTTTTATAGATAGCATGTCTCCACCACATTGAATCCACCGCATATATATATCATCGGCGTGCGGTGGATTTATCACTATCTCTATCGCACAACCAAATTAGGGTATTAGAAAGAAGGATACAAGAGCAGCATGCCCTTGCATCTCGCTTGCACCTTCACTTTTCACGTGATTGAGGGAGAATGAGGTAAAGCGACCGCACGCGCCTGATATATTACTATAAGTTACAAGGGAAAATTTGTTAGACTTCATTATGAAATCAAACATTAGATTTTTACCTCAAATGTCTAGTTCATATTTTGAATCAAAGTAACAGAGACTGATAAGTCTTTAAAACAAATTGAAAGTACTTTAAAGTAAATGTTCTAATAAAAATGATAAATCGGAGTAACATAACTTTAAGTAACTTATCCATCTCGTTCAAACAAATGGTAAGAAAGTACCGTGAAGTATAAAATGATGAAATTAATCCCAAGGTAATGTCACAAGTTTGCGGTCTGTGATTTATATTTCAGAAGAAGTCTCAAATTAATTTCTTTAGCAAAAAACTTCCTTACCTGATGTTATTCTAGCCGCAAGAAAATTTGGCAAAAAGTAGAATCCATTACGACTGAAAAGTATATACGCTTTTATCGTACCAACTTAATAGTTTATAGACCATCTTTGTATAGTTTTAATAACACGAGGTATTCTTAATACGATTTTAAAATTAACTTCACACATCAAAGTAATTAAATTACCTTTTCCATAAAACGTATTTTACGTTCAATAAAACTGTTCCATTATTTGTGAATAAATATAAAATGAATTTATTCAATATTCGCTCAATAAATCAAATTTTTGGAGTAGATTTAAAACTAATCATTTGACGTGTGAAACAAAAATATTCAAAAAGTACTAGAGAATAAAGTATAACTTCAATTTGGTAAACATATTAATTTCATCACTTTATAAAAGTTAATTTAATTGTATTGTGTACAGTATATTATTCTTCTTAAATTATTCAGAAACAAATCATTGTATTTACCTTTTTTCCATCTCTGAACTTCACCGTTCCTTCAATAATAGAATTTGTATCCGCCATTGTCACTGTTTAATATTAATTTTTTCACATCACTATTTTATCAAATTAAAGAAAATGTTTTTTTTAATCTTGTTTGTTGTCAATGTTACCACTTTACTCTTCCATAGAGAAACACTTTTTGTTACTATTTCATTTTAAGATATCACTAACTTATTAAATACGTATCTGACCTTTAAGTTCCTTTCTTATTGTTTGTAGTTTTTATGTTCAATTAGTTAAGGTATAAAGGTAGTTTTTTCATTATGAAACAAAGAGTTCACTGAAAATAAAACGAAAGGGAATTAGTAACGACACAAATTTCTATTTTGTTAGAACCAAACACGATTTCACACTAAAATTTTTAAGAAATATATATTATTAGATGCTGCAAATTATTTTGATATTTTTTTAGAAAAGCAAGATTTTTTCTGTGTAATCAATTTGGATATTTTGTTAACGTTATAATTTTCATATACCTTGCTATTTTTTGGCCAAGATATAATTATTGATGTCGTGAATGGGTCAGTTTTTTAAAAATCACTCAAGGTTAAATTGAGTTGGAAAAACATGCAAACACACGTGCCCAAAACGGTTATTATTGAATTGAGCACAAAATTTTCTGATTGCTCTTAACGCTAGGTTAAGGAAACTGAAGATCAATATAAAATAAAATATCGGTAACCGCTAATAAGAAGCTTATTTTTGTTTTATTTGTTTGTATGTATTTGTCATCCGCAAAATTAACGGTAATGAAAATATAATTAAGCCTATCTATTCGTATTATTTACGTTAAGCTCTCATCTAATATCTGAAGTAATACTATTCGGTAATAATATGTAAACTGGGAAACGTTTTTTATTCAACTCTACGATAACGAGCTTTTAAGTTTATTTATTGTGGTCTTACTTAACCGCGGTATTTTCAACAATGAAGCAATTGCGCAACACAAGTAGCGTTGAAGTTATGGTTTCAAGTAGATAGGACGTAAAACGCAGCTGCTGAGTCTAGATATCGACTATTTCGGTAAGCAATTAGGGGTTCACGCACAATGCTAATGCGTTTCAACCCCCGCCTGACCTCGATGCACTCACCACTCCACACAGTCGACATTTTACTTCCACAGACAGCTCACTTCCGCCTGCCGATGACTAATCTCATGCCATTTATTTAGTTGTTATAAATGTTATATGCGTTTCGTAAAGTGACGACAAAAAATTACACGGAGGTGATTAATTTTTATTTGACATGGGATTGTAGGTTGTAACGCTTGGGCGAAAAAACGTTGACAATACCAATGTTTTGAAATAGAAATGAGTTTATATATTATACTAATAATAAATAATGTTTGACGACTGTAAAAATTGAAGAATTTTTTAGGATTAATATTTGTTATAAGTCGTATTTTCAAATAACTAAGCTTTACAACGAGCTATCATTCAATATCATGTGTTGAAATGCATTCTGAGAATTTATTCGTCACACATTGGAAGTTAGCATAGTTTTTTTTTGTAATATATTTGTTTAATTTAAGACATCGATTTAAGGTGCTTGATGGAATTTTAATTTCAAATTTGAATTGTTGAGATTTTGTACATTTCCATGAACACGAACCGTTTGAGTTCGAGTTCATACATGTGCTTGAATGCCTGAAGATGCCGAAAGGCGAAACCCGGGACGTTAGTGACAAAATTCATGGAAATGTACAACATCTCAACAATTCAAATTTGATATTAAAATTCCATCAAGCACCTTAAGTCGATGTCTTAAATTAAACAAATATATTACAAAAAAAAACTATGCTAACTTCCAATGTGTGACGAATAAATTCTCAGAATGCATTTCAACACATGATATTGAATGATAGCTCGTTGTAAAGCTTAGTTATTCAATCGATAAATATAGTAGTTTTCACTTTTAAAGAGTTAACTGTCAATTCTTGGTGGAAAGGCATTATATTTTTTGATCAGGACAGGTTTCTCTCATGACGAGCATTATCAGTTGATAATGCGGTCCAGGTCATTATAAAAAATTGGAGGTAGTACAACAGAAAGTGTTTTATTTTTAACATGGTATTTTACCGACTAATTTTACATCTTTATTTAAAATTATTTTATGTTTGCTTAATATGAACAAATTATGTATTAATTAACAATAAAATTGTAATATCAACAAACGCAAATAGCATTGTATCACAATAATAAAAGGATTGACAAAACGAAATGACAACAAAGTACAGGAAATTTCGCACAACTCGTATGCAGGAACAATTTGCATTCGCGAAATAAAATTTTCATATACAGCGAACTATTAGAGAAATTTCAGGATGTCAAAGATCCGGCCGGAGGACGTATACATAGGCGCATAATAAAGGAAACATAATTCAATCTACATAAATACGTCTTTCAGAGGTGCTCATACAATATTCATGACATCCGCGGGCTGAGATGTCTTATTAATTCAAGTCAACGACTTTGCCAAAGTATCGATGGCGCATCTAATGTTGTCTCAGGCAAACGTAAACTGGTACTATTTTGATTCAGAATAAAGGTATTTGATACCATATACGTGTAGTGCGTTTCCAAAACTCAACATAAACAAAAAAGTTTATAAAAAACTAATCTTCTTAAACATTACTGCATTGTTTTCAGTGGTTATTTTTCGCTACTATTCATATCGATTGCCCAGTTCCATACGATAAGTTTAAAATGTCATGTTTTGAGTTAAGTTACCCATTATATTCCATTACTACTCTTCTACAGTTTCACAAAAGTATAACTAGTAAAACATACTGGTTTTGGCGTTAAAAAATAGATGTTTGCATAAAGAAACTTAAGCAATCTCAAAGGTTCATAAAGAAATAACTCGAAATAACGTTGTATGGTTCTGCCAATGTCGCAATAATTTTGTAACATGAGGCACGCTGTTAAGCTCATTTCTAGACATCAATTGACAATCGGAGATTTTATATTGAGATTTGATAAAAAATAAAATTAAGACGGAAATAATTCAAGTGAATTCTTGAGTCGGCGTCCGTGGCGCAATTGGTAGCGTCGTGGGCTACGGTTACGGATGCCTCGGGTTCAATTTCCGGTGCAGACAGTTTTCATAAATTGATATTTCAATCGATTTATGGATTTATGTTCGAGTGTTTGTGTTGTCTAAAAACTCCCTCCTCACCCACCCATCCCATCCTCAAGAGACGTAGCGAGAGCGATTAGCTAACCACTGGTCCTGCCCTGTCCCTATCCTTCTATCCCTATTGTCTTTGATAAAGAGAGGTTGAGCAACTGAGTAACAAACAGTTCTCGTAGAAAAAATTTGTTGAGATACCTCCATAAGGAGACCATATGCTCCACATTCGTTTATTTTAAGATTTTTACAAAAAAATGAAATCAACGTGAAGCAATCCGATCACTATTTTATTTATTTTAAAATTTACATAATAAGTATTTATTAAATTTATATAGTTGTGCGTTAAACAACTAAACTTGCTCGTTTGCTATGTTTGCTTGTATCCTTATTAGAGTATTTTGGTGATGAATTCAATCGAGTAATTATATTAATTAGTTGTGCCCTTGAATACAAACTGTCTGTTTTTGAATACGGAATACAAATAATTATAAAGACCATGCATATTATGTTTTCTTTCTTTCAAATTCGTTTATTTTTGTTTCTCTAAAATGATTTTAGATTGAAAATTATTTGTCCAGTGACGTAAAAATGAATGATAAAAAATAAAACAGCAAATTATCGTCTAAAGTTTTTCAATAAGTCCACAGGATTCATAAAAAATTTAATTGAATCTGAATGACTACACCAATATAAGGTGTTGGAACATGATTTTGTTACTGGATTGAACGATTTTAGTTTTGACCGTGTATTCATATGAAAGCCTCTCGGTATTCCAAGGTAGTATAAGGGAAATTATGATTTTGATCACGCGCGTACTGAAACGTAGATCCTCGTAATCATGAGCTGATAAATAGTACCATCGTGTGCTTAATAACACCTCTTTACTGGAATAAAATTGCTTAATAGAAAACAATTTCTGCACACATATTATTTATACAGCACCCTACTTATTATTTTACTTTCAATATTAATCAGCATAAAACCTTTCTAAAAACGTTTAATTCTTCAACAATGTCGTAAAAATCGACATTTACATAATTGCTAAAATAATACAATAGAATTATCAATTTCCATGTATCCTTCTCATTGAAAGATAAGAATATTGATGAATTTAGTGAGTATTACATCCACATCAACTGATGATTATTATCGAGATGAGAAAAACCGGTCCCGATAATTATAAAAATGTAAAGGTAATAAAAAAAAAGTGTTTTATTTTTAAAATATATTACGTTTCCACCAAGAGTTGGCGGGTAACATCTGGAAAGTGAACTCAATGATAATTAAACAGCATCAAACGATATATATGATATTACAAATACCTTGAAATTTGATTTTACTCCTGAAATTTGCTTACGATAGCTAAGCGAAGATCATACCGCTAGCCTCAAGATCACCAGGTTTATAATATGAATCAGAGAATACTAAAAAAACTACCGTTATCAAACTAGAACTACATACATTATGTTTTATGCCAATACAGTCGGAAAAAGTAGTTCAACATTATATGAACTACATATTTGTATTGTATAAATAGATAAAGAAAGACCAAGAACACAATTCACATGAAGCAAAAACATCTATCAATTTAAGCCCAGCAATGAAAGCGTTTCGAGATACGGGAATGTGGACAATCAGAAATGGGTTGATCATTAAGTCAGATGTAAGGCATCAATAACTTTCCGTGAGGTGTAAGAAGGAAATGAAATTAGCCTATCTATCCAAGGCTTACCTTTGCAAGAAACAGGTGGAAACCATTAGATTTAGGACATAATTATGTAAGAGAAAAGAAAAATAAGGAAACACTGTAAGTTTTCAGTCGTAACTATAAAACTGTTGTTTTCTGACACATTCATATTTCCAAAGAAGAGAAAGTATTAAACACTACAGTTTTACTTTATTTGTATTTAAATGAAAATTCAAGAAACTAAGTTAAATACTAGAATTTAAATTTAAACAAATTTACAACCGTATTTGATTTTTAAAGTTTCTAAACACGTTTCTGATCCAGTAGCGGGTTAACAAAGTAAATATGTTTAAATTAAGGCGTTAATATTAATGACCTCAGACAAGTCTTTGTGAAGTCGCAGAACACCACGACGGCGCACACCGCACACCACCCACTGTGACACACCGCAACGCCGCTGCTCTCGAATATGTTTTAAGGTTCATTAGAATATTCTGTAATTATTGCAAATTGCCGCGGTGGGAGTAAAACCAAACGGAAAGCGACGGAAGAACGACACTTGAAGGGTGGCACGCGCGAATTAGAGAGCTAAATAAAATATATTGCAACGTTTCTCCGGCAGTGCTAACAATTGTATCGATATAATAATATATAGGTGCTCACAAAGGAAAACAAAAATTCAATGAAGATTGAGGGCTTGTGAAGAGTATAGTTTTTTCCTTACTCGGTCAGAAGTGTATTAAATATTTGACGTATTTTATTAAGTGAATGGTTTTTGATTGAATTGTCATTAGCTTGGTAGATTAATATTAAACTATGATACAAGATAAAACAATATTTTTTTACTCCACGAAAATTATGTCATATGTTTTGTGCTATCATTTAAATTATTTAACTATATATATAAAAATGACCAGCATTCGATAATATTTGCATAACAGAATACATCGCTATTTTTTAGCAGAAACCGAAATGAAGTTTTATCAAATAAACTCCAATTAAATCAGTATTATTTTCATAAAAACTTGCATTAATGTACGCAATGTAAATTTGAAATTTATTTTCGATAGATTCGGCGGTAACTTTGTGGAAATTCATTGTAAAACTAATGTCGGTAACTTTGTTATTCCAATGGGTTTGTTACTAAATGTGACAAATATGACCCATAATTAATCTGAAAATGGTTTTTCAAAAAACGAAACACATGTGTTTTGTACTAAAAGATTTTTTTAAACTATTTATAATAATCAAAATATATTTGAAGAGATTTCTAAAATTTGGATAGAAATATTTTCCACTTTTCCGTTTTTATAGATATTACAGAAGTACAAGAGATACTTATTTAAAACTTATTTATATAAATTGTTCAATATTTAAATGTAATACTGAATACTTGTCTGCTATATTTGTGGAAGAATCAATTAAAGCCACTTTAAAATGGTCATTTTCAAAAATTATGATTTAAAGTTAATAAAAAGTAAGTATTTTCAAGTCAAAAATATATTTTATGAATTAGCGATTTTTAATGTGACTTACGACCAACTTTAGAAAAAAGCTGTAAAAACTTGTTTATCTTGGCTGTGAAAAAAGTATATAAAAATGTTTTATATTTATTTATTTGTACATTTATTATGTCCTTTTATACGAGCTCACATTCTGTAAAATTGAGTATGATTTAATAAAGTAAATTTAATCTTTAACCTTTTTTGATCACGTAGTTCTCAAGCAGGGTTATTTTTGGTTATAAAATTCTATCCCACTCCATTTTGTTGAGATCTATTTAATATTTCAGTCAAAAATTATTATTCAGTCTTGTTTAATATTCCCAATTTATTTAAATACTAAAAAGGGAGGCTTATTGAAAAAGGTTTAATACCACCGGGAAAGGTGAGCCCTTTTGAGAAGGGAAAGTCTCCAATTGGAACGCGGTTCCAATTAGAAAATTGAATTATCCACGAACAATATTGTTCGTACGGTTTTAATGATGATGGAAAACTATTCGCACGGGCTCCTTCGTAAACTCAATATATGCTAGATGTCGTATACCTATACTAAATTATTTGATTTAAGGCTTTGTACCAAAGGTGAGTGATGTATTACATTAATGAATAAATTAGTGGTAAAACCTATCCAGAGTATCTTGGAATATTTTTAAAAAATCAGGGGAAATATGTATTCGAAATTTTTATCTCAAAATTAGTTTATACATAATATCGCATCTCTGCAACAAAAGTGTCACAACTCAAAATAGTGATTTTTGAGATATTATTCTTCTTTAGTCAAATTCCTCACGTGTGAGGGTCACGACCTCCACCTATCACAACAACTTCATTTCCTTTGACGATCTTTCGCCACTCGCTGCCGCACTCCGCTTTTCTGAGAACCATTGGGAAGGAAAAAGCTGTGGCGTCCTTCACTTGGTTGTTCCAGCGAGTTGGGTCTTTCTGCCTTCGACCTTTATTGTGATGACGAGCCTGTTAAGATTGTCGGTAGGCTTGCGGGCGATGGGAAAAAAGCTGAGTAGGCGTTTTGTATAAACGTCTGAGATATTAATAATTTAGTAAAATCGGTTTCAGTACAACAAATACGAAATACAAAAGGTCACAAAACATAACGAGATAGTTTTTACGTCATAGTGCAAAATGTAAAACTATTCACGATTACAGCGACGCCAAATTGCTACACAATTATAGTGTCATTTCAGTTTTATAGCCTTGACTTCACGAACAATTAAATGAAGTGTCGTGTTTTTAAAAGATTGATTTTGATATTTGGAATATAGCTACATATTCATCTAAAAAATGACGATTTTTGAATTGTGACATATTTTTTGTGGGAGTGCGATTTGTTGATTAAAATTTAAAAAAATATTTTATTTTTGAATAGCTTAATTGTAATTAAACCATGTAGGGTACTCTTCTATTTTTTTTTTATAAATTAGGTGACAGTAATTTTTTTCAAAAATACAAGTTTATGAGAATTTACGGTCTAAAAACCGTTGATGGAATTTTTAAAATTTTTCTACATTGTTAATTTGTACTATTTCTACAAACAGCAACGATACAAACATTTGATTGCAACTGTAATGAGTGATATTAAATTAAAATTAATAATTCTGTTACTTCACTAGTCGTGTAACTAGATATGACACGAGTTTTGCCTGTGAGGCATCTTCAGACTGAGTATGAAACCTTGCTATATGATATATCCAATGGAATAATAATTTGAAATAATTTCCATTTAATTTTTAGAATGAATGAGTCGAAAAAGAATAATAACGTATACATTAATATTTTTTCCATTTCAAATTATGTATTGAGAATACCAAAAATATTCCTACGTGATGATATGTAAACCAATATAGTTATGTTAATTAGAGCTAGCAATTCAATTGAAATAAAAAAAGATTTCTGTAAAACATGTCAAAGCACTAAAAATTTATTGCCAAAGATTATTATTATATCATTATCATTCTTCCATATAAAATTTAAAATATCGAAAATAATATCACAGGAGAATTTTATTTTCAAAATTTGAGTATACACGGAAGCACATTATAAGATATAATTTAATAAATTTGTATGATTTGTAGTACTCGACACATTTTAGTTAAGACAGGTCCGGTTTTGCTCAGTTAATGAACATTTTCAAAGGCTGAAACTGGGTTTGTGCCATATTTAGAATAACAAAATAGTATTTATAAAAAAATGATTAGATTTCGACTACTTTAATAAAAGTATCAAAATTATTATATTCTGAATTTTACGAATAACATTATTGAAAGGTATACAAAAGTTACATGTTTATTAAAAATGAAATGCTTGCAAAGTAGTATAAATATATATGAGAACATCAACAAACTTTACGGGGCTTGTGACGAATCCGTTTCGACGAATCACGCAAGCTTTTGAGAGACGGGCAAGAAGAAAAATTTTCTTTTAATGATGCTCAAAAAAAACTTTTTATCGAAATATTAAGCTTACAGCCGTAAAAAAGTTTTCTCCGGTTATAATTCCTTCAAAGTGAGGCTTTATTATCTCAAAACTTTTCTCTCCCTTTTGGCTAATGGGCTTACTGTGAGCTTTTTCCTTTTGGATATGCTTTCCAAATTACAATTGGAAATCCTGATTGCATTAAATATTCTAAAATCACGCCTCAAAGTGTTTCCGACTAGACAGATGATGGAAGTTGTTATACTCTACCAAAGATTCACAAAATTAATAAAAGAATAAATTCGTTCAATAAAGCAAAGGTTTTAATTTTTCTCATTTTTAAGGTGTTAACTATCAATTATTGGTGGAAAGACATTGTGTTTTAAAATGAAAAACACAGTTGTTTTGTAATACTTCCACATTTTTATGATGATGGAAACCGGTTTTGCTCATCAAGCTGTGTATGTGCATGAAAATGTAGATGTAGTTCAAAACAAATTGTGTTTTATTTAGAATAAAAAAAGTTTATAATTGCTGTTTGCAACAGAAAGTGATAAAGTCTGAAATTTTAATAAGCGTGGGAAATTAAACTTGAACTTTATGCAATAATAGTTAACGAAAAAACTTGCAATGCAGATAAGATAATACTTAATAATAATAATAATGCTACATTAAAAATTATAAATGATAATTTTTAGTTTTATTCTTTATTAAAACACTCGTCCATTGATAACGCAACATACCTAAACAATCAGATAGTTTCTTTTCACTTTAAATATCATAAAAAAAATATTTTAAATACATATTTTACAAATGAAAACAACTAGAAAACATTGAAAATATAATTGCAGGTTATTAAAATTAAAAATTATCTATATTGTAATTTGTAAATGTATTTTATGGATGGTATTTATATTCATAATAATTGTGATAATAAAATTTAAATACCCAAATTGATTTTTTTACGAATTTGAAGCACTGTTCACTATCAAAATAGTTTGCAACATGTCTAAAAAAGTGTGCAAATTAAAACACGCCAAAATTACCAATTCAAAATGACACCGTAAACAAACGTCAATCAAAAAAACTGTATACGTCAGAATGCACAATTTTTATTTTATCAATCCACAAGCGATGAGAAAACAGAACGCGTCAAAAATCATCTCCCATGATCAATCGCTCACAACAGGCGCAAAGCTTTTGAAATTCGCCAACAAACTAACGAGATGCCGCGTACTTTTTCGTATCGGAGAGCCGCGAGACTCGATGGCGTCGGGCAGCGGTCCAGCCTCCGCGGAGGATCGAGCGCAACTGAGAGGCCGGAGCCGGAGACCAGCCGTCGAGCCGGTGAGCAGACGAGGGGAGGGATTTATCACCCGGCTCCACCCTCAACCCCAACTCTGAGTTTCACCCCCGCTATTTGGTGCTGTGTACTGTATGTAGGCGCAATGGTCGACTCGTATGCGAGTGGGAGAGTATTTTGACGCCTAGATGGAGCGTTTCATTTTGCATTTTCCTGGTAGACGTCGTTATTGCATTGCATTTTCTGGAATTTAAAGCCTTCGAATATATTGCCTATCAATTGAAGTCGGCTTAATAAATCCAGCTTTTATGCATTGGCAAAGTATACATTCATATGAATTTAAAAAAAATATAGTGGACATAAACAACAGTAGTTATAAATCTTATATTTTTATTAATAAAAATGTAATTTAAATTGTTAAATTAACGATATCACGGACAAATTTCTATAAAATTACGTAGTCATTCTTAATAATTCGAATAAGCTAAAATGTAATAATTTAGTGTAATTTTTTTTCACGGTGTACAAAACTTTTAAAAATCAACGATTAAAAAATAATTGTGTGAGGTATAATTATAAATATTTACAAAAGAGAGGACAAATATTATTCTACTAAATAAACCGTGTTTTTGGATTGGGGTATAGGTATATCCGTTATTTTCCAAATATTTCTTACGACACTGAAACTTATAATAATTTAGAAATGTTCTGATTTTAACATTAACTAATTGAGGTATCAAACTGTAAAAAAAACGATATGTCCACTTTGTATGCTAGTATATAGTAAGCGGCGTTTTTATGTTTCACGCTTATCTTGTTAGCCTTATCATTAGTTTATTTTTTCTATTGTATTGCATATCCAATTAAAAAGATATGAAATTTGAATTATTGAGATTTTGTACACTTCCATGTATTTTGTCACTAACGACCCTGGTTTCGCCTTTCGGCATCTTCAGGCATTCGAACACACGAATGGACTCGAACTGAGAGACAGTAAACAGTGTCTAACGTTTATATAGAAGATACAAATGCGACAAATATTATTTACGAGGTAAGATATTATACGTCTGAGAGCCACACTGATACCTGAGTTAAAATTTCGGGAATCTCCCTAATCCTTATTTTGTAAACACCATATTACCAGAGTGGCGAATTGCCGCTTTTCAACTTCTTTTAGAAATACCAGTAATTTTACAATTATAGTAGTATTGTGGGTTTTGACGGGATGTAATTCGCCGAATGGGTAAATATATACAATCATTCCACATTTAGTGACATCTGTTAGGTGTTTCAACGTATCGGATATAATAGCGGAGAATTAGGAAGGTTCAGCTGCTCATTCAGAATTGGCAAGGAATTTAACTGGGCTCTATTGATTTCCAAAATTTCTTGATAAAATAATTTATGATCCCCCATGTTTTTATGCAACAGTTTAGCCCCATCATCCGCATTAAACGTATGGTTCTCCATTAGCAAGTGATTTGCGAATGTCGAAGTTTCTTTTTTTAATCTAAAGGCAGCTAAATGTTCTGATACCCTTATATCTAATGTACATGTGGTTTTACCCACATAGAAATGTTGACAATCATTGCATTGTAATTTATAAATACCAGATTTGTTCTTAAAGTTTACTCTATCTTTATTGTTAATAAGTAATTTGCCTAGAGAGTTTTTGCAATAGAACGCCGGTCTAACATTATCAGCGAGTTGTTTTTTAATTTTAAAGCTTGTGCAACCTAAATAACTAATTCTATGCCAGATTCTAGGGTGGTCTATGTCTTTAGACAAGTTCCCGAAATATAGCATCTTTTCTGCTAATTTACGTTGTTTTTTTGATACAAGACTATCTATAAGAGACGCCTCATAGCCATTATTAATGGCAATTTGTTTAATAATGTTTAGTTCGTTTTCAAAATTAAATTTATTTAGAGGTATAGTGACTAATCTGTGAACCTGAGAATAGAAAGCAGCCAATTTATATGAGGAAGGATGGTCTGAGTTAAAATCGATGGCCGCATCTTAAAACGTCTGTTTTCGATAAATTTTAAATTCATGAATGGATTTTTTAATATCAATATTAAGGTCAAGGAAATTTATATTCTTGCCCCCTACTTCTAGTCCCCCCTACTTCAGTCGATGTCTTAAATTATATCTTAAATAATAAAAAGATATGTATTCGTATTAATTTCAACCGATTATTGCAAATAAATACATATAATTGGATATATCGACATTGAATTTATCGGTTCCTGAATGTGATTTCCGTGACATGAACACAATTTTAAACATTTTTTGACCTAATTTTGTCGGGTTTTGTAAGATATGTATCATTACATAAAATTATGTGTGATATGACTAAGTATATGTACATATTTTTCTTAGGTTTGGCAACATATGGACATGCGGTTTTTGATTGTAGAAGCCTCATTTAGAAACGCATTAATAATAGCGTGAATGTTTGATACATTCAAGGTTCTAATAATTGCATTTAATGTAATCAATTAGCAATGTGAGGAAATTTACTTCAAAAATTAATTCATACGTTAATGTCAACGATATCAGTGATAAATAAATTAAAACTTGAAGTAAAACTAAGCATTTTCTCAAATATGTAAATATTTTAATAAAAATACCATATAATATGTTAGGTTGAGTTACTTTTACTATTTTTTACTGTCATTTGAACTCCACTGTAAATGATTTTTGCTTTTGAGCAAGAACTATTTTTGAATATGAGATCAATATGTGTTCAATGTTTATGGTTGTATTCTTTATACAGTCAAAGAATCAAAAATAGACAATATAATATCCAATTTATTTTAATTAATTAATTTAAGACAGATAATATAACAAATTGTAATATATTTTAGGTCACCGTAAACGTGTGGTATCTTTCTGTGGCTAACGTTTTACATAGTCAAGAGTTCGCAACCTCAGATAGGCACTATCACCATTGATATTTCAATCAACTTTTAGTCAAAAGATATGAACGAAGTTGGTATTTTCGCTCAATTTAACTCACACCGTTCGATTCTAAATGCGGTTTATATAAAAAGCCCTAAATTATCTACTATTATTTCCTTCACCTTTCCGAATAGCGAGGTTAAGCGACTGATTTGAAACCAGTTATAGTTAAATAACATCTAATTCTACAAATTATTCTTACAATTTATTTCCCAAAATTCTATATACTTTGTTGTATAACCAGTTCTACTGAAATCATTTTCTATTAAAATGCATCATATAAATTCAAAAGGCAAAGTAACGTTACCTACCATATTTTTAATGTTTTGGTTTGCCATTATTCTATTATTTTAGGAAATATTTCGAAATCCTGAATATTAATTTTTTTTCGATAAAAAATCATTTTTTATTTGATGCAACATATCTGTGTGTATGTTAAACCTTTCACACACTACCTTATGCTAACTTGAAACCCATTCACGAAAAATGTGTTTGATTTTTTCATTCACCATTATGGCAAGGAAATTTCAACGAAATCATTATCTAAAATACTTACTATTGAAAACTATTATGATTACATCTCAAAATTTTACTCAGTAGTACGGTATTGAAAGAAGCTAAAAGGTAAGGAAAGTGTTGTGTTGTGAGGTACCGCACTTAAAAGGTAAGACAAAAAGTCTCCCTGAAACTATTTCTTTGAAAACTATGATTTCTTTTTGTTGTTGACATAAATCAATTTGCAAGACTTTTCTTGAGAATTTGTATAGGGTTGCAAAAGGCCCTTGTCCCCGCGTAAATCCCTTGTCTCATCTACATTCATAATGTTGTTCACATGTATGTCCTCAGTTTTTCTACCTCACTCTGTGGATGTCACATATGCAGCTTTTCACTTACACCGCCATGCCGACATGACATAAATATGTTTGGACGTTGAAAAAGCTGTCCATTCATTTTGAACCGAATTTTCTTGAAGATTTTTTTTGCTGTTATCAAGGGATATAGTTGGGATTATTGCCCGACTATTTTTTTAAATATCTAACTGTCAATTCATAATAAAATATATTTTAAGGATGAATAAAGTTTTTACATTCGAAAATCACCTTTTTTATATCCATGTTCACTCCTAATGCGGAACAATGGACTCTTAATGGAAGTTGATTGAATTGGAATTTAAATGGTAGAACTCCATTATAATAGGATAAAATAATAAAGTATTTAGTTCAACAAATTTTTTATCAGGTAGTTGATAGCTATTTCGGTCGAAATAGCTATCAACTACCTGATAAAAAATTTCTGCAACTAAATATTTTGTTATTTTATCCTATCTTAATGAAGCTCCATCTCAACAGAAGTTCTACGATGACAACTCGTTACTCAGTAGAGCAACTGAGTAAGTTGCTCATCCTATCTTTTTCGAATACATAAAGATAACGGGATAAGAGTAAGGTAAGTAGTGATTAGCTTATCGCTCTTGCTACGCTCTTGAATGGGTAAAAGGGAATTAAGAAGTCATAAACATCAATGTCTTTGAATGAAAATAAGTAATTTTGTTGAAAAATTATGGATGAAGTCAATTAAATATATAATCTACAATATAGTAGAATTTTTCTTATTGAAGATAATAAAAAAAGGATTTTTATTACTATAAAATGAATCATTGATCCGAATAATCGTTGTCGTGTTTATTGTATCAAAACTTTTAAGCGTATAGAACATAGAAACTACAAATTTCCATTTTTCAGGCCAGTCTCATGTAAATGAGATAAAATTTACTGTCATAAACACTCCGCAACGTGGTAAAGATTAAAGAATGGCAGCTTGTAATCATCACACATCTGACAGATGAAATTTAATAGATCAATAAAGGACCTGTCCCGTGTATCTTTGCAAATCGGATATAGCATTGTGAAGTAAAAACACAATATATTGGACCATTATTGCGAGATGAATATTTTCTTCAAACAATTATATTAGCTATACGCAAATATATCATAATTCAGTAAATAATTTATTTGTTTTCGATGGCTTCGGCGGTAGCTTTGTGGAAATTAATTTTTAATGTAAAATTAAAAATTGATAACGTTGTTGTTCCTCTGTTATTTTTACTAACTGTGACACGTGTTTCGCTTCTTTGAGAAGCATCTTCAGACTAACTCTACCATTCGGTTAGAGTAGGTAAGGTTAGGTCACCAATAAAATTCTAGGTAAGAAGTTTCTTCATTTCTTCTTGTTTATAGTAAGGAATAAATTGATTATAATTATTATCTTATAAAATTACAAAAATGACTGTAGAGACTATTTCTTTCCACTGGATGTAGGAAGGGGTTAGAAACAAATAATAATAGTACATACTAGCATAATATTAATAATAACGAAATTAATTATTTGTGTTTGGAAGTTATTTTCTAAGAGGTAAAGCACGGGTCACAATTAGTAACCCAAACAGTGGAAAAACAATGTTATCAATTTTAATATTATATTAAAAGGTATTTCTTCTCTCTGTTTATCGGAAAAAATTAATCGCATTTTGTTTCAAACACAAAAATAATTATTCGTTTTTTTACTGTGTCACATTTTTGCAATTGTAATATTTAATATTGTTGGCACTCATCCAAATATTGTGAAATTGCCAAAGGCAATTTATTCATTTTGTAATGATTATTTCACGCCAAATCATGGAATGTCATCAAATAAAAATAATGCTATTTCACATGAACAACAAACAATAAGCAATTATTTTAATGGCATATTGATGAAACTAAATAATTACATGTAACGATTGATTTGGAAACCAGTTTTGTGACACTTTGTCAATATTTTTCTACGGCTCCGATTCTATAGCTAACAATAACATACCATGATTATTATTAATAATAAATTGAACTTATTCAAAAATAAATAAGATACCCTTTAAGCGGTCAATTAATATCATATAAAAGCAACAAATAAAATGAAAAATGAATCGTTGAACAAACATTTACCCTTCCAATGAAAAGTAAAAATAACTGCATATCAATTTAGTTTTCATCAATTTTGAACTCAGTGCAAGCAATCTATAGCATGTATTTATTTATACTATGTAGTCATTATAGCTCATAAGAAAAGGAAATGCCAAACATTTTTTTTGAAATAATAGCAATACATATTTATTTAATAGTAGTTATAAGACGTATAGTTGTGCAATATGTAAAGGTACCACTATAGATTTAAATTTAATTATGAAAATAAAAAAGCATTTTTTGTACTGATTTTATGTAAGGATTAGCACATTGGAAGCATTTTCAACTTATTAAAAGACATAGTTTCATCAGCGAAACCGGTTCTCATCATTTCATTGTTGATTGTAGAATTATAATAAACAAAAGTTTTTTGTTTTCATAAATGTGAAAAAAAACTAACTTTTCATCAAGAATTGTCAGTTAATGTCATAAAAGTGACATCACACAATGGTATCACTTTTATGGTCTATAGTTTCTGTAATAATATCAATTCTTGGTAAAAAGGTGCTTTATTTTGTATGTACTTATAAGTAGGTATACGATCTTATCAACAGATCAGTATTGGGTTCACTCATCTCCAATTGACGAAAATAAAACCAAAGATTTTTACAAAATTTATGTACGATTATGACGAGGATTTACAAATTATCGTTCGCATTATAAAGAAATGAAGATAGACTATCGACAATTGAAATTTCAACAAACTTTTTAAAATAAATTATGATAACACATATGGTATAAAATAAACTACATTCTATATTTTAAAAATAATACTTTTGTAAGAATTTGAGATATAAACTTTCAGCTTTTTATAACATAATAGGATAAAATATTCAATGCTACAAAATTTAATTAATATTCAAAATTAAGAACTAGTTCAATGTTACAGTTCTGACGATGGTGTGAAGCCGAAATAGCTATCAACAGACTAATAAATTTTATAGAACTGAATAATTTGATATTTCATAATAACATAATGGATTTCTACGAAATAAATATCAACCCAATCAATACACTTATACCTTATATAAATATACATTTATTCATAAAGATTTGGATTATTGAGATTTTGTACACTTCCATGTATTTTGTCACTAACGACCCGGGTTTCGCCTTTCGGCATCTTCAGGCATTCGAGCACACGAATGGACTCGAACTGTTCGAGTCCATTCGTGTGCTCGAATGCCTGAAGATGCCAAAAGGCGAAACCCGGGTCGTTAGTGACAAAATACATGGAAGTGTACAAAATCTCAATAATCCAAATTTAATATTGAAATTCCATCAAGCACCCTCAGTCGATGTCTTAAATTATATTCATAAAGAGTTTTTAACTATTTCCACTTCCAATGTAAAACATGTGGCCTTCTGCTTGTTGCTTAATTTTTCTTTTTTGAATTTTAGACATTAAAAACATCCATGTTTGTAAACAGAAATCCGTAAATCGATTGAAAAATCAATTTATTAAACTGTCTGTACTTGGACTCGAGCCTGTGTGATTTGTAATCGAACCCAACTCCACGGATCCGACTTTAGAAGTTTAAATTAATAATTTAGACTGAATATATTGGTTGCATAAATATACAAATAGCGGAGGTTAATAACTTTTCTGTAAACCAGCGTGTTTGATTAAACGGACAGAGAGTAAAGATCTCTGGCAAAAATAAATACCACACAAACAAAAGCAAATCTAAAAACAAAAAGCATTTTGAGAACATTCGCAATTATTCATTGCAGACCACCTAGTGGGGTAGAAGAATGAAGAAATAACACGGGGCATTGTGTTTCCACAATATAACATATTACAATATGAACAAATAAAATATAGCAAAGGGAGTGTTTGGGCTGGCACTTGCCCCAGGCGACACATCTGTGCACCAAAATCGACAACGGAAACGCTCTAGATGGGGACTTAATAATGATAGTAAATACGCAAGTATGTAAATCGAAAAATTCTTTGCAGTAGCCAAGACTGCGTGTTGAAGGAAAGTAAATATTCATTGCAAAAAATCGTTTATTTAGTCTTATGGGGATAATATAAATATTTCATAATATAAAAAAAATGTTTTGGATAGCTACTGATCAGGGCATCCAATACGGAACCCTTTTTGTGATCCCGTGATTTCGTGATTCACATTTTTTCAATCTCGGTATTGGTTGAATTAATAGTAGTAGCTATGGATATTTAGCCGAGTTGTCAATTTAACTGTCAGAGTGCTCACGGGTTCAAATTCCAGTATGGGCAGCTTAATAAAATGATTTTTCAATTGATTTACGGATTTGTTTTAGATTTTATCAGTTACCATTCTTTATTTTGTAATCATTTCTGCTAATAATGTGGAGAATATTTACTCGTAATGGAGCTTATCTCAACGGAAAATTTATACTAGAACTGCCTGTAACTTAGTCACTCAACCTATCCTTTTTCAGTTAGATTAGAGATACCAGGGCGAGGTTAAGATAGGACTAATCGCTTTCGCTACGCGACGGTTTCGGAATCGGTTGGGTTGGAGGAAATTACCGACATCCATGCTTTCGAAAACAGTACAATAAAATTAATTAAAAATCTATGTAAATACTTTCATAATAATAAATTTGCAAGTGTCTGTATTTATATTTATATGCTGGGACTCTTAAGCACCACAGCCAACTGTTTGTAGCCATGTGATATCTAGTAAGTGTCTCAGTTTAAAGTTCTTACTAGCCAGGGTTAGTAATAAATAATAATTTCATATTATTGTGGAATTAGTTTTTTGAAGACTGGATTTACATGTTTATTTAATCACGTATAACATTGGTTTATTAGACTAGAGCCAGCTAAGGGAATCAAGGGACATGTATGTAGGTGTAACAGTCTGGGACACAGACTACTGGCCATGAATCATTAATTTGTTTGAGTTCTGGCCAAGTTAGTTCTATATTGCTAACTGACTTTGGCAGCTGGAAAGCGCGGTCAAATGTTGCCAATGAATTACATGCGCGTTCGAGCGACCTATAGAGGAATGGTCCTCGCTTCTACCAGAGCGGATGATAGCTAATATGGCATATAAATAACCATACTGCTTTTAGTATGAATTTTATTTGCTGAAGTGGAATGAATTACAGAAAATCATTGAAGTATTCAATTATGCCACACACGTACCACGTCATTGAACGTGATCTTCGTTAAAGGGAGCAAAGTTTTCATTAGTAATTTCATTTTTAAATGGCGGAAAGTATAATTGATTTTAACCATATTTCAAAAGAATATTTATATTTTTTTGTCTACATATCTGAAACGCACAACGAACACTCTCCCTCTATCTCTCTCTGTACGAATGTTGACAGGATGCATTGTCCCCGGTTATTATTAATACAATTTGTAACATATTATTTTTATTGACGAAGCTTATAAAATATGCAATAATATATTACATCCCTCTCGAAGAACTTAATACGTTGCTATTTTTACCTGTTTAAATGAAAACTTTCTTTTGAACTTTAAAATAAATTTTATAAATCAATAGCGAGTAGTGATGGTGTGTATAAATTATTGATCGTCTAATTATATATTGAAATTTATACAAGGTAATTTATATGAGAACAATAATTGTTCATAAAATTCGTAAAAATTGATTTATTTGAAATATAAATTGCACGGAACATAAATTGTAATGGTACGTCAGTTGATTCGATACCACCCGAAATCACTATTTATATTCATTAAATTTCTCCAAAACGAAGACAAATGGCCAAAAATACACGCTTAAACTTCCCCCTTGTGCGTAGCGCATGTACCTAACCTACCCTACTCGATGGATATATTTAATTTCGACCGAAATAATAATATGCGCCAGTGCACTATTGTTATGCATTTCACACATGCACGCGCGCATGCGCACCTCTGCAACCTACCCCATCGCCCTTCGGATCTACGACAGCCTACGAAACTATTTATTTTTTATCAGAGCCCTTCCACCCCTTCCCTCAGCTGACGCGACATTACTACTTTTATCAAGACTGCTATTTGCGACGTGACGGAAAGGATAGAGCATTACATTAAGA
This sequence comes from Himalopsyche phryganea, assembly GCA_022494535.1. Lineage (NCBI taxonomy): Eukaryota > Metazoa > Arthropoda > Insecta > Trichoptera > Rhyacophilidae > Himalopsyche > Himalopsyche phryganea. The sequence continues at coordinate 1,932,401 of JAGVSL010000043.1, read as the reverse complement.
GTGTCTATATAGGGAAAGAAATATAATATATTTTTTATTTTATTTTATTTTATTCATTTATTTTATATAATATGTTTATTATTTACCTATGTATAAAAAATTAGTTCAGTGGAAAATAAAATCGATCTAAAAACTTCCTACCTCTTGATGTAATGATAAGTAATGAAAGTCGTGAGTAAAGTTTTTATAGTTTTTACATTCTACTGTCGATTACTTTTTTGAAATGATATTTTTAATGTCATGTCTTATGAACCATTTAATAAATTAAATCTTAACGATTTTTCAGCTTTTGCTATATGAATTCATTATATTAGATAATGTTCCGTGAAGACACCAAATTGACTAGTAGTATAGATTAGAGACCAAATGTTGCAATTGCAGAATTTTATTTCAGCGTTATATTAAAACAATGAAAAAATAATATCGTTTATTGCAGTTTATTAAATGAAATAATTGTCAATGTGTCATTTGATATGATTGTATTTTAGTATTTTGACAAATATTCGATTTTTTGTACTAGTAATAATTACTGAATGCTGTCAAAATCCTTCATCAATGAGAGTAATTACGAATTCCATTAGAAAATAGACAGCTGATACGAGATATGCGTAAATTAATTAGGTTAATATGTATTGTTTAAGCAAATTAAAGGTTGACACTGCTGTATTAATTACTGCTTGCCAACTAACCTGTAATTAGCTAATAACTCACAAATGTTTAGTTGTGATATCAGTTGTAAATTTGATATTGATGTAATTTATTCATTGGATACTATTTACGCCTTGTATAATGATTATTGTTTAGTGTGGTATTAAAATTTTTAACCCTGGGAATCATGAACACTCGTAATCGACTAGAGTGATGTTTTGCGGTACCAAATAAAGATTTAAATTATGTCATTTAAAATCTTCCAATATTAAATTACCGGAATTGTGTTGGTTCAGTTGGTTGAAAGCTCTTGGTTGGTATGATTCCCGATGAACGAATGTTTAAAATTACGTAAAAGTTTTTCCAAAAAGTTTATTTTATTTTTTAATTACATTCAGTATTCATAAGGGCTTTTTTCCAATTGTTTTCCTCATCAAAAGTTTTCCGCAGACAGAATCTTTTGTTAGAAAGAACTTAGTTGAAATACATGCGAAGGGATATAAAAACAAAAATACACAATAATTATTTAGTACTACTTACACATTGTTATAATGATCAGGGTCGGTTTCTTTTATTGTGAGCATTATCAACTAAAAGTACAAAACAAATTGTACTTAATTTTATAAATATGATACTTTTCCACCATGAATTGATAAACGCAAGAAAAGAATATTTATTTACGTATTAAACTTTAAAATGCGAGTATGATCATCTATGAGAATCCTTTCTAGATACAATGAATATTAACACTGGGTAGCTAAGTATTTTATAAATGTTTTCGCTGTTTCTTGAACCTTTAATTCTATCATCATAGTAGCCTATTTTGATTAAAATTAATGGAATGGTCACACTGATAAGCAGTTTCATGTAAAACTTTGTACTCCACCTGATTCAGTACTCAAATAAGTCAAAATTACCACCAAAAAAATGCTAAGGCAGATAACTTTCTATACAATTAAACAAAATGTTGATATTTCTCAGATATTTATAAATATCCTTCTACTGACTATACTCAGAAAGTAAATAATTGTTAAATATACATCTGTTAATAAAATGTATAAAACTCGGGTACAAATCAATAATTAATTAATTTATTGTGACCATCTGAATATTGCTTTTTTCATTATCTCAATATGGGTTATTTGGAGATGACTGAGTAATGAATTGGACAATCGATATAATGAGGAAAGAAAAGCGAAATATAACTTGCTAAAAAATAATCATTGGAGAGAATCATTTTCATTTGAAGTAAGTACTTACTTAGATGTACGTAAATATCTGTGACCCAAAATCTCTTATAGATGATCAGACGAAGAATACTTTGCGCCCAGATTCCCGTTTTATTTTAGGGCGCCGAACATTCAAAGAGGTGAAAATATATATTGAAAGGGGTGTCGGATTGCGATTGAAAATATATTCCATCCTTTCTTTTTGCTTTCTTTTCGTGCATGTGTTGTTCTGAATTTTAATATCGGCATCTCTTTATAAGCGTAACAAATCAACTGTGCAGCAGATGACATTGGTTGTGAATATAACAATAGTTTTTATTTGTAAACAATATTGGCCTATCGTTGAATAACTATTCATATTTCCTTCATACTGACTGATTTGAAATGCATTATAACAACTTCATTTATGTTTTATTAGTCATACAGGATAAAGCTCTAGCTTGGAGTCATGTTTTGGTACGTACAGTTAGTTAGCGAAATAAAGTATGACAAATGATGTATTAATTTGATATTTTTATAACATTTGGTTTTTTGCATTGGAGATCATACGTAAAACTAGATTCAAATGCTTGATTTATGGAAGTCGAGACCCTGGTGCTGTGGTCAACGTCATTGGCTTCGGTTACGGATTTCACAGGCTCAAGTCACAGTACAATCAATTGATTTTTCAATCGATTTATGAATTTCTGTTCGTAGGGATGGATGTATGTGATGTCTAAATGTTCCTTCCTACCCATCTGATTCAAACGACGTGGCGTAACGAGAGCAATTATCGAACCACTAGTCCTGTCTTAGCCGTATTTTTCTATCCCTAGTATCTTTAAAAAAAGAGACGTTGGGCAACGGGAGTAATACGCAGTTCTCATAGAAAAACTTGTGTTGAGATACCTCCATTAAAAAGCCATATGCTCTACATTGGAACGGACATTTTTCACGCAAGATTATTTCAGAAGTCAAGAAAATCTGGTCATAAAATTTGAGAATGACTATTACGATATCTTTTAGTATATTTTGTAAACATATAGTAAATAGTGGAATAAAATGCAGTAGTTAAAACTATATTTTGATATATTGTAGTAATACCAACAATAATATAACAAAATTAATTTAATTATGTCTTTGATGATTGCAGTGATATTAAACTTTCGTGTAGACGGAATTATCGATTTAAGTATGCTCAAACACTTTACCAACGTAAAATGTATAAATGTCATCGTTTTGTTTTTTTTTTTAATTTAAATCAATAACTTCAAAAGCTTTGTTAAATTTACTCAATATGAATAATCTTTCAAAACAGATCTTAGTAAACATACAAAAGATTGTAGCTTTTTTAATTAATTCCACTTAATTGATTACATAATACATGTATTTAGATGTGTGTTATTGTGAAGAGCTTTCATTTATGCGAAAGCTATTTCGGCGCTGAATCATCACTGTTGAATGGGACCATTTAATCGGTAACTACTTCACACTTTTACAGAAGTCTATCACTCCGCATGATTGAGACATCATTTTGAAAAGGGGACTCCCAGATTTTATGTTCGGATTAAATGAATACAAATTCTTCTTCCCCCTCCGCAGAGTCAAATGCTTTTATTTAAGTGAAATTCTGTGACGCCATTTTCATACAACATACCACAAAGTGTTTGAAGTAATTTTAAAATTAAACGTATGAACTACTTCATGAAATATGCATTGTATATATAAATAAAGTCTATGCATATAACAATGAATGTATGTTTTTTTGTTTTCTATGCGTTCTTTTACCATTCATCCGATTTTGATGAAACTTTGGGGAGTTATTGTAGGCACACCCGTGAAGGTTTCTAAAAAAAAAATTAAAATCTAAAAAACAAAAATTAATATAAAAGAATCAAATACGTACATACAGTGACATCTCAGAAAAACCTTCTGATTTATTCGTGTAGGCACACGGAAAATTATTGTGTATCCAAAATAGAGGTCAGCACGGGCCCAGGCTTGGTCCGTGCAGACTTTATAATTTATACTGCAAGCATTTCATTTTCAGTAAAATATTTTAGACTATGTTCGGGTCATGAGTCAGTCATAGGGCATTACTGTTCATAACTGAAATAATTTATTTCAGATGTGTTATGAATTTTGGTGGATATATGGTAACAATAAAATATACTGTTTGTTATGTATTGTTTATAAATGAATTTCTATATTGAAAAAAATCGGCCTTTTTTCTTGCTGAAAAAAAATAAATCTGCTTTTCGGGTCGCGTTCGGGTAAAAAGTGTAATATTGAGGGTCATACTTGGGTTTGACTTGGCCTGAAGATGTCAGGCTGGGACGGGGTAGTTTTATAAATATTCAACCCTTGCAGACCTCTAATCCAAAAGCATTTCGATAAACAAAATTGAAACACAAACACTTTATTTATTTCAGTGGCATTGCAACGCATGCCGGGTACTCACTAGTATTTTATAAAAAGATGGACATATTTTATATTTTGATGTATTAATTTTGGCTCAATATTTATCATGATATGCTTATTAAATTTTAAATATGTGTTTATATATATATATACTGGATAAAAAAAGCAATTTATTTTGTTACAGTAGTTAATTGAGGTTTTTTTTTTCTAAAAAATAAACACTAATATAAGGTGTTTTACTATGTCAATTCAAATAGTATATATATATATGTTATAGAATCATAAGTAATTATAGAACACAATTTAAAGAAAATGAATTCGTTTTTTTCTAACCAAGTCGGCTCTCAATGAGAGAGGAGCGTATGAACTCATAAGGCAACAGTGGTACAACTGGTCGAGCGTTCAGTCACTGGATCTCTGTGTTTGAACAAGATTAGAAAAAGTATGATTGAATTAGGAAAGGACTAGTTTGTAACATAAATGTTGTAAAGAATACCATTGAGGATGGGTGGGAAGTTATGAGAACATCATATAGTCAGATTTATAAATTGTCTGAAAAAGCAATGTTTAAATGATCCCATTCTAGAATCCTTATTAGTATTGTTATTTAGACTTAAGTATCCACAGGTAATAAAAACTTTGAATTTTGTTTTATTTTTATAAATATGAATAGTATTTTTACACTTACCATTCTTAACTCCGTTCAAGTAATTAATATGAAATTAGATTTCGTTTATTCCTGCTAGAATATTGAGGGCATTTAAGCATTACATGCACCTGATAGACAGTCATTGTGACTCTGTATTTTCAAAACATGAAGTCGTCTACCCCTTTTCGGCGACACTGATGATACTTTTATACATTTTAATATTTTTTGGCTTATTATAGAAATGTCAATCAAAGTGTCAGAGTAAACACCAAATAATCTTTATCCAAACACCGCGTGCATTATCTAAGTATAATGTATTCAATTTCATGAACACCCATTACTTCCCCTAACATAAACCGATACAAGGTTATTAGTTTGAACAAAGTTTCTAATAGAAAAAATAATATTATATCAAACACACTATGACACACTAGCGCCTCGTGATTTATGATCGTTTGACAGTAGGTAGGTCATTTTATTTGATTTCTGACAGATCATTTTTCATTCTTTGAATTATATTTTATTTGCTGAAAATAATAAATTATAATGATTCAAAAAGGAATATTGTTTTTCTTTAATAAACATCCGTATTAAGCATGGTTGTTATGGTAAAAATTAGAGTAAGCATGATTTACTCAAGATACGTGCTGGGGACCATTAAAATGTGTTAACAATTAACTCATATCAGCAAAAATATGAAAAAAAATTGAATATACGTGCTGAATTACATTACATTATTTGAATATAAAAGGTTTTAATATTCGAATAGGATAAAATATCAATATATTCAATTCTGAAATTTTTTATTACTTAGTTGATAGCTATTTCGGTTTCACGTCATGGTCAGAACTACGCTTAAATTTATTGTAGCTTAGCTATATATATTGTTTTAGAAAATATATATAATATTTATTCATGTCCGCTCCCAACGTGGAGAATATGGCCTCTTAATGGAAGTATCTTAATAGAATTTTTCTATGAGAACTGCTTGTTACTCAGTTGACCAGCCTCTCTTATTTTTTGAAGAGAGTAGGGATAGCAGGATGGGGCTAGGACAGCATTAGTGGTTAGCTAATCGTTCTCACTACGCCCCGTGAAGATCGGATGTGTGGGAATGATTTTTTAAGTCATCATAAACATTCAGACTACGAACAGAAATCCATAAATCGATTGAGAGATCATTTTATGAGAACCGTCCGCACAAGGATTTGAACCCGAGACATCAGTAGCCGTATCCAACCACGCTACCAACTACGCGACGGACGCCGACTAATGTATACCATATTATGCCATTTAAATTATTCCAACATCGTAACTTTTATTTAAAATTAAAATAATTAACATACACACTAATTGCGTTTTTGGAAAAGGAACGTAAATGGTATTATTAACATTTTTTTTTCCATGTCCGCTCCCAATGTGGAGCATATGGTCTCCTAATGGAGGTATCTTGACAGATTTTTTTCTACGAGAACTGCTTGTCACTCAGTTGCTCAACCCCTCTTTTCTTGTTCGAAGAGAGTAGGGATAAAAGGATAGGGCTATGACAGGACTAGTGGTTAGCTAATCGCTCTCGTTACGCTCCGTGGGGATGGGATTGGTGGGAGGGAGGACTCAGACTACGAACAGAAATCCATAAATCGATTGAAAGATCAATCTATGAAAACCGTCCGCACCGGGAATTGAACCCGAGACATCCGTAACCGTAGCCAGCGACGAAACCAACTGCGCCACGGACGCCGACATTATTATTAACATTAGCGATTAAAAATACTATTATGCTCCACATTAGGAGTGAATATGGTTGAAGAGAAGAAGAAGAAGAAGATAAGTTGAAGCATAGTTCTGACGATGGCATGCAACTTACAAATAAAATTTTGTAGAACTGAATAATTTGATACTTTATCCTATCATAATGGAACTCTACCAAGTATATGCCAATTATATCAATTAAATATTCGATGTTAGAATATTTGTTTTCAACAAATGGTTGATACCCGTATACCAAAGGTAGTGAAAAATATTGGAATTTTATATTTTATGAGAAAAAACTATACCACAGTTTTATTATTTGTTTCCATTATAATGTTGCATTCTGAATAAAACATAACCCTCGTCATTTTTCATTTCGACCGCCCCTGAATAAAGTTGTAAAGCTGACAGAATTTTAAAACAGGGAAAGGGGCTGCGCTGTGCCAGTCGGTCGGCTGTTTGTTGTTACTGCTTAGCGCGATCAAAAAACTGTATCAAAGGCAACCAAGTGGAATATTTACTTTTTTAATCCCCCAAAATTGAAACACTAATTTCAATGGCAAAGCCGAAAGTTTTTAGATAAATATGAAAGCTTTTAGTACTCTGTCCGGGAATTTTAAGAAGCTCTTTAATAAAAGCTCGATTTATTGAAAATATTATTTTTCGTAGGTAATCACAAAAGAAAGTTATGCTATTTTTTGTTACGAGTATCCATAAAAAATAAAAAAATACTTATTTAAGTCAATTTCATATATTATACATATTGAGTAATATTACAAAAAAAATTTTCTTCTAAATTCTGTGGTCGACTGAAAACGCTTTGTGATTTTGAATGGACAGTCTTTTTAAAATGAAAGAAATTTGGAATCTACTAATTTTTAATCTTAGATAGAAGGATGATATAAGAATGATCTAACTCATGGGTCTCCAAATACGGCCCGCGTTCTAATACTGGCCCGCGAGCACCACCAATCCGGCCCGCCATAACTTAGTTACGAGCAATTTTATGCAAATGTTCAACGAATTTTTTATTGAAAGGACTTAATATGAGTGTGTGAATCAGGCAGAGGCTGATTTTCTCATTGTTGGATATCGACTATCTCCGCCGAAATGAAATGTCCTTGAAATTTCCCCGTAAATACCTACCTTGGTCTCCTCCACCCACCATTGCTTTCCCATCCGTTAATTTTATACGGCAGTATCCAGTGGCGTAACAAACGTTAAGCACATCTACAGTTTCTTTCCACGAAATTAGGAGTGTCTTTGGAACAACAGCCAAAGACTTGATGGCATGCACTTAAGTGGGCAGAAAATCAATCCCTCCAGATAAATGAAAAGCTTTTACGAGTTGAGGTCTACTCGCTCTCTGTATGACGCAGCAATTTTATTAAAGGTCTCTTAATTTGCCTTATTCGCCACCGAGTCTGAAATGGAAGGTTGGACTGACTTACGCAGCTCTTCCCTTTCTTCGTGCATTAAATAACATTACCATAGGATGTGTTTATCATCCTGTTTTATATAGCATCCCTTAAGTACCAACTGAAAATTGTGCGTAATTCAAAACTAAGTCTTTGGGACTTAGTGTAGCCCTTAGGATAAAATGTTTGGAGACCCCTGATTTGACTCAAAGGAAAAATTAGGCCAACGGCTCACAATAAGACCTCGATAAACAGATCCGTCTTATTTTACTACGTTAGACGTGTTCTATAAAATAAAAAGATTTCTATAAGTATTTGATTATAATAATGATGAACAATAGTAAACTATGTGTAAGTCTTGCGGTGGTCAAATTAAAGTAGGGAGCAGATATGGTTAAAAAAACTCTGTAATATTCGCCATGTGGCAGGCATAGGGAGGGGGGGAGGAGATCAATGTAAAAACGTTTTACAATTTGACTACTAAAGGTTTATTTTTATGTAACTGCATAATACTATAAATTATTCAGAAATGCATGTTAACACTCGTATTTAAAAATGCGGAGCTGGAAGTAATAAATAACCATAAAAAGAAAAGTGTATCCACTTTTTAATCTGGGTTAAAACAAAACAATTTACCCCAAGTTTGTCCCGTAAAATTATTTTCCCATAAAACCTGACTGCCCTGTTTCCATTCTTTCCCTTTTAATCCCATAGCACGAAAGTGTGTGTTCATTTGATATTTTTTAATGTTCGTTTACCGTAAATAGATAAAGGCCATTTATTTTAGTTAAGGCCCTCTGTGGAACGAGTATGTGCTGTGACAACATTTTATATTCCCGTGTTATCGCCCAGAGGCCGAGTCCCGGGACAATATATCTTCATTACATTGTTTACTATTAGATTACGCTGATAGTTCTGTCACATTTGAGAGAGATGTCATCGCACTTGGCTGAATTCCGGGAATATAGGATTGTTGGATCGACACTCCCTGTATATCTCACAGGATGGTTACAAATTTTTTTTTGATAGAGAAACGAATACATTTCGATATAAAACAAAAATGTGAATTTGAAATTAAATAACAATGGTGTATTAATACTTCACCATTTTTAATTTCTCAACATAATCTGATTTAAACTTCTAACAAGCATTTCAATTGATTAATCGATTGAAAATGCTTATTTGAGCGGAACTGGACGAGTAGTGGAATACGAAATTTACATGGTTCTATTGACGAATAATTAATATTGAAAATGATGAAATTTGTTCAAAATGGTTGAAGTATTTTATATTGCATTTGTAATTCACTTTCCTTAGAAATATGATGATTGAAAGATTTGTGAAAATGATTACCGCAGTTATTGATTATATTTCCATTTTTTTTACATGTAGAATAGAGACAGGTAAAATAAATTTTATAAGATATAAAAAATGGCTTTTGGCTTTATTTCATTTAAGGTTTACTGCTCAAAAGTAAGTTTTAATGCAAACCATGAGTCATCCTCCCTCATAACACTTAATTTCATAATACACTTAATAAATAATCGTATAAGCAATTACGAACTCATAGGATTTTGCAATTGCAGCCGATCATTGAAACTATCATTCAAATATAATTGGGAAAAATATAGGATACCTACTGATTTTAAATTGATGGGTTGTTTAAAGTAAATATCAGATGACATAAATATTATTGTGATTGCTGAAATAATTCATGACTATTTAACAAACTCATCTCACGTAAAGGATACAATAAAAGGGAGTTAGAAAGATTACGGTATTCGTTCAAAAATTGGTAATATTTAGCTTTACCCTGTTAATTTCTAAAGTTTCCTGCTAAAATAATTTATGACCCCCATGTTTTGATGCAATATTTCAACACCTTCGTCCACGATATATTTATTATATTATTTATTCACGTGTTCAATGAATTATTTTTATGTTTTTTTAGAAATGTTTTATTGAGAATTTTTGATTTGACTGTTCGAAGAATCAAAAATCAATATGTAAATCTTTAACTTTTTTAAATATGAGTTATTGAGATTTTGTACACTTCCATGTATTTTGTCATTAACGACTCGGGTTTCGCCTTTCGGCATCTTCAGGCATTCGAGCGCACGAATGAGCTCGAACTGGCCATTCCATCAAGCACCCTCAGTTGATGTCTTAAATTATACTTTAACTTTTTGCTGAAATAAAATTTGACATAAACATTATAATAATAGAAGCTACAATATCTCGTAAATAATTTCTTCCTCTGTTCGTGTTTTGTTTTTGGCTTACGTATATTTGTGACAGCACTGTGCTTTTAATAATCATAATAAGCACAAACAAAGCTTGCCGGAAATAATGCTGGCCGTGAAGTTTGCTTACGCCTCTTAAAAGATAAATTTTCTTGACAATTTTCTTCTTGAACGTGGATGTACCGTGTTACGTCAACACAAGTGTAATTCAATTAGAAACGATTTACTCTTACCAACATGGTTAGTCTTAATTAATTAAACGCATGATTAATGGATTCGTTGACATATTGTATTACTTATTTCATTATATTAACCTTTTTTCTGAAGCTTTCTATTTTCATCAATTATAGATAATTTTTTTTAAACAAACTATTGATGGTTTAAGCACTACAAATTATTTCATACAGCCTAAACTTGCATTAGCAGTAAACTTATCGGCATTTTTAATCAATTTGCATTTGGAATGATCATTGTACAGCAATATTTCCCGCTCCCCCCCCCCCGGCTTGCGAGTAGTCCCCTCAGCATAGGATCTTATCATATTGAAACTTAACATATTAAAACCTACATATCAACCTATCAATCTTCTACTCTCTTCGAAAAAGAGTAGCTGAGCAACTGAGTAACTAGTAGTTCTTCTGGAAAGAACTCTGCTTAGATACCTTCATTAGGAGGCCATATGACACACATTGGGAGTGGACATGATTTAAAAAGTATGTATCTCAAGTATGTATGTCAGGTCAGAACACAGCAAGGAGAGTTTTATAAATTGATTTTAAAATCGATTTATGAATTTCTGTTCCAAGGAATTGACGTTTGTGATGTATAAAATTGTCTTCCACCACTCTTCCGATTCTGAGAACCAGGCAAAGCCAGAGCGATTGACTTAACACTAGTCCTGTTATTGCTTTATTCTTCTATCTCATCTCTCTTCGAAAAAGAGTGGTTGAGTAACTGTGTAACAAGCAGTTTTGTTAAGATGCCTACATAGAGAGGCCATGTGGTCTATATTGGAAGCGGACATTGCTAAAAAAATATAAACAGCTACCAACTAGGTGTTCTACAAAAAGACTTGATACTTGATGTTTATGAAATCACAAGAAACTAAAATACGTAGAATAAAATAGCATCAACAAATTGTTTTAACTTAGTTAACTGGAAAGTGTTATAGAATTTTGTATTTTAAAAATGTACCTAAGCTTCTATAATACACAATATATGCCACGTTTATTGCTAAGGTGCGACACAGGTTTTCCATGATGAATAGCTATTGAGTAACTTACGTATCAAGTCAATATAAAATTGATCAACAATTGTTTCAAACGCCAAGCTTTAGGTATCAAACTATATTGTATACATATTAAAATATAGTATACTGTAAGTGAACAACTAAAACATAAATATGTTTTAAAATAAGCGTTTAAAAATGAAGTAAAGTTACCAAATTAATCAGTACAAAAAATCAATTTCGTTTCAGTTTATCTGAATCTCTTTGGATCAATCTTACATGCAAGTAATCGATGTCGTCTAGTTCATTAGTCAGATAACACCAAACAAAAAATGAGTGGAACATGTTGCGCTCTATCATATGCAGTATACACATCAATTAAAAATTCCGGGTAAGAATGCTAAAACAGATAACTTTCTAAAGAATTAAAGAAAATGTTGATATTTCGGGATCCTTCTGCTGAAGATACTCGGAAAGTATCTAATGGTTAAACACCTGCTTATAAAATGTACAAAACTTGGGGACAAACTAATAATATTTGACTTATGTTGGCCGTTTGAATTTTGCTTTTCCCACTATATCAATATAGGTTATTTGGAGATGTTTGAGTAATGAATTGGATAGTTTATATATTTTATCACGTCACAAAAGATGTGATAAGAATAATGCAACAACAGATATTCTCTGCGGATATGTTGTCTGACTTTTCTTAACGTCGATTGATACTGGAATACAAAATGGTTACTATCATACATAGTAATTATTTTGGTGAAATATGTGTGAGGATCACTAAATATATAATAATCTGAAAGATAAAAAATGGTTTATAGCAACAAAAAAATATTTAAATCGTTGACAATATAATATAAAATATAGGTGTGTGTTCAAAAAGACTTGTCAGTTCACACTCGCGAATGTTTTCTTGAAGTAGAATATATGAATATGCATTAAAAATGCACGAAAAGGATTTGAATAGGCAAAAAGCTCTCTCAACACCGCTCCGCGCCGTCAGTACTCGCGGACCTAAAACTTTTGTGTAGACATTTTATTATTCATCCCTCTCTGTAGTAGGCGCTCGCTGAACAGAGTGCATATAAAACTTTTCACTTCTTTGAATACAGTTTAGGAACAACGTTTGAATGCGTGCGTGCCCGCAAATAACTTTGCACGCCATTTGAATGAAATTTATTTTAATAAACATGTGAGATTTAATGAAAATACATCTACAGTAAATATTTCATATTTTAAGAATACAATACAATTTAAATTTGGATTATTGAGATTATTGAGATTTAATATTGAAATTCCATCAAGCACCCTCAGTCGATGTCTTAAATTATAACAATACAATTTGTTTTGTGATCATTATCCGAGGAACGATCGCACCTGTTTCGCTCAACTAGGGAGGTAATTCAACTGATAGTAAGCAAATAAAATCTTTAATAATATAAACATTACAATTTTTATATTTTAAATCATAAAAACGTTAAATAATAGTTCCACAAGATATATTAAATTTGAGAAATATCTACCATGGTACCCCGTCAGTGCTATAGATAGTTCTACGACAGGGTGATGCCGAAGTATCACGATTCATGTGGAACGAAACAATTTATAAAAAGGTTATAAATAATCGCACTTTGTGTTAGATAGTATTCACTTGGTACACTTAAACATTTATTTCGATAGTTTGCGATTTGGATTAGATAGTATTAACTTAGTACACTCAAACTTTGATTTAAATAGTTTACACTTAGTCACGGATTCTTTTAACAAAGTGAGTTAAGTTGTACTAGGTTATGTTAGGGTTGGTTTGGTTTGTATAATATATTCTAATGCGTCGAGCGAAGACATTATAGGCGACCATTACAGCTTCGTGTACCTATCGATTTCAAAGTGTGAGTATTTATATTGTGTGAAAACTATTTTATCTATGTAAAAATATTTGTTCGTAAGTGTAATAGATTTTTTAAGTTTCAAAATATATTTAACTATTTGGGATCATTTTATTTTTAGTGAAAGAATTTCTTTTTTGTGAAATATATTTGTTATAAGTGAAAACTATTGTGAAAGTGAATATGATCTAAGAAAAGTGCATTTAATTGTAAGCCTTTATAAAATAAAGTCAACGTCATTACAAAAACAATTGATCTTGTAATTCCTATAGTTTTTTTAGCATATTATAATGTCTAGATGAAAATATTTTGAAAGTTGTTGGTATTTTCTTACAAAAAATGGTAAAACATTTTTTGAGACAACTTTATTTTTTTATTTAATTTTATTTGTACAGCTTTATTTCTAGAATGTAATACCAGAAATTGTTAAAAGTTGTATTCCAGAGATGCAGCCTACAGAAAAGGCAGCGCCGCTTACGCCGAGTGACAGTTTCTGAAAGTGTCCATGTTAGCCCTGGCTAGTAGACCGTTAAAGCTGCTTGGGGATTATTTTGCATATTTTGAAGATTTTGCCTGAAGTATTTTAACCATGATGAGCGGGTTATCTCAATGAGTTTCCAGTTTCCAGGAAGATAAATATTTTCGAAACTAAAAAAGTTACAAGTAATAAATTATATTTTAATGCTTTGATTTAAAGCAGCATTTAAAAGTAACTAAATTCAAAAAAACTTTCATATTGGAACTTTTTGAAGAAGTGTAATTTAAATTTAAAAAGGAGTTCGTATTTATATCCCAATTAATATAAATAGTTTTGACAAAAGTATCTACAAAATTAATTTTTAATATGATCATTTTTCAACAGTATCATCAGTTTTGTTTCATAAGTACCTACTCAAATGCTTTTGCTAATTACTAACGCAAGTTATATTCCATATTTTTACTATGATATTTAATCAAGCAATAGGTACAATTAAGCAAGCTTTATTTTAAAAACCATGAATTAAAAAAAAACATGTCTGTGCCCATTCTCAATTAATTTTATAATTTGTTGATTGAATTGGTATTTACTTGGTAGAAATCCATTATAATACGATTAAATAACAAAGTATTTGGTTCTACAAATTTTTTAACAGGTAGTTTCTAGCTATTTCGGCTTCAACTACCTGTTAAAAAAAAATTATAAAACTAAATACTTTGTTATTTAATCCTATTATTAATTTTATAATGTGAAGGCATTATGTTTTTTATTGTTCCGACTATTTAAAGTACTGATATGATAAAAGAATTAAGACAATTGAATTTTGTCTTACTCAATGAATATTTTCCATCCTTCCTACTTTACTTATTCCTGAAACGACGAAAACACCGATTGGCTAAAAACTATTCATCTTCTTACATCCTCCGGATATCTGTCGTATCGCTAATTAAAGTATGCTTACATTATTATAATATTTATATATATAAGGCTATTTTTATAATATATAATCTTGAGTATGTAGCTACTTATTTACTCTTTCTTAAGTCCATATTGAAATAGATTTTAATTAAAAATTAAGTTTCTACTTTTTGGTTGAAATTTGTAACCCTTATTTATATTGAAATATGAGTCAATTTTAAGGTGTAAACTGTCAAATCTTGGTGGAAAGACATTATATTTTAAAAAATAAAACATGAGTATTATTTTATTTAGTTGTTTAATTATTATAGCTGTCAAATTTTGCGGAAAGATGAGATGTTGATACTCGAATTTATTGAAAATAGCAAATTTTCTTCAGTCTATGGTCGTTAACTTCCAACATTTCTAATAATATCTAGATTGCCATTATTTTTTGTAAATTGAAAATAACTTTTTGCGCCATATCACAAAACTGTCACAACGTCGAAATAATATGGCAATGGAAAAGTTTCGCAAAACCCTGTTATTCAGAAAAGTTATTAAATTTACAGTTACACAAAGTAATAATCAGATGATTGATGAACGCAGTCCAACGAAAGTATTTACATTCCAGAGAGATGGCAGATTCATTTTCTTTTACTAAAATAATAATACTTTTATCCTATTGTGTTTGCGCATTTCTGAAAAAACAATTGAAAGCTACCAGAACAAACAGAGCTTTTGATAAATATAACGCTTTTGCGTCGTATATTTTGTGATTTTGTATTAAGATGACTGATGTAACTAAAAATATCTTTACATTAACAATACAAAAGAATAAAAATTAAATTTAAACTGATATTTTTAGAAATGTAAGTAACTACCGAGTACCCAGCATGCGTTGCAATGCCACTTAAAGAATGAATAAATCAGAAGGTTTTCCGAGATATCACTGTTTGTACATATTTGATTCTTTTTTTCAGATTTTTTTAGAAACCTTCACGGTTGTGCGTCCAATAACTTACCAAGGTTTCATCAAAATTAGATGAATTATATAGGACCGCATAGAAGATAAAAAAACAAACAAAGGTTCATTTATATATATATATATATATAATAGTATTTCACGTCACCAATGTTTGCATGGTTTGCTCCGTTGGAAATAATAGCATTCGATAAATTAATAATGGTAAATTGAGAGTAATAATGAAAAGTAGATCTACTGCTAAAATAATTTATAGTTGGGACAATCGTGAATCAGAACTAGAGAAAATACATAAAAAAAGGTATGTGTGATATTGTAACACCGATAACAAGACTAAAGAGATATAATTAGTCAATAACTAGATCTATTCTAAACACACGTGGCTTTATTCTCTCGAAAAGAGATATTCAGTGACTTCATTATTTATTTTAATTTAAGACATCGACTGAGGGTGCTTGATGGAAATTCAATATCAAATTTGAGTTACTGAGATTTTGTACACTTCACTGTACACTGACGTTCGAGTTCATTTATGTGCTCGAATGCCTGAAGATGTCGAAAGGCGAAACCCGGGTCGTTAGTGACAAAATACATGGAAGTGTACAAAATCTCAATAACTCAAATTTCATTATTTATTGTTAAATGCTTAAATATCTGAAACATATGAAGGCATGCTTACGTACAAAATGAGTCTCCAATAATGAATATTGTATTATGTTATTTTAATATAGGTTCACAGTCAATTTCAAGAGCAGAGAGCTTTTATATTATGAATGTTGAATATTTTTTAGAATTGTTGATATTTCCTCGTACAAAATTGTAACACAATTTCTGAAGAAAATTCCGTAGCACTTCTTGTAGAGCGAAAGCAAGTTCTTTGCATTTTTTATGTAGGAAGACGTAATGTAATGAATGTTGTAGAAACGAGTAATTTGATGTTGTACAAGTATTCGCTTGGCGTGTAATATAGCGTTGCGTGAGTCTACCGGTATAATTTAATTTTCTATGTCTACTGCAAATGTTTTTTTAAAACACCGGTGTGAAAGATATCTAAGTAAAAATAAAAAAAAAAATATTTGGCAATTTAAACGAACTGCTTTGTAGGATTTGGACGCTGATAATTTTCAAGTAAAAAAAACTGTAATGGAATACTAAAACAAGATACCAAATGATGTCGGTCTCAGTGAATAGAAATTAACTCTCTTGTTGGATTGTTAAATTTCATTTATTTTATGTAAATTTCATATTTATTTGGAAATTAAAAAATACAATACATGCCATTACTACTGACGCCAATGCACCATGCATGTATGATAATAAAAACTTTTTTAAAAATTTAGAAATAGAAAACAAAAATAAGAAATATTAGCATACAAGAAAAAAATTCTAAGAAACAGTACTCATAGTTCGTTGTTGAAGATATCTACCTATTTAGACAATTCATTGATTAACCTGACGGCTTTTGCAACTGGTGACTTATATCACCGATGAAAAATTTTGGTTTCGGTCACGTAGATAAAAATTGAGAGCATGTAAGTTAGTCTTAAGAATTTCAGGATTATAAACTCGTGCCCCAGTAAGAAGTAAAATGCTTTCGAGTTTAAAGAAAGTGAAACTATAGAATTTCTTAAAGAAATTCAGTTTCGTAGTAAATAAAGATGTAAAAAATACATTTCATAATTTATTTTTACTTTATAGGATTGTTTCTAAATGTCGTGGAAGGAAAAAAGAAGATTTAACTTTGAAATATTTCTCAAAAATTATTGATTTCTCATCGTAGAAGAATTTTTATTATAAGAGTGTGGAACAGGTTTAATATAATCAGTAATAAAAAACTCTTTCAGATATTTAAAAATAAAAGTTTCAAGCAATTTAGCTTATTTACAAATGTCTTTTACAATCATAAAAGTCTGTATATAAATAATACTTATCAAATTTTCTTTACCAATTTTTTGAAAACCATACTCACTTACAATACCTACGAAATAGAGTATTATTTTCAGTGTATGATAAGGTGGGTATAAAGTTTACAAAACGTCATAAGAAACATGCTAAAGTTACACAAATAAATGACAATTCCATTCAGGGAACTATTAACCACGCAACCATGCAGGACGAACCATAAGTAATATATATTTATTTTATTTTTATAAGTGAAATGTGAGAACAAAATGATAGTTAAATATATGTATTCGTTATATTGAGAATGTTTGCAGGAAGGACTGATATTGAAATTGATTAAAAATATTGATATTTCGGTTATATTCTAGTCGATTTGGCAATATTCCTCTTTGAAAGCAACCGAAATTCCAATTAGGGATAACCTCCCAGCCTGAATTTGTATACATACATAATGTGGGTAACGATACACAAGTCCCTCGTCTATCTCTATTATAATGGCGTTAGCAGATTGCCAGTCTACCCATTTAAGGAAAGGGATAGATTTCTTTTTGTCACTTTAGCTACCCATGGTATCCTTTGGCCGGTAGGTATCGTAAATCAAACAGATATTTATCATAATTTACACAGAAATGTAATCAACCCTAACGTAATTTTCATAATTGATTTGACAGTTACGGTATTTGGGAGAATAGGTCGGAGGCAACCGATCTAATGGTCATAGATTTATTTTCAGCGAGCGATTATCTAATATCATATCGACACCTAAACTTATCTGATGATTCATTTTTAATTTGAGGATAAAATATCAAAACATTCAGTTCTACAACATGTTATTAGCTTAGTTGATAGCTATTTCGGCTTCTTGACATCGTCAAAATATACTTAAATTTATTTTAGTTTAGCTATATATACTGTTTTAGAAACGATAGACAATATTATGTCATCGTACTTATTCCAACATAGTAACTTTTATTTAAAATTACAATATTTAACGTACTAATAATTGTGTTTTAAAATTGCTAACAAGTATATGTCAATTCAATAAATATATCGTTGTGTTGGTACTCCAAAAATATTTACGATTATCTCTAACAATAATTTCTCAACTATGATAGTCAATCTTGAAGAGGCTTACAAATACAAAGCAAATGAAATAATCCTATGAAAACATGACCAATTAACGTTAAAAAACATTATTCATAAATATTATCTGTAGTAGAACGTAATCTGAATATTATGCAATCCAGTTGAATTATGAAAGATAAATATAAACATAAAACAATATCGTATTGTACTGCACTTCTCCTGTGATCCTAGTGTGTGCTATAATTGATAAACCCTACTCAAGGCGGCCCTCTTTACGGAGAGCACTATGGATCTTGACTAAAAGGTCGATTATATCTTTAGTGATAGGTAACAGCTTCATCAGTACTTGCTTGTCGTCGAAGATACATGATACCGGATAGGTTGGTAAGTCTAGATAAATCAACAAAAAAGCTGCAGTAGTAAATAAAATGATTATTACAAGATGAAACAGGAAACCGCTGTCGTCTTCATTTATTTTTAAAACCAATTTGAAATGCAACCGAGAAATAGTGCAATTTTCTCGTTAATTTTTGACAGAAAACGGCACCAAGGAAATTTGTAAAAACCGCTTTTAATTGAGAGATAATAAAAACTAATGAGTTGATTTAAAGTTACGTAAAAACTGTAGTTGTAATATGACGTAGAGACTACATTATTTTTTTTAAATAACTAATATTAACATAATTCAACTTGTAGAATAAACTGATATTTTTTCAGGTTGATATTCGTATAAATAAAGACATTGCCGATCTTTGTGGAGATAATACTGAAAGGAGACAAATTCTTTAGAATAATTCACCTCTTAGAGCAATTTTCGTGGCCATAATCATTTAAACCCTTAAAAGCGATCAGATTTGGCGACCGGACTCCTTTCTTTAAAGCAAAGCTATGGCACTGCCAACCCCGGGCTATATATATTATCTTGAACCTTTTTAAACAAAATTTAGTGAAGCAAGTACACCACCAGTCGCTGGCATTGCACCATTATGGGAATGGTGCAATTTGTTTTGTCGTGTGAACGGCCAGTTGGGTTGGTAGCCCTTATTGCTTAACCCCAAAAATGCCGCGAGGAAAGTACTCATTGTATTTTTAGAAAAAAGTTTTGATAGATTGCCGTGAAAAATAAAATAAGAAATAACAAAATATTTTTTAGAGAATTCAACGAACACTTTTATAGCATCTAATTTTATCGTTTAGGTGAAAATGATCTCTCGTCAAAATAAACCAGTTCTGGTGATAAATGTTGATGTGAATAAAATGTTTTAAATCGATACACTATTATAATAAAAATGCGAAATTAAAAACACTAACAGTGAATAATTAAGCGATTTATTTAAACGAAATTTAGTCAGTTATCAAAATGTATTTATTATTTAATATAATAATAATTCCAAAATTGATATTACATTATTTCAAATGAACACTGTCAATTATTGGCATTATATCTATATAATAAAATAAAATTGCACATTTTTATAATGATCAGGACCAGTTTCACTCATCACGAGTGCATCACTTGAAAATTTTCGTGACGAGCCAAACCGGCCTTGATCATTATAAAAATGTGAAAGTAGTACCAAAAAAATTTTGTTTCTAAAATATTTCAAATGATTATAAATAACGATATTTTTTGATAATAATTTGAAAATAAAATGAATGGCTTAACATGTAATTAATTATATATTGAAAAAACATCCATGAAAAATATACAAAATAAGATTTCTTTTTTAAATAATTACCTCAACGAAACCTTTCGAACTCACAAGACAAGCGTGTAAATGGGTTAATGGTAGCAAATGATATTGAAATATTTATTAGGTTAAGTGTTCGCAGCGAGGGATGTGTGCGAACATTATGGATTACTCTCGTTCAAAACGTTCCTGGCTTCCGTTAGCGAGGCAGCTCTCCTGAAGTAGCAGTATGTCGAACGCTAATGCGATAACTCGATCGCTTTGTTAGCAATGATAAAATGTACGCACAGAGGAATTATTACTCGAATAAATATCTCAAATATTGCTCACGAAATTGTATGGTAACTTATCTTGATGAATTGGTAGCATGTTCGATATTGGCAAACACACTTATTCGTGGTTACCGATCAAATCAATTTTAATATTTTTTAACATAATGAAAATACAATATAAAATGATAGAAAATATTCCATACATTTTTTAATATTAACAGAACAGGGGTTTGTCCTTTGATACATTTAAAAGATTAAGTCGGCGTCCGTGGGGCAGTTGGTAGCGTCGTTGACTACGCTTACGGATATCTCGGGTTCGATTCTCGGTGCGGACGGTTTTCATAAATTGATCTTTCAATCGATTTATGGATTTCTGTTTTCCGTAGTCTGAGTGTTTGTGATGTCTAAAACTGCCTCCCACTCTTCCGATCCTCACATAACGATTACCTAAAAACTAGTCCTGTCTTAGCCGTATCCTTCCATCCCTACTCTCTTAGAAAAAAAGAATGGTTGAGCAACTGAGTAACAAGCAGGTCTCATAGAAAAATTCTGATACCTCCATTAGGAGACCATTTAATGTTCCACCTAATTCGGTCAGTTTCAATTTAAAAAAAACATTTTTGTGGAACACGGACGATACACAATTTATTATTCATGTAATATATCCTTTAATGTCTTTCTGCTATTAGCAGTAAACAATATTCCAAAGTTGTAGTTATGATGTTTCATTGTTTCAAATTTGTATTAAAAACGAAAATATGTAAGATGAATCCGAATTACAAGTATGAAGTTCATTAAAGTTTATAATATTAAATGATTTGTGTCTGTCTATAACAAAAATAAGGATTAAAATTTGTCGGCAGTAGCTTTTTATACTTAATAGCAAAACTAGCATAGTTTTATGATTTACTTGATGAAAAGCAAATAAGCGTAGTTACCAAAAAAAGATTTTTGTAAATTGAAATAAAATTTCAGTAATTTAAGACATCGACTGAGGGTGCTTGATGGAATTTCAAAATCAAATTTGAATTGTTGAGATTTTGTACATTTTCATGTATTTTGTCACTAACGACCGGGTTTCGCCTTTCGGCATCTTCACGCATTCGAGCACACGAACTGACTCGAATTGACAGACAGTAAACAGTGTCTAACGTTTATATCTAATACTATTTATAAGATAAAATACTATAAATAATATTTGGTCGTATTTGTATCTTGTATATAAATGTTAGACACTGTTTACTGTATGTCAATTCGAGTTCATTCGTGTGCTCGAATGCCTGAAGATGCCGAAAGGCGAAACCCGGGTCGTCAGTGACAAAATACATGGAAATGTACAAAATATCAACAATTCAAATTTGAAATAAAATTATAATGTGTTCTTTTGAGTGAAGCGTATTACTAATCTCTTTATTCAATGATGGTAATGATTACAAAATGTGACAAACGGATGTTTGTAATAATCAAGCATAGCTTGTCCCGTTTCTCAATGATTTCCAATTATGTCAATCGAGAACTCATACAAAAATGTCTGATTGACATTACAGGTACGCTTTTGGATACACATTTTAAAATAGATTAAAGCGTTGTGTGAAACAAAGACAAAGTTTGAAATATATATATGTTGTTTATAATATATGCCAAAAGGTAAAGAATATTTTTCTTTTTCTTCAAACGACGAAATATTACTCATCTATTTTATTACATTTCTAGTGATATATAATAATAATATACTATATTTTAAGGTAGATGTTGTGCTGAAAACTTGACAATACATTAGTGTTCACAATGCTCTTTGTGCGGAAATTAGAAAGCAACTTCGTGTTTTCGTCTTCTGTAACAATCATTTATTTACACTCTCAAATGAATATGTGATGCTCGAAGTAGGTTCCAATTGAGTTTATAGGTGTTATGAATAAACCAGAGGGTTCACGTTCCCAGGCGGTGGTGATTATTTGAAGGGCGTAAATTAAAAAAGAAAAGGGATCTTGTGGTTAGTAATGAATGTGGGAGTTCCGGGATAAATAGGAGAGTAATCAGTTATTTAGAAAATGTTTAAAGAAATGACTGATTTACACGTGAAAAAAAAATGAATTATTTGATTTAGTATGTATGGTTTGATTTGTCACCTTTGTGGTCAAGTAGTAAGAAATTTATCCTAGCGATTAGGTAAGTATGAATTTAACTCTCGGCAAGACCAATATTAATTTAAATTGAAGATCATGGACTCATGGATAATGTATTTGCGATATCTAGCGCATTAACTGTAAGCTGTTATTTCAGATTTTATTTTTAATACCACAATTTTATATTTTATTCACTCGAATATTAAAATAAGTCACAAGTGTGTAGCAGAGATAATATTTATAAAACTTCATTTTATATATTTACGTTAACTTTTGTTGATGATCTATTTAATATTTTTTTCGAATATTCTTGATTGTCTCTTTTTATTACATCTACATGATATACGTATGGCCTATGTGTATTATTGATGAGAGGTGATCTTCGGTATAACACAAACAAGTTTATCAAATAATATATATATTTAATATTTACCTACCTTATAAAACAGAATAACTACAAAACATTTAACACAATAAATGTTGTATGAACCATTTTAAAGATGCATAGATTTATTTCTCTAAAAGTAACATCATCATAAAACAACTTTCTGTTCCCTTATTTGCACACAAAGCATGTCTAAAATGCACCGTAATTATTATTATCATGACATAGTTATTATGATGAAATGTGGTAGGTGAATATTTATTAAATTATTAGCCCCTAAAGTGGAGCATTTCACCACGATTAGCGGTGGCTCTAAAACGCCCATTAGCGATGATACTCATGTCCTTGTCCTTGTCACACCTGTCATTTACAAATGACGCCTTCTCTGTCTGCTCGGCCAACTATCACATATTTCCGTGGCCATCTCAAACGGTTAGCGTTTGTGCAGCAAAATTCTACATTAACGCAAACCCGTTCAGATGTAAAACAAGTTATAACAAAAAACATTTTGAATCAAAACGATACTAAAATTATTTTATTATATCTGTAAAGGATGCGGCATAGAGAATTTCAAAGTTGATCTGTATAATGTTTGACAAAACAAAAAATACAGCTGGCAATGTTTTATTAAATATTAATTATTATATTTAACGCGGTTGCATTCGAAGTCAATCGCTTTACTTTAATAATTAATAATATCATCGTATATTTATTACATCTGTTGTGGAAGAATGTATAATTTCGGCAGTTTGAACCAAATCAATACAATATAATACATTTAAAAAAAAAGTTATAAATCATATACAAATTAAATGCGTTAAGTGCAAGTTTCGTTATTTTCAAAAAAAAATTTTTATACAAGAGCGTAAAACGCTTTTACATTAAGTCTATCATGAATTTTTTCAGAGAATACCAATATGATCTCCTGTTTGTACGCCATAATTACGAGACTGCTTTTCTTGAGTAAACATTGAAAATATTCAACTCATCAATGATAACCGGAATAAAAATACGCTTCAAAGAGGCATTTTAATTCCATTTGCCATATTTTGGTAAAGTGAACATTCCACTTCATTTTGTTCTGATTTGATTTTTTGCGAATAATTGACAAAATCATGCTTTCAAAAAACAGTGCCATAAGTAACTCAATATAATTTTTAAATTAAATATATCATAATTTAAGAAACGTTTGTAATAACCCGACATTTTTCTTGTCAAGGATTGTAATGTACGTCGGTTGATTACCATACATCTTAACGAGACGCCTATTGCCACTTCTTATTTTGATCTCGATGGATATGGACATTTTTAGTGATTAACCCAATTAATTTTTTGTGTTTTTTTTCTCGTTTATAAAATATGCATTGTTTTCATTTATTATTACTTTTATCATCATTTTAATTTAAGCTGTTTATCTATACAAATATGGATTCCAACCAGAGAGATTCCGTTGCCTTGGAAGGCCGCTGATGACCATCCATAGGATATATTCGGTGAAGCTACGGGACGCTGTGATGACTTGGGTGGAAACGAGGAGACTGGCGGGGGACAGCAAAGCTTGCAGAAACCGCGTGATGGCCATATGCTACCGATAGGGAGCGGATATGGTTTAAAAAAAAAATTATTGTATTATTTTCGTCACATCGAATTGACATGGCATTTAATATTTTCCTGTTTTAATATGCCTGTATTGTATACAGATAAATAAAACGACGATTTTACAAAATAATTATACATAACTAAAAGATTGGTATCTTAAATTTATTAAAGTAAATTCAACGCTGTGATGGAGTTTAAACCTTAACACCTTAAAAGCTTACACAGATGACACGAATCGTGTCCGCATGTCATGACTTGACGTCACTTAATGCTAGTATGGCATGCATGCTGTTCCAACACTTTATTCATTATAAAATTAGAAAAAAATGTTACAGATAATATTATTGTTCATAAAAATATCGTTATTATAAAGGTCGGGAAATAAAACAAATTGTAATGGTTTTCATTTAAAAATATTAATTTTCAAATTTTTTTGAGTAGCACATAAGATAAGTCCGTATTTATTATTTGCAACTGTTTTATTTGGTTGTTTTAGGGTAGGGTAAATTAATTGGCACTCTTGAATATGAGCAACTTTTTGTTGCTTTTGTGAGATAACATTTATCTAAAGAAGAATACCAAATTAATCAAAAACTAAAAATACTTAAAATTGTCTGCAGCCCTATTCTCACACTTATAAGTGTTGGGTCGGTTAATAAAGTTCAACTCCTTTACGTCAAATGTAAAGATTTTTGTATTTGCTCTAATGTGTAGTGCAAAATACAAAAAAAAATACGTTTGGCAAAAGATGTATTACCTTGGTACTTAAAAATAGCTAATATCGTAAAACAGGGAAGAGGTCAGTGGCCAAATAACTTTTCAAACACAAGATCTGAATGGGAAAATGAGTAACATTATTTTGTCAAAAATACATAGAAATACAGAAAATGTCAGTGTTCAGCCACTAATACACTATTGAATTGGGCTGCTGGTACCACAAAGGTGCAGTAAAGAGTTAAAAATATGTTCACATATTATTGGCCCGATGCAGAGCTGAACGGTACCGATTGAGCTAAAATAAAAGACAAAATACAGAGAAAAGGAAAGAAAATGTCACTTGCTAAGCCACTCAGTACTGAAATAGTTTTAATTTAATTTGAATTGAAATTAAATAATCAGATTATTATAGGTATCTCTAATTTATTCAAAATTCAGATTTTAATCCAGCTGATCAATAACGGTCGTTAACACCAAGTCGCTCTTCATAAAACTTACATTCTATGTAGCGAATTGAATCCATCAAAACTGAATGCTATTATTGTAGGAGTGAGTAGCTACAAGCAGAACTGCAACAACAGTATTGCAATATGAAATGCTAATGTACATTAAATGCGCTCCGAACCTCACTATTCGCTTTAGAATGCTGTCCGTAGTCAAATCCATAAATACTGACTTCTGTACGAGAGGATTTTATCATTTAAATCATACAACATAATCAAAATCCAACAATAAATTGATATGTATCATACCAAAAACCCATTTATGGATTTATAGTATCCATGTATTTATAAATTATGATAATTCCCAATTAACTTGTAATAATGATTAATTTTAATGACTACCTGAAATTACAAAAACATACATTGTTTTTCAATTATTTATGGGAATATTTTCCCAATTAAGATTATATGTCATTAATATAAATTCAGTATCAAAATAAATAAGGATCACCATAAATATTATATGTACTACCTAGGCTTAGTGATAAAAATTTTCTCAATTCTTTCTTATTAATAGAGGAAACAAACAATTGACGTACCGTTAGTTTAATTATGCACATAAATGTCGAAGCCAAAACTTCGGGTCGGTGTGATAGAACATTTGTGGACGGGTTCAAAATTTGATTTAATATTGAAAATTCACCAGAGATTTAAGATTTTACAGAGCGTCTGTCGAGATTTTATATTTTAAAACATATATATCTAATATTATAAAATATAATATAAAAAGATACAATCTTGAGATTTAAACTCTTGTTATAACATTTTCTAAAATATTAATACGTATAAACTAAATGTTTTCAAAAGTATCAAATTGAAATTCATCTAGTCCCATCTTAATTGAAAAATTAATTTAATACTTTTAATTTGGAATTCGGTTAAATGTAACATGATTGCAATATTTGATTTTAATGTTTTTGTTGCATTGCTATGTAATGGTATCATTATTGTTCCATTCCGTGATCAAGTGTTGACAATACCCTGATAGATATAAATAAAAATACATCTAACGAATTTTGGATTTGTAGCCAAAGGCATAGATATATGTGATATTATAATGAATATGGAACTCTGAATATAGTATTACATCATACGATAGTTAAAGCGAACTGGTTCTACAACCAGTTTAAATAAACGAGTTCACACGAAAGTTTCGTAAATTGGCTTTTCAATTGATTTATGGATTTCTGTTTGTAGGCATGGCATTTTTGTGATGTCTAGTATTCCCTACAACACCCATTCGATCCTAAAAACGGGGCGTAGCAAGAGAAATTAGCTAACCACTAGTGCTGTCTTAGCACTATCCTTCTATCCCTACTCTCTTTCTCAAAGAGTGGTTGAGCAACTGAGTAACAAGTTGTTCTTGTAGAATAGAAAAACATTATTTTTTTTCACATGGTTACTACTTGAAATTGAACAAATATTTAGTAAATTTAAACTTGAGTTATTTATATTTAAATATTTAGAATAAAAACTGTATTTATCGCTTACTTTTAGTAAACACGACTAAAATGTAACTGGAAAGCTATGTACAAGAGAACTTGTTACATCTCTATTGGGCGAACCAAATAGATTCAATTTACTGTACAATATTGAAGCTACTGCACAGAATCTGTTTTGGTTGAGCCCTATAATACAAGTTGATGGTGGTACTTTGAATATTCGATATAATATTTTCTTCTACAAGTTGCTAGTTTTCCACAGTGAATTTATATAATAAGACTACTGGTAATCTTAAACTGTTATGAGACTTATTGAGCGGCCAAGGTTCACCCAAACTGAAGCGCCAGGAAAGAAGAAGAATCTTCAACCTCTGTTAGGTGATTACTGCCGTAGTTCTGTTTGAAAAAAGTAATTATGTTCCTGGTCAGATGTGATGTCCACGGGTTTTTAACTCCATATGGAAGATAATATTATAAATTGAATTTTTAATCAATCTTTGAACTTGTGTTTATTTTACGGATAAATGTGATAAAATCAATTACTCATGTCAGTTTAAAACTGAAGAAGAGGTGCAACGATAGCGATTACCTAAATATTTATCTTTCCTTGCATCATATTTCATTACTTATACTCTCAAAAAAAAGTGGTTGGGCATGATAATAAAGCACAGTTCTCGTTAAACAGCCTTTATTTAGAAGATCTATCAGGATTCCACATGCTCAATACCTAAAGCTAAAATTTCTAAAAGAAATAAAAATGAACATCCTCATCAAAATGAATCTCATCTAATATTTATAAAAAACAGCATTTTTTTTTGAATATCACATTAAATATGAAAGCTCTAATTTACAGTAATTATCTGAACTATGTCACCGATATCGTCCAAAGCTTACAGAGCTAACGGTCAAAGGTTAACCAGCAACCTGTCAGCTTTCTGGCGACTGAAAAGTATACACAGCTTCAAAGAGCTACAGCGTAGATATATTGCAGATACGAGCGCTAAACTTGTTTCCCACAAATAATTGGGTCAGTTGGGAAAAACCGGAAACGGTTGCATTAATTGGACTTTTTAATGCAGAAGAGCAGTAAAAGCTTTGAATTTACGTTGAGAATTCACAGTTTAAATTGCAAATAGTATTTTATTAAGATATCATAGACTTAATGACAATATTTATTTGACAATAATTAATGTTTTTATCATTATGAAAATGAAAAGTTAAACATAATATGAAAACGTTTTGCAATTTAGATTTTCTGGTTTTTGTAATGAATAAAAGTTCTTTATAATTCTAGTTTACGTTTTTGTTAAAAAACCAAACCTTGGAATAAAATGTCTCTTGGAACTAGGAGTATAATCTGTGGAATATTGTGAATAGATACATCTGTATTCTGCATCCGTCAATTCTTAATCAAAAAAATCGCTTAGAAATAATATTACAGCAGAATGATGGAACTAGGGCTTCTAATCCCGGGATCGCAGTCAAGTAGTCAATCCCAGGATTTTTAAATATCAATCCGGGGATTGCGGGATTCAATGAGAATGTTAAGCAATAATTTATATTTCAAATTAAACACTTCCTGATTAACTACAACGAATAGATCGGTTAAATTATTTACATACTTTTTATTATACCTACATAATTAACATAATATGTTTTGTAGTCATTTTCCTACAATACATATTTTATACAATAGCCGTAGACAGAAAGAGACAATTTTTTAGAATAAAATCAATCGAAATGGATCATATTATGGATGGAAAAATCTCCTCAATAAATAAAAAAAAACATTCAATTGCTCTAGACGGGCATATACGGGCAACTAAGCTATCTGCGAAAATTTGACAGTTTGAAACAAATAATAGATTACGGTGCTTTCGCTAATTTAATTTAACCTAAAATATAATATAAACATCGTTAAATGATATTATTTTCCACATAAAAAAATATTTTTATATCAGTTTTGAAATAATAATAATCCATCTTTTTTGAATCGTTATATAACGTAATTTTGTATTTCCGAAAAATCATTTGAAGTTCATTTTATTCACAAAGAATGAATCGGTTGCAAAATAAAATCTCACTGAGGCAGTAGAAATATATGAACAAAAATAAAGAGAAAAATACCGGTGTAGCAGATACTTCTGTTTGTGGTAACAAGATTCTACTATTTGACATATTGCAGTATGAAAGCTTTGAAGCCATCGAATGCAACTTTGTATCATTACTTACCCTTTGACTTTTTATTTGATTGCTAATGTTATATGGCTTGTATTTTATTTATTTAAATATACATAACAATTTTTCAATTAGATCATTTTTTGTATGCAATTTAAATATTATAAAAACCATATTATTTTTCATATTTTTTAAATCTCTCATCTTATTGTAAAAAATTCGTAGATTATTACTTTTGGAAAAATGTAATCTTCTTTTAAAGTGCAATATTTTTTTTCATTTTAAATCATTCAGATTATTTTTTCTTTGCATCACTCAAACCGTTTTTAATGAAATTTGCAATTGTTTTGAAAAATTGGCTATATAATATATAATCAATCATAAAACTAACAATTTTATCTTGAAATATTCCTCAATTTAATAATAAACACTCGGAAAAAGTTAAATCTGAGATTAATTAAAAGTAAACTTAAGAAAAATGCATTAATGGTTTCAGTTATGCAACAATGTAATACATTTGTTTAATATTTGGTTAGTGCAATACAAAACAAATCTGAGTAAATTTTTTTTTTTATTATTAATATACTGTCGCAAGAGTGTTTTGTATTTTCAAAGCCTGTTGTTTTAAGAAAGCCATATAAACAATACTTGCCCAAGAAAAATAAACATTGTTTTCGTACTTCCACTTTAAAGTTAGATTTAAAAACACATTGAATTTTATTCTTCAAGACAAACATAACAAAGAAAACGGACGCTGCTTGTTTCTCTACAATTTCTCAATTC
Source organism: Himalopsyche phryganea (assembly GCA_022494535.1). Taxonomy (NCBI): domain Eukaryota; kingdom Metazoa; phylum Arthropoda; class Insecta; order Trichoptera; family Rhyacophilidae; genus Himalopsyche; species Himalopsyche phryganea. Next base: position 1,901,895 of record JAGVSL010000043.1, on the reverse strand, counting down.
AACAGTTTGTTTTGTGCGCCATTTTGCAATGTAAACAATAAATACACTGATAAAAGGCTTATCGCAGTTCAGATGACATTGTCTATTGAATAAAATGGATCACGTACTTATAATATAAACAAGGAAGTGGCTTTTAAGTGGACTGGCGACCTCTTTGGTAAGATTTAGAATTGTTTAAGTTCATAAGTAATCTTCGATGAAAACATTGTTGAGATGAAAAAAAATTAAGAATGCAATTTAACAAAACAGGTTACTTGTGCATTACACAAAATTCACAATACACTCGGTTCCGTGGTGCAGTGATCAACGTCGTTGTTTTCAGTTAAGTTTCATATGAGTTCTAATCCCAGTATGAACAGTTTCTTTTTCTTTTTTTTTTAAATAAAACACAATTAATTTGTACTACTTCCACATATTTATAATGATCAGGACCGGTTTCGCTCATCACGAGCATTATCAACTGGTCATTCATTTGATAGTTGATAATGACTTCAGTTGATAATGCTCGTGATGAGCGAAACCGGTCCTGATCATTATAAATATGTGGAAGTAGTACAAATGAATTGTGTTTTATTTTTTAAAATATAATGTCTTTCCACCAATAATTGACAGTTAACACCTTAAAAGTGATGAACGGTTTCGTAAATTAATTTCTCAATCAATTGTTGAATTCCTCCTTAAAGTGATGGATGTTTGCCATGTCTAAAATTCCCTCCCACGTATTCAATCCTAAAAACGAGGCGTAGCAAGAGCGAACAGCTAACCGCTAGTCCTGTCTTCATACTATCCTTCTATTCCTACTCTCTTTGAAAAAGAGAGCTTAAGCAACTGAGTAACAAATAGTTCTAGTAGAAAAACTCTTGTTGAGATACCTCCATAACGAGGCTATTTGCTAAATATTGGAAGCGGCCGTGGTTTAAAAAAAACTGAATAATTGTGTCCTATATTTGTTAAAGAATCAATTATAGCCACTTAAGAACGGTCATTTTCAAATATGACATTTGAAAGTTAGCATAAGATAAGTACTTTTTACAAATTAACGATATATTTTGCTAATGAAAGATTTCCAATGTGGTATATACGACCAACTGTCATAGAAAGCTGTAAAAAACTAGTTTATTTTACCGGTGAAACAAAAATATAAAAATATGTTGTACAGTTCACATAAACAAACAGTTCTCCTAGAAAACCTCTTGTTAAGATGCCTCCATTAAGAGGCCACATGCTGAACATTAGAAGCGGACATGGCTCGGAAAAGAAAAAAAATCTAGAATATCATTTAACAAAATATGTAAAAAAATAAACCCTAACTAAATGTTATATAATATAAATATCATTAAGAAGCATTTTTTCCGGAGCAACAAGTGTTTAATAACGGGTCCGTTAATATAACTATATTTTCTTTGAGAATTTGAAATAAAAAATGTTATCTTCTTTGCTGTATGATATAGAAGAAGTTTAATGAGATTTTTTTATTCATGCTCGATGCGATTCGATGAGTCGGCTGGAAAAAAGGTTGTCTGAAAAAGTTTCCTTGACCTTTGTACGTTACACTATCTCATTTCTCTCGTCGTGTAAGCTCTTTTTGATATAATACCGAGACTAGATTGCTGACTCTGATATTTAATACTACGTTATACGATATGCCAGATTGTTCGGAATACTTTTGAATGTAATTAAAAGAGGAATTTAAATTATGTTTTGATTAAATAATTTTGTTTTAATGATATCATTTGAAGAGAACTATGATGGTTATTACTAGGTGACTGGCAAACAATATTAATTTGAAGAAAAAAACGATTTTTTTATGCATTAATTCCACGATTTTATCAAAGAAAATAGACCGCTTTTCCTCAACGCAAGCGTTTTCAAATAATGGTTGAAATAGATCCTATGAATTATTAAAAAAAAATATTTACATAAGAATGCCGACCTCCAAGAATTGACAGTATTATAAGCAAGTTGGTAAAACTGAGGATATGTAAACAATGACGAGAGTATCCATATTTTGTTGAAAATGAGTTAAATTAAATTAAATATTTAATCCTGCAGCTCCTATATGGTAGTAAGTTAAATTTAAAACAAATAAGGTTTTAAACATGTACATTTTTTAACAATTAAAATCGAGCTCGTAATAATCGCGATAGTTTTCATAGTCTTGGATAAGCGGTAGTTATTAAATGGATCAATCAGCGTGTTTTATTTCACCATTTTCAATATGGTGGTTCATATATATTGCGTATTAGTGCAAAACAAACCTGGAAGTTACAAATAGTGCGATCAAAAGTGGAAGTTTCCACTATCAAAACGAATATATTTCAAAAACAACGATGTAGAACATTTTAGGATCACGAAAACTTCCGCCTTTGTTTCCAGAGCCCTCAACCGTTTTTCGTTTATCTTAAACAAATTCATGTGAATTGACGGAATCAATGCATGAAAGATATCTACAAGTTCATAAAAAACTTTCTAATGACAGTCTTGAGTTACTGCTACTAAGACACTCATAGCAATCAATTAATTAAATGCGCTTAAGCTGATATGTTACGAAATACGCCTAGTGTTTTTATGGCGAGGGAGTTGAATTTTATTTCAATGTGTTTTTCTGTGCACTAATTTAATTTGTATCCCGGACAGGTATGATTGTGGTATTAGCTACCCTTCAATTGAGCACTGTTTTTGTATTTAAATGAAATAATTCTGTAATAACTAAAAACTAGCTGCTAAAGTCACACAAACTGTATTCTTAACCCATACCTATGGTATGCAACAGGTTGTCGTATTGTGTCCTTAAATAATATTTTATCAATTCAATATGTATGCAAAATAACAATCGTTGTAAAAATAAGCGCACTCTTTTTGAGGGCACAGCAATGATAATGAAAATTTTACCAGTCTTCTACTAAACACTATAATGTGCGATATATTATGTAAGTTTGTGTAGCGACTGAGAAATTAGTTAAGATTCCACGCCATAAATAACGCTATTTAGATATAACGGTATGTTTCACTACGGTGTTACGAAAAACATGTGAGTCTAACACACATTTAATTGATATCTGTCTCAACAATATAAATGGAAGGCGTCTGGGATTTTTTGAGTTTTTTTTGTGTTTGAAAATCAATATTACATATACAATATAACCACTGATGAATTGACAAATAAACTCCATATGAAATGGTAGAAATAGCACAGTTTATAGTGCAAAATATATTTGTCAGCGATCACGTCATCATCAAACGACTGTGAAAAGTTGTTGTAGTTCTCAATCAAACTTTTAATATTATGAAATATGATTGATAACATCATTTAATATTCAATTTATTGTGATGTGAATTTATTATCTAAAATACATTCAGTTAAATGGTTTTTATGAAAGGTCTTATCTAATAAGCGACGAGTCTGAAGTTTAATATAGAAAATTGCAGGTATTTATATGTAAGATTTAAATAGTATTTGAAGCAAAATCTGTTCAGAAATTTTGAGTGTACATATTTGAAAAAAGAACTTATTTAAATTATTAATTGGAAATTTTTGACTATTAAACTATAAACAGAAATTGCTAGGTGGCAGTATCAACTTTAAATATTTACTCAATGAGCTTGATATGATAGAAAACCTGGAGGTAGAAAAAGAAACAGACAAATGTAATTATATTGTAATCATAAATTTGCTGTAATATTTAATATTTATTAGGATGTTTTTAAAATGGTTTGAAGGAATAAATTATACCGGTAGAGGCCTTAATTTATTACATTACGATATTTCGCCTGTGTAAAAAATAAGATGTGTTGATAGAATAAAGGTATTGAAAAGTAATTTGTTGTGCTGTACATTACAGAGAGTCAGACAGATACATCTAAACGAATATAATTATTTGAATTATTGAGATTTTGTACACTTCCATGTATTTTGTCACTAACGACCCGGGTTTCGCCTTTCGGCATCTTCAGGCAGGAATGGACCCGAACTGAATGAACTGATATTAACTCGAACTGATATTGAAATTCCATGAAGCACCCTCAGTCGATGTCATAGAATATAATTATATTGTAATTATAATGATATATTATTATGTAATGATTTTATATGTTTTAAAAAATAAAACACAATTCATTTGTACTACTTTCACATACGTAACATAAGTAGTACAAATGAATTGTGTTTGGTGAATTGACAGTTAACACCTTAAAAGTGATTTTATATGTATTGGAATGTTTTGAAAATGTTTCTAGGAAACATTAAATACCCTTTAACGTATTTTTTCAAAACCTTAATTTATTACGTAATATAATATTTCGTCAAACTAAAAAAGTAGATGTTTTGATATAATAAAGGATATTGAAATGAAAGTCTTTTTATATTATGATGAAGCTGTGATGTGTTTTTCTATAAAGTTTGGACTATAAACGCTATACTTGGCACGTATTAAGTAAGTGGGTAAGTCTGCGGTAACCGTTAGGGGACAGCCTAAATAGTTTTGTGCTGTAAACTTTTTCTAACAACTTTCACGGTAAATTATTTTCTTTGGCAAAAGTCCCCAAGCAATAAATATTGGCGGGCGCCACTGTCTTGTTCCGGCGCGCTTACCAACCCCACTGCGGCTCCTTATTATTGCTTTATTTGTGGCAAAGCAGTGCATTATCCATTTATCCAGTGGCGTCTCAAAACGGATTGTTCAGCCAAAACAGTTCTTTGTGTTGATGTAAATTGTGATGAATGAGTACGCTACGTAATTTTTTATGTTATTTGTATACATAGTGTGTTTACGTATATTATTAATAATAACTCAACAACGCAAGATTCATATTAAAGAAAATACTTAGTAATAGAATATTGTTGTTACATGTTATTTACAGTAAATATATAAATATAACATCACTTGAAAACCAGCTGAACGAGATAACTTTTGCAGCTTAAGGAAAATGTTTTATATTTATTTCATATTTTAATGATGATTAATATTGTAATAAGTAAATTAGAAGTTTTCTATTTAATCTTAAATTGTTCCACCAAAGATTGACACTAAAATTGTAATTAATTAAAACGTTTGATTAAAAAAAAGGTTAAGAAATAAAATTCATATCAAAAACTAAACCTTTGACGGTTATTCACATTATTTTATTTGTTTTAAGACGTAATGTTTAATGGTAATTGTCGGCGTTTGTGGCGCAGTTGATAGCGTCGTTGGCAACGGTTACGGATGTGTCGAGTTCAATTCCCAGTGCAGATGGTTTCCATAAATTGATCTTTCAATCGATTTATGGATTTCTGTTCGTAGTCTGAGTGTTTGTGATGTCTAAAAACTCCCTCCCACCCATCCGATCCTCACGGTGCGTAGCGAGAGCGATTAGCCAACAACTAGTCCTGTCCTAGCCCTATTCTTCTATCAATACTATCTTCGAAAAAAAAGAGAGGTTGAGCAACTGAGTAACAAGCAGTTATCATTCTCCAAATTGAAAAAAAATCTCCAAATTGGGAGCGGACATGGGAAAAAATAAATGTTTAATCACATTTTTTTTACCATGTTCTCTAACAATGTGGACCATATATGGACTACGAATCGAGCTTATCTCAATAGAAATTGTTCTTCTTGACCTGTTTTTTGTTCAGCCTTTACAAACTTTTTTGGAAAGAGTAGGGATAGAAAGTTGGGGCTAGGACAAAACTATAGATTGGTTTTATACAACATATTATGTTCATCTAGGCATTAAAAGATAAACCCGCAAATTTACTAGAAAATGAAACAGTCCATACCAGGATGCGAGTCGTTGGACACTGCAGCCTAAGAGCACGATGCTGGTCACTCAGCTACTTGCACTTAAAATATACTTAGACTAGTGGGAACGCCCGTCATAGATGATGATACTGAAATGATGATTTAGCTGTTCTTTAGTTTCCATAGTGACAGACTGATTGTTGTTTGTTTGCCTCGGAATTTGCGTCACATCGGAACTATGTGTATTGTTTATATACACCACGGACGCTTAAGTCATGAGAAAACTTCATACCTACATGTGTATGTGATAATAATAGGACGTCTACATCTACGCCTACAGACCGGTCTGGGCTATTATATATAATATAAAGAAATCGATATTCCGAAAATTGTGTACGTAAATAAATTTTCAGCAGTGTAAATAACGCGATACGTTTTTTTTATTTTTGAAATGTATATACTTATCGAATAAAAACTATTGTTTTTGTGAATTTCACTGTGGCAGATTTTTTGTTAAGTCAGTGATGCAGTGATCAACGTTATTGACTTCGATTACGCATCTAATGGGCTTGAATCACTTTATAGACAGTTTCTTGTGATGTCTATAATACCGCCCCTCCCCCTAGTCCTGTCCTAGTCCTGTCCTAGTCCCATCCTTCTATACCTACTGTATTCGGAAAAAAGGTTAAGCAACTGAGTAACAAGCAGTTTTTCTTCAAATTTCTGTTGAGATACCTACATTAGATGGTAATTTGTATCACACTATGAGTGAAAATAGGTTAAAAAAAATGTTATTGCATTTTATCACTATAACGACACGACACTCAAAGATTTTAGATGGATCAAAATTTCATGCTTTGAATTGTTTCGCAATCGGAAGTAAACGACAGTTCCTGATATTGGTTAATTCTTGATGTTATGAAAGTAAAATTTCATGATAGAAAAATCCTAAATAAATTGATGGTGAAAACTGTGCGTGTAAGGATACAACAAGTCAAAAATTCTATAAAATTAATGGGCCAAAGTACTTTTCTAAAATAAGATCGCACTTTTGTGTCGCGTCATAATAGTTTTAGCTCACTTAAACGCTTCTCACCCCACTAATATCTCAGCAGATGTCATTGTAAGTTTGTGGAGAGAGTACATCGATGTTGTTTTAGTATGCATAAAAATAGAAGCGGCCCATTTGAACCGCATGTTGAGTGTTTGTTTTGCTTTGTTGAATAAAAAAACAAATACCATTTAATAATCTCATATCAACGTAATGATATATCTATATATATATATATACATATATAAATGAAGATTTGTTTTTTGGTTTGTCCTCTATGCATTCTTTTACCATTAATCCGATTTCGATCAAACTTTGGTGAGTTGTTGTATGCACACCCGTGAAGGTTTTTAATATACTTACAACTAGCGACATCTTTGAACCAGACGAAAAAACAAAAAAATATTGAATATCCAAAAATTCCAAAAGCACTTATCAATTAGCAATTATAAAAACCAAAGCAATTATAAAAACATTTATCTTCATAATCTGTTCCAAACACATCACTCAAACATGGAACGCTTCCAATTAAACTTATGACTTTTTTAATTTTATCTTTATTATTTGTGTAGATATATATTATATTTTTTAAATCAGGTTTACCCCTTATGTGGAACATATGGCCTCATAGTGAAAGTATCTTAACAGAAGTTTTTCTAAGGGAACTGATTGTTAATCAGTTGCTCAACCTCTTTTTTTTCAAAGAGAGTAGTGAGGATTCGATGACTGGGTGAGAAAGAAGTTTTTAGACATCGCAAACACTCAGACTACGAACAGAAATCCATAAATCGATTTAGAGGTTAATAAGATACAATTGGGTGGTTAGCTAATCGCTCTCGCTACGCTCAGTTTTTATATTTGGATGGGTGGGAGAGAATTTTAGACATCAAAAAATCCATGCTAAGGAACAGAAATCCATAAGTCGATTCAAAATTCAATTTATGAAATTGCCCGTACTGGGATTTGAGCCCGTGAGATCCTTAACTGATGCCAACAACGTTGACCACTGCACCAAGAACCCGACATGATAAACATAAAAAATTAAATACAAAACAAAAGCTTAATTTTTATTGATGAACATCAGTATGTGTCATATGGCACTTCGACTTTAGCGCGCGGGACCTTAGCGTGCCGACCTTAGCGCGCCGACGTTAGCGCGCAGTACATCCCCGACATTTGCGAGTGAGACTTTAGCGCGCCATATTTGTATTGTAATACTTATTTAAAATATCAGCTGTTCATGATGATGAAAAAATAAATACAGGTTTTAATTTTGCATAAGATTCATCAGGTATATTCTAAGGGGTCCATAATTAACTTTATTTTAAAGTAATATAATTTATCTGTAAGACTAATACGCTCGATAATAAAAAGTATTGAATATTTAATCATGGAATTAAAAAGGAGAATGTTTTGTCAGAAAATATAGCCTATTATAACATTTTTTTTAAAGATTAAAATATATGATACGTCCTAAAATTTTAGAGGTATGATTAATATGGTTTAACTTTAATATACAATATTTTGTTTCTAAAGACTGGATTTTTGCGTTTCGACATCATCAGACTTTCAAATAGATGAATTGATTTATGAAAACGTCCATTCGGGGACTCGAGCGCGCGGCCATCGCAACCGAATGGGACGAACTCTTAAAAGTGTGAACCAATCGTTTATTAGGCCGGCTGAAAATACTAAGAGCGATTTACTAAGAATATCTTTAGTGATAATATAGGTAAATTTTGTATGTGCTCTTAAAAAATGTATTTTAACACACTGCTTTCCGTCAAACACGACAAGCAAATAAATAATATCCATTCATATAAATGAAAAATTCATTTCGCAATATATCTCAAAAAATGAGAAAATGTGTCTTACTTCAAGTAACTAGACCATTAAAGTACATGTATGATTTTGTATAAAAGTTTTCTAAATATTTATATGAGATATTTTCATCACAAGAAAAAGAAAATACGCAGCAATCCTTCATTTTGATTTCGCTGGTTTATGCAAAACGTGCTTTTTGCGAAGCCTCTGCAATAATTTTTCAATACCGTCCATTAAAAGTTTTTTCAACATTTTTTAAACCGACTGCCAGACAATGAAAATCTCAAGATGTGAAGAAGTATCAAAGAGTTTTAATTGAGTTACTCAATTATGGAACAATTATAACTTCTCTTTCATACCACGAATTAAGAAACAAATGAAAAGAAAATTGATTGCAATGCATTTGAGTTGAGATCTTCTGGCAATATTTTTGAATAATTTAAAATCTTTGTTATATCAGTTCGTAATTAAAACAGTCAATTAATTAAATTTGATTGGGGACTATCGCTAATAACCAAATTGGTGCAGTGTAATTCTGTATTCGAATATAAAATGTCATTATCCCAGAGTGCTGAACAAACTTAAACGCTGCAAGGGAGCGAAACAACTAAATAATTATACTATCTATTCTGCATTCCGAATAGTTATGGCGATTGAGTGATGGCGAAGTAGCTAGTTTTGCGGGTGATGCAGTCTAGAAAGAACCTTGGTTTCCGCAATTATTCTTCTCCACTCCGCTCGGTCCTACGCTTTCTTATCCCAACCGCTGACCTCCAGCAAATACCTATCAAATTTTAAATCATTCTAATGGCCTTCTAAGAAAAAGGTAACTCAATCAATTCAACAGTGTTTTAATATTTACCGTTTATCACTTATGACAGTATCATTGCCATATTAGATTCTCGTTTTAAATCGTAAATTGCTTATTTCTTATTTGTTCTTTTTCTTTTCATGCCTCACAAATGTTTACTTTTTTCATGGTTTTAATAATTATAACGTGATTTATTCAGGTTTTAAAAGATATATATTAAAAACCACTAATTATTACGAAAACTAAGTTATCCTAAATGGCTTCATAACTTTTAATATAACAACATTTTCATGAAACCATTAGCTTCAAATGTTAGAGAAATAAACATTTCAATGTTTGGCTTAGATGGCAGGGTAGTTTCGTAAAGAAAAAAACTATATTTCACCAAACAAACAATAGATATTATATTTTGTAAGTCAGATTATATGCTCATATCATAATATTAATATAAACTTTGAAGTTATTTTTAAATGGCAGTGACAAGCTTCACCCCTTTTCAACTGTAAAAAAATTTAATTATTATTACAATATTATTTTTATTTAAAATTCTTTTTAATAGTCATCGATTTTTATTTAAATCATTGGACAATATGCTTAACAAAGTGTTGCTTAATTAGAAAGCGTTGGGCCTTAATTCTTAATCCAAAGTCAACGTCGTCGGTTATGGTGTTGACGGATTCGAGGCACAGTAAAGACAATTTCATATATATATATATAATGGATTTGTATTCGATGGCATAGTAGGAGCGTTAAGCTAGCCACTAGTCCTGCATTAGTCCTATTTTTCTATTCTTACTCATTTGGACAAAATAGAACAATTGAGTAACACGCAGTTGTGGTAGAAAAGACTAGTGCGCTTTTCACACTTTTCATAAATTACGCTGTGATTATAAAATGAAATTAAATTGTTGTTGTAAAGCAAGATAAGAATATTTTAACTATCACCGTCATTAACAGATACTTAAAAAATAATTTTCTCATCATATAACATTCAGCAGAACTGCCACTTACAAAATTCTTACAAAATCCGTCCAACAAGAACTTTTACTTGAGTGGGTACCTATTTAAACGCAGAACAACCCTGCCGAGTGAGGTACAAGTAAGTAGGTACACCATCGAAATAAACTCCTCAAGCCTCAGGCGATTCGAGAAGTATCCCAAAACGTTTCAGTTTATTTCTACGGGAATCCCGCCTTTATGTTTTACTTTTGCTTACATTGCGCAGACTATTTTCTTTAAATTTGTAATGTGGCTGGGGGAACTTCTCTACATCGCGGTTGATTACATTGATCTTACTACTAACTCTCTTTTTGTACTGTCATTATGAGTTTTCGTTTTCTATTCAAATAACAATTTTAGCCCTATTCAGTTTCGTGACTTACCCTGTATTGATTATATATAAATGTGCACCATTGTTGTATATTGTCGTCGTTCTGGCAAAGAACGACTAACAACTGTAAAAGTCACGATTGAATTATTTATGCTATTCGTGCATCTATCGCCTGAAAAAACATTCATAGAAATCAAAATTCTAAACTAACATTAAAATTCTTTGCGCAAAAATTTATAAGCATTCGTGGCTAATTTCTTATTATTGTACGATATTTTAATAATTCATTGCTTAATACTGTATGTGATCAACACAAATATTATACATCAAATTGTGTCTTGTTAACGATATAATATATACTTTGAGTTATTTTTGACAAAAAATACTTTATATGCTAGTTTCTCATTAGTATATTTTTCTTCACTTTCCGTATCTTATGAGATTCAAAAATAGTAAACCAAAATTAAAATGGTAAAGAGTTAATATGATGTATTTTTATAAACTTTATATAATTTTAAGAAAATTTTGGTCAACTGACATATTTAAAAAATATATATTTTATCCTTGATCTGTTTTCAGGTGCGCTGTTTTTGGTGAGGAATATTATGGAATGAACAAAGCAATTAGCGGGTGACTGGTAATCATGGAGGCGCCGACTGGTGGCCATATGCACCACACAGGGAGCGAATATGGTCAAACAATCAGAGCAATGTTTATGATAATTATTTTTATGTCCGTTATTTGTCAAAATATATTATAAAGATGCATTAATAATATTAGAATAATTAGGTACAAGATAAAAATTGAATGATGATGACAAACCGTTTAATTTCTATGTCCCCTCGATGTCCGCGAATCGACAGATATATACAATTAACAGCAACAAAGGAAAATGGGAATTGAAAGGCCTTCCATACCTGCCAGTTATAATTTACATCGGGATAAAGGGGGGTCGATTTTTATATCCTAAATTGCGTCCACAGAGCTCTGCCCACGGGCCCCTAAATGGCTCGCCGTCCCTCTAATTACGACCGCCGGCTCTGCCTAATTTAACACCCCAGAGACCGGCCATCTTCGTTTCGGCGTCATAAACTCCCATGCATATTCAAGCATTTTTTTCTCTACGTCCTAATGCTTTATACATATTTCTGCTCTAAGTATAGAATAGGCGTTACGTTACATTTATTTGAAGGTCGAAATTTTAATTATTGATAACTAAAGTCAACATTCAGACCAAGCAATGATAATGTATCTCATTTTCATTATGTCTTCATTTTGATTTTAGTTCATTTGGTACTGCAAATAAACAAAAATTGTAATTAATAGTAACAGCTCTAGGGTCCAGTCTAGGACTTCCAATCCTGGGGTCCTGAATCCCGAGCAATAAGTCAATCCTGTAATCCCGGGATTTATTTAATACCAATACCGGAATTTCGGGATTCGCTATAAAATAGTAAAAAATAATTTATATTAAAATGCAAATTCTTATCTCCGATGAACTATAAAATATAAAACACACATTATTACCCGGCTTACTATACGAACAACGTTTCCGGTGGCTGAGTGTCTAGGTATGTTCAATTTATATATTTTAAACATAATTGATATATGTGTTGTCTTCTCTCTCACACTCATATTTTGCGACCGGACAGGAACAGACAATTTAATGTTTTTTTGCATCATTATCTACAAAAAACAGTTGACTAATATTCTATTTTTAGATGCGCAAAGTGAAAATTTTATGTCATTTAACTGTAACATGTCTTAAATTAATAATAAAATACAAAACAATGCAAGAAAATAAATGCGCAAGATTCTGCTTGCAATTAATTATGAAGATGCCTAGGTACATAAACATTTTTTATGTGATTTCACGTGTTCCCGGTATTAGAATAGGGGTCCGGGATTGGGTGCCCTAGGGTCCACGGTGCAGTGGTCAACGCCGTTGGCCTCGGTTGCGAATATCACATGCTCTAATTAAATTGATTTTTTAATCGATTCGTGGATTTATATTCGTAAGCATGGATGTTTGTGGTGTCTAAAAACTTCCTCGTACCCGTCAGCTTTAAAAAAAAGTTTGAGCTCTATGTTTCTATCTCTTCACTTTTAAGGTGTTAACTGTCAATTCTTGGTGGAAAGACTTTATATTTTAAAAAATAAAACACAATTCATTTGTACTACTTCCACATATTTAGTAGTAGTACAAATGAATTGTGTTTTATTTTTTAAAAAAATGTTTCTATCTCTACTCACTACAATAAAGACAAGTTGAGCAAATGAATAGCAAGCTCTTGAAGATACTTTCATTAGAAGGAAATATGATCCACATTAGAAACGGACAACTGTAAGACAAAACAATACAGTGCTCGTTTAAATTAATTCCATATAACTGATTGATTGATAAAACGAGAATCATTTTTTCATTGTAAATATAAAAGGCATTACAATACATAATAAAATATATTTTAATCGTTCTACTTCCAACGTATAAAATAATATGTTCACTTAATGTAGAATATCAACTAAACTTGTTTTTGCCGCACCTGGTGTTTGTCAGTTGATCAACAATCTCTCTTCGGAAAGCGTAAGGAAAGAAGGTTGGTGTTTGCAAAGAACTGGCTAGACGCTCTGATTAGCTCCGTTATCAAAATTAAATGGATGGTGGGTGTCGACGTATGAAAATATCACAGAATATTAAATAAAAATCCATAAGACGATTGTAATGTTATAAGAATGTTTTCGTTTTGGAATTCTAAATCGTGACCCTGTCATTGAGTGGACACAATTGTAAAGCGTTTACCGCTCGATTACAGGACTAAAATAGTTTAAACTATAATCATGATTGTACTTTTCCATTCAACATTATTTTAATATGATAAAACGTTAACAAAAATGTCGAGATATCGATCCCTTATCGTTGATTGTAAATGCAATAGGGGTGCACAGGGAAGTTATGGTGGCATTAGCTACACCTTTTAATCTAGTTTACAAAAATTGTTTTTATGGTCATAATAACATTTTTATGTATTCTCTCTGATTCTATGATATGTACTGTCTGATTCAATGTAGGGGTGTAAATTAAAGTGACCAATTAAGTGGATACAGTAAAACCTTGATAAAATGAATTTAATTGAAGCTTACCGGCCAGGATTTGATCGTTAAAAACATCAATTTCATATTACTTATGCCACACGTATTATAAAGTTAGCGCTAGTAAAACAATCTGCGTACACGGTCACGCAATGCAGTAGTTTAAATGCGTTCCGGCCGTCAGATTCACTAGCGGACCGAATAAACCTAAGCAGGAAGGCGATAAATGCAAGAAAGCAAGTTGTCACATCACTCCAACGGATCGAACTATAGACATTGCCAGTCCAGCGAAATATTTACATCCTACATTGATTAACCAAATATTGTTGGCCAATTAGCAAAAAAATATGGAATTTTATTGAACACAAGATAGAGAGAGGATAGTTCGTTATGTTTACGGGCACATGTATAAATAAACTAATATTACTATTTAATTGATTGAATTTACATTTTCTTAAGAGAACCTATTATAATAATTTAAAAACTATGGCGTGATGTAGAAATCACTGCTTATAATATGAATTTTTTCTGTTGTAACTATTATATATATTTCGCATACGGTAACATCTCAATGTTTTTTTGATTGAGGCTCATTATAGTTTGTTATTTGAAACTATTTAATTCCTAATAAACAAAGCGATTTATTGTAAATCTGCTTCCCATGGTTAAATTTAAATAATTAATTTCAAACCTATGAGGATAAAAAACATTCATGTTTTCAAATGAAACCTTTTTAAATTTTACGAAAAAAGAAATATTATACAATGTAACCAATTGGTTCGTAATTCTGTTTGAATTTCGTTTTGAAAATCAATAAGTTGGTTTAATGAAACGCAAATTTAATGCCGCTTTGAGAATTCTTTTAATTTGCCAAATGAAAACGATTTAGCCGCAAATGGATTAAAAATGTTTCTCAATTTTTTCCCCAATCATGTTTTTTCTCTCTTTTGTGTGAACAAAGGATATTTGACCGCTGCCACATAAAACTAAAAAAAATACGTTTTTATTCATGTGATTTCAAAAATATTTAGATAAAATAAAATAACTTTTGTAATAAAAAAAGTATTTTTACAAACCGTTATTTTTGCATTTTACTTTGTAGATTTTTGAATATTAAAAAAAAACACAATCAAATAATTTATTAATTGGAAAATTTAGTATTTATAGTTGAATTTTACATAATACTAGTTAATTCGTTGAATCTTCAGGTAAAATTGTAGTCTAAAAATCGATGGATATTTAACATTCGTTTTCAATTTCGAACGTTGGAAAATTTCTTTGGGGCTAATATAAAAAGAAAGATTTTTTCATGGATTTATTTAATTCAAGAACTTCACTGTTGTGTAATGTAAAATTCAGTATATGCTCAGCTGCAATAGCCGAATGGTAACACTCTAGGGTTTTCGTCTTAATCGTCAAGTGTTCGAGTCCATTAATGCACTCATAATATATTGATGAGTAGATTTGAACCTAAGGGCGTACATGTATATGATGAAGATTACAAACTTGAAAATGGGACCATAGAAAGTCTACTCAGCCTATCGTAACACTCCCCAGGGTTTAAATAGGACCAGAACGAAAGACCGAATCGTAAAAATATTTTTTGATTAAAAATAATTA
The DNA here is from genome assembly GCA_022494535.1 of Himalopsyche phryganea. Taxonomy (NCBI): domain Eukaryota; kingdom Metazoa; phylum Arthropoda; class Insecta; order Trichoptera; family Rhyacophilidae; genus Himalopsyche; species Himalopsyche phryganea. Next base: position 1,886,449 of record JAGVSL010000043.1, on the reverse strand, counting down.
ATAATTATTGCCAAAAAATATGAGCAAATCTCATAAAAAATATGTATTTTTTTTAAATTATCTATTGCTATCTATGCCCGTACACTTTTTTATCAGCCATTGTCGCTCCCAATATGGAACATATGGGCCCCTAATGGCAGCATCTTAACAAAAGTTTTTATAGGAGTACTGCATGTAGCTCGAAGGGAGTAAGAATAAAAATATAGAGCTAGGACAGGACTAGTGGTAAGCTTACGGCTTTTCATACGCCCAATTTTTAATATAGGATAATTAATATTGAAGGAATTTTGTACATCACAAACAGCCATGCCTTCGAACAAACTGTCTGTATTGGGATTCAATCCCATGAGGTCACTAAACAACGTTGACCACTAAACTACGAGCCCTCATGCACCTACACCTATATTATATGAAAACATTGGTTAAGCCATTGGAATCAAACCAGCTCAAGTTAAATATATTTGGTTGAAATTAGCGATATTGAGTACATATTAAGTTAGCATTGGCGTGCAACATTAACAAATAAAGATTGAGAGTAATTGGAAGATAAGCTGTTCACAATTTAACGAAACAGTTGAGGTTTCTCCACAAATAATGACTCAGTATTTAAGATTGGGGAATTTAATTTATACAAATTAAACATTCGAGATGTTCTGAACATTTTCAAGCAATCATGTAGACCTTTTGCAAGTCTGTACTTTTAAACGGTTCGATATTTCGCAACACAATTTAATAAACCTATTTATAAAACATGCAGCGATCAAATTAATATATTTACTGTTGAAACGGTGCATTAGCAAACTGCTATATCCTGAATTATAAATTCGGATTTTGAATCGAGGGAAAATATATTTTAATAAATATCTAAATAGAAAATAATATATGAAATATTCACTGAATGAATTTTTTCATTCAGCAGTTGATTCTAAGAATGTTTTCTGACTATTAAATATACACTAATTTATAATACGCGTTGTTTATTGTGAAGAAAGATAACAATAATGTCTTAAAATTTGTTAACGTGCGCTTTAAAACTGGTAATTAAAAACATATGTAACATATTTAATAGTCCAGTACTGATTTATGTATATGGCGTTGGCAAAATTTATTGAACAGAATGAGATTTTATAAAAGATTTTATCGCAATGATCCATGATACGTATTTCTTTCTGCCACTTCAAGGCAAAGGACCTTTAAGACATAAAACCTTTGTTGTAGAAATGAATCTGAACATGGTTGTAAAGACAAGGATTATGATGATGGTTTCATTGCTATTTTCGTTGTTATAATAAAAAAAACTTACCTTTTGTTATCCATGAATGTGGAAGTCAATGACTCAATGTAGATGAATTACATACCTGAAAAGAAAAAAAAAGAATTTTTCGAAAAATATTTATGACTTTTAAAAAAATATTGTTGAATTCATGTAATCAGAAAAACTGTCAATCTTTTCAATCAACTTAAAAATAATTTACGTTTTCTAAAACACTCCTACGTAATTTACAAAAAACATAATTACTTTCACGCCTTTAACTAAAAAATATCTGAGTGACATTAATGGGTAAAATGAATACAAATATATGGAACTGATATTTCATTTTTTTTTTAAATAAATCTTTACTATCATATACGCATTATGTATGCAGTATTGTAAGAACAAATTATTAAAGCAATTGCGCTATATGACATAGTATATAGCACTTATCAATTTTCCCAGGATGCGGTAGAGGGCTCAAAGCAGGCGACAATATAATTACCAGCTGGACCGACAATACGTTTGAGCTTAGTAGCGAAGAATAACTTCCGACATTTATATGAACGTTTAGCCAGGGGACGGTAATCCTAGACGCCGACGACGGCGAAGTAGGGAAGCGACGCCCACAGAGACGCTGGACTGCATTCACTATTTTACTTCCGTTTTGGAAAAGGAAGTAACGTTGAGAAGACGACAAAAGGCGCGCACCAGCCCTCTGCAATAGTTTTGTGGTAAGGATGGGTTCATTCTACTAACATGTTAAACTAATTGCGAAATAGTTGAAGGAAAAATGCACGTTAATTATAGAGCTTATTGCATCAAAATTAATGCTTCTACTTGAACTCTCAATGTATGAATTCGTTTAATTACGTATTTTAAATGTGACAAATTAAACTAGTCTCATTAAAAAAATATGTTTTTCGTTTCGCTCACATGTTTTTTTTATCTTAAGAGAGTAAATTTTTGGCGAAAAATCATAATGTGTTTGTAAAGATTCCTAGTTAACGATTCTTAAATATTTTTCTTAAGCTCAAAAACATTTCAGACGACTTAACATCCACCTTTTTAGCAAAATTATGATCTATTCACAGTCTTTTTTAAATACCGTTCATTGGATATTGACCATTAAATATTGACTTTAAAAATTCAGAGTTAACAAGAATTTATAAAAAAACTTTAATTTATCGAAATTATTTGTCTGATACAAAAAGAAATTGCTACCAATGCTTTTGCAATGCAATAGTAAATCTTTTATTATTTACTAACAGTCTCATATTTTGTTATGAATTATTAATATTCCTTCAGATATATACGACACATATCTAATAAGTGATTTTTGGCAGTCAAATATTTTTTATTATTTGTTTCAAATGAATAAAAGAGTTTTATAAAATGTTTAATAATTGGAACCAAATCTGTAGTCATATATATTTTTAAGCGTATAAATTCATTTTGGCTTCAAATTCCTTTTCTGGAATCACCGTCCATAAAGAACCACATACCCACAAATAAAAGATCAGTGGCTGAATTGCAAGAAAAAAATGATTATTTGAAAGCAAGTAATGAATAATTATTTCATAATAAATACGTTTTACAATTATAAAAAATATTCACTACTCGAAATAATACGTAATATTCATGCCAGATTAATCCATTTTTGTTTTTATTTTTGCTTAATTTTGAGTGTTTAGTAAAAATTTTCAAAGTATACAAAAAAAGTCTCATAAGAACAAGCTGTCTGAATCAAAAGATTATGTGATCCAAAGTGTTAAAAATATAGAAAAGTGTTATAATATGTGTTATTACTAGAAAAAATAATAAGGCTATATTATAAAGTGAATAGAAATGGATTGTCTCGAGACCCGGGAATTACTGGGGCAATGACTATTTTGCGTCTCGAGTCCCGGTACTTGAAAAAGGTACTTGAAAAGAGTTTAGATCTCTAATCAGCGCACATGAGAACGTGAACACATTTGAACAGAGTTAAATTCTCATCTCCCCCTGGTCAAGTCTGCCAATTTTGCCGCGGGAAGAACGTCGGTGAAGTCGCCATGGAACGAAGTTATAATTAATGCAAAAACCACACTAAATGCGGTAGACCTTGCATGAATTTAATATGAAATATTACAGAATGTAACAACACGTGAATATTTTTGAAGACCATTTAGTTGAAAGCGATAAGCGGCTTTCTTCATACTAATTACAGTGTCAATATTTTGAATATCTATTCCATATGTTTTTTTTCCATTAAATCCAGAGTCCCAACTATTAATTATTACTTAATTACCATTTAAATAGTTGAAATAGTAAAACATCCACTATAAATATATTTGAAGGGCTTTGAGTACACTGTATAAGTTATAAGTATGCATAAAAATTTAAATAATATAAAATAATACATTCACGCCAATAGTAAATGTAATGTAAAAATATCGGCTGTCAGTTGAATAATCGACATTACCGAATACGGGAATCTTTAATATGCAAATACATTTAGGATAATTGAAGTAAAGATTTGAAAAAAGAAATAACATTGAAGCTGTATTGTTATTATATCAGATGATTTATTATTTTTAAACATAATATCCACTTACTATTGGTGTATGTCAAAATGTTTACTTTAAATAATATGGGTTTTCTTAATAACGACATTGTATATTTGATAAATCATTCTAAATCATTTATTTTTAAATGACAGAATTGGTTTCGTATAATCTGTGCGCATTTTGACTGATTAATGTGACTAATAATGACTTTTGTGAAAAGTTATTTAAGTTTGCATTAAGTTTATAAATACACGTGGGCCTCGTATAACACGGTCATATGGTTCCACAAAGGCATCGTGTTATACAGATCCATGTTATACTAGTTTTAAGTTCATACAAAATTAGGGTATGCGTTCTAAAAAATATCTAAGTTTGTTAATTTCCTTTATTTTTTTTATAAACAATCAAAAAGCGTATGTATTTAAGAAATCTTTAATAACATATAATGGATCATCGCTATCATTTACAATTCTATATGCTCAACTCTTTTTCGGTTCGGTTCGAGATCGGTTGTGAGTTTTCATTATCGGAGGACTCTGGAGTATTTTTGGATTTAAGCTTTAAATATTCTTTGATAAGTGATTGTTTGCTTTCAGCGTATAAATGTTTACGTATTTCGTGATAATAGGCCAGGGTCTGCTGTAATTCTCTCTTGAACTTCAAACTTCTTTCTATTATAGGATCATTTTCTATGACAAAGTGCTGAAACCGTGTTATATGAGGCCTATGTGTATTAATTTGAATTTATCTACGGTTTTTAAAAATAAAGATGCTGAAATATGTAGGGTCAAAAATAAAATTGTTACGTCTGGAATACTATAATATATGATACTAATAATTTATTGGTTTAGTCAAAAATAGCAACATTATCAAGTATAATGGAATGAATATTTCAAAATAATAGTACAGTTTAAGACTCTTCCTTGACATAAATGATAATAATATACATTTATATTGAAAACACAGCGTTAAAAAACGGCATTTTGATATGAAAAAAGATGAATGCTTCCAAAACACATAACGCCAACAAAGATAACCTCGCATTCACGACCGTCATAAATAATAACGGTATCGTCTGGAGTCTTTTATTTCATTGAATCTAAATAATGACAGATCATTTTTTAAGTTTAAATCACACTATGAAGTAGAGTGGTGAGATCGTGACGAAAAAGCCTCCGAACTGCCAACAGTGGGGTCTCATATAAATGCAAATTCGGAGGAGCGGTGAACCATACATTTTCGAGCAATTTCGAGCCAAACTGCCAGACTGGCAGTGCCAATGCCGTCGCAGCCCAAATAAGATGAGGATAATGTGAATGCGTATTAAGCATTAAGCGAATATTTATTTGCAAGAATAACGTAAACATTACTCGCAGGCTGTGATGTATTTTATGCAAGATATAAAATATTATGCTTTCACTTTCTACGCTCCATCTGGGATACCTTTTATGGCGAAGAGCTTTTTCTGAAAGCCGTTCGGAATAAATTCAAAATTAATTCAACTTTGCCACCGAATAAATCAATATTTTCAATCTTTTGCATACGGTAAAACCACGAATACCTGTTACTGCTACCAATTGTAGTTTAATTGAATAATCATTCATTCGATAAAATTTCATTATACGAGTATTAAGAGAAAAAATGCAAATAACATCCAGAATAATTTGGCAATTAAATTGTCTTACTATTTTAGTATCGCCCCATAGGGTATGATGCTGAAAAAGCTTTCAACTATTGTATTATAAAAATTGAATTGCTGAGATTTTGTATATTTCTATGTATTTTGTCACTAACGAAAATACCTAAAGGCGAAACCCCAGGCGAAAATCTCAGCAATTCAAATTTTAATATATAATACATATATAAATTCCATCAAGCACCCTCAGTCGATGTCTTAAACGTTGTATTATAAATATTCTATCATTATTTTGGAAGATAATCAAATTTGCTATTCATCATTTTTTTTGCTACACGGAAAAGTATTTCTATTAACGAAAAATACTTTCATTTACATTTTTGCACTTTTTTATAAATACAGTTTGTTTTAGTTTAAATTATATTACTTTTTAAATATGAAGAATATTTCCAAAAAAGCAAAATAGAATACATTTTGTCGCTTATAATAAATATCACAAGTAATTTGTGCTTACAAAGCATTTACTTTTTAATATGATATTGATGGTAAATGAATGGGGTAAATTAAATAATTTCATAATGAGTGTGATAATTGTATTCAATGCTATTAGTATTAAAAGTTTATATTAAAACTAAATTTATAAAACTGATTATTAAGAATGTGAGATATTTTTGACATTGATAATTAAAATGCATTTAGTAAACATCAATAGTCAAACGTAATGGAGATATTCTTTTATCCAGAACCCCTTTTAAACATCCCCAAAAATACCAGTCATTAATACCAAATCATTGTAGGCACCCTTTAGAATAGCTTTACAATAGCAAAGTGAAGAGAGCTTCAATAAACAGCCCCATCGTCACTTTTGAGGCACATGTGATCACTGTCCGGCGTCCATGCATTGCGTCCACACTGACCGGCGTCGCGACGCGTCTACCTCACAAAGCCTTTGGAAGGGGGAGAGTTTATCTCATACAGCTGCGGTCAGTGAATTGCAATGTGACCATTTAAAATAAAATTCAACAAGTTTTTTTAAATATCTTTTCTCATTTCTACTTATAAATTAAGCTTTAGCCATAATTTAAATAATTTAATGAAACACTATCATAATGTTTCAAAGCTATAATTTACAGAAAAATCAAAATCTGTTCCGGTCTTTACAAATTAAATCTTAAAATTTATTATTTGATCTATGATTTGAAAATTTAAATATCTTAGACTATTTTAGCTATAATCAAAGAAGCGACGATAGACCTGGCTTGGATATGTGCTGTGTATATCCCAGGGAAGCTTGATTTTGTCTGTATCGTCTACCAACCAGATGGATTCCATCACCCTGGAAATCTGTTGACGACCATCCATAGGATGTACTCAGCGGAGCTACGGGTCGCTGCGATGACCTGGGAGGAAACAAGAAGACCGGTGGAGGACAGAAAATCCTGGAGGAACCGTGTGATGGCCGTATGTTTCGAGTAGAGAGCAGATATGATTTTTAAAAATCTCATGAAACCGGGGTTAATATAAAATTGATTTAAAAGAATTGAATTTTTTACAAAACTTTATTCATTAAAGTTAATGGTGAGGTGACCCTTAAGGTGTTTATTGTCAGTTTTTGTGGAATGACATTATATTTAATAAAATTAAACACAATTTGTTGTGTACTACTTCCACATTTTCTACGAAATCAGGACTGGTTTTCTCTCATCATAAGCATTATCAACTGATTGATCAGTTGATAATGCTAGTGTTATGTAAATGGTGGAACAACTATAAGCAAAACCGATCCTGATTGATACAATAATTTGGAAGTTGTACAAAACAAATTTTTGTGTTGTGTCTATACCTACCTTAGCAAATACTTAAGCCATGACACTGGTAGTCCACATATACTTTTGATAAAATAATAAAAGTGGTAAAAAAAAGAAATCGTATTGTAGGAAACTACGAAATTTGCTGCTCTTAGTTAAGTAAGTCAAATCCTTTTTTACTATCAGTGTTTTATTTATTCATAACCATATAAAATTAATACTATGGAAGTCTAGATGCAAAGGAATTGAAAGTATTAGCTCTCCTATAAAAATAAGCCGTAGCAGTTATATTTAAACGGAATTTGCCATACTATTTATTGTGTGTTACTGTTTTAAAGTTGAATACAAATCTTAAAAAAAACAATGCCTAAATTGGATTCAGAGTATGCTGCGTTAATTTCATCAGCTACGTGGTAAAAAGTCTACAACACACGTCGCGTTGCTCTTTTCGTCGTAGCGAGCGCTGAAATCGCAGGGCGGGGAGTGGGGTCGCTTTCGCGCCACATTTTTGGCGCCCGCCGAGGCCATGGAGGCTCGCAGATAGAAGAGGAAGCCCGCGGGAATATAAATTATCCCCTGCTGCGCTGTCCACTTTACCCGCATGCCCCACACAACCCCGCCCAGCCCACCCCCTGGCTTGTGGCTCTAACTACCCCCTTGAGTAGAGTGGGTAAATTTTGCGAAGAATTCGGGGCTATTTGAGTTTAAAAAATGATTATTGTTTATTTAACACATCCATCCAGTGCAAAGTAAATAATTAAAATATTGTGCCTATTTATTAATATTTTTGTTTTATCATTTTAACTATGAAATCATATCATACGATCATCGGATACTTACATTATGAAATGAAAAGTCTTTATTTACGACTACAAATGTCAACTTTTAAAAATTTTACACATGTTTTGTTTATGCAAATTCGAAAATAGATGAAACCTGTTTGTTCACAACGTCTATTGAATACGCCAGTTCCAATATTATTCATCTAAATCTATCTATATATATAAAAATGAAGATTTGTTTGTTTGTTTGTCCTCTATGAATTCTTTTACCATTCATACGATTTCGATCAAACTTTGGTGAGTTGTTGTGCGCACACCCGTGAAGGTTTCTAAAGAAAATCTAAAAAAAATTAAATACGTATAGACCTGCAATATTAACAATGAGAGTTATCGGAAGATAAGCTATTCACAATATAACGAAACCCACTAATAATGACTCACTATTTATGATTGGAGAATTCAATTTATACAAATCAAACATTCGAGATCTTCTGTACATTTCAAGCATTTCCAATAGCAAGTAGGATTTCAGTAATCTAACATTTGTTTTACATGGTTTTTGTAGTTTGCAGTGACAACTTATTCTCTTATACGTATGCTAAATTTTATTCGTGATATTTGACGGAGTTATTTTCATACTGTCAAACCAATATATTAATTTAATTTGCAATTGCTTGTTCGACATCTATTATAATGATACGATAAGTACAAAGAAGCAATGTATTTATTTTTATAAGATTTTACAAATGTAAATAACTGAATACGTCGCCTTTTCACCATTTTACATTGATATAACTTCTGGTTGTAATGCAAAATATGGAACCCTTTTTGAAGTGCGGTTTTAGAAATATAATATCGCAATTGCTATTTGAAAAACACGTCAATAAAATAGTATTAAAAAACCCAAAACTAAATTATACGTTTATTTGTGATGATGAAAACGGATAAATGAAAATCTTAAGATGTGGTCAATCCAATTGTAGTCCTGCAAAAATTTGGTCGCATCACAGTAAAGAAGCGCGCGGGTATTGATTTTTTTATTGCACTAATATGTTATCGTATGCACTTTAGTGCTTGCCGGTTTTTTTTTCTCGCACGCATATAAAAAGATAATGGCTGACATTTGAAATATTACTTCACTATATCAACAAGAGAGGAACGTTTGTCATTGACATCGATATCGAATCTTCTCTTTTCTTGTCGGGGGTTTTTTATTTTCCCAAATTTGCCGGCGATAAAACGAACAAGTGTTTTTGTCTCGTTCGTTTTTATGAATCCATAACTTACTGCCCCTGTTTTTACTAAGGCGAACAGAAAATACAATACAATATTTATGAGCACTTTGATCTTTGACTCGAGTATATTTTATATTGCCAAAACATATAAATTTGTCAAAATTAATCACACATGAAACATTCTGTTAGTAAAAAATACTCATGCTTGACTTGTGTTTAAATGTTTTGATGATATTACTCTCCGTTTTCTTAATGTTGTCAATCCTTTAACTATCGATTGTTGCTCTCAATATAAGTAAGCTTTTTAGCTCAAACTTGTCTTGTACCAAGATATTTTTCTTCTATCAGTAAGTTGTTTACAAAACATCTTCTTTTTGATAATACCATAAAGTACTTGATGCTTTTGTAGTTTATATAATTTTAAGCTGCATAAGAAGTTTGGATTATTGAGATTTTGTACACTTCCATGTATTTTGTCACTAACGACCCCGGGTTTCGCCTTTCGGCATCTTCAGGCATTCGAGCACACGAATGGACTCGAACTGAGTGGAAGTGTACAAAATCTCAATAATCCAAATTTGATATTGAAATTCCATCAAGCACCCTCAGTCGATGTCTTAAATTACGCATAAGAAGTGTTGCACAATGAATGAAAAATGAGTCAAATTTTTGCTTTTATTGACGTCATTGTGCGCTTGTCGTATTATAGTATGCTAAGTTTACAATAGTATTTTGGTGACAATACAAATTTAGTTCGTCAGAGTGTCGTCACATATTTTACAAAAATATCGATAAAGCTCGCTTATTATACTTACACCACGAACTGAATAATTGCTTTTGTAAAATGTGTGACGTCATTTAAATAAACAACTTTTTATTGTCACGAAAATACTGTTGTAAACATGGTAAATTGTATATACAAGCGATGGCGTCAACAAATACTAAAATTGCGACTGTCATTTTTTATGCAGCTCACCTATACTTTTTGCACCATGGGTTTAGGCATGCCAACGCTCTAATCTTAGTTGTTTGATTATTTATTTTTGTCAGTTTTAATACGTTTTCATTAACTCCATTGCGTAGTTTATCACTCGGCCAATATACGATTACACAATAACCTTTTATGATTTTTTCCTCTTCGAGGTTCACATTTTAACATTCATATCTTTTCTTTGTACACCGCTCATTATCTTTGCGTTACCTTGTCAATACTCTTCTGTATATTAATTGCTAATGAATTACTCTCACCATTTCATAAAAATCTATGTTTTTTTTTGTATGCTAAAAATTTCTGTTCTTAAATAAAAAATAATTTGTTAATGCTTTCCCAGTTTCCCACCGAAGAATTTATATTGAATAACAGCTGAATGTATAGAAATGACATAGTAATTAAATTACACCATTTTGTATGTAAATATATGGTCTAAATTAAAAGTATATCTGACTAAAGATATTGATTGTATTGTTTATAGTAGAATGTATCACTATGAAACAACATGTATAAAAAATAATTGATAATGTATTTTCATTAAAAAAAATTAGTTTTGTCAATACGAGTCACATAAAATACACATAATTTCATAATCACTTATTAAATAATGTTCCAAGATTCATTTGAGTCAAGTCAAGGCATCTTTGGCTCGCCTTGTATTTTTGTGCGGCCCGTGAGCTATAATTGTATTTCTGTAAAATTACATATGTGAAAAAACCATTGCTTTCACGAATTTCGTTAAAATTTCGATGATCTAGTATCACTGATGAACATTTACAAGCAGTTTTAAGAATCTCAACTAAAAAATTAGTACGTGAAATATTTAAAAAAAAGTTGAAACTTATAAAACATGTCAATTCGTCTTATGAATTTTTCGGTTGTAAAATAATCACTTATTTTCACATTGACATTCCTTTTTCACGATAGAAAATGCATACCTAAAAATAGTATTGTAACTGCGGCCCGTTGCTAATTTTGAATTATTAATGTTGTCAGTCAGCCAAAAACTTTGCCCAGCCCTGATTAAAGTTATTCTTGGACGACGTCACTGAGCCATGAATATATTAGAACTTGCATCGTCTCAAAAAGAGATGTCGCTTTTCTTACTAATACTTAGATGTCTTTTTGATATTTATTATGAATAATAAGTATAGTTTAATGAAACGTCAGGAGTATCATAACGTTGGAAACTTTCATTAAAATAATTGGGAGGTCACAGAATTGTAAGCATACATATTTTAAGACACTGAACAAATTTTCATTCGATATCAAAATATCCATGTGAAAATGATTGAGTCCCAACAAAACTTTTTCATGATTTGATAATTAAATATAATAAATAATATATATTATGTTAATTATTCACATTTTCTCCGTATAATATTGGTAAAAACAAAAATCTGAAAAAAAGTGTAAAGCAAAAACAGTGAAATATTCCACAAAAAATATTAAATACAGTCGACATCTATGTCAACATCACGAAATCGATAGAACTAGCTGAATGATTTTTTGACAATGATGTGATGTTGAAATGAGTCGCTGAGTCGCTAAACACACTCCTGGCGATTTTTCAATAAAATAAGTTTTTCATGTACGTAGATATCATACACATCGATAGATCTATCAATTTTCCAATTGCAATTCTAAAATTTCTTCATATTTCGTCCCCTCTTCAAAACTCAAAAATTTTCTTAACATAAAAATGATATTTCAACGATCTCAATCATCGTTTTACACGGTCGACGCGCTACAAAAAACGACAGTGTAAAAGAATATTATTTTACTTTTCGTTATACAAGGCAAGACACAAAATAACTTGAATTATACATATAATTATTAAACTGCACATAAAAGTTTTTCGTAATTTACTCCAAACGCTTAAATAATATGTTTGTCAATTATATTTGAAAATATTTGTTGAACTAATAACACTTTTATTTGTAAATTACCATACTAGAGTCACATCAATTTATATTTTAATAATTACATTTTAATTCAATGTAATTATTAAATCTTTGAATAACCGTACCCGTCATAGATGACGGTATTTAAATTGAAATACTGAATGTCTAAAGTAGCTAGTACGTCGGAACTGTGTGTGCATTACATAACATTTTATTTTATGTATACACCGCGAACGCTAAGGTCATGATTGTACCTACATGTGATATGTGATAATAGTAAAACGTCTACAGAGCGGTCTGGGCTATTATAAATAAAATGCCCACAATGCATTTTTATTCGTTTTTATAATTTTTAATATTAAATATATCAAAATCCTGAATGGGTTATTTGTTAAAAAATATGAAACGCATAATATTTATGAAAATGTTTAGTGACTCCTGAATTACAGTGGTGAAGCGACGATGTCCGTGGCTCATGGGGGATGAATCACGGACCGTGACTGCGGACGAGGCGGCATGTTCCGGAACGCGCTGGGCCGGAACCCCGGACCCTTTCATCGTGACACTGTGAGCTATTTTCGCCGCCAGCTCGCCCGCACCGACACAACCCAAACATGGCGCAAACATGTGCATGGTGGTTTATTAATATTGAATAATTCTAGGTCGACGAGCTTTGCATCGTAAATAGGAAATGATATCAAATAGAAATATATTGCTTCCGCAACAAAAGCGTTGTGGACATTCTTAATTTTGGAGGCATTAATAAATGGACTCGATATTGAATAGCCTTTGCAATACATTACAAAGTTAGGCACAGCTTTGGTATCTGACAATTTTAAGCTATTTTGATTTGCTTTTTAATAAATATTATAAACAATTTTGTCATGCAATAATTATTATACACAAATTTTTAGCCTTATCTAATATATTATATTTGAGTCACTGAGTCGCCAAACACGCTCCCGAAAGTGTTTTGAGGAAATCACGAAAAATTGTTGTGGGCAGTTTAATAGTTATATGTATAATTTAAGTTATTTTGTGTCTTGCGGTGTATAACGAAAAGTAAAATAATATTCTTTTACACTGTCGTTTTTGTAGCGCGTCGACCGTGTAAAACGATGATTGAGATCGTATAAATATCATTTTTGTGTTAAGAAAAATTTTGAATTTTGAAAAGGGGACGAAATATGAAGAAATTTTAGAATTGCAATTGGAAAATTGATAGATCTATCGATGTGTATGATATCTACGTACATGAAAAACTTATTTTATTGAAAAATCGCCAGAAGCGTGTTAAACGACTCAGCGACTCATTTCTTATTTGTATTTAATCTAAGGAATTTTAATAATTCCCCAAAAAATAGAACAGAGTTAATTCTCAATCACTTTTATCACTTACGACGTTTAAGTGGATTTAAAATGTTTAAAAATCAAGTATAGATTTAATGATTCCAAAAAAAACCGTTTAAAGAAAGTATTGACGATGGCGTGAAATCAAAATAACCAACAACTATAATCACTATGGAACTAAATACTGCGCTTTATGTTACCTTCGATAATTTTTCTTAAACCTGTTTTATAAAAATGACATTGAGCTTATTTTAAATCTATTAAATATATATATATATAAATAGAGAATTCGGTTTTTTCCTATATTAACTTATTTGCCATTCTCAAATAGAAAATTAAGTCTTATTACAATAACAAATAACAATAATAGGTTTTTTTAAATGTCACCAGCTGTATTACGTTTCCAATTGTTGTAAAAAATAAGTGAAGAATACTCGATAACTATGATCATTCAGTTTTGAATTTCAATCGTGTTATTGTGGGAAAATTTTGTAAATTCATTCCAAATGGTATAACATAATAACTGTAATTATATTATTATTTTGTTTTCCTTTGTCATGAAATACGCTCCCCCAAAAACAAATATGTGTCTGCCCAAATAACAATGTTAGTAAACATGACGACATCTCTTTTCATTTGAATTAAGCAAAGGAAAGTGTCCAACGAATAGTACCATCAAAGCCCGAAAACATCTGATACAAGCGGATTCGTTTATTTTATAAGTCCCTGAGGGCTAAATTAGATGAGATTTTCGACGCCCAACGATTGCTACGTAAACTCGAATTAAACTGCATAATTTCGACTGTTCACTTTAACAAACGACTTTTTTATACCAAATTGGATACTTGTAAGTGAAACGAAATAGCTGCAAATTACAAAACATGCATTTGAATTGATGAATTTTCGCAAATCTTTTTCCTCGTCATAAAAAAGTGAATGTTTTCATGAGATATCAAATTTTTACTGCTTATGAAGTCCTAAATGAAAACTTGGTCCATAAATCATGAAGTAATTTCATTTGCATAGATCCATTTATCTTTTGATTACATTTTTAAAATATTTTACGCAAATAGAAAAATTACATCGTCAAATGTAAAAAACCGAGAAACGAGTAAGTAAATATTGTACTAAACATTAATTGAGATACATATTTCAATATTGTGAACAATTATTTCATATTGTTTTCACAAGATAGATTGAAAACCACAAAACATTCTATTATATTACCAAAAGTTTACTTAATTTAGATGCAACTAGGAATCAAATAAGAGATCAAGTGAGTGAAAAAAGTCATAATTATTTGAAAATACTGTGGAATTAGCACAAGTAATTGTCAAATTTGGATTATTGAGTTTGACTGACGTCAGTTCGAGTCCATTCGTGCGCTTAAATGCCTGAAGATGCCAAAAGGTGAAACCCGGGTCGTTAGTGACAAAATACATGGAAGTGTACAAAATCTCATTAATCCAAATTTGATATTGAAATTCCATCAAGCACCCTCAGTCGATGTCTT
Source organism: Himalopsyche phryganea (assembly GCA_022494535.1). Taxonomy (NCBI): domain Eukaryota; kingdom Metazoa; phylum Arthropoda; class Insecta; order Trichoptera; family Rhyacophilidae; genus Himalopsyche; species Himalopsyche phryganea. Next base: position 1,871,429 of record JAGVSL010000043.1, on the reverse strand, counting down.
AAATTATCTTAAATTATACAAGTAATTGTGTTTTATTTAAAATAAAATTTAAGTTAACTTTGTTATTCTACTGGCTGTGTTACTAAATGTGACACGTGCTTTGATTTTTTAAGAAACATCTTCAGACTAACTAAATCGCAAGGTTGTTTATTTCTAAGGCGAAGAACGATTCCAATTATCAACTTAAAAATGAAGTATTGGGTGAGATAATTTCCTTACACTAGACGTGGGAAGGAAGGAAATAGATAACCTTGCGATAAAGTTAGTCTAAAGTTGATTTTGAAGGAAGCAAAACACGTGTCACATTTAGTAATTCAGCCAGTGGAATAACAAAGTTATATAAAATGAATTTCCACAAATCCATCGAAAATATGTTTTATTTAAATACATATAATGCCTTTCACCATGAATTGAATATAAAGACCACAAATGTGATTAGCTATATTAGATATTGTCATTCTCAAAAGTTTCACCCATTGACATGTTGATGCATTGCTATGTTATCTGAATCTTATATACTTATATATTATAATCAATTATGTCAGGTTGCAGAAATAAAACAACGATTCATCTGTGAAAATTACACATGAAATGGGACTTTATGTAATTTAATGATGAAATACATATAGTTAGATGTGTTATTTTATTCTTTGAAAACTTTTTGAACATAATATACTATGTGATATACCAAAATGAAATTGTTCAAAACGTATTCAACCGAAATTTATGTCACAATAAAGAACAGGAGAGAGCCATTTGATCGGCAGACATTCTTCGTTTGTGAAAAGACGGATCAGGTAATGCGACATTTACACAAGAAGCGCACAGATGAGATTCAACACACACATACTTCCAGAAAGGGATCCGCTTTGATTTATATATAAAGAATATACTAAATTCCAGGGCTGAAACAATATGATTGTTCGTCAAAGGCATATGCCACATATAACTGAAGGTCTTTGTAACATATTTATATATATATATATATATATATGCCTGCTCCCCATCTGAAACAGACGTTGGACTTATTTTGTAAACTTTATATTTTCAATTCATAATGCTGTGCGAAACAGAACCTATAAAATTCTAATTAAATCTACACTTTGCTCTATTAAATCGATATTTGTTTACACTTTACACTTTCCGATACAATGAATGAATGTTTGAATTAATTTCATTCGGTTTTATGTCTAATTTAAAAGTTTATCTAATATTTCAATGTGCAGATTAAAAACAGGGAGACTGTCTGCATTATTCAAATTTTGTGTCTTTTAATTATAAAAAAAATGCTACAGAAATTCAATTAAAAAAATGTTTTCTACTGCACATAAGGTAAGAAAAATGAAGTTAAACAATAATTTATTAAATTCGGATTATTGAGATTTTGTACACTTCCATGTATTTTGTCACTAACGACCCGGGTTTCGCCTTTCGGCATCTTCAGGCATTCCAGCACACGAATGGACTCGAGTCAGTTCGAGTCCATTCGTGTGCTGGAATGCCTGAAGATGCCGAAAGGCGAAACCCGGGTCGTTAGTGACAAAATACATGGAAGTGTACAAAACCTCAATAATCCAAATTTTATATTGAAATTCCATCAAGCACCCTCAGTTGATGTCTTAAATTATAAATAATTTATTAATTTAATTAGAATTTACTCGCATGAAATCCATTAATGTAGGGTAAAAATAGCAATTTTCGACTTCACGGAATCGTCAGAACTATGCTTAAAGATAATGAAGCTTAGCTATATATATACAGTTTCACAAGAGATATAGAATATTACAATATATCATCTCACTTATTCCAGCATCATATTAAAATAGATTTCAAATATTTAAAGTATTGTGTTTTTGAGTTATTCTAGGAAAAGGAACATACATGGTATTAATAATTATAAAGTAAATCTATTGAAAATTTATTTATTATGCGTAATTACGTGAGCTTCTTGTAATGGTTTTAATTAATGTACTTTAGTCACTAAGGAAGTTATTACCTTGATTGAAAAATAAAACCAAATTTTTTTGTAGTACTTCCACATGTGAAGAGTATCATCAACTGATGAAACCGGTCCTGATCATTTTAGAAGTAGTACAAACACATTGTGATTTATTTTTAAAATATAGTGCCTTTTCACCAAGAAATGTAAGTTAACTCCTTAAAAGTGATTGATTATATCTATTAATTTCGAGTTGTTCAAGGAAATTAAGCCTATAGATTTTATCACGCAAATGCAGACATACCGGGCCTGAATTAAAAGAATTATTTTTTGTGATTCTTTTAAGAGGTGGTTCGCGAGTTGATAATCCCCTTTTTATTATTAAATTACCTTATATGTTCTTTAAATATAATTGAAATACTCTTTCCTGCCTGTCCAATGTATAGAAAATCACACAAACCACATAAAATAGAATTACCAAACTAGACAGAAACTAAATTTACAGTCTAATACTGTAATGTAGGCCATTGTAGCCTAACTGTTAGAACTCTTCTAATAAACGGAATGATACCAGGTCCTCTCTTGGCTAGAATAATTCATTGTTAATTTGATATCTACTGTTGTATGCGTGCTGATGACGTCACTGCTTCTCATGTTGAGTTCATGATTTAAAATTTAAAACAAAATCTAGTAATTTGAAAATTTGATGCGATTAAAGCGAAGCATTTATATATAATATACGAAAAGCTGTTGTGAAAGTATGTAATTTTAATTAGTAATATAAATTTATCACCTAGATTTATGCTATATAACATGGATGGCGAACCTTTTTACGTTCGCATGTCAAAAAATTCCAAATATTACTGTCTGACGTGCCGAGTGGTTTTTGATAAAAAAAAAAATTTCAAAATTTAATTAAAAATGTTTGAAAACTACAAGTTTCACAAAAATGAACGCATTACCAATACAAATCCATGTCAGTTATTTATCAATTAAATTGTTGCTGTTGTCCATTTCGATGGCAAATACCGATTTCATCGGTCAACATATTTCTTAAGCTACATTTTATAAAATTAATTTTGGAAAATAATGCCATTCAATGAAATCATCGATGGAATATGACGGTATCTGTGGTCTAATGGTAAGAAATTTTCAGTGACAATCAGGTGGGCCTGGGTTCAATTCCCAGCAAGGTCAATATCAAATTTGTAAAGAAACAAAAATTGAATTTGTAAATCGTTCACGTGTTAGCAAAATTTTCGTATGTGACAACTATGGCACGCTTGCCTAGGTTCGCCATCCCTGCTATATAGGATAGGTGTTTACACGTTATATTATTAGTTTAAGAAACTTAAGATAAGCTATGTTACGTTACGTACGCATGGAGATATTTATTTTATTTTAAAATGATTTTTGTTTAATGTTTCATGTTTTTTCGACTTCTGTACTTATAAGATAAGTTTGCATGGTAGATTTTATTTAACCTTGTTGATTTGTTATTTGTGTCGCGTTAAAAGTCGAATTTTATTTCGTTTCATAAAAGAATGCTGGATTTATATTTTTTGCGCAAAAGAAAACGAGAAATTAATTGTTTGTTTGCAACCCTTTCAGCAGGATTGTGAACAAAATATCGGCAGCTTTTTTCCTTTAGCTATAATGACATTTGGATTCACATTTCTCTATTGCTTCTATAGGATTTCCCGTTATTTTTTTTTATTTTTTCACAATAATCAAAACAAAGCCAGTGCGAATGAATGCGGAACGTCGTTTTCAAAACTTTTCTTTTATTTAGGCAAAAATATTATATAAAAAAAAAAATATTTTCACAAATGAATATTTATGTTAAAAAATTCAAGTTTCATTTAAATAAATGATTTATGTTTATTGGAATAAAAATATAATTTGGAATATTATATGTTGCAGCCCACTGGTCTCTGACATAATATTATTTAATGTCACAATGAGGTATATTTTTATTTGTAAATAAATTATTTCTTGTTTAATTGATAATTTTTAAATTTATTTTACAAAAATAGTGTTTCGTTTTGGCTATGGCTACGGATGTCTCGGGTTCCTGTCTTGGTACAGACAATTTAAAAAATTGATTTGTAAATTTCTGTTCATAGGCATGAATGTTTGTGAAATCTAAAATTCCCTCTCGCCCATCTGATCCTAAAAACGGAGTGAAGAGAGTGTAGTCAACCATTAGTCCTGTCCTGGCCCTATCCTTCTAATTCCTACTCTCTTCGAAAAAGAGAGATTGAGCAACTGAGTAACAAGCAGTTGTCGTAGAAAAAAACCTTTGTTAAGATACCTCCGTTAGGACTCCATATGCTCCACACTAGGAGCGGACGTGGTTAAAAAAATGTTTTATATTGCTTTTGATTAATTATTATACTAATGATTTATATACAAGTCATGTTTGACATTATTTCTCAGTTAAGCGAAAGTGAACCCGAATCATAGTTTAAATTTATGGAATAATAACTTTCATTTTAATTTAATTTTTATATGGTATAAAATATATCGCATCTGCACAAGAAATGTGTCACAGCTCAAAATAGTCAGTTTTGAGGTGATAAATTTAATGAAATCATTTTCAGTGTAACAATTATGAAACAAATTTAGCAAAGCATAATGGAACGGTTTTTTACTTACGTTCGGTATTAGCTTCACATACAAGGGTCCCGAAAAACTGTGACAGTGCAGTGTGACACTATTCACGATTATAGTGACTCAAAATCACCCCACAGCCTTAGTATCATTTTAGCTTTCTAGTAGTGAGTAGACGATTTATAGAATTGAGGTTTTTTAGAAGATAAATTTTGATATTTGGAATCTAGCTACATATATTATATTTATCTAAAAAATGGTGATTTGGGACAGTTTTCTTACTGGGATGCGATATATCTTTGCAAAAATTGATGGTTCGCATCATTTAAATGATTTATTTTTCCTTGTTAATTGCTTAAAGTTATGTAGCAAGGATTGCATCCGTCAAAAATAAAAGTGCAATAAAAAATGTGCTTCACCGTCAAGTATAATAATTCTCTGCCAACCGCTCACATCTTTTTTTTATTCCCCTACCTCGTATTTTTGTTCGTTATTTGTCGGATCCTTTTCCAGTAATGCTGCGAGTTGTCTTTGTGTCCACTTACCCGATAATAAAAATCTCCTTCACTGAGAGAATGGGACACGGGTAAAAGAAAATGGTGCTCCATTCACGGAAAAATCGTCACAGAAGATAACGTGTGAAAAGGAGAAGTTACAAATTTTCACGTTTTTATGTAAACTGATAAGTAAAATAACGTTAAATGACTAATGAAAAACGTGGTTGCTATTTCCGGAATAACGAAAAATAAATAAATATTGTATGTTGCTTATGTGCCGCAATTTTCATACGAGTTCAATGACTAATCAGGTTCTAATAATTGAAAATTAAAAAAATAGTGCTGCATAGTTTCAAAGTCAAAATTACAACAGAATAAATGTCTTTAAAAAATCGTTAACAGTTTATACAGCCGCATAAACAATTTCAAATATAACCACTTTCATTCACCGTAACAGAAAAGTGTGGAGGTGAGTTCTATTTTTTTTGTATTAAAAAAATCCTGTACCAAAAAAATTATAATATTTATTGGGTAATTTCATATTTTATGGTTTCATCAAAACCTGTTGATCAAAGTTAGTGATTTTACTTTAGTGAGTTTTTATCACTTCAATGGTATTTTTTGTGTCTTTCTTATTCTTGATGGAAAAGCATTATAATAAGAAAATTAAGAAATGATTTGTTTGTATAAATTTCACAATTTTAATGATTGTTGCGAGCATTTTCAACTAATATTACATTATACATTCAGACTTGTCATGTATTATATGGATAGAGATAAGCAAAATGGAACCAACTCACGTTTTTGGGTATTTTAAGTTATGAATGGGAACTGGTCAGAAAAAGTCCAATGTTTGATATGCTAAAGAGATCCAAGTTAGATTTGGGTTATTTTTTATTTTATTTACATTATTTCCCATTTTCTTACAAGCCATACAAACAAAATATATACAAAACTTCACATTTTTTGTCACGATAAAAGAACCAACTGCAAAGAAGTTTTTATTCATAACAAGTTATATAAGGATCCACAATACTTTACATTTTGCTAAAAAGGACCACGCACACGTTGATCTTGAGCAGGAATAAAAATATTATAACATAAATTTATCAAGGTAAGTTCAAATAATAAAATATTTCGTTTTAATCGGTAATTATTCATAAAGTATTCAAAACATGAAAATGTTTATTTGCACTTGGTTCCGTTATAATAAATACATTATTCATGACTTAGCATATTGAAAGGAACCAACTGAAAGTCCGAAGATGCTTCTTAAAGAGGCGAACCGCGTCACGTTAGTGATAAAACAAGTGGAATAACTAACTATGATATCAATTTTATTTTTATATAAAAATGAACTACTGCTGTCTATATGTTAATTGTCAAAAAATACAAATGAACCAACGGAATTATTGATTAATATCTTAAAAACTATGAAAACTTTCAATTTTTTTTCAATAGTAATAGAGTTGTATTAATATTAGCCATAATATTCAATAGTTTTTACATTCATAAAATTAAAAAAATCTTTTAAAAACATGTATAAACTTTGAGGCTTAACATTTGGCAAATTTGCAGTTGGTTCCCTTACGTTTATTTTTATCCATATATGATGTTTATGTTAGAAATTTAGAGTTCTGGGCTAGCTTAGGACTAATATTCACATTATTTTCACTGAAAAAATGTAAGAAATATTGAATCTTCAAAACATAAAAAAGCGTATATTGTTAATCACCGAAAATAGTTCAAAAGAATTTGTGCTTGTTCCCTTCTGTGCTGGTTTGTTTACATTTTTTGGACGCAATGATCACATACATTTCTGTGCAATAAATAAGACAAGGGTTTGGGTTTTTATCACAGAAGACAAATAATAAACCGATACAAAATAAAAGAGCATTTCATTAAATGAGGTCTTTTTAGTTGATTATTAAAAAAAACGACCGAAAATAAGTTGAAATGCTTCAAATTTTTTGACTGAGCAACAATTGTGTTACTTATAATAGTAATGGTGAAACTCCAAAATTATGAAAAATGAGTTTATTCTTAAAACATGTTCAAAAGATGTTACTCTATTAGTTTAATAATGGATCACCTCCATATATACTCCTAATTTCCTTAAAAACTGTTTTTGGTTTTTATATTCCCATATTTAACGATATTTTTCATAATAATAGTACTTGCAATATAAGAATAAGAGTGAAGTGTCCGGACAGACTTCACTACTACACTAACGTTTAAGTTCTTCAGTTGATTGACAAACAGTTATTAATGGATGTTATTTGATCGTAATAACATTTTACAATTATTTTATCAAAACTTCAAAACTGGAGTTACACCATTACTATTCTAAGTGACATAATTGTTGACTGGTTTTGGAAAAATATTTTTCAATCAATTTAAACATATATTTTTTCAACAATTACAATGACAAATAACAAAGAAACAAAGCAAAACGGTTTTGTATTTTTGATAAACCATTCGGGGCTCAAATATTTCTAGGTTAATTGACTGCCAGTAATCTTTTGACCGTTAAGCAAAGTACAAAAGACGCCGAGCGATTGACTATCAACCACCGCGTAAACCTTACCCTTTGAATCGTTCCCTTTTTGACCCAAGTAAATCAAGCCAATATTTGTGACACGGCGCTTTCATTTCTCTGAGTTAGTGTATACGAGTTCTTCTGTATTAAAATTACTTGAATATTAATATGTCCTTATTTTCATAAAAAAACATATAAACAGAAAGAAGTGTGATATTGATTTTATTTATTACTTGGAGTGGGGAGTGTTTTTTTATCATATCCGCTCCCATATGGAGCATATGAATTTCTAATGGAGGTATCTCAGCAGAGTTTTTCTACGAGAACTGCTTGTTACTCAGTTTCTCAACCTCTCTTTTTCGAAGAGATTAAGGATAGAAAGATAGGAATAGTACAGACTGTTTTTAGGATGGGAGGGTTGGGGAGAACTATATACATCACAAAAATCCACGCCTACGAACATAAATCGATTGTAAAAACAATTTATAAAACTGTCCATACCGGAATTTGAATCCGTCACCGAAGCCTACAGTATTAACCACTGCACCGCGGACATGACAAAATAATATTGAATAATTTTAAATGTGGTAAAAAGAGTGAATGTTTTAATAAGGTTGAGAAACACTGATTTACACTATTTATTTAGGACTAAATAAGTAATAATAGAACAATCCATATATATTTAAGTGTATTGATCGAAATATTATATTCAATGCAGGACTATGTTTTTAAGAATTAATAAAAGTTTGCTCTCGGCGGACGAGGAGAATTGTTTATCATATATTTTCCGAAAAAAACCCACGCTTCTAAGTTCTAAGTATAACTTCGTGATACAAAACGATACAATGCCTACAGGCTTAATTTTATTGGGCCCGAGAAAAAAAAATCCAGCCGAATTCAGTTGGATAATATTTTTCTTCAACAAAAGAAATTTCAACACAAATTCTCTACATGTTTCAGTCTATCTTTTCCTATCGGAGAATTCGCCAAAGGAGTATTTAGCTTACAAATTAGATTTTTTTCATAGCACGCAAAAAATTCTTGTTAGAAGATCGGTACATTTTTAGCAAAATATCTCAAATAAAAAGCCAAGTTGCCCTACTTACAATGTTGTGCAAAGGTCGGGCAGGGTCTATATCGAGGGCCGTTGACTCGATAGTTTATGCTCGACACCATGAACTCCGCTGATGAAAATTTTCACTTACATATTTGAATTAAAAATTACGCAAAACAACTAATGACTTTTTTGTCGTAGTGAAGGAAGAAAAATCACACACAAAATTAGTAAAATGTGACATTATTTTTCATTGACACTTTACTCTTTGATCAGTGTCAAATTTTAATGCGGAAATTTCATTACTTGAATATTAAAAGATGTAAGTTTATAATTAGTACAATACTAGTCCTTCGAAGAGGGTAAACAAGGAATGGAGAAGGTCGGAAAAAAGTAGTTTAATTTTCGCTACACAATTACTCGTATTTTAAATTCTATTTATAAATTCAGTTTCATTTCATATAACAATGGAATGTACCTATTTAAACAAATTAAAAGTATAAAAATAAGTCTTAATCTAAAACATGCCAAACTTAACTTCAATTTTTTTAATCATGTCCGCTCCCAATGTGAAGCAAAATATATAAACTCTTAATGGAGGTATCTCAACAAAAGTTTTTCAACTAGAACTGATTTTTACTCAGTGACTCAACCTCTGTATTTTGTAGGGATAAGGCTAGGCCAGGACTTGTGGTTAGCTAATCGCTCTCGCTACATCACGTTTTCAGGTCGGGGGAATTCTAGACATCACAAAGATCTATGTCTACGAAGAGAAATCCATAAATTTATAGAAAAATCTGTTTGCAAAACTATTCGTACCGGGATCTTCAAATCTATCTAATTCTATTTTATTACTGTATTCATATTACATATTTTAAAATAATAAAACAGATTCTCAATTTGCTAACCACCTCTTGGAAGAAGCCCGCAACATAACCGCTAAATCAGCTCTGATATGTTTACATTTGTGTGAAAGAAGCCTTAGACTTAATCTTTTGGAACAGCTCGAATATAATAGATGACAATAATCCCCTTAATGACCAAACAAATATTAACCCATCACCCTTACTGAAACCATTACAAGAAGCCCATGTAATTACGCATAATCAGTAAAATTTCAATACAGTTATTTTAACAACTAATTAATGACACCACGTAAGCTCTTTTCTAAAAACACAATTATTACCTTGAATGATTTCATTTTAAATAAACGTTATGATGTTTTAATACGTAAGATGACATGATAATGTCTATTTATTCTAAACAGTACATATAGCTAAGCAAAAATAATTTTAAGTATAGTTCTGACAATGGCGTAAAGCCGAAATAGCTATGAACTACCTGGTATAAAAATTTTGTAGAACTAAATACTTTGTCATTTTACCCTATTATAATGAAGTTCTACCCAGTAAATGCCAATTTAATTAATTCTGGTAAACGTTTGATTCGATACGAATCAACGTTTTCAAAATATTATAATTACGTACAAACGTTTTTTTCGGAAAATAAACGTATGTTTAAGAATTTAAACTAAAATGGCTGGATTCACAATTTATAAAAAAAAATTAAATACTCCTTTTGAGATCCTGAATGGCTTGAAAGAAGTAACTCTATCATTATTTGTCGTGTTAAAAGACGGTGGCCTTACTTACATACAAGTCAACCCATTAAAGCTCACAAAGTGCATGTCTCCTTTTCATGCTAGCTCGTCTTGTTTAATTAAATTTTAAAGGGTTGAATTACATTGCAAGTGTTGGTGATAAGCCGAAGCTGAAGGCGATTTTCTCAGCCCCTGAGACGTCAGTGGCATGGTAGCTAAGTACTACGCTAAAGCTGGATACTTACTAGTTTATTAATAACTCATTATCAAGCAATATACAAAAAAATGCCTTACAATATTTGATATTATTCGTGAGCAAAAAAGTATTACTACATAAATATGTATTTTGTAACATTTTTTAAAAAAAATGTATAAAATTATAATGGCATTAAGATGTCGTATAAAAAATGCATGCTTCACTGACCAAGAATAGGATTGTTTTAGTTAAGAGATTCCAAAACTGATATTTTAGCGACGGTTATTATAAGTAAATATGAATTTTCGAAAGACATTTAATGGCAATTGGGGAAATTTATTCTAGTTCCAAATTCGGCGGCTGCCAAGTAATGTTGGTAATACTATACAATTTAATATCAAGTTTATGTTAACTTATTCAGCAAAGCAAATAAAAAAAAATTGTAATAATTTATAAAGTTCAAATTAAGAGAAACGACTAGATTTCTATACTTAAAAGATAAACAAATAAGAAAAAAATGCTGTTGCAATATTAAATTATCGTTGAACACAAAACTCAATTAAAAAGAATAATTACTATTTTGAGTTAAACATAGCATGATGTTTCATAAATTATTTTCTTAGTTATACTGGAATTATTGACATGATAACATTGGAACATATTGCATGAGGCAACTTCTTTATTAAGTAAGATGATAGCAATACAAATTATTTTTTAATTATTTTTTATATTTCTGTGAAAGCAGAGCTTGTAAGTGTAAGACGCTGGTACACAGCTTTCCCTTGTCAAAGCTCAATTTTTAATTACCACGCTCCAGAGGCATGTTCCAACACGTTTGGAGTCACTCAGTGAATGCAATGACTAGAAAAGTTTGTGTTATACACTTTGATGATTAGATTAAATCTAATATTAAACTTTCATACGACTGCAGTTTATTCACTGTCCTCATATAAGGTAGACGTACCAATAGTTGACCGTTTAAGAGAAAAATCAACAAAAATAATGATTAACGTTTAGCATTAGACCGAATGATGACAAATCAAGTGCATTAATGGGTTAAATGTCTAAATTAATATGATAAGATAAAAATTAGAAAAGGGTTTGTTATTAAAAAAATATGTTCAATTTTCAACAACCATGTTTTTGTGTCAGTTGACAACTTTTTTTACAGTAGTTGACCATGTCTAATCAGAGAGTTTCGTGACAACCTTTCATCAGAGCTTCCTGTAAGACCACTCTTGGTTGAATTAAGTAACTTATGCTTACATTCACTGATATATTTAACAATTCTCTTAAGAAATTCGAAATAAAATACTTACGGCATATAGTGCTGTTTTCTAAATGGCCGCTATGACACCCGAATTACAAATATGGTGATATGTTAATTCCTCAATCCGACAAAAGATAGTTTCACTTGTCTGAACTCTACAATTTAGGGCAATCTCGCGTATACGTTTCTTATTTTGGGCACTTTTATTTAAAAAGGCAACCACTGGACATGGCCAGGTACATTTACCTTAATTAAAAAGAATCAGCTTTTACTCAGTTTACTATTTTTAAGTGCATACACCATGTAATATTACAGATATTTTTTTAGATACCGCATATGATTGGTTTAGAGTTTGACTTCAATTGTGGTAAAACATTATTTTAAACATAGTTCTTAATGTTATACAGCTCTATTTGAATGAAATAAGACTAAAAAAGTATTAAATAATAGAATGCCTCATTAAGTTTACTATTTCCCTTATACTGTAAATGCAACAATATGTTTGTAATTTACTTATTTACTGTGTATAATTATAAAAGTTACAAAATTACATATTACAATTAATTTAAGGTGTTAACTGTGACCACCAAAAATGGAAAGACATCATCGTATTTTAAAAATAAAACAAATATTGTTTTGTGCTGCTTTTACATTTTTTATAATGATCAGCTGATAATGCTCGTGATGAGCGAAACCGGTTCTGTTTTAATATACAAATTATAAGCGTATGAACACTTCAATGTAAAAAGCCTTTACAATATGGTCAAAAAATAAAAGTAATAAAAATTGGAGATTTGCATAGAAGTCATCCCAGTAAATTCAGACAGAATCTACTTTAATACATTAAACAATAGTGCTCGTCTGAACTCACTCACGTCTACGTGGAATATGTCGATATCCGAACCAATATTGTAGAACATTGTTAAATCTCTTCCCAGTGGTGGGCTGGTTCTATACTTTGACAAAACAAATAATTCATGTTCACTTGATATTTTCAATAATAGTAGTATTCTTATAATTTTGTGTATGTAAGTGTCGCAAAATCACTGTTTTATTATTTTATTTCGATAGATTTTCTATAAATCAAAAATGAACGATGTAATAGTTCTTAAATCAATTGGTTTATTCGTATTATATTTATTTTCAATTTCAGAATAATGAGTTACTAAAATTTCATTGAATGGAAGTCTTACGCTTCCAATTAAAGGAATTAGTTGCGAATGCTAACTTAATTTGCAGTGTTAAACGAACGTTATATGCGATAAATATTCACCAAAGGTTAGCAACTAATTATCGCAATCGGTAAAAGGTAAATTGGCTGTCACTCAGAGAAGGGTTCGCGGTCTGCCAGGCTGAAGAGTCTGCGTGACCGCAGGCGAAACGGAATTCCCCGCTCAGATAAATGAATATTTCATAACCGATGACTGATTTCATTTTTTAACATTTCAATCCACATGCTGGCAACACTGATTTATGGTCTGGTAGTTTTATTTTCCGCAACACGCCGCAACGGAACAAACAAATTGTATTATGGCGGCAGAATACATCGATTCATAAGAGATAACCACATTTTGCAGAATCAATTCGTTACCTCAGCTCCAAAGTGTAGCTACTTAAAAAGAATTGTTCTGGCGTAATTAGGAAACAAGATTTTGCACAGGCTTAGTCGTTTATTGTACATCTAATTTTTGTAGATTAGTTCTAGGACTATCCACACAATGTATTTGTATTTATAATACTATAAACATGATTTTTTCCAATATTTTTAATAGAAGTTTCAGAGTTGGTAGAGTTTGGAGCAAAAGTAATAATAACCACTATTATTTCAAGTTAACCACAGATATCTTTTTGTTACATTTTGGAACTGGTAGATATCGGTATTCGAATCATTTCCTCATACTTAACTCAAAACTTGCAAATTTTTGACTTGTTACAATTTGAAACTGAGTTAATGAATTTTATCATGCTGTCAGAACCATTTTTTCTTTCTCATTGAAAAGAAAAGCAATATACGCATTAATTTTTAGTAACGATCGATATTGTAAGTTAATGTAACGGCTTAAGTTATAAAGTAAATATTAATTTTTTTAATTTAAAAATGAAAAACACATACTTTTCACATCAAAAACCTTTACAATCAAGTCATAAATTCACTTGTGTTCATTTTGCAGATCAAGAAAAAATATGCTTCAAAAATTACCAAAATTGAAAATGGAAGAGCGGAGTTAAAATTAGAACTTAAGTTATCAATTTTAATTTTGATCTTAAAAATAAATTCCCACAAAATTACTCCTGAACTTATCAAAAATATGAATAAAAGAGTATTCGTAGAATAAAAGCTTTCATATATGTATCAAATTTGGATTATTGAGATTTTGTGCACTTCCATGTATTTTGTCACTAATGACCCGGGTTTCGCCTTTCGGCATCTTCAGGCATTCGAGCACACGAATGGACTCGAACTGTCAGTTGTCAACTGTCGAATGCCTGAAGATGCCGAAAGGCGAAACCCGGGTCGTTAGTGACAAAATACATGGAAGTGTACAAAACCTCAATAATCCAAATTTGATATTGAAATTCCATCAAGCACCCTCAGTCGATGTCTTAAATTATATATATATATATATCAATTCTTATTAGTTCCTATGTTATTTACTTACTTTTTTCGCTCTCATAGAAAATTACCAAAAATGAGTTTTTTTTTAAAAACCATATCCGCTCCCTATTCGGAGCATACGGCAATCACGCGGTTTCTCCAAGCTTCTCTGTCCCCCGCCAGTCTCCTCGATTCCTCCCAGATCATCCCAGCGTCCCGTAGCTTCGCCAAATACATCCTATGGATGGTCATCAGCGGCCCTCCAGGGCCACGGAATCCATCTGTTTGGTAGAAGAGACAGGCAGGATTCAGGTTCTCCTGGGGCACCCGCAGCACGTGTCCGAGCCAGGTACATCGTCACTTTTTTTTATTTTGGACGTAATAAGAGGCTGGTCCGTTCGCTCTCGTACCCCTAGTATTCGCCGCAAACATCTGTTTTTAAAGCACAGTATACGGTTACCCTGTGCCTTGGTGAGGTTCCATGACTCGCAACCGTAAAGCAACACCGTCAGGATGCATGCGTTGAATAAGTGGCACTTGGTTCTGACCGAGAATAAGTTACTGAAGTTAAGACATGTTTTTCCTGATTTCCTAATGCGTTAGTAATTGAAAGTTAGTCGTATATAATTCCATCTAAACACCATAATAATATTGCATTATGGACTATATAAAAAAAATATTATATTCTCCGTCAAATACGATATTTTTTCCGGTCATCTATGGCGTTTAGCTCTATCCTCTCGTAGACTGTTCCATAAACGTATTTCAATGGGGAAAACTTTGATCAAATGTTTGAGTGCGTGTCTATTAAACGAAAGCCTTTGTTATGCACGAATATATCCTTTATCGAAAACTTACAGATTATGCAATATATGGTGCTTAAATCCTGTAGTACTGTTTGAAGAGCATGACCGCGTGAAACAAAGATTATCTTTATTAAATGAACGATCCGTTTAGGAAAAAAACATTGTGACAAAATTTCTCGATTATTTGATATAAATGATTGTTGAGTGCTTCAACTATAGGACCACCAACTAGAGAATATAAAATAAATTTCAACTTCATTTATCTTGAATCATTCCAAATGCTATTTTCATTTATATATGTTGGACTCATTATTTCGATCATTTAGATTATAATGTGTTTTAATAGACCGAACAAACAATTAAACATTTGAAAAGACAAATAATTTGAATTCCCAATTTTGAGCATATGGACTTCATAATGGAGGTATCTCAACAGAAGTTTTTCTACGAGACTTGCATGTAACTCAGTAACTGAACCTCTTTTTTTCCAATGAGAGTAGGGATAGAAGAATAGGGCTAGTGGTTAGCTTATAGCTCTCGTTACACCCCCTTTTTTAGAATCGGATGGGTGGGAGGGAATTCTTTGAATAAGTGTTATTCTGTGTCGATTTCTCAAACTAAAGTAGACTGTAAACTCACTTATAAATTCATGAGTTTCACTACTTACTTGATTGAGTTGTTTTCGATGTGAGAAGTGATAAGTTATATCAATTTAACAATGCAGACACTATTTAGCACATGAAATATTGATGAAAAGTGAAGAAACACTTATAACTGGAATCTTAGCTTCTTTTCAATGATGACCAAAACATGCTATAAAATTAATTTTTGATTTTTATAAAGATAAAAATAGTTTTCTTATTGCATTTTAGCGAGTATTTCTGTCAATTTGGTTTTGTAAGTTACACATAGCAATGGTTTTGGAAAAAAATAATATATTTCATTATATAAAGAGGCTGTTACCTAATACCTCCCATAGAGGTCTATTGATAGTAATCGTTAAATCCCGCTATCCAATTTATGTTTTCTAAGCGTGCGTTTTTTAGCAAACCCTTTTTCGAAGGTTTAAATCGGCCAACATTTGCGAACGAACGAGAAAATCTTTAAAGATTTATTACTTTATTTTACCGTAGAGAGTATAAGCACATGAAAGTCTTTTTCGAATGGTCCAATATTAGAAAGTAACAAAAGTATGAGAGAGAAAATTAAGGATTACATACTTTATTTTCGATGTAGTCCAATATGGAATACCAATTTACGGAAATATTATTATTTTCTCTTTGACCGAATTCTTGTCTTTATTTTTTTATGATCGTTTTACAAAAATTGAAAAAAATACTTTGAACAGTTTTATCATATAATTATTTAATATATTTTTTTAAATATGTATGTTTCTTAATTTTGGAAGATCATTTTCTTCATTTCATTTACCAAACATACATTATCACTTTTTATGTGTTAATTGTCAACTCTTGTTGAAAAATCATCGTATTTTAATAATGTAACACAATTTGTTTTGTATTACTTCCACATGTTTATAATGATCATTACCGGTTTCACTCATCGCGAGCATTATAAATTGATGAATTGACTGTCACCCGATCATGTGCGTAATGAAATAAACCAGTTATGATCATTATAAACATGAGAATATAAACATAATTTATAAAATCTTTAATCGAAATTTAAATAAAATATATATCCTAGGGCTCTTTAGTTATTTCATTGAATTTAGATCAACTGTTAAAGACACATATATTATTTTTCTAAATACTAAAACAAAGCAGTTTTATTTCAGTTTTGTGTTTCTTGAAAAATCGAGATACAATAAGAGTGATAAGATGTTCTTTCTCTTTAGTATAGAAAAGTTAAACGTTAAAGCAGTAGCTATTGGAAAATATCTAAACTTTTAGTACTTCATTTGGAGTCCATATGAGAAACTTTGAAACAAAAACGGCAGTATTTGATTTGAGATAAAAGGTATGTGTATTTGTTTTGTATATTCTTCTCTTCTTGATGCTTTAGTCAATTACCCTTGAGTTTATCTCATATGATTTAAAATTTCAAACTATTGGACGTATTGCTCATCTTTCCTAATGTCGCATACAGTTGTTGGCTTACTTAACCGTCTACGCCGTATTATTTACACATTTATGAATTGGATTTATTGATTCGTATTCAATGGCACATATGATATCATTCCTTTTAACTCACCCTATCTGATACTGAAAACGGGGTGCCGAGATAACGATAAGCTAATATCTAGTCCTGCGAGAACCTGTGCGAATAACTGTCAACCTGTTCTCTTTGTACACTTGTAATTATTTTTTCTTCTTCAATTCTTGGCAGAAAAGCCAAAAATTTTAAAAATAAAACACAATATGTTATGCATTAGTTTCTCATTTTGATAATGATTTCGCAAATTGTAAGCATTAACTGATGGATGGTCGGTAGATAATGATCGAAACATAAAAGTAAACTCTCGGTATTGTTCGTCAAATATTTTTTCCTTGTAAATTAATAATGTCTTTTTCTCTTTGTATTTTATAATTTTAAAAATGTTTTTATTTTCATTATTGTTTTTATTATTGTGTAAATTCGTGGCGTATTGACGTCAGCCATACCATTCATTTTAACGTTTTAAAATTACTAATAAATATAAACCAGTCTCGATCATTATAAAAATGTGGATGTGGTAAAATATGTGCTATATTTTTTAAATATTTTTCAAATTTAAATAAAAAAATATGATTTTCTAGTCGATGCAGACTATGCAAAATTCAATTGTAGTCACAAACGTCAGTCACGAAGATGGTTAATAAGAGATTAGAATATTTTTTAATCTTTCCGCTTTTCCGATGTAGATACATTGATTCTTAAAGCAGGACCCTGTATAAATGGACTCTATGAAGCGTTCAACATAAGGTACACGATTTTCGTTTTAATTTTAGTTGTAGTAAGAGAGTATTACAACATGTACGATTAATAACGATTAAATAAAACATATTTAAAAATAAGCCGTACCTTAGTAATACAATAGACATCCTCTTAGTTAAGACTTTCGGTTCAGTTTCTCACACAGTTTCTAGTTGTACTCAGAAATACCATTATCAGGGTACAACGGGGTACAGGTTATTATTAAGATACTCAAACAATTTGACGCCGCATTAAAAGATTAATTTAAATATGAAATGGAAATATCCATTTTAATTTTTTTCAGAAATAGAAAATTTTAAACAGTTATCATGATTATCTATTTTTACCGTTTCACAGTCAAGCAAATATAATTATGCCGATATGATTTTTTTTCTTTCTGCGATATAATGAACCGTATTCATTGCTTATAAAAATATCCCACAATCGATCTGAATGTTCTGAAAATCCAAAGTTACTATGGTTTTTACTGGAATTCTTAAGTTAAGAGTGTAATAAATACGAACAGAAAACATATTTTGTAAAGTTCGATGAAATGACTTAAGCAAAAACCATGCTTTCTTCCAGTGTGGTGTATGTAGATCCATTTAAACAGTGGACCAACTTACTATAGGGGATAAGAAGAGAATCGTAAAAACGATTAATTCTTAAATATTCCCTTCTTATACCTAAATATATCGTCAGCGTCCGTGGCGCAGTTGATAACGCTGTTGGCTACAGCTACGGATGCATCGGGTTCAACTCCCGGTGCGGAGAGTTTCATAAATTGATCTTTCAATCGATTTATGAATTTCCGTTCGTAGTCTGAGTGTTTGTGATTTCTATAACTCCTCTCACCCGTCCAATCCTCACGGGAGGTAGCGAGTGCGAGTTGAGCAACTGAGTAACAAACAGTTCTCATAGAAAAATTGTGTTGAGATACCTCCATTAAGAAACCATAGGGGAAACTGTTGGGAGCGGACATGGAATATTTTTTCCATACAAAATAGAAATACCCACTGCACGTGAACTTCGTTTTACAATAATAGCACATATTAAGAAATAATGTATAACATGGCATTTTTACACATACGAAAATATTTTTTCTACCGTGCACAACTTAGGGAAATCACTAAAGAGTTGATGACATTTTTATGATGATGATGACATTTCAGATGTATAATAGAATGAGAGTTTAGATTATGTTTATCCGGGAAATATTAAAAATCTGTCAACATATATAGCGTCATTTTATTTTGTGTGGTCTTATACGTTTCAGCGTATCTTAAAATGGGAGACCATAATTTTGATTCGTTTTGTAAATTATGGTATTTTTTAGTATACATTTAAAAAAAATAATAAACTTTAGACTATTCGGATCTTTAGTCGATAGCTGTATTATGATAACAGTTTTAGTTCGTTAATATTCGGTCAAGTTTATTAGTGAATAGGATTAATTCAACTTCATTCATGACCGCTAATTATTGATATTTTTATGTTCTCGTTAAGCAAATTGTTGGTGTTTTCTAGGAAGGGAGGCTGCGCGGGGTCACGTTATCAACAGATGAGAGCCTTCGTCTCCCGCAATGGCCGCGGCCCGTTAAATTCGTTCGCTTCGCTTACTGTCCTCTTTGTGCTGGCCTACTGTACACATACAAATAATGTAATACATACGTTTATACATACATACAAGCTGTTACCTACACGCATTTTGAAAATATACACAGCCTTTGTGGAGCTCCTTAGAAAATAATCACAGGGTTTTGTCTTTTTTTCTATTTTTTAAGGCTTTTTATAAATAGTTGAGTGAAATCTCTTCGAGAAATTTAGGGCTCAAAGAAGTTTATGAATATAAAAGTAAATTTTCTTTCATCGGGGTGGTCATTAAAATCCAAGTATATATTTTATCGGTTCATTGGATTAAGTCAGTAGATTTTCTTTTCTCGTTATTGTGCGGTATAACGAGACTACAAGGGTACAAATTCTATAGTTTCAGATAATATTTTAATATTACCATAATCCAATATTAGTATAGAAAATTAAAAAAAATATATCGCATGTCAGTCACGAACGTCTCTTTTCGGTATAAGTGGTTGAATTTTTCAATTAATCATTTGAAGTTTTGGGAGAGGTTGTTTGTTTGCCTATTCGTTTTTACACGGGTTGATTTAGAGTATATGTTTTTGAGTTGATTTTGAATTTATCTGAAGTGATTGAAACATAGTTTTAGGCTGTGCTAATAATCGTTGATATTTATGTTTAACGAAATTAATTGCATCGCAAAAATGGTTTAGTTTCCTCGCAATATGATAAATTAATAATGTTGAAAATTCATGGGAATAATTATCAATATGAACTTGTTACATGCCATTACCTCATTGATCAAAATATTGGACATGTCTAAAGGTTTTAAGCCGCACACAGCAAAGCAACTCTATTGATGTGGGTTTTTATAATCAGCTGTCAGCGGAGAACTGTATTGCAACATTACGGAAATTTTCGCAATAAATTACTGTCAAAATTACGTGGACTAAAATACTGGTAGTTCCTTGGTTTGGTTTCTATTATTTGATATATGGTTCAAATAAGCGGCTGTCCCTTTTAACCGGTGGTCGAATTAATAAGAATCATCTGTATTACCTTCAGGTACTACTTAAAACATTTAATTTATCCAATTTAAGACATCGACTGAGGGTGCTTGGTGGAATTTCAATATCAAATCTAAGTTATTGAGATTTTCTACACTCTAGGTATTTTTTCACTAACGACGCGGGTTTCGCTTTTCAACATCATCAGGCATTCGTGCGCTCGAATGCCTGAATATGCCGAAAGGCGAAACCCGGGTCGTTAGTGACAAAATACATGGAAGTGCACAAAATATCAACAATTCAAATTTAATTCATCAAAAAATCAAATAAGAGTATAACTTAAAGCTGCTGTGAGGTTACTTACAAGAAAGAGACATATAGGAAATTTATGGGTGAGAATTGTCACTTATTTAACAAACGGCAAATCCAAGTGCGAATTTTGTATTGAGGAAGCTTATTTGCATTAATGAGACCGAAACTCGTTCCAACAGAACTTGAACTAAGCTCAAGTACATAAAACATCTACAAATCTATCATAAAGCAAGTCCTTTTTAGGACTGTTCCGGGACCCTTATTTGCGTGTGTTGGATGGCTTTTATTATCACTCTTCTACCTACGGCGTTGAGTTTCGCCAAGTGGGTATCATCACTTGCAGGAGAATAAGGGCTGTATCTAATTGAACCTAAAACAATCAGACTTAGTTAGTGGCGTACCTAATTTTACTATGACACCGACAAATATTTGTACAAATTTTTAATACGTAATTCTTTTGAATGAAAATTTAGTGCCAATGATCGTCGTGATAGAAAATTTTATGTGTTCTCTGTTTTGATTCGATAAAATGATATATTTTATATAAATGCAATACATGCTGATAATTAAATTTCTATTATACACGTGATTAAATTTCAAATATAAAATCTAACATTATACGTAATTGATTAATTGAGCTGGTAATTAGTTCGCCCTTTTAAAAGAATAGAAAAATTGAAAATTATTGAAATTGGGCTTGACACATATTCCATTAAATACAAGTAATTAGTTATGAAAAAAGATATGTTGAAATTTTCTAGCCATGTGTTTGAAAGCTTGAAAATTTTGGGGATGTATAAAACTTTACCTCTAATTCACGATGATCGTCAAATATAAATTGAATTCAAGTCAAATTTTTGTAACTAAAATAAAATATAAAACATTTTTTCTAACTTCACTATGTTAATTGAATTTATTTTCATACTATTAGAGCCACAAAGCTCAATTTTCTTTTATGTGTAATAACTGCTACAGAACGTAAGTTTGGGAAATTTTCACAATTTATTAGGGCAGTATAATTATTATTATCAGCGGTTTGATGTTCATGTATTAAAAGGTATTTCATTTGTGAAATAGCATAAAGAATTCTTGTGTATGGTATATAAACTACTTAGAAACGCTCTGAGGGAATTATATTTTAATCCTACAGTGCCTCACTGCGAAAAGCTCTAAATGAAGCTTTCCTAGCGGTTTGGTTGCACGCTGGAGACACACGAGGATTAATATCCGGTGTTTGACTGTATTTGCACCATCAACGATGATAACTTTTCACACCATACGTTCAGCATTGCTTTATATAAAATGAATGTTTTTTAAAAACATGACATTTTTTTTCAATAATTTTTATTAAATAAATTTAATGTCATACGCTAAAAAATATATTGATTTGCTTTCATTAATCAAATAAAGATTTTTTATGTAAATATGTACAGTATTTAATTTGATCCTTATTCATACAAGCTCATGAAAGGTGTTAGCAATTTATGAATTGAAGCATTCTGTATTATGTGTTAATATATAATACAAGTGGTACGCCCGTCAAAGATGGCGGTATTGAAATTAAAATTGAAACTAAATGTCTAAAGTAGCTAGTTTAATTTTTTTAATATAATCAAAATGTATACATACATGTGATAATAATAAAACGCCTACAGACCGGTCTGGGCTATTATATATAAGATATTTGTAAGTCTTCGTTCAAGCAAAGTTGTGATATTTTTTTTTCAAAAATAAATACGCGTCTGAGTCTTAAATAAGTGTTATTTTAGATAGGTTGAATAGAATGTGGCATATTTCTTAAGATATGTTGTAAATCGTGATGTGGGTATCATAAAATAAAATCAACCACTCATGAAAAAATCATTGAAGGCAAAATAATCCAAGATCTCAGCATAATTTCAAATCAATCTCTGTGTAAATACAGAATTTCTGTTTTTCGTATTTATGTATAACTGTTATTTGAAGCTTAAATTTCATATAATATTTCCTCATTCAAAAAACGTAGTCACCATAACAAACAAGTTTTCAAAGGCCACAAACCTGCGCACAAACCGCCATTCATACAATTCACGTCTACTTGCGCACACATAAAAGCGCGATTAACGTCTCGACCTTTCGTGAGGATTCTTGTTCACTTGCATGGTCCAAATTTTGAAATAAATAATGAAACTAAAAAACATTTATACTAAATCAGTTGTGACTTCTGAAACAGTGTTTAATGATTTGTGTCACAAACTTGATCAATTCGTTTCTGAGAGTCAAAAAACACATTGATAAAATTATTGTAACATTATACAAATAAATTAATAATTTATCAAAAATTGCCTGACATTTTAAACTGTTTAAAATTGTGATAAAAACAACATTTACCACGACTCGTCTTTTTGGGTAAATTAATTTATGGAAAAATAATATGCGATTATTTTCATTTTCCCATACCTTTATCAACTTTATGGTGACTGTAGTGAAGTTCCATTCTTTAGATGCCTTTCTTAACTAAATTCATAACTATTTCCAAAGTAATAATTGGTTACACAACGTTGATTATTTTTGTGAATGGACAATAAATTTTGGTTTTTCTGTCTATTTTTTAATAAATTATGGAATAAATAGTAGTTAATTTAAACTTTCCTTAATATTGGGCAATTGAGTGGTTTGCCTATTCATGTGAACGATATACGGCGCACTTATTCCGGACAGAGTCAAATGGCGTACGAGGATTAAGGATTTGAATTGGGTTTATCTGGAACATACTCGAACGTTCCTTTTTTGAATTGGTCCTTTGGGTCAAGCCGGATTGGTTTTTGATTGAGGTTACCTTTATCGGTAAGAAATCAGTTACCCCGAACTTCTGCTGTTCGTTATTCCAGAGCAATATTATATATACAAAAAGCAAAAGAATAAATTATATTGGAGATATTATTTGATATTCAGGGGCTGTGCCAAATTACAAAAGCAATGCTATAGTAATTTTTATTTGAGTATTTGACATCTTATTGGTAAACTCCTCATATTTTTTCTACAAGTAAAAAGGTTTTTAATATTTATTCTTCTCACGGGTTTTCAACAGGTTACCTAATTACAAAATGGTTGCCTATCAAGTTGCGTAATATTTTTGACTGTAGAGCTGAATTTAGAAATAAAAATAAACAATATTCTATCAAGATAAATTCTGTAAAATTATTTTTTTTTTATTATACAATGGAAAATCTAGCACATTCACATTAAACACAAAAGAAATTATTTTTATAATTTCAGGCGTAATCTTTTTAGTTGAATCTCTGAAAAGTAATTTTAAATGCCTATCGGTGATTCTAGATTACAATATTTTTTTTTTAACTTAATATCGAAAATGTTTCTTAGATTTCGATAGATTAAAATTAGTTATAAGTTCACTGGTTAAGCAAAAAAAATGGGTGGCGAAGCGTATTTTACATTTAAAATTTTATAAAAGTGATTTAAAAAAAGGGAAAAAAATTGTCTGAAAAAACATACTGAATGAACTAAAAAGCTAGAGATTAAGTACTGGAATTCTTTTATTGAACGTAGAGTGCACATTGTTAGATACAATAACTGCGGTTTAGATATCAGTAAAGTAAAGTTAGAATTTGAGGTAGTAAATAACTTTCATTTTTTCTTACACAAATATAAATGCACATGTAAAAGGATAATACACGATGACAAACAATCTGCTGCGTAGTGTGAAAAAAAGGATAAAGGAACTTCAGGACAAAATACCTGACCGAAATTTTACACGATGTGAAATCCCACCTCACATAAAATATTTTATCTCAAACGAGCCCTTCACTGAAGTCTGTCTAGCATGATAAATACATATAAACAAACAAGATTGCTGACGCAAAGATGTCTGTATACTTAACACGTATAGCGCACATCGGCAAAAAAACGATAAAGGTTAACAATACCGAAGCCTCGCTCAAACGATCGGTTTCATTGACGAGACGCCAGAATTGACGTCAGCGTCTGTGTTCATAACGATGCGAGACAAAGTTCATGCCTGTTTTATCACCAACAGTAAGTACTTCACATTAAAATTAATATTTTTTTAAAACCTCACAAATATTTTATTCACTTTCAGTCTTCTGAAAATCTCCAATTGGAAAATATGTGCTGTGGTCCGGACTGGATGAAGAAAAGCGGTCGAAGAGGCCAAGACTCGACTTGACATCAAATAGGAACGTCTTGTGACGTTATCCTTCCCCAACTTATCCAATAGAGGGGTGAATTGAAAACTATCGGCTAACTTAATTTATTTATATTTTTTTCCTATCTTTAGAGAAATTGAGAAAATCATTTATAATCAATTCGTCCTAAACAACCTCTTGTAAAATAATTTTGAATATTCAAAATTAAAACAGGGCATTGTTAAAAGAAAGAATAAAAATAGTCGTTTAGTAGATAAGCAACGCGATAATCATAACTGCTGAATACTAAATTTCTATTGATTATTTTTCATTTTTTTTATTATTTAATCAATTTTCCTTTTTATTTTTAAATTCACTAATCTATGTCATTCAATAAATTTTAAAAACTATACAAAAAAATTCAAAAATCAAATTTATGGTGACATTGCGACATAGTATATAATATATTGATAATATAATACATATTCAAAAAAATTCATATTCAATCTCTTTCAAATAATTATTAATTCTTTTTTTGTTATGTAACGTTATATGTTTCATTTAAATGAGTTTTACGAACAAATTCACAAAGCAGTTGAAATATATTTATTATCATTGTCGACAATTTCGTTCCGAAAACTTCATTCTGATATTTATTGATAAACGTAAGTAAACCTTAAGTGTAAAATTGAAAATACTATCACAGAATTATAATTACATCTAAATAGTTCTCAGTTATCTAAGTTTTTGACATAATTGTTAGAAGTGACAGATTTAAACGCCATGTTAAAATTTTATCGATTAAAATTGAACAGTAATTCACAACGTAAAATACTGCTAGTTTGACGATAAAGTTATTGAATATTTAACTGTTGCAAAATGTGAAAATAAAACACAAATTAAGCTTTCCAGGCAATAAAAACTCAATATATAATGGAAAACAAGAAGTAGAAACAGCAACCTGCAATCCCAGAAATAAATCGAGTGCATTTTACTGCACATTAACGCTTCTAAAGTAGCTTTGACTAATCAAACTTTACTTAGAGCTTTCGACCTTTAAATTGTAATACAAAGTCCACTCTTTGTAAAATAAATTAACAAATTGTCACATGTAATGCCATTGTGTGATAGTTTAATATATAACTATAATCATGATTGATTTAGTTAATTGACATTTAATTTATGAAGCTTTCATTTAAAAATCGAAATATAACTGTAATAATTGCATTAAGTTAAGCACTTTGTTTTATATTAAAAACATGGTTTTATGCTTAGTCGAATACTTAACATTGTAGGTGATTTAAGTAATTCTAATGCTAAAATTTAATATTCATATTATTTTTTTAGGCACTAAAATAATTTTATTCCATTTTTTCGTGAATAAAAGCTTTCACTTACTCCTATTGTTTATGAGTCGTATAACATAGAAACTTTTTAGAGTTTTTTTAATGAAAAAAATATGTTGTACTTAATTTTTTGATTGAAAATACCACAATAACGTCTTAAATGTATAGCTAGTTTTAAATACAGCTGCCTTAGAAAAGAATTTTATGTTTCGAGAAAAGAATTTAAAGACTCTCTTGATTCAAATAATGCATAATATATTGTTTTATTTTTATTTTCAATTGTTCAAATTACACTGTTTTAAATCTATTGAAATCATTTTCGATAGTAGATTTAAGATTTTAAAATGCTTGTTACATTGTTTATAATATTTTTTTTAATATATTCTTTCGTTTGATTAAAATGAGATTTTAGCATCAATTTTAAATCATGTGAAAATAAATATCCATGTTTCATTATTTCGTAAAGCTCATTTTTTTATATTAATTTACTCATAATGATAGCGGTTTGTGTGCTAATTTTATTTTCGCTTACATTTTTATGAAAAAAAAACATTGCTTTTAATGAAAATGTGTTTGATAAAATAACTTTTTTTATGAATCTGAAAGTTTCATTTGACGTTGATTCACACATGTTATTCCCAGACGTGTGGTAGATACGTAAAAAAATGAATTTTCTATTCTTTGGATGTCATGAACCCAAATGTGCTGAACTTTGAGATAAATCGCCGTTTTCCTAATCTACTCGAATAGTATTTGGTCGAGATAAATTTAGGTTTATATGACGTGATATTGTTTTTATAGTGTTGTTTCGAGAAAAAATCCCACCGCTGGGAAATTAAAAGTTTTATGAATAAACAGAAAAATGTGAAAAGTCCTAGAGGAATTTTACACAAACAAAGATTTATTTGTCCGATTCCTTTGGTCGAGTTAAATATAAGGGAAGGTATGACAAAGGCGAGCAAACATGGGTACGGTCGTTGGAAAAATCTGGTTTTTATTTGTAAAATCGGACTTCAAATGTCATAAAGCTTTCATACGTTATAAAAATCATGTTTTTTCAACATTAGAGAGAATTTGCCCTATTGAAATGTTTTACATGAAATTTTCTCATACACTTTAGTTAAAATTTTAGTTTTTATTTAAAAGAACAATTAGGTTATTTGATGAAACCTTTTTTAACGTAGAATGTTTTTTTAAATGAGCAGTTGATGTACGAGAAAAACGTCTATTCATGAAGGATAGTAGCCACAATAATACTATACAGACTTGAGATAATTAAACACCAGTGTAAGATTCAATTACAGTTTTATGAATATACCATATTATGTCTTCTAAATATTTTGATATTTTTGGTCATTTTTATAGAATCCTAAAACTAAATATATCATCTAATACAATGTAATTTATTCGTTGATACAAGCTGAAAAAGAATATACTATTTAATTTTAATATCACTATTAAAGTTTGGATTATTGAGATTTTGTACACTTCCATGTATTTTGTCATTAACGACCCGGGTTTCGCCTTTCGGCATCTTCAGGAATTCGTGTGCTCGAATGCCTGAAGATGCCGAAAGGCGAAACCCGGGTCGTTAGTGACAAAATACATGGAAGTGTACAAAATCTCAATAATCCAAATTTGATATTGAAATTCCATCAAGCACCCTCGGTCAATGTCTTAAATTATAAAAAAATGTGTACTCTGTTAAACGTTGAAAAATCTTTTAGTTTTTATTTAATAAAACTTCGATAATGAATACTTTTGTTTAATATTTACTTGCTAAGGTCACAAACATAATATATCATGAAATATGTGAAAACTCAAGTATTTTAATTACAAAACGTTTTTAAGAGTAATAGTTTACGTTTTACAAGAAGCCTTATTGTTTTAAAAAGAAGGTTGTTTGGAAGTGCATGATAGACTAAGCATTTGCGAATTCACTGATTCGTACACAACAGAGTGAATAAATTCTTTTGGTAGTGGTATACAGTCCAAGAGCTCGAAGTCCAAATCGATCCTCTCTGATTGTAAGCGCTTTTTTATTACTGAGTCTATGGCAGTGGTTAGAAAATATATTTCATTTGAAGCATAAAATAACGTTGTTAAGATGGCGCTTTAAATTGAAAAAATTAAAATATAACATGCTTCCGAATTTACTCAAAATTTTGACACAATTATCAATCAACTGATTCCTGTTTTTTTTATGTCCGCTAATAATGTGAAGCATATGGACTCTTAATGGAGTTATCTCAACAGAATTGCTTACTACTCAGTTTCTCAATCTCTTTTTTTAGAATAGAGTGAGAATAGAATGATAAGGCTAGGACAGGACTAGTGCTTTTCTTATCACTCTGGCTATGCTCTGTTTTTAGGATTGGATTGGTGAAAATTAATTTCAGACATCACAATCATCCATGCCTACGAGTAGAAATTCATAAACCGTTTAAAAAATCAATTTGAACAAGAGACATCCGTAATCGAAACCAACGACGCTTACTTCTGCACCACGGACCCGACAATCAGATTTACTTTACATTACTACTGTAAATACTGTTTTCAAAAGTAAAATTACTAATATGTAGCTGAATATGATTTTTTCAGAGTACTTCGGCATATTTATTATTCTTAGGCTTGAACGTTTATTTATTTTTAGAATTTAAAATAATTATTCAATGGGAAGACGTCTCCATATCAATAGTATTTAATGGTGACGTTTTAACCTCGAGTCCACCACACCCAATTGGAAACATATTTATCATCATCACCATCAACTAAAGCTTATAACATTAGATCATCAATCTGGTATCTTGAGACCTATTCATAAATATAATATTATTGATGTTTCAACCACTAGTCCACCACACCCAATTGCAGTAATTTATATCATCAACTACAACAATCATTGGATCATTAATCTGCTTTCAGAAGCTTCAAATTATGTGCCTTAAATACCCGAAAGTTATTTAATGGTATCAAAAAGTAAGCATAAATTCAATCAGTTTAATTCAACATTTAATCAGTTTAATTCAACTCATATGGTTTGCCAAAGTAGAATGAGGAAAATCAGTAAAAATTAAAAACTAAAGTTGAAAAATATACAATCACTCAGTGGAATATTATTGATATCCAATCAAAATATTAATTTGAATAGATTGTTAATTAATGATTCTGATCGTTTCTTGGTTTATGCCGACGTTTCTTGTAGTACGCTGTTTTATTGGGTTGTAGTTCTGCAACATAAAAACGGGTAACGGGCTATGTGCGTCTCTGCTTTATGGACACTGTAAAATAGTTTGACGGGTAACTTTGCATACCACTGGCCGATTGGATGGAATAAAAGTTTATTGAAGCGCAATGGCGGAACTCGATTTGTCAATCCAGTTCGCAAGACTTTGTTGCACTCTACGCTAGCTGATTGTTCTGTATACTGTGATTGGCCAAACTGTTATATTACCAAAAAAATATAGAATATAAATTTTAAGCAATTATTTAAATTGTTTTACCAAACAATTTAAAACAGTCAACTGAAGTGGTTTTAAAAATATCAAGATTTAAATCTGTTTCAGAATATTGCGTATGTTTTTAAATGCGGTAAACGCTATTTACAAAACGTTGAATCGACCTCCGTACTATTAAGAACCATTATTACCACCTATTTGATAAGATCACATACATTGAAACTATTTACCTGGTTTTCAATTTTACTGTGAAAATTTACGATTTGGCAATTTTATTAATTTATAAATTATTTTTAAGTTCATTATAATTTTGACGTTAATTAATTTTAAATATGACTTAACTTTTTAACACAAAAAAGCTATTTGTTTAATGTGAGTCGTTCTTTGTAATTTGCTTGATGATCTGAATTTTTTCATAATCTATATACCATTGGTTTGTATACCATCTCATTCATTATTCATACGAACTTGGTAAAACTATCTTGGTTCTCTTTTATGACTGAAGCTGATCCTGTTTTTCAAACAAAAATGTGGCATAAGTAATAACAAATTGTTATTAATTTTTTTGAAAAAGAAGAATACTTCTATCTTATATATATTTTGAATGCTTTAATGTCTCATTAAATATTTTCCATAATACTATTATAATGATCATTTATCGTTTTAGTTTTTAAGTTTTATTGTAAACTTGAAATTCTTCAATTTAAACATAAAGTCCCTTTCAGAGAACGTCTACATTGATTGTCGCTCATTTACCGTATAATCTGTTAAACAAAAACGGTTTGAAAAGCGTTGACAACTGGTTTTAGTTTTTAAAGATGCAATACGATCATAAATAAAATAGGATAATTATTGACTACGGAGAAATGAAAAAAATATCAACTTAATAAATTAAATAAAAAACGAGTTAGTGATAATAAAGATATTGTGATATTTAAAACCATCCTTAGGCGGCATTCCGTTATTTTTATAATATTTGCTTAAATAAATGAAACGATATATGTGTGTAGCTTACACACATTTGTTTCTAGGAAGGGATATTAAAAAGTCACATTCTCTGACAGCTCTTCACCGTCAGCACAAAGGCCGGAAACAAGGGCCAGCCCTGGAGGAGAAACGGGCAAGGATTTTTCTTTTCACCGAAACCATATCTTTGTTTTAGACAAGTACCTGAACAAATGAACGTCCTATATGCTTACAAACATTCAAGAGCTTTTAAGTAATTCGCAATCTTTTACGTTCTTGCTTTTTGATAAATAGGTTTTGAATAAATCTGAAATTAAATTTATATTATAGAAATTCAGTAATATAAAGTAATGCATACGAGAATTTCTTGAATAAGTAATGTGGGCTAAAATTACTGTTTATATAATATATGGTCTCTTGATTCATTCTATATGAAAGGTTACGATTGGACAGTGTTCCACAACCTTTTCTCACCCTCGGCACATCTAATCATTCATCAATATTTCACAACACACCACAAGCCAAAATATGTAAATTTGAATTTGGATATGAAATAGTAGTTAATATATTTTTTAATAAAAGCAAATTAACCAATTTTACCTTTTCAAAGTAATGGAACACTTAACAAATGATTTGACAATATGTATTAGTTTAATACATTTATTCTTTGTTTACAATATTTTCACTAGGAATATTTCACCATCAATGCTTCTCAATATATGCAGCAATGTGTAACGTCTACAGTAGGATTTTTTGTTTTATGCACGGGACAAGCCCTATTTTATTCCTCATCATTGCAAACACTAATACAAATTTTCCATTGAATATAGAAATAATGCAATATTTGTTTCAACGACAATAGCTAAATACCACTTGATTCAAAGTATTAACTTGAAAGTGGTGAACCAAAGTGGATGAATTGGACAAACAGGAATGTATTTTAATATTAGAATCAAGAAACATCTAGCTTGTTCTAAAAAAGGAGATGATTTGTCTACATTTGGTAACCATTTGTTTCGGAATAATCACACGTTTGACATTATAGAAAATTTCAAAATCCTGCACTTAAATAACATATCTTTAAAATTAGATAAACAAGAGATATTAGAAATAAATAGATATAAATTTTTGCCCAATTCAAATTTATTGAATGAGCAAACCGTCTTTGCATCTTCTCCTTTGCTATATCCGATTCATTAATTTGTATTATACCTGTATTGTTATTTTTATATTTTAAATTGTAAGAATTGATTCTGTTTCTTTAATTTTTGTTTTTCAGATATAAAAATTTGGTGGATGCTCATAGCTGCGCTGCGTTCTTCACTTAAGATGGCTGTTTATTGTTAATATTAATTACATACCTTATATTTGTTTGTTTTTAAATGTTTCAATAATATTTTCTTACAATTTTCGCAATCAACTATTTGCTTAATACATTAGTAATGTCATTAAAAAATTTTGCTCAGCTAATGGACTTTTAATGTAGCTTTATTTGTGATTTCAGATTAGTATTTATTGATTTGTAAGAGGTCCATAACATTTAAATTGTAGTCATTTATTTTGATTTATGTATAATTTGTTTGCTAATCAGTAATTTCTTGTCTTAGTTCATGAACCGTCAGTTTTATATACCTTCATTTTTACACTCAATTTGATATAAATTGGTCTGTAATGTTTGTATTTTTATTAGTTGATAATGCTCGTGATATAGCGTGAGCATTACCGGACCTGATCATTATAAACATGTGGAAGTAGTACAAATAAATTGTGTTATATTTTTTAAAATAGATCTTGGTCACCGAATGTCCTTAATTTTTTTCTAGTAAAAAAAATATCGATTTTTTACTGTGGACGCACTGTGCCGCGGCACACTGGTTGCGGAGCACTGAGGTTAGATAAAGAAAAGGGTGAATTACGTTTTTATATTATACATTATTTCGTTCTTAAATGTAGAATTTTAAGCTTTAAAATCCATGCATATTTTGATAGGTTATTTATTCAAATGTATCTTTTGCAAATTTGAATGATATTTTTATAAATATTTAATATTAATTGAAAGTTTATTCAAGGTCTAATAAGTCAATATCTAATACGATTTTCGAATCGCTTTTGAATCAGTATCGTGAAAGCATTTCGATAAATTTTCAACTGGAAACATACTTAAAGTAAGTCGTGGGAATTGACGAGTGACATTAACATCAAGAGAAATATTTTTAAGCGCTCATCTAATTAAACAGCTTTATTTTGATAAACACATAAACTTTTAGAGTAAGCAGTAGAACTCCAGTTTTTTAACATAACAAGTTTTATTACAGATATCATTTATCAATCAAATAATCGCCCTACTTTATTTAAAACGTATGCGATAACAACTCCAGGCTTGCGATGCTTTTCATTCGAGTATTATGATGTTGGTGGTAAGTTCTAAGGTTTTGTACTCATTTTCTTTTGTCTTTGGGGAAGCCGAATTGGTATTGCGTTGGTAGGACCTGAGGCGATTTGAAAATTGTGTACGGGATTGTGGTGTGTTTTGGATGGCTATTGTTTATGCGAAAGTGCCAGCATCAAGATGAAACAATATTTTTACCCCTTCGAAATGTTCTAAATATTTCACACGTCTGTTGTACAAGTGAAAACTCAAGAATAGTCATGTAACTAAAATATAAGGCATGTCTTTTAACTAAGAAAATTGCTTCCAAAATGTACTTTTGAAATCTATTTCAAAATTTATGTAAGGCAACACCCAAAATATAAATTTTAATCAAGATTTACAAATGTAGTATAAAGTTTATAAATAATTACTATTTTTTAATTGATCACAAATATCTGTAAACAAAATTGCACAAATTTTCTATGTCATTACATAATTTTCTATACTATAAGTTTGTGTTTTCACAGAGCTACGCTGTCAGCATAAACAGAATTTTGAGAATACGAATGTGATTGCGGTAGGCTTACTAACACAATCGGATTTTAATTTTGATTTTATTACTCAATATATTCTGAAAAAATAAGGCAAGCTATTTTAAAGTTTAAAAATACAATTTATTGTGTGTTGTAGTAATAAAAAAAATGCTTCATTCACACATTTATTACAAAATAATTTTATTAAAGTATTTTTTTTTATTATTTAAGAAGTAAATGTATTTTTAATGATTATAAGACTGTATTATATATAATGTTTCTATTAGAAATACATTTTTCTATAAAAACTTTGCTGAATATAAAATGCTTTTTTTATATTGTTTTGTTCTACTTATAACGTTTACAGCCATTATTGGATTGTGTCGATGCAAGCATTTTGCGATTGTCATAATAACGAAACGATGATGTCTTTGTTTGTTCCATCAAATAAACCATAACATTGTATTGTGCTCGTATAATATTTTACACCGTTTGTGCTGCGAAATTATAAATGAATTTTCGAGCTCGAGACTTACTCTAATAGTCTGAGATTAAACTGTTGTAGTATGAAGACATAGTTTGTCGTAAGCCACGAATATGTGCTCATTGTTATTACAGAGGCTACGAACGACAAGCTTAAAATGCAAGCTTTGTCACAGCATTTGAGCAGTTCAACCCCATTGTATGTAACATATAGATGCGTTTGAGACCGTTGAAACGTGCTGACAGAAAACTAAAGTCAAATTTGCATTTATACCTAAACTTTTTTGGCTCTATAAATTTCATCGATTGAATTGGCAATTGCGTAAAAAAATTTCAATTTTATTGGTTCAAAGTATAACTGCATTACAGTATCCGTTTATCAAAAACTGTGTGGTAAAAAAGTTCTCTACGTAGATTTAATTTACACATTCTCAAGTTTTTTTTATGTATCACATATGAAAAGATTTTTTAAGTAACGTTTTTGATCCTATATATACCAGTTTATATAAGCCAAATTTTCAACACTCGCTTCGTTCTATTCAGTTGCAGTTAGGGCTTCCAATTAACCGCCCAAAAAGACTAACCGGTTTTCGGTTTTTTTCTGACGAAAAAACCGGTTAACTGGTTTAAACCGAAATATACGTTTTAACTATTTTCCAAAAACCAGTTTTGGTACCATGATGTAATAGTGTAACGATTGAAAAACAAGGTATTTTTCGTCATAAAATTTACTAATATGAACTAATAGGTATGTATTATACCAGAGATTCTCAAGCCCGTGCCGGCGGACATGGCGCCCGCTCACCGATTTTTGTGCGCTCGGCGCTCACAAATTTATCGCGGCAATTCTATAGAAATCGGTGTAGAATTACCGTGACAGATTATTTATTACTTCAATTTCATTTCCTCAACTTTATAAAATACTCAGTTGATAAAAATGTTATTCGAACTCATTTGTCTGCATAAGTCGAAATGTTTATGTTGTCTGGCTGCTCTGCTAAACACTGGATGCATCTTTATGATTGTTTACTGACAGGAATATCATCAAGCTCTCCTTATTATGAAGCACTGGTCAATGAAATGCAATGCCAAAGATCATACTGACTTTGAGAATGATATAATAATTTTTAGTAAATTTAATAGATTTTGATAATTGATATAATAATGTACTTAAAGGCTGGGAGCCCCTGTATTATAATATACAAGTGAATTAAATATACACCAACACAAATACAAAATACAACGCACCATAACAGAATATTTAATCAGACGCAAAATACAATTGGTAATAATTCAATTATTATGTTAACGCATTGATGAAACATATACACACAATGCAAATGCAGAAAAGTCAAATGCATTCATGATAATTGCGCACGGAGTAAAAAGAATACATTTTTTGTATGTATTGTATTTTAAAGAAAAATAAAAATATGCTAGAATTTTATATACTTATATAGGAATGAATATTAAATAATGTGTTACGTTTTCAATGTAGTAAATACTATTATTTTATTAATTAGTAATCTTGATAATTTATAATCTCAACTATTTTTATTTCATTATAATGTAACTTAGAGTATATTATTACAAAAACAAAATAAACTAATTTACTCTCAAATAATAACTGACATAAAATTTAAATTTTGCCTTTACATCAAATCATTAATGTCACTTTCTTTCAAAACTTTTTTTCATTGAATGTATAAATACCTATATTATTTTATATGAATTGAGTGGTCAACGTCGTTGGCTTCGGTTGAGGTCATAAAATGATTTTTAAATCTATTGATAGATTTCTATTCGAAAATACAGTTGCCTCCTATGTCTAAAACTCCCTCCCGCATATCCAATTCTTAAAAGGAGATGTAACGGGAGCGATTAGCTAACCACTAGTCCTGCCCCATCCTTGTATTCCTGCTCTTTTCGAAAAAGAGAGGCTGAGCAACTGATTAATAAAGAATTTTCGTAGTAACAATTTATGTTGCGATAAACTCCATTAAGAGTCCATATGCTCCACATTATGGTTTTATTTATATATAATTGTTACTGTATGCATATAGCTTTGGCGCAATAATTGTAGTGTGTGTATTATATAGAACCAAAAATAAGTATTTAAACAGATACCATAATAATTATTAATGTGTATATTATCATATTTATCATAGGTACTATGATTGTATATTCCAAGAACATTATTTCGCAATTTTGAACCATTTTTTCTTTATTGTTTAAAAACTCTAATGCACTTTGCATCTCGTGTTTCATTAAAATACGAATATTTGTGAGACATTATTATTATTGTTCCTTTCGCACTACAAGAGATTAAGTCTAAAGTAAAGGTTACTAAGAAAACGATTTATGACAAACGTTTTATGATTTATGACACTTATTGTCGGAAATACCAACAAACATGCTTTACAATTGAATGTTTGTGTTTCCGTTGACTTTATGGATATAGAAACATCTGTTTGTATATTTCCCAATAGATAATAAAACACACTATCCCGTTTGGCTTAGAAATCACTATACCTTTTTTTTACACAACTTTCTCGATTTTTTATTGAGTAGCAGTTATGTTAGATGTTGATTCAACATTAAAAAACATCCAACAACGAAAAATCCTTCTAAAAATATTTAAGTTGATGTAATGGATGTCGACGTCTGTGGCGCAGTTGGTAACGTCGTTGGCTACGGTTACGGATGTCTTGGGATTAAGCCCCTGAGCCGAGAGTACCATAAATCAATTTCTGTTCGAAGGAATGGGTGTATGTGGTGTCTAAAATTCTCTCTCACCAGTACGATCCTAAAAAAGTGGCGTACTGAGAGCGCTACTCCTGTCCTAGCCCTATCCTACTATCTTTACTATCTTCGAAAAGAGAGGTTGAACAACTGAGTAACAAGCAGTTTTCGTAGAAAACTTCTGTTGAGATACTCCATTATAAGGTCATATGCTCCACACTGGGAAGCGAACAAGCGAAAAAAATGCGAAATATAAGATAAGATAAGCAATATTATATTCCTCGTTATAAATATTTTTACAATACCCAAGCTTAGGTAGTAATCAGATCTTTCTAATAAAAATCAAGTAATCGTGAAAAATTAGAAAAAAATTGATTATAAATATATATATATTTTTTATAATAGTACCTACAAGGGGTTTTCCAAATTTTATTTGCATCTGAAAAATAAATGTGTCGTAAGTTCAATAAGAGCTATTGTGTAACACTAGTTTTATTCTCATCGAAAATATAATATGAGAATCCTTTCAAATTTTGGATATTGATTTGTATGTAACGTCAAATCGATTTAAAAAATGATTGTTGTTCATAATTTTACCTCATTTATATTGCAGGAACTAGATAATTGAACAATATTTATATTTTTAAATAACTGATAACTCTACATATGAATAGATGTATTAAACCCTATTACATTTAATATGGAAAGAGAAATTTCTAGAAACCCCGGTTAACCGAGGAAAATAAACCGGTTTTCGGTTTTTTTCAAAACAGCCAATAAACCGGTTAACCGGTTTCGGTTTAAACCGGTTTGGAAGCCCTAGTTGCAGTGTCCATGGAAACAAATCTTCTCACTGGAAAAATCATCTATTTGTGGATTTGTGCTCAAATCTATAAATTTCCATGATGTTTACATTGTTCTCCTACCTATAAACAGGGCATAACGAGAGCATTTGTCTAGCTTGTAGTCCTTTCCTATCTCCAAGTGACTGATTAGCAAATAAATATCGAAAAGCTTGTTTAGTAGTTTAGTATATGTGTTTGAAAATAATGTTACGAAACTTTGTTATTACTTTATTTAAACAAAACACTGCATTTTATTTAACAAGAAATACTATAATAAATTTTTTGCATGTTTTTAAACACTTTAACACATTTAAAAAAACATAATCTCAGTAAAATAATCAAACTGTTTTAAGTGGTTGGAAACTATTCCAAGAGTAAACGGGTTTGTACACAACAAAGGTCTCGAGTCCTAGCCAACTCTCGACAGCAAAATTTCGCCGATACTTACAAAATTATCAATTATCAAGTTGTTTCAAACTATCGGTTGATGTGTTAGTTCTATTCAACAAATAATTCTTGTTTGCTTACTTAATTTTACTATAATTTTATAACTTCATCAACACACACTGCCTATAATTAATACGATAATAGCCCTATGTATTATGATAAAAATACGTAGGCACCTATGATAAATTGTCATTGTGTATTTAACAAAACTATAACTGATAATTTTTGACGAAAAAGTTTTTATTTAGTTAGCTAATTGATTTCACAAAATTTAGTTGTTAGGAATGGATAAACGGGAAGGAAATGTAAACATAACAGACATTCATGCCTTTGAAATAAAATTCATAAATCGATTGAAAAATATTTAATATATGAACATCTTCAAATATTATTGAATAGATAAATATTGTATGAAAGTTATACATTATTATTATTATAATTAAAACAGTTGCAATTATGTAATTATTACGAATCTCTCTTAGCAGATGGAATTCTCATGATGAGTGAAAGCGATCCTTATTACATCATAAAATTGTGAAAGTAGTTTAAAACAATTTTGGTTTATTTATGTACATATAATACATTTCCTCCAACAATTGACACTTAGCACTCCTAAAGTAAAATAATTATTGTTGTTAATCTTGCTTTAATAGGAGTAAGTTTATAAACATCTCTGAAGCAATGCTCTAAGATAATTAATAACCTCTCCGTGAGCTCGATGCTAATTTCCCATTCTTGATTTCTACCTGGGTACAAACCATTGCTTAGCAGGTAGTTCGCTATTTCTAAATAGCAATTACGAATGCAACACGTAGAATCCAAGACACGCCGGAATCATAATTATATTGCCAAGTATTTAAGGAATCCAAGTAAGCAATCCTTAGTTCTCGCATCATCTTCTGGTCATAAATAGCACAGACAGTTGACTGTCTAGTATTATATATTATTTAGTTACACTGTCAATTATATTAGAATGAAAATAAAAAAAATTGATCGTTTGTTATGATAAATTGTATTGTGCGGTGAATTTGGCCTCCTAATAGTTGGATTACTCCAACGGTATTTCTTCAATTACTGAAATTATGTTTAAGGGAATGTTAGCCCCGAGTCATTCGTCAAACTGATTATG
Organism: Himalopsyche phryganea; assembly: GCA_022494535.1. Classification (NCBI taxonomy): domain Eukaryota; kingdom Metazoa; phylum Arthropoda; class Insecta; order Trichoptera; family Rhyacophilidae; genus Himalopsyche; species Himalopsyche phryganea. The sequence continues at coordinate 1,832,041 of JAGVSL010000043.1, read as the reverse complement.
ATTTATCATAAGATACTAAAAGCGCCCAAGTTGGGTGAAAACAAAAAACAAAACACTTTCTGTAGTATTATTTATTGGTCTTGAAATCTGGAGATATTGTAATGTGATCATTTGTCAATTTTGTAAAATATTTCATTAACAATAATTACGAATAGTATACAAATAGTGAATACTCTGATATCGAATAGTTAAAAAACGGCCGAATATATTCAGATATTCTTGACAGAATTTTTTCTAAAATAATTGCTTATTATTGAGTTGCTTATCTTCTCTTTTTCAATGAGAGTAGGGATAATGCCAAAATCTAAATATTAGCGCAATCCATCGCTGGTGAAGCTTAGTAATAAGTACTTGTTATATTGTAAAATAAAAATTATATTATGAAAACACCCATGCCAACTTTTGTTGACTTTAAGCATATCATCGGTAGGTTTGACTGAAAAGAGTTATGAATTACATTATGAGTTACAACTATGAGTTACAATTATGAGTTATAGCTGTAACTGTATGATATGATTTAATAATATATCATACAGTTACAGATAATTGTATAATATGAATATTTATATAAATTTAAAATTATTTTTGGCAATAAATGGTTGAAATAAAGTTAACCCAGCTAAGGTTTGTTGCCACAAATTTGTTTCCAAAATATTTTTTACGTTCAATTCAAACCAGTATTTTAGTAAAAGTTGAGGCTTTCAAATAATAATATACGATGAACCAAAAATCCATTTCAGCCCGACAATAGTCAAGAATGAATTGAGTTTTTTGTGAGTTATAAGAAAAGAAAATGTAACATTGTTATATTTTATTTCTCTTTCTTTTATAGTTTTGTTTTTGTAGTAAAATGATACATATAAATGCACATATACTTAAAGGTTTGGCAAAAAAACTGAGAATGAATCTTTGTTAAAGTTTTAAGTAGATACTGAACCGGAAATCATTCTTTTATAAATCACATATTTTTTATTGATAAATTTTCTTTTGACAGTTTGTATCATAAAAAGTTTTTTTGTCTTATTGCTTTGTGTGATCTTCACTTCTAAGATAATGGGTACTTACAACACGCATGACAATAAAAACATTTTCTTAATACTCGAGTCTCTTTATTAAATTTTCAACAAGTGCCGAAAAGAAATCGAGGTTTATAGATACATCTTTTAAAAAATATACATAAAAATAACATAGGATATGGTGGTATCAATAAAACTATAAATCAAATTAAGAGTAATTATAATCACTTAGACGTGATTCTTAATTGATATCTGAATTAATTATAATACTAATTTGTTAAAAATTACTTTGAACCGTAATTGTGGAAAATAATCATATTACGAATTAAAAAAATCACAGGGTTTTGCAATTGAACGCAATCATAAGAACCAATGATTATTTAAATGTAATTAATTAATCAATGTAGTTCCTAGAATAAGTGATAATATTTTTTTCTATATAACCAATATAAACTTTTAACTAACGCGGATATCAATGTAGTTCCAGAACTGAGTGATAATACTTTTTCTTAATTTGTCTTCTATAATATAAACTATTTACTAACTGTCAGTTCGAGTTCATTCCTGTACTCGAATGCCTAAAGATGAAAAAAGTCGAAATGTTTGAAAATGCACCAAATTTGATATTTAAATTCCATTTTGCATCCTCTGTCGATATCTTGGATTACAATATATTGAATAATTATTATTTTTTGTCAGCATATTCTTTCTCTATTCACAACCATATACCAACGACAAAATATTTCCGTAACAATTGATTTCAAGAACGTAAATTAATAAGACATTGAAATAAATGCCTGTGTTGAACATCATTCAATTTTTATGACGTACATTTAGTCTAAAGACGGTTTTAAAAAAAGCAAATAGCGTGGTTGAAAATGGCTGAATATTAATTATTCGATTTCACAAGAATTACTTCTGATAATGACCAAAAACTGTATACTATCGATCATTTATTAAAAACATTTACCAAGCCAATTTTCTTTCGAATAAACAAAAAATAGCGAAAGGTAAATAAAGATTAACAATTTACAACATACTGGAATGTGATATAATTATATTGTGTTATTGGCTATGATTATATGGTATTAACAAAAATACGAAGAAAAACTCCTAGCTGTATTTACGTAACAGTTGCACAATAAAACATTTGACGAAGGTCCTTGTCTTGGGCGGAGCTGTTTTTCTTGTTTGGCAGCCATGAAATTAAAAGCAAACAGCCTTCCGGAAAATTTTCTCTCCCTGCAGACTAACATGATGCATGGGATGTGGGAGCTTTGATGACATAACGGGAATTTATTTCAATAAGCTTCTTTTTGTAACCGAATTATATTCAACTCCATCACCAACACTGTCACGACGACAGCTTTTATTAGCTTACAGCTAACTAAAGAGTTTTTAAGAGAAATTTTAAAAGATAAATGGAATACATTTAATCAAAATAATGTAAAATACTCACATATTAAGCAGTTTTAAACTGTTGACAAACAGAACGGGTTTTGCTTAGTCAATTTCCGGTGTTATTCTGAATATTAATTTACGAATCTTTCAAACTTCGTGCACTTTGTTACTACCAACTTAAATTCGTTGTTTAAAATCCGTTAAACGGGTTAATAAAATCAATATGTTCAATTAATGTTTTGTATCTTTACCATTCAAAATCTAAATGTAGAAGGTATGGATTCATTATTCAGAATTTAAATAATTCTATACGAAAAATGTCTTCCAGCGCTTCTTTTCAAATATGTAACGGATTAGGTACTATGAAAGGCATATACCCATCTAATACAGGTTTCAATTTTGTTCATTATTACCGCCATTGTGGGTGGTTCTTACTTTCAGTGAATATAATTGTTTTTAGGCATGATTTAAAGTATCAATCCTTTTTTTTAATTATAACAAAATTATTATTCAAGAACTCAGTGTTTTCCGCAATCAACAAGTAAAAATATCTTTTTATGTGCCATATGTTTAAATTCACTAGTCTTACAAAATTGCAGAACATAAAATTTGCCTTAATCATATTATGAGCGCACAACGGTTAATTTTCATAATTAATTTCGTAAAATAAAACACTGTGCAAAGTACTTCGTATATAACAATTATCCGCAGTAGTTATTTAACTGCCGCTCTAAAAAGTTAATCGGGTACATTGTTTCATAATGTATTTTACTGCAGTTTTTAGTGCAGTTCTTTTTAAAACTCTTTATTTGCGACTGTTGTAATGTAATTAAAAATACATTAAATTAACAATGTCTTTTCAATTTATAGAGATTTTCCTCTCTTTTATGGCAATATGATACTTTATAAATACAACTTAAGTAGAATATCTCAAAGATTTTAAGCGAAATTTTTGTTATTTTAGGCTACTTACTATTTGCAAGTCTGGCACATTCTAATAATGTTGAAAAATTAACGTAAAATGTCACTATGTAGAGAAAAATCCATTGAAAAAGCACTTTTAAAAAACAACCTCGAAACTAGTTTGATAAATAATATTAAGACAAAATATTATTCTAAAATAATGCTAACTTAACCATTTTGTTTCAAAGGAAGATTGTTGCACGTAAGCCAATATAAACTCATCTTTTGAGTCAAACGATTTGATAGAATTAAGTATAAAAGAATATGTCAATAACACTTCGGTTTGTTAGTAAATTGATAAATATCGTATCGTGATTCCATAAGTATAATGAATAAAAATGGCAATTTATTTGGTGAATAACTAATTCCATAAATGGTCAATTAATAATTATGTTTGTTCAATACAAGAAAGGTTAGGTTAGGCTTAATTAAAAAAACTGACGTTTTATATAAATATCTGACCGATAAATTAAATAACTGACCATTTTATAAAAATTACTGACCATTTACTTTGATAACTGGCCATGTGTTTTTTGACCATTTATCGAATTGGTTACTGATCATTTTTTATTTCTTACAAACCAAAAATTGAAAAGGATACTGACGCAATAAATGCAGGCCAAACTCAATGTTTTCGATCAAAGAATTCGATTCCCAAGATTTCATTTCATTTCAAGAAGTCATTCAGTTTGAAATATGAAATACGTAGTTTTTAGTTTTAAATATACAATGAAAATGATTGTATTATTGCAACTGTTGTTTTAGCGTATGTGATGTGTTATGTATGCATCGAATACAAAAAAATAATTTATATTTTATGAATAATTCAAATAAAAAATGCGATAAATGACAAACTATAAATGTTTGCAGTAAATTTATACATCAAAAAGTGTGCATACAGCATTATTTACGAGAAACATTCCAGTAAATCATGTCAACGTCAGAATATTCGACAACACTCTGACGCGATTCTAATCTTTGAAACATGTACGTCAAAATACATGCAACGGAAGTAGAATTACGACAGCTATTGCAAATATGCAAAGCCATAACTTTATTCTGAATATAAATGTAACAGTGTCATAGAAAATTGCCTGCATGAAAATTGTGAAAAGTTATTTAACAGTATAAGTAATTAGAATATTATAACAGGCGTTATGCAAACAGCCAGTGCAAAGCAAATGTAGTTTTTTCTGCTCAGATATAATTACTTAGAGAAGGGTTTATTTATGTATGCTGTAAATATTAAAACGCCAACTGAGTTAGTATTTTTGGTTCAGATGTATAATATTATAGACTGTTAAATTCATTGTATATTTTGCACAAAAATAATTTTTAATTGAATAAAACAGTAATATAAAGTAAGATATCCAATACTATCATCATGAATACAATATAATATGCAAGCAAAGTTCATATGTCGGTTCAAATAAATAATTTGATTGAATACTAAGTGGGATATCCACAATATTTATAGTTGTGTTTATTAACGAAATTAATACCTTTTATTTACTCTACGAAGCAAATGGTTTATGTACTTATTGTAAGAAAAGCTTATTAAATGGAAAGAAGTTTTATATAGAAATGTCTCTAGCACTATCGATGAGAATGTTTTATATATATCAGGCGCGTGCGGTAGCTTAAGTCATCCGTACAGGGATTCAAACCCGTAAGTTCCTCAACTGAAGCCAACAACGTTGATCATTGTATTACGGACCCAAAAAATGCATTTAAATAAATTGTATAGAAGAAATTTATAAAGCACACAGCTGATGAAGATAAAAGATTAACGTCAATAAAAAAAGTTGTTTTTGAAAGATTGGGTAAACATACCAAAAAACAAAATATTTACGAGTCATATTATTGTTTTCTCAAAAGTAGTGACCATATTCCAGGTTTTTTTATCAGAAAACAAACACGCTTTTTCACTCTTGTTGAGCTTTCAAAGCTTATCACAGAAGTCATGGATCTCTTTCCAAAAGCTCTAGCCCCATTTCAAATTCGCTTGTTCGACGTCTCTCATAACTTGACTCGACGTCAGGCTCTTTAAATGAGAAACCATTGGCCATCATCTAAGGTTGGATGTCTGTGTAACTGACAATAAAAAGCTTCGTCATTGCCTGAACGTCTAACTGCTCAAAGTGAGAAAATTTTAACACCCTTAATGCTACGATGGAGACAGCGGCTGTGATTTTTCGTTTCATAAAATATTATAAAAGTAAATTATACTGTATTTTGTGAAACTTCTTTTAGAAAATTCCATTCAATGCATTATTTTTATCATAGTGTCCCGCAGAAATCTATTGTAACTTACATTGGAAACTGTTATTTGACCAATAAATAAATTCTGATTGAAATGAAGTTTTAGCACAATCTCTAAATATCATTGAATTTTTCATTTTACTTTCTTGTACTTTCTGGTTTGAGATTCTACAATACAAAACCAGAAAACAATTATGAAAATTATTTAAATATTTGACTAACCGAAATTGAGTTATTCAACGGAAATATTCAATAAAATATATTATATTACAACTTTATTCCTCACGTTTAAGATTGCTAATACTGTGCAATCATAATTTGCATTTATGTTTTCTTACATAAAAATAAAGTATAATACCAAAGGTAATATGAGTGTAAAATTCATATAACGGTAGATAAAAGCATTATGAACTTTAACTGGAGCTTTGGACGTTAGTTCTTATTTGTTGCACTAACAGAGACGCGCAGCTTCTAGGAAAAGGTTTTTCTAGGAGCGTTTCCTTCGTCTTGTGGAGCATAAAAAGGGAACAGACCGGAAGTTGGTCTGACTGCACGAGGGTACCTGCCAGCCAATGCAGGGGGATTGGAGTACCCTGAAGGATGAAGGGAAAGGGGCACTCCCAGGGGAGCATCGTGAAGGTTTCCATTGTACGCTGCGGGCGGAACAGTGCGGTGGTGTATTCCCAGATGCATTGGTTGCATTTTGCTTCTAATTATTATTTATTCAAATCATGTATGTTAGAAGCTGATTTGATTTAAGCTCTACGCTTCAATTTAATACTGAGTAATAAATTATAAAAAGATTTCATAGATGGTGTATAATTTTAAATAATCATAATAGATAAATTAATATAATTGCGTAAAAATAATTAATTAAAATATTTTATTTACTTTCATAACCTATAATAATAATCTTGTATTAAGTGAAATTCATTTTGGAAGATTTAAAAAAAAAAGTAAAAAATTATAAACATTATTTAAATTATAGACAACTGATGACGTATTTTTATGCTGGTTAATAAAATTAAGTAAATTATTAGTCATAGAGAAAAAACTTACTTCTTATGTATAGTCAAACTGTATGATTTCATATAATTAATGCAATACATCTTAATTCAAGTTTAGCTGAATGAATATAATATAAACTAAATTATTTAATGTAATAACCCTTGAATCACTAACATTTGATTGAACGGTGTTGCTATAATTTGGCAATAAAAAAATTACCCAGTGAGTATACTTTTTTCTCTTACAACTATGTACATCTTCCCTATAAACGCCACTGATTTGTAGGTAAGGTGTGTAGATAAGGGGAAATTGTAGGCCCATTTCGTTTATTACGATCATCTTTTTACCTTCCCTCCCTTTGCAAACGCAGCCTTCGACTGGTCTACTCTTTCGATCAAGGGGATTTAAAATGCAAATAAACTTTTTTTCGAATGCCGTAATTTCTATATACCTAGCTTAAATGGTATTAAAATGAAGAAATAGAACCTAATTATTGCGATCGAATTTTAAGTGTTTTTAATTCTGTGAAAATGTAATCAATTCAACCCCCCTTTATTTAATTTCTTTGCTGTCTTTTTAATAAATATCCATACTTCTTTATAATTGAGTTACTTGAATAAGTTATTAAATATTAAAATTTTCATTTATTATCAAGACATTAAAAAAATATCAGTTTAAGAGACATATGACCAAAAAGAATAGTCTAAAGGTGATGAAAACATTAATGGACATGGTTTTACATTTCTTCGTGACTTTTTTAAGATCGGATGACAACTTATCCGTCATGCCCACATCATGACTTAACTAGTTTGCTGAAAATAATAGGATATAACTTTTATGATTACACTTATCATTTTAACATCTTATAAACAGCATGCAATCGTGTGACGTTTTAAGAACCTATATATTTAAAAGAATAAAAATGCGTTAGTCATTCGATGTTTTTTGGTGGCCTTTTCTATAAATGCTTCGCCATCATACTTGGCCTTAGAAATAATTTACCTTGTGGTATAATTATTTTGAAGTTTCGTCTCAAATAGGCGTTAAATTTGGTAACACGATCAGTGGAATAACAAAGTTGTCAACTTTTTGATTTTATATAAACAGACTTTTTCACATTGTGCCAGAAATAAGTACATTACAATTTTTTCTCGTACGTTTGAAAGAAGCTATCACTATGATTAAATATTCACAGCACTCTTCCAATGTATTGGCGCCGATTTTTTACAAATAGTCGCCCTTGTGGGAGGTGTTGCACCAAGCCATGGTATCTATTGTTAAAGCCCTTCTTTTTTCACACAGGGCCAATATACTCTGCCTCTAAGTCTAGGGTCGGAAAATCCTCCGACAAAAGAAGGAATGCCCTTCGATTTCCCCATTTCCTTTCCAATGCGTTTATTCGATATACACCAATATAAGGTATGTTGGCAGCTGGAGATATCTTTACGAAACAATCGTTTTCCAATATTTTCCAAGCTTATGATGTACCTATGTATATATGAATGTACACACATGGTTTATAGTGTGCAACAGTATCGAAGACATTCATTTTTTTATTTAGATTTCTCTCCAAGACAAAATTTTATTTAATCATGACTTAAAATTTATTGACAGTTTTTAAACCGAAATGATTTATTTAATTTAAAAAGAAAACTGCTAAAACTATTATTAACAATAAATTGTGCTTTATATTTCATATAAAATTCCCTTTCACCAAGAATTTACTAAAAACACCTTAAGAGTATTTATGTATTGTTATCGACTTCATACAATGTTACAAAATAAATGATATTAGAAGTTGTATTTTAATATATTCATTAACTACTACTAATAATATTAACCAATTTCAATATCTAAGCTATTTGAAAGTTTTTGTCTGACAGTTTTGACGTATACAATATTTTCTATGAATTATAGAGAAAGCTTGTGGGCTTCCTGAGATTAAATGAGGTATCAAGAAAATTACGTATATCGTATGTATTTATTACAGCTTTCAATGATCTATAAAACTAAGAGTTGCACCGCTTATAATAATATGTACTAATTAAAACGAAGTTATATACGATAATTAGCATATAAGGGGGAAAGCCCATCATATATTTTAAAAAACGAATCTCTGCTGTTAAAACAATTATTGATTTTTGTATACTCTGTACTTAATCGTGACTCTATAAATGTCACGTTTTGAAAAATAAATCCGATATCTCCTGTTCTTGTGACAAACTGTATAATGATGTATATCCAATCGAAAGCGTATCGACCAATCTAGTGGAGTCTACGCCGTGCGGTGCTAGAGCTCGCTATCTGTGGGACAGCTGTCTCCTGAAAAGACGAGCAACGATCTGTCAAAATTGAAACCTTTTGGCAGATTAACCGTAAAATACTATTATTATCTCGTTCCATTATAAAACCTAAAACACGCGTATCTTAACTGGTTTAAATTAAATTTTATATTTTAAATTGAAATTTTGATATAACTGTAATGAATATTTATATCTCTATTCTTATCATAATGCAACAAAATAAAAGCATAAGAGATAGAGATGATTTTAAAAACTCACGCAAACGTGCCTTATGACTTAACGCTCCATCAAATTAATATCCGAAACAAGTGAATTTATTTGAATAATAAAATTTGGTTTAATTTTCATTTTCAAAGGTATTTATTTTTCATTTACTCTTGGTATTTTTGTCGTCAGCCTACAGTTCAAAATAAATAGCTTTATTTTTGAAAATATGTTCAAAGAAAATTGTATTATCCAGATTAAACTTTTTTTAAAGAGTTTTAAGGCGAACGTGAATCGATATTTTAAATCATCATAGTTAACATTCTGCATTTCCAAGGTTCTCTGTCAACGTTTTTATGGTTTGTGGAGTACAGAGTTTTGTACAGTCATAACTCATAACAATATAAGTTAAAAATGCATACATCAGAATTATTTCAAATAAGTTATTTTAATAGTTTTATAAATAATCTCACTGTATTATATAGTATTCACTTGGTACACTTGAACTTTTAGATTAGATAGGATTAACTTAGTACACTCAAACATTGATTTTAATAGTTTCCACTGAGTCAATAATTCTCTGAAAAAAGTGAGTTAAGTTGTAGTAGGTTATGTTAGGGTTGGTCTGGTTTGGTTTTTGTAATATATTCTAATACATGAAGCAAATAATATAGGGTAGAAGAATAAGTGACATTTCATTACAGCTTCGTGAAACTATCGCTTTCAAGGTGTGAGTATTTACATTGAGTGAAAACTATAAAAGTATAATATATTTCTTCAATGCAAAAATACATGTTATTATTTGGTACCACTTTATTTTTATTGAAAGAATTTTCTTTTTGTGGAATGTATTTGTTATAAATGAAAACTATTTTTATGATAGTGAATATGATCTAAACAAAAGTGCATTTAATTGTAAACTGTTTTAATATATTCAAGAGTTTATTCATATTAGAAAACGCAATCTTGTTATGAAGAAAAAAAAAATATTATAAGATTACATTAACTTTTTCGGTCACTGTTTCAAATACATATATATATATATATTCAACGTTGGGTCTGTACTGCAGTGGTAAACTTCTTTGTCTTCGGTCACAGATGTCTCGGTATCAAGACCGGGTACGGACAGTTTCATAAATTGATTTTTGAATTTCCGTTCATAGGCTTGAATGTATGTGATGTCTAGAACTCCCCCCCACCATTCCGATTTAAAAAATAGGGCGTAGCGTAAGCTATTCGTTAACCATTAGTTCTGTTTTTGTTCTTTCTTTCTATTCCTACTCTCTTGAAAAAGAGGGGTTGAGCAACTGAGTAACAATCAGTTCTCGTCTAAAAATTTTCGTTGAGATACCTCCACTAGGAATTCATATGTTCCAAATTACAACTGGACATGATTTAAAAAATATGTATATTAATTTAAACTGACGGTTTTTGGTGCAAACATATTTTTTTTAAAATCCCATTTTTCTTGTGCTAGTTCTACAATTTTATGTAATGGTTAGAACCAGCTTCATTATTCGTGACTATAAGTAATTTTAAGAGCAGAACTTTTTAAAAAGACATCCCTTATAATAATCAATCCTTTAATTTCAATTATTAAAATAATAACTTCTTTGATGTCCTTGTTTCAAAGAGCAAAACTCATTTTATTCGACATCAATCACTTATCTAATCACCGAAACATCTCTAGTGCATTAAACACTCCGCCCTTTGACATCTTTTCCTCTCCTTAATTACTTCGACTGCTCAAGATGGCCTCAACTATTCCGACATACTATTGTTTAATAATGCACGAGCATCCCTTCATATTCATTCATTTTCAATCCCTCAGTGACGAGACAATGCCTTGGAGAATACCACAAAGGGTTAGGCAGATGGAAAGGGCGTGACGAAATCCATCTAGTTAGGTTAGATACTGAAATATGCACTTGACCGATTTTGTTTTTGCCCTTCTATAGTTATGCCGATTTCACTAATCAATGAAAGCCTTACGAATACCCTTAACAATAACCTTATTGGAGTGACGAATTAAAGGAAAATTATTTCCGCAACAGTGAAGTAATCAGATTAATCACTTCTACCTACATTAAAGATAATACTAAGTTGATATTATCTAAGTTATTCTTAAATAAAATATTTACATAAATGTAGAATTGAATGACTGGAAGATAAATTAAACTTATAATATAAATATTACTTTGGCTCGTATTTTTATTAAGAAATATATTATGCATTATTTTTCTTGCTATTGCTTGTTGTTTTATACTTACGTGGTATTATTGATCATTAAGAAAACTACTCATCGATTGATTTTAAAATCTTTCAAAGTGCAGTTGTGTACTATTTACCATTATTATGATACAACTAGTAAGTACCTGGCATGCGCTGCAATGCCACTCAAAGAATCTGAATTGTCTTTAACGGTCCAAGCCCAGCCCGCGAGCTGGGCCGGGCTAAGGTCCGTGGGCCAAGTCTGGGCACGTGCAGACCTTTATTTTGGATATAAAATATTTTTTTGTTTTTGCGTCTGGTTCAGATATGTCGCTAGTCGTACGTATTTAATTCTTTTTTATATTTTTTTAATTTAGATTTTTTTTTTCTTTAGAAACCTTCACGGGTGTGCGCACAACTCACCAAAGTTTGATCGAAATCGGATGAATGGTAAAGTAACGCATAGATGACAAACAAACAAACAAACAAATCTTCATTTTTATATATATAGAAGGTATAAAATATTGTTTTGTAGATACAATACGTTTGAAAGTTTTATAAAATCAACTGTTTTTTTTTTGTAACCAGCTAAGTCAGATGAACATGAAATATTTAAATTCCTTGTATTTATTGTTTCATAATAAAGTTTGTAATGTGTTAGAAGTTCGGGTTTTTTTAGCGAGATATTTTTGTATTTGAGTGACAATAAGGATATATCTAAAAAGGGTTTCACGGATTGATTTTTTTGATCTTGTTTTCATATTTGAATTTGAAACTGGAGTAATGTTGGCAAAAACAATCGAAGTGCAAGAGAACGCACAAGCGTAGCAGCCTCTACGGCGTAACTCAGGCGAAAGGCTACATAAAACATGCCAAATCACACAAAGTTATGGATCTCGGGCAAGTTGTAAGCGCAGAAGTTTCGGGCCAAGTTGTGGTGCGCGGGCGGACGGCTGAGGAATGGCCAGACATTAATTTAGCAGGCTAGATTTTTCCGACGCTCATGTAGAAGTAAAAAAGCGAGGTTCTTATATTAGAGACCGGATTTTCGCCGGGATTTATCGGCAAACCTCATCGTGTTAGCGGGAAACCTTACAATGGTAAACACATTTTTTATCGAGTGGCGGATGAGAGAATAAAGCTTTTATTTAACACTAAGAGCTTTGATTGTCCTCTACGGAGAAGTATGTTGTATTATTATGGCACTGTATAGCTGAAAAATGTGTTATTCTACTGTATAAATGAGCAACGAAGTGAAAACGTATAAGTGGATAAAGGCAAACGTAGTATAATGGCGAATGGATAATAATATTTCTGTTAGCGAGCAAATCATTCTCTACGAAAGTTAATGTGTAAGCGGAAAAGTCTTGCGTAAACAGAACGATCACAATTTATTATCATAAAATGTCGACTTTAATAAAATCTTTCAGTTGTGCTCTATTTTTTTGAATGGATAACATCTTTGCGAAATCATTTATTCAATTATAATGATAAATGAAATTACTTTTACAAAACCTAATGTAAATATCGTATGGTAAATAAATTGTTATTGCTATCTTTATATAACGAAGTGTTAAGCTGTATGTTAATAGTGGTTATCTGATGGTTTCTAAATATACAAATCTTCTCAAAAAGTTCCGAAACAGTCTGCCAATAGTGATTTCAATGCAAATAAATAGGTTTTCTGTAATATAGAAATAGTTTACACATCACGGGAGATGGTAATCCGTGTAAAGAGCTCAAAATCCAATCAGAGATAGTTGGAGCAACTTTTAACTAAATGCGGAGAGTCTGGGACTCACGGTTGTATTCGGTCAGAACCAAGTGCCACTTATTCAATGTATACATCCTGATGGTGTTGTTTTACGGTTGCAAGTCATGGTACCTCACCAAGGCACAGGCTAACCGTATACTGTGCTTTGAAAACAGATGTTTGCGGCGAAAACTAGTGGTCCGGTGGTTTGATTTTGTCAGGAACTCGAAGGTAAGAGAACGGACGGACTAGCCACTTATTACGTCCAAAATAAAAAAGCGACGATGGACCTGGATTAGACACGTACTGCGGATGCCCCAGGGGAGCCTGAATCCTACCTGTCTCTTCTACGAACCAGATGGATTCCGTCGCCCTGGAAGGCCCATACATAGGATGTCGGCGGAGCTACGGGACGCTGGGATGACCTGGGAGGAAGCGAGGAGACTGGCGGGGGACAGAGAAGCTTGGAGGAACCGTGTGATGGCCATATGCTCTGAATAGAGAGCGGATATGGTTTAAAAAAATACATTGGTGATCTTAACTTTTTAATATATGATTGTATTTTTTTAATATATTGTATTGGCTGAGAAAGAATGATTTTCTCATATAATTGAAATCGTTATATTCAAGCTTAAGCGGCTACACAATTACCTGCCGTTAGCTGCCCAAAGATTTTATTTTTCTTACTTTCAATAAACGCTATCATAATGGTTCAAGTCTTAGAATGATAAGTTACAAAAAAATAAAATATTACTTTGATTGGTTTTACGCGTACGTATTTTCAAATACATTTTAGCTCTCTTTTCCTAAGGTAAACGATGATTCTTATTCTCAACTTAAAAATGAAGGGTGGATTAGGACTATTTCCTTAAATACATTCCAAATTAAAGAAATTCAAATAATTGAAAAACTTGTAAATATAATATGAATTTCGAGAAATTTTATAATAACCTTATGCAGTGATTACATATATTTCTTTTATGTTTAATTGACAAATAGATACGAAAAAATATTTTTTTACTTGTTCGGTTATTTTTTATATTCTATTTTAGTCATGTTCTGTTTAACACAAAATAGTAGATATTATTGATTCCTGATTACCACTATCGATGAACATTCAAAAGGTTAGAAGCTTCTCGTAAATTTAGGACAACATTATTCCATGCATTGATGAAATCTCAGCTCACTCAACGACCTACGGGTTAGTTAGGAACAATGCCCGCAGAACAATTTCATGGACGATGTATAGTCTGCGTTATAACCCTTCGGGGTACGTTTACTCTTCTTATCATCCACCAGGTGTGCTTGATAATATTATTAACACTAAAATGCCATTAAATTATTTCACTACCAAAAGTTCTGCAAATCTTTGTTCTTTCTTAGTATATTATATTTAGAGAAAATGTACACGTCAAAATGATAATTTCAGAAGTTATCTGAATATTATCATGGAACTATAAACTATTCATAAAATCTAATGTATTGTGTCTCAAAATTATATAAGTTGATGATAAGGTTAGTTAAATAGAAATAATCACTGTATGCGCTGCGACAGTTTTTCATTGATTTTTTTAATTATTTAAAATAATTGTTAATGCATGGGCTGCACAGTTGTTTTGAATTGAAATATTAATTCACCACTGGGTTGTCAAAAGACAAAAGGTCGAAAATATCTATCGACTTAAATTTATAAAATACTAGTCAGTACCCGGCATGCGTTGCAATGCCACTCAAAGAAAGAAAGTGTGTTTTAATTCTGTTTGTTGTGCTCTTTTTTATTAAATGGTATTAATATTCACAGTTACGGTATACGTTAAAGGTTAACGTTTCAGCGGTTGTGGTATTTATTGATAAGTTTAATAAATTAATGAAATTTATTAGAATACATTTGACCAGAATATCGTAGTTAATTAGATATAAAATATTATAACAGATATAAGGATTAGTGTTCAAACACATTAATACGTGTAATGAATTTATTCTCTCCCACGTATACAATTTTAAAAACGAGGTAAAGCGAAGCGATTACCTAACTGATTCTTCTGTCCTAACAACATTCTTAATTTATATAAAAAAAGAAAGTTTAAACGAATTCATAATAAATTTGAGTTATTGAGATTTTGTACACTTCCATGTATTTTGTCACTAACGACCCGGGTTTCGCCTTTCGGCATCTTCAGGTATTCGTGCGCTTGAATGCCTGAAGACGCCGAAAGGCGAAACCCTGGTCTTTAGTGACAAAATACATGGAAGTGTACAAAATCTCAATAATTCAAATTTGATATTGAAATTACATCAAGCACCCTCAGTCGATGTCTTAAATTAAATGAATTCATTACAGTTAGTTCTTGCAAAAAGTCTTCCTTCTTTATTAATATTGCCCTTCACTAAACATTATAATGTCAGGGAAATTGTAAAAAACCTTTCACCAAAATCAACGTTTTCAAGATTATAGTGACATATTAATGTAACAGTATTGTAGACGCTTTATTATTACTCTTCCCTTAAATAATCACTTATTAGGTGTCATTATCATGTGGTTAATATAAACATAGATCCTGTTATTACTAGTGAATACAATACATAATGTATAAAAGAAACCAAAGTATGTTATAATGCACAAATAAATTTAATTATCAAATGTTGAAGTCAACCTTTAAATTGTATGCGTATAATTAACATCGCTTGTTACTTTCATCGTTATTCATAAAACTACTCAAGAGAATTTCTGCTTTTCAATTTACGTCTGCAGTTTCAAATCAACATAAATTTCAACGTCATATTTCACGCATTACTGCGTCATTTAATAAACCTCTGTCTCATAATCTGAGCATTTGTGAGAAGCAAGGAGCAAGTTCCTAATTACACACAACTCCTATTAACCTCACCCCCTGAGGTAGTGGAGCGGTGCTATGCGAGTCCGTCAGGGTAGGTCGTGAGGGTAGAGATTGCGGAAGCGATGCCAAAAAGGTGGGTCGTCACACGACTATTTAAATGTAGTTGATATAATTTCACACTAATCGTAATCACAGATTTCATAAATATAAAATTGTGATACGTAGAAAGCTATACAAGTAATAGGCGATATCGTAAATATATAATGCAAAACTTGTAACTACATTAACTCCTACATTGTAAAACAGTTTACTTAATTATGATTTTTTTAATCAGAAAATCCGTAAACTTATTAACAACAAAGTTTTTATTTAAATATTTTTTGCAACATGAATATAAGAAAATATTTTTTATTGATATTACCTCTGATGAACAGTTTGACAAAATATGTAAATATAAATACGCTACAAAGCAGGGTCTAGTTTTCAATGTTTTGGAAAGAACGAGGATTTTTAATCCAGTTTGATGATTTATTATGTTAATCTAAATAAAAAACAGTCGGCTCCGTGGTTCAGTGGCTAACGTCGTTGGCTACCGTTACGTATGTCTCGGATTCAAGTCTCCCGGTGCGGAGAGTTTCATAAATTGATTTTTCAATCGATTTATAGATTTCTGTTCGTAGTCATGAACGCTTGTGATATGTAAAATTCCCTCCTACGTAATTTTAATCTGATCTTAAAAACGGGGCATAGCGAGAGCGATTAGCTAACCACTTTTCCTGTCGTAGCACTATCCTTCTATCCCTACTCTATTCGAACAAGAGAAGTTGAGTAACTGAGTAACAAGCATTTCTCGTAGAAAAGACATTTTTGTCAACAACAACTTTGTAATAGATTAATATCATTTATTTCTTTTGTAAGATAATTTGTTTTTTTTTAAATTATAATATTTCAATATTTGAGAAGTCCTAGGCGTTAGATTGCAGGAACATTCATCATGTGAGCACGCAGAAACAGCTTGAAATGGAGGTCTTTAAAACCATTAACGTCACTCGACGTTCGAGAATCGCCGAGCTTTCAAGCCACAGAATGATTAAAGCAACAAGCAAAAAACAATACGGCTCAATTATTATACGAAAATATGATTTAATATCATATACACACTATAAATTTAAGCTAATAATCGGGTCCATGGGGCAGTGGTTAATGTCGTTGACTTATATTACGGATGTCTCGTTTTCAAATCCCGGTACGGATAGTTTCATAAATTGATTTTTCGATATCTAGAATTCCCTCCGACCCATCCGATTCTAAAAACGAGGCGTAGCAAGAGAGCAATTAGCTAACTACTAATCGTGTCCTAGCACTATCTTTTTATCCCTACTCTCTTCGAAGAAGAGAGCTTTAGTAATTGTGTAACAAGTTGTTCTCGAAGAAAAAATCTGTTGCGATACCTACGTTAGAAGGCCATGCACATTGGAAGCAGACTTCTTAAAAAAAATATTTTACCAAATAATTTCATTTTTCAGTTCAAACAATCAATCGATACTTAGAATGATATTAGTTGATTAATTGAATTGTTATACATAGAACGCATCATCTATTTATAAAATTATTTATCAACACAACTTGTAATAAATATTAGAATATTTTTATCAATATCAGGACCAGTTCACTTAGTAAGTGAATGCTTTTAATCTTTTAATCTATGTTGATATTCAATTTCAAATCGGTTTTTTATCTACAAATTCGTTCTTATAGGGAAATGAGTATCTAAATTTTTTTTTTTAAATACAAACAAATTATATTTAGCACTATAACTGATTACTGCCAAGGCGTAATTTTTTTAAAAATCATTTAATCTTAAGAGATAGATAAGTCAATCAAAATCAACTTGAAGGGAACTGAAATCATGAGAACTCATATCCAACATCACAAAATTAAATTGAAAAAATCTAAATTTGATATTGACCTTGCCGGTACGTGAACCCTAGGGTAAAGTTTTTACCACTTAACTAGACTATAGAGACCGAGGGATATTTTCATAGAAAATATATTATTACAGATAATTAGAAAATGTATTTCAAAGAATAGAAAACGTTTTCTTCAGAGTAGATTAAAAAATTAAGGGCAATAGAAAAAATGTAAATATATAACAATATATATTTCATTTATAAAAAATTAACAACGATGTTAGAAAATGAAGTTGTGCTAAAAATTATCCATAAATATTTATTGAAAAATCGGTGTTGATTAATTAGGTACTCGAGAATTATTACTTTCGAATTATTATTGGTAAAGACACTGATATAATAAAATTTGGCAATAAAGAAATCGCGGTTATACCGGCAAGTTATCGGTAAATATTTTATTTATATACAAAAAAATAGTACTAGAAAGGTGTGAAAGTGATTTATGTTGATTGTAGATACACAAAAGTATGTGTGATATAAAAGAATATCCACCAACTATTCTTTATAGTTCCGAATATGCTTCATAAAACTAACAGAACGATTATTTCTCGAATTCATTTAACATTATCGCTGTTACTTGAAAAACTTTGTTGAATACAGCATTTATCATTTGTCCCACGTGTGTCTTACTGTTTTTACGGACTTTCATAAAAACTTTATTATTTTTTCTTGTTTTACTTGCGTAGGTATTATCGCGCAACATTATATTTAATTCCCCGCGACAACTACAGCTTAAGTAAATGCCTAATTTCTATACTTTTTTACCACTTTCTGACAAATGTTTTTAAAAAAAAGTTACAATGCTAATAAAATGGTTTTTGCTGCTGGATTCCAAAAACGAAAGTAACGAAAATAGAAATAGATTAATTTTTATTCACATGCCCTGTCGCAACACAGAATATTAACGCATAAGATAATATGCAATATAAGATATCTTGATAAGTCGTTATAATTGTCACTACCCTCATTTTCAATGAAGGTAAAGAACGACATAATTTTCTTATTAAATGTATCTATGTGATATCGAATAAATATTGCTATGCGTGCTAGCAAACTTCTTGGGTTTATAATTGGAATAAAAAAAATGCTGGAGATAAATACGGTCGAGTCGACGAAAAGCTGGTGAAGAGATGCGAGAATAGAGAACTTTCTGAAGACCAACAGTGCTGGTTGTATCGTTGATGATGATGTTCAAGAAATATGATACAAATCAAATGATGATAAACTATTATTAAGCATTGTGTGTTTATTGTTCTGTTCTGATTAATTTAGATGAATAAAATCATGGAATTGTTTTCAAATAGAAAAAAAACTCGAAACATGTCTGTAAACAGTTTATTTTTTAGGTACGAAAATATATAAATATATGTTAAAAATGACGAATGTTCACCATTTAAATACGCCCTTGTCGGGATGAGTCCCATTTATTTAATCACAGCGATGAGTAATTAATATTTACGGCCAGAGTGCCATCTATTAATGAGCCAAAACATGTCGCCAAGGTTATTTTTGAATATATATTATTAGGGGATGTGACGTGGAAACACATTAGAGCCATAAGGAATTATAGCTTAGGATTTATAAAAAAGCATTTCGTATAGATGATGCTACTCACTTATGAGACATTATAACAAAAACAAAACAAGTTATTTAGAATTTATTTCTCTTTTATTTTTATTGATAGAGATAGAAACATTGACATTTATAATTAAGTGTTATCATTAATATATTATATCTACTCATTAAAATACGTTTGTTGTTTTAAACACTGATTCATATTGTGTAATCACCAGGATGCTCACTTACTATTAATGCTTATAAAAATATAAATTAATATTTAGTTCCACAACAATTACATAATAACGTTCGGTATCACGTCATCGTCACCAACCAGCTGACAAGCTAGAATTATATTAGAATACTTGAGTTTAAGAAGAAAGATTAGGTTAGTTCACTCCAAATATAATATAATAACATGGTATATTTTTTACTAAAGAATCTGAATGTTCAGTAACGCAGTTTATTAATGTCTGATTAATGTGGATAACACAACAATGAGATGATCTTATAAACTTCTTGGGTTTATAGTCAGGCAAAGTAAACCATTCGAAAACCCAACTGTGTTTCAAATAACTAAATAAATAAATGATAGGTAGGGAATACAACTTTGCAAGTTTTACTACACTGATATGCATTCTGTATAATACACAGAGCGTGTCAGTGTCTTAGTATTTATGAATCCCGTGATTCTAGAGCAGTGTATGGATCACGTGATCCTAAATTCTAGAGTCGAACCTTAAAGCCGAAGTGCAAAGATATACAACGTGTACTCTACCAAGTTACACAAATAGCAATCTATTAGAAAACTTTCTTGTTAATTTGCGATATGAAACAATATTTTCACATAAGTTTTAGAAGATTACTTTTGAAATTAAATTTCTTTCTATTTCAATCAAAAATAAATGATGATGCAAAATACTTACACAATACCATACTCAATATTTCGACCTCTGCCGATTATGACGTAAGTGATTGATAATTAAAATAAAAACTTAAAATTTATAAAAATGTACAAAACTAGGTATTAAGTAACGATTTGACCTATCTATTTTAACACTTTATAGGGCAAAGCACGAAAATGGTACCGATATATCGACCACCTACTTTAAGGGCTATATAATACATTCAACCAATACCTAAAAACGATATCGATAAAGTTCTTTAGTATGTTTATCGACCATCTAACCAGAAGTGTGCACCAATCATTCGTAAAAAAATATTATACGTAAATTTAAGACATCGACTGAGGGTGCTTGATGGAATTTCAATATCAAATTTCAATACAAAATCTCAATAATCCAAATTTATACGTAAATGGTTGATAAATCAACCATTGCGCATACGCGGCCACAGCTGGAACAGGATTTGTGTATAACATTTGAATTATGATATAAATACACTTATCTGAGAATATTAAAGCATAGCTGTCAAACTTAATATTGGAGTTCCATTAAGCACCCTGAATCGATATCTTAAAGCAGATCTACATGTGTCGATATATATTAATTTAGCATTTGTAACAATTTCATATTTTGTCTATGCAAAATGTTCAATATTTTTGAAATTACGTACGAGTTTTGAGTATTGGAAAATCATAAAGTGGGGTATTCGAAGAAAAATATCATTACAATCACACTGCAAAACATTTAATCTATATTACTATTTGCTATACAATATATTGCACATCGATATCGAACCCTAGATATTAAATCATCATTAACTGTAAACCGAACCCCAGGCGACCGGACCAAATCACTTACGAACCAGCACGATAAAAGAAGACATCGAAAATCGCCTTAAAAACAGCTAGGAAGATCGTCGCCTTGCTTGAAATAGTATCCAAAACAGTTTCTATTAAGAATCACAACAGTGCGGCAAAAGTAATGCATCGAGTTGCTGATAAATCACTTTACCCCAGTAGTAACAGACATAGTCGTTGCGTTTGCGTTAGGGACAAGGGTTGATTCGCCCCACCAAAGTGTTTCCCGTTAGAGCTTTCGGGGGCGATCGACGCATAAATAATGTTCGTCGACGCGCAGTGGAATGCATCACGTACAAAATTTTCGTCGCCGGGTAATATTTACCCATGAAAATAGTATCAAAAAATAATATTGTTACAACATATTGATAGCTAATGTATATTCTCCATTCAAATTTGAATTATTGTGATTTTGAGCACTTCCATGTATTTTGTCACTAACGATCCGCGTTTCACCTTTCGGCATCTTCAGGCATTTTAGCGCACGAATAGACTCAAATTGACAGACAGTAAACAATGTCTAACGTTTATATAGAAGATACAAACACGACAAATATTATTTACGAGATATATTGATATTCCCATCTTAATAAATTCATCTCATGGTCTCCTAACAGAATCCACGAAATGCGGAATAATTGTATATATTTATCTTTTCGTCGAAATGCATCCCGTCGAAACCCACAATGCTATTATAATTGTAAAATAACTGGTAATTCTAATATTATTTGGAAAGTGGCAATTCGCCACTCTGTTAGTGCGCTTGTTTACACAATAAGGATTAAGGCGATTTTCGAAATTTTAACTCAGGTATCAGTGCGGATTCTAGACTTATAATATTTTATCTCGTAAATAATATTTGTCATGTTTGTATCTTCTATATAAACGTTAGACACTGTTTACTGTCTGTTCTTTAGCCAGGAAACTAGCAGACTCCACATAATAGTTTCAGTGGGAAAGTAATGGTAGGAAAATTACTATCTGTCAATTCAAGCCAATTCGTGTGCTCGAATGCCTGAAGATGCCGAAAGGCGAAACCTGGATCGTTAGTGACAAAATACATGGAAGTGTACAAAATTTCAATTATTCAAATTTGATATTAATATTCCATCAAACACCGTCAGTCGATGCTTTAAATTATATTGTCCATTGTTATAAATTATAACGCAACACATGTTTACACTTTGTACAATGCTTAACCTACAATTGATTTAAGACATATTTATTGAGTAATTTGTCTACTATATTAAATAGACACGTTCCAAGTCACTACACATTAAATAATAATTATTTTATATATTTCACAATAGGCGAGTGACCACAATTCAATAAAAATTAACATTGTGAATTGAATCAATGAAACCTTAATCGTCGAGCTACTTACATTAACTACTATAAACTTGACAATTGGTTCTTGGCTATTCATTTATAAATAAAATTCACTCATTTGATAAATGAATGGTGTATGTTGATATATAGTTTGGAAAAAAAGATAGCAGGGAATTTAGAATCGAAAAAAACTTAAATGTGGAGCTAATATTTGAAATAACAATATTATTTAAGCGCATTCATTGTATATGTTTGTTTTTTTTATATAAATCGAGCTTCTTATCGTTTTTAGGACGAATGGTTGGTAGTACATGAGCACGTCTTGCTACTCTCTCATAGTTCCTGGTTAGGTAGGCCAAGCGATGCACGGTGGCGTCTACGTTTTTCGTTGCACTTCTTTTTCAGAGTCATCGTCTGTAATTGATGCC
Source organism: Himalopsyche phryganea (assembly GCA_022494535.1). NCBI lineage: Eukaryota > Metazoa > Arthropoda > Insecta > Trichoptera > Rhyacophilidae > Himalopsyche > Himalopsyche phryganea. The sequence continues at coordinate 1,809,037 of JAGVSL010000043.1, read as the reverse complement.
AGCACTCATTGCGTGCGAGTTGCTTGAAACTTGCATGTCATATGCAATGTGGAGGAACATAATTTCACGGCTCTAAAATAAAATAGTATACAACATAAAATTATATTTGACTGAGTTATCGTTCACAGTATAAATCTCTTTCTAAGCATAATCGTTGATTATTTTACCATTATTTATAAACAATTACATGCGTTCAATAAAGATTCTATGTTGCATAAAGTTTAAACTTACGAAATTTAAATTTGATATTCTAATTTTTTTTTTTATAATAAAAATATAAGGTTTTAGTAATGACATTTTAATTTACTTTACAATCACACTGTGCTATCTCTTCTACATAAAAACCATAAGAATAGATAATCTATTTACAAAATTAGGACAAAAGTTCATTCATAATTAAATCATCTTGTTAGCTGTATTCAGCTCCGAGAAAATTCCTCCCTTAAAGGTCAATTTGAAATTCTTGAATGAGAGTCTGAAAATGTTACCCTTATCTCTCCGAGAAAGTCTTGTTGTGTTCCTTTAAAATTTGTCAAAGCTTATGAAACATCAAAACTTAACCAATTACCTTGATTTGCTTTAATACACTTCGAGGAATAGATAAAACTCACGGTGAGTCCTTTTGACTTGAAAACTTTTTGAAATTTGCACCTTGGCGTTATATTTTTTTTATATTTACCAAAGAAGAAGGTAAGAGGTAAAATTTTCTAACAACATCGCAGCAAATTATGTTTTCATCCTGAATACAGAGTGGATATAATTTTATGCAAAAGTTTTCAGCGTAAACATTTTATATTAACAATTTCAAATTGAATTACCAAAAGTATTTTCAAATAAATCAGCAAAAGTCAAATTTTGTACTTCAAAAATGTTATAATAAATATATCATGAGTTACAGTTTAATATTTCATGCATTGAATGTTCATTTGTATTTAATAAAAAATGTAACCAGTGGCGTAGCTAGAGTTTGTGCCGCCCGGGGCGGTCTTTAAATTTGCCCCCCCCCCACCATTTCTCTAAAATTTTCTGTAACCCAAGGAAAGGTTGAAGGAAGACTTTTATGAAGAATAAATGTAATTTCTTGATAAATATGAATTATTTATTTACAATCCTGTCATTTACAAATGTTTTATTTGTAGAATCTGGAACGTTTGTTTTTCAAATATGTCAAAAATCTATAAATCATTTAAATAAATCTTATATTCATTATTAATATGGATGTGCAAAATTATTTATGTTGAATACATTAATAAGTGTATATTGTAGATAAAAATGAATAAAATATTGCTAATCGATTTAGAACAAGATATTCAGTAGATTTTACTAAAATAACATTTTAAAAAATTACATCATATTTAATTTTCCTTTCTTTGTTCTTAGCAAAATCGTCAGCAAAATTATCAAAATCTGTTTCATCTGCCAGTACTTTACTTATAAAATCATCTGATACAATGACATAAATAATAAAAAAATAAAAAAAACGCTCTATCACAAAGATAAAAAGGGTACATTGTAATGAAATATTTCTAAATTGTTAAATAAACTAAGGTTAGTTTATTAAGCTTGATCTAAGACCATATAAAATGACACACCCTGGTTTTTCTTAAGTATAACTGTCATTAGTGTCCTGAACTGAAATCGGCCTGCGGCAAACAGCAATATTTCGCAGTATAGGTTTTTTTCTTGTTGTCAGGCGTTTAAAATAGCCCAAGGCTTCGGCCGCTGGACGAGTCCATTTTTACGGAAAAGGGTAGCTCCAACTTTGCACGGAGTTTTTTTTGAATTTTTGTAGTCAGTCGATGACGAGCTGCCGAGTCGGACGAACGAGGTCTCGTCGCGACGAAGGTGATGTGACGATGTGAACTGTTTGTTTTTGTGTTTTGATTTGCGTTGGATTTAATTTAAATTCGTTGTGTTATTTGTATTATAACTTAAAGTAAATTCAGTTGCTAAGTAAATGTAAATGTAGAATCAATTTTATGTGTTAAGATTTATATATTTGTGTAATATTAAACCACTGCATCTTGAATGGATAATAAATAAGTTTTTAACCGGATCTGAAATGGTGTTTGTCTGAGATCAGCCCTTCCAGGACTCCGGATAACCAGCCGCTCGCCTCTCTTCGATCCGGGGTCTTCTCAAAAAATACTATTGAAACATTTTGAGCAATCAGAATATAAAACACTTTCTAACGAACAATAAACATTGTTATTATAAGGTTCTTTGTACTTGAATTCTATATCAAATATACTGAATAAACTCTTTTATAATACTGACGAATAGTCTATATTTAATAACATTAAATTGATATTTTAGTGGCATTTTTTTTAGATTCAGAAGACAGATTATTCAAGTTGTGTCAAAATGTGTAAAACAGTATTCTTTCAGTTAATAAATATATTTAGGTGTTGAGTAACAAACTATCCAAAGACAGGCATTTATACGCCTGACTAAACTATAAATAAACAGCAATCTTAGCAGTTATTTATACACATATTATGAAAAACAAATCATTTCAAATTACACATATCTTTGGACTTATTTACAAAATTACAATTTTGTTTGTCAAAATAGTATTAAGTATCTGTTATGAATCGATAAAAGCCTACGTATTTTGAAAGAGATGCTGATTTAAAATAAACAAATGATTTTTATCTCTCAGAAAACTGAATAAAAATATTTTTTATTCGCGAATAAAGCGAACAAAATGTTACACAACTATTAAAAATGAATTCCAGTTAAGCCCGCTAAATGTGTACCTAACCGGATTTATTAAGTGCGTGTCGTAATAGGAATCTAATCACCTATCGACCAAACGCAGGTCCGCAAGACGGTAGCAATTCAAAGGATCTGAAGCCGCTGCTAATCCGTGAATGGATTCGGCCAACAAAGAGAACTTCTCTGAACCAATACATCTAATACCGGACCGTCCGACCTATTTGATTGTTCATCGACCGGACCAAAGTGTTTATCCGGGCTTTGATCCTGAGAGAAGACACTCTGTTTTCCTTGGGGCAATTTTCCCTTACGGCACACACAAGTGTCTGTTCAAATAGTGACGAGACAGCGAGAAACCAGTCTGGAAAAGACAAATTTTCTTTGATTTCCATTTCGATTTCTTTAATTTCTTAATTATTTAAACTAACTTGTTTAAAATGAATAAACTTCCAATTATTCGATCGAATAAAAACAAATGTTTTCTGCGTAATTCAATAAAACATTTGTACGAATGAATATATTTTTATTTTAAATGGTTTCAATTATTGTAGGAATAACTAATGAAAATAAATTGTATTTTAAATACTATTTAAGAAAACTTTTTAAGAATGTTGTTAGTTAAATAACCGTGGTCGAATAGTAAATCTCCTTCGGCTTCAACCTCAATGCCGCTTTGCGACCAAGAATTCTAGTAGATATTATATTTTCACTCAAAAAAAAATCTGTTTGATTTTAGAAGTTGTAAGTAAACATCTTATTTAATCACGAGAATGCTGTATTGCGAGTTAGAACAAGAAGTCATCTTGTTAATCCATTAAAAAATATTCCTGAAAATAGTTCGAGTGACCAACTTACAGTCAACTGAAAAAACACTTTATTAGAAGTCCATTTATTCACGAAACCTTAAGTTGACATTGTTTTAGAATATCTAGTCAAATTTATTGCTTTATGTTATTAATATAAATAAAAGCTATGGTTCAATTAAAAGGAGTTTGTTGATATAAACATGCAACGATTTTATTAGGTATTATGTTAAAAATAAAATTAATAAAAACGAAATTGAAAACGAGGTGAATTTGTTAAATTATGATAAAAAAACATATAGCTATATTAAATCTGTAATTTTTATTGTAATATAAGTCTCAATATAATTGCAGCCCATAGCAACAAACTCGGGGATGGAATCTTACTTGCAAAGTTTAGTAGTGCCTATCGAAGTACTTACTTCTTCAAAGGGCGGAAGGGGGCTTCTTATTGAAACCACAGAATGTTAGTACCAATCTTCGACCCACTAGCTGTGGTGATAATCTGCTTAGAAATCCAAATAATTAGTCTGCAAATATTTCGCTACGTAAACACAAAATAATGTTGTAAGTGGATTAAATCGTAAACTGCAGCTTTTAGACTAATTCAATTTCGATTTTCTGTTGTTGATTTTTTATCGTTTTGTATTAAATTCAAAATGATGGTGTATATACAACTAATACAACAACACAATATTGACAAATGCATACTTTTATGCTCTTCATAACGTATTTGGCTTTTTCCTACTCAGTTGCGCAGTCAAGAGATCAAATCCCAAAATGAACACTTTCATTTATACATTGTTCAAACGATATTTTATGATCTATGATATTTTAAACTCTCTCTATCCGCCCATGGAAACAAAGAATATTAATCAGCCACACACATTTAGTTTATCATCATACCTTTTCAGTTATATTATACTAAATACTTAAATGAAATACCAATAATAATTATAAGATTATATGCGTAAAAATTAATACATCAATCAAAAAATGATAAACATGAATATATTGAAATTAATGTGTATACTGGGCTGGCGCAAAGCTAGTAAAATGTAAGTAAATAGTGATAAAAGTAGTGATAAAAGAGCTTTCAAAGATTGGTAAACAAAACAAGAATAGTATGAGAAAGAAAATAAGTTGTTGAACGAAATAGTTATAAATTATTCAACAATTCTTCTTGAACAAAAATCTGCTTCTTGAGCAGATGATCTTTTTTTCTTTTCAACTCTTCAGTTGAATGAAGTCGATTAAAATGAAAGAACATAAAAATAAAGTCCTACTATTGATTAAATTGGTATTTACTTAGTAGAGCTCCATAATAATAGGATAAAATAACTATGTATTCAGTTCTGCAAAATTAAAAACAATTTGTTAAAGCCTTATTATTACAAAAAAATGAAATAATTAACTTATATGAAAACGTTGAATTAAATTAAAATTCACGCAGTTTAAGCTAAGTATATTCCGTGAAGAAAAACATCATCAAGAAACGGACAGAGCACCTTAATTTGTAGAGAATAAACAAGTGCACTTGAAGCAAAGGGTTAAGGCCGGACAAATAAAACCGACCGTAAAAAGTTTACGACCTCTGCCCCACAGGAAACGGAAGTTTTTGCATTTCTCAAGATGGTGGAATTAACACAGGCGCAATTTTAAGCATAATGTTTATAACAAATGCATTCGCAGCAAGGATTATAATCAGTTATTTCCGGCTCAGAGTGAAATTGCTTCGTTAATTTGTATAAAAGATTTACTACATTCGTAAAGCTCAAAATACTGATAGCAAAAAATTGTTTTTTCGACACAAAATTTTTGTTACCCAAACATGTCGATTACCATTGCCGAGTAGTACAATTAAAAATTGAATTTGGTTCTAAGTAATGTTCATAATATGTTAAACTCATTGTTCTCGAGAAAATTTAATTCTACCAAACATCCAGTATCCAGTATGATTGAATCACTGCATCATAAACACATTATACATGTTCTACTCATACTTTGTAAAAACATAAGTTATAACACTTTTCTTATTAATTAAATAAAATGACAAAGTGTGGGAACATTTTTAGTAAAATAATTATTGTTTGTACGTCTTGTCACGTCTTTTACATGTAGTATAAAATAAATAGGTAATTATGTATTTTAAAATATAAATTTTGATGTTGTTACAAAAAAACTTGAATGGTTTAAAAATAAAAATAAGTTATAGGATAACAAATACGTTAAAAATTCATTGAACAGCAGCAATGTTTTACTTAGTTTTCAAAATCTTTGAAACAGTTATCTGTAATTTGGTATCAAGTCGCAATACTTTTTTCGGTATTTTAAATTACGGGAAAACATATTATTTACTACTCACTTTCTTAAGTTTTATAATATTTGTAAAACAAATAACTTTCTTAAATTTCTCATAAATAAAATCTGTACTTAAAGTGACACTGTATATCTGATTAACGTCATATAAAAGCAAATTTTATAAATCAATATCTAAATCTGCATTATTTCAAAAGATAATAAAATGTCCTAAATATCTACTATAAATATAAAATTGAAATTGAGTTTGTTATTTCACTTGTTTTATCACTAACGTGATGCGTTTCACTTCTTAAAAATTCATCTTCATATCGCAAGGTTATTTATTTCTAAGGTAAACAATGATTCTTATTCTTGCATTAAAAATAACGGGTGGGTTTTATGCCATTCTACTGGACGTGGGGAATGAGATAAGTATTTAATTTTCAAAACTGTACTAATTACAAGTCAACTACTCACTAGTGTTTCCAGGTGAAAATCCCATGGGAAATAAATTTAATAATGGTGGACCGTCTGTTCTATTTAAAATACTATCTACTGAAATTCCATTACTGTTAATGGTTTTATTAATTTCTTAACACTCTTAGCTATTCATTTTAATGTTTTTTTTATATACTCGATGAAGTATTTCTACGTTATTATTTTACGATACTATGCGGTTACGATATGGTTAGTCTTAAGATGCTTCTTAAAGAGACGAAACGCGTCACTTCAGTGATAAAACAAATGGAATAACAAAGTTATCAATTTAAATTGTATATTAAAAACGAATTTTCAAAAAGTTACCTCTGAATCCATAGAATCTAATATTAAGTATACACAGTTTGTCAAAACATGTTTAGTGAAAACAATATTCTTTCAACGAAATAAATCTATTCATTTTATTAGTCAATGAGAAACGGTAACATTTACAGCCTTCAAGTAATAATAAAAACAAATACTGTTTACGACCGCTGCGCCTCCAAGCGGAAGCTTGTGCAGTTCTCAAGATGTTGGTATTATCTCAGGTGAGCTATCGCAGAGGAAGAGGTTTCTGCGGCCAGTGATTGCCAACTGGCGGTCGAACCGATTCGGTGACCCAGATCGTAATGATTGCTTGGCGGCTGGCCAACTTTTCAGAGAGCTCGTTTGAAACGCTAAAGTTAATCTGCTGGAAATAATGATATGTAAATGGATTTGAGTGCAATGGAGATGGTTCATTTTGTTCGATTGGAAAATTCGGGGATTAGACCTATAATAAAAAATGTTTTTGCTCGTGCTACGTCAATTTGGTGGTATTTTATAACTATCTTTCAAATTATAAAACTTAAAGATAAACAGTGATACATAATCAGTGCTATAAATTAAATCACCTACTATATTTAAGATATGTAATTATAACATATAATATTATCATTGGTGTATGATTAATTCCTGAAATATTTTATTTTACGAAATCAATTCAATTTTTTTTTTCTACAAAACTTAAATATTTGTTACTAACAATTAAACGTTTGTTTGAAAAAATCTCCAGCCATAAATTATGAATTTAATATTTTCCTTACTCGCATATTTTCTTAAATACAGACTATTAGATTCTTTCAATTTTAATGAAAAATATATAAACTAAGGAAGATGTTACCTTTTTTTCTTCTATTGTTGTGTAAAATATTGATTCTCCAAATTTGACAGCTTACCTGAAATAAAAAAATAAAATTACAATTCATTGTTATACAATCAAATTGTGAAATAAATGCAGTCAAATATTCAGTAAATGCATTGATATATGCGAGTCTTCAACTCCGAATATCCGCTCCTGAAAATATGGAATAGAGGTCGCTACCAGTGAACTGCAAGTATCATCAGTTTTTCCACAATTTTTCAAATCTTAAAAACTTCCCATTAAGAGTGAGAATGGAGTTGATTATATTCACTATATTCATAGTTATTGTATAATTGTTTTTAAAGATGTTTATTTATGAGCCGCTGTCTGAACTCCCTGTTGTTACAGATTGACAATAAGCACGAAAATGTGAGTCGGCAGTCAGTGGTGGTCCCGTTGCGCCGCGTAATTTAAGTTAACTAGCTGCATTACGCCTCCGCCACCACTGACGTATGTAACGACTCTATCACCATGGCAACGGGTTCTGGACCGGCGACAGCATCGCTGCCAAGACGGAGCCTAGCGTCGGACGGCGACACTGGTGTAAACTTTTTAACGACCGCAGAAAGGGAAACCGCTGTCACATGTATATATACATATATGAGCGTGAGCCAAATGCATTAAACCTTTTTTTGAGAGGTTTAGTTCAATCTATCCAAATGAAATGTATGCATAAGATTTATTGAAATTCATATTGGATGCAAAATATATTTATATGAAAATACGACTGAAATCCTTGGAAGGGATTTTCACTCAAATATATTAATTCTAAATATCTATTTGTTATATTGTCTTGATATTTTGTTTTGACAGTTGGTTATTCACACTGGTAAAATAATATCAATTGCCAATCTCTGTAAATGAGCAAAAACAGCCCACATTAAGGAATAAATGTCTTCGTTCCAATTCTTACTTATATAAAGTGTTGAATAATAATTTATTTCTGATGCAAAAACACAAACCTGTTTTTTTCTTTTGAACAGTTACTGAAATTTTATTTTAAAAACTTACTTACAAATTAATTATAGTTTACTATCAATACTTAAAAACATTATAAAAGAAAATAAAGCAACTGTGTATCGTCGTTGTTCTGTAAGAAAACACTAAATCGAAAAAATGACATATTGAGTTAGTTTTATCAAAGGGTTCCTTATTTCAAACTCTACCGTTTGACAGTACTCACTTTTTTTATAAATCATATTTTTACTTAAAAAAATTTTGTACAAAATAAACTAAAATGAAAAATGTATGGCATTTCAAGCCCAATTACTCAAAACTACTTTTTTCCAGTTAATGTAGTCTTCTAGAACAACGACGATATTTATGTATTCTAAGTGGTTTCAAACACAAAGATTTATTAGTTAGAAATGCTGAGTGCATGAATGACACCGCTATCTTAAGGGTATTAATTTCTTAACATTAAAAGAGTTGTTTATAATAACTAAATATGCTTTTGGGTTCAATTGAAATACATCTTCAATAGTTTTACTAAACAGAAGGCGCACAGAATTTTATTTATAATAAGCGGATATAACAAAGGTTATACAAATGAACCAAGTCAAATACGATCGAATAAGATTTCCTATAAAAATGGAAAAAATCCAGAGATACACCGCAATTCTAGACGAAATAATTTAGTTGCAATGTGCAGACGCTACGAGTCACCGAAAGGTTAAGGGAAAGTGCACGTGAGATGCGAGAAACTTCGCAGCACATGTGTTTTTCATGAGAGGATGGGACTCAAAGATTTATGACAATTGTATTTATGTTCTGATGTCCAAATTGTATACGAGGAATGCAGCGTCTACCGTTTTTGAGCCGCGCTACAAAAAAACATACACGGAATTCAGTGACTTTGTGAAAGAAACTTTACCGGTAAATATGCGGGATATGGAGGTATATTATTTAACATTGTCTTCCTTTATAAACTTTTGTATAAAATATTACTTTCCAGTAAAATAATGTTTGATTATTCTACACATGACAATTTTGTGTGTTCATTTATTTTATTACAATAAATTATTACCACATGGCAGTGACACCTCCTCTCAAAATTCGCTCAGTACACTTGATGTGAATAATGTCGAGATAGAGAGAGAGTTTGTGTGGCGCCTTAACAATTCTTACACACACTCTCTCTCTGCCCATGCACTGACAGAGAGAAAGGTCATGTGTGTGTCTGAGTGTGTATTGAGTTACAGATAGTCAGATTAATTTAAATATATTTATATACTTTTCAACAAAATAAAATAACTAATTTTGGGAAATATACCAGTTCCGATATGTATTAGTAATTATTTAAGAATGACAGTAAGTAACTGTTATTTATTACTTGTATTACATACTGACAACAAGTAAAATGACTCCTGGGAAGACTTCTGAAAGCTCATATAATTAATACCAGAGAAAAATAAAATAATGTTAAAATATTATTATCATAAATAAAATTTTCTGAAAATCCTGGAATTTAAATAGAAATCTACACATTAAGCCTGTTCAAAATATTGTTTCCTTATCTCAGAACTATGCTTTTTGAGTTGTTACACTTTTAAACTGAGGTATCGATATAATATATTAACAACGCACTTATAAGTTATTTTGAAATACTCATTATAGGGTTATTTACACGTGGTACAAACGGATATAACTGCAAGTACAAAAAAGTTTTTAGATGGAGGAGGTGATTAAGAAAAGTGCTAAATTTTCCTGCGTTGGATCGCTTGTCAAGTTTTAGGCAAGCAGTTCACGTACCGCCACTGAGAGCGGACGCATTACGGGCAGCCTTTTCGAATAGGAAATGCACCGTTGCCAAAGAAGTGGGGGTGGGGGTAACAAGACCGAATTATCCAGGGGCGTGTGGAGGAGTTTCACTTATTCAAACTTTTATGCTAGATGATCGTTTCAATAAGTTAACCAGTTAAGTAAAACTTTTTTGATGAGCGTAATTTTTGTACTTTATGGAGAACGAAATTTGCGTTTTGCATACTAATTTAATCCATAACAATCCGTTTGCTGATATCACGAAAAGTTCTATAAGTATTTTATTTCAAAATGTGATGTAAGAATACATTGAAAATATTCTCAAGTGAAATATTTATTCAGATTAAATAATAATAATTTCACTTAACTGATACGTAATTCTTTCTTGAATAAAATTCTTATTAAAATAAAATCAAATAAAATATGACACATAAAATTTTTCATAATATTTTATAAAGTAACATGTATTAATTTAGAGCCGATCACCGTTACGTGATCAAAAAAACACTATTCATACATTTTTATATTATAATTTGTAAATTAAAAATTACAATACATGACATTACAGCTGACGCCTATGTGCCATAAAAAACAACAATGAATATTATTAACATACAACTTCATACAAGAAAAAAAATATCTAAAAAAAATACTCATAGCTCTTTGCTGAAATGTCCACTTCTCTAGGCAATGCAATATTGGATTACATAATTCAATTCATCATCTCTCGTTGTAATATTTAAAACTACTGAGAGCGCCCATCATATATGAGGGTATTGAAATCGAAATACTGAATGTATAAAGTAGCTGTTCTTTAATTTCCATACTGACGGACTGATTTTTGTTTGTTTGCATAGGAATTTGCGTCATGTCGGAACTGTGTGTATTGTTTATATACATCGCGGACGCTTATTTTATGAGAAAATTTCATACCTACATGTGTATGTGATAATAATGAAACGTCTACATCTAAGCCTACAGCCGGTCTTTGCTTATTATATATAAGATTTTATCAATGTTTGCTTCAAGTAGATAACTCGATAGTATCACCAATAAAAGAATATATAAAATACATTTTAACTTTTTTCTCTTGTCAGTTTTAATACTGATAGTTTTATACGAATGGTTAATATATATTTAAATTATCAAAGTGTTTTCACTGAGAATTATAACATAAATAATTTAAAAGTAGAGCCGTTAACCTTTAGTTGACAGAAGTAATGGATTCATAAATGCAGTCATAATAAAACTACCATAGATAAAACTTTTCGCAAGCTTAATATCGTAGAATCTCGCAGAGTTTGCTGCCCCTAATATTGCCAATATCCGACACCGTAACGAAAATCTTATAAGAAACCACCACACGCAGCATCCACGCCTTCATAAACGCACCCTTTCCATACTACCCCCATCCCTGCCCAGTGATTGCATCCATTACCCCGAGTCAGTTTTACCGGATCTACCCTTAGCGGAGATATCTTCTTGGCTTACCTATGTACTACGTACCCTCCGATCACCTCCCCACAGGCTTAGTGATCTCAAAACCTTCGCTTGTCTTATCTACGTGCACGGTAGGGTCGTAGCACAACCTTATAAAGTTCCATGGATAAAAGATGATTTTAACTACTGTGAATAGCTTGAATAGTCATTTTTTTTACTTATTTTAAATATTCTTTTTTTATTGAGGAAATTATTGTATCTCATTAATTCTATGTGATATTCAACTGTGATTTGTGGTTGAATTTTATGTACGTATTTATGTAATACATCGAAATAAACTTTAATTTAATTTAATGTTTATTTTTATGTTTATGCCAGAATTTATGAACAAACTTCAAATTATTTATTGTAAAATATTCGTAAATTTTTCACAGTGAAACCAGTCACAATTGTAAAATATAATAAGGAATGTGCACTATAGCACATTTTTTCTAACGAATTTCAAGAATACCCGAATAAAGCGTTTTGTTTATCAAATGTCACACCCTCCACCAATCAATGCATGCTTTAAAAGCTCAAAATCATCGAAAACTAATTAAACCATGGGTGGGCAATGCGATCTAAATTGTTTTGCAGCTAATAGTCGGTCTCAAATATAATATGAGAATTCATTTCAATTTCGTATAACAAACTTTTTTGACTGTCGTAACCGAGTGGTCAACGCTCTTGCATTTGATATTTTTAGTCGCAGTGTACAAGGGCACTCGAGTAAGGACCAATTTTTAAATTTATTTTACTAACTAGAAGTTCTTTTCTTAGACCCTCATCCTTTCCAAAGAAGCGAGGGAATGACTGAATAGCAACCAGTACTCGTTAAAACCACTTTTTTGTTGAGACGAAATTATATAAAATATCTGTATATTCCGTATGCTCTACGTTGGGAGCGGACATGTTTGTAAAATAATCTAAGAATTCATTTTTTTATAAGAATAGAAAAGAAACGGTTTTTAGATTCTATTTGGCAAAAATTGATTTACGAAATCATCAAAAAATTCGTATATGCAGTTTTACTTAATTTATTACAGTTGGCCAACCCTTAGTTAGCTTGAAGACACTTTAGTAATGTGCGATGCAATATTTATTTCATTTATTCTTAAAGCGCTGGAAGAAAGCAGAACTTAAGAGCTCTCATTGCATTTCAGGTCTTTAGTGTCTTTATATAAATATTGCAATATACAAAATATGCCATAATGTTTATTGCAAATGATAACATCATCACCAAGGCACTAACAATGGAAATTTGTATTTAACACTATCAAAAATATTCATTTGAATAATTTAAATTTAAATTTAATTATGAAGACTAATTTTTCGTACTCATAATGACTCGATACCTTAGTTCCAATAACAAGTCAACAAGCATAGTTCTGAGATAATTTGGAAACAAAATTTAGCGTAGGTGTAATCTTTTACACCACATCTTATTTTTTTAGATTTTAATTAAATTGTAGGATTATTAAAAATCTTATGTATAATAAATAGCCCATACCGCTTTGTAGACGTTTTATTATTATCACATATCACATGTAGGTATGAAATTTTCTCATGACCTAAGCATCCGCAGTGTATGTAAAATACAATTTTACGCAATGCACACACAGTTTCGACGTACAAGCTACTTTAGTCATTCAGTATTTCAATTTCAATACCATCATCTATGAAGGGTACGGTTACTAGTATAGTAATAATTTTGTATATACAATTTTGTTTTTTCTCATATTAATAGGAATTTTCAGAGGTTTTCACAGGGTTTTCGTAGTTGATACAGTTAGGATCTAAAGTAATAATAGCTACTGCCATTATAAAGTAATCACAGATTACCACTTGTCAAATTTTGGAACTGGTAGATATCGGTATTCTAAGCATTCTCTCATAATTTTACACTTTGGAACTGAGATATCGATATGAAGCATGCAAAACTGGGAATTAGTTTATTAGCAATTTTTTTGTTTAGTATCTGTTTTCTTTTCCCACATTCAGTATGCTAATTACTGACTTACTTTATATTCTGAAAGCTTTGATCAGAGATAACAATTAATAAAAACCCTTTACAACTACTGTTTGTGGGAATTCAGTAAAAGATGTTGTATTCTTTGAGAAGACTCCCGGATCGAAGAGAGGCGAGCGGCTGGTTATCCGGAGTCCTGGAAGGGCTGATCTCAGACTAACACCATTTCATATCCGGTTCAAAACTTATTTATTTTCCATTCAAGATGCAGTGGTTTAACATTCCACAAATATATAAATCTTAACACATAAAATTGATTCTACATTTACATTTACTTAGCAACTGAATTTACTTTAAGTTATACTACAAATGACACAACGGATTTAAAAAAAGTCCTATGCAAATCAAAAAAAAAAAAAAAAAACAAACAATTCACATCGTCACGTCACCTTCGCCGCGACGAGACGTCGCTCGTCCGGCTCGGCAGATCGTAATCGACTGTCTACAAATACTTAAAAAAAACCTCCCTGCACCGTCGGAGCTACCTTTTTTTCCGTAAAAATGGACTCGTCCAACGGACGTACCAGACGGCAACTAAACGCCTGGCAACAAGAAAGAGCCTATTCTCTGAAATATTGCTGTTGCCTCTGGGTGATTTCAGTTCCGGACATTAATGACACTCATACTTAAGAAAAACCAGGGTGTGTCATCTTATTTGGAACAGCTTGTAATGTGTCTAACTAACTTACGAGAGTTACTCGAAGGTGAGCGTATACATGTTCTGTCTTAATTCATTTGACTGTATGTTAGAAGTTGTTGTGTAATAGAATCATATTCTCTTTGAGGTTTTTTTCATATGAAACACTATGTAGAATAATGAGATAAATTGAATTATTTTCATATCGAATATCTTTCAGCTGCTTGAAATTAAATACGGTATTAGAAGTGGGTTGAAGTTGCATGATAGTTCAGCTGTAATTACAGTTTGTGCGATATATGCTTACTCGTATTTAACAAGCAAAGGTATTTTTAATGCCTGGGAGTTAGATGGTTTCGAAATATTCATGGGGTTGTAATCTAGCATGTAATACCGAGAGTAGCCGAACCCATCCGGAAAATGGTATACCACAAAATTATTCCGATCATCAAACTTACAAACCCTGCCCTGGCTGTTTGAACGAGCACGTTCACAGTTCAAACGAATAACTAAAGAGAAAACGGACTTTTGACTCAGTCCACGATTAATAGACCGATGCCCGTACACCTGTATAAATTTTCAGCTTGTTATAATTAGTGTATTTTAAAATAAAACTTAATAATAACTGGTATTCGTGTGAGTTTATGAGTTTGGCAAACCTGTCATTGCTTATTATACAATATGTAGTAAATGAAAAAATGTAAAAACATTGCTCATTGATGTCTGATCGCAATAATTTATTTTTTATGGTATATTTTTGTGTTTTTTTGTATGTTTTCATATTATAAAAAAATGTATATGTCTGACGAATTTTGCTAATAATTTCCAAATAAAACTCGTTCGTCAAAAAAAATCTTCTACGTGATGTTCTATACAAATTTTCATAGTTGTATTTTAAAAGATCCACATTATGTTAATTTAGTTTATGTTTAAAAACAATGTGTTTGAAGAAAACAAATCGAAATATGAATCTTCATAATGCATATTTGTTTTTTGTGATATAAATTAATATTTCATATTAATGTTCTCGTCGGTGTCTGTGGCGCAGTTGGTAGCGTTGTGAGCTACGGCTACGGATATCTCGGGTTCAATTCCCAGTGCGAACAGTTTTCACAAATTGATATTTCAATCAATTTATGAATTTCTGTTCGTAGTCTGAGTGTTTGTGTTATCTGAATCTTCTTTCTGATCCACCCATCCTATCCTCACGGGGCGTAGCGAGAGCGATTAGCTAACCACTAGTCCTGTTCTAGCTGAATCCTTCTATCCCTACTTTCTTTGATAAAGACAGGTTGAGCAACTGAGAAACGAACAGTTATCATTAAAAATCTATTGATATACCACTATTAGGAGACCATATTGCAAAAATGATATCTGCACAACTTTAAGAAATACATATTTTATTTTTATGAGTTTATTTAGGAATTACTGAGTAATGAAAAAGCTTGCCTTTCAGATACCTATCACTACGTGATGTTAACCATTCAAAAATAATCAAGAATCTCTCAACATAGTGCAAAGTAAACAGATTCTTAGGCAAAATGAGTCTCAGGCATAGAACGCGGCGATACCAAGTTGTCGTCTCCGTGGTATCAGCAAACCGTATCCAACTTGCTATCTAACACGGACCGTTATATTAGCTACTTAATATAAAACGGATGTCTCGTGCCACGGCGGAAGCCATTAGGGGTCCTGGCGGGGAGTCGTGGTGTCTGTAGTGTTGCCACATCAACAACGTACATTATTATTATAAGATGAAAAAATAAATTACTTAAAAAATAAATATTTTTGAGAAAACATTAGTTTTATTATTGTGACAAGACATACAGGTTGTCACGACTTACGACCGAGATACATTCCTGAACTTTGGTCGGAAGTCGAATCGGTCGTAAGTCGAATTCCTCACAAAATAATAAAATTAAATATTTTTCAGTTCATGTCAGTTTTAGTGGCGTCAATTTCAATTGTGTAAGTGCAACCAAAAATGGTACGGATACATTTTAACACACCAGAGCATTCTTTTCAAATCTTATATTGTAGCTGTGAAGCGATAATAACAACATTAACGCAAATTGGCGTAAAAAACACAGAATAAAACGTTGTGAGCACTATTTTAGTATTTTCTTTTTAAAACAAGTGGATAAAATAAGGCTATGCCTGCAAGAATTGCGTTGAAATTCTTTTCTGATTACAATATTGTTTAACTTTAGAAATAAATAAGTTCAGCGTCCGTGGCGCAGTTGCTAGCATCGTTAGCTATGGCTACGGACGGATGTCTCGGGTTCAAATCCCGGTGCGGACGGTTTTCATAAATTGATCTTTCAATCGCCTTATGGATTTCTGTTCGTAGTCTGAATGTTTCTAAAAAATTACCTCCCACCCATCCGATCCTCACGACAGTGATTAGCTAACCACTAGTCCTGCCCTAGCCCTATCCTTCTATCCCTACTTTCTTCAAAAAAAGAGAGCTTGAACAACTGAATAACAAGCAGTTCTCATAGAAAAAATCTGTTGAGATACCTCCATTAGGAGACCATATGCTCCATGCTGGGAGCGGACATGGATACAAAAACATTCAAAAAACATCGAAAATAAATAAATCATCCACCCTTTTTTTTTGAGGCGGTATTGTAATAGTAAAATTCATAAAATTTTGTATTTCTTAAAATTTTTCGTGGAGGAGACGGAAATATTTTAACTACATTAAACTTGATTCAAGTACTGACAAATTAACTCGCTTTGTGCACATGAATGCCTGAAGATGCCGAAAGGCAAAACCCGGGTCGTTAGTGATGAAATTAAAATGTACAAAATCTGAGCAATTGAAGCACCCTCGGTCGATATCTTAAATTATTCATTATCTGTCATTAATAGAACACCAAATTGCTTCATTCATAGTTATAGATAATACATTGGAAGGTATTTTCATCACGTAAATCTAAAATTGCATCTAATGGAAAGAAAGTTATATATTTAATTGAATATTTATAATCTTTCTTGGCGAAAGTATAAAACTCTTATTTTGTATTTAATTCCATGTATTTTTTGTAACATGACTGATCCGATAACATTTTCTTTTTTTCTTTCCCAAATACATTTATTATATTTGACATGACAACACTGTTTTCAAGATGGCTGATTCTGCGATGTATCTGAGATGAATGCAAATCGGTTAGAGACAGAGGCAGCGTAAGATGGAATGATGTTCACATCACTAATGTAACGATTATGTAGAAGATAGAAGCGTTCCCTTGCATTGACACGATGGTGAAATTAGACAAACTAGGTGTGAGAGTATAATGCAAGTGGAATAGCAAGTTACTTATTTAATACAGCGTCAGTCTAAAGTGTTAAGGTTGTAACTCCATGAACTATAAACGTCATAGAAGACTGTTAATACTTAATTACTTTGCTGTGATGTGCAACTGAAAAGTTGCAAACATTGAGCAAAGGGTTATAAATAATTCCACTTTGTGTGAGATAGTACTCGTTTGGTACACTTGAACTTTTATTTCGATAGTTTTCACTATGAATTACATAGTATTAACTTAGTACACTCAAAATTTGATTTTAATAGTTTCCACTTAGTCACGAATTCTTTTAACAAAGTTAGTTAAGTTGTAGTAGGTTATGTTAGGGTTGGTCTGGTTTAGTTTATGTAATGTATTCTAAAGCGTGGAGCAAAGGCAATGTAGGCGGCCTAGTTGACATTTAGTTCCATCTTCGTGCAACTATCGATTTCAAAGTATGAGTATTGAGTGAAAACTATTTCATATATGTGAAAATATTTTTTCGAAAGTGTAATATATTTCTTCAATGTTTAAATATATTTTATTGTGTGGGATCACTTTATTTTTATTGAAAGAATTTGTTTTTTGTGAAATGTATTTCTTATAAGTGAAAATTATTTTTATGAAAGTGAATATGATCTAAACACACGTGCATTTAATTGCAAGCATTGGGCAAATTGCAATGAAGCGATTGTCATTAATATTTGATTTAACATTTATCATAGAGAAAACAAAGTAACGTATTTTTAGATCTTCAACAATTATCAAACCATGTTATAACAATATGAAAATCAACAGCATCGGATAGTGACATTTGGGATAAAATGTATTTTTTTTTTTAATTCCATCATATTATTAAATTATTTAAATATTACAATTTAGGAATTACTAGGATTACACTCTTCTTCATATTAATATAATTTATCACAGATTATTAATTTTTTTTTGTAAAATCAGCTTTCAATGTTGAGCGTTTTTTCTATGAGAACTGCTTTTTACTCAGATGCTCAACCTATTTTGTTCGAATAGAGTAGGGACGGGATAATAGGGCCATTGGTTAGCTAATTGCTCTCACTACGCCCCATTTTTAGGATTGACTGTGTGGGAGAGAATTTTATACATCATAAAATTGATTAAATTACAAAAAATTTTAATTTTCAATAATTATTAGTTTGTTCATTATGACTTTAATATGAAGAATAAAGACTAGTGAAGAAAAAGTAATTTTTTCACATTTTTTTCCATCTCGGTTTTTCTATTTGTTTTTTTTTGTTAGTTAAACAATATGCGTGATATTTGTTGAAAAATGGTCAATAACTAAAACGCATAAATTAATATCAAAATAAATCAATTGTCGTTCAATGTGCAGTGCTCAACATGTGAATGATGAGTGAATGATGGTACTCTCCTCAAAAAAGAGAGGTATAGCAACTGAGTGACAAGCAGTTTTTATATAAAACTTTAGTTGAGATATCTCCATTATGAGTTCATACGTTTCATATTGGGAGAGGGTATAGTTTTTTAAACGGAAATGATATAAAAAGTTCAATTAAATACTGGGAAAAATGTGACGTTCTGCATGCATAAAGTAAAGGTATATTCTAATTCGCTCAATTAGGAAAAGAATTTAAGCATTTTTTATGGCTAGAGGACTGTTTCTTTTATTCAGTCAATAAAATGGTTTATCGGCCGTAAAAGTGAATCCGCACTACGCCATTAGCGAAAAGCGGATATCTGTGGGTTTACCTCGCGTTTGTATCCTTCACAAAGTAGGTACCACAACTACCTACCACCGCCATTTTCTCAAGCTGGAACATTAATTAACGAGGTAAGTTTCTGACTAAAACAAGAAAACGTCTGTTTCATTTACTGGAAATCAATAATGTTTTAGAAGTAATATAAATTTATGGCTCGAAAGCTTTATAGGAATTCTAGTGAGGTTAGAACAGACAGGTATTACTTACCTTGACACCAGCTTTCCCATTAATAAAAATAATTATTCCATATTTTATTAACTCATTGAGTTCTCACTAAATTGACTGATCTGTGAATGTGATAAAGCTTTTTTTTAAAAAATAATTTAAAAAAAAGTATCTGACACTACAGCTGACAGCCAATGTGCCAAATAGTTGAAAATTAGAACATCTTACGAGGTAAACTCGATTAGAATTTTTAAAAGTCATTCATGCCCAAGATCAGAAATTCAAATTGAAAAAGTCTAAATTTGATATTGACCTTGCTGGGAATTGAGCCAGGACCCACCTGATCGCTAGGGCAAACACTTACCACTAGATCACAAAGGCCGACATAGCGACTAGGGTGCTTGATGGAATTTCAATATAACATTTTGTGCATTTTTCAATTTTAATAAATAAATAAATACGTCGTAATAATTTCGTATTTAAATTTGGATTATTGAGATTTTGTACACTTCCATGTATTTTACAAAATCTCAATAATCCAAATTTAATATTGAAATTCCATCAAGCACCCTCAGTCGATGTCTTAAATTTCGTATTTACTTAACCATATATACAAAGAAACACCAATTTCAAAATTGAATTCAGAATAATCATATATACCTTTATTTCTAAACTCCCACGATGACTTTAAAACTCGATTGGGAAAATGATTACATACACAATTTCCAATCGAATCAGTACTAAAATTAATTCAGATATCATTGTAGTTCCAAGATTACATTTTTTCTTAATTTTTGGCTTATATCTAAACAAATAGTTTAAGTTAATCCGTGTATTTGAATGCTTGAAGATGGCAAAAGTCAAAACCTGGGTCGTTAGTCTCAGTACGTACGGTAATGGAAATGTACAAAAAGCTTGTTTATTCAGAAAATTATAGAATAAATCATATTTTTATGTATACGAAAAGGGACTCATTTGATTTTTACTAAAAAAACAACAAAAGGCTTAAGAGTCATTGTTAATTTGTAGTAGTAATTTGAATACACTATGAAACAAAATTTACTTTTAAATAGTGGTACTATACAATCATTCTGATCTTTTCCGTTTGTTATTTTCTATTTCAACATTAGTATTTCAAACACCAATATTCATATTAATTGTTTCAGTAGAATGAAGCAAAAGAAATCATTTACTAGAAAAAATTGTTTATTGAAATTAGAATGAAATTCTTTAATTTATAAATACAAATATGAAAAAAAGTTCTTTATATTTTAAATGTCTTTATTGTATTTATATGAACAATTTAATATCAATAACGAAACCTTATTCATTATCTTAGTTTCGATTCATTTAGCTGTAATGTACAAAAAAGGTCGATGGCGATATAAAAATGTCACATATAAAGAAAAGTTATTGTGCTCTCCATTTGTATTTTCTATTGAATCACTTTCCACTTCTTTTAGTCTGAGATCGCAAAACAATCTCACTTGACAGTGCGTCGAATATTGATTTTCATTCAAAAGTAATCTGCACTGTACACAAAGTGGAGCTTTTGAGAAAAGCTCTCGTCAATTCGGTCTGATTCTTTCGCCGGCCGCACTACTTCCTCCGTAATGGAGGGTAGCCTAAAACGGATAAGCTCGTTGAATAATCCTTGAGTATAAAACAAGAGCGGTGGAGGGATCATAGCTTAAATAAGTCTTGAACCGATTCCCTGGAGGTAAATGCCACAAACAGAACGTAACAGAAAAAAGATCCGTTTTGGAATTGAGAGACGTCCTTGTGAAATCAAAGATTCATTCTAGTCAGCAATTGACTAACAATGTAGTCTGAATACAAATTTACGTATCTATCAGCCAACAAACTAACTTTACTCTTTTTTTCCATAGTATTATTTATTTATCTGGCATATCAGTAATAAGAGTTTTTTAACATTATTTAAAATGAATATACATTATTTCTAAGTCTCCTGAATGATTCTTAGAATGCCACAATTCGATAGAATTCATTTGTATATCTATTCAATAGTTATTTTGTAATTCGACTATATGTTATTGGGATCACTCACAATTGAAGTAGTTTAATCAAATATTTACTTTTAAATATTGGACTAGATTATCGTCATCAGCAGTCTTCAACCTTTATTTTTTTATAGACGTCTTAACTATATACCTATTACTTTTTAAGAATAGATAGTCCTTCTTTGTCGTAAAATTTCAACAATCTAGATGTATATAATACAAAAAGTGTCACTGTCTTTTATCCGTATGAATTACGGAGCTTGTCACTTAAGCTATCACGTATCTTTGTGTATATTTAGCATGTTTCAATTCACACTCAATGAATATTATGAGAGCAATCATTGTTATTGTGGGCTGAATTAAACAATGAATTAGTTTTAGTAAATAAAGTCGTTTTAACTACGACATCATTGAATAGGTACCTGATAAATACAATCTTTAGCATACAATTAATAATTTATTTGTCACAGAGTTCGATAATTGGACTTTGAAACTGTAAGACATAGACACTTACGTTTAATCGTTCAGGACACTGAATGCCAAATGTTCAAAGGGCAACTAAGATCATCTGCGTAAGTATTATTTCCAAGAGCGAACCGAGCATTATCAAGTGCGGACTAGGGTCCTGCGTCGACCAACAGGATGTGATCTTAGCTTACATCCTAAAGTCATTACAAGTCGTTAGGTCCACAGCACGCTAGAGATCTGGTGGAGTAAGGGAAAATGTTTCCTTGGGAATTTTCCGGTATTGTTCAGGGCTATGCCACTTTTAAAACACCTTAGTAGATACTTAAATTGCTTACAGTTTCTGAATTCGTTTTTAAAATATTTTCTTTATATTATTAAAAAGTGACGAAATTAATACAAATAGAACAGTAAACAAATTAAATTGTTTTTAATGTAGGCGTTTATTTATTTTATAGAATACCTACAATATACTCATATCATATAAAAAATTTTATCTACTCTTAGTAAGTCTTTTGATAAGTCAGTTTTTAGTTAAATTAGGTTTTTTTTGCATATTTGGATATTTTTGTCTGTTACTTTAATCCGGGGAGGTACAGATTATTATTCCAAGTATGTATTGGATAATTTCTTAGAATTTTAAAATGAATATTTAAAAACCTAAGCGAACTAATTCGTTATTATTGTCAAATAATTGTCTAGAAGCTTATACTTAGATTGGGATCTAGTACGTCTTTGCGTTCACCTGTATACATTGACGTCAATTCTAGAAAATAAGTCAAACTAAAATATTTTTTTTACGCTAAATATTATGTGACTGTCGATTTATTTCCAAATATCAACCTTTTACAAATTTCCTTTTTTCATTTGAAGCAAATAATAAAACTAGTTTGACTGACAAAAATCACTGATAAATATGTGTCGTATCCATATGTGAAGAAATAGTAATCATTCAATATGAAAGTAAGAATAAACAATAGATAGAACAATACTTCGTCTTACATGTACGGCCAAAGGGTTGAGCACAAATATGGCTGCATGGTAGAGTATCAAAATAGATTGTGCTTAACATAAGCTGGTTATTATTGAGTTGCTCAACATCGTTTTTCAGTACTGATAAAAATAGTAGATTAATATACGCTTATGACTAGTTATTATACAAGCTTTTACTATTCCTTTCTTTATATTCCGTCATCCTTTTTGTGTTCTAAAAGTAAGAGATAAATTGAACAGACATTCAGGTTTTGGTAATTTCATTTCATGTTATTTTATCGGCTTAGATGTCGTTTTTCAATAAGTTAATATCACGAGATTAAAAAAATATCTAGGGGATTGGCCATTAATTCTATAAAAACTAATTGTATTGTAAAAGTATTTAGTTGTACAAGAATTATAAGATACGTTTGACAGCTATTTCTAATTAACGCCAGTAGAATTTGATATTTTTACATAAGTAGACTTCTGTTAAATAAATTCCAATTGAATGAATGCCGTTCAAAAAATTTGGTAGGCTTACAAGATAGAAACTCTATAAAAATAAAACACAATTTCTTTGTACAAATTGTGTTTTATTTTTTTTTAAATATAATGTCTTTCCACCAAGAATTGACAGTTAACACCTTAAAAGAGATATAAACTCGTCAAAAATTGATAAATCTTCACCGTAAAACTGAGTAGAGTGGAAAACTGTGGCGATCGAAAAATTATGTTTTATTTATATTTCCATATTTATTGTAGTTTTATAATATAGTTATTTGTGATTGACGAAGCTCAGTGCCATGCCGTAGAGCAACTATGTATATTACGAATAAAATAATGAAAATGTTTCTTTTAAACAATCCATGTATTACAAATGGAAAGAATGAGAAAATTGAAGCAATCTGTTAGGTTTTCCGCTGACTCCCACGGGAAAAGCTCAGCCCAAAGTGGCTGGAAAACTTTGCATGCGCAAATTGGTACGTCTTGATCTATTTTATTTTACGGCTTCTCACTGTGAAAGGAAAAACATGCGTGCCAAAGAATGTCAGCGTATTATCCCTGTATGCGAAAACAGAATTCTATACAGAAATAACTATGACTCCATACAGAATACCAGAAACCAATAAACATTCACAATATTAAACTAGTGTATTGCCTCTAATAGATTCCATATCACGTCTTAAGCAAGGATAATGCATACTGTTTTGACATTTATGTTCATAATGTAAAGTAAATAAAAAAACGATTTTAATTAAACAATTTATTTTTCGATGAATTTGGCGGTAACGCTGTGGAAATTCATTTTCAATATAAAATTAAATTTACACGTTTGTCACTAAATGTTACACGTCGTCTTTGAGGAGCATTTTCAGAGTAACTATATCGCAAGGATATTTATTTCTCAAGTGAACAGTGATTCTAATTATTTGATCATAATTTTCACGATGGCGATCAGAATTAAGCATATTATGTGAAATATTGAAAGACTTTTAAATAAATATATAAAAATACCTAATTGTACAATATTTAGTTCTTAAAGAATTATTCGATAAGATTGATAATAGACATTTCGCAGCCAAATCTTTGTCGGAGCAATTTATAAATAATTTGAGATGTCAACTGAGGATACTTGGTGGAATTTCAGTATCGGATTTTAATCGTTCAAATTTTGTACATATCAGTACGTTTTTTACGGAAAAAGACTCGGGTTTCGCCTTTCGGCATCTTCGGGCATTCGAGTACAAGGATGAACTCGAACTGACAGTTAGTAAATAGTTTATATCGTTTATATGTAAGTAAATTAAGAAAAAATATTATCACAAGTCTAGGAACTACATTGATATCGGAATTAATTTTAATACTGATTTGATAATAATGACGTTCAACCTTAATTGGAAACATAATTGCATAAACATCATAAAAACTGATTATTATTAAAATGTAATTGGGACAAAATATTACATAGGGATACCTACATTGCTTGGATAAATATAAAATGACGTATTATTGTGAAAATTAAATTATTTTGATTTATGATTATTTTGCGAACTCATCTCAAGTAAAGGATAGGTACAATAAAGAGAGTTGATATATTGATAAATACTTTGATATTTTTACCATATTACGATGAAGTTTTACCAAGTAAATACGTAAATACCAATGCCATAAATAGTTAATGTGACCTTTACCAAGAAAAATTTCAAGTTGTGTTTATACTCTAATATTTCGATATAAAATAAATAATGCGTTTACGAACACAAATGTACATTTTTGTCAACAGGACGAGGAAATTCATTCTTATTGGTAAAAAAGACAAACTGAGATAACTCAGAGGCGAAAGCTTCCCCGAGGACCAAAGACAAGGAAAGAAGCAACCCTAGAAAGAGAAAGCGACGTGTTGGAGTGCAAAATTATTTTTATTGTGAACATTTTTAGAGTAAACGTTGGAGGCCTCTATGCGGCAGAGAGCTTTTCAGGATGTATGAGGATCTTGGGACGACTGTATTAGATGACAGTGGAATGCACCCTTTTAAAAACTCGTAGGGAAGTGTTTTTAAATATATACCTAGGCAATCTGAATTGGTAGAGAAAATGAAGCTTAAAATTTTCAACTTGTATATTCAAATAAAATATTGATATGTTAATTTTACTTACAGTCGCAGCCTTTTGCCATGTTTGGTGATAGAGTTTTAGGTACAGAATTAGAACTTTAATTTAAATAAAAACATTGACATTATTTTCTAACGAACCTCATAACTCAAAAAAAGGTTGATGTTTTGTTTTCTAGACTATAAAATAACTTCACAAACTCACTATTCCTTAACGCTATTTCTCATCATCATCCAGTTTGGGTTATACAGCTTCTGTTAAAATGGTCCATAAGGGGAATATACGCTTTTTATAGGGAGAATGTATACCACTCACTCTTTTCTATCCTAAAAACAGTGTTTATCTAGAAGTACTAGTATATTGAGTCACTGAGTTCCTAATCACGCTCCTGGCTAAATAGCCAGGAGCGTGATTAGGATTAGCGTGAAAAATTTCAATAAAATAAGTTTTAAATGAACGTATGTGCTCTATCGATAGATCTATCGATTTTTCCAAGTTGTAAGCTAAAATTTCTTCCTATTTCGTTCCTTGTTCGAAATTATACATTTTCCCAAACTTGAAAATGTGGTTTTTTTTTGCAATACCTCGATCCTCGTTTTACACGGTCGATGTGCTCCGAAATAACGATAGTGTAAAAAAATATTTCACTTTTCCTTATACATAGGAAGAAACAAAATAACTTAAATTATTCTTAAAACTGTTATACTGCACATAACAGTTTTTTGGGAGCGTATTAAGTGATACAGTGACTCATATAACAAACTCTTTTTTAACTTTATTCTTATGTCCACCACAGTCTGCGAAGAAAAGCGGTTTTAACAACTGAATTTATTGTAACTTTGGTTTATTGCCCCGTTTTGGAATGAAACGTAATTTGTTGATAAAACTTTTCACCAAATATCTCAATCATTTAAAAAGTACAGAATTTCTAATATTCGCATTTAATAAGTATTTTTCATATTAAAAATAAATATAAATATCATTTTTCATTTAGCATTTATCAAGAGCACTTTATTCCTTTTTAACACCTCTAAGCCGAGGAGTAATTAAAATGAGCGTTCAACATTTTAAATTAAAGAGCTTTTAAATGGATATTAATATCATGGCAACTTCCACATAAAATACTATGAATTACTATTACTGAGTAATTATAACTAAGTGATGAATAATTAATGAAACATTATTGTACTAGAAAACAGTTTATATTCAAGAACGTGTAAATACATTTTAACATGTTCCTCGTCGTCGTTATTAAACGATTAAATATTAGTAACATAAATTATACAAACCATGCTTATAACTGTATATTTATTAACGTATAGAAGATTTATTTATTTAATATACTATCAATTAACGATCTTAGGTATTTTTAATGTGGATCAGAAATCATATCGATACTTCAGTCCCAAAGTTTAACAAGTCCAAAATTGGCAGCTTTGAGTTAAGTATGAGAAAATGCTTAGAATACTAACATCTACCAGTTCTAAACGGTAATAAATGGTAATCGGTAGTTATTTTAGAATGATATCGGTTATTATTACTTTAAATTCAAACTGTAACAACTAGGAAAACCCTTAAAAATAATTATGTTTATACTGTTATAAATATATTGATTGAATTGGCATTTACTTGGTAGAACTCCATTATAATAAGATAAAAAACAAAGTATTTAGTTCTACAAAACTTTTATCAGGCAGTTGATAGCTATTTCGGGTTTACGCCATTGTATCAACGCCACGATATCAACTACCTGATAAAATTTTTGCGAACTAAATACTTTGTTATTTTATCCTATTGTTATAAATATACTTATGTTTTACATACATAATACTAGAATTTTGTTCAAAACTACAAAAATTAGATGTACAGAAAAAATAATGCACAAAATCTTGTTTCTTAATTATCTCAGAACTATGCTTTTTGAGTTACACTTTGGAACTGAGGTATCGATATAAAATAAAGCATTTTCTAATACATTTCAAATATAAGGATGATGTATCTTTCAATGTTTACAACAATTGTGTTTATACTGTAGATAATTGTGCGAAAATATTAAGAATCAAAAAAATGATTGGTAAATTCTTTACTATTGAATAAATATAATAATAAAGTTACGAATTACGAGCTCTAAATCATTGTTTAAAATCATGTTTTGAAAGGGATACGATGACCTAGATTTTACGAGATTAATTAAAGTAGTGAAAGCTTTTCAAACAAATAATGGTAGTGCAAAACAAAGGTTTTAGAAAGGTATTAGATAGGCTTTCAATCAATAGTTGATTGGAAGTGGAAGAAGATTGGCGCCATTAAATAATTATTGGTGCCTTGGTGCTTATATAAAATATAACTCAGAGTTTTTCAAATATTCTGTTGAACATTTATTCAACATTTTTTTTTTTTACAAAAAATGAGTTTAATTATTCGCAGTTGAAACAAAAACAAATTTATTTCCTTTCCTCTCAAAAATCAAAAAAATATTTTTCGAATTCGATATATCTAAAATTGTTCTTACATAAAACATTTCTTAATAAGCAATTATTTTTATATGTGTAATTTAAAAGTTATTATTTGTTATTAGTGTTTCAAAACTTCAAACTCCCCTGCCCTTTCTTCTGAGTGGTGGTGTTCTATAACATCATTAGACCGTTTATAAAACGGAATCTATAAAAGACGCTGAAATATCCAAGAGAACAAACAGATATTCTGGTGACAAGGTATACTGGAGATGTCACATTGTGTTCATATACCCCGTATAGGTAGAGGATATACTATTTGAATGAAAATAAAAAATATAATTCAATATTATTTGCCTGCCATCAAAATGAAATAAAAGTAAAGAGCTTGATAATACATACTTTATACTTCGATCTTACTTACTACTTAAATTTTATGGTAAACTAAAACTATGTTACACTGGTTCTTGGGTTGTTAAAAGTTATTTACTTGAAAAAAATAATTGATTACCAGCATTCATTGGCTTCGGTGGGGGGAACGGGGGAGTTAAGTTGTTTTTGTAGGAGTTAAATCCCTGTGGAGTTCCAGAAAGGACTAATTGATTTCCAAATAGCGCAGACATTAGTAAACTTAATATAACTAAAGCCAGACTTGCCGGAATAAACACTACACACAATAGTTTTAGTGAACGAATTTATTTAGACTATATGATTTTCATTTATATTCTTTAAGGTATATTTGTTGAAATACTTGATGAAATTCGCCAAATAAATTGTAAATATTAATACTCAAATATTTTCAAAAACGATTAAAATTATTATAGCAACAGATAGAACAAAAACACCCATCGATCATACATAAAACATATTTTTTTTTATAAAAAAATGCACTGGTTTCACTAACCAAATGAATATTTTAACCCGATTACCATTGGATAATTTATGGTAATGTAATTACTTATCGATTTAAGCATTTCAAGTTTTGTTATGTCCCAATGTAAAGCATATGAAATACTAATAGTGTTTATCCAAACATAAGTTTTTCGAGAACTGTTTTTTACTCAATTGCTCAACGTCTCTTTTTTCGTCATCGAGTAGGGATAGAAATAAAAAGCCAGAACAAGACGAGTGATTATCTAACTGCTCTACAGACATCAAACACAAATCCATAAATCGACTAAAAAATCAATTTATAAAACTGTCCGTACTGGGATTCGAGCCCGTGAGCACCGAAACCGAAGCCAACGACGTTAACAACTCGACCACGTTCCTTTGAAATACATTATTAGAGAGTTTACGAGAATTACTGTTTTTTTAACTAAGCCATATTTTTACAGACGTAAATCAACATTTGGTTTACACAAAAGTATATTTATTCATGTGCATAAATTTTCACAATCATAGTAAGCAATCGTACAGTACGCACTGAAATTTGATATGGCATTAGGTAGTTAGATCTGTCTTAGACCCACATTCGAGTCTGTTTCTGACAGCAAAGCCCTGTGGTGAAATATTTGCCCTATTGTGAACAGATACACATTTCTGAGTCCCTATGAATATACCTATTACACGTCAGTCCTAATTTGATATGTCTCTGTAATATAGAGTCGAAATTGAATTTTCCATTTAATTTTTTATAATAATATCTATGACATATCTACATTTAACTTAAGTACCCAAGAAACGTTTATGTAACAAGCCTTACAAAAAAAATTGTGCTACTGAAAGACAGTCGGAACTACACATGGCAAAAGTGGAAAAAACTGTTTTTTTTTCCAAATTTATTTTTCTCAAATTTAATGCAAATTAAACATTTTTGTTGACAAGAGGCGCTTAAAATCAAAAACCGATGTATTCAGTTTTTTTACATCGTAGGTATTGTATTTACAATTTTTTAAAAAAAAGGAACTATTAAACTTATCAGTTTCTGCATTTATTTAAACATTTTATCGTATGCATTTTTCATGTTTTATTAGTAATTAGTCATTAGGCATTGTGTGAAATGACTCATAGTATATGTAAGTTTTTTGTCGATTTTGACAAAATTTGGACTTATCGGGTTTTAATTTTAAGTGCCTCATATCTTTTCAACTTTGATAGCAATAAACTTAATCAAATCTGATAGCAATAAACTTAATCCAATAAATTGTAATGATTTTATTTCAAAGACCGACAATTAGCCGCCTCTTCCAGGAAATGAGATATAAAATAGTTTTTCAATATATTGTTCATCTATGACGTATATGATAACCTGGAAACAACAAAACTGATTAACTGTTGAACAGTTATCCTGGAGACGGCTGCCACATGCTCCACACAGCTTGCGGATATAGCCGAAAATAAATAAAAACACGTACGAAATGTACAAATGTAGAAAACTGTTCGCTTAAAAATGTCAACAATGCATGTATATAAAAATAACAGTTAATCTATACCTGTCTTTTTTTTAAGTAAGACTTTATTCTGACGAATAATTTTTAATACTTTGGTACATTGGATTAGGGCATCCAATCCCGGATCCCTTTTCAGATCCCGGGATTGAAAAAAAGCCAGGTTTTCATGTTTGAAATTGTCAAAAAAAATTGTGGATAATATTTACCACGATAAACCGTGTAAATGAAGCCACGGAAAAAATATAAAAATCTTCATACAAAATAAAACCCCGTGAAAAGGGATTTGCAGTTCATACAAAATAAGAGGATAGGTAGGCATGTTCCTAAAAACGCATAAAAGAACATAATACCTAGGTACGAGGCACGTGCGGTGGTTTTATCTCTTTCTCGCTCAATCACATGAAAAGTGAAGGTGCAAGCGAGATGCAAGGGCATGTGGCGCATGCTCTTGTATCCTTCTTGCTCATAACCAAATTAGGTTTTGCGATAGAGATAGTGATAATTCGTGTAATAATAAATAGTGATTGAAAGATCAATCTATGGAAACCGTCCGCACCGAGAATTGAACCCGAGACATCCGTAGCCGTAGCCGGCGACGCTACCAACTGCGCCACGGACGCCGACAGGTAGCTATACGATGATTTTATTTATTAACTAGGTATCTGTATATAAATACAAAATATAATACAAAATTATAATAATTGTGAACACGTGCAATCACACAAAAGATGTTTGTAAAATATGTAGGTACCTAGGTATCGTCATAATTATGCAAAAAGTATTTGCAAACAGAATCTTGCACGTTTATTTTCTTCGACTGTTTTGTATTTTTATTAATCGGTACTTAAAAACATGTAAGAGTTTTAAAATGACAAAAAGCTTCACTTCTAAATATAGAATAGTGGTCAATTGTTCTTTGTAGATAATACAAAAAAACAAGAAATTGTCTGTTCCTGTCCACTCGCGAAATATGAGTGTGAGAGAGAAGACAACACATATATCAATTATGTTTAAAATATATAAATATAACATACCTAGTTATTCGCCCGCCGGAAACTTTGTTCGTTATAGTTAATCGGGTAATCATTTGCATTTTATATTTTATAGTTCATCGGATACGAATTTGCATTTTAATATAAATTATTTTTAACTATTTTATAACGTATCCTGAAATCCCGGTATTGGTATTAAGTCAATCCCGGGATTACAGGATTGACTAATTGCTCGGTATCCCGGAACCCGGGATTGGAAGTCCTACTTTGGATGTCACTTTAATGCTTTGGATGGCAAGAAAGCCAACGGCACGCGGTGCTCCCAAACTGTGACCCATCCAAGTACTATCCGCGCCCGATGTCGGTGATCGGACGAGAACCGGTGCTTTCAGCGTGGTATGGTCGTTGATGAATGTCTTTAGTTATTTTTCCTACTATTTCAATGCAATCCACACGTTGTAAAAATTGCGACCAGAATAATTATTAACCTCTGCACAATAATGATACTTTACTAAGAATAAATTACCAACAAGTCCATTATTAACTATGGAACCTTGGAAAGAATAAACGTATTTATTACGTGCTACTGTAGCTCAATAAGGATTACAATAATTAGTCCACGAACTTTTTGCTTAGATTTCGTACGCCTCAAGGAAAATTTTATTATTCGGTTCATATTTCGTGATAGTAATATTTCCGGATTTACCCAAAGACAATGCAATGCAAATGAGCCTCGGGACATTCCCTACTTTCGTACTTAATCAATTATTATCGCTCTGGTTATTTATTATTCCAATGTAAAGCGTGGAGGGAAATTTCGGTACGAAGCTGTTTACGATTGCCTGATAATTGTTTTCTGATTCAATTATGAAATAATTATGAACCCGGAAAGGATTCACACG
Source organism: Himalopsyche phryganea (assembly GCA_022494535.1). Lineage (NCBI taxonomy): Eukaryota > Metazoa > Arthropoda > Insecta > Trichoptera > Rhyacophilidae > Himalopsyche > Himalopsyche phryganea. The sequence continues at coordinate 1,776,624 of JAGVSL010000043.1, read as the reverse complement.
TGCAGGGCTCTCTTTGCCTAAGTAATTTGTACGCTTTTCATAATAAGGCTCTTCATTTATATTTTTATGCTAACGCAAAATAAGTGTTTAATGCCAATGTGTTTGTAAGTCAAATAAAGAATTGAGACATTTTGAAATATAGTGATGATCACTTTTAAAGTGTTCTTGTCAATTCTTGGTGGAAAGGTATTATATTTTTGAAATAAAAAACAATTTGTTTTGTTCTATTTCCACATTTGTACAATGATGAATACGGTTTCATTCATCGAGAGCAATTTACGTTGATAATACTCGTGGTGAGCAAGATAGGTCCTGATCATAATAAAAATGTGTATGTAGTAAAAAAATATTTTCTGTTTTTTAAATACAATAATACGATATTTTCTATGGATTCAGCGGTAACTTTTTGGAAGTTCATTTGTATATTAAAAACAATAATACGACATCAAATACACTTTATAAAACAGAAAGGAATCCATTTTGTTTCGATAGTAAGTTATGTATAATGTGGGGATGCATTGTGCATAAATATAAATATTTAAGATAACTGCAGAATTAATGTAGAGTGTCAAGTTAAATCCAAGGATCTTCGGTGTTTGGAACTGAAAATAAACTGCTTTGAGCAGAACTGCATGTAGTCAGATCCTTTAGGCCAGTGATGCACAACTGCGACCCAAAATAACAAGTAATAAGTAGTAAAATTATTAAATTGTTAAATTAAAAATAGTAAAATGCATATTTCGTGTATAATATATTATTATTTTCCAACACTCTTACCCTCCGCGGCCCGTGAAAAATTGGATAATGGATAATCTGGCCCTTCTCTCAAATAGGTTGTGCAACACTGCTTTAGGGGAAACAGTGATTTGTAGCGTTAAGAAATTTTCGATATCAGCACAAAATTATGTAAAAAAAGTATTATATCACATTACTATAGAACATCGACGAATACAAGAGGTACGGTGGTGTGATTTTGTCAGGAGGTCGGAGGTAATCGAACGGACGGATCAGTTTCTTATTACGTCAAAATTAAGGAAAGCGACGATGGACTTGGCTTGGTCATGTGCTGCGGTTGTCTCAAGGGAGTCTAAATCCTGTCTGTCTCTTTACCAACCCAATGAATTCTGTCACCCTGAAAGGCCACCAAGGACCATTCTTAAGATGTACTCGGCGTAACTACTAGACACAGGAATGACCTGGAAGGAAGCAATCAGATATTTGACAAATTATTGGTTGAGGCCTGAGACATTTTAGTATATATAATGTTAAAATACAATAAATTATACTTAATATTGACAAATTTACATTTTTTCTGTCACACAGTAATAATTCTTCTAATGAAATATTTTATTTATTAATTTAAACGTCATACTATAAAAAAAGACACTGCAAGAAGCATATATAAATATGTATATGGTATATTGCATTTGTCTGAACAATTTCGATTGCTTCTGATAAAAGTATTAAAATTCACAAAAGATGAAGAATTTCAATATCTACTTTTCTTTCTTGAAAGGGATTGCATCTAGTGTTTTTATTATATATCCCCAGATCAATATTTTTATACTGTATTTGCATCCATTCCTTGAAAATATCAGAACTATAAGCTTTGAACCTTTATCCACAAAATAGAAAACATAACCGTAAAACATTTAAACAAGTAGGTAAACATTTAAACTTGAAAGCCCGATATTGTTCCTCTTTTTGCCAAAGCTGTCCAATGACAAATGCCCTAGCCTCAAGGTAAGCTGGGTTGAACATTTGTTTTCTAGCTACAGACCTCCCCCATTTAAAGAATACATTTCGTGATATAAAGCATGGAAACATGAAAAAAAGTATCGCTCGTATGCCTATGACATATTAAACCATGGCCAGTGTTTGGTATCTTGTTAATTATGATAGGAAGCCCTTATTTAGAGTAATCTAAAATTCCACTATAATTCCAGTACTTTATTTTTTTACGAAAAGAGGTTTTCAGAAATATTTTTCTAAATTTGTATTTCTGAAAAATGTTTTTTTCTGTAATAATGATTATTATACTCTCCAGCAGATTATCATTTTTACTATTTTTATCAGCAGCGTTAAGATATATAAAAATGTCAATATTTATTTAATAAGCAAACTTACTGTACTATTTGGATCAATAAATAATAATAATTACATGAAATTTATTAGTATAAGTTAGTATATATGCATAAATTTATTGTAATTTTTGTAGAGCATCTGTGACGTATTTTGTTGTCCCACTGAAGCTTTATTATGTTTGGATTTTTTTTGTCCTTTAAAACTAAATTAAATTTTACTCATAAGGCAGTCCATCCGTCATAGATATATTTTTGAAGGTCAAATCCATATAATATTTTTTCAGTTTCATATTGAGCTTAAATTGTAGCTAGTTTATTATGATGCATATTGCATCTTGTTAAATTGACAGCAAATAAAACAACGTTTTTTCTCTTTATACCAATTCCTTAATAAAAACATTAATAATCACACATTTACTTTTTAATCTACTGCAAATTGTTAGTTGAAATATATACTCTTCAATGCTTACTATATAATAGTTTATTACATGCTCATATTAAAATCCTTGACTGTTTTCAATCGGATATTGGTGGTTCAGAATTTTTGCTTTGTAATGTTGATGATGATAACGGCAATTAAGCAATAATTTCTGCGAAACAAACCAAACACGCACTAAATTTTCGTTAGTCTGCTCTCCAGTGGACCGGTCATAGGGTCAGACCCATAAAAATAGTTAATCGAAACTCCAACCGACCATTAAAATTAAATACCAATTGAGAGACTAAAAAAAGGTTTCGGCAATAAAAACAAAACGAATACGTGTAAAGTTCCTTCGATGCGTTTGGGGTAACGCAAGGATTAATGTGCGATTAAGTTAATCCCTTGGTTCCCGTGTGTTCACTTGATCGCACTTGCCCTTTGGTCCAAATGCCACCATTAGGGCTGTCAAAACTTTACAATATTATGTTCCTCGATTATTTCTAACTCCTGTTGCTATAGTATGGCAATAACGTAGATTTCCAAAATCAATATACGTTTATTTTTATTGTACAGTTTAAATAACTATTGATCTACCATTATAACATAGCCACCGACAGATGTTGGAACTAAAATAGTCATTCTATGGTTTGTAGCTGTCAAACGTAAGTATACGAGTTTCACAAAAGTTTTTACAAGCAATACTGTAGAAATAAATCAGTTGTTTGCAATGTCAAGTGTTTCAAAAACAATTTGTATGAACGTGCCAAAGGTTATTCTAAAAGTTTGACAGTTCTTCGATGACGAAAAGCCTCAATAACTCGAATCAATCTTATGGCGGCCATGACAAGTAAAGTAGTTTAAAAAAAACACTCCTGTGACACTAGAACTCGCTTTAAATGGACAACTTATAACGGTCAATCTATAGGTACCAATATCTCTTCTAAGATAGCGGATAAGAACGCACATACATATAATAACAGCACTTACTTAGTTATAAAAGCGATACATTTATTGCTCTTAACTAAACAAGTAGTACTTATTTCTAACTGTTGAAAACCATTCACTTCACACAGAAATCTTGAACAAAATAAATAAGCTGGGGAAACTTTTCGTTGTACACATATTATATTTCCTTACTTGCAATTTATGAAATTGATGTGGTGTCAGTGAACAGTGCATGCATACCTGTAAAAATATCAACTTGCTTTGTTTTCAGTTTGAACTAAACTAAGTGTTTCTCAATATAATAAAGCTTTTGGTAATCTTACGCAGAGGTATCAATAAATTTCAACCATTCAGTTGTAAAATGAAGAAGAATAGAGAGATTTTTTTAAATATGAAAGAAAATCAACGATGTAACTGCAGAGGCTTTAAAACTGGATGTCATGAATTTCTTATTATTTAACCGACTCTATCAGTAAATCATTAAGGGCGAATTTTTTTCTAAAAATCCTTTTGGCAACCCTGTTAGTTTGTCGGTATCACGTGACCGCAATAAATCGCCGTGTGCGCCCTTTTGTTTATGACATTTATATATTTGGGCCAGGGGAAGTAAAAGTAGCAGTTATGGAGTCAACTCTTAGCCGCGAAAACAAACTCATAAACAAGACTGAGAGAGCATTGCGATTATTTGTCGCCGCTAAACATTATTGCCTCCTCACATAGTAGGTATGTTTTCCACTTTTATCAACCGTTTGACGAATAGTAACATTGAGAAAAAGGCTTCTAGGCAATAAAAGCCGCTACGTTACACTTCCATTTTTGGCAACAAACTCTTTTGAGCTTGGTATAAGTACATCTTCGTCTTTCTGGGAAATGTTGGAAATAGTAGTTTTGAGAATTCGATGGTAAATATTTGTATTTATTTTATAATTTCTTACTGTATTGATCAAATACCGTTTAAATTACTACTGTTGATGAATCACATGCACAACTGGCAATCAGATAAGTACAAATAAAAAAAAATGAATAACTCGAAACACTCTGTCTACTAAACGGGTTTTTACTAAAAATAATACGGAATTATAAGCAGATATTATATTTTATACAAAAAAATGATAACTTTGTTATTAAACTGGCTGTGTTACTAGGTGTAACACGTGTTTTGCCTGTTTGTACTTGCTCTATGATGTCGCACCTTGTAACACAACCATTGGAATAATTTTAATAATATATGAAAAATAAATTTCCACAAATTAACGGCTGAATCCATCAAAACTAGTCAATTTGCTATATGTATAAATATCAAAACACTGATGTTGTATTTAGTAAGACATTGCTAAAAGAAAGAGTTGATTTTTTTAAATTGAATTTATAAAAATAAACCGGTCAAGATCAAAAATATTCCATAGTTTTAATAATACCAGTATGGAATTGTTGGGATAATCATGTAATGCTGAAATTGTGAAGAATTTTCTAAATTTATCTTAATTTATTTAAAAAAGATGAATAGTATTATATTATAGAATAGCGAAAAATAATTTGAATTCTTGTAGGAAATTTAGATAGTTTTGTTATCTGTGTAAATATAGTACAGCTCATTATAAAATAAAAGAAAACTACACTTATGTTTTTAAAGGGATTTAGGCATTTTATAATAAATTATGTGATTGTATACTTTTTAATATCGTGTATTTACAATGAATAATATCAATAATGGATAATATTTTTTTTTTATTTGAACAGTTGTTTTTATGCTAAGACCTGTTGTGAGAGGTCATGCATTAAGACAATAGAAATTTTATAAAATAAAATTTTGAAGCAGAAATGAAAAATTCCAAAGAACATAATTAGAGGTCATTGCAAAAGCACAACATATTTATTTATTTAAAATTAGATAATATAAACTCGACGGGATTTTCCAACAAAGTCAAGCGAGAAGAAAATATAACTCAAATAACTATGCAAAAAAAATTATTTGATAAATTCATCTTGCCAGATATTTGTACTTGTCACTCAAACAAATAGTGAGGTCAGAATTGTTTCAATTTGAATGCATCTCCAAATTTTTGTATCAATTGCAGAATAAAATATGTTTAATTGGCTTTGCATAAATTATTTATTATTCCTTTATTAGCTTAATTTCGCCCTGGGTAAGATTCAAACTTTATTTTCATAAGGCAAAGGTCCAATAGATTCGAATAATGTACCATGTACCCCACACAAAAAAGCGTGTGCCTCTAGACTACTGCAGTTAGAATAGTCAACTGTAGATATCATAATGTTCTAATTTTGGTGCTTCCAATCAAAAATTAAACAAAATTTGTGTAATGGTGTACATTCCACCGTCACTGCAACACCCAGTCACCGGCGATAGATTCGGTTTTCAGATAATTATTTCAACTAATAGTATTGCCACCCCGTGCCTATCTGTGTCCGCCCACGACCATAATAAATGATGCCCACGCTAATAATAAAGCATACGGCTCAACACACAATCAAAGTCTATCAGATTTAGTCAATTAATTTCAATGCTTATTTCAGTCGTGCAAAATCTCATTTTCAATCAGTCGATAAAATGAGATAAAATGAAAAGTTCTCTTATTTTAAGTGAAAGGATACTTAAAGTAATCAGAACCTATTGCTTCTTTTAATAATAGTCACAATCATAGTTATTCAATTCAATTAGTTAGAATTATAATAAAGTTGGATTTATTTCTAGCGATTAGAAAAATTAAAATGTTTCATTTCGGAATGCGCGCTATAAATACTAGAGTAAATAGCAATGGCCGTTAGTTTAAGCAGATCAGTTTTCTCTCAAAAAAAAATTATTGACAGTTATTGATAAATTTAAGAACTTCCCTTTATAATTCTATTCGAAGTCATACTGAAAATTTACAACTCTCTGTTCCTAGTGATTTTCTGAAGTCTGACTTGGACACGAAATCCTTCTTTTTCTCAAATGTGAATTATTAATCATTCTATGTTGCTTCCTTGTCTTTCAGCAATCGGGGAAGGTGTGACTTAAAAAACAGCTGCAGAAGAATTTTGTGATGTCAGGCTCAGCAAGGATCCATGCAAGCTTGATAATACTACCGATATCTTTATCAGTGGGTAGTAGTGATGAGTTGGTTTCACAAGGAAAACACTGTCATACTGTGAATCCACTTCATATGTTCAGTGTCACTAATGGGTCATCAAGCAGAATGAGTGCACTCAGCAAGACTGAAGCCGTTTCCGACATAAGGCTATAAAGCAGGATATTGAACATATCCTATGGGAGTGTTATTGAATGTACAAAAAAATAGAAGAGTTGTTCAAGTTGGTCAAGCCTTTCATTCGACCGATCGGCCACGCTGACTTGGTGAGGCGTCATAGAAGCTTTTCGTTCATCTGGACGAATTGACTTTCTCCACATTTAAGTGCACGCCACTAAGTATTTGGTCAGTTGCTTCTAAAATACTCTCGATTGAGAAAAAACCTTATATAAGGTACAGGTTGGTTATGCCAGGTATCAAATTAAAGGATGGAATAGAAGTGGTGGATGGAGGACGGCAAGTAAGTAAGATGTTCAAATAAAATATAATCATAAATGTTCGTCCAATGAAAGATATTAGTGAAGACAGTATTGGTTGTAGCAGGCTGTAGTATAATTACGCCGCAGTAAAATTTTACATATTCATTTATTTAGAGGATGATTAACTTTACTAAAACGTATTATATCGATACGTGAAGACCAATTGTTTGTTAATTCTTAGTTTCCTGTTCTTAAGGTCAGTGAAAAGTCCTTCACACATTATAACAATATAAACAACAATGCGTTTTATATGTATGCATTCCATTGGCTCGCGGGCCGCACATTGTGTATGTCTAGTCTATTTTGAAGGCTGCCTGTTTAGTATTTAGGCTTGTTTGCGGCTCATCGTTTTGGTGCGGGCGGAAATCCTTTGACAATTTTCATTGTGTTTAAATATCACTTTGCGTTGTACATTTGGGCGCTTTGTTTGTCAAGCGCTGCTGTCATAATATTGTATCATGATAATTGTTTATCGTTTTGGTGTTTGACGTTCACTGCATGCTAGAAAAAATGCACCCGCTTGTCAAAACATTATCTAAATGGTGAAATATAGTTCGAATGTTATTGTCATCTTGCATAACATATTATTCTGAATACGATTGTATTAATAATTACTTCATTTGAGCACAAGCGCGTTCCAGGCATAGTATCAATTTCTGTTACTTGAAAGTATTATATAATAATAACAATGATAATACATTCAATTATTATTTTACATACAGAACAAAGAGTTATTTCAACTATCTTGCTAATTATAAATCATCATTATATTCTTGCTGTCAAAAGATATAGACTTAGGAAAACATTTATTAACTATTTAACCCAACCTACGATTTAAATGTGCTTAATTTTACAAATAAATCAATAATTTCACACTTAAAAAAAGCGTGACGCAGCTAGCGTTGCCACCCGTTTTATATTATATAACAGTGCCCTTGTAATTTATAAAAGAAATGTCCTCCCATTTAGAAAAAAGTTAATTTCTATTAAACTTACAACAATTATTTTATGAGGAAAAAATATAATCACTGCTGTAGCTAAATTTCAACATTATTAAAAATTAACTTGATTAAATGACTTGACATGGTTAAAACAAATCAATACCGATTGTATTAAATATCAATTTATTAAAAACTTGACTCTTATTTCTTCTTATATAATCACTTATACAAATCGTGTTTGTGTATTCACACTGTGAAAAAGTTCTGGAAAAAACTTATCAAAAAAATCTCTTTTTTAAGCAATAACACTGCCAAATATAGTGGCAAGAAAAGGCTATTGGCATTGCTAAAAACAATGGTTTTATAATTAAACAATGTAAGCAATGTTTTCTTTGTGTTTATTTACTCGATATTTCTCGTTGCCTTATTTGATGTTCAAATCCTATAAAACAAGCATGACAGTAAAGTTAAATCATATGTAAGACCTTAAATTCAAATAGCATATAAATATGAAAAAACAATTTATTACATTTGACCTTACCGATATAAGCACTCATGGAATTACTATAGTGAATTGCTTAATGGCTAAAACGTAAAAAACTTTTCTCATTTTAAAATAAGTACATATAAGTAACGTGTATTACTTGAAAATGAATTGATATATGGAATAAATAAAGCAGATAATTTCATATTAAACGTATAATTTAAAATGCAGATGAATTTTATTATTCCTTATTTGGGAGCACAATCAATATGTTCTATGGGTTCGATTCTTAGAGTTTAAAAGCAGTGCAAACAAGCAACATTGAATGCATATTTTTTGTCATAAATTGCAATCAACTGACGAGCCATTTTTTTTTTTATTTTGATGCACAGATTTAATCAACCGAATCGTCCCCCTTGTCGAAAAAAACTTGATTATGAATCGCAAACATGCAGTATGTAGCTCGAAAAGAATATTTATATTCTACAGTCATACGAAAATAATATATTCAATATTTAATTGATACTTTTCATAGTAAATGAGTTAGTGAGAATATGTAAGTTTTCTTTTAAAATCAATTGATGCTAAAGAAATGGATGTAGTATACAACAAAATTTTAATCGAAAAATCGCTAAGAAATAAATCTTTTTTTTTAAAGTCAAAAGCGTCAAAACATAATTGTTAGCACAAAAATTAGAATCGCATCTGTTTTATTAAATTTTTAAATCTAGACATACAGATTTAACAAATGGCATGACATGTGAATGCTAATTCACCGGATATTTACCGGTTTTTTTGAGTTATGAATGCAGTACGATAGATTTTAGGATGGTCTATCGTCTGAAAAAACAAGCTCAGACATATTTCATGTATTTTTTCGTAATATAAATAAACCAATATCAAAAGTCAATTTCGTTCACAGCTATTAGAAGCAAAAAACTATAATTAACCTTACCGTTGCCATATGTGCACCAAGATTGCCATACGAGTTGAAAACATTAATATTTTGCGTATTGGGTTTTTTATAAATTAATGATTTTAGCTATTTCTAGATAAAATAGTTATTTATTAAAATACAAATAATTAAGTTGTCGAATTCAATTTTTTTATGATTAATTTAATAAAATTACAAAACTCTGATGGCATTATTATTCCGAACTCAATGAAAGTGATAGCGATATATGAAATTCTGTATGCAAGAGTGACGCACGATATTTATTTGCTAAGTTGAGACAATCCAAAAAATAGCGTTAGTTAGAGGAAGAGAGGACTAGACGCCTAATGAAAGTGATAGCGATATATGAAATACTATACGAAAGAGTGACGCGCGATATATTATGCTGAGTTGAGACAAAGCGAGAAATGGTATTAGTTAGAGGGAAAGAGGACCAGATGCATCATAGTTTGTATTTATTTTTTATGCAGTGGCATGTGGTGGAGTTACTATCTCTATCGCACAGCCTCACTTGTATATGAGCAAGTAGGGTACAAGAGTATGCACCCGCAAACACTTGTATCTCACTCGCACCCTTCACTTTACATGGGATTGAGCGAGAAAGATAGAACGGCACGTCACGCGCTTGCTTGTGTTTGTAATCTGAATCAACTTCACAAGTTTACATTTGTAACGGACTGTATAAGACAGAAGCGAGACATGCCTGCAGCATATGTGACGTGCATTTTTCATGTCATCCATAGCTCGATTATATTACATGAAAATATGTTAATTGCAAACTCTAGATACAAAATAAAGTATGATATTTAAAAACAGAATAACCCTTTTAAAACGATCTATTATCTGTAAAAATAATCAATTACATCATGACCAATTCCAAGTGACACAGCCTATGTCAGCTACGGTTGAGAAATGGTGAGAAATATGGATCGTAAATATATCAATAACTCAAATTTAGATTTAGTCATTTTTTTTGATGACATACAATCGGATCAAAAATTAACCTATTGATTATTGAATGAATCAACAATTACTATTAACTTGAATATTATAACTATATTCATTTAAACAATAAAGCTTGAGCTTTTATTTGAATATTAACGAAATATGAGATCAACGATACTACATAGGTTAATCCACAAAAAAAAAACATTGCGATAGACTGTTGATCCTATTATCGTTCAAGTGGGGCTCTTGGCAAATCCCTTTGTACAAATATAATTAGATTTGCATTTATCCTGCAACTACAATAATAATTTAACTGAATGAAATACAGCGATGACATTTCAAAGGAATGAACGACCCTTTTATTTGGCGATGGAGTTTATCTTAATTTGATAGTCTTCAGACAGTCTGTAGACAAACGCATAAAAATGTCTGACTCAAATTTCATTTTTGCAAAGAAATAAATCAATTGAAAATATTTAGCTCTGCATTACATCAAAAAAAGAATTTAAAAATTTAAAATTTCAATTATTTTCTTAATTAACTCAACGAGTATTATGAAAAATTGAAAACTTTACATAGACAGAATATAAAAAATACAAATGGAGTATCACAGTATCAGATAAATCATATTTAATTATGATAGATGAGTTACAAAAAAAAGTATGCATAGAATAATTTTAATGAATTGAGTATAGACACATGAGCGAGTTATGGCAAAAAACATTTCAAATTAATAAATTGCCATTCTTTCCCCTGAAAAAACGTATTGTCAAATCTAACTATAATATTTTCACAATCAGGTGTTAACTGTCAGTCATTATTTGATAATTATCGTGATGGGTGAAACCGGTGTTGATCATTATAAAAATGATTTTTTCCGATTAATTTATGGATTTATGTTCGAAGGCATGTGTGTTTTTTATGTCTACAAACTAACTCCCACTCACCTGATCCTAAAAACGGGGCGTAGTGAGAGTGATTAGACAACCACGAGTCCTGTCTTAGTCCTATCATTCTATCCCTACCTCTTCGAAAAAGAGTCTAATGAACTCCACATGATGAAAATAAAAAATAATCATGTGTTAAACCAAAATAACAGTTACATATACGATGTGTATAGACAGAGAAATCATCATTTGAGAAAGTCCAAATCGAAGAGAGGCGAATGTTTGGTTATCAACGTCCGGGAGGTCTGGGGTGTCAAGCAAACACCATTTAAAATCCAGTTCATCTTTTATTTAATTAACGAAGATGCGGTGGTTTATTACACAAAATATCAGTAACACATAAAATTGAGTCTACATTTACATTTACTTAACACATGAATTTATCTTTAAGTTATAATGCAATTGACACAACAAGGATTTTAAATTAAGTCCAATTTCAAAACAATTTATAATCAGTTGCGACGCCGGCTGGCTTCGAGGGCCGCCTATGTCAAAACTAAAAATCAAACCTCAACCACTGTAGGTTGCACCCCTTGTTGTCTATAAAAGACCCGTCCAGCGGACGTGCCTCTTATAGGCCCTCGTCGGTTAGCAACCGATGACTTTTTAATGGCCATAAACCGTTTCGGCTAGTTAACATTAGTTAGAAATTATTCGGAGCATTGCGATATTAAAAGTGTTCGAATGCCGTTCTTGGATCACTCCAACCTGCCAAGAAACAAATAAATGGTAGCAAATATATCGAGGCGTGTTACATTGTGTTTTATTATTTCAATTCAATCAACAATTTTGAAATTCTAAAACATGATTAAATATTTTGACAAATTAATTCATCAAACCCTTATAAAATTAAAGTTTGCATCGGTATATTAGCCTTCGACTTGCACTTAGGGTCTACCCGTTACCTGTTTACGTCGCGTACAAGTAACTAACTTACGTTGTGCAAACTTCTAAAGTTTACTTTTCAATTATTATTGTGTCCACATTGCTTGTTAACAAAACGCAATATGTTTACAGCGGTTCAAAACATTTGGCGTGAAAACAATTGAAAATGATAAAAACATATTTATAAGGATTTTTTTTGGTTGGAATCGGCGGTAAATTTGTGGAAATTCATTTTACATATAAAATTAAAATTAATAAATAAGATGTGACACGTGTTTCGTGTCTTCAAGAAGCATCTTCAGACTATCTATATCGCAAGATTATTTATTTATAAGGTAAACACTTATTCTAATTCGTCACATAAATTTATTTCCCTCGGGATTTTTATCTGAGTAGATTAGTAATTAATTTTGTAATTAGTAGTGTTATGGTTATTAGTATTATTATTGTGTGTGGCTTACCATTGTCTCACTTCCAGTAGAAAGAAATTAAACCTTTGAAATACATAACCTTGCGATGTAGCTAGCCTCAAGATGAAGAAGGAAAACACGTGTCACATTTAGTAACACAGCCAGTGAGATAACTTTAGTTATCGATTTTAATGATATATATTTATCAGATTTTATTTCTTTGGTAAAAGGCAAAGAATAGCTATTTAAATTACTACAATACATATAAAAAAACCATGGTTTACTAAAATAATATGTAAGCGTGTATAAAGATTACTTTACCTTTTACTTTACTTAGGAAGGAAACCCACCCCCACCCTTTATTTTTAATGTAAAAATTAGAATCATTGCTTATCTTCAAAACAAATAAACTTGCAATATGGTTAGTCTGAAAGTGCTTCTTAAAGAGGCGAAATGCGTCACGTTAGTGATAAACAAAGTTATTAATTTTAATTATATATTAAAAATGATTTTCCACAAAGTTACCGCAGCATCCATAGAAAATATAATAAGATTATTTTTAATTTGAAGATATCAAAAAGAGCATGTAATCAATACTCAGTAAATATCACTTGATTCGCAAGTATATTTTTTCTTCTTTTTAATTAACTTCCCATACATATTATTGGTTTTGTTGATAAATTCCATTTTTCTCCTCTTACTTAAGTTTAGTTTTGTGTAAGACAACTTTTAAGAAATCAATATAAAAAAACTGTAGGAAAAAAATGATTTACTTAAGTCGAAGGATTCTTATCAACATCCGCACAATAGATATACAGTAAGTAGAATGAAAAGTTATCTATTAATTATTTTCGATCAACAAGTATTGTGAAAATTATGTACAATTATTGTTCTATTATAAAGAGCGCCAACATTTGTTTCATTCCAAAACGAATGTTGGAAAAGTCAATTGAAAAATATTATTATTATAGTATCATCTTTACGGACAATATAACTCGACGACGAGACAATGGCTTTTATCAGGCAGCGTCATCTAACGGGCGGGTGTGGTGGCGCGTTAGTGTTTCACAAACTCCGACGCCAAAGAGTGAAATAGAATTGCGGCGAGGAAATGATTATCTCGTTACTCCACAATGAGAGTGTGTTTTCGCTACGCCAAGTCTACCGCCAGAGACGTGCTCAAGATTTTGCATCACCTTTGACAAAAACTGCAACCGGAGGAAAACTGCAGTTAGTATATATGCAGTACGTATTATTATACGAAATTTAACTATGAAATCAAAAGAACTTAAGAAATCGGGTTGAAACTTAGACCCCTCCGATAGCATGATTGTCGACAACTCGATTTTCATTAAAATTTGCGTCTGCTTGATTACACGCTAAAATACTCTTGCGCTACATACCTCTGATTTTGTATGAGTATTGTAGCCCCGATAGCCCGTTTCTAGATAGCTCTCTTTACATATCCCGTGTTATCGGGGAGTCTACTGTAGTTCAAAAAAGATAGTAATATCTGTTATGTACAATAAATGCTACATTATTGAAAAATCAACGCTCAAAGTTCAGATAATGTATTATAAAGGTGACTGCCATTTTTAGAACTATTACAATGGATTGCAGATATATATTTTATTGATATTATGAAATAAAAACTGATAATTCATTGTCGTTTTGCCAAACAAAGGAAATTTGAAAAACTCGTTTTGAATTAATTGATGTTAAATATTTAATAGCTACTCACATAAAAATGAATTGTGTTTTATGTAACTGATAAATAATGAATGTACCTTAATTTTATTTGAAATACACTGTAACTGCGTTTCTGCTATGTGTGTGGTAAACCTAGTTATTTTTAAATATAGTTTAATTGCAATGAATTTGTGTTTGATTTTGATTACTTTAATATAGTCTTTATACTATAAGAGCTAAACAACAAGCATTGCGGTAAAAGCAGTGGTCTGAATGATAAATTTTACTGAAAGCTCTTTCCAAGCTATGGGGAAATTTTATCAAAAAATTGCTTGATAATAGCAGCAGTAACAATCTTTTATGACATGATTGTGAAGCCGTGTATACAGACCAAAAGATTTTTAAATTCTAGAATTGATTACCTTGTCATCGGAAAGTTATTAATGTCCTTATTGATAACTATTTTTCTTTATCAAACAATACTTTGGAATTATTGGAGAAATAAAATAAAGCAATAGATTAGGTGTTTAACCATTAGTACATACGCAATGCGCTTCACTGATAAATCGTAAAGTATGTAGAGACTGGAAAGGTTCTTGCGGTCTACGCCGTGTGCGCATTGCTACGATGAAAGGGAAGAAATGCCTCTACGGCAAGTAAAAGTTTTAAGTAAAGAAACTTGTTATATTTTACGACAAGGCACATCCACCAAAGAAACTTATCGCAAGATATGTAGATGTTTGGGCTCGGCAAATTCGCTCTCTTGAAGTAATAATATCACATACTAAAAATGCGAGAATGCAGTCAAATTATTAATTTCTGTTATACATACGGAAAGAAATTCAGACATTTCAGTTATAGAAAATTTCACGTTGGTTTGCCAAATTATAGTTTGAATATCATTTTCAATGGTAAATAATTAAATACTTATATATATTTTATACTTATGTCTATAAAATACACATATTTATGAAACTCATTATATTATATAATGCATTTCCAAAAACTTAAAACTAATCTTCATAAGACAATAATCCGTTAACAACCAGTTGTTAATGGATTGCTTACACATTTTTTCATCAACCATGAATTTAGAAAGCATTGTATTTTAAATGTAGTTTTTACGATGGGGTTGAATAGAGACATAAATAACAACCAAGATCTTTAAAACAAAATTAAATTACGAACCATAATCCTATTTGAGAATGGAGGTCAAACAGTTGATATTATATTACATTCCTATTTTTAAATCTTATTTGAATAATTACGTAGGGTGATGTGAATTTGTTTTTGATCAAAATATAAGTGTTACAAAAACCTGATAGTGACAATTTATTATATTTCGTCTAATATCTGCGATTTTTACGATAATCTATTCAAACAATATGAACATTAAAATGATTTCAAATGTTAAGCTTTCATATGGCAAACGTGTCGTATTCCAGAAACACCGCTGACACATTTTATATAAATACTTATATGTTATGTGGACACGAAACATTTCATATGGACACTCGGGCAAAAAGCACTACAAACAAACTCTCGGCATAAGCACTCGAAATAAAGCGGCCGAAGAGTTGAAAGAAGGGGCTGAAAATATAAGCCGAGAGTGTTTGGGCCAATGAAATATGGATTGACGCTAAAAAGTGAAATTTTAATTCATGCACTCTCATATTCAGAGCGCCCTTTTTAGGAATTACATAGGGTAACCAAATGAGTAAAAGCTAAATTAAATTAGCGTTTAGTACAATTTCATATGCGTTTATTTTATTTTTCTTGCCTAAGTATACTATTCTTGAAGTGAATGGTATTTTTAGAACCCATCCATCTGCTGAAACGAGGACCACTAACGAAGTATCCCCAAAGAATCTCTTTGAGAATTCATTGTTGTAAGAAAAAGGAGTAAAAGGCGTAGGATCAAGTAGTAAGCTAATCAGGATCTCGAAAAACCCGTTCGCAGGATCTGATGAGTAGATAGGATGACAACATTATGGGGCATCTATGCTTTTGGATACAAACAAACAATAATTAATGTTTGTATTCATTCTGGGATTCAACGTCTTGTGCACGTAACCGAGAAGGCTTTCGGAAAATCTAATCTGGCAACGTTGTTTGAAACAAAAGAACATGTGTGACTATTAGGAAAATGAATATAATAATATGGTCGTATTATTAATCAAAAATATGATACTCTCTCAAATCTTTCTTTATGTTTATCGGAAAATCCTTCGCTGTGTTTTTTTAACTTTTAAAACCTTAGCTATTGGTTAATCTATTTAGTTTGCATTTGTATAGACAGTGTAAGCTTTGCAAACATTTTTGATTATATTTCATAGCAAAATACAAACATGAAGTAGTTTTGTTATGTATTTTGTACAGCTAGTACCATCCAATGGTTTTGCAAAATATGTAAAAAAAAACTATCTAATCCGTTTTTTTTTATTTAAATTGAACTGTAAGCATGAAAAACATTACTAATACAATTTCATTCTTAACCGAATTGGTTTCCTCCATATTTTGAGATGCTGTGATGTTACAGGGGCTGATTGCAACCTGAAATGCCAAATTATTTCAATTCAAATATATTTTAAATAACAAATTATTTTGCAAATCTTTTTTTTTCTTCGAAAGAGGTTAGACAACTGAGTAGCAAGCAATTCTCTTGTAAAAACCTCCCTTGACATACCTTCATTAGCAGTGCATATGTTACACATTGAGAGTGGAAATGGTAAAAAAATATGTTTTGCAAATCTAAAATAATTATATTCAAAAAGCATAATATTATGTATGCACTATCTAAATGATTTGGTTTAGTTAGGCTTAAATAAATTTATGCTCAGATAAAGAAATAAAGAATGTTGAAAACTCCAAATGCGATTTACTTAGAACATGACTTTGGGATTGTGGCAGTGTTGTCCTAGGGGTGCGATGTACTATATATCGCCTCTTATGACAATAAATATTTGAACTGCAAGAGATAGCTTTTAAACGATTTCATACATTGGTTATAAGAACGCGTAATATACTTTGTGAAAATCAAATATTGCGGTTTTGCAATCATGTCCCGTTAGTATAGTTTCAAACGATGTGAACACCATCGCTTGATCGGTCACACACTTGTCGTGCGTACAGCTCAGGGGTTGAGTCGCCACGCAAAAGAGCATCATTACGTTCAGCTGTTCGGGGTATAAAGCCGCGAGTTGCGTGTTCCCTACTCTTGTAATGTTGGCTTGCCAAATCGCACCCGATATATGGAAGGGATAATGAGTGCAGCGCATGTTTAATCTGTTACCGTCGTGTATCGCTATGTATCCAGCATACACGAACATAGAAATACACTCGTGAAGTATATCGAAAGCATTTTCATGCGTAATTATTTCTGAGGGCCTGGTATATTGTGGCTTCAAAATTAATTTATGACTTTTAAGGTGTTAACTGTCAATTCTTGGTGGAAAGACATTATATTTTAAAAAATAAAACACAATTCATTTGTACTACTTCCACATATTTATAATGCTCAGGACCGGTTTCGGTCATCACGAGCATTATCAACTGATAAAAATACAAACATAACAGGCAAACAAACAAAAAAAAAAAATAATAATTTATGAATTGAATACGACTGATTTGATTTTTTTAAAAATCAGAACCATCTATTATTTCGATTTATGGATTTCTGTTTGTAGTCTGAGTGTTTATGAAGTCTAACACTAACTCCCACCCATCCAATCTACACGAAGCGTAGCGAGAGCGATATCCTAACCACTAGTCCAGTCCTAGCCCTATTCTTCTATCCCTACTTTCTTCGGAAAAATAGTGGTTGGGCAACTGAGTAACTAGCAGTTCTCATAGAAAAATTCAACACAATTCATTTGTACTACTTCCACATATTTATAATGATCAGGACCGGTTTCGCTCATCACGAGCATTATCAACTGATGATTATTGTGATTATCGTGACGATTATCGTTCGATATCGATTGGATTATCGATCGTATCGATGATTATCGTGACGAGCATTGTCGTGATGAGCGAAACCGGTTCTGATCATTATAAATATGTGGAAGTAGTACAAATGAATTGTGTTTTATTTTTTAAAATATAATATCTTTCCACCAAGAATTGACAGTTAACTCCTTAAAAGTGATAATACTTATAGGTAAGTAAAGTTTTGGGTTTAGAACGGGATTATTATAACAATAACCAATAGTTAAAATATTTGAAAAGTATGTTTTCTAAAACAATGATCCACAAACTTTCGATTTTGATTTATTATGTTGAACAAAAAAATACGTTTTTTTTTTCAAATTACATGAAACTTTAATTGCAGTGAATTTTGATAGTATAAATTATAATGATGTCTCATTTAATTTGAGAAATCATCTAAAAGCTATCACACTCGGAAAATAAGAGTTTCTCACCAAGACAATATGTAATATATAGTAACGCGAACTGAAAATAATACTCAATGTTTGAAATATAATTATCACAAATCACTATAACTGTAAAAGATTAAATAAACATATTGAACACAAGAATAAACGTTTAATGATATTTGGAGAGGAATGTTATCGTGCGAATTTAAAAAAACACATCAAATAAAAGTGTCGAATTGATGACTTAAGTACCTTTAATTTAAATTATGAATCGTACGATTTACTGTGGTAATAAACAAGGTCACAGTTTCGAATATCCAATTTAGTGGAATCGTTTTATTGGTAATAAATGAATGATTACTGATCATCACAAGACTCCGTGGGCATTATTTCCACCTCACTTGAGTCCACTTGTCGTTACTATTTTCTTCATTCCGCGCAATTTTACTCCGACAATAGCGCGTACTCCTATTTGCGAGCCATTACAGTGGAGTAATTTATCAAGTGCTGCTACGACTAGGTACTGTGCTACAAAGTTACTTGTCGTAGAAGATTCTACGCCGTAGACGATAGAAAAAGCTTGCGTGCACTGTGGAACATGATCGAATTTGATAGAGCTTTTTTCGAACGTCTGCAAAATAAAACCACTTTTAGTGAAAAGCTTTAGTAATTTATACTATTCAAATCATGATGAGAGCTTTATTTTATATTGAATGATATCAAAAAATTAAATCTCATTTTAAAGTCTTTTTTTGATTTTTGTATATTAAAAATAAATTTGTCTTAGCTTCAAGACTTTGATTACTTTAATATTGATTTACAATCACGTATATCATAGCTTCAAACATAGTTTCTTGTGACGAGTATTAACGGATATAATGTTCGTCCATTTTGACGTCTAATTTATTCGGTGAAATTACAGGAAACTGCTAACATGAGCGGAAGCAAACATTCTGGCGAAAAATATGTTATTTTAGAAGCATCTTGTGGTAGACATGTGCTCTATATCGTCAACACAAAAATTCAATTTCAAAGAGAAGTTATCTAGAAATTCTGTGTAGTTGCAATTATATCTATTCCACGCATTGTTAATTAAGTTTTATTTATCAACTTTTCAACACCTAAAGAATGGAATATCAGTCCAAAGAACCAGTTTTAATTACACTTGTATAATAATGAAAAGGATCTTATATCATATTTTTCAAAATTTGTAAATATTTATCGATCGATCGTCCAGTACATTACTCAGACATCTAAAAACCCATATTTAAATAATGGAAAAAGCAAAATTCAAATGGTCACCATAAATAAAATATTATTGATTTGTACTTGAGTTTTATACTTTTTATAAATAGATGTTTAACAATAAGGTACTTTAGGAGCATAGTCAATGGAAGGATATTTAGAAAAAAAAATTTGGATCATCATATTATTAGGAAATCAATAGAGCCCAGTTAAATTCCTTGTCAATTCTGAACGAACAGCTGAACCTTCCAAACTCCCCGATGCTGTATCCTATACGTTGAAACACCTAACAGATGTCACTAAATGTGGAATGATTGTATATATTTATCCTATCGTCGAATTGCATCCCGTCGAAACCCACAATGCTATTATAATTGTAAAATCACTGGTAATTCTAATAGTAGTTGGAAAGCGGCAATTCGCCACTCTGTTAATGCGTTGTTTACAAAATAAGGAATAAGGCGATTCTCAAAATGTTAACGCCTGAAGATGCCGAAAGGCGAAACCCGGGTCGTTTGTGACAAAATACATGGAATTGTACAAAATCTCAATAATCCAAATTTGATATTGAAATTCCATCAAGCACCCTCAGTCGATGTCTTATATTATAGCTTATAAAAATATCAGCACTGAATGTTTCAATAGAGATAAAGTAAAATATTGCATATTTTCATAACAATAATATACCGATACACATATAATATAGCGCACTCACTTTCCCATTTTGCTTTATCTTTTTCCAGCAAAGCGCTGCATTTCTAACTTGAAACTTAAACTTTTAAAAGAAACTGTATAACAACTAAAGCTCACAAAACTTCCCTTTGACGTACAGCCTGCGTAAGAGAGCTCAGAATTAAACGTATGCTACGTGTGTCTGTACTTTCATGGAACTCGACGAAAGTTTAGGTTCAAAGTATCTCATTATTTTAAACACGGCTGAAATAAAGTGTAATGCAATTAATACTGTCAGCTCGAAACGCTCACAATCAAAACGTATTTACATTAAACGTGTATACTTTTATACGAGGAAGAGTAATTTTATCTAACACGAAATAAAGGTATACTTTGATTTATCTAATGAAAGAGTCATACGTTTAATATTTCATACAAATAATTTATTTCTCATGATTGAAAAGTGTGAGATATACTAAAATACAACTGTATGCAAAATAAGTCACTCAAGATTAACTCGAAGAGAATAGAACAATGCATATTTCACTTTTGCTCAAGATTGAACTTAAACCTGATATATTTTTCTCACTACGCAGAACTCATGCCGATAGTAAAGTTTACACATGCTAACATACTTTTTTTATAATAAATAATTATTTTAAGTCGATGAAGAATTATAAAAAGTCACATAAAAAATATTGATACCAAAATTACTTTCCCTGCATCGTTTTATTAATTTAGAAGTATACGTATCTTACGATATATTTCCTTTTCTATATTTTTTTTGAAGAAATAATCGTTTAGTATTTTGTTTTTCATTTATTGATAACGAGTTTAAGCATTTAATTGAATAGATCTCTGTTTACCCAACTATTATAATGTTTATAATTAATATATCAAACATACTGTTATCGTAAAAAAATGCCATGTTCTGTTAAGTGTTATTTACGTATTTATAATTTCATTAATGGTTTTTAAATTATTTACCTGATTCACAATTTTATTTTAAATTTTCTCATTTGCTATTTCAGTTAATAAATATTTATGATATATTTTATAAACTCATCATATTTTTCTCATATAATTACATAGACTTTAAGTGTAGTCGAATTTTTCGATTTCCTGTTATTAGTTATTGATTTGTAAAAGGTCCTTAACATTTTGATTAACTGTAAATTCTTGTCATAGTTCTTGAACCAATTAATTGATAAACCTTGTAATTACTAACACTTAATGTACATTTTAAAGTTGATAATGCTTGTGATGAGTGAAACTTATTAAAATTTGGTTTTATTTATAAAATGTAATCTAAAATACAGCTTTTAGAAAATGAATGGATTTATTATATTGCTGTATGCCAGTAGCTTACGAGTGTGTTAAATTATACAAATTTGAAATTATTACTTAACAGTTGTCGTTAAGATCTATCGAACTTAGTATGGCCAAATAAACACGTTTCCTAAGTGAAGTTAGTGTTAAGTTACTGTGTAATTAATGTTAATAACAAGTTGCCAGCGGGGTTTACTTGTTATATCAAAGTTACTATTTGATGTATTATATTGTAACCGCATTAACTTACTCAAGCTAAATATTTTTACATGTTAAGCAATTTGCGACAATCACATTAATCTTTTTCGTCAAAGAGTTTTCCACAGAAAAGATATTGTATAAAAGAAAGAAATGCTTAATTGGTTGATAAATATGGTTAACTTTGATCAACTTTGGTTTTATATTTTAAATACACAGTAATACATTGGAAAAGTTCATCAGGAAACAGGCATACATTTATTCTTCTAATTGAACATTGACGAAAATAAACTTAAAACCGTCCATTTGATACAATTTGGTTGCCTCATTTGCAACCGTTATGTGGTTATACAATGCGTTATCGCAATAATGATCAAGAAAAGAAATGAATTTACTTCTCATGTTTCTGTCCCATACAGAAATATGTAGGATCAATCTTTTAAATATGCACAATTGTGCTTAAGAAAGAAAAAAACCATAAAAAGTGACCTGCTCAGACACTAAGTTTGTGTTATTAAGAGATATTAAGTATCCTGTGTTAATGTATTCTGAGAATCCGACGTGGCGGTGATATTAAATCTACTCCACGTTGAATCTAAAGAGGAATCATGAATATCTCGATCTTCATATTACATTTCAAAATTATCAAATGCCTCAAAGTTGGTCTAGGTTGAAATCAAGCTTAATAGGCCTATTGGGCCCATATGAGGACGGCCAACAGCGAACAGCTCTGCTCGTGTGACATTCATCTTGAGGTAGTCTAATGAAGAATAAGTAAGGTTTTAATTTTAGAATGGAAAGTATAAATTCAGCTGCAATTGACCACAAGCGACTCTAAAATCAACTGGTCAATTGTTGGTGGTCTACTTATTAGCCGGTCTTACACGATAAGATCGGACTGCAATAAAATAAATCTTAACCTTCTCGTTTTCATGCTAAAAAATCCCTTCGTATCTCATGGAGTCACATTTCGTTTCCGTGTGGGTTTTGTCATATAAACGTTTTTATAAAGTTAACGAAAATTTCAAAAAGTCAAATATGGTTTTATGTAATATTAACTAATTATTTTTCGTCATATTTTGTGTGTTATACCTGAAATACACAAACTATGCGAAATTATCAAAAGACGCAAAAATCAAAATCTTCATAGCAGAACAAGCTTGAGAGGTGTCTCGATGCCGTTTGAAACAAAACGGTTGCATACGGTACGTCATGCATCTCGGATTATTACTATACTTTACTATAATTTTGTATTTTTCGATGGCAAAATTGACGACATTTTCAAATTATGATTAATCATAAAAAGAAGACGTAAACTGTATCGTATTTTTAATTATATGTAGAACTATTTTATTTACTATCTTGCATAAACTATTTCACAGATAACTTAAAGGTTTAAAGGGCGAAGTAACTCATTGTACCATGAATACGGAAGGGTTAAGAAATTTGAAAGCATATTTCTAGCGTTACTAGAAATATTCACTGTTAAATTATTTATATCTCGCCTTGATATAACAATTTTGTTTGAATTTTAAAAATACAGCCTACTCTAATTACGTCAGTTATGTATCTTTACGTGAGCAGTGGTAAATTATCGCTACCAACAAATTGGTAAATAAGCAGAACCCTTTGATATCAATATCGGTGAGCTAATGGGTAAATACGTCGGTTCGTAGAAGATAAATATGTCAGCAGCGCTAACAGAAATTTCCCACGATTACCATGAGCAAATAAACGCTTGACGCAAACGCCGATAGATGGCAGCGTATAAAGACAAAACATAATATAATTATATTGTATCAACCTTCAAACGTCATAAATAACTGGTATATTCTATCTTAATTGTCGACACTTTAAAAATAGTCCTTTACGAACAAATTATGGAACACTGCAATTTCCTAATTCTCTGAATAAATAATTATGTCCTTATCACGATTTTCAATGGTTTCACTCTATTTAAATAAGATATCTAAATTATTTATTTTCAAATAAAATATGATCAAAGAAAATCAAAAAAGCGAACATTCTGTAAAAAATATAGTTATTTGATAATTATCAATATCACTCTTAAAGTTTTAACTGTTAATTCTTGGAGGAAAGGCATTATATTTTCAAAATAAAACACAATTGTTTTCGTACTATTCGGTTTATAATGAATAGGACTGGTTTCGATTTTCGCAAACATTATCAACTGATGATCATCAGTTGATAATGTTCGTCGTTTCCTACTCCTTACTCTGTTCAAAAAAGTGAGTTTGAGAAACTGAGTAATAAGCAGTTCTCGTAGAAAACTTTTGTTGAGGTACCTCCATTAAGAGGCTATATGATCTACATTGGGACATGGTAAAAAAACCTAGTAACTTTTGTAAAACTTATGAAATTTTAGTAGCATATTTAATGTAAATAATTTATTTACATGTTTATTTGTAATGTAATTTTATATAACTAATATTCTCACCAATTAAAATACCGTAAGTTCTTGTTCCTGTTTTTGTGCTGTGAAACAATTATTGTTAACACTCGAGACACGGACCGCAAACCACATTCTAGAAACAATATTTTCCTTTGCGGGTCCAAAATTTCCACCTCGACACTCTCACAAGCGCCGCGCTGTAATAATTTTGTGTTGTTGAAATTGGGGAATTAAAGGCAGGGCCGCAATTATAAAGTGAGTGCTCATTAGAGACCAGTGACCCCTTGTTTAAGTTGGGCGGTAATGCGGGCCCCAGCGTTTTGCGACCAGACTGGGAGGGTCCTCGCGTTTGTTTAGCCCGCAGAGACTCAGTCGTTCTAAGCTTTCGGTCAGGGATATTTCAATTATTTTTTGGAATCAAATTGTTTTATTCGTTTATAATTTTTAAATTTTCCCAGATTTAAAAAAAATTACGTATCTCTAACTAATTGAGTAAATGACTTGTAGCAAGTTCGGACGACAAATCCAACCTGCCAACGCGCTACGCTTCAAATCCTTAAAAAGAAGCATTTAATTTGTTGATTTTTCATCAATTTATGAAATTTTACCCACGCTCAACTGCCCTAGAACCAGATTTCCTTCAAACAATTATATGTTAAGATACTAATCTACTGCTAAATATCCATTCAGGATATTGATTGAATGGGCATTTACAAGGTAGAACTTCATTATATTAGCGCATCAAATATCAATGTTTTTAGTTCTAAAAAAATCTACAAATTTTATGTAACTAAATATTTTCGATATTTTATCCTTTTACCACTTTAGAAAATTTACAGAATGTGAAATATAAGTTTTTTTAAGAACACTAAAAATCAGATTTAAAATAAAAGATAACGTTTATTCAATTAATGGTTACATATAAAATACAATGTAATACATTATAAAAAGTTTGGTAAATATTGCCTTGTATATCTGATACAATAAATGCAACATTTTTTTTGTAAAATTTAAATCATTAAATTTCCATAATTTTTGTCACTAACGATTCAGGTCTCGTCCTTTGGCACCAGCGTGCATTTAAATTCACGGATAAACTCGACATATACAGAATAATACCACAAGAAAAAAATTTCTCAACGTTTCATTTATTTGAGTTACAACATAACGCTATAAAAACGACAGTTTTTTTCATATTTCTGATCAATTCATCGGAAAAAAATATTATTAATGAACTGTTTACGAACCTCACCATACAAACATCTGCTTTAATTTATACTCTAACACCCTCCGTATGCGTCGTCGGGAAAGTTTACCGGAAAATCTCACCAAGAAGCACTCATTAAATATGTATTTGATAAATTCCTAATGTTATATTGATTATCATCAAAAGACTTTATGTATAGTAAATGTGGTTTTTGCATCTAACGAAAACAGGTTATTTTAATATAATTCTACGTTTCGAATAGGGAAACATAATAATATTGTTATTAGTGTGTTCAAATAAAATAATATTTGACACATAAGCTTGTGTGAACTAGAGGGCTGCACAGTCCAAATTACCCGGTCCGAGCCCGGCGTCTCGAGTCTAAGTATCATTTTATTATCCGAATCTGGATCGAAGTCCAGATTAATTTTTCAGCCCGAAAGACGCCCGATTTATTAAAATTTACAATATCGTTGAAACTCATTTTTAACGAATCAATTTTTGACTTTGAATTTTATGTCACAACCAACGGTCAACCATCTAAAGCTAATGTAAAGCAGATATTGAAAAACGCATCACATATATGTACGAAAAAATAATAAACTATTGATTTACGAATGATCTTAAATAAAAAAAGCATTGTTTCAGCTTTCGCTTCAATTAGTTCACACAATTTTATCGGTGTCTCAGATTTAAGTTACCGAAAAATATTTATGATATTTTTTAGACAATAAATGGTAATTTCTCCAAAGATGAACATGTAAAATAAATTATTTAAGCTATTACCTTTTTGTTACGAGTAATATTGCCATATAGAGGACACATGAATCATGCCCCGAACATAGTCCGAAATAATCTGGGAAGTAAATTCCCTACCCGGGCCCGAATCTCAATTGTCTCAACCCACTTACGGGCCCATACAGAACTCCTTTGTGAACATAAATATATTAATTACAGCATGAAATATTGTGAAAATTATTTTTCCGAATATCAAAGGATTTATTTCTATACAATTGCCAGCAGTGTGATTATTAATTTTCAATTAAATTTAACAATAATTCATACGATTTTTCAAAGTAAGAAGATTGATTAATTATAATATTAAGTTATTTTAATAGATTTAATCATATACTTCCAATGTGTACTTGAAGAATTACTTCATGCTAACTTTGAGTACCTAGATTACGCTTAATTTAAACAATCGAATCAGAAAATATAAGACGATCCGAAAAAAATAGTTTGTAAAGAATGTTTTTCATTACACTGGATCAACTGTAGATGTTATGTTATAATATTTTGAAATCGGGCAACAACAAAATATCTTGAACGAAGTTGCACGAAAGTTTTAATCATAAAGGGTTACGCGACAGAAACAGATTGTGAAACAATGAAGCCACTTGAAGCTCGTCTAAATGGGCCATTTTCATCAAAGTGGCACGCACGTAAGTGCGAAAGCGTGCGCTTTGAACAATATTCCGATGCAAATTATAAAATTTAATTATTCTTCTATTTAAGATATTATGACATTATCGATTGACTGGATCATTGCGATATATTTTACAAAAACATTTTGAAACAATATTCTACAATACTGAGATAAACTTGGACCTTCTATTGATTTTCGACAACATATTATTGATTTTATTTTTAATATTTCATTTCTTGTGCTTATAAAAAGCCTAGAATGAAAATCGTGTCAGTAAAAATATATATTTCTGAACGAGATGTAGATTGTTCGACAAAAAAACCATCAAACGGGGTAATATTTGTGACGGGACCATAATATTTAGCCAGTGAATCAAAGAAAATGATAGATCACAGAGCGATGCATGCAGTATTATTGAAAAATTTTCATGTAGGTCATTGTCATTGGGTATTAATTAAGCCAGGACTATAAAAAATGAATGATACATGCAGGAAAACGATTAATGCGAGAACGATGGGTCGAGGTTTCATCGTATTAGTAAGAGATATAAACATTAAATACATTTTGATCTACCTATTCCACTATTATAATTATTATGAATAAATTTGTGATACTAGAACTGGAAACTGTGTTTTTTATAATATAAGTGTAACGTCATTCCACTAAAAATAATTGACAGTTAAACTCTTCAACCCATGCAGTAATGTTATCGTTTCATTAGATAGCAGTTTGCACGTTATGTGGGTAATATGCATTTGAAGTTATTTTACGATTTCAAGTATCTATCCTTTCCTCTTGTTAATTAATTATCAATGATGCAAACAAATCCCTACCCAGCCAGTCTGCTAAGTCTTGTTTTCTTTATCTTAGACTGGAGAAAATTGTACCTAAGTGTTAATGAATTCTGCTTGCGTTCGTATGTTTTAAGACATTCGGGACATGCGATAGTTAATATAGGTCACCCAAGGTAAATAAAAGGTACCTTTGGCTGGATACCTTCAAGTCCTCACACCCTTAAGGATAAGTGGATCCAGGAGCGGATCATTAGCTTTTCCCTTATCAAGATTGTCCGTGCGTGGCACACGCTCTTTGATATAGCATTGGTATTACAAGAACACGGCGGATCTAGAACTCATGAGTCGATAAATATTGTTAGTGAGTAAGAGATTCTGTGAATTATGTTTTCATAGAAGTATCTAATTTGACTGTGGAATAAACAATGTTCACAAAAAAATATAAGTGTAAGAAACTTACCAATGTGAGAAGGGAAGTGAGCCAACTGATATTTTCGAAAAAAATGAGGTGCGTTTTATTCTACATGTCATAAAGTATCATAAAAATAAAACGAGCCAACTAAAAACAGGCTACGAAAGTATTTTATTATGTAAGAAGATAAATTGAATAACGTATAAATGAATGTAGGAAAATCATTTAATTAAAACTTTCAATAAACATGTTTCAAAATTTTATCACTCGGCTCACTTCATTTCTTGAGGGCTCATATTAAATCAATAAAACACAAACTATACGATTTTTCAACCTTATCGGATAAAAACGCTAAACACGAATATAACATAATATATGTTTATACACATTTATGATTTGAATCGTATAAATTTTGTACATTTCCATACGTTTTGTTACTAACGATCCGGGTTTCGTCTGGCATCAACGGGCATTCGAGTTCAAACCTATGTCAAATATTGTGCACAACGTATGGAAATATAAAAAAATTAACGATTTAAATTTGAGGTTGATATTCAAAACGTATACATCTTAGATTAATAAATTTATAAAAAATCGCCCGAGTGCCTGAAGATGCCGAGAGGCGAAACCCGGGTCGTAAGTGACGAAATACATATAAGTGTACAAAATTTCAACAATTCGAATTTGATATTGAAATTCTATCAAGTACCCTCAGTCGAAATTTTAAATATACACACATTAGCCATGAAGTAATTGTTTCAAATTGTTTATAAAGTTAATGTCAAAGCCACACGGATACACATACAAAAAATAATAAAATGCAATAACGTTTTGAAACTGAAATATTTCAACTTATATAAATATTTTAAATATGAAGCAAGTTAATTTAATAATTTTATTTGAATTTCACGAAAACTGCCTCATTACTGAATATGGGTCCCTAAAAGGATGTTTTAATAAACAGGTTGCGAGTCAGTTCATATATATTTAGATAACTATAATGTAATAATCTTCAAAATGCTGTATCATTAATTAAATAAATAGCACGGGGTAAGTTTACATTGTGTATTTAAGTATAGAGACTGAAAGAGATTTAAAACATTTTTTTACTGTTGGTCAAACATTTTTAAAGAATTCTAGTCGTTTACATAAAATGAAATAAAATATGATCCTTAGAATTCTTTTCAAGGACAAGCATATTAAATGTAATACTGTTATTAAATTATACATATATAAAAAAAAAAACATTTCAGAAATCAACTTTGTACGACCGCCATCCATTACCAGCAGAAATATTTATTATTTTTATTTCGCCTCGGATATCATATTCTCGCAAAACTACGCGCATTAATCTTGTTTTTCCGAGAAGAACGATCTTAGTATGAAAAAAAGCCAAAAGTACCTATCCCTCGTTTGAAAAACGTTATCTTAGATTTAAAGGAGGGTTTTTTTGCGCCAAATTTCTCGAAAATGTAGGCGTAAAAAGCACGACGTGGAAGCTGGAAGACAAGACTCTTATATCTTAACATGAGTGTAGTAAGAGACAATGCAGTGGTGGGCTGTATACAATTGAATTATCACTAATATTTAACAATTTCTATCATTCAATCCTGTAAAGTCAGAAAATTTAACCCTAATTACGAAGAATTTTTTTATGTATTTTTTTTGTTGCTTAGGAGAAATATACGAAAGTCTTAAGGTTGGAATAAAAAGTGGAATTATTATTTTATTTTGGTTGAATTAGCATTTACTTAGTAGAACTCTATTATGATAATGTACACATATCAAAGTATTTAGTTCTACTAGTATTATAGGAAATGGTTGATGGCTATTTCGGTTATATGTCATTGTCTGATCTCTGTTAAAGCCGATTTTAATTTATCTTTATTAAGCCATTATATTATAAAATAATGGCTTAGAAGAGAAAGACACTAAATATATCGACTTTAATTTTATTTAATATAGTACCAGTATCATATAACATATAGAGAAACTTAAATTAGTTTGAGCACAGTTCTGAAGACGACAATGCCGAAATAACTACCAACCAATTCCCACAATTCTTGTAGAACTAAAATAATTTTTAAATTATCTATTAGAATTGCTTTATACATAATCCATTTATATTTTCAATAGAATAATTCAATTTAAATGAGAATTACTTTAAGCTTTATGATTATTTTGCATTGTTAAGTTATTAATGATTACGTAATTTAAGACATCGACTGAGGGTGCTTGATGGAATTTCAATATCAAATTTGGATTATTGAGATTTTGTACACTTCCATGTATTTCGTCACTTACGACCCGGGTTTCGCCTCTCGGCATCTTCAGGCACTCGGGCGATTTTTTATAAATTTATTAATCTAAGATGTATACGTTTTGAATATCAACCTCAAATTTAAATCGTTAATTTTTTTATATTTCCATACGTTGTGCACAATATTTGACATAGGTTTGAACTCGAATGCCCGTTGATGCCAGACGAAACCCGGA
The DNA here is from genome assembly GCA_022494535.1 of Himalopsyche phryganea. Lineage (NCBI taxonomy): Eukaryota > Metazoa > Arthropoda > Insecta > Trichoptera > Rhyacophilidae > Himalopsyche > Himalopsyche phryganea. The sequence goes on along the minus strand of JAGVSL010000043.1, from coordinate 1,745,776 downwards.
TCGTTAGTAACAAAACGTATGGAAATGTATGTATTGCATCCCGTCGAAACCCACAATGCTATTATAATTGTAAAATCACTGGTAATTCCATAAGAAGTTGGAAAGCGGCAATTCGCCACTCTGTAAATGTGGTGTTTACAAAATAAGGATTAAGGCGATTCTCTAAATTTTAACTCAGGTATCAGTGTGGCTCTCAGACGTATAAAATCTTACCTCGTAAATAATATTTGTCGTATTTGTATCTTCTATATAAACGTTAGACACTGTTTACTGTCTGTCAGTTCGAGTCCATTCGTGTGCTCGAATGCCTGAAGATGCCGAAAGGCGAAACCCGGGTCGTTGGTGACAAAATTCATGGAAGTGTACAAAATCTCAATAATTCAAATTTGATTAAAAATGTTATTCACAAAATTCTCTTTTGTCACCCTCACGAGCATATAAATATATTGTATCAATTGTAAGTAGTGATTCTTTCTTCTCTCCTTGATAGGTCACCGTTGAATTTCCCCACTATCCTTACTTTTATAGTTTACTACATAAGTTTAAATGTTGATAATTGATGAAAGATTAACTAAAAATAAAGTTAACTTGGAAATTAATTAATTAACAAATTAATTCTTACACCGTAAAAATATTATTACGTTTGATGTACTTATGAATATTAAATAATATTTTTGTAAAACATATTATTTATAAAATATGTGGTATGTTTATCATTGAATATTTTACGGATTTCATTGCACCGAAAGAGTTGGTGTAAATTATATTTTTTTTAATTAAACACTTTTTAAACTTAGATTTAGAAGTTCGCCGCCATTGGCAAAGTAGTTTTGTGTGATAAATTACACATATGTTAACGGTAGATTTCTCTGGCCATAGATAATCATGATTTCGCCAAAATTCCGCAGTGCCCCGTGGTTTCTGGCAAGGAAATGCGCCTCTCTTTCTCACACTACTTCCTATTCACTCACTGCAATCTCCTCCGCTACGACTACATTCATTTAGTATGTGAGTTCTTACTTACGTGTATAGGCAGCTCAAATCATTACGAGAGGTTTTCATTCAGGAACCAGTTTACTGAAATATCTTCAAATCCTACCTCTAGATCTAGATAAACTATAAGTATATTAATTGCCGTCGGTTTATTACTTATATCCCTCGATTTCAGGCTTCGGTTATGGCGCTGACGAGCTTGAATCCTAGCATGGACAGTTTCATCAATTGATTTTTCAAAACAATTATGGATTTCTGTTCCAAAGCATGGATGTTTGTAATGTTTGAAAACTCTCTCCCACCCATCAGATCTAGAGAACTCGGCATAACGAACGCTATTAACTAACCACTAGTTCAATCCTAGCTTCATCCTTATATTCCTACTCTTTAAAAAAAAAGAGAGGTTGAGCCATTTAGTATCAAGCATTTCTCATAGAAAAAACACTATTAAAAAAAATATTACTTCGTAATTTTTAATACGGAAATGAATCAAATATTATTAATAATAATTATTGACCTAAGAATAATTAAAAGATACCTTACAATTCTCAGATTATATTTATAAAAATAGAAGAAAAAAAAATAGTAGACTGATAAACGTATTAAGAAAAAACTTACGTACGAATCAAACAATAAAAATGTTGATAACTTTTTAAAAGGAAGGTATTTTATTAAATTATAAATATAATTATAGCATTCACTATCGTACGATTGTGGGGTTATTAAAATGATGCAAAAAGACCCAAGCTTATACACAAACCTAATTTAGTATGTACATATATTATCAATAACATGGCTTTATCAATTGAATGAAGCAATGTCCATATTACGCGAATATTGCCATTTTTTTATTCAGCATGAACTTATTGCTCAGTTGCAAATGTTTGAAAAAAAGTGACTTCTTACAAGTTGAATTTATAACGAATTATTCAATTATAACTGCGAAATTAATGTAAGATGAGTGGTTGTCTCATTTTCTCACACTAACAATGTTCCGTTTTAAAATATTTATTTGCTATTATATAAACTTACCAATTCCTCAATAGTTCAATTGGTTGGATCAAAAATAACCAAATCAAATTATTTCTTGTGTGTAATTCTCTTCCAAGCACATGCCAAATATCCCATCAGAATCTAAATAGGGAATCAAGAGTTCAAAGCATTAATTAGACTGCACTGTTATGTACCAGTGCCATCATTGGTACTTGTACAATGCAAGAGGTGGGTGGTACATGGGATTGAGTTCCATTGTTGACTGCAGTTTAAATGCGGGTCTTCTCGTCCGATGCAGTTTTCGGTCCATCGATCTCACCGTAAAGTTTGTCTTCGCTCTTATAAGCTATTTTGTGACGTTGTCGGCCAAGTCAATACAAGGTAACTTATTCAAAGTTTCTCCAATTCATTTAGTAGGCAAATGAGACGTTTAGTAGGAAAAGTTGGTACGTCAATAGAGAATGTAATATCATCATTTAATAAATATTATTATTAACATTTTTTTTAAACATTACAATTTTTATATCAATTGAAACATTGTTATATTTAATGATATAAAAACTATATCAGCTATGAATTTATGTACATATTATGCAACGATTGAATCAGGGAATAAGTGGTGGCTATGGTCAGATGAGGGAATCAGACGAACAGAAATGCTGTCAGATATTACATTTTTAAGGTATGCCTGGGAAGACGACTTCCCAATACGTATTTTTGTGCGGCCTACCAGGCAGTTAATAAATCTTTGCTATTAGAGAATTACTCAGTTTTTGTGTTGAAATTCGTTTTAGATGTTAGTAAATATTGTTATTCAGTCAAAAAATCCCGGCCTGTTTTAAGGATATTAAAATTTGAAAACTTATTTATAAAAATACTATCACTAAACCGCTTTGTTCAAAGATTATATATATATATATATAGAAAATACATTGGCAATTCTCATAAAAAAGACACATAGTGGGTTATCGTTTAGTAAAATTCGATTTAATGATAATAAAATACATTTTAGAATTTTTTCTTAATTCAGTAAAAGTCTTCAAATTACATGTCTAAGATGGTTTAATTATTTGGAAAATCTTATGATTATTTAAAACATTTAAAATTTAACTATTTTTTAATAAAGACTTGCATCTTATTAATTTATATCAGCTACATTAATTGCAATTATTCTTTTCAATAATAATAAATATTTCATAAATGATCAATCAGTTCAACCATACGTTCTTCAAATATTTTTTTTATTTGTCAAGTTGATATATTTTAATATATATGACATCTTCTGAAAGCATTATTATGACTCTTTTATTCTATAATAAATGGAGCAAATTAACGTCATTGCTAATTTATGTAAAATAAATACTGAAATTAATATATATTCATAATATTGCAGGCGAAATTGAAATCTTGAGAACTACAATAGTTTTGATATGATTATTTTATATAACGGTCTAATACAATCCACCGTTGACTTCAAGCTCATAAAGTAAACCTTACGAGCATTCTTAATTACCCTATGAATTAATCGTTTCTACGCGGTCCATAATCACGTCTCCACATAAATTTCCCTCGCATAGATGGCGGTACGTGTCCCAGTATAATTTTGCGCATGCGTTCTAAATCTAGCCTGCCTGGTCTCCAGCAGAAGACGTTACATCCTCACCGGCCAGCCTTACCGAAGAACAGTTCCTTTTAATTACCTATCCAAGATCGTTTTGTTTTATATTTTGCTTTACACCTCAGTTAGATTGCAGTTACGCCATCTTGCGGCAAAAAAGGGAAACTTTTGTCTCCCTGTGGCGCCGCTACTGTAATTAACGGTAATAATTAAAAGTACGCCGTTTGAATTTGGAATAAAGCCAGTCAGTTGCACATTTATACAGTAGATAGAATGATATAAACGTTTTTGTTTGTCAAAAATTATACAATTGAATCTGAGAATATGCTTAAATATTGTCATCGGATTACTCTTCTCGTCGACACAATTTGTCTCCATTATTCTCAATCCTCGGTCTTTACCAGTATTTAACGAGGGTTTTTGCCATCTTAATTATTTCATGTGTCAATCTTTTCGGAGTCGGTATTTTTGCCCATTGTCCATACTTTTTCTTAGATATGGAAAATAGCTTAGCTTGGATAGTGTATATAAATGTATCGCCATTTTCTTTGAGTTAATAAACACCCTTTTATGATATTGAATCAAAAATGTTCTTACCAAAACAAAACCAGTTTTGAGCTGATTCGTGTGATATTACGCGCTTTGCTTGGTTTCTGATTGGTTCCAATTTCGAATGGATTTGACAGCATTTGTTTTTTAATGCAACGTGGAGAATGTTTTTTTTTTAATAATGTAATTTAAAAAATATATTTGGCACTGTAGCTGACAGCCAATGCACCAAATATTTTGATAATTTGAAAATCATACGAGAAAAACTCTATAAGAATTTTTTATAAGTCACTCATGACCAAATTTAAATTAAAAAAATCTAAATTTGATATTGATCTTGCTGGGATTTCAACCAGGAGCTATCTGATCGCTAGGGTAATGCTCTTACCACTAGACCACGGAGGACAACAGGTTGGTTATTTTTTTAAATAAGCCTCAGTAGAATTAAAATTCTAAGTAGAATTCTCAGTAGAATTAAGATAAATCTTGAAAAAAATTAACATTTTAAGAATTATACAGTACAACTAAATATAACGATACGGTATTTTAAGAAAAGGTAATTTGTTGGCAGTGCCAAAAACACTAACTCAAAAATCAAATAAAAATAGTCACTTAATTCATAAATAAACCTTCCAAAGTGCTTCGTACTATACATATTTCTAAAAAAACGAAATGTGAAAAACAAAACTATTTTTAATATAAAAAAGTACCACCTTAACAAAAAATAAAACAATATAAAATATTGTGTTATTTGGGTACAGAATAAAAAAACTTTTTTCTTCCTGCTGTGCAAAACGTTATTTTCTGAAAGAAATGAATTCCTATCAGAAATTTTCACTACCGCTTCATATAATATTATTTTCGATTTGTGTTCCGCCATCCCGAATTTCTACTGGCCATATTATTATTTGAGATTAGAAAACAATACAGGCGTAAGTAACATTAAGGGATGACTTTGTACTTTTTATGAATGTTTTAATAGAAAAAAAAATTAAATTTGGATTATTGAGATTTTGTACACTTCCATGTATTTTGTCACTAACGACCCGGGTTTCGCCTTTCGGCATCTTCAGGCATGCCTGAAGATGCCTGAAGATGCCGAAAGGCGAAACCCGGGTCGTTAGTGACAAAATACATGGAAGTGTACAAAATCTCAATAATCCAAATTTAATATTGAAATTCCATCAAGCACCCTCAGTCGATATCTTAAATTAAATGAATTAAATACGGAGGTTTTACGTAGATCGACTTTCAACTCCGTTTTTTGTCGAATATAACATATATTTGAAAAGATTTCTTGTTGGTTTATTCTGTGATTCTTTAGCATGTTTGTGAATGAACGTTTTTTTGTTTGTCCTCTATGCATTCCTTTTACATTCATCTGAATTCGATGAAAATTTGGTGAGTTGTTGTGAGCACACTCGTAAAGGTTTCTAAAGAAAAATCTAAAAAAAAGAACCAAATACATACAAACGGCGACATTTCCGCAAACCGGGTACTCCATAATGTATGCAAGTTAAGTAATAATTAAATAGTTGCAATAAATTATATCGTACAGTCGTCATAATATATTATCTAGAGATTTATTAGAATCGTATTTTATCGCTCATCATTGATTACGACTGGATTTTATCATGATACTCTTTCAAAGTAAGTAAACATCTTTATTTATGTTAACATTTAACATATTAAATTTAATTACCCACTATTTCATACTACCACAATACTCTAGAATGCATCGTAAAAGACAACAAAAAATTGTGATAATCTTAAAAAAGAATATTTTACAGAGATATCCATTGTCTCATATCGATTTCATGACTTAAATGTAAATGTAATGGACCATATGGCTGCAAAAATACTTACTGACGGTACAACATTACTTGGAACTGTAGAAGACTTTGGATTTTCTTTTTTGAAATAAGGAAAGGATTAAATGATGAGGTAACTGAATGATCAGCACATAGTTAGAACAATATTGCTCTCTTTGCAGCCTTTGTTGTTCAAGATAGGATTTGCAATCGGTAAGAAGAAATGATAACATCACAGACATGCATATCCTTCGACACAAATAGACTTATCAATGTGTTTATTCAATGATTCGAGTTTTAAACCAACCAACATTAAAGTAAGATGAAAACCCAAGAACGATTACCACTCGAAGAGTACGTTTTTTTTTAAATTAATGCAAAATGTTTTGTTTTAAAACATAGTAAATATTCAAGGATGTCAGTAGGAACGGACTAATAAAACTAATCGTTTTTGACCCTTTTTACGATTGGCTTAAAATCGATGATTACATCATATATTTCACATTCATGTCATTGGATAAAAATCAACATTGCAATTAAAAAATATTAAATTAAAGGAATTTGAAAATACAACGGAGTAGGGTGAAAGCCATAAAACATTAACGGCTACGGAACTAATAGAATATGTAATTACCTGTCTTCGTTTATATGTCTATTTATAACGCAGTATTTATTCACACTCGCTGGCTGTCTGCGCATAGTTCACATCTAGCGTATTGAGCGAATGCTGACAGGAGGAAATATCACCTGGTAACAATGTATTGCATTCAAATCCCTGTGGTAACATGATTTAAATTCTGTCCGTCAACCGTTTTGAATCGAATAGCACAATGAATTCAGTTTTGATATTTTTTCATCTAAAAAACGTAATAGCATTGCACTCTTCGTAAACTGCGCTAATTTTTCGATATTGCAAAATTTCTGACATTCACTTACGCCCTCCGGCACATTGTCCCCCGATATGCAAATGCCGCCGGAACAAAACTACGGGGCGTAAACAATTTTATAGACAGCCTATAAAGTTGGCGGAACTCGTTACATAAATCCAGAAATTAAAGGAAACAGTTTCGGCGCCACGCGGCCCGACTTCCAACATTAAAATGTTTTTAAGCGCCACGCCGTAATCCCCCGGCGCGCACTTTTTCATAGTTTCATCGCCACTTTGTTACATTATTTGTATTCAATTGCTTTTCAGATAATATGTTTGGATGTTTTTAGCATTAGCTGTGTGGAGCTTTAATTGAGCGAAAACATGAGCTTTTTCCTTCACAACGGATTTGTAAATCGTTACATTAATGCCGGTTTTTTTATTGTTAAACTCTTCTCTAATAGTCAAAAAGGGTAAGAATTATGATTGTGCTTTTACAAAAATTTACGAATTCCAAACTTGTTTGTTCCAGATTTGTGTAAACATTATTTAAAAAAAATAACCTCTATAATTTAAAGCGGAGATGGTTTTTATGTCAAACTTCTTTTATTATTATTGACAAAAAAACGATGATTTTTAATTTAAATCTCATGATAGCAAACATTTATCCTGCAGTATGTAAAACAATGTCACATTAACGATTTATGTCTCCGCAGTGCTACCAAGCGTTCGATTTTATCATATGAATATTTTAATTTTTCAATCAATAAACCAATCTATGTATATTCAACCGTTTGTATCTTACACAAGACAGATCGATTTCGTACTGAAGAATCGTTCCTTCATTTAATACTTATACCCAAACTCTTTCTCAAATTGAACTGGATTATGAGACATAAATGATGTCTGAACTGTTGAAATATTGAATCATGAATTAAAGAAAGGTAAATGTTTTTTTAAATGAAAATTATCACTTTTTAAAGTAATTTAAAATAACATTATCAAGAAAAATAATAAGAGCTAATTCCACATTCCTTTCATACTTAGGCCTCCATTTGTAATGAAAATGAAATAAACAATATTCCAAAGATTTTTTTATAAAAATGCACTGCTTAGGCTCAAATCATTTTAATGGATATTAAAACTTATATCGACTGTGGAAAGGAAAAGTACGTAACACACAAAAAAGATTGTGTATAGCCCACACAGAACTTGTATTAAACTGTATACATTGTGATTATCGAAAATATTTTAAGAAGATGGAGGGATAAGTCTTTTTTACCTTTTTACAGTCGACATATGAGTACATTGGTACTAAAAACGGACATAAGCCATCTATAAAAATTTACAGCACAGGTGATTTTTCACACTTTATCAAGCCCGGAAGCCATGACTCTTTAAAGTAAATTCTAGCTCTGTAATTGGTCAATATGTGGACGATGTGTCAATGTGTGGATCGATTTTGCAAAAATGGATGTTTAGTATCCGCTTTTGAAACTATTTACGAATTTTAAACTCAAAAATCTATATGTAGCCGTTGGATTCTGATATTTTTAATGAGGTTTTTGAAAAGATCATTACTTGCACTAACACAAACAATAAAAACATGACTTTCGTGGGATGTGGCGTTTATCCGACTTTGATACCAAGGTACTCATATGTATGTATATAAATATGGTATTAACATTAATTTTGTGTGAGCTATATACAATATTTTTTGATGTAGATTACGTCCTTTTTCCTTTTCCACAGTCGATATAAATTTAATAGTAATGGTAAAATTATGTTTTAACATTTTGATTGCAACACGCTAGGAAGTAAATAAGAGTGAGAATTCTAAATAATTTTTGAACTATCAGTCTGATTATTGGAAGTAAAAAATACTTCTTACCAGAGTTGACAAACCAGTAAGCCAATTTCTAAAAGTCAGGAAGAAGCTCAACATCTAGCTTTTATTCTTCAGTTATTTTATATTCGTTAAAGGATCGTCTCCTTACTTCCGGAATGTGTATAAGGCAATGCATCAAAAGGGACAGACGGGTACAACCCCACGATCCGGGGTTGACTGTATTCACTTCTTCACTCGTAACTTTGCCCGTTTAACATACCCTAATAATAATGTATAGAGAACGAATTCTTATTTCTTATGTTGGAAATGCTAAGCATTAAATAGACCGAGAAAAAAATAATATATCACAAAATAGTGAAGTCACGTTCTCTAATAACAAAATGACATGTGTAAAAAAGTATATTTTAATGTGTTTATGTAATTGAATTTCTTGTTTTCCATTTATTTATTGAGTTTTGAGAATAAAGGTATGAATCTATCACGGATTTTTGCAAAAACTGTGCTATTAATCCGGCGTGACGTACTGCTCGACATAATTTTTACACAAATCAGTAGCTGACTTTCAAAACTGGACAAAAATGTCCAGTATATACCTAAAATGAGCATCAACTGTATTAAAAAAAGAGTTTCAGAAAATGTGCTGTCTTTCGAATCGGGACACATTCAACTTTTTTAAGACAATATTTGAAAATTCGTATTTACGTTTATAATGTATTGTTATGATTATCATTGCAGGCAAATCGAATTACAGAATTATTTAGGAAGTGTGAATTATTGTAGACACGTCAAGTTTTGAAATTTAATTACTGATTCATGTTGATCATTCACATTAATGGTGTTGTTTTTATGTTTTCTCTATTTTTTGTAAAAAAATAAATTGAATGTATACATCAGGACCGCCTTTTCTCATATGTAAAAAGTGATAAAAAATGTGGAAGAAGTCCAACAAATTGAACTTAATTTTTATACATACCTATTTTAAAGACTATATATTTTTAGCACGGTTAGCTACTGCAAGATAATAGTTTTAAATAAATAGCATCAAATTTAGCACAAAATAATTATTACGTACTTTAAAATATTCAAATAAATCTATCCAGAAAAAAAAAATATTATATTTTAGAATAACTTTTACAGTATCAACAGCAGTGCTAAATTTTGATGACTGTAACTGTAAATAATATATTGTAGCGTATATTATTAGTACTATACTTAATTTAGTTTAACGGATACAAGATGTCATCGTATGAAACATGTTCGATTCCAGAGAAATTATAACTGTACTATCAAATTCATCGTACTATTCGATTAGTTTATTGTATCATATATTCGACATTAAAATTTCTAACGCAAACATATACCCACTCAGCTTTCAAGGGAATCGTATTCGAAACAAAAGCTCCGCGTTCCGGAACCTGGAAGAAATAATAACAACATCGCGTCGAAACGGAAATGAAATTTGTTAGGCGGCCTCTGCAGCTCGCTGGATGAAACGCAGAGCTTTCAGGCGATACCTAGTCAAAGCTTGGCACGAATGCACTAGCTTATATTTCTTTTGTGAATATATGTCTATTTTATTTGAATATCTTAGTTTAAATTAAAACGCAGTTACTTATACCACGGGAAGATTGTGAAAACATTGAGAGTGGTAAATTTAAAACAAGGTTACAAAAGCAATTGCAAAGATATTATAGAATACATTTTTTTGGCAATACGTAGGTATCTATATTTTAAACATATTACCCAATTTATAAATACCTAACGAAACACAATATAAATAAATACATTACGAAAGATTAATAAACATTCACAAATATTAATTGAATTGGAATTTACTCGGCAGAAATTCATTTGGAATAAGATATTGATTGCAAAATATTCAGCAAATAAAAATGATAAAATAAATTCTACAGCTATTTTGCCATCAAGCCGTTTCCAAAATTAATGTTGATAACTTTGTTATTTCACTGGCCGTTTGACTAAATGCTACACGTGTTTTGCCATTTTATGAAGCATCTTAAGACTAACTAACTATGATTTACTAACTTTAATTATATATCAGTTTAACCCGTCCTTACTCATCGTGTAACATTGCGTTACTTCGGCCTTTAAACCATTAAATTATCTATGAAGTAGGTCATACGAAATAATTGAAAATTTTGCTATTTGTAAATAAAATAGTTCTACATATAATTAAAAATACATTACAGTTTATGCCTCCTTTGTATAATTAGTCATAATTTGAAAACCTCGTCAATTTAACCATCGAAAAAGACAACATTACAGTATAGTATAGTATTAAATATAGTAAAGTAACAATTAGTAAAGCATAGTTACGATTCGAGATGCATGACCATACCGTCTGCAACCGTTTTGTTTCAAACGGCACTGAAACACGTCTCGAGCCTGTCCTCCTGTGAAGAATTAAGGTTCTTGGGTCTTTCGATAATTTCGAATAGTTTGATGTATTTCAGGTTTTACACACAATATATGATATAAAATAATTACTTAATTCTACATAAAACCATATTTCTTTCTTTGAAATTATCATTTCGCTTTATTAATGCATTTATATGATAAAACCTACACGGTAACGCAATGTGACCGCATGAGACCTGAAGGGATTTTTTTAGGATGAAAACGGGAAGGTTAATGGTGTTCCATTGAGAAATTGAAAATTCAATAAATATCTTAATAATGTTTAAAGTGTTAACCCCGTTAACGTAACATAACATTCTGTGACTACATATTTATAACTTAAATTTAGATGATACATAAAAATATTTATCAATTGATGATGCTTAACATATGTTCGAAATTTCAAGTGAAATAATTTTTTAAAAATAAAATACCTACTCTGTTTTCAATACTTTGATAAATTGAAATGTATTGTGCAAAATAAACAGAAAACTTATTCTAAGACATTGATAATAATATATATCTACCCTGCCGTGTTTCAAAACAGTTTACTTTAATAAATCTAAACATGTTCAATATCGAATAAAACTGAATTGTATAAAAATTGTAAGAATTTATCTGGGAAAATATTCAAAATGATTTTTTTGTAGAGCATAATATTATAATTTTTTACGAAAATCTTTATATTATAGTTTTTTGACGATTGCGTAGTAATTTATTTTCAAAACTCAAACGTTATCAACAAAATATTCGTTATTTTATATTTCCAAATTTAATTTAATGTTTCCAGTGCCAAATAACTATAGGAGCTAACTGCACACAAACGAGGAAGCATGGATATTGAAACTCCGTTCGTAGACTGTAGGAAACAGGGTAAATCTGGGAGGGTGGAGTGCCGGGGGTTGAAATATTAATTAATTTGAAATCTCGACCGCTTCCCCGCCGTTCCCTTTTGCAGCGGTTAGCGGCGGCTCAAGAAATTGATTCGTTTATTTGAGGTATTAATATAAGTTACATCTCAACGTAGAATTCGTTTAACGTGATGGATATATATATGTACATTCTACATGTGTTTTATTAGAGCCCTGTTTGCGGGCAGTGTAACATATTATGCAATGTGTGGCCTTAAAAGGGTTCATTGTTAGACACATATGTATTGATATTGGGAAACTAGGCCAGCTTCGCAAAGGGTAGTAGTGGTTTTGAGCAATTTATGATATGAAAGGGAAGTGAGATTTTGTCTTCATTTGAACAATTCTTTTGAATTCATGTGATTTAACAAGAGCTTAGAAATAATTTTTCTCGGTTATACATTTTTTTATATTCTGTAAGCTTTTAAACTTTTAAGAAGCTTAACTCTATGTGGCCAATTAATTATATGTATTATTATTAGTAATAATTATATATTGAAGCTTTATAAATCAGCCAATTAATATTTTAATTTTATTGTACAATAAATATTTAGTTAAAAGTAATAAAATCATTCAATTTCATGCATACCTGTTATTATTCAAAATGTACAATAAATCAATAGGTAAGAATTTTTCTTTATTTATTAATTCATATAAATAATTTAAAATTAATGGTGTCAATTACATACAAAACAGTTATTGCAGCTTCGTGTCGTGTAATATTTGTTATTACATTTGTATTGTAAATTTAGCAACTTTAAAATAAAGAAAATATTGTGAAAATGGTGAAAACAATCTAAAAAAACGGTAAAAAAGGCTTCTTGAGTTACTTATTGCATTAAAAAGTATTCCTTCATTTTTCATGCTCTATTACAAAAGGAAGTTGAAATAATTTATTCATCACTAAGCAGTTATAATTTTTACACTATTTGAACAATACTTTTTAATTCCTAAATTAAAAGTTTTTGCTATGACCATTAATCGAAAAAAAACGTATATTGGAAATGAAAACCGATTTATTGTAAATATTTATTAAAAGATAAAAAATAATATCAGTTACTTTTCCCATTATTTTCATAAAATGAACATCCCTATTAACTTATACTAAAACGGCCGATCAATGTTTGGTTCTTTCACAATAAGTGTGATATTTGTACTTGAAATTTACCCTCGACTATTTATTTTATCAGTTAGCCAATACGCGTCTGGAATGCAAGGATACCAAAGGAAATGTAAAACTTTTAATTATTTCCACGAAGGCCAATACTGGCTTTAATAAAAGCACTTGCGTAACCCTTAAACAAACTCATTCAAACAAGTATTCTTTGTGAAAGTTTGCAATTTTCAACGCAAATATTTACTGAAAATGAAAAGTTGCTTTCGAATAAGAGAAGCTACACTGTAATTATGCCCCTTGATTTGACTTTAGAAAAATATCAGAACGCTGCAATGCAAAGTGGGAAAATTAAGCTTCATTAAACTTCTTTTGAAGAAATTTTCTCTATTGAAAAGAAATTTGCCAATATCGAGTAATATCTTGGATTAATATTTATAAACTTACGGTATATTCTCAGGCAGTTTACTGAAATTTCAAAATCAAATATGAATCATGCACTTGAATGCCTGAAGATATCGAAGAGTGAAACCAGGGTCGTTGGTGATAAAACGTATGGTAATTGAAAAAAATTAACCTTTGAAATTAAACATTAATTCTTTATCTTAAATAACGTGATAAAATTAATTATGTGAATTTGTATTTACATAGGTAATATATCTGATTTTGTAACTATATGAGTAACACAAACAATATAGCGAAACTAAAATTGTCCTACATTTTTTAAAAAATATGAACTATTCGCCTTTATTTGTCAGAGTGAGATTTTTTCGACATTCAAACGAAACGGACAATATTTTATCTCCTTCTTTCCAATGGCGGCTATTCACTTAATGTACCTATTCAAAATATGAGTCTGAATTCTTAATCCCTTTTATTTCCCCCAGTAGCCTGTTTTACTTAAAGTCATACACATACGATAGCATTATTTCACACTTAAACCATGATCACTTAACACGTATAGAATTATATTATGGTTATTTCAGATCCTTGATCAGGCGTACAAAATGCTTAGAATAAAGATATATACATATTTGTGCCTTGAAATAATTATTAAAATAAAATTTATGTTTTAATTTTTTTATATTTAAAAACGATCACTTTAAAAGTTTACTGTGAAAGTTGTTAAAACGAGCATAATTGTTTTTTCTAAATATGTCGGTTTTGTTCAACATGTAAGCATTTAAAACTCATAAAAATACACAATAATTAAATGACTAGCAGGTATAGAAATGATTACCGAATATGAAATCGATTCAAAGATTATTAAGGAGTTATAAATAATACAAATATTTTTAAAACTTTTTGCGTATTATTAAATAATTCACTATAAGCTTTATTTTTAAAAATTCTCGATATTAAATGTTGTTGCAAATATGGTATATGGAAATGATAATATATCGTATAAAAGAACTGAAAGTTAGAAAATTAAAAGGAAATACATTTGAATAATATAAGACGAATTTAAAAAATGTGATGTACTATGAAATAGTATTTATTTATTTATTCAGCTGACACAAGAATGCGACTAATGAAATGTATTTTTTTAAACCTGTTAGAGTTTTTAACTAGCTATTTAAAAAATATAATGAAAATAATCTTCGTTATAAAAAGTAAACAAAAACAATTTATCTTTTGTATAATAGTTTCCAATCGAAAAAATTTAATTTACCTATTATATAAAACATAGAATACTGAATGACTGTTATTGAAAAAAGATCATGTGGAGTCGAAATCAACTCGTATCTTAGTAATATTATACTTGGCGAGGTGAAGGTTCTTCCGCCCTGTCGTAGGGCCGATCCGTAGACCCCACCTCTTTTCCCAATGAACATTCACTAATGACTTTTCGGGCCTATTAACCGTGGCTCAACCCATCACTCGACCCGACAGCTCCAGCCTGAGAGCTGATCATCTCAGACGAGATAATGACCGAGTTCCAATCCCACCGACGCGCCTAATTCGCAAAACGAATTAAACGGGGTAGGTATTTTCAGCACACGGTCTGCTAAATGATGGAAATTTAGCCCTTCTAAAATATTTATCGGATAGGTCGTGTCAGTGAGCGGGCATAGCACTTTTAGTACTTGTTCAGAACATATAGAAAATTCAATTCTTTAGTAACCAGGGTGTATAATAATGCTCTCACAAAATGTTCTAATTAGTATAAATGTTGTTGTATAGTTAATATTTATGCATTTGAACGAAAAGGATAGTTTACTTTGAAACCAATTATTTAAACAAGAATAATACTATAAAAATATGAATAAAGTAAAATTTCGAATAAATGCACCTTGTTCAGATAATTCTGCTATTACCAATGATAAAAATACTAAAAATACCTCGATTTGAACAGAATGTTTTAGAATATCACTTACTTTTTAGAATTTTTAGTCCTTTTGCTACTAACTGATTTATAATTCACTGGTCTACTATTTAATCATCAAACTCGTCAAGTTTGATGATTAAATATATTTTAATGCTCTCCTAAATGTATTTATGTAGTTTTTTTTAACAAGGTAAAAATATCAAGCTTTGTGGTTTCACAAGAAAAATATTATCTAGCTGATTATTATTTCAAGTCTTGCTATCAATTATATCGTAGAATACTTGATCTAGAAATAAATAATTTGATATTGTTTACATTATTGTAATGGAACTCAGCCAAGTTAATTTAAATAAGAAATGTTTATTCACTATTTTTAAAATTTATTTTTTATGGTATTTTATAATTTATTTGTCATTTTGGCATCCATTTAAATAAAAGAAACAGCATTGGTATCGATAAAATTACAAATTTTTGGGAGGAGATATTGTGTCGTAATGCTAATTGAAAACCCACTGCAATATCCAAGGGAATATCAAATTGAAAACACATTATAATATTAGATAACCAATGACAATTTATTGTAATTTTTAAACAGTAATTTTTTTCGAATGAAAATCTTGGCCAAGCATTCTGAAATTAAATTATCACAACTAAAGAAGTGTAGTGTATACATTGAATAAACGTTTTATTCAAAATTTCAAGTGAAATAATTTAGAGTTTCTTGAGCCTTGTTGTCTTATACGGTCCGTTGTAATTAATGCAAATTTAATCCATCCAGTACTGTTCCCTTCAACTAAAGTACTAAGTCTCCGTTAGTCTTGAGAATTGACACTTCTCCTCGAGGACGTCACTCAAGACTTTGACTAATTGCCGTCTGGCGTACAAATGCGGAAAAGTGAAATCTTCAACCTCTTCCATTACCCCCAATAATAATTATTATTATTGCATTCTCTACCGAAATACTTTGAATATTGAACAAAATGAATAAATACACACATTTTGTTTTCACAGTAGAGCTCTATTGTTTATTGTTGTAAAATGATCAGGACCAGTTTTTTTCATCGCAAGCAATATCATCAGTCAACATAAAAAATGTGATGTTAATACAAAAAAATAAATGTAAACATAATGCCTTTACACAAAATAATTCAAAGATAAAAAATAAATGAAGAGATTTCTATCTTCGCACATAGAAAGCAGAAAAAGCATTATTAAATATGAAAATGAACAAATCCATTAATTTAAAAAAACAGTTAATGATTCAGAGTAAACGAATTATCTGATATTTTATGCTATGCACAAACGTATTATTAATTCATGCCCCGTTATTTCATATTTTTTAAATAAATAACCTCAACCAAATACACAAAACAATCAAAAATAAATAAACGAATAATTACTTATTTAGCAAACAATCAAAAGTTAGACTGAAAAATGTTGAATTATGAAATAAATATGAGGACACTAATAATGAAACAAAAATTTATTTTATTGATTTACGTATGTTCTTCTTCAAAGATAATAAACACTCTATATCGATGAAAATGTTTATAAATATAATTTTATTCAACCGAATATTAATAATTTATCATGCAAAATTCTTTGACGATAAAGATATTTTTTTAGATTTATTTCCTTTCCACTTTCAAAGAGCAAGAATATTTTGCTTTAGTTTCCAGTCACGTACGACTGATAAAATACTCTATTAAGTATCTATGAACGTTTGCTTCAGCTATTATCATTATTTATTGTAGTATTTACTTCCTTTTGTATTATACGTCGAATATAAAAATCAATTATTGTAATTTAGTATGAGAATATATTATATTATAACTTATATTTGCTATATACCAATCAATAGCAATATTCTTTCGAATACACAAAATGTATATTTACATTCAACTATATAAAATAAGACGTGATATAATAAAAGATAGGATAAAAAAAGAATAAAACTTTGTATATTAACTAATATTTTGTGACCTTGAGTCGTCACGTGTTTTTCTCCTTGAAATTATTTTAAAACTATTTCAATTCTAAAAGTATTAAAACACTAGTCAATATTTTTTTTAAAACAAAGTGAAACTCTCCACATACGACATAGTTTTCATAAAAAAATCGCCCATCTCCAAACGTTTTTTCTGTAGCAAAAATTGTAGTCAATAATTGATTAAATGTGAGTGTATGTGCATTATTCGTATTACAAATAAATAATTTTTTGCGTCCGATCAATTCAAAAATGAAAATGTAAAATATTATCATTATTTATATTAACAACATGACATAATTGATATTCTTATGTCGGCCTCCCTTTGACAAAAAAACCTTCAGTTGAAACGGCAGTGCTTTGTTTTTTTTTTTCAAAAATGATTTACCGCATATCTTGACACACATATTCCTTGAAATTAGAGTTCTGGTTGAAACACCTAACTTCAAAAAATCTTCAAAATATGCTCGATTCTTATAAGTATGAATAAATTGCTTAATAATGAGTCTTTTTAGACTTTTTTAACGATGCATTATTTAAATTTGAATTGTAAAGACTTTGTACATTTCTATTTGAATATACTGAAAGGCAAAACCCGGGTCGTTAGTGACGAAATACATGGAAATGTACAAAATCTCAACAATTCAAATTTGATATTGAAATTCCATCAAGCACCCTAAGTTGATGTCTTTAATTACATGTATTATTTGTTAATTGAATTGGTAGAACTCCATTATAATAGGGTAAAAATAACAAATTACTCAGTTCTACAAATATTTTTACAGTTTTTTGATGGTTATGTTTGGCTTTAGGCCATCGTCAGAACTATGACTAAACTTAATTTAGCTTTGCTATATATCGACTTTGTTTTGGAAAAGAAACTAATTAAAAAACAAATGTATTGAGTAGTTGAACTTTGAAGTTTTTCAAATTTTTGAAATGATATATCTATTATTATATTATACGTATACAAAAGAACATATGTACGTAGGGGTGGAGTATTCTTTAGCATAGCAATTACGGTAGTATTTCATCATACACGGCAAAGAAAACATACAAAAGCTAACAATAAACGGGGGAAAGAAAGCCGCTGGAGTATTGGACGGGAGATGGTGAAATGCGAAAAGATACACGTGAGTGTTTCAAATATGATTTTTTAAATATCAGTTTGATGAAATTAAAACAATTATGGGTTACATTTTTTGCTAAAAAAAAGTTATATTTGTATCGTTGGTGAAAATTCTAAAGTTATTTTAATGATATAATGATATGGCTACAAACCAATTTGTAGCAAATCTTTGAAGAGAAGAGATGAATACAGCACAGTGTAAATCTATAAGTCGATTTGAACTTTTGAGAACGCTTAACACTGGGCTGCGGAGCTGACTTAAAAGCTTTTTTTATAAATGCCAATCAAATGAAATATAACGTTTTTTGTAATGTCATATTTCAATATTTTGACAATAATAATAAATTTCCAAAAATAAATTCTGATCAATACACATTTTATTTCAAAGACCGATATTTAATGCAGGAAATAAGATTGAAAAAACAATATTAAACACGTTGCCCACATGGGCACAAACTTAACATCTTTTTTTTTTATTAATCGAGTCCAATGGTAAATTATTAAATCAAATGTTGTATGATATGGCTTGCCAATATACTTTTTTAATACATGTTTTACGTAATTATCTTTATTTAAATAGTGAATAAAGCAATGTTTTTAATATTCCTGCAGGCTTTTTAAAATTAAATTATATGCACGTTATAATTATAAAGTTTGCAGCGTTCAAGCAATTTTTTGTCCTTTTAACTATGTTGTAAAGGTAGGTAACGGCTATGCAATGCAATGGGACATAATAGAGAGATATTGCACCGTTTCTTCTTAGTATCTACCTTTAAAGGAAAAGATGTTGTTTCAGTGGTTAAAAATTTTTGAAAAGAATAAAATGAATATTCTGGTCTAAATGAGAAAAAAAAACAAAAGTCAAAAACAATAGAATTTCATTCAAAATACTTTTAAGTAAAACCACCGATCATGTTCCATAGCATTAATAACATTTCAAATATATAACAGCTTAAGGAAATCAAGACTTAGAGTAACAAAAATTAATAATTATACCACGGAATAAATTATGGAAGGTTCATTGGTAAGCCAAAAGGATTCGAATATTGACGGCCAATCACGACACCGAAAATAATATATAAGCAATATCGAAACTGCTAAAATGAATAATAAACATTTTTATTTCTATTCAAGGCTCCCGACGCTAAATTACAGAGGTTATTATGAACTATTCAGCTTAAAATTATAATAGATAAACACATTAAGTGCACGAAAAGAATGAGGAAACATCCCGATAATAACAGACCGAGGAATATAAAAAAAAAACATTTTTTCAATTGTTATTAGGATGTAAAAAAATGATATTTAATGTGGCCAAAAGGCGGTTTAAAACCTCGTAAAGTCCTCTAGTAAGTCCTCGTAAAATGTAAACAGCATTGTTAGGTCCACACTTAACTTTATTAAAATATGTAATAATATATGTTCTACATCAAGAGCGAGCGTTGATAAACGAAGTGATGTGAATATTTTTCGGTTCATTAATTTCATATCAATATAAGAAACATTACATTTTTCATGGATAGCTGTCTTCATTTATTTTAATTGTATGATAATTTTGTACTTATGTTAAATAATAATAAAAAAATAGAAATGATTTTTTTGCTGAAAGTTTAATATACATTTATTCAGAATCATTGCTTTGAAAATATGACATTAAGATCGTAAATTCAAATTACATATAACCACAATATTCTCGGTTTACATTTACAGAAATTGCTTATAGACCAAACGTGTTTTCTGTATAGCATGTATGTGTAAAAGAATAAAAAGGCATTACTTTGCAGCATTCAAACCTATTTAAATACATTTAATATAGGGGAAAAATGTATGAATTAGTAAATTGAATGATTACAAATGGTTCAAACATGACTGTAAAACTTAACTGAGAAAAATAAAATTGTAGACGATAAGGTGATCATTTATAACTATACCGCATTTGGTTTATATTGGTCAATCAAAGTGGTCGTATTCAATTTATTCAATATTTTATGTCTAACTAAGCAAAATAATTAAACGTAAGGTTTTTCAACAAAATACTAACTTTAAATTTGGATTATTGAGATTTTGTACACTTCCATGTATTTTATAAAATACTAACCCTCATTTAAAAACCTATAAATACCTGCAACCAAACTTCATAACATGAAATATTAATTCATATATTATATTGTTCTCATCAAATATGATGATATTTAAATTACTATACATCAATACAAGATCCGCTTATCCTCACATTTAAACCGTTTTAGTGGTGAGTCAGTCTCTATCGATATAGCCTGGTCTTGCACTTCCGCTAAGCGTTTAGAAGATTACGGGATTGAGTTCTGTCAAGCTTAATTCAATGTTTTTTTTATCAATTTCACATTTAATATGCTGGTAATGGGTATTTCTTAAGTCTTTGCTTTTTTAGTTATTAATTTACTCATTGAAGTTTTGGTTGAACATTTTATTTTATATAATCTCAAGGAAATCATCAAATAAAAATAATTGTATTGATATAAAGAACAAGAAGATTGCATTGTTATAAAATGGTTTTAGTAAAAAATGGGTTCTTCAGTAATTTATCATAAGTTTACACGTAAGCTTAAATATATGAAAAAGAAAATAAAACACAACTTATGAATCGTAAGGTCTAAATGCGGTATCTTATTGTACAAGGTGCAATAGAAAGCTCCGCACAAAAATGCATTGAAAGTCTAGGGCACCGCCCGTTCAAATTTTATTTTCCGAATTGTTATTAAACCATTCATAATATCTTTCAGGGTGGCGCCATTGACTCTTTCATGCGTTGGCATAAGCTATTGACTTGGACTTGCGGCGTTGCAAGCTTTTAGTAAAACGATAAAGATGCTCCTGCAAATATATTCATCAAGGCGTTTTTACAAGGCTTATAGTTATTATTTGTAGATAAATTTATTTCTTCATTGATAAATTACACCAGTAATAAATATAATTTCATAAAAAAATATGACATATCGATCGTCCAGTTCATTAGTCAGACAACCTGTGATTAGGTTTTACGCCATGTGTTTTGTATCTTTCTGCGAATTTATACTTCAATTCTCGAATAGATATTTAGGAAAACAGATATTTTTTATGTATTACTTCTGCGGATATTGATTTATATCTAAATGTAGAATACTGTCTTTGCTACATTGCTCAATTTACTGTCCCTTGAATAAAACAGCACACAATTAAAAGCTCTGCATTTTTTAATTCAGTATAGTTGAGTTTTACCAAATAAACGCCAATTCAATCAATAAAATTGCGACATTTATCTTGATTTAACATCTAGTAATGCGAAACCTTTCAAAAATAGGAAGCAAAATATTTATATTTTTACACAAAAATAATTTGTTTCACAATTTTCAAAAAAATTTCGGACATATTTTTAAATAATAAAAATGTACCATGACTTTCGAAGTTATAACAGCTACCTAATAATAAGAAAGTTTTCAAATATGTTAAGCTTGTAGCGGAGGTATATAGCAATTTTTCCCTTTAATAGTTATTCTTTTATGACAAATACAAAACTATAATGTCGGAATATTACGAGTATAATTAATTGATTAATTGATAAAAACAAGATATTGAGTTTAATTTAAGGGTTTGTTGATGAAGTTATAGTAAAGAATTAAAACTATGCAGCTTAATATTCTTATAAATTAATAAAAAGCATTTATAGTAATCTAATAGTAAAGCTATTGGTAAAAACATATAATAAACTATTCAGGTGGCTCCCTGCTTTTTAAGTTCTCTTCCAAACACAGGTAATTAATTTTGTAACTACTAAAGTATTATGACTGCTCAAAGTTTAACACTTCTCGTAGCTGATTGAAGGAAAAAAATGTCATTTATAAATACGTAAGACATCAATCTTATAATATGCTATAAATGAATTAAAGTATTACCATAAACTTAGTCGGAAACTTATGAAAAATACGAAACACGTGTTACACTGAGTAACACAACATGACTATGATAACTACTATTAAAATAGTGGATTTCAATTGTAAAGTAGTTAATTAAAGTGTTCTCAACAATAAATTTGTAAGCGGTTAGTTTTGTTTCATTTTTATTGGAAAAAAATGGTTCGATGTGCTTAATCAAATTCAATTATTCCACCTGAAAGTTCCACCGAGTTCTTTAATACTTTAATCTCTTTTTAAAAAATTAATCTAGTTTTATGCACATTATATTTATATAAACTTTTCATTGATAGTAACATTAAAAGCTGTTTAAATCGGTATTGAAAAAATCTTTGCACCATGACAAAAAAGCGTAGGAAAGTTTACCGACAGAAATTGGCTTTCCACACCTTGCCTCTATTAGTTTACCCCCACCACACTCTTCTACATTATGTATGACAACAAAATCATATAACTCAGTATAAAGAAAATGATATTTGTGCACTCACACCACCTTGCAATATTGCTAAAAGCAAGAATTTATGACCAATCTTTGTGATACGTTCTGAAATTTTATTTTATGAATGTTTCAATTTTGAATTTTTATCACGTGACAATTTCAAACTATGAATTCAATATCGTCATGTTTACGGCTTTAACTTCATACCACATGATACTTAGATAATGATAATTTAAACTTACATTTAAGAACAAAAAACACATTTTGTTTTGTACCTCAAGTTGATAATTCTTGCGATTAGCGAAACCGGTCCTGATCATTACACAAATATGGAAGTAGTACAAAACAAATTACATTCTTTTTTTAAATATAATGCTTTCCCAACGAGAATTCACTGCCTTAATGGTAGGTATAATGTAGTCGGCGTCCGTGGCGCAGTTGGTTTCGTCGCTGGCTACGATTACGGATGTCTCGGGTTCAATTCCCGGTGCGGACGGTTTTCATAGATTGATCTTTCAATCGATTTATGGATTTCTGTTCGTAGTCTGAGTCCTCCCTCCCACCAATCCCATCCTCACGGACGTAACGAGAGCGATTAGCTAACCACTAGTCCTTTCATAGCCCTATCCTTCTATCCCTACTCTCTTCGAAAAAGAAAAGAGAGGTTGAGCAACTGAGTGACAAGCAGTTCTCGTAGAAAAAAATCTGTCAAGATACCTCCATTAGGAGACCATATGCTCCACAGTGGGAGCGGACATGGAAAAAAAAAAAAAAATGTAATACATAATATAACAAAGTATTTATATTTTTTTTCCATTTCACTCCCAACGTGGAGTATATGGTCTCCTAATATAGGTATCTTAACAAATTTTTTCTATGATAACTGCTGGTTATTCAGTTTCAAAATGCCCTAAGATATTCAACGTTGTACCCACCACCACCCGCTACGGCTGCACACTCTTATAGGGTGTATTCCGCAGCGTAACAGCGTTTTAAATGTTTGCCAGGAGTGTCCGAGGATAAATTCCTGAAGTCCTTGTTACTCAGTTGCTCAAGCTCTCTTTTTTCGAAGAGAGTAGGGATAGAGGGAAAGGACTAGTGGTTAGCTAATCGCTCTCGCTAGGCCCCTTGTGGATTGGATGAATGGGAGGGAGGGACTTTTAGAAATCACGATCACTCAGACTACGAACAGAAATCCATTAATCGATTGAAAGATCAATTTTTGAAAGCCGTCTGCACCAGGAATTGAACCCGAGACATCCGTAACCGTAGCCAACGACGCTACCAACTGTGCCACAGATGCAGACGATTAAAATATTGAAACTGAAAATTCCTCTTTAGATATTTATAATTTTATTATATTATATTGATTCTGATGAAAATAAAAATTAAAATTATTGGGTAACTATTCCACTTCTTAATCACGGTTGTTTTAACTCATTTTCAAAATATAATTGAAAAGAAATTTTTAATCTTCATTCCATTTAATAGCATGTGAAAGACGTACTACATTTTTTTGTATAACTGATTTTTAAAGACTTAAAATGCTCACAAAAAAACTCATTAAAATAATATTACCATGACCGAATAATCTTTCTTAACCACGATCAGATGAAAACATATTCAGCGGAATGCATTTAGAACTTATTTATGACCGATTCTATTATTTTGCAATTAACTGGAGCGATCTATTATACGAAATAGAAAACAATAATAAGGGCAAAAATAAATCATCCTGTAAGGAAGATGACCAGGCAATCATTCGCCATGTTCATATCGTAAATATAGCCTGCATCATGACATAACTAGAAAAAGCTGATTGAATTCTCGTCACGTGAAACTTCTAGCAGATATTTCCGGTAGCGTATTTACTTTCTGTAACATGGCTCATGTAATTTAACTTGATGCATTCATAGAAAGCTGGGCGATAAAAATTGTTCAGTTAATAAAATATTATAAATTTTCAAAAGATTATTAATACTCTTGGCTGTCATTTATGTGAACTGATAAATTAATAAAAAAAACATTCATATCATTTGTATTTTTAACACTAGCATATTTTGGTTATTCGAGTAAGAGTTGAACAAACTAGTTAAGCGCAATTGAACAGTGTACCTACTGTTTTTTTTCTAACCTATTGTTTTTAAAAGTAGTAACAGAAAGGAAGTAATTTGAATTAAAAACTATATTACACCCCAATTGTTCTTGTGGTGATAGAATATCGATAGATCGGAGCATAATTTTGTCTATTGAAAGAGATATTCTTTTTTGTTCTATAAAAATAATTGCGTTTATGTTTACTGTAATTTGATGACTTTAATTATTTATTGTTGCTGTATATTATAAAAATAAATCATTAAGAGGATACAAACATGTACATAAAATAAAAAATAAACCAAAAACTGAAAAAAACAGCATGTAAATCTCACATTGGAATTCCTATAAACAATCTGTTGTTTTTACATTTTTTCGTAGATGCTTCTACCGATAGTTTCAATGTCAACTGATTTGTGTATTTACCGAGACGATATAAACCGAGTTTTTTTTTCTATGCCTCAAAACATGACGGTTTTCCTAAAGGTTTTTGTCAGAACGGGAACAAAAAGTGTTACACATATTTATAATGATCAGGACCGGTTTCGCTCATCACGAGCATTCATTATCAGCATCAGTTGATAGTTCTCTTGATCATTATAAATATGTGAAAGTAGTACAAATGAATTGTGTTTTATTTTTTAAAATATAATGTCTTTCCACCAAGAATTGACAGTTAACACCTTAAAAAAGATATTAATGATAGTTTAAAATTAAAAAAAAAATCTAGCATTACAGTTGACAACCAATGCGTCAGATATTTTTTAATTAAATCGAAAAAATCTAAATTTGATATTGACTTTGCAGGGATTTGAACCAGAACCCACCTAATCGTTACGGCAAAGCTCATATTACTAAACCACATAGGTCAAAACTAATCAAATATTCACAAATCAAAAATTTTTACCTAAAAAGTAATTATATCAAAAAAAATGTTGAAAAAGATTTATAAAGTAACAGATATGACTCAGCCGACACTAAATTAACTATAAATAAGACCGTTGCAATCGAAACTCACAGCGCATTGCTTCGGCCGGGCTACGAGATGCAAACACGTTTTCCTGTTGTGTCACACTCCCAGTAGTTCATCACGATCCCATCCGATGCACCCTAACAATGGCAGAGAACAATTTATTTAGGGGTGATAAGGACTATGGGGTGGAATGATTGTTAGAACAAATTATCTACGATAGGCGCGGCAGCGTGTTTTGGAAGCCAGTCACGATTGATAACTTCACAATGTGATATAATCGATGTTCATGCAATGAGTCAATTCGCCGTTCTTTTTTTCCCATCATGGCACTTGGCCGCATAAATAAAACGATATTGTAAATGCTAAATAGATTTTTTAAATCTAAGAAAACTGTCCGCCATAGCCGAGTTGAATTTCTTATTTATATCCGTTGAGAAGGGTTCGAGTCTCCGGATGCACACTTTCGTTCATTAATTTTATAATGATTATAATATTATTTGTATTTTAACGCATGGATGTCTGTACTTTTCAACCCTTTACACCCACCCATACATTTTTTAAATGATTGAATTTTATTAAATGGCGAAATAAATCCTAATACACACACTTTTAAGGTGTTAACTGTCAATTCGGTGGAAAGGCACCATTTAAAAAAAACACAATTTGTTTTGCAGTACTTTTATATTTTTTTAATGATCAGGAACGGTTTCTCTTATCACAGAATTATCATCAGTTGATAAAGAAACCGGTCCTAATCATATGTTGAAGTAGTACAAAAAAAATGCGTTTTATTTTTAAAATCGAATACTTACATTCCATTAAAAATAAAATTGAATTTAAAAACTTACCCTTAATTTTTATATTGTGATCAAACAAAGCTTTTTAAATTGATGAAAATTTAAATTTTTACTTTCTCTCTTGATGAGCTAAGCCATTCAGAGTTATAATAAACAATAAATTATTAAATAAAAAGTTCACATTTTTTATAATTAAAAAATCTGTCATTTTTTCAAGACGATTTCCTGGGTTTTTCTATTATAAATCAATTTGTATTCATCGTGTGATTTGTATCGTGACTTCGATGAGATATCCGCCCTTGAGTCAGTGCGATTCAGTCCTATCAAACAAAAGATCCATGTACACTCTCAAATCAAATCATTCCTTTGGAGAAAATGAGTTTTTCTTCTCGGCAGAGTGCATCGAACGTCGATAATCGCTTTTCTTTATTCCTCTTGAGCAGAGCACGAGAAAATGTTTGTCACGCGTAAGGCTGGGTGGAAAATTTTGCATTCACTCTAGTTTGTAACTTGATCGGCAGGCGGGAAATTGTCATAGCGTTTGTAAATTTCCCAGCGTATATTTTCTTTAAAAATAAAGATTTTGTACTGCGAATAAATTTCGCGTGTCAGGAAGAATATTTTATTTATAATGAGAAAAATGTCTTCTACAGTTTTGGGCGTTAGGCGTTATTCAATAAAAGATTTTGATCGATTCTTACAAGTTGAATAAAAATTTTAACAAATGTTTTCTTTTACCCTTAGTTTATAATTACAAAACTTAAATTTTGCATTTTTTTAAATATTGACCAAATATAATATATTTTTAAAATGTTTCTGTAATTATAATTTGGACACGCTTCTCAAAAAAACATTAAGCATGACAGACTCTTTACACTTTTAGTGGAATAACCAAGTCATCAACATTAAAAACGGATTTTCATAAAATTACCACCAAATCCATAGAATAAATAAAAAACAATATCATTTATATACAATTATGTTAATTTGCAGGTTTGTAAGGAAATAATAAGAAAGAGTCGTTTTAAAAATACCATAATTTTTAAATAATGGTGTACACGGTGAATAACTCGATTTTTGTTACTTATAAAAACCAGAAAACTTTGTGATAATATTTAAAATACATATTTATTTATAATTGGACTTTGTGTGCGTAATTTACTTATGTTGAAAATCTTCCCATTTTTGTTGTAAAGCTAAGTATCGATTGGGGAAAACAAAGCGTGTAAGTTCTAATATTCTCCCTTCAGGCGATGATTCCCGGGGAGTTCCAATATTGGCCAGGCCAAGAAGTGTTATGAAATTATCTTCTCTCGAGCAAGTCCCATGAGATTTCGTCTAGATACCTTCCTTACTCAATAGGGTGGAGTAAAAGCGTCGATGTAATGAAACATCAAAATGAATAAGTTGATACGTAACAAATAAGCTCTTAATTTATCTCCTTTCAGAAATCGTTTTTACTCGACTCTTATTGCAAAGAAATTGACGATGCTACATTCTACCGTTTTAGATACATTTTATTTCATTTTTTTCAATATTTTTCAAGAGATAATATTTTCTTTTTTGAAAATAATATATTATCTCTTAAAAAGATAGTAAGTAGAAATATAATAAAAAAAACCACTAATTGGTTTAAGTTAAACATATTTCGGAAATTAAGTGACTTTGTGAGTGTTATCCTGCAACTGTTTTTTGATAGAGCAACTTTTCGAAGAATTGAAAGTATAAAACATTTGCACACAAGGACATATTTTATAAAGTAGCTTTTTACCTTGAGATATAATGGAATACGTATTTATGTTGATTAAATTGGCATTCACTTGGGTAAAAATAACAATGTATTTAATTCTACAAGAAATTTATCAGTTTGTCGATAGATATTTCGGCGTTATGCCATTGTACGTTCTGACGCTAGCGTGAAGCTGGAATAGCTATAAAAAAACTGATACTATTTTTGAAGAACTAAATACTTTATTATTTTAACACAATGACATAAATATGTATCGTAGCCGCATATTACAGTTTTCCAATTTTCAAATTGTTGGTTTTCTTTTCACTAAGTATATACATTATTTATATTCGACTAAAGAACCTGTTTAAATCAAATTCAAATTTGATATTGAAATTCTATCAAGCACCCTCAGTCGATGTCTTCAATTAAATTAAATTATTTAGAACAGTTAATAGTATTTTATTTGTTCATTTAGAACTATTATTTAATTACTTTTAAGGTGCCACTCGATCGCAATCGATTTATAGATATCTGTTCGTAGTCTAAGTGTTTGCGTTGACTAAATCTCCCTCCTCACCCACCCATCCGATCCTCACTGGGCGTAGCGAGAGCGATTAGCTAACTACTAGTCCTGTCCTGGCCTTTTCTCACTATCCCTACTCTCTTTGATTAAGAGAGGTTGAACAACTGAGTAACAGTTCTGATAGGAAAATTTTGTTGAGATACCTCCATTAGGAGACCATATGCTCCACGTTGGGAGCGGACATGGAAGAAAAAAAAAGGTATTAGTCTCAATTCTTAGTGGAAAGGCATTATATTTAAAAAAATAAAACACAGTTTGTTTGTTCTATCTCCACATGTTTATAATGATCGAGACCGGTTTCAGTTGATAATGCTCGTACCGGTCCAGATCATTATAAACATGTGAAAGTAGTACAAACAAATAGTGCTTTATTTTTTTAAATATTATATAACTGTTGTGTCTTATATAAACATATCGTTTTATATCGAGCCTTTTACTATATTTATTACTAACCTTCATTGGTTATAATACTATTCTAGATAAATTTAAATTTAAATATATTCAAATTTCACATATGAATTTAAAAAATGACATGAAGAACGTCTATGAGATCAGGAATATCT
Organism: Himalopsyche phryganea; assembly: GCA_022494535.1. Taxonomy (NCBI): domain Eukaryota; kingdom Metazoa; phylum Arthropoda; class Insecta; order Trichoptera; family Rhyacophilidae; genus Himalopsyche; species Himalopsyche phryganea. The sequence continues at coordinate 1,716,097 of JAGVSL010000043.1, read as the reverse complement.
AAATTTATGGCTAAACTTATGCAAAAAAAAACTCCACCCACGCCCGTGACATACTGAATTCAATGGATATAATTTTTTTGTCATGGAAATTGAAGGCTGTGCGATAGAGATTCCAGCAGAGCTTTCGATGCGCTGAAGCTATTCCAAGCTTTTCAGCTGTGTCTCTGTGACTGACAAGTACAAAATGGTTTTCTCAACTGAGCCGGTATTCATTTTGGTTTTAGTCACCTTGCGTAGAAGTGCTGAATGGATTTAGCATAGTTTTGAAAAAAATATTCTTAGCTAGGTTTGATACCGATAGTTCTTTTTGAAACATAACATCAAAGAATTTTCTTGTTTTAGTCATACTGTCATAATTGTCTATATTATAAATTGATCTGTAAAATCAATGTACATTATAATTGTTTAATTCAACCCACTAAAAATACATGAAAATGGAGTGCTTTACTTACGATTTGACATTTGATGTAAGATTTTTTGTGAACAGCTGAAACACATACCTGAAAAAAAAGAAAAAGAATAATTTAATTTACATTTTAAGATAAAACAATTGCAGATGGAGATAAAAATACTTGTTTTTTCTAGGAGTCTTTGTGTTAATTTGTGGGTCGTGGCGTGTATATTTCTGATAAAAAAATATCATTTATAGAATTATAAGTAAAAGAATACGGGGATTTTTAAAATTTTGTTTTGACTGTATTTCAAAATGATTAAACACACCATATCTTAATTTTCTAGATACCCACTAAGTGATCAATTACAATAAAAAAACATTTTTGTCTATTTAATTTTATGTGTGATCGTTTTCTTTATTAAATAAAATTTATAAAAGTTTTATTAAAATTATTGCGTTTTCTCAAAATATATTTTTGTTATCTTAATTCCGGTTTTGGTTGAAGGTAACAAGCTATATTGCGGTAAATTTTTGTACCCTCCACTAAGTATCGTAGACAAGAGAAATATCTCTCTAGATAACCTTTACTGCTACACTTTATACTTCATGTGCTATGAATTTGAAGTTTGTGTACATTTATTCTTCTTTCATTGACAATATTTGCTTCCTATGTGGAGCATATGGCCACCACACGGTGTCTTCATGATTTTATGTCATCCGTCAAGCATTTTTTTATGTTTGTCAAAACGACTTAAATCTTCCTCGTCAATGACGGAGTCACAAATTTCAGTAGAAATAATACAGAAACAGTCACAAATTTCTTGAAAGCTGTCATTATTCTTTTTATTCTTATTGTTCTTTTCTGATGTCATTATTGAATATAAACAATATACAACCGTTTGTTGTAGTATGCATATCCATGTCAAAAAAAATATCCTATAAATATGATTTAATTGTATCGGAAATAATAAAATTATACCATCCAATTGAAATTGATGACTTTTACACAAGCCAGTTTATTGAGTGTTTTTTTCTGATTAAAAAACCAGTAAAATATTTTTACATTCACTGAACACTAGAAATACACTTCAATGTTACGTACTCGATACGCGAAAGTTGAATTTGTATTCATACAACTTGTAATTGCAATCATAAGTGAGTCTGTTAATAAAAGAATCGCTGCAAATTACACTCGTGTGCTTTTTCATTCGCTATGGAAAAACATGTAATAACATTTTTATCAAGCTTCAATTTGCTTTTGTTTCAGTTGAAATTAAATTGCATTTGCAGAATGCAGTGTTACAATTTAGTTGAAAGTAATTTTCATGGAAACAGAAGGATAGATACACTCTCCAGACTTTCATAGTCCTGTAAAATTATGTAACCTAAATATTAATTTACAAAAGAAAATGCAACTGCAGTATTTTAAATGTATTCGGAACAAAAATAGTAAAAACACATAATTAAATTAAGTATAAATTTTTTGTTTTGAAGATGCTTCTTAAAGAGGTGAAACATTTTACGTTAGTGGAATAGCTAAGTTATCAATTTTATGTTTAAATGACTATCTGCATTTCAATATTTTAAACAGGGAAAACTGACAAAACATTAATCTACTCAGCCAAAGAGTGACAAATTTGAATAAAGCTTTGCATTACATTCAATAATTTAACGCTCGGTTCATATACTACGTATATTCCTTAAATGAAAAATAGTTGGTGCAATAAATAACTTATGACATTATTCGTTATTAAATTGACAGTATTTAATTTAAAAAAATATCTGTTAGATACCTTAAGATACCAACGCTAAATGAAAATACTCAGGTTACAACTAAGGTTTTTTAACGCGGAATACATTTTAATAACATGCACATGTTCATTTTCATGATACTATGAGTATAATATCGCAAATCAACCGCTTGAAGTAATCGAAACCGTTTAAAATATGCAAAAATCTTCCCAGTTTTATTATTCTTCCACCCTCTCATTGAGGTCTTGACTAGTTTTACACGGCGCTTTTTATATTTGAACGAGAAGATTCCTTTTTTTAGTGAAGCGAAAAATAAAACCGTGGAGTTTCATACACCTCGTCTGTCGGCAAAGTGGAAATGAGTGGTTATAAAAGAAGAAAAAGATTGCATAAATTATATGCAAATGAAATATGAACACTGGTTTCCTTCTCCTATCTTCCTGACGCGCAGTAAACAAGATTGCGGAGATAATTTTTTCTCTTGTTAAATTTTAATAATATGTTTACTTTATAATATGTGCATAAAAAATATAATATTTTTAATGAATTAAGAAGCTATATTGAAAACAAAATCTTAGTTTGATGACGATCACCATTTGATAATTCATACGTGTATATTCATAATAATTTATTTCAGCCTGGATTGTAGAAATAAGAAAATCATCACACTTGAACTTTGTAAAATTCAATATTTTCATATTTCTACGCTATAACTAAATGATCTGACAATCTCGGTTCTTAGTTTTTTTATACCAACCCTAACGGATATTTATTGAATATTGATATTAAAAGTATTTCCTTTTGAGATATTTAATATTTAAAGAAGAAATATGGTATAAAATTGAAGAAAAGTTAACAATCATTGTTGGAGGATTAAAAATATTTCTCGATATATTTCTTCACATTATCAGTGTCATTTTCGCTCACAGTATATATTTTAACATGAGTCAAAATTGGTTAAAAATACTGGCATTAAACAAAACTATCTGGATGAGTAAGTACAGAAAAGATATGTTTTATTTTTCTAAATATAATTCCCTAAGACTCACTACAAAAGAAAAAACTTACTACATTATCAAAATTACTTCATGTTTGATTGATATTTTCTCATATAAAAAAATCTTTGCATATAAAGTATCCAGAAGTAGGTCGTGAATATTAATTAAGAAGAAACCCCTGCACGATATAAATAAATATTATAATAAAATAATATAATGCTCAGCGGGTAGGAGAAGCAGCAAAAATAATTATTGTTCCCTTTATTACGGCCCGTATTACGAGCCTCTAGAAGTTGCATGTTGCTCTGAAATATTTACAGCTGGAAAAAGTTTATCCTTTTGTTTCATTAGGATGTTGGAACTTGTAACTGTAATTTTCTGCATTTTTCTTCACAAAAAGTATGTTCATGCGGTGGAAATTTTAATTCAAAGTTTTTGTAATTATATACAGTTCTCTGCGAAAAACAATGTGAGTTTATTTGTTGTACAAAAAAGAAGTTTATCACTATTTATTACATAAAAGATGAAACATTAATTTAATTGATACATAAGTTGGTAGATGTTTGTCAGAATGATTAATTCTTAGAATAATAATTGTTGGGAGTATTGTAATGTTTAAACATTACGACTTATTTTTATTCATTTCCAGACAATATTTCATGAGAAAAGAATAGAGTTAACATTTGTCCAATGTGCACACTTAAACCAAAAAGAAAACGTACGCGCCTCAGCCAATCAGAGAATTAGCGTCACTACAAAAATCTAACCAATAAGAAGGCCAATGGTCGAGAAACGGAAGTGATTTGCTGGAAGAATTGTTTTGAAAGAATCACTTTTAGTCTGGCGTTAAACACCGATGGTAGTCCCTTGGGACTTCCTACTATTCAGCATGACCTCTTGATGAAACCGATACGCGAATGGACGAGTAAACGGATTGGTGCAGCGGACATCAGAAAGCAGTATCGTATAATTACGTTTTGATTTGTTTATGAAATGGTAATGTATGACATTCATTCCAAACGTTTCGAGAAGCTTTGACTTCAAATTTTGCTGTGTAGGAAGCATGTGCTTTTATCTTTTTGTTATGTATTTGTCGCAATTGGAACTACATTAAATATATTTTTTTTATTACCCGTAACTCGTGTTTTATTCCAAATATTTATAAAAAAACACCCTTTATATTGTTCAATAAATTGAATTTGGCACAATACAGAACAGCGCATTTCCGGTGTTCTTTAATTTTTATAATCATTGCAACTTAATAATTACAATATATTATACTTTTGGACAGAGAGTGTGAGTATTGAGTGAATGTGACAGGTCTTTAATATAGCTAGGAAGAATATAATGCATATTCTAAGCTATATGGAAAATAAACGACTACTTAACAGTATAACAACTGTTTAAATGATATTCCTTTAATAATATTAAATGTTAAGAAACAGGTTTGTCGTACGATAAAAAGTAATCAGAACAATGCAAACGTTTTTGATATGTGAAGCAGTTCTATATTAAGTTAGGTTATGATAAAAAAGCTATCACCAAATGGAAATAACCATAAAATACGAACGCTCCCCCGCCCACAAAGCATCACAATGAGGGATGATCCGAAATGCTTTTCAAAATTATAAAACGTTCGCGGCGTAATGTTTGCAGGGGAATGATAAATGAATGCTCACACGGCCGGGATACAATACACTTCCGTGCCAGATATATGCGAACGTCACGCGGTGATGGAAGAATAAAAATATGACGTTTCGGGCAGTGCTGATTAATTTGACTCGAATATTTCATTCTGGAGGATTCCTACAAAAGCCACATGTGTGCCACTCGACGTTAACGATTTAGGGTTGAAGAGACAACCAGGGGGTACAGAAGAAGTACAGAAACGGAGGGTTGGCCTTGAAGATCTAAACTGAAAAAACATTGAGAAACAACTTTTATACACTTTTTTCTAGACAGACAACACTGTACAAAAAAGAAAACGAAGCAAGTTCAGTGTCAAAATCTTTGAGATCTTTGTAGAAATATTGTTGTTTTATAAATTGTTAATTCAGATAGTAATTGCAACAACTCTTTTACGTATAAATTACAATAAGTTTTGCTATTCTTTTAAAAAAATCATTTACAAATAGGTAAGAATATCAAAATATTTATTTCTGCGATTTTGTAGAATTTACTTCTTTGATATTGTTACCTTATTAAAATTGAGGTTAACTAAGTAAATGCAAATTCAATCAATATATTAAAAATAAATTTAAAATCAACTCTCATGTAATTTATATTAGATCTTATTATTTAATAAGCATTTTTCTATTTCCCCACAAATCTGACCAAGAAAAAAGAAGCATTCAACCTTAGTTAAATGAAATATTAATGATAAGTGTGACCAATAGAAATAAATTTTTAAATGGGGGAGGTACCAGTCTTTAAAAAATATATAATTATTATATATAGTTTAACTAGTTTTTCTAACTGTAAAGCACAGCAAAACACTGCGTTATCGCACCACGTATAAAATAATTTTAAGATTCATGAACAATTACTACTGTATGAATATTCATTTACTCGTCAGTTTTATTATTAAAACATCCAGCAGTCTGGCCGATGTATTCGGCTTGACAGTTTTGACAATAATTCATGATTTCAGTTTACTGGTATACAATTTTAAATCATCTGCTAAGCATTATCTAGTGGCACCCGTCCGAAGTTTTAAGTCGTTATCCATTAAAAGTATTACATGCTTTATCTACTGTGGTACAAATTCATGTTACAATAAAATACCTTATAACTATACCACTCCATTGAATATGTACTGTTTATTATCATTAAATGTAAGCATGAATCGTTAGTATAATTTGTTTGAAGGCTTCTTTTAATATTTCACTTAAAATTAAACTAATAATGTATAAACATTTGTTAAAAAGATTACGTAATGAAAATTAAAATGTTTGATGCGTGTTGCCCGCTTGAAATTCAATTATAGTTGCGCCATGCCATATAACATCAATCCTAGTTATGGCCAATAACAATAATGAGCAAGGAAAAATCACATTTCGGACGTGATCGGGTTCACCAGTTATTTATTGCACCCGAAATACATTCAGGGTAAAAAGTTTTTCCAGATTTTTTCAGTTTGATAAAGTGGTTTGGTCGTGTATAGAAAATTTTGTACATTCACCGTGCAATAGTCAAATACAATAAAATGTTAAAGATAATTAACTTTATATTAGAATATATTTGTATTTTTAGCGTCATCCTAAATATTCATTTATATTATGAGAAATATACAAGAAAGGAGAGATTTAAAAAAATAAAACACTATTCATTTGTACTACTTCCACATATTTATAATGATCAGGAACGGTTTCGCTCATCACGAGCATTATCAACTGATAAAAATACAAACATAACAGGCCGATTTATATAAAATTGAGTTTAAAAATGAAGATATATAAAACTGATGGTTCATGAACTAAGACAAGAAATCACTGATAAGTAAGCAAATTATACATAAATCAAATAAAATAATCTACAATTAAAATGTTGTCTCTTACAAATCAATAAATACTAACCTGAAATCACAAATATAGGTACATTAAAAGTCCATTAGCTGAGCAAAATTTTTTAATAACAATACTAATGCATTAAGCAAATAGTGGATTGGGAAAATTATAAAAACAATCAAACATTAAGTATGTAATTAATAATAAAAAATAAACAGTCATCTTAAGTGGAGAACGCAGAGCAGCTATGAGCATCCATCAAATGTTTATATCTGAAAAACAAAATTAATATTTAAAATTAGTATTTTTATCAGTTGATAATGCTCGTGGTGAGCGAAACTGGTCCTGATCATTATAAATATGTGGAAGTAGTACAAATGAATTGTGTTTTATTTTTTTAATATATAAAGTCTTTCCTCCAAGAATTGACAGTTAACACCTTAAAAGTGAAAGGAGAGATTACTAAATGAAGTAAAATTTACAATTTATCATCATTTAAAGCTGTAGTAGACTTTTTATTTAGATAAATATTTACAAAAAATCTTTTTATGAACTGATACATTAATTAATTGACAGCCATTTCCATTAAAATTGTTTACGCTGTTATACACGAGTTGGTTGCTCTACCTCTACCCTTTGTGTATGCAGTCGTTTTTCACGGCCGCCTTCCATAACACAATAACAATCAAGACAACAGTTTACTCATCAATTTCTTGAGCCAATACCAATTGGCATTTGACCGATATATTATATACAATATAATCTGTCATTTATCGAAAGGTTATGCTATATTTTATTTTTGCTATTGTTTTCGAAGTGTCAGCCAATCAAAGTTTTGTATTGAAGAGCAATATTTTGATAAATAGTATCAGATACGTGATGTGAATTTCTCTCTTTCTCGCTCAATCACACGTACAGTGAAAGGTGCGAGCGAGACACAAGGGCATGCGGGCGCATTTTATTGTATCCTACTTGCTTATACACAAGCGAGGTTGTGTGATATAAATTGAGATACATCTACAGCACACGAATGGTTGACATATATTATGACTTTTAGGGTGTTAACTCTCAATTCTTGGTAGAGAGGCATTATATTTTAAATATTTATTATGACTACAAAATGTTTCAAAAATTATTTTTAATCTCAACATTTTCTATAAGCTTATTGCCGATCTAATAAAATAAGCAAAATTTAGCAAAAATTCCAATTTCTCGCAGTTGTTGCATAACAACTTTTGAAATATTATGTAGAGAACAAAAAACATTTCAACATTCAAATAATTAATTAATGTGAAAGGTAAATTACCGATTAAATGTAAAAAAATAAATCAAATTTAAAAGAATTTCGTTTAACTGAGATTAATATTATAAGCTCTACATTCAACTACCCCTAAAATAACTGTGTTCCATATTTTTCCTCCCCATATTTTGTTCGAAACAATTATCTTAATTAATTCATGGTAACTGGTGATAAATCTTATGCTAAGCATGTAATTTTTGTTAAGGTGCCAGATTTATTTTTGCCGGGTGAAATATGTTCGTTAACTTTTTCATTAATGCTAAGTGAAAATAGTTTTTGGAAATACTGATGAGGATGGCGAATTGATTACTACACAGGCAGTGATCAGTTGTTTTTTTAACTATATATAAGCATCTAAAGTGTTTGTGATTTGTTCCATGTTATCGATAGATTGATTAAATATTTTAAATTTATCGCAATCAGTCATAATCGTAAGTTGATGTCGTGACCAAAGTTAGAAAACAGAAATAGCGCAACTCATATACAATGTAACTTCTAACTCAAGCCCGATATGTAGTATAATCGATAGTAATAATTTCCTTAATGCACACACGAACATTAATTCATCACTCTTACTTAAACCATTATTAAGAAAACACGTAATTATCCATAATAAATAAACTTTTAATGCATTTACTTCAACGATAAATTAATAATACCATGTATCTTCTTTTAAAAAACAATAATTACGTTAAATATTTTAATTTTAAATAAAAGTTATGACGTTGGAATAAGTTGTGTATCAGAAGAATTGTATCAACGAATCGATACAATTTTTGTAGGACTGAATACTTTGTTATTTTGACCCTATTAAAATGGAGTTCTTCCAATTCAATTCTTATTCAATTAATACTCTTGACACGCATTTAAATGGGAATAGCAGTATCTTTGTTGATATATTTTAATATAACCCCCGATAAACCCCCCGATAAACCCCCCGGTTGTCGACAACTCATTTTTCGTTAAAATTTGTGACTGCTTTTTGATTACACGATAAAATACTCTTGCGCCGCATGCGTATCCTCTGGTTTTGTATAAATATGGTAGACCCGATAGCCAGCTTTCAGATAGCTTGCCTCTTAACTAACGTGTTATCGGAGAGTCTACTGTACTTATATTGTTATGCTGTATGGTTAAAACAAGAAAGTTGTGATAATCTGATTAAAATTTTTACTATTATCATTTGTGTTTATAATCTTGTCCAAAAAGAGATTATGACCTACAAACCATAAGCATGTAAGCCTGATAGTATAACCACTGTGCTACGTCAATTATTGTCAACAATAGATATCAATATTCAATAGACAAAGAGTCAACAACTTTTATTTTATAGCACATGTCAATTAACGCAGGCTAATAACAAAAGCCGATACATCAATATATATATATTTAAAACAAATCTTAATTTCGCAGCTAAAGTTGATCCAAATTTAAAAATTGATTGTTATATAAAAGATTGAACATACATTAAATTTAAAAATGTTTTGAAAAAGAATTTTTAATAAAGTATTGCCGTTTGTAATAAGAAAAATCGTTCGTTTTCACTTTTAAAGATCAAGTTCTCATACTTAACTTTTGTTACTGAAAGATTATTAACAAAATGAACACAACGTGTCTTGACAACAATGAAACATTCCAAACAAACATGATATAGCGTACCTCAATTGACACGTTATAACATCGTCGTTTCAACACCTCAAATCTCCACAATAGTTAGTAGAAGAAGAAATAAACAGAGGCAACAAAACACACTTGCAGATAAACAGATATAGGAGACGCTTTGTCATTTAACACCGTGACACTGGTTTCAGACGACAAGCTTTCGTTCAGTGGCATGGCGGGAGCTTTTTCACCGAATTCATTGAATATTTAAATGTACATGTTGTGAACTGAATGCTTAAAATTGACAATGTTTTGCATAATAAATTTGTTTTTCAGTTCAATAAAACACGTTTTTCCCAAACCCTTTTTTTCATGTGGCACTTTAGCTGTTGGGTGTCGGGCATATGTCTAATGAAGAAGAATACTGGCAATACAATCATAGGACATGAAATTATAAAGCATTTTAAGAGCAATCATAAAAGTGTCATCAGATTGAATTTATTATTATCGTAGTTATAGCAACTCTTCAAGACAAAAATGCTATTTTTTAAAAATGGGCCAATTTCACTAGATTTCGGCAGGAGCTTAAAACGTTAAGCATTTTTACGATACAATTTTTAATAGTTACGACTATTTTTAAAATGCTATTTATCTTATAACAAAGCATCTCAACTGAATTCGATATTTGGATAGATGATGAATTGGGAGGTATGAAAAAAATACAGAAAGATATCCATGCCTTTGGAGAAAGCTTTTATTCCTAGATTTGAACCCTCGACCCTGGAAACGAGTGGACGAAAGCCCAAAAGTGTCGACCACTCAGCTACTAGACAGAGAAATATCATCTAATAAAAGTTACCAAATGATAACGCATAATAGAAAAAATATGAGTAAATACAAGACACAAGTAATGATTTTTTATGGAAAATAGTAGCTAGATAGGTACTAATTATTTTTAAAATAATCTGTGCAGTGATTTTTTTCGGAAACATTTTTAAAACCAAGGTGTGAAGGTTTCCATCCCTCAGTATATAAGAAACAACCAAAATAAATGTTAATTCTAGCAGGTGTCAAATCAAGTGAAAAAACTTCCATTGAATTTTCAAGTAAATACTCAAATCTTTCAAGTAATCTTGACATTTGATTTCATAAAGCCAAATGATTTGATTCGACTAAAAAAGCTACGATGTTTTACGACAATTTAAAATCAGTGCCGGCACGCCAATGGAGAGAATAGCGGGGAATCTTTTTCAGAGCAATAAATGCGTCGTGGAATAAGAACTGCGTTGACAATCGCGATTAATCACTTGCTCGCCCACCCCCACCCTTTTTCACTTCAGTAACTCCTTCCGCGTAGCTCACAAAAACATTCGATTCTGTTCTAGACATATTTTACCTTTGACGGTAAATTTTAATAGTCATATTATGCGTTGTCAGATATCCATGATATAATATGATGAAGACAAATATAACTTACAAAAAAATGTTGTTAAATCTCAAAAATAAAATTATACCGTCTTTGAAAGTAAAACAATTATAATTAGCTTTTCTTTTGTTTCCGACAGTAATCCATTCAGATGCAAATTTATTTCAATCAAAAAAACCTTTCTTTTGTAGAAGAAAATATTTTCTATCCGACGCGGAGGCGAAAAAATTATCTTTTTAAAAATATTCTTATCAGTTGAGAGTCTTTTTTAATGAAAGGTTTTTTACTGATTTTATCTTTAAATTCTTTTGAAAAAATATTAAGTTTATAACAAAACCATTAGTTATCGTTATCATTTCAAATGTCCAGGACAGGTTTTTCTCAGTGACATGAAAACACCTACTCATATAAAAATATTTTTAAAATGTAGAACTGTCTTTAATTACGTTTTTAAAATTAGGAAAATTAAAACGTGTTTTGTGGATAATCTCGTAATTGAAATGACTCGTTTAAAATTACCAAACATCTTGAAGCTATTCATTTTACTCTAAAAATATTTAATACAACGTTTTGAGTCAGTAGTTAGTTAACTCAGCAGTATAATTTTTTCACTGATATTTGTCTAATATTGATAGTTTCGATCTATAAAAAAGGTACTGGTTTATAGCTTGGATCTATTTCAGTAAATAATCTTAAATATCAATCGAATTGACTGAATTTAACAATATTGTTTAAGCTTTTTGTCGTCTTACGAAGATACATTTTCATAACATAATATAATGGGTTTTCGTTCTTGAAAACTCAGCGATAAGAAGCAGCGCTTTAAGCTGATTTGAGTGAGAAAGCTTTGCTCGGCAACTCGAGATCGGCTGTAATGAAGCGATATAGGAAACGGAAAAGAAAATAAAGAAACAAGGGATGAAGATTAAAAGCAGATGACGCGTAAATTGTTCAAATAATATCATAGCTAGGCCGTTTTACAAACAAAGGCGGCGGTTAACCATCGGCCTGCTGCCAAAAAATAAAGTTTTACTCTTTATTAAATGTCATATTTACATAATTTTTATGTAACAGAATAAATAAAATCAAAAATATACTTAGCCTTATACCATAGCTTGTGTTTCATTGCTCGGAAGACTTTTCAAACTTGACGTCCAAACTAAACTAAAAGAGGCTTAGTTAGAAATATAAACTGCATGCTGCCGACTTGCTCAACAGACTATACAAAAAGTATTTTAGATAAAAAATTGGGCATCATTCGACATCTCTAGAGAACTAGAAGTAAACAAACTTTCATTGATAAAATAAATTCAAGTCCAGTTTGTCTAGAATCCAAATAACATAATGAATATTTCATAACTTTGTCTACCAAATCATTACTAGGGCTGGCACAGGTGATTATTTAGAACTACATATATATTCTATGATGTCTACATATTATGGAAAAAAGGTTGTCATCAACTTTCTGGGCAGTAAGAGGCAAATGTTGGAAGTGGATTATGGACAGATACGAGGGTGGATCATACTCGTGAATCATGAATTTATAAGCATACAAGGTATGAATGAGTTTTTAACTAAGTGGTAATTATCACGTTTATTGTATTAAGCAAAGTAATATAAAAAAAAATACGAGAAAAGGCGAGCATTATAAAACAAATATTTGTAAACCGTTTAAAAGATGGTAATTTATGTGAAGCGTCTTAACATTACTGGGAATATTTCAGTATTTGATGATAGAGCTTCCATGTATAAAGAATGCAATCACTATGAAAAACAATCATTGCTTCTGAGAATGAATAAAAAATAAATAAATCATTAATTTTAATAATTGTATGATTGAAAAAATATTTCACATAACAGTTAATACCAATGTGCGAAATATTTTTGAAATTGTAAATTCATACGAGATAAACTTGATGAGAATTTTTGTAGTTCACTCAAGATCAACTCAAGGCGAAACAACATCGCATACACGCATGCCTAATTTATCAAATTTAGAATTGAAGAAATCTAAATCTTGATTTTTACCATGCCGTGTCTTTACCCAAGCCCACCTGATCGCTAACTCAAAGCACTTACTATCGGACCACAGAAGCCGACAGACAGTATTATGAAAGTTTATATCAGGTGAAATATGACATTTTTTATCAATTTTTCATATCATAGATTTGTATAAACATAATCACGACAGGGCTTATATTGTTCTCATTCTTGTTTTGCCATAAAGATTCTGTTATGGATAATAAGACACATATTTTTCACCTGTGGAAATTTTTGAAGACTGCGAAGTGAGACAATAGCGCCACATTCGTAGCCAAACTGGATATTTATATCAAGTATAAAATTTGGTTTTCTAATTAAACTATAATTTCATAATATATTATGATAAATTTTTAAGTGATGGCAACATCTGACGGTAATAATAAGCTTCTAAGTTTGTGAATCGAGCCAACGCCCGACGACCGTATCAAAAAATATACTTTGTATAACAACATCTAAATTCAATTACAATGATATTTAAAACATCTATGTAATAATTTTGTATTAAATAATTTCATAATTATATAATTGTTGTGGTTATTTCAGACTATAGAAATGTATCTAAATACTGAATAATCCCAATTAAATATATGTTGGGAGCAGCGATTCTGTTAATCAGTATTAATTTCGTTGTTGTTCTGGAAGAAAACACTATATCGAAAAAATGACATATTGAGCTAATTACAACAAAATATTCTTTATTTCAAACTTTACCGTATGAAAGGACACACTAAATGTTTATAAATTATACTTTTACTTAAAAACAACTTTGTGCAAACAAACAAAATGAAAAAGGTTACTAATTTGCTAGCATTCACTGTTCATACATTAATTTTAAAACATTTTTAACGTTTGAGCATGTCAAAAATAAATTTGAAATCTCATGAAAATGTTATTTATTTAAATAGTTCAAATAGTGGTATCATTGTCTAAAAACCATTAAAGAAAATTAATTGGCTTCTGTGATATAACAGTACTCTTCATTATTACCATGTCGGAGCTCTTCAGCGCGTACAACTGTTTCTATTTTCCGTGTTGAAACGGCCCTGTTGATATTAAACAATTGAATTACATAGCGTTGGACGTCTATTGGACAATAGTATCACCACGATATCCTCACGCACCCCATTACTGAAATAATATTTGCATTGCATTACCCGCTTATCGTTTCTCGATGCCCGCTTTCAATCCATTGAAATATACGCAAATAAAGACATACACATAATACAAACGTTATTCCTAGATAGTCGTAAACAGGATTAATATAGAGTGCATAGACTTATATTATGAATAACTACATCGTCAATAATATCTCATTGCATTTGTAAGCAGGAAATTTTATTGGAATACATACTTATTTTCATATTTGATTTATGTACTTCATTGAAAAACTGTCGGCAGCGAATAATATTTAATACCTGAAGAGTGTTTTACAATTTAAGACATCGACTAAGGGTGCTTGATGGAGCTTCAATATCAAATTTGAATTGTTGAGATTTTTACATTTCCATATATTTCGTCACTAACGACCCGGGTTTCGCCTTTCGGCATCTTCAGGCATTCACGAATGGACTCGAACTGACAATTCTGACATAACCTTCGTGTACTCGAATGCCTGAAGATGCTGAAAATCGAACCCCAGGTCGTTAGTGACTAAATACTTGGAAATGTACAAAAACTCTAAAATTCAAACCTGAATAGTAGTTGAATAAAGTTGATAGCTATTTCTACAACCATGTGGTCCAGAAATAGTTCATAAAAAACAACTTCAAGCAAAGATGTATCCTGTCCTTTCCCTCTCTAACTAAAACCATTTCTCGCTTTGTCTCAACTTAACAATATATATCGTGCGTCACTCTTACGTATAGAATTTTATATATCGCTATCACTATCATTGAGTTCGGAATACTATTGTCATCAGAGTTTTGTAATTTTATTAATTTATTGATGAAAACATTGAATTTAACCACTTATTTATTTTAATTTTATTATATCACTATTTTATCTACAAATAGCTAAAATCCTAAGTTTACATAAAACCTAATAAGCGAGATATTAATGTTTTCGATTCAATCTTGGTGCACCTATCGTAACGCGAAGGTTAACATTATTAACATAAATGTATAACCGATCAAAATTAAATATTTTACAGTACATTGCATGTATATAATATAATGGAAGTTTTAAAAATAAAACGCAATCTGTTTTGTATTACTTCCACATTTCTCATATTTATCAAGACCGATTTCCCTCATCGCGAGCATTATCAACTGATGCATTTTTTGTTCAACCTTATTTGATCCTTAAGAAGTAAGAGCAAATCCTATTTATTTTTTATATAAGAATTCGTTCACATTTACATAATATCCATCAATTATCAATTCAGTTAATAATGCTCGCGATGAGCGAAGCCGGTCCACGTCATAAAATTTTGAAGTGTTAAGAAGAAAATTGTGTTTTATTTTTTAAATATGAAGCGATCCAAGAATAGTTAACAGTTAAAAGTTTAAAAGTGATTATTAAAAATGCAATGTAAGTTTAGGTTTTCTAATTATTATTTTTTGCAAATAAGGAATTTGTGGAAAAATATGTATTCATCTAATATCCATTAAGGTTAAATATAGGGATGTATTTCGTTCCACAAGAATTTTCTAAATTTTCTTGATAGCTATTATATTTTGACATCTCGATATCATTAATTTTCATCTACAGGTCTGTAGTAGCTCAAGTAAATGCCAATTCAATTTATCATGCCTACAATTTAAAAGAAGGTAACTTTAAGTTTTTTAGGTATCGCTACATAACTAAGAAAATAAAAATCAATTAATTATTTATTATTTGACACGAAGTTATTGAAGTAACGGTAAAAAATTTATTCTACCTATTTTGAATTTAAATATAGTTAAATTTGCATCAAATGACCGTCTGTAATTTTATTTTTAGAATATGTTCCTTTCTTATATCAGTCAAAAAAAGTAGACGAAAGACGATAGAGATAGTTGGATAAAATATAGTGAAAGGATCACATCATCGCATCGTGGGCCTTCTTTGGATGCGATAATAGAAGAATAGCTTAAAGCTAGAACGATTCTCGCATCAAACGCCATTAAAAGCTCATTTCTTAGTCTGGCAGTGGCCGTTAGCACTCCTCCTTACATCTTCAGTTTTCTGTTTTCACTCCATTTATTTTTTTTCTCGCAGCTTCAAAGATTTTTTTCTGCATTCGACGTACAAAAGGAGAAACTCTGAATGGAAAGGAATGCGAACACTCAAAACAAAATGAAATTTAAATCTTTTTCTTGTATTTTTGTAATTAAATTTAAATTACAAAAAAATACAAACGCATTTTTTTAAGTAAACGTAGTAATTAATTCATATTTTTTCAGTTTGAGCAGCATTGGTTTCGCTGATATGTATAATATAATGCGTTACAATTAAGAATTTACTGACACAATTCAAGAGACCAACGCAAACGTAGACTTTTACATTAACATTAATTCTTTTATTTATTTATGAAATGTAATATTCAATACCTGCGACTAGTGATTAACTTTCATAATATTATATGGCTATTAGATTAGTCTATTTTTCTTGGCTTGTTTTCTTGGTTGCTGGAATAGTTTTTTTTACTATTAACATAAAATTAAGCGCTAAATTATAATAGTTTATTTGATACGTATATAAAACCAACAACTCATATCTGGAACATTCAAAATAATATATAACTTTCGCATGTATTCAATCATTTCTGAAACTGACATTTCTGAGTGTGCTTATGATACTGACATAATTCGTTTTTTGTTATTGGTATACTCGAATAAGTGACAAAACATGATTATTCATCTGTTTAATTAAAAATAATAAATTGTTTTGTAATGTAAAATATTTTTTTTACTATGTCCACCCCCAACGTGAAGCATATGGCCTCCGAACGGAGGTATCTCAACAGAAATTTCTATGAAAACTGCTCGTTGCTCAGTTGCTCAACCTCTCTTTTTTCGAAGAGATTAGAGATAGAATGGTAGGGCTAGGTCAGGATTAGTGTGGGTGAGATGGAGTTTTAAACATCACAAACATTCATGACTTCGAACAGAAATCCATAAATCGATTGAAAGATTAATTTGTGAAACTGTCCGCACTGGGATTTGAACCAGAGACATCCGTAACCGTAAACAACGACGTTACCAACTGTGCCACGAAGCCGACGAATTAAAAAACAGTGGTACAACCTATCTATATAAACACAAATATTAATGCTTGTCGAAGTTCCATTTACGACCATTGTCCTAAATAGATTTGTCAACTATTTACATATATCAGTATTAAAAATCATTGTGCTAAGTCATGTCATCACAGTTATCATTAACATGGTTATTTCTAACGGCTATCAATCAAATACCATCACCCTCTTCATTGTCATATTTCACTCCATATAGTAAAATAAACTGAAGTACATACTGGTTTAAAAAAGAAAGGAATGATAAATAACGCCATATTTACTGTCATAAAATGCAAAAATTTGTATGTATTTTAACTAGAGTATTAATAAAGAAAATAATTAAAGAGAGTTGTTTCAACCTTGACACTTTCAGGGTTATGTACAAATAATAATGATTTATTATTCAGCATTATAGCGTGCACCTTGTATAATTGTTAATATTTAAATCTCGTGTATCATTTTTATTCAAAACCTCATAAAAGCTTTTAAAAACAAAATGCACGACGAATAAGTGAGACAGGAAAAAATATTTATTCAGAGTATAACGTAAACTTAACAGACTTTATGAAAGAAAAGTTTTACTTGCATTTTATCTGTGTAACGGGGCACGTTGCAAGGAAAAACATTCTGACGCGATTTTCACCATTGCCCTAATGCCCGTATTCGAGCAGCATCTTGTCATGTCTCGATGTATTTTTCATACTTTCTTTATGAATAGGTACACTCTCTTTTGTGCGTTGAGATACAATGTAAACTTGAGTAAGGGATAAGCGAGCTTTTATTTAATATGCTCCTTATAAAATGTTACATTGTGTCAGTGGCGTGTGATACACATTTTCATTGGACTAAAAGATTTTCTTATTAACAAGCATTAGATTTTTATTATATTTCTTTTTGTAACTACGTCCGCTCTTCATATGGAACATATGTATTTATAATGGAAATTACTTCAACTGACATTGAAAAACACTACACCCTTAATGAAACTTGTGCAAGTATTGTCTTTTTTTTAATTTATAATTTAGTACATCGACTGATTGTTGTAATTTAGATTGTTGAGATGTTGTACATTTCCATTTATTTTGTCACTAGTGACCTAGGTTTCACCATCGGCTTCTTTTGGCATTCGAGTTCATGAATGGATTCGAACTGACAGTATGTCTGAACTGATCTGTCAGTTTGAGTACAACATCTCAACAATCTAAATTTGATATTGTTTTCTTGTTACATTATCCGCCCCAATTTTGAGCATATGGACTTTTATTCGAGCTTATCTCAACAGCCGTTTTTCCATGACAACAGCGTGTAGCTCAGTTGCTCAAACTTTGTTTGATAGAGAGAGTAATGTTAGAAAGATAGGGGTAGGACAGGACAAGTGGTTAGATTATCACACTCATTTTACCTCGTTTTCAGAATCAAATGAAAACATTACAGATATCCTTGCCTTCGAAAACAAATCTATAATTTGATTGGAAAATCAATTTATAAAAGTGTGCATACTGTGATAGGAACCTGTGAAGATCGCAACCAAAGCCAACGACATTTAACACTCGACTACAGGCTAATATAATATTTTTGAGACTACATTATTTATTGGAGACATAATATATCTATTAAATCAAAATGTGTGATTTTTTTACACAATGCTTTTTCTATGAGATTCAATCGAAATAATCCAAAAATTTTAATACTATACGATACTTAAATAAATGTATCTAAAATAGCTTTTGATAAACATCTATAACTGCAGATAGAAAGATTGTAGTAGCGGACAAAAAAATTAAGTAGACAGTACAAAAGGTGTAGCGTTATATTTTATTGACTGAATAAATAATTTGCGTCTCCAGGGCAGATAACAGTATCTTGCAATTAATTTGTCATTGAAAATTTAATTGAGATATCGTGTTCAGTTTTGGTCAGAAGATATTATATTAATCTTTTAAAAATATTCCACAACATCTTATGAAACATATATTGTTAATTTTATAATAATAACTGTACACAAAACAGTTAATAAAGAAATCATTGAGCTTATTTAGGTTGGTAATAGTTTTATTTCACAATTCAGGTAAAATGGTAATGGTGCCAGCACGTCGTTTGTAGATTCGCCTAAAATTAGTAAGTGCAGTACCGTATATATTGATAAAATATAATGAATGTAGTAATTGCCTAATGGGCCAGCAAAGTTGGTGGTCATTTAGATATTACGATGATGAATATTAATAATGTTATTCATTTGCATTATATTAATTACAGATGTTAGTTTTAATCGACTCAAAAGGAACTGTAGAATTTAGAGCACCTGTGTTACCCAACTTAATTGACTCAGAAATAACTACCACACAAAAATTATAAATTTCAAACAAGATCTAAATTATAACCTTTGGGTTTTCAAAAAACATATAGTGTACTCTCAATTAAGTAAATTAGTTTACATAAGCAATTAACAATGTATAACACATGATTCAACATTTTAATATACGAATAATTTTGTCAAAGCCCATAATAGGAGATTTTTCTTTAAATAAAAGTTATTTTAATTGCACATATTTGTCAATATTAAACTCAAATTTAAGCGACCAAGTAGACTGAATAATAATTTTTCCTCCTTTAAAAACATTACTTAAAAACCACCCTCGTTGATAAAATGTACACATACACAAAAGTAAATAACGTAGACATTGTATGAAATGATTCCTTAATGTCTACTGTCAAGTTTTTTACAAAAGCTCTTTCTACATAGCACCCCAAAAGAATTGTCTCGAAAATGAAAGAAATGCCACCCTTCATTGAAACTTGTCGAAGACAACATTATTATGCTTGCAAAAAATAAACTGCCTAAGAAATCTCAAAACATATACACTTAAAACAGGGGAGATTTTATATTTTTATCGCAAAAAAATCTTTTGACATCCCAGTGCATCTTTCCTTTTATTTATATATTTATATCATCATATTGTAATTTATATAATACTTTGTCGTAAAATAATAAGTTAATTATTTTAAATGTCTAAATTAATATGATAAGACAAAAACGAGATAAGGGTATGTTATAAAAAAATTGCTCAATTTTTAACAACATTGTTTTTGTGTTAGTAGTTGAGCATCTAAAAAATTGAAAGATCCCGTATTTGACCATGGTTTCATGACAAACTTTCATCAGAGCTTACTGTAAGACAACTCTTTGTTGAATCAAGTAGCATATGCTTACATTCACTGATATCCTTAACAATTCTCCTATGAAATTCAAAATAAATTACTTACTGAATAAGGTGTTGTTAAATCGCCAGTATGATATCCGAATGACATGCATGGTGATGTTTTAGTTCCTGAATCCGACAAAAGATGTTTTCACTTGTCTGAATTCTACAATTTAGAGCAATCCCGCGTATACATTTTTTATTTTGGACACTTTTATTGAAAAAGGTCAACTATTGGTACATGGTCAACTACCTTACATGATTTTTTTTTACTCAATAAACAATGACACTTCATCCGCTAAAGGATTTATTGATTTTTATTCAATTTTGGAATGATCGAATGCGTTTTATGATAATGAAAAGACGTTTAGTTATTTATAGTGTGTCATATGCCATTAATAATAATTTAACATAAAGTAACGTGGAAAGACAGTCAATGCTTACTGCTACAGGCCTCTACTATTTATATAAATATTTGTTTAAGAGTCAAGCGCACTGTAAAATCCTCGTATGGAACATCTTATTAAAAGTTCTTTTAATATAACTGCTTATTTACCAATTGGTTAACCTCTCTATTAAGAGAGGTTAAGGAAAGAAGATTGGAGGTTGGAGGTTGGGATAGTAATCGTAATATGTCTATATTCCATTTGAAAGAATTTGCTTTGTTGCAACTCTCAAGATCAATTAAAAAATGAATCTATTGAAATTTTTATTTGGGGACACGAACCTGAGAAAAACCGGATCGAAGAGAGGCGAATGGCTAGTTATCGAACGTCCTGGAAGGACTGTGATCTCAAAAAAACACCATTTCAAATCCGGTTCAACACTTATTTATTTTCCATCGAAGATGCAGTGGTTTACAATACACAAAATATAATCTTGACACCTAAAATTGATCTACATTTACATTTACTTAGCAACTGAATTTACTTTAAGTTATAATACAAATGGCACGACAAACGATTTTAAATTACGTCCAATTCGAAACAAACACAAACAATTCACATCGTCATCTACGCCGACATGAGGTCGGCAGCTCACCTCCACTCGACAGATCGTAATCAACTGTGCACACATACAATTAAAAAAACTTCCTGCATCGTCGGAGCTAACCCTTTCCGTTAAAAACGGACTCATTCAGCGGATGTGCCCGGCGCCTATTGAAAGGCTTGGCAACAAGAGTCGGCCGATTCTCCGAATTATTGTCGTTACCGCTAGGCGATTTCAGTTCTGGACACTAATGAAACTTAAACTTAACAAAAAAAAAACCAGGGTGTGTCAAACCATTGACAGCTCATTTTACATCTAAAGTTGCTTTTTTACGTATCAAGGTTATGACTTAACGTTGATTTCATTAATAACTACCCCGGTACCCTGCATGCATTGCAATGCCACTCGAAGAAAGAAACGGTTTGTGTTTTAATTCTGTTTGTTGAAGTGCTTTTGAATACATAATATTTTTTGTTTTCCGTTTGATGCGTACACAAATAAATCATAAGGTTTTTCCGAGATGTCGCTGTTCGTAAATGTTTGATTCTTTTTTTATATGTCTTTTTTAGAAACCTTCACGGGTGTGCGCTCAACAACTCACCAAAGTTTCATCGAAATTAGATGAATGGTAAAGGAACGCATAGAGGACAAACTAACAAACGTCTAATACATATCGACTGTGGAAAGGAAAAAGGACGTTACCCACACAAAAAAAATTGTGTATAGCCCAAACAAAACGTGTATTAAATTGTATGCGTTGTGATTATTGAAACAAAAATATTTTGAAAAGACCGAGGGATAAGTCTTTTTGCCTTTCTATGGTCGATATATTATATTTTAGTATATAAATATAGTGTATTAGCACGTTTTGTGTGAGTTATACACAATATTTTTTGGTGTGGGCTACGTCCTTTTTCCTTTCCACAGTCGATATAGATATTGTATTTTTGAGTTACTATTACTTTGACGTAGAAAATGTTTTCTAAATCATTTAACACACTTGAAGTCAATACAGACTGGGTTATTTTTAAATATTTACCTTTTAATATTAAACATTATTTAAATCAAAACGTATGACGTAATATAAATATTGAAAAGAAAACCAAATATGCATCGATATTTTTAGCCAAACCTCGAACACAACCACTTCAACCTTTTGACTTCAAAATATATATTTTCGATACATTAACTTCACAGGGTGGGAGTTTATTTTGTCAACAACAAACGCAGCGTAACGCAATTCTCAGGGAAATAGGGAAAAGATTCCAGACTAAAAAATAAGCTTAGGAATTTAAAAGGGGCGGTGAAGATCGAAGGCAATAGGACCTTGCTAAAGTTTGCTGATCCTCGATAAATATTTTTTAAATATTTTCTTTTACATTCGAGCTTTGTGTGACGTTTTTATTACAGATTTTAAAAAGGTACATATTTGAACTTTTAAAATTTATCGATACTTTTCAATATATGTTTGAATAATGTGTTTAGCTGTACATAAAACTGCATTTAGATACAAAAACTTGATGAGCGTATATTTAAATATTAATGCAACTTGCACACATACCGTTTAAATAATAACTTACCTATGCAATTAAAATATAAAAACATATGTTTTTTTAATTATTTTATATTTAACGTTAAAGGAAAAGAACTGGAATAAAAACCTAATTTCCATGGCCTAGTACTTACGCTTCGAAGCTTCCATCTACTGGCCTTCGCATACAAGGGCTCAAATCCATGATTTATGTATTTTTTTCTACGTAAAGATGTATATGACGTTTTCATACCTTGTAACGCTACCGATTCCCAAAATGAATACAAATTGACTAGCTGACAGCTAGATCTCTCATAAAATTACTATTTTACTCTCAACTTTCAGCTTTAGTAAATACGTACTTATTGGATTAAAACGTCCGTGGCGCAGTTGGTAGCGTCGATGCTTACCGTTACGGATGCCTCGGGTTCAATTCCCGGTGCGGACGGTTTTCATTAATTGATCTTTCAATCGGTTTATGGATATCTATTAGTAGTATGAGTGTGATTTCTAAAATTCCTCCCCACCCATTCAATTTTCACGTGCGAGAGCAATTAGCTAACCACTAGTCTTGTCCTAGCTCTATGCTTCTATATCTACTTCCTTCGAAAAAAGAGAAGTTGAGCAACTGAGTAACAAGCAGTTCTCATAGAAAAATTCTGTTTTGGACATTTAGAAAACTAAAATCGTTTATATCATTTAAAAGAATTATAACTATTGCTCACACACCGATATTAGTTTATGATACCACTGCTTAGAATAAGTCTTAATAGTATATTTCTGGCAATTAATACGAAAGAATCTTTCGGTAAATTACATTAAAAGAACTCCCCTATTAAAAAATACCTAGTTAATGATGTGTCCCACAGGACAGAAATAAAAACAATAAATCTTAAAGACCGAAGCGGCTAGTATTTAACGGGACATCTGCAATCGAAAGCTTGCAGCGGTTGCAACGAGAAATAGAGGTAGGGAATTTTAACCTCGTTGAGCTTTTTTCCAACGCGGAATTTAGAACAGACAAAATCACAAAAGGAGGATGCTTTGAAAATTTTGGACTCCCCATTGAACAGAATCGAAAGCGGCAGTGGTGGTGTGGTTCCATGGTCATTGTTGACAGTTTAAATGTAGAAATATTTCGCATGATCTTATCGCCGAATATGTTTGTCAATATTCCGTAACGTGTGTTTAATAATTTCACTTTTGAATAAAATTACGCTATCTATATATATAGAAATGAATGTTTGTTTGGTTGTCGTCTATGCATTCCTTTACCATTCATCCGATTTCGATGAAACTTTGGTGAATTGTTGTGTACACGCCCATGACGGTTTCTGAAGAAGAAGAAAAATTAAAATCTAAAAAAAATAATCAAATACGTACACACAACAACATCTTGGAAAAACCTTCAGATTTATTCGTGCACGCACTATATGGAAACATATGGAAATACTATATGGAAATATTGTGTATCCAAAAATTCCAAAAGCAAATAAATAGAATTAAAACACAAACCGTTTCTTTCTTTGAGTGACATTGCAACACATGCCGGGTACTCTCTAATAAGATATGAAATAATTTTACCACATTGGATTCTTTTAATAAAAACAATAGTTAATAATATATTGCTTATGTCTATGAGAAATGATTTTTGTCACTATTCACACTTATAATTTTATGAATTGTGAAAAATAATTTTGATTATAACTGAATGAAAAAAAAAACCAAAAATGATTTTAAATACGAAAAAACAGGTGTGAAAATATTACAATACTAAATTGTATTTTTTTAAAAGATTTAATATTTCTAAAAAAATCCGATATTACATCGTATTCTGTTGCTTGTTTGCTCAGTTGAAAATTCTACATTGAAAATGCTGAAAACTCTTTATATGGATTTTTTTTATTTATGTACATATTATTTACAGAAATAAAAGTATGCTAAAGAGATACTTTATTTTATGATGGGTATAGTCAATTGAAATCATTGAAAATCTGAAAGATATTCAGAAGCATTGTCATAGAGAGAATAGTTTGATGCAATATTTCATGCAATGTCAACAATAGATAAATCACAGTGGCGACGTGTGAAGCAAGCTGCAATAACGAATAACGGCCGTTGGCGGCGCCGAAGTTCCCGCAAGGGCGTCTCGTCTAGACTGGAACAACAGCATCACTCAGATAATAGCTATGCTTAGCTAATTCAATCATCGAGCATAAATAGGGCTTTTCGCTGAGGTCGTGGTGTAAATTTGAAACATGAACATCTCCAATAGACCCTTTATAATTGATATGTTTTCGAAAATAAATTATTTATGACAACAGCTTTCCAAGAACATAATCTTGCAAGACGTACAAATAACTCTAGTTACTGTATCGCCAACGTGTATTCTATTATAGCTATATGCAATATACGTTTCATAAAATAATATTGAAATTGTTTAACGTATCCACAAATTTGTCAAGCATAAATAAAAACGTTTCTCACTTAGATATGGGTTGTACAATAATTACAGTAATATAATCATTCAATTGATAAAACGAATAGTCCCAAATTAGCTATGAATAATAACAAAAGTTTGCATGTGGAATAATAATGAAAATAGGAATGACATAGTTGTAAATAAGCATCGCATGCTTATCTATATGCTATGCAGCTCACTGGGAAGAAAAAAAAATAAAATACGACAGTATTTTAACCAAATATATATTGTCAGTGTTTTGGCCAATTGATGTAACCCTCAAAATTGAAATCGTGCAGGAGACAGTAAAAAATTGTTTATATCGGAAACATTATATGGTGAGTTGCGTTATGAATCATTGAAATGCACTACTGTAAATTATCATGTTTTCAGATTCGGAATTGTACGTATGGAGTGTCGATATAATAGTGGCTTACATCAAGAGGCCGGATCAGAACTTTGAAAGCTGACATCAATGTTCTCCTTCCAACAAGTGGTCCATTTATTTTTCTAATTTACTTGATTTGGCCGAGACCTGCTCGGTCGTCTTTAAAATGACACCCAATCATTAACTCATTTTCGTATTTTTTGAGGATTACAGCAAGTGTGGCAAAAACACCGTCAAATTGTTATAAACTACTCTTTGTATTCGGGATATGGTTTTACTTTCTTGCTATTATAAATATATTTTCACATTACTACCACTTTGCAAGCATCAAAGCTTGCTTTAGGTTTTGATGTCGTTTTTTTGCTTTTTTTCAAAAATATTCATTCCATTTGTCGGTGGCACTGCTTTGCAAAAAAAAATAGTAGTTCACTTTTCCACCGCTCTGCTCTATTCACGCGCTACTAACACAAACACAATAGATAGACCATAGACATAGACTATAGAAGGGAGGCTAGTGAGTAAAATCGAAAATGTGCCAAGTCAGCCGACACAGACTGACTGACGCTTCGTATAACCACACGTAGGTGGCAGTACTGTGTCGCTATTAACGTTCGTATAAATTTTTACGGTCTGGCCCGTAGAAAATTTACCAGAAATATTTGACAGGTGTTCCACCCTCATGCCGCGGAATTTATTCTCATCACACAATTAATAAATAACTGTGTTATTTATTGGATAATGTATTTTTTACAGTGCAATATACGTTGAATTAAAATTTATTATGATTAACAAGAAACGGATGAAATGATGATTGCATTAAAGATATCTAAGTATCGAATTTACGTCTTGGCCTTTCCTTTCATAATTATTAATTTTCAAGTGCCCATCATATTGACGTTTCAGAAAATTTATCATCTTGTATCTTTCCATTGTTTTTCAAAATACCATGTCTGATGGGTAGTGATTTACAGCATCTTTGCTACCGCAACACAGCAAAACGATGAATACACGACATTTTATTATGGTTTATAAATAACTCACATGCTTAATAACAAAAAAAGTTTAGTTACTTTATAATATAAGGGCATGTATATCAGGTACTCATAACTTTGAAGATAACTAGGCGAGCCCTTATGTTATTAAGCATGCAAAGAAAACTTAACTTTTTAGAAAAAATCCATTCCGAAAATTAAATATAGACGATTATTCCTTTAACAGCATAGCTTCAAGAATTTGGATTAAATAAAAATAATTAATGGGACCGTCAATGAGTATTTAATGGGACGGATGCTAATTATTAAAAAAATACTTTAAATAATAATATAAACGGTCAATTCTTAATATTTTAACTTCAAATTAGTTATATCTATACTAAAATTCCAAAGTGAAACAACTCAAAAAGCACAGTTCTGAGATAATTAGGAAACAATATTTTGAACAAGCTTAATCGTCTACTGTTCATCTAATTTTTGTAGATTTTAATAAAGTTCTAAGATTGTCTAAAAAATATATTGATATTTATAATATTATTAACATGATTTTGTTTTTTTTTCAATGGTTAACAATTCAGAGGTTTTCACCGGATTTCCGTAGTTGTTACAGTTTTGATGTAAATTAATAATAACCACGGTCATTCTAAAATAACCACAAACAACCACTTTTACATCCTGGAGCTAGTAGATATTGGTGTTCTTAGCATTTCCTCACACTTAACTGAAAACTGCAAATTTTTGACTATTTAAAATTTGAAACTAAATTATCAATATATTAGTAAAGTCTTCATTTCACAATAATTGATAACAAAGAATTGGTCAGCAAATTGTCATCATTTGGTTTGGTAATGATTCCTAGAGTTCGTGTTTTATAAAAACCTATCATATTAGCCCAAGTTACACAGTCATGTATCTTGTAACGCCTTAAATTATTTTATAATAAATCACCGTAAAAAAATCAAACATATTAATATTCATTTAATTTTAATCACTTAAGATCACATTTTTATCCTAAAATGAAGCACACGATTAAATCGCTTTTCATCATAATACTCAATGATAAAAGGATTAAAGTTTTATTGAACTAAATTGTCACCACCTATGCAAAAAATCTAATTACTTTATAAAAAGCAACATTCTGTGATCTGTTTTGTGATTTTTTTCATGAAGCTCCTAATTTTGTATTCTACTTTTTTCTTGTATGACTTAGCACTGTTCATAATGTTTTTAATACACTTTTTTAGTCCATTTTAATTTTCAGCCGTCTACTGTGTGAAAAAAAGCACTTAAAGCTGTTTTAATAGTCTCGTGTCCTTGTAACTTCAAAGGGTTAATTTTTTATCGCGCCATCTGTATCAAAAGTGTTAGTATTAAAATCACTGCATTTGTTGGAACAGGTCGCGCTTTTTTAACAAATCTGGCTTATAAATATTTAATGGGTGATCCTTTTGGCAACATTGCTGATGGATTATTCACGGATAGGATTATGTAACAGTATTTTTTATTTTAATTTGAATTGAATTGTTTTTATTCTGCACGATTATCGTTATTGCAAAATATTTCTTTACACGTTAAACGCATACTAGTCATGGATATTAATATTCATAGTCATGAAATCGTAATCGTTTGTTCAAGGTTCAAGATGTTTGAAAATAGTCAGATGAAAAAATCAATCCTAAAATAAATGATATTCAATATCCGATTTTGTTTTTTATTGTAGATTGAAATAAAGCAAACAATTGAAAACATCAATAATTCGTTACGCTGAAAATAATTCAACGTATGTATTACAATAACAAAGTTTTCTATTTCCCTATCAGTCCCAGTACGGACAGTTTTTTAAATTGGTTTTCCAATCGATTTATGGATTTCTGTTTGAAGGCATGGATGTTGGTGATGTTTAAAAACTCCCTTCCATCCATTTGATCCTGAAAACGGAACGTAGCGACAGCGATTAGTTAACCACTAGTACTGTCCTGGCACTTCTTTTTACCCCTACTCTCTTCCAATATAGGAAGGTTGAGTAAGCCAATAACAAGCAGTTTTTGTAGAAAAACTCTTGTTCAGATTAAAAAACTATTTGAATCATTATAATATTATATCACGAAAAATAGATTTAAAATTGTTGAAAGCTATTAATATTTAGATAATACACATATTTTGAAAAACACTACAAACAACGGTAAAGCTGCAGAAAAAAAAGAAAGACAGTAACATCAAAAAATAAGCGGATCACTTAAAATGTATCTTAATATCTATAAGAAATTAAGTGACTGATAAAACGAAAATGATAAATTGTTATTCTCAACCATCTAATTGAAAGATAGTCAAATCTTCAGCCATCTGACTAAGAAAGGGGATGAGAGTGTACGTGGAGTACTTATTGGTAGCTTGAACAAAAAAAAGACGAAAATCATCTGGTAGTTTTAATGATAAAAATAAGACTTTAACCACAACTTTGATAATATACCAGTGTTCGGCATCACGGAACTCTCCGGTACTAAATTTCCATGCTTATTTAATGAAGCCAAAATTAAAAAAAATAGAGTTTTTTGTCACAATAAAGCCATTCAAAAAGCCCGTATTCGTAGAAAAAGTGCTGAACACTGATCAAGGTAGTTCAAAGTTTAATACAGATAATTCTTCTGTAATGCACTAATTGAAATTCTAGATATGAGGTAACATAAAATTTATAGGTCTGGACTGGCTGAAATGTAGTAAAATTTCACAGTCGAAGCCCAGCTTCTTCTGACCCGGCCCAAAGCCTGGATTTATTTTTGTCAGTCATAACGTTAAAACTCATTCTAACGAATCAATTTTAATATTGAATTTTCTGACACAACTGTTGAATTGTTAAGCATCTAAAATCAATAGAAAGCTGCTACTGAATAATATGCACACTTTATTTATGTACGAACAAATAATGAGTTATTGGTTTTTCGTAAATAATGAAAGCATTGCCTTAGATTAAGCTTTAATTAGGTCACATAATTTTATGAGTTTCTTAGATTTAAGTTCCCGAAAAATATTTATGATGACGTCGTATTTTTCAAACAATAGATAGTAAAATTTCCAACGTTGAATATGAAAAGCGAAATAAATTATTTTACATAAACTTTCGTTATGAGTAGTATTGCCGCATGCCTGACTTATAATTCATGACCCGAATTTAGTCCGAAATGTTTTTCCGGAAAGCAAATTCTGTACCTGGGCCCGGACAGGGTGAGAATTTCAATTGTCTTTACCAGCCAAAGCCCAGTCCAAGGGCCAGCCCGGGTAAAGGGACACGGGCCATGGCCCATGCAGACCTCCAAAAGCATATGATATTAAATATCGTTTTGTGTACGTATTACAATTTAGTAGCACCATCCGGAACCAAGTTATTTTTGTAAACATTTTGATTTATGAAACATTTTACGATACACAGCCTTTTATTTGCACGTTGTTACCATCGCATCACTTTCAATTTTCCAATTAATCGCTTTTCATCGAACCCGACCGCTAAATAATCCCTTTGCGAATATTTAAACTTTGCGTTGATAGATTTCCTTTATTTAACGTTATTTTAACAACGTGGGTTTATTAATATTACAGAATCTGTAGCTTAACAACTCATCCCGACATTAAGAGTTCTGAGAATTTATATTAAAATATAATGAAAGTTTGCGAAACTTTCCTTTTATCTTACGTTGATCTTAATATGTTAAAACTTCGCTTTTAGAACCATATTAGAATAAAAACTTTGTTATATTTTCTGCACCTTATTTGTGGTAATTTGGATTTAATCAGAACCTTAAAACAAAACGATTAAACCGGGTTAATTTAATAACTTTATTTACATTGACCGACATTATAAGATGGTGAGTGGTCGTCCATATAAATATCATCTCATAAAATATAAGCCATTTCTTTACCCCCCATCGTCACATTTAGTTACAAAATCTTTGACCTCCATTTTTTTTAAAAAGTGTTTTTAACAGTCGAAGCGATCATCGATAAATTGATTCTTTAATCGATGTATGGATTTATGTTCAAGGGATGTTGTTAGAGGTTGAGCAACTGAATAGCAAGCATTTATCGTATAAAACTTCTCTTGAGATACTTCCATTAGAATGATATATTATGATCCACATTCGGAGTGGATATGATTAAAAGAAATAAAAACATATATTAATTTGAGTAAGTGATATTATGATTTAAATATCTGAGTACTGACATAGGAAATTTATTTTGCTACGATATTTTTAAAAAGGTTATATGACACGAGCACTTTTGAGGTGTGCATTAATAATTATTATTTATAATACAATAATAATTTATTATATAAAAAAGGAATGAACCGGCTTACCACTCTAATGCTACCATCTATTAAAATATATTAAGAACATTACATAAATGTAAAGATATCTTAGATACAAACCTGACATATCTTGCAAAAATTTTGCTTCTTAGTTTGCATAAATTTCAATAGATGTCCGTAAATGCTTTCAATAAAAGCTTCCATTTTCAACGCCATGACAGCCCTTTTACGCAAAATGGGAAAAGTAATAGATATTATGGTTTGTGTATTCGCTAGATACGCAGTGTTCATCGTCAATAATATAGATGGCAGTATAACTTTCATATACAGTGAACAGTTCGAAACACAATAATTTTGTCTTTATATTATGAACAAAAAATTAACAATAATATAATTCATCATGTCTGAATAATCTTGCAATTTTTATTTAAATACAATACATGAACGTCAGTCTAGAAATTATTAAAATATGTATGAGCCGAATTAAAAACTCAATGATTTCTTATTATATTATAAATACTTTTATTGTGTACCTATTTGTCATTATAATACACAGTGACTAATAAGTTTACTTGGACTTAACTTGGTTATTGCTGACCACATATTTATTACTGGGCGTTTTAATAAATAAAATAACGTTTTTGAAAAATAAGGGATATTTGAAAAACATATAAGAAAAGAGGATCAAAACGAACAATGATCAAAGGCATTCTCACATGGTTCCCCTATAAATATTTTCAGTAAAATTGACGTTAATTTATCCGACGGAATTTTCCTAGCCGACATATCTCAGCTGAAACTTTTGCATAGCCAAACAAAAGCTTTGAAGGTCGGGGGCGCATAAGGATGCAGGGGTGGGACAATAAACAAACCCCATCAGGCCAAAGGACTGAATAAATGTGGTAAATAAATGGGCCAAGTAAATGGATAGACCAAGAATCATCAAGTATTCCGTTATCTACAATTGGCGAATATGTTGTTGTTGAAAATTTATTCCAAAATCCCAATTCCTTCCCAAGTAATATTCCCAATATTAGCTAAATATTAATTAATTTATATTAAATAATTATTTTCTGCTATAGTTTTATGTATGTGTTGTATAGGATGTGATAATCGTTTAAGTCATTGTGTTTCAAACGGGCGCCACAGGATATCTCAGAGAAACCATATAAAGCAAAAAACGTTTTTGCACAAATGAGGAAGGATTTAATGAAAACAGAAGTTTAATAACATTTAAGTGCGGCATCTAAATTAACAACTCTTATTATTTTTAAGGTAGTTATGATAAATACAGTAAAATTGCACGCAGTCTTCTCGTACTACCTACTGTGGATAGATCATGATGGTGGTGGTCAAAGAAAAAAAAAGGATATAAAAGGAGGGCATAAACTAAAAATGTTTGAGAATCACTGGAAATGCAATCGATGATATTTTTCAAAAATATTTTCTCTTAATTAATTTGAAAACAAAACAATAAATTATTGTGATGATCACAAACCTTTTAAGTCAAAAAAAAATTTATTACTTAAAAAGATGTGGAGTGAGTTTTTTTGTCATGGTAGGTATTATTCCAGTATTACGTTAAGTCAAAATCGATTAAATTTGACGAAGAAGGTTTGTAATCTTCGATTTCTTCGACATCGAAAATCTATTTTAAGCGGTGGAGACGTTGAAACGTAAAATGTGATATATTTCATTCAACGTTGTATGTGTAATAAACAGGATCGAAAGGCTCAGCTTGATGTTTGTTTCGGGAAACATAGCATAGAAATTTTGTATGTGATACATAGTACGTTTTATGATATCCTTTTGTTTACGCAATGTCGGTTTGAGTGTCGATCTCCGTCGATTTCTGTCAATTCGTGCGTCCGCCGAATTCATCCCCCGGTGCCATCTTTTCGGATCAATGGCGCGATTTTCGCAAAGCCTCTATCTGGAAGGGTTGTTTGCTGTCCATATTGCGGATGGGATTTCACAAAATGGGATAATATCGTAATTGAAAAAACATCTATGTTGCACTGTGGTGTGGAATTTTCATATTATTTTTAACTCAAAAAACAAATATACAAAAATAAAAGACTCTTTTTTGTATTAACCGGCTTCGCTCGTTAATAAAAATCCTCGTAGATCAGTTGAAATTTGTTTATGAAAAATGTGTTTTAGTTCAGGAAATAAATTTGTTTGAAAATGTCAAACTTCACTATAATGCTATTAGGGCTCAGGGTGTTAATATAATGCATTTATTTCAAAAAATATTTTTAACCACTTTATTGCAAAAAAATTATCAAACAATTTTTATGATAGCGGTTTAGAAAACAAGTCTAAGATGATTGTTTAAAGTTAAAATAAAATTGACACACGGTTTACTAATTTAAATAATTATTAACAGACAGTCTACCACCTTTTAAAACATATTATATTGAGAATTGGAGACAGCCTCAAGCCGAAGAGCCTCAAGCATGTTGTTTTCTTGTTCCAATTAGTAAAATTATTTTCTAGGCTTTCTATGGATAGCGTTAATTTTCTAGAGACCATTGACACTACATAGATTTATGTCGTTATAGAACTAGATTATTTACAAGACGTGAATGCTTGGGTATATAATTATATATAAATAGTCAATAGAAATACAATGAGAATTTCAAAGAAAGTCAGACGGTAAAGCCTTTTGTTCTAAGCTCACTCGTATCGTAGATAACGTAACTATCTCGACCACAAAGCCTTGCGGCAAATCCTTACCGCGACGACTGCTACTGTGTGTCTCCTCTACGACCCCTCTACGCCTGCCACCCGTCAATATTTACACTACTGATTGAATCCACTGGAATCCCAACATATATGGACGCTATCTACGAATGTGCTACGCTAAACTACCCAGGCTAAATGCTGACATGTTTTACTCTACGCATTGTCGTAGATAATTGATATGTTTTTCCACGTGGCACTATCCGTAATAAAATGTTAAATCGATAATGAAATAAAAAAATCAAGGTAAACAATTTCTAATATGAAGCTGTGGGTTAGCTATTTTCAGAGGAACAACGTTAACACTATTACATTGTAATAAAATAGAATAGAAAAAATCTTCCATAATTGTTTCAAAAAACTGTTGAATTTTGTCAAATATGTAACTTAAGTAATTTCTTTTTCAAAAATTACCTTATTAGAAAATAGTATGGAACACCAGCAGCCTTAGATATATATTATAAAACAGAATGAATGAAAAATAGAAACTATTTTGGTTGAAACTTTATTATCCAACAGTAGAATATTGTAGCTGAAACTGTCTTGAAAATATCTCCCCACTAAATTTCTCTTCAAATAGAAGACTGCCTTGTCAGAATGGGTACCTAGTATTTGTGTTTTCCCTTATCGCATAAAAACAAGTGCATTTTTTTTACTTCTGAATACACAGCATTGCAAACCATTAATAAAACAAAGTTTCCCCCTAACCTTATTATGATAAAGCATGCCTTGTTTGAATAGGATTACAATCCTTGCATGTCATCTGTTAAATACTAAACAAACTGTGCATTACGCTAACTGGCATGGTTTGATTTGGGCGCCACTGAGGGCTGCGACATTGTCAATATTTGCAGTGATAGTAATGAACTCTCACTGTTTTATGTAAAAAAATCTAAACTTTTCCTGTCCAGTTAACGTACCAATACAATTCAAAGCCAAACATTGTATGAACATCCCAATAATGATGACAAATTATCATCTATCTGATAAAGTTGAAAGGTATTTTTTACTATGTCCGCTCCCAATGTGGAACATATGAACTCATAACGGAAGTATCTCAACTACTTGTTACTCAGTTGCTCAACCTCTCTATTTTTAAGAGAGCAGAGATAGATGTGTAGGGTTATAACAGGACTAGTGGTCATTTAGGACTTGATGAGTTAGAGGCAATTCACAAACATATGCATTTTTGAATAGAGTATTAATGAAAAATGAATTTATGTGCTTTTTTGATAATAAGAGTTTTAAAAAACGTTTTATGTTGGTTCAAATAAAGAAAAGGAAGAGAGGCATAGGGTTAATTTGCTAGTTTCCTCTTTACAAAGAAGACATTGATAGTATCTTCAGGTAAATGAGTGTCATCATTATAAAAGTTCTCTGAATTTATAAAAAAAAAAGAAAAGAATAGACGTATTTGCACATACCTTTGCAGTTTTTATTTAAGATTACAAAGAGCAAAGTAATGAGAACAAACATTTTACAACTCAGTTGGAATACGGTTCTAGTTACGATAAGATCGTTAAAGACACCATTAGTATAAATACGACTAGGAAATCGCGGTCGATAAACTAATGCAATGCTTAAATAATATATACAAATTATCGATTACGTTTATTCTTGGACATGTCCAGTTCGAAATTAGATAATTAAAGCTGAATTTAGACATTTGTTTGGAAAAGACATTGTGGCTGTTGTTAAAAAAGTGTCCAAATGACGGACAGTTCGCCATGCCTTCACATTTGAATAATTACGATTTCATATCATTTTGTAATCCAAACAGTGATACACATTAACAAAACCTTTGTTGGTCGAACAATGTAATTACTCACAACACTCTAACAAATTATTTTTTAAGGATCGCGTGTCGCAATCCACGTTAAGCCTCAGCCTACATTTAAAAAAGTGTTTTAAATAATGAGACTTGACGCTGACTGGTAAGGAAAATAAAATAAAAAAATACACCAGAAGTAAGCAAATAATATACACCATTTTTCACCATCCCACGTTATTATTATTAATCATCCGTTCGCATATTATTATTTGCTGCATACATTTTGGAAATGCAAGTCTTCAAATATAATGCAAGTTGAAAAAGAAATTAAATATTGCTTTCAAGTAAAAAAAAAAAATATATTACATTGTTAAACAGCAAAAAAATATTCATAAGCCACTTTTAAGTGTTCTCTTAATTCGTGACGGACACGTATAATATTTATAAAAATGAAACTAATTATATATTATTAATTTGACAATTTCATATTATAATGATTAGGGGAGAGAATTTTCAGCTTCGAGAAAAAGAAATTGATCTGTTGAAAATACATGCGAAGAGTGAAATCAGTTTTACTGTTAATAAAACAAACCAACTGATACAATCTTTCATCGAAATCTCAGATTATAACATTGAGTATAGTGTCTTTTCTACAAAAAAATTAATTCAAAATATTGTGACGATATCAAGTAAATTGTGCTCGTATCTACAACTAGTTAATTATACAATTCATTGAGAAATGATGTTAAAAAAATACATATTAATAAACTTATCATAAAATCGTTTAGCTAGCACTATATTACAAAAATGAAACATCTTTACTTGAGATTTATCTAGCAAAACCTAAATTGAACATCTGCAAAGTAACGTTTCAATTTTACTGAATTTCCATTTCCAATCAAGATACTCTATTAGCAAATTGGCTTTAATTAATAAAACCTTTTTTCGGATTGCATTTTAATTTTTAAAAGAGTTTGCTAAGGGGTTCATATTTAATTAGTTTGCATTGTTACTTTTCCCTTGGAAAAGTGGGGTTGCTTGATACTCATTCTATCTTTCTTTTCCGCTTTGCTGGTTTATAAATGTTTTAATATATGTTCAGTAGTCAAACATTAGAATTAATGAGAGTAAATGCATGTAATATTTACTTTAATTTATACTTTACACATCGTACTAATTAACAATTAAAAATGAATTTTGTTTTATTTGCTTAATTCTTCATTTAAGTTGAAAAGTAGAAAACTGTTTATTCCACTAACATGCGGAGTAAACAATGACTCGGTGCTACAATCGATTCCGGTTTTGCTTATCTAATAATCATACATTATCCTTTATGAATATTTTTTTGTCCAAGACAAAACTGGTCCTAGAGTGAGTAAGTTTGGAAGTTGTACGTTATAATTATATGTTTTTATTATACCGTAACTTTGAAACACTGTCAGTAAATATTTTTTTTTCAATGCAAATCTCGCTAAATATATTACGTAGTGTGGAAAGTAAACTATACTTTGAGTTGTATAAAAGCAAAACTGCGAACTGTCCTTCAAAGTCATACCGTAAGAAATCAAATAAAACCAATGCTGCTGTAATTCTTATACTTTATACAAACATATAAGTTTTAATTGTATTATTATAGAATGTATTAATATAATCCAAGTGACTCAATTTAATGATTGTATATTGGACAGTGGTGAGTTTTCATGTAAACGCAATTTATTAATTCATTTTTCACAGCTTTCTAAGGATATGGCATTTTATCTGTTAAGTTGTATATATACAAAAGAACATGGAGTATATTTGTGCATTCAAATGTGATTTTCGACTTTTTGAAAATACTTTTATAAAACTCATATTTCCGTTATAATAAATACTATTCAAAGAATTAAAATGCAATGTCAATGTTTAGAATTTAGGAGCGCTTTATTTCTTTGGTTGATAATTGTATGAATGTGTTTCGTTTCTTTACTTAGAAGTATCATAATATTATCCTTACTTATAAGCCTCGAAAGTTAATTCATTCAGTCTTGTCCGTGATATAAAGCGCATGTTGCACAGCTGAAATAATAAAGCCAGACTCGAATTATATAAGAAAACATCCAGCATGGCATATTGTCGAGATTCATTTACAATTCGCCGTCATTTTTTGATGAAATATTAATTATTTATTCCATTGGTCGATAATTGGCCAATTATCGAAGGTTGATATTCACTGTTTAATGAATGTAATCTTGTAATAAGAGTCCTCACTTTAAATGTGTTTACTGTCACTTCTTGGTGAAAATGCACTATATTAAAAAAATATATCTCTGTGTTTGATACTTTTTCCACAATCCTATGTAATGAGCAGGTCCGGATCATAATATGTGTGGAAGTAGTACAAACAAAATGTGTTTTTTTTTTAATTAAAATAAAAAAGTTTTACGACCGAACAAATGTTACTAGATTCAATTCAAACCACGAGTATTTATTCCCAAATTGATATGTAGTGTATTTTTTTTTTAATCTGGTGGATTGTAATAACTATCTTGTTGGTCATTTTTCATATCTCTGATTACATTTCATAGCATTTAAAATTTATGAAAAAATATCGTCACAAAGAATAACTACGATTCAGTTATTTTTTGAAGATGTTTTAAAATTTAGCGAAACACGCCACACTTCGTTACAAAAACATTTAGAGATATAAAGAGATTATTATTTTGTATTAAGCTTCATAAAATTTAAAACATTATTGATTCCATCAGCATTAGCTTGGTAGAAATTCATTGAAATAATGTGAAAATAACAGACACGTTTACCTTATTTTAAGCGTGTCTACGGTTTTAAAGCTATCAGAAATAATATTTCAATTTGTAATAGCAAGAAGTTTCAAAACAATCCTTTTTCTGTCGTTGTTAGGCAGGAAATTTCGGTAATTTACAATAAACTGTAAAAGAGTCACGGCGTAAATAAGTTAAAAAATATCTTAAAAATAGATCAACTCTTTGCTAGACAGACTTTAAAACTTTATTATTTCAATAAAAAAAAATAATGAGACTTAAATGACTTTCCTAAGTGGGAAAAAACCTACTATATCCTCTTAAGTTTTGATAAATCTCTTCAATTTCTTCATTATGTGATATAGGAATAAAGATAAGATTATGGTTTATAATTATCACTTAGATTTCATCTCTCTGGTATATTTGTCTGTAATAATTGATTATTAATTTGTTTAATTATATGTTGAGTATATCAGACACTTATACAAAATATTTTTGCATCTGTGGACGAAATGTTATCTCGAGGATTAGACGGCCAAACTTTTACACTCAGCCATAAGTTTAGCAAAACTTCGTCGATGTTTCCATGCTGAAGAATAAGCATGTTATTATAATTTTATAAAGTTTATTATATCTTCATAGGAAGTGACATAAGCGAGATTTATACTTATTATATTTCGGAATATTCAAAAAGGGTTTAGTGAAATTTCGATGTACAGAGAATAATATTATAAAACGATTTGAAAACAGATTCGCATAATATTTAGATTATGGATATAATCTGTGTGGGGTTAGAATTACTTGCTTAGAGAATAATGACGTATAAAATGATTTCATATTTAACTATTTCACTGTAAAAACTGTCATTATTTTGTGTCAAAAATGAATAGTATTTTTCAAACATTTGAAAAAAATATTTCACGAAATAGAATAAATATTTTATCAACTAAGCCAAATACGTTTGAAAATTCGTTAATTATTAGACTAACCCCCAACCCTTTTAAGCTCATGCGCAAACAATATTCTCCCAAAGCAATAATTGAGTAATTATTCGAATTTACATTAGTTAATTTTTACAATTTTTTTAGAAGTTTCTCCTAAGAGATCAAGCAACCCTTAATCCAAATTTTATTATAATTAATATATATGCAAACAATTTTTAATTTATATTGAAATATAATTAATTACCACAAAGTAATTTGTCGTGATAATGCTACAGCAATACTAAACAAATGTTCTCCTTTCGATGTGAAGTGTGTGTGTTCCTTATAGATCATATGTCAATAGAAATTATTTATCTATAAACTACCTGTTATTAAGTTACTCAAGCTTTGTTTTTCGAAAAGAGCAGATAAGAATTGGATATAGTTTAGGACACATTTCGTAGCTATCTAATCACTCTTGCTTAGCTCTGTTAGGTATAAGATATTAGACTTTGCATGTATATTTGATTGAAGAGTGTAAGTATTCTGACTTCTGACTAAAATTTGATTCCGTTTTCACTGTAACCACATAGGGAGACACTTAGTGACAAGTTCGAGGTTCATAAATATATATAATTACAATGCATCGAACAATAAAAAAACGTATAAATACAATGTAAAATTTATTTCTGAATACAATAATTTGTTATTTGTACCCTATTTTAATGTAGTTCTACTAAGTAACAGTCAATTCAATCATTACATTTTTTTAACTTCTTTGAATCCGTTGAGATAGTCTGTTTTTTAATCCGAACAGATTCGAGCAAAATAGCGTTTTCATTGTTTCGGTTTCTATTCCCTAAACACCTGTCATCACACTCTTTTGGCGAACGGCCAACGTTGTGTTAATGCAGATGTCCGAGCTGACAATGTGTACTTGTATTCTTGTTCTACTCCACGTAATCGGACATTGTGTTTGACATTTCAACGTTTATTGTACTCGCAGACCATTTTGTTTTGGCGAATGAAT
Source organism: Himalopsyche phryganea (assembly GCA_022494535.1). Taxonomy (NCBI): domain Eukaryota; kingdom Metazoa; phylum Arthropoda; class Insecta; order Trichoptera; family Rhyacophilidae; genus Himalopsyche; species Himalopsyche phryganea. Next base: position 1,675,770 of record JAGVSL010000043.1, on the reverse strand, counting down.
TATGCATGAAACTTTGAATGTTAAATTTTATTTGCCTGTTTGTGCATTTAATACAAGCACTCGACTGACAGTAAATGACATGGGATTCATTTATGAGATGCTTAGAAAACAAAACTATATTTGAGCGAGACTTCACTACATGACTTATTGTATTGTTCTGATGTCATATTGCTGTACTAAAACTTACCCAATGCTCCATTATATAATCAAAACATGTGATAATCAATAATTATCCTAAAAAACTCAATAACGGATCTTAACAAAAGCTTTTTTTTATAAGAACTGTTTGCCATTTAGTCGTCCATGCATTATTTTGAACAAAAAGTCAAATCAAAATATTATTAATGTTTTCGTTCGGTCAGTTAAACCCGCGAAGAGCGATAGCAACTCAGCTACAGGCCAGATCTATTCTTTTCTCACCCTCTCAACGCTTTATAAACTACTTATGTGACAAAGCATAAAAATTGATAACTCTGTTATTCCACAGGTTTTGTTATTAATTTTAACATGTTTCGTCTTTTCGAAATCCTCAGAATAACTCTCTCGTTAGGTTTTTATTTATAACGTCGACACTAATTCTAATTTTTAGCTTATTGATTTTAAAATTAATTTCAAGTTAAAGCATCGTTTTTGAATTCTACTTTAAGTATATACATAATATGTATGAATCGTATATAAATCTTCAATAGCTATAAATATACAACTGGAAGTCTTGCTGTATCTACCGCTGTTGAAATTGGTACTTATACTAACGTAATTAGGTCTATAGTCAGATTAGCAACGTCGGCTTCTTTGGAATAATCTCAGAACTTACACTTTTTTATATTGATTTTTCAATCGATTTTTGAATTTTTGTTCGAAAAAATTGGTGTTTGTGATGTTTACGATTACTAAGCATTTCCTAACCTCTTAATTCTAGCAAATAATAAACATCGTCTGCGTGATTTAATAACAGTTTTCATACAACAACGTCTGTGGAGATACTTCAATCAGAAGTCTTTATACTCCGCATTGGAAATGAACATGGCAAAAAAATGGTGTACACAGTTTTATAATTCAATTTTGCTTATGTAATGATATTAAATAAACGATCTACGTGTTTTTTGTTTCATTGTAAAGATATTACAAATATCCGAGTGTAAAAAAAACATTTAAATTAAAAGCTCAACCCTTTTTTTATAAAGTGGCAGAGCTAAGAGCTTTTGCGAGTTTGCTTTGAAAAGCGTTTATGACATAGCGTTGCACCGTTGCATCGCAATTCTCGCCGGGTAACCTGATTACAGTAATAGTTTACCCGGCGCGATTATCATATCACTATACCAAGGCTTCATATGAAAATTTGCATTGTCTTTAGCGATAAATGCGTCCTTAGTTTGCTCCTCTGGGCGTTGAAAGTGGAACATTTGGGACAGATGCTGGTTAAGCTTAAAGCTCCATTCTCCTACACGTCTCATAATTTAATGTTTTATCAAAATATAAGTTATTTATAGAAATATTTTTGAAAGACATTGCACGCATTTTTAGATCCATCCACAAATCCAGGATTTTGGGTTTTGTCACACACTGTCTCGCTTGTATACGATTTTTTAATATACTTTATTCATTATTGATGACGACTAAAAATGATGGACAGCAGTCAGTTGTAGTAGAAATGATCTTCAGACAATGAACACAATTCGCTCATCAAATTACAATACAACTTTGGATACTAGAACAACATTGACACGGGCAGAACACGCCATACCGTCAGCAGAAACGAGAATACTTTCTCACTGGCCATTGGCCGAGGAGAATCGACGGCCGCTCTTCTTCTAAATTAAATGTAATAATAAGTTAGGAACACGATTCTTAAATAGCGTTAAAAATATATTAATACAAGCCATTATTCTTTGCCATGAATACATTTCGACAATCGTTTTGAAAGGTATTTTATTATTTTTCGTTGTATTTGTATACAATGCTGTGATTTTAAAAACCGATCTTACAACCGATCAAATAGTCTCCTATACTAATTCATCTGATCAAGCAAGACGGTAGATAAAATTACATTTTCTACAAAAAGCGTTTTCATGTAAAATATAATGAGAAATAAATCTTATAACATACGGCAAAAACCTCGAATTAAGTAATGAATTTTAAATAAAAAGGAATGTTTGAAATTAGTTTTCATTCTATAAATCCTACATTGTAACTATGTGCCTTTCAATTATCGTTTAAAAATGCATATTCATCGTAAATACAAACAAATGACCAGCAAACCAATATACACAGCCCCTTGGCGATCTCCCGATCGGTATTGCGGTGTTTGATTTTCCAGCAATAACCCCTTATACGTGATGGGTTTGCCGAGAGCTAATTACACCTATCAATAAGCGGGGACCTGGCCTCCTCCACTTGCACCGGGCGTCGGCGTCTGCCCTTCCGACGTCACTATTGCTCAAACAAACCTGCGGGCTATTTGACCAAGGCGCACGCCACTAACGTGTTACCCATTGGACCACCTACCCTCTACATACACCCTGCCTACCACTTGGCTCCGCATATTATAAGTATTTGAACGTGGCAAAATAATATTGCACACTTGAGATTTTATTATTGGAAAGCTTTGATCTCCAATTGTATTATTTATGTTAGTAGCCAGATATCATAAACAGCGTAGGCGGATAGTTGTTATATAAATTTTCGTTTTGTTTATACTGTGATAATTTACGCACATTTTTAAACGTTTTATTGTTTTAAAGCTCCTTTGTTTGACTATTAAACATCACATAATTCTGCCATTTTGAAAACTCTTTTTTTATTCGCGTCAACTGACATGTTGATTCTCGAGAACAGAGCCATCTGCGGTTAGTTTTGGATACTCAATACTCAATCACCTCTATGAAAAAAAAACTTTTTTCTCGTATATAAAAGTTTAATTACTCTTTTAATATACTTTACGCCTAATAATGAAAACTTGGAGGGAAACAATATCGACTGTGGAAAGGAAAACGGACGTAACCCACACACAAAAAATATTGTGTATACCCCAAACAAAACGTGTATTAAATTGTATCCATTGTGATTATCGAATAAAATATATTTTGAATAGACGGAGGGATAAGTCCTTTTGCCTTCTACAGTTGATATATTATATTTTTTTCCATGTCCGCTCCCAATATGCAGCATATAGTCTCCTAATGAAGAACTGCTTGCTCTTGTAAAAACGTCATGTGAGACATCATAACAAAATAAATAACTCAGGTTCAAGGCACACAATTATATCTTCCACTAAAATACATCCATCAAGAGATTTTATCGTATTATTCTATGCGAGAACAAGAAAAATTTTGACGATAAAGGACCATTATTTTTTCTCTATGTCCGGTCCAATGTGGAGCATATGGTCTCCTAATGGAAGAATCTAACAGAATTTTCCTACGAGAACTGCTTGTTAATAAGTTGCTCAAACTCTCTTTTTTTTAAGAGATTAGGGATAGAAGGATAGGGCTAGGACAGGACTAGTGGTTAGCTAATCGCTCTCGTTACTCCCCGTGAGAATCAGATGGGTGGGAGGGAGTTTTTAGACATCACAAACACTCAGCCTACGAACAGAAATCCATAAACCGATTGAAAGATCAATTTATGAAAACCGTCCGCACCGGGATTCGAACCCGAGACGTCAGTAACCGTAACCAGCAACGATACCAACTCGCCACGGACGTCGACATGTATGTATATATAAATATGGTGTATTAGCACGTTTTGTGTGAGCCATACACATTTTTTTTGGTGTGGATTACGTCCTTTTTCCTTTCCACAGTCGATATGAAGATTCAAATAAAAAATCGATCGCATGTCTTAGAAAAATAATTACTTACTTATAGTTATTACGAGTATTTAAAGACCATTTTTTAAAGGTTTTCATATTATGTTACATTTAATGCACAGATTAATTTTTAAAAAAAGCTTTAATTAACTGAAAGGGCTGTTTCACAGTCTAAGTAAAATTAATGGATTCGCGTTGTATTTATTAGTGTATTGAACATTGAATCTAGTGACACATTTTACTTTATTTTCATTACGTGTATATGGTATATTTTATGCACACATTATTTCAAAAAGAACTATTCTTGTTGAAACAAATAAAATAAAGTAAATCCTTTGCACTAATGAGGACTAACTTCCCCACCAATTGTAGTATGTATTTATTTGTTCACTGTATATGCACATATAGCTCTGGAGTATGTGTGTAATAAAGCGAAAATACGCGACCTTCCCTCGCCACAACAACCTTCTTATTTCACTTCTATGCTCCCGATACCTACCCCAAAGTAGACACCAGAGCTGAGAGCAGGGAGCAAATGAACAAGAACCTGCGAGGCAACGCCAATTGCCTTTGACAAATAATAGATCACCCACTTATACGTTCTGGGCTCCTGGTAATTTCTGGATTTTAATTGCTTTTTACTTGTGGTTTTCTTTTATAAATTAGTAAGAAATTAAGAAAATCTACCAACTGAATAAACCAAAAATGAATTTTCATTTACGGAAATAAATTAAGGTAATTCATTTTTATTAAACTTACATATAATAATATTTACCTGTTCCAGCTTTCTATAAATATATATGTATAACTTATTGATATATATACTTCATAAATAGAAAACAAAATAAAACAATATAGGGTGACTGCTATAGTAATTGGAATAGTAATTAGTACTTTCCTTTAACAGTGTATAAGTCAAAAAAAAAAAAAGTATGTAGGAAACATGTAAGAAATGTAGAGATGAGGAATTTAATGATCTTCAAGGAAATAAACATAACAGTAATAAAAACAAAAGGTTTTTTATATATTTTAATAAGACTGAAAAATATATAAAAACATAGTAATTGAACACATTTACTTTTTAGGTTAGTTTTTCTACCACTATTAAAATCTCAATGAATATTGACAGCTTGTAGTCTCTCACGCTTTCCTGAGACGTTTTGTTACGAAATTCACGAAACCTTTATTAAGTAAATGTCACTAAAATATCACTGTTTACTTTTAAGGTGTTAACTGTCAATTCTTGGTGGAAAGACATTATATTTTAAAAAATAAAACACAATTCATTTGTACTACTTCCACATATTTTTTAAAATATCACTGTTTCTTAAAGGATCTACTAACACAATCACGTTTTTTCACGATTTTGACCTGACATCACATACGAATGAAATTTTCTCAGTATTATCATCTAGTAGTGGATAATTAAAGCTGCAGTTACATAGAGATAAAAGACTAGATATATTTGTCTCCTTCACAGTAACAAAATGTTTAGCTACTCTTATTTTGGACGTTTAAAGTTGAAGTGCCCAATAACTATCGCCATCCAATTACTATAGCAGTCACCCTACCTACCATTTAAAAATATAAGAATTGCTTAATTCACATTAATTACATTTAAATCCTATTAATTTTCAATGTAAATTAGTTCCGGTAAAATGAATTTTGATATAATTTTGATTCTCAAATTTGCAAGACCACTGATAATTTGAATACATTCATTAATTTTATCATTAATAGAAGTATCTAAAAGTTAAGAAGTTTCTTCTAAGCAAATTATTTAATAAAGCTTAAAAATTTCACAGTTTGTGTTTATCTATTTTTTTACCGTTTTATAGTCCTGGTTTTTAAAACACAATGGAATACACATACATATATTGATAGACTTACAGAATGTGTAAGAATATAGGTATTTGTCGTAGGTAATTTAGAAAAAAAATTCAATATACGCATTTTCAAATGATGTTTCAGATGATTTCAAAATTATTTGATATTCGAAACCAGTCATACCGAGTTTAGTGTGTAAATAATATACAGAAATATAGTATTATGTCGTATAAATTAATTTTCTTTATATTTTATAATATCACTCCTCCGCAAATAATAATAAACGCCATTATATTAAAGTTTCAAACGAACCAAGTCTAGATAACTATTTCAACTATCATAGTAAAAGATAAACACCAAATTTATGATTCAACTTCTCAACTAAGCTAATAAATAAATTTTGATTCACGTGTACACTACAAGCAATAGTTTTACGCTTACAAACACAATTAAACTTTGACGCGATACTTTCTAACTGCAAAGAAAGCAATGCAAATCATCAGAAAAACCAAAAAACGTGGTTTTTCCCGTAGACAACGCCGGTTCGAGCTTTAACACCGAACTCTCGGCCGGTAATTACGAAAAGCTCCCAACAAAGCCAAGGTTTTATTACTTTCAGATTTATAGCTTTTCTAGTTTCCGCTCTCTTTGTCTCCCATTCGCACCTAACGACCAATGTGTCCCCCCATACTCGCCCTACGGCTCGCTCCTCTGGAACCGAACTGAACCGATTGCTCTATTTGGTTGGAACGTTTCGAAACCGATGCACTCGATTAAGCCGCGGAAATATTCTCAAGGCTCGAAAAACTATTCGATTAAGAAAGAAAACTATTCAAAGTTCTTCTATTTATTGAATATTCTCTTTCCACTCTGATGACGAATGTATTCAATAAAGAAAGAATTGTTCTCCGACAGTAACTATTGCTTGGGTACTCAAAAAGTTTTTGAGGGTCAGCAGAAATATATGAAAAAGACGAGTTAGTTGATTTTGAATTGAAAGTGGAAAATAAAACAACAAACAATAATATATTTTTTTAATCAGTTGATAATGCTCATGATGAACGAAACCGGTCCTGATCATTATAAATATGTGGAAGTAGTACAAATGAATTGTGTTTTATTTTTTAAAATTTAATGTCTTTCCACCAAGAATTGACAGTTAACACCTTAAAAGTAAACAGTAATAAGGTTACTAAGAGAAACGTAGAACAGGAGCACGAATATTTTGCCTGCTTCTTACTCTTACTTTAACATAAATACAAGGAAAATTATTCAATGTATCAAATTTGAATTCTTGAAATTTTGTACATTTCCATGTATTTTTACATGGGTCCATGTATTGTGTTGTACAATATCTCAACAATTCAAATTTTATATTGATATTCTATCAAGCACACTTAGTCAATGTCTTAAATTCAATTTATATTATATACGTGAACCACTTAAAAAATGTTTTAAAATTATCAATGCGCAGATTTTTAAGCAATATTTGTCTCCATTTAAAAAATATCTCAAATCTTTATTGTTATACAAATTGATAGAAATCCAAGTAATAAATTAATGAATCGTCATTGTAATAATGGGATGAGGTTACACAAATTGGTTAATTTGTCGTTAAGGGTATGTAGAAACGTTCAGATGTTAAGACAGTGATATCTTAAATGAAAAAAAAATAGTTTCATTGATACAGTCTTGCCTTGAAGAATTGAAAACGTCTCAACTGATTAAGACATTATTTATTGTGCTATTTCACTAACCATTTACTGTTCAGGGTGTAAAAAGCGTCTGTGGCTAGTTAACTCAGTAAAAATGCTTGATTTTAACGTGATGACAATTGATGTGAACTAAAATGCGCAATTTAATTTGAAGAATATAATAGACACGAACAAAAAAAGAATACTTTATTCCTTATAATTTTTCAAGCTTTTGTCACACAAAAATTGCGATTATTAATAATTGGCATAAACTGATAAATGAACTTTATTAGCAAGTATTTTTACAGTAATTTAGAAGGGTAACTAATTATTTGATCTGTTCCTAATTCAATTAATGGTCAGTAAATATTAAAGAAACGATCAGTAACAAATGCATAAAACGGTCAGTAGAAAAAGTAAGTCAGTAGTAAATATTAGAGCTACAGTCAGTAAATATTTTAGGTTAGGTTATTCCATTTTATGTATTAATTTTTCTGGTCAGTAAATAACTAATCATAAAAAAAACTATTGACTTTTTGATTTATAAACTGACCACGTGATAACTGACCATTTTGATTAATTACTGACCCAATAAATACAGGTCATAAGTATGATATTGTTCTTCTTACTTCTAGTACAACATAATAATAACAAATTACGGTGTATTGTTTAATTTAAAAAAAACAAACTTGATGAAAGGGGCTGAAGAGCCGCATGCCAATATGAAAAATTTAATCCACTTGAATGTGAAATCTCATTGCACAGAACTAAAAGGTTACACAAACGCACGTGATGGGTTAACTTCTACTTAAAGAAAATAACGTGAAGCTCGTGACTGGGTTTTGAAAGAACTTTCATGAATAGAAAATTCGTTGAGGGCTATATTCACCATGGAAATTTATGGAAGGTAGAGGATTAGAAGCGTTACTTCCTGTTTGATAGAAAATATCTTTGCCAATTTAGTTTAAGATGATTATAAAAATAAAAGTTTTGTAATTTTGACTCGGATCATTTCCAATGAAAGATGATGGTATAACTTTTTGACAAGCTTCAATTTGACAAAATTTACATTAAGTGTGAAGTATTACACTTTAACTTAAACAATTTTTAGTACATAAATATCCAGCATTTTTGATCTAGTGGTAAGTAATCAACCTTAGTGATCAGATCGGTGTGGATTCTAGTCAAAATTATATGTATATTTTTTTTCAATTCGAATTTGAAATCTTGAACGTGAGTGTTTGTGGTGTTTTTTTTCCCGATTGAGTTATCTATATGTTGTGCTTTAAGAAAATAAAAATATATGGCTCAACGGCAATGGTTAACTTTAATGCTAAATATTTATTTTATTAAAAGACAGTTAAACGAAATGTAGATCACATTTTTATTTGTAGGCATGTGTGTAGGAATAATAGTCATTCATGCATGATTTACAACATCTTTTTTTCATTACGTAATGTCATTACGTATGAAAAGAGCTTGGAAAACTCTTACAGTGGCACCTCAAAAGAGTGGAGTATAGTCTACTATTGTCCTAAATTTTAAGTAAATTAAAGAATCCAGTATCATCTCCTTCAAAATCGAACGATATTCTTCTACAAGCAAATACAATCAAAGTAACTTGATTTCTACGTTAATTATCAGTATTGCAAAAGTTTTATCATTTATTAAAACTGCTTGTGAGCAATTGTTTAAAAACACATGGGAGAACAGGAAGGGCTGAATAAACAGCATAATAATAAACTTACACGCATTTTAAAGGAAGAGAATTTACGTATTTTCTTTAATAACACAATTAAATATATATGTACATATTTGTTCTCAGATAAAACACTTCAAAAAGACAAATAAGAGATAAAATTTGGATTATTGAGATTTTGTACACTTCCATGTATTTTGTCGCTAACGACCCGGATTTCGCCTTTCGGTATCTTCAGGCATGAAAGGCGAAGCCCGGGTCGTTAGTGACAAAATACATGGAAGTGTACAAAATCTCAATCATCCAAATTTGATATTGAAATTCCATCAAGCACCCTCAGTCGATGTCTTAAATGAATAAAAGATAGCTGACATCATATTTGATATAAAAACATATCGGCAATGCGGCAGACATTTTTTAAATTTCAAATAACTCTCAATAACTTCAGATAAAAATGCATAATATATGACAAAGTCAATATTGACTCACAACGGTTAAAACACATATAAACAGCAGGAAAATGTTTAATTGAAAACTTATCATTTGGTTAGCAACCCCTACAGAGCTTGAAGTTGTAACTTCTGATCACCAAGCAAAGTTCTTGACGATAATAAGAGATATAATATTATTATCATCCAAATAAATATTCAAAAAGTCATTTCTCATGTATTGAAATAATGTATCGCTCCGAAAATAATGTGTCCGCTTCAATTCATGAACGAAATTGTCACTGTACTTGTCGCACGGTTTATTCATATAATATCATGTATCCATTGCTATATCATGCGTTTCCCAGCATACAAACATCTCAGTATTAAGTGAGGTGTATCAATTTAATTGAGCGTTCGTAGAAGAGCGTTCCTTGACCATCCTGTGAGACGTTTCGTCAGCGTCTGTACGGCTTGTTAGGCAATATCTACGCCGGATCAAAGACACGGCCCATTCAACGGAGACCTTACCCATATAAATTGCTGCGACCCGGATACTTTGAAAATAAAAAAATATTTTGTTATATTAAAAAGTTTCACAATCACACAGTAGTACTTCATACATGTAATCATTGTTAACATAATTTGTTTTAGTCACGTCTACTACCAATGGATCATTCGGGCTCAAAAAAATTTTTTTTGACAAAACTAACTGTTACATAAGCTGGTTGTAAGTAAGTCGCTATACCTTTCTATTCTGAGAAGGTAAAGACAGGAATGATGAGGTTAGGAAAGGTCTACCTAATATCTATATTCAACGCAGTACCCACCCTTTAATGAAATACAACAATTAATGAACGTATCGCATAGTACTGTGGAATAAAATGCTTTAAATGATTTTCCAAAGTTTTTAACAAAATGTTGCTGGGTCCGTGGTGCAGTGGCAGTGCAGTACAAATCACAGTACGGAGAGTCTTATGAATTGATTTTTCAATCAATTTATGGATTTCTGTTCGAGGGTATGGATGTTTGTAATGCCTAAAAATAAGCTCCCACCCACGAGTAATGAAAACGATCTAACTATATCCATCTATCCCTACTCTCACCAAAAAAGAGAAGTTGAGCATCTGAGTAACGAGCAGTTTAAGTAGAAAAACTTATTTTGAGATTCCTCCATGACAAGTATATATATTTCACATTGGTAGCGGACATTGCTTAAAAAATACATCCCTTTTCACACACGTTACAATACTTCTTTTTATCAAGTAGTGAAAATTTTGCTGAAAAAAACCATTCATTTTGCTTAAATTAAGACATGGGCTCCAAATATTTGTTTTTATTCATTACTGAACATGTAACGGTGACAAAAGCGGGAGCAAAATGTACGCGATAGCTTTTTACGTAAATTCATAGCTTTTTAAGCACGTATGGTGGAGCTTTGTGAGGTCGGGCTAGTACTTAGCCCACATAGCGATCTAGACAGCAATATAATTGCCTGCTTAGAAATTGTCGGGAAGAATTCCACCCTTCGCTTTCGAGATGCTTGTGCAGTTGTGATAAGTTTATGGTGTGCACACCCTTACGTCGAAAGTATAGATATATTCCTTTTCTTTTAGATCCATTTGCAATCATATTTTATTTATAGTTGAATATATCATCAATTGCCTAACCTTATATTATTAATAAACTCACCACCTGCAAATAATCTGCTAATATAATATTGTAGATGTTGTAGTCACATTCAGCTCAGTGCAGAAAAATAAAACATACGAATAATTTAGCATGAAAATTAGGAAAATAGAAAATTAATGAAAAAAGTGAAAGCGCTTTAAATTTAAGAAAACCAATTTTCTCCCAAAATATCCATTAATGTCTATCAATTATTATCTGCTACAAATAAAAAAAATCAAGTATCTAGTATTGCCATCTCATACATTTAAAAATTATATTATGCAATATGATCTGTCAATTTTTAGTGAAACGAATTATATCAAAAAAAAAATGATGCAATCTTCCAAAAAATAAAATGGCACTTGTTACATTTGATGGTTTGTAGTTATGAATGCAGTTTTGTTAGTAGTTTTTTCACATGATAGGCAAGAGAGACATTTGCTAAACAAAACAAACCAAAATCACGATTAAAAAAAGAACAAAAGGTAACTTGTGTTTTTGGAAACTAATCTTCAACTCTCGTATGGCAAAATATATTTGTTTTAACTTTAATATTATGAATTGAAACCTTTATACCAATTTTAAAATTTTAAACTTAATTCATATTTCACTCGCTTTTTTTATCGAGACTGAATATTTGTACAATTGGCCTTTTTTGGGTGACGATATAATTTTATGGAGAAATATGAAAATTGGTATAGTTTGATATGATTTCATCCTTTGATAGAGCTGGCAATGACAGAGCAAAATTGACCCTTCTTTTTGAAAATGAATACTACATTAAAATGTCTTAGATATATATAAACCATTTTATCCTTAGCAAGCAAATGAAATGAACTATATTTTAGTATGGTATAATTGGTACGTTATTATTTAAAGGAAGCTCAGTTGCACAATATCTCTTTGGCGGAGAAATTAACGATAGAACGATGAGGTTAGACGGGACTAGTTGTTAGCTTATCTTTCTCGTTACTCAGATATTGACATCGGAGCCATCCCTGCTTTATACAACTGAGTTTCTCTTAGGCATACTCACGATTAATAGGTTGAGGGCTCAAAGAGAAATAACAAGACCAACATGAATGTCTATTTTATGTTCCTGATCGTTTTTTGATGAATCGTAGACATGAACTATTTGTTCTTCAAAGTATAAAACAAATCTGCCAATGAGCATGCTACTGAAAAGCTTTATAAATGTGCAATGGTGTTGCTCCGGATGTTGATATATTCCACTTGGACGTGAGTGAGTTCAGAAGAGCACTATTTTTTAATGTCTTTAAGTAGATTTTGCCTTAACTTACTAGGTTGACTTCCTTAACGATTGATTTTATATTTTTACTATATTTTGAATGTTTTTTAAATTGAAAAAAGTCATAAAAATATCATTTGTAATTTTTGTAATGTAAATATAGAAAATAAATAAATGCTTTCAAATACGAATATATTAAAAAATCGATTCATGAAACAAGTCCATACTGGGATTTGAATACACAAACACCGCAACGAAATACAACGACGTACACGACTCAACTGCACGCTCAAAGTATTGATTTTTACACAATAATAATAATTGAAAATTGGTTAAAGCTTACTTAATATTAATTTTCCAAAAAAGTTATCATTCCCTGCATTAGCACCACTCGAATGAGATGAACTGTCAGATGCTCGCATTCGGGGACTCCCCATTACTCCACATCCCTAGCATCACAATAAGATGCGTCTCCCATGCCCTGCCGAACCAAATGCGATGGCATTCAAGTATTTATTATTCAGAGATATGCGACGCGGTTCACGCTCGATTGAATGAATATGTTTGCTCCCGGTTCCACTCTACAAGATCGATTGTGGAAGCTTTATAATATAAAGTTTTTCATCTCGCTAATCGATGAACGACAGATTTTAAATAAAGCAGCGAAAATAATTATCAAATGAATTTCTATATTATCTAAGAATAAAAACAGCAGTGTATTAAGTTTAGAGAAGATAATAAACCCAAATAATAATAATAATAATAATACAACTTTTATACAATTACATCTATCTTAAATAATCACTACAATTTTGAATCAGCCGTACATTTAAGTCTCATTTAAAAATATAAATAAATACATCGATAAAGATACTGGAATGCCAGTGTAAAGCCATGTGAAAAGTATTGATTCAATTGCCATTTACTTCGTAGAGTACCATTATAATGGGGTAAAAATAACAAAGTATATAGTTCTTCAAGAATTTTGTCAGTCTGTTGATAGTTATTTTGGCGTCACGCCATCGTCAGAACTGAGTTTAAACTTAATTTAGCTCAGCTAATTATGCTGTTTTAGAAGATATAGACAAAATTATATCATCACAATGTTTATTTAAAATTAAAATATTTATCATACTGATTGCGTTTTCGAGCTGTCCTATCTCGTCAATGATCAAACAAACATTAATTCACGACACCTTACTTAAGCCATTACAAGAAGCTCACGTTATTACGCATAATCAATAAAATTTTAATGCATTTACTTTAACGATCAATTGATAATACCATATGTGCTCATTTTCTTACAAAATTATTACATTAAATATTTAAATTTTAAGTAAAAGTTATTTGGTTAGTGATTATAAATAGCACTAGAGGCTGGAATTCATAAATAAGATAGTTTCCGATTTTCGAAAATCTATCATTTCACACAAGTCCGAATAGCACTGTTGAAATAATTAATCTTCATAATATATAATTATTAAATCCACATTGACTTTTTCTAAGTATACATTTTTAGTTAAATTTAAACCGCTTCTTATTCTAGTTTCCCAATATTTAGTAATACATTTTTTAAATTAATTCTTTGAGTGTTTTATTTAAATCTGTATATAATGGAAAGATAATAAAAACATTAAATAAAATACATTGACACTTCTCTCCAATAGAATCACAAAGACAATTTGACAAACACTCAGTTAATCTTTAAAACACACTCGATATCATCCAACCTTCTTCGGAAACAAAGTAAGTACAACATTTTGCCGCCTTCAAAGCCGGGAAGAAAATAAATCATAAATATTAATGCGGAATTTATTTATTTGTCCTCAACAAAGTATTATATAAGAATCAGTAACGTGCCAGCAATACCAAAGAAACAAAAAAAAAGAAGAAAAATCCTCGAATCGTATTTATGGATCAATCTGAATATCTGATTTCGACTTCATGGGTTGTTAGTTTCCAGAGACTGTGGTCATACCCATAAGTTATTGGGGGAAATGTGAATAACTTGTGCTTTTATTGTAGTGCAAGCTTTTGAACGAGAATTTAAAAGGACGTTACATATATTACAAATATGTAATATAAATGGAAATAAAATATTTTTCTAACACCTGTTTTAAAATCCTGCTGACAAAATATTAACAAAGTTACATAATGAAAAAATAAAAAAAAATCGCTAATATTTTTTATGTGGTTTCCTTCCTTAGTTTTTTTGAAGAAATTAAATATTTCACTTATCATATTATAACCTAATAATTTAAATAAAACATTTGAAAAATTTAAATCTAAAGTTACGCTCATTATATTAAGTAATTTTGAAACCAGTTTTAATTTTATTTCATATGGATTGTTTTTAATAAAATTAGTTTTACATTGATTAATAAATTTTTGATAAAACTGTCCAATTATGTGTGGTCAGTACGATATAAAACTATGAGATTATTCGGACCATTCATCCATATTATTCATTCTATATAGGTTTTTTAATATCTGATATCAAGGTTATAAAGATATTTTACATAATTTTAGGTACACCATTCTCTGTCTTGACACTGTTCAATTATTATAACAAGTGGTGGGTTATTTGAAGATTGTTCTTATAATCACATACAAATTAACATTATTTTCAATGTTATTTTAACAGATGATATTATATAAGTTATTTGACGGGTTAATTGACTCTCGGATGTAAAAAAAAAATGCGAAATGAGTAAAACAGAAATGGTTATAATAGAACGATTGAATATTAAGTAGTGATGGTATTCATATTTCCTTTTAAGGTGCTTTTATCCACAAAAGACATGTCAATAGTTAATATACCTATAAATAGAAACCTGACTTAGGCGTGATACGTTTAAGCAGAAGCAGTCAGTAGACGACTGCAATGTGTGCCCAGGAACGAAGACTTCATAATATAACACGCGCAATTCAAAACATCTGAAGATGATGCGACAAAAAATATTCGGGGTTCATATAAGGCGTGAAGGGTGCATAAAATTGAATCGGAAATTATGGGGAGTCAACAAACAGATTTCTTCCGAACGATCTTGACTCAAAGCGGTCGAACACTTCTTTTCTTTTTCTATGACAAATCCGCCAGTGAAATATCGGAAATATTGGAGGAAATAAAATATATTATTATCATGTGGGATAAAAAAGATGGTGCCGGTTTATGACCTAACCCTTTCTAGAAAGTGCATTTAGTTTGTTTATTTTTATGGGTTCCTACCCCATAATGCCACTGCATAGCTACGCAATACCTGAAGCTTATGATTCGAAAAGTGATTTTAGATGCCATATCTCAAGTATAGACATTTTTTTGTTGTTAGTAATAATCTTGTAATACGAAATGTTTTTTGGATGTATACCTACCTATAAACGATTCTTTAGGCTTAGTACGAAAAAATTTCTTGAGCTGTAATACATATTAAATTCTTGATTTTGCCACAATTGTCTTACAATATCTCCAGGATATATCATACACATGACCACAGTCCGTTATAATAATTAGATGTTAGTCCCTTGACTAAATCATAGAAATTAATCGCCACATTTTAATTATTGATTATATAGAGTGCTTAATAATCGATCGTTGATGTCCGAACACCGGATGAAATCGAATCATTCTAAACGAGTGGATTTTTCGCTTTTTTATTGTGAAAGTATTCAAAATTCTTTTTTTTTCTTTACTGTTTTTCTTGTTTACATTTTCGTTTTCTTATTTGTTGCTCATGAGTTGGAGTATATGGACTTCCAATAGAGCATATCATAATCAGAAGTGAAATGGTGAAAACTGATTATGAGTATTTCTCATTTTCAGATTTGTTTAGGGTGTGAACGAAAAAGGATGGAGCCATCACAAGAATCCAGATTTTTATGTGAAAAGCTATCAATCGATTGAAAAATCAATGTTTGAATGTTTTGATACATAGTTCTGACGATGGCGTGAAGTATTTACTTCTACAATTTTTTTATAAATAAATACTATTTTTTTACTTTTAGGGTGTTAGCTGTCAGGCATTATATTAAAAAAAAAAAAATACAATTTGTTTGTACTACTTCCACATGTGTATAATGATCAGTTGATAATGCTCGTGATGAGGTAAACTTATTGAAATGGAGTTTTAACAAGTAAATTTCCATGCAATCAATCAATTGAATGTTTTTATATGAGGATTTGACCCTTCACCACGCAACCCAGTGAACGAAAACCCAACCCCATTGTGAGCAATATTTTTTTGAATATACCAGAAAAACATCAATGCAGACAACTCACTCTCCTTAAATGTCATGAAGATAGTCTAATGCGGAATAACAGTTTAAAGTCAATGAAGTAATTAAAAAACTGCATTTTATCGAGTTCCAAATAACGTGATTTAGAGTTGTCTAGACCGAATCTACGGTTTACAATTATCACTGAATGACTCTATTCCCCGCAAATATTTACCCGTTAATTAACTTTTATATTGACACAACCTTATCTGGCTGGGAAAGCAAAAAGTGATTTGTTTTCAGAAGCTTTTTTTCAATTTGTTGTGTAAACACATTAAAAAGCTTTACCGGTCTGTTGATCGCTTTTACTGTTTCAAATTTTTGAATACAGTTGTTTTGTTTAATTTGTTTAAACATTAAATTGAATTTTTTACTAAAAATATTCATTGTTTTGGTTTTTGTGATTGGAAATATGCGAAAGAATATTTAGTTTTACGAACTCATGTAAATGAATATGAAGTGAAATAACGTTTTATATTGGCCTTTTCACATACATTACTCTCTTTTGTCGAAACTATCAAAAATAACGTCATTTTGACATCCGACGACTCAGCATCCAGCAATCTATATTATATCATTTCGGATGAGGTGCGAACCGCTGCAAATAACCGAAGGAAGGTCTATAACCTTTTGCATGCCGTATACATTGCTTTACAATGAACAGGCTGAAGGAGAATACCTTAGCAATAAAAATAGATCTATAGGATATCTCAATGCTAGATAAATTAAAATTATTATAAACATTTGTATAAGTACACGACAGACAAGAGCAATCGATAAAAAACGCACTATATTTTAGAGGTCTTGAATTGTATCAAACATGGTTGATTTGTGATTTAAATAATTTTTAATATCTCAAATAGATATTGAATGATAACTCTCACTAGATCTCAGCATGATAAATGTGTCTGCCTCTGTTGTAGGGTTATAAACCAGTCACTTAGCGGTCAAAAGGCTCAAATATTGGTCAGGTTAAGACGTAATAAATGATTATTTTCAAATTAATTTTCATTTGAGATATAGATCAAAGGTGTTAACGATATTGGCTGATTTTTCGGGATAGTATTATTTAAAACACATTGAATTATCACCAAATTTGTATTAAGTGTAGCCAAACCTTCATTAAGATGCCATATGCTTCACATTGGTAGCGGAAATAGTAAAAAAACTTGTATATGAAGATTAAAAGGTCTTTCTTTCAATAAATTCGAATTTTTAATAGAAAGGGGATTTTACTATATAAATTTATGATTTAAATCTAAAATACTGAAACAATTCATTGTGGGAATTTCATTAAAGAGATATAAAAATAAAGATTCATTTATTTCCTTCTTCAAAAAGGCGTTATTTATTAATTATAAATATTAATAAAGTGGAAAATCATTATTATAAAATGGCACTTGGTCCAAGACTATGCTACATAATAGCGTCAATGTTTCCCGAGCAGTGAAGCAATATTCTGAAATTGTATTTTAGTTATATCCCCTAACATTATTCTTTGCAAATTTTCAAGTGAGTGAACTAATCCTGGTCGATTGGACTGTCAATCAATGTTCGTTAGGCACAGTAGCATTATATTATAAACGAATCACAACTGACTCAGTGCATCGGCATTATGAATTTTTGATTTTTTTATTTGAGAGGAGGCCGATGTTCACAATAAAAAATAATTTAAATATCAAGTCTAACACGCGAAGTATTTAAAAATTATTTTTATTTGAATACTTATAAATTAAGACACATTTCTTTTAACCAACTCTTGCTTAGTTTCAACTGACATAAATCTTTGTGCAATGGACAATTTTTTAACCACTTCCTTGTACAGCAAATCATCCTGAAATATTTTCTACTCAGACATGGCTTATCAGAAATTATTTCAACATTACTGGTTTTATATCAGTTGCTCAATCATTCTATTCCGGAGAGAGTAAAGATTGAAGGATTGTGTGAATAAAAAACTTTTAGTTAGCTTATCAATTTTGCTATGTACTCGTGTGGAACATCTCAGCTAAAGCTATTTAAGACGACTGGTTGTTTTACAGTCGTTCAACCATTCTTTTCCGGTAAGGTTAAAGATGAATGGATATAACTGGTAGTTAGCCAATCACTCTTGCTACGCTCCCATTTTAAGGATCATAAGGGTAGAAGGTATTAAATTATTTTATCAAGAAATTTTGGAAATCAATAGAGTCCAGCTAAATTCCTTACCAATTCTGAACGAACAGCTGAACCTTCTAAACTCGCCATTACTGTTTCCTATACGTTGAAACACCAAACAGATGTCACTAAATGTGGAATGATTGTATATATTTATCCTTTCGTCGAATCTTACTCACTGGAATCGAAATCACTAGTAATTCTAATAGTAGTTGGAAAACGGCAATTTGCCACTCTGTTACTGTGTTGTTTACAAAATAAGGATTAATTCGATTCTCGAAATGTTAACTCAGGTATTAGTGTGGATCCTAGACGTATAATATTTTATCTCGTAAATAATATTTGTCGTATTTGTATCGTGCGCTCGAATGCCTGAAGATATCGAAATCCAAAATTCCGGTCGTTAGTGACAACATACATGGAAGTGTATAAAATCTCAACAATTCAAACAAATAAATATTAATTTTCAGTCATTTTTTCTAATTTATTATTCGAATACCTACCTCAAAACAGTTTACATTGCGGTGTAAGTAAAAATATTTTTCTGATTCTTGCATTATTTCAACTTTGTCAGTATATTTACTGTAATTTATTTAACAATAATATACGCTTGCTCGTATCTAATTGTTTAAATATATGTCTGTCATATTTAGATAACAAAAAAGGTACAAAGTTTAATAAAATCTTTTGCATAATTAAAAAGGATACAAAATTACCCCTTCTGGATACTAAATTATTTTTAAATCCAATATAATCCGTCGCTTAATATGTCACATAAAGTCCCCGAAATAAAATAACGTATAAAAAGGAAAATCACAGTCGACGAAGAGTGTAAAGTATTTTTAAGGTTGAATAGCAAAGTTGTGGCGAGTGTGTATACCTATTATATTCAGTACGTGCGTCAGTGTTCTACAGTTTGTTACCCTTGTCTAGAGTGACAGCTGACATTGGATGAAGGGAAATTCCCGGCCTCGGGCAGCTCCTGCTTCCTTGACTCTGCAAAGGTTCTAGACTGGTTATATAACTAGTAAAGTGCATGAAGTGATTTATTTATTTACTAAATAAAGATGTCTCCGAAAATAGTAACCATCGTCTTGTAATGATAGATAAAAGTCATCTCAAGGAACTTACTGATTTGAAGCTTTGGGTTGTGTCAGTCATATTAATGGATTGAAATTTCTGCTGGGTCACGGATAATATATGAACTAATGCTTATTAATAATTGGCATTTGAGATACATTAGGTCAATAACAAGATGAAAGCTTCCAACGATTCTATTGGTGTCAGTTTTATTCACCAGATTATGATATTTGACATTTTTACAATATTTTTTATTTTTAAATATTTATCATTAGTATTTTCTATGGATTCTGCGGTAACTTTGTGAAGGTTAATTTTTAATATAAAATTAAATTAAAAATTGATTACTTAGTTATTCCACTTGGTTTATCACTAACGTGACGCGTTTCGCCTCTTTACGTCGTCATTAGCGTCGTTGGCTATGGTCACGGATGTCTTGGGTTCAAGTCCCGGTGCGGAAAGTTTCATTAAATGATTTTTCAATCGATTTATGGATTTTTGTTCGTAGACATAAATGTTTGTGATTTCTGAAATTCTCTCCCACCCACCTGATCCTAAAAACTGGGCATAGTAACAGCGATTAACTAACCACTAGTGTCGTCCTAGCTCTTTCCTTTCATCCCTACTCTCTTCGTAAAAGAGAGGTTAAGCAACTGAGTTACAAGCAGTTATCGTAGAAAACTTCAGTTGAGATACCTCTATTAGGATGCCATATGCTTCAGCCTGGAAACTGACATGGTATTAAAAATATCACACTATAAAAACACAATCATTTTATGGCACACGTGTACAACTTACGAATGAGCAAAACTGTAACTCATATAACCAATTTCCGTAATAGGCCAGTACTTGTTATCCAATGCCACTTGCTACGAGGCGTAGGAGAAGAAGGCTTAATACAATTGTCAGAATGAAATTTAATTAACGAGAAATTCGTTTCGCAACTTCTGTTGAGAGAGCAACACGCAAAAAACAAAGGTGTCTCCAGCTCCGACTGCTGGGGTGAAATTTAATATGCTGTGTATAGCTTGCATAGGGGTGGCATTCATCAGATAAAGGTGCATTTCACGCCTATCAAATATCAACGTTTGATGCACTACAAATGCTAGCACTGTCCTCGGGGAAGCCCCGTCCGTTACGCACTTCAATGTAATATTGTTGTTATGTCATTTTTTTGCATCACATGTCAAATGCCGTGGCCAATGAATTGTTTATGATGTAAGGGAAACCCGAGGTTATTTCATAATCCAATGATTGACGGATATGGTTTCCATCAATTCCACTCAATTCGACGGAAAGTAATTGATATACATAATACTATTTATATCTATAAAAATACTTTATTAAAAACGCAAATATTAAAGCAATATATAAAGTTAAAAATGTATTAATAATAAATTTAATATTAATACTTGATTGAAAGACATTAAGAATATTACTTTAAAAACTATAGCAGCTACATTATAAAATATTCGTATTATCTATTTAAATATATATATTTAAAAACATTACCCATAGTCCTTGGTATATTAAAATTATTTTACAAATTATTTGTGAATGTGGCATACATTAACTGATACCACTTCTATAATTTAGAGAGCGTAAGGATAGGAGAATGCATTTAAGAAAGGGCTGGTTGTTAACTCATCGCTATACTTATGTTGCTTGTTAGTAGTGATCATGGTGAAATATAAACTTCCACGTTTTTGAATATTTTATGAAATAAAAAATCGATTCACGTTATGATAATGATAATTAAATAATTCAAGAATATGTTTGCGGTTATTTGGTATATCGCATTGAATATTGTATATTAGAAAAAATATTATTTCATCATTTATATGAGAAAATAGTGTTATTTAAAATATAGAAGTTAATTAGAATTATCAAGATAAATTGGTCATTGGATCTGGTCAGTCGCCACAAATAACAAGATATTTTTTTAACCATGTTCACCCCCCAATGTTGATCATAAAGCATCTTATGGAGAACTCTCTACCGACGTCTACGAAAACTGCCTATTTACTCAGTTGCTCAATCCTACTTTTTCGAAGAGAAAGAAGGATAGGGCAAGGAAAGGACTAGTGGTTAGCTAATCGCTGTCTCTTCGCTCCTTTTTTACGATCAGATGGGTAAGAGGGAGTTCCAGACATCACAAACTTCTATATGCATACGAAAGGAAATTCATAAATCGATTGAGATATTGCTGATTTGAAACTGTTCATACTGGGATCCGAACCCGTGAGATACATAACCGAAGCCAACAACGTTGACCACTGCACCACGGATAACTACAATACTTTAAATAATATTGAATCAGTTTTTATTTTCTGAAAAATAGTCGTAACATTATACAAAATACGTATGCACTATGGTTAAACAAAATATTGATAATATGAAGCCATAATATTTTGGAATTGTATCTTTAAAGTTTTTAGCTTTTGAGAGGGAAAATATTAAATGAGTTTATGTTTTATATTTTTAGAGTATACAGTGTACTCATTACTTTATAGAGTACATACTTTTCTCAGTGGATAATTCTCGCGATGAGCGAAACCTGTCCTGATTATTATAAACATGTAGAAGTAGTACAAACAAATTGTATTATATTTTTAAAACATAATGCTTTTCCACCAATAATTGACAGTTAACACCTTAAAAGTGAGTATTGATTTATTTAAGTATACAGTATTTGTCAAAAAATATATTTTTATTTCATATATCTTAAATATGTTATTATACAAAAAAATCCGAGCCATTTCCACCGTACGGCGTCAGATGGCAGTGAGAGTAATACGATTGAGTTAAGTGCTGAAAATAGACGCGTTTTCCAATACGATTTGATATTTCAATGCGTGGAAGGAAAAACTTCAATAGCTTTTTTTCCTGTTTTTCTTGGATTTAAATAAGATAAAACGGTATTTTCCATGAAAAAGAAGACAATCGTAAACCCTTTAACACTCGTGGGAATTTGGCAAGGTTTTCACCCTTGTCACAAGTGACGGTCCCAAAATCGATAATACTGTATGCTTCCATAAACGTTTTTATTTACCAACAAACTTTTGTGTCGGAAGGTTTCTTGAATCGTTTTAAAACAAATAGACAATGTTTTAATTATCAGGACAAATTTCTTTCAATAATTGAATTTTTTGAACTTGGAAATGAGATTATCTATTCAGTAACAATACTTATGTCTGATGTAATATCAATCCAATTTGTTCCTTAAAATAATGTAAAAATTTTTTTAAAAATAAATAATCATATTTAAATAGATAAAATTATACATGTATAAAAAACGATTTTTTAAAGAAAACAACTTTTGACACTTATGAAGTAGAATAAGTGAAAGCTTAGACACGTCCACACAAAGTAATAATATCTACATGGTAGCAAAATTAGCACAGTTGTTTTATACTTAACATGAGATTTACCTGTTATAACATTTTTTGAAAACAAATGTCACTATTCAAGCTAAAAATATTTTAATTTACGGTTTGCTATCAAATTTAGGAATGTAGAATAATGGTCACCGGTTCACGTAATCTGTCTGTAACAAGACGTGGTTGTGATTGCGACAATTTATCAGCATCACCCTTTTCTCTTTCCCAATTTATTTGTCTAGTTTACTTCAGGTGTCCAAATAAATTAGTTTTCCAACTTACTTACTTTATATATCTTCTATATAAACGTTTCCAATTTTTAAAACGATATACCTAATCAGTTTTATTAAATTTTATTCAGATGAATACAAGAATTACGCTGCTTAACGTTTGTTCTTACAAATTTCACATTGGTTTTTTTTGTGGAAATAAATCATGAAATAAAATAAAAAAAAAATCCTTATTAGTCCTAATTAGTCGACAATGATCGGTTTATAAAAGTTTTCTTATATCTGCATACACGTATTTTTTTCAATTAGTCATATTAAATTATACAAGTTAAATGATAGCAAAGGGTTTAAAACTCTGTTATAACGATTGTATCCATGTTGGCAATAGTGTAATTATCAAATTTATTTTAAAACTCTTGTGTAACCGAATACTTTGCTTTTTCTTTTTTTGTATGGCGGATTTATGAAATACCTTTTGATAATTAATTTACATTAATTTTAGGCAGTTTTCAATTTTTTTATCTTATATCAATATATGGTGACTGCTATAGTAATTGGACGGCGATAGTTATTGGACACTTAAACTTAAAAGTCCAAAATAAGAGTAGCTAAACATTTTTGTTAGTGTGAAGGAGACAAATATATCTAGTCTTTCAATCTCTATTCAACTACAGCTTTAATTATCCACTACTAGATGATAATACTGAGAAAATTTCATTCATATGTGATGTCAGGTCAAAATCGTGAAAAAATGTGTTTGTGTTAGTTAGCAGAGACAACAGTGATGTTTTAGTGACATTTACTTTATAAAAGTTCCGTGAATTTCGTAACGAAACTTTTCAGGAAAGCGTGAGAGACTACAAGCTCATTGAGATTTAAATAGTGATACAACAACTAACCTAAAAAGTAAATATATTCAATTACTATGTTTTTCCATATTTTTCAGTCTAATACAAATATCTAGAAAAACCTTTTGTTTTTATTACTGTTGTGTTCATTTCCTTTAAGCTTATTAAATTCTTCATCTCTACATATCTTACATGTTTCCTACGTGCTTATTTTTTTTTTACTTATACACTGTTAAAGGAAAGTACTTCCCTAAGTGTCCAATTACTAAAGCAGTCGCGCTAGTTCTACCAAAATAAATTACAATTAAATCTATGGAAATACAATAACATTTGATGTAATTTTTTACAGTTGAGAAGACTAAGTTCCTTCTCACAACTGCTCCTGTTGATGATATACAATTTTATTTTGATAATGATATTCGATTTTGAAAAGCGACAATCTGGTTCAACTCCAGTTGAAACCGTAATCAAATTTAGATTCTTTGTAACTGGATTTGATATCTTGGATAGGGTTGTTTGTGATCTCCTTTCTCCTCAAATTGACGTCGAGTAACGTTTAAAAAAACCGATCAGTTAATCTCATTTGTATTAAAATTTCAAAATATTTCACGCATTGTAAATTATCCGCTTTATTTGTTTAATTATTTGTGTAATAAGTATCATTAACTATTTGCGTAAACCTCGGAATCCATGTCTACGTAAATTAAATATTTTTGTTGACACGTTAACATCATTACCACTAACTAATAAACACAGTGAAATTCAGTTTGTCCACTAATTGATTGACAGCATTACGGTATCAATCTTGTAGCGTAATGTATCGTAGAGTGACAGTTCTACCAAAGGATAGAATGTCACTCTCGTAAATACAGACAGATCTGTATTAAGAACGATATTTTTCATAATATCGATCACACGAATGAAACTTTTTTGTTAGTCAGACGCTAAAGCATTTAGACAGAATGAGGATAGAATAATAATAAATAAAGGATGATTATTCAACTAATCACCCTCTCGGTTACTAAATACCTAAACAATTATCACTAGGTTACGATGACGTAGAAAAATTGATTGAGTAATGTTAAAATAATAGTTTTCTCCACGCATTATGGTTAGTTTTAAATTTATACTAATATGTATCACAAAATTATTATTGTGTTATTTTTTATTTGAAAAATAGAACACAATTGGGTTTGTACTATTTTCACATTTTTAGCGAAAACTGTCGTGATCATTATAATAATGAATTGTATTTTGGTACTTTCATATTATCTATAATTCGTATGGCAATTATTATTTTGATCGTATATTTGTTTACATTTATTGGACTGAAATGATGAGCTTTTTGTGCTGAATACAGTTCTATGAATACAACCACGTTTGTAGAAGAAAATAATGGCGGGCGACGCGTCGAAACAAGGGAGGCTCAACTTCCACTAATGGTTTGGGAATTAATCGAAATCAAATCAGTTTGTGGTCAGTCTCGGTCCCCGGAGATGGATGGTCAGCCCATATATCTAAACAGTACGGTGTTTACAAGATTGATAAGACCTAGTCACTTTGGCAAGGCCAATTATTATTTCCTATACCCACATACATTTAATATATTTATATAACTTCTGACTGTGCTAGAGAGTCGAATAAGTAAACGGATAAATGTACAATATTTTATTAAAGTATTGTTGAAACAATGATTGTAATACTTAATTTAAGATTTCGACTGAGGGAGTTGATGGAATTTAAATATTAAGGTTTGTACATTTCCATGGATTTTGTCACTAACGACTCAACGTCAGTTAAAGTTCAATCGTGTTAGTGAAACCCGGGTCGTTAGGGACGAAATATTTATATGGAAATGTGTAAAATGAAGAGTGGGATTATTTATTTTTACTTGGAAATGGAGAGGGGGCTGGACAAAAACGAAAATAGTATTTATTACGTTTACTCTACTAATAACAAATTTAATTACAAGTGTCATAACACAACTAATGGAATATCATTGCTATCAATTTAAATTACATATTAGAATAGTTCATAATTTTTTTATGACAAGAAGTTTCAAAATATAGTCACACACGCTCGTATGCCATAAATTAAAAGTTTATTAATACAATATAATTATAGTGACAGTATTCGGGTGTAAATTTTAACTGTAACGTAATAATTTCGACTTTCGTTTCTCACCCAAAATTGTCGTATATTTTTCAGTCATCCTATATTCGAATCACATTGCTTGACAGTATTGCTGTAGATTTTTTTCCGGATACAGCTGTCCGTGACCAATTTCCTTTTTTCGTGGGAAAGCTGAGCCTAATCTGATGTTATCGCATGTAGACGTAATGAATTTATAGACATTTGAGAATTAAAACTCCTTAATTAATATTAAAAAAAATCACTCGGTCAAAAATAAAATGCAATAAAGTAATTATTAACAAGAATTTTATGAGAAAATTTTACTGTAAATTTATATTGCTTACTCTTATTAACAAGTAGTAGTTTTTTTTATTCTAATAAAAAAATCGTTTATTTACATTTGATTGATTCCAGTTGCAAATAATTACTAGCGATCCGACATTGATGCTTATGATTGAATAAAATAAAGTTGTTGTTCTTTAAGTTTGTGTTAAATCTCTTACTTATAATTGAGTATAGATTGGCAATAATCACAACACAACAGTTAAAATATTTAAAAAAAATGTTTGAATGACCGCGCACAAAGTTCATGAATAAGTAATGAACTGTAAATCTGTTCTAAGGTGAGTTTAACCATCTCTGGAAAGAAGCTCTATTGCACCTCCACAGCTAAAACTTTGCATTCTATGTGTATTATATAATTTAAAATATTTAAGAAAAATCATGTTCTTACCCGATGTTATTTTTTCAATTCATATTAATAATGTTTCATAGTCCTTACCTGAAATACAAAAAAACATTGTTTTTATTAATTAAATTATTAAAACAATAAAATAAACCACTAAAAAATATCTTTTTAAACGGTTTAAAGCAATAATATTTTAATTACATCTAATGAGATTGTCGAAAGGACACTTTGGGTATTTTATAAAACAGTAAACAAATTGACAAGGATGTTTATGTTTGCTGATATACGTAATATGAAATATATTTTAATTGAATGCTGTGAATATTGTTAGGAATGAAAAATTACATTCACATGACATTATAAGTTTCTTAAAATAATTATTCTGTTAGCTAGATGTTCAGCTCTCTGGGATGGTCGTTATATTCGGGCGTTTCACGGGCTAAAACTTCCATACGAACACGTTCATCCATTGATTTTCAAATCATTTTATAATTTTCGATAATAATATCAGCTATTATATGGATGAATGTAATGTTTACGTATTAACGTATTAACGATATTAATCAATCCATTCGATCCTTCAATTGGGGCGTAACAAATGCTATTAGCTAACTTGCAATTCATTTTTAGCCACATATTTCATCCTACATCTCCAAAAAATAACAGTTGAACTTCAGAATAACACTCATTTCTCGTGAAAAACGTTTGATTCCTTACAATTCCATATTGGGTGCCAACATGATCGAAAAAACTATAACAGTAAGAAATGCGCCACCTGTATTAAAAAAAATATTTTCTATCGATAATACTATAATGTTAATTTTTGAAAACAGTCTACTGTATTGATGGCTATGAACCAAAAACCAAAAACATCTTTACATTTTACATATTTATTAATTTTAAAAAATTTTACTATCAAAGGAAACGATTTGTTTGTGTTAAAACAAGTGATCTTGCAACCCCTTGAGGGCTTGCAAATAGATGGCCATAACGAGTTTTTCGTCGTCTAAAATTCTTTAATATCAAGACAATGCTTACTTGTGGAAAGTCGTGGGCTGGTCACAAACAATGACAGCCTCTCGAAGTAGTAGGCCATTTCATTTTATAAATGAATGCTGATTTGCATTTTTCATTTTTTGAACAGGGAATAGCGCTCTAGCCACCTTGCAGCCAGTCACTCAGACTTGATTAATGATTTATATTTCGAAATAGCTTCGGTCTTCGGGAACCCCAGAAGCTAAGAAAAGAAAAATCAAAAGAGACTGTGGAGAATCCGTTAAAAAGTTTCCCAAACAATTTAATTGTAAAAAAACTTCCTTTATTATTTAAAAAATAGAATAGCCAATCTTTTAAAATTGTTTTTAAGAAGAAAGACTTTGCATTGTAAATCTGTAACCCATATTTCAAAATCACAATGGTCATGTTTTCATTTAAAAAGGTACATAGTTTTGAGTAATCGGCATTGCAAAAATTTTAATGAAACATTTTTCCCATTTAATTGACTAAAAATAAATTCATTATCTTAAATCAGTATAAACCTTCATAACTGTTTAAATATTAATGAATATTATGATGAGTATTGCTTCATTTTTTCGTGGAATGAATAATAATATGATATAATCTTGTAATAACCGTTTCGCTTTTGAATTAAAATTTCGATATAAGACGTCGATATCAAATTGTTTATGGAAAAAAAACTGAAATGGTGATGGACCGGAATAACGCTTGCATTCTAGGAATTTATGAAACAATTTTAATTCAAATTTAGTGGTATCTGAAATATGTTTTATAAAACTATAAAGCCACCCGTCTACTCGTTCAATAAAATAAAGAGGTTCTACAATACATTTTATTACAAGACACATGACTACAAATTTCGGAGACGGATCAGAGAGGTTTGAACATAAGTTGATGATAATGATTGTTTTTATTTTTATAAACAAATCAATTTACCATGAAACGTAAAAAAAAAAATGTTAATAATTTGTGAATTAATACTATGTTCAAATTTGGATTATTGAGATTTTGTACACTTCCATGTATTTTGTCACTAACGACCCGGGTTTCGCCTTTCGGCATCTTCAGGCATTCGAGCACACGAATGGACTCGAACTGAGTTCGAGTCTCAGTTCGAGTCCATTCGTGTGCTCGAATGCCTGAAGATGCCGAAAGGCGAAACCCGGGTCGTTAATGACAAAATACATGGAAGTGTACAAAATCTCAATAATCCAAATTTAATATTGAAATTCCATCAAGCACCCTCACTCGATGTCTTAAATTATAATACTATGTTCACTTAACAAAAATATAACAATCAATTTATGAAACAAAAATGCTTATCGAACGTTCACAAACAGTATTCGTAAAGGGCTTTTTTTATTCTTTTACCTTAACAAAGTCTTTATTTTTTTTTTTTTTTATACAGTACTTAGGTATAAAGTGAAGAAAAGATTATAGAGATTACGTAACTATTCTATGACATTACTCATGAAACTGCGAGCCCGCTTTGTTGGCTCAAAAAAGTTACATTGATATTTTTTACTTCAACAAGAATTATAGAAGGAATTATATAAAATCTTAGTTTATATACGATTATTCTTATTCGTCTTGAATTAATAAAGAAAACGAAATAAAAAATGTTGGAAACACAATAGAAAATGCAGTTCGCTTAAATACGAGCGTTTTGCAATATTTAAATGCGTAATACCCTTGATTACGAGTTTTTCCATTCCCGTATTTCTAAATAAGGGAATGAATACGCAAACGGAATAGAAGTGTAATTATTATGCAAATTATTGAAAGTGAGGAGGCCATTATAATTGAGTAATCCGACTGATTATAAATGTTGCATTTGTGAAATCTGGTTTTGAATAAATTCACAGTAATATTATTTTGGAAAAATATTTATTCAATTTTTACAACAAAATTTATTTTGAACAAAGAGTTGTGAGTTTTTAAATTTAACTCTATCATTATCTTTTAGCGCAATACTCAAATTATTAAAATGAACAAATATTTATTAATTATATTACACATCACTCTTTGTTCGCAATAAACAAATCACACCTTACTACGCGGTAGCATCGAATCCCTTAATGAATAATGTCAGAATAAATTTTTTGTTCTTTTAAATAATCTTCGAATTTTTATCCGAATATTTGTTTTCATCGCTTTCCATTCACACTATTGTGCGTTTAGATAACTTTTTGTTCTTTATAGAGTTACTTTTGAAAGTAATCTGTTGATTAAA
This sequence comes from Himalopsyche phryganea, assembly GCA_022494535.1. NCBI lineage: Eukaryota > Metazoa > Arthropoda > Insecta > Trichoptera > Rhyacophilidae > Himalopsyche > Himalopsyche phryganea. The sequence goes on along the minus strand of JAGVSL010000043.1, from coordinate 1,645,356 downwards.
ATACCTGGAAATGAATGTTATATTATTATACTGAAAGTAACAAGATAATTTACTGAATACTTGGAATGATAAATTACAACTGGTGGTTTTTCTACGTTCTTACTTTTACAAGGTTCCTTGAAGAATTTAATGAGTTGCTATTATTTATAATAATATTGACATATTTATTTCATTGAAATCATGAACTCTGTAAAAAAAATATTCCGTAATTATACTCATATAATATAAAAAAATCTTCAGTAACAAAATAAGCAGTTTTCGTAGAAATAGTCTGTTGAGATACTTCCGATAGAGTTTGAGATAGGCCATATGCTTCACACTAGGAGAGGACATGGTATGGAAGAAAACATTATTAATGTATTTAAAATCATCGAATATCAAAAAAATTTACGTTTCCCAAAAAATTATCATTGTTAAAAATGCTCAAAATATACAATGTTGCCTCATATTTTTGATGTATGTATAAAGTTTACCAAAAATTTTTGCCCACAATAAATAACATCAGTTATGTTTTTCTACAAAGATATATTCGATATTGACAAGTGAATGGAGATTTAAAAACCCTACATTGGGGACGCTTTAACATACAATCGTCAGACGTCCCCCCCTTATCGTAACTTATGTTCGAGGAGGCATATTGAATTCCGCCATAGGTGCATTTTTGGTCGCAACCAATGCACGGGGGGCGATACAACCACTTGCCGAATTTATGCGAAACAAGGACTAATCTTATCTGAATTCTTCCACCCTCTCAATCAGTGCTCCTTTGTGCTACTCGCATTATTTGTAAGAAGATTTATATCGTAATATTGAAAGGATCATATATTCCGTTGACTTTATCGCTGTTTGGTTAGACGCTTTCATTCAATCATGTGTTCTGTAATATCCCTGCTATAACGAGATAACTCTAAGTGTTTTTTTAATCTTGGGGAAGCATATTACTTTTTTAAATTAACGGAAACTGTGATACGCATTTCAACTAGTAATATATTTATTATTGCTGATTTATGTACCATAAACGAGTGGTAACGTAAAAGTCTTTAGTGCTTCCGATTACTTTAAAAAGATAAGAGCTTTCAAAAATATATTATTGTTTTTACTCGCAATTTATCAATTCACCTTGATTTTGTTAATAATTGTTTCAATAACTACTTTCATCCCAAAGCTAATAAAACAATTATTGTTGTTATACCTTCAAATGGCGGTTTATACATATATTTTGTAGTGTTTTTTCATTAGTTAAAAAGTTTGAAAATGTTCACTTATTGAGTGAAACCGATTCTGACCGTTTCATATTTAGAAATAGAGAACAAAAAAAAGACAAAAACTGAAAACTGAGACATAATTTTCTTTTTTTTTTGAAAACATTTTTAAGGTATTTTCACTTATATGTATATTATACATGTGATGATTTAAGGATACATATTAAAACGCAATCATTTTTCAAATATTATCAAAGCAAATACGATTACTTTAATGGTAAGCGTCAACTCCACCGTGTAAGATGGCTTAGTTCAAAGACGTTACACAGTCATGAATATGTAAATTGACGATTTCGTATATTTAAATAAATAAAAACATATACCCGACACAGCGGTAGTAAAACCAATATGACGTACTTATTCCTTTTACGTTTAATTCAAAATCACACATTACAACTCCTCCGTGCTATGAATTTAGTTTTACATCCATTGACGGCTCATAAAGACATTCAATTTTATTTTAACTTTTCTTTAATTAACATGCATACTATAGTTTCGGCATTATCTCATAAATTCGTAATATTTTCACGGGTAGCGTTTTTAAAAAATAAACTCTTTACATTGTTACGTCTAACGAAAAATGCGACAGAACTTGATAAATATTTATTTATACAATTACCTTAATACGGTCAACCGGAGAATCAAGCCTTGATACACAACCAGAGACCCGAATCGGAACCGAATCGACAACCGAAAACCGAGGAAAAGCGTTATTTTTGCCGAAACGAAAACTGAAACCGAACCCAAATTTATTTCGGTTTTTTTTCGCTGTCGAAAGCCAGATTTGTTCGATAAGTTGTATCCAAAAATTTTATTTTAATTTAATTAATAAATTTCATTTTTATCACTTGATAATGCTCGCGATGAGCGAAACGGGTGCTGATTATTATGAACATGTGGAAGTAGTACAAAGAAATTGTGTTTTATTTTTAAAACACAATGCCTATCCGACAACAATTTGTACCTTAAAAGTAATTTTAATTTAATTTAAATACGAGCTAAACCGAAAACCAGAACCGAACCTAATTTTATTTTTTTACCGAACCGGAACGAAAAAAATAACGGTTTGGGTCAATGTTTACAACTTAAATAGCGAATATAAAAACCAACTGATAAACTTATAAAAAAAGACGTGGCATTGGAAATAATGTATTAGACGTTTATTGACATTAAAATTGAAAATGCTTGTGTAAAATTAGTCATTTATTTTTATTCGCGTAATTTGAGAGTATTTTATTTTTTTAATGCTACTGGTAAGACATATGTATAATAAAAATGCTTATTAAAATATAATTGAACCAAACCGAAGATAGATTCTAAAATTAATATAGTGTTTTTAATGCTTAAATTAAATTTCAATCGGTCTTAAAAAAACAACATACTTTTTAATTATTATATATTATAGAGTCAAAAATATTTAAGCAAAACAATAATAATACATAAATAATATCAAAAGTTGAACTAGTCACAATTCAATATTAGACACATCACACATTCAAAGAAAAATGCATTGTTGACAATATTTAAGATTTAAGAAAGCATAATGCATAAAATTTGAACAAAATTTACAGTCTTAATATATTTTATATGTTATGTATGTTCGATACAACATTACCTACTTGTAACCAAATAAGAACGTTTGAAATGCAGGGCACCACTGCACAGCCGGAGATTAGAAACAACCCTCCTGCAGTTATAAATTGTATTATAAAAACCGAATAGTCGCCGGGCCAAACCCACCCCCTAGTCAGCGGGACACCCCTAACCCCACTCGTACCAACATAAAATAAATGAAATGCTCACAGGGGCGACCGCCCACCCCAATGTTTGAGAGGACCTCAACACAACCGGAATTTCTTTATTATCGCACTTAAATATTTCCACGTGTGCTATGTACAACACGTGTTGTTCCACTGCACAAAACGGCACGCTAAAAATATTTATTCCTGCAAACGAATGTCGGAATATTCGGGAGTTATCGTTGTCAAGTGAATCCCCTTCATTTGGCCAGTTTTGAATGCATAAAAATACTCATGCATGCCGAATTTGTGCTGGCAAATATTCTTTATGAATACGTTTACGGTCATTCGTTTAAGTCATTGTTTTTGAATTGGAATCGTGACTCTGTGGGCAAATGCATCGAGCATAAGCTATTCCTTATACTTTAAGACATCGACTGATGGTGCTTGATGGAATATCAATATTATTGAGATTTTGTACACTTCCATGTATTTTGTCACTAACGACCCGGGTTTCGCCTTCTTCGCCTTCGGCATCTTCAGGCATTCGAGCGCACGAATGGACTCGATATGACAGACAGTAAACAGTGTATAACGTTTATATAGAAGATACAAAAACGACAAATATTATTTACGAGATTAAATATTATACGTCGAGGATCCACGCTGATACCTGAGCTAAAAATTCGAGAATCGCCTTAATCATTAGCATTTTGGGTTTCGACGGGATGCAATTCGACGAAAGGGTAAATATATACAATCATTCCATGACATCTGTTTGGTGATTCAACGTATATGATACAGTAATGGAGAGTTTGGAAGGTTCAGCTGTTCGTTCAGAATTGGCAAGGAATTTAACTGGGCTCTATTGATTTCCAAAATTTCTTGATACAATTATTTATGATCCCCCATGTTTTGATGCAACAATTTAGCCCCATCATCCGCATTAAACGTATGGTTCTCCAATAGCAAGTGATTTGCGAATGTCGAAGTTTCTTTTTTTAATCTAAAGGCAGCTAAATGTTCTGATACCCTTATATATAATTGGCAATCACTGCATTATAATATTGCATATACATCAATACTTTATTTCCAAATGCTTAGAACACTGATATTTACCAGTTCCAAAATGTAACCTGTAGTTATTTTAGAATGATTGTGGCTAAACTGTAAAAACCTCTGAAAACTTCTATTATTAACCGTATATTTTGATTCAAATCTACAAAAATCAGGTGCACAACATTAAACCTCAAAATCCTAATGACCTCAGAACTATGCTTTTTGGGATTTTATACTTTGGAACTAAGGTATCTATATATTATACATTGTATAAAATTACTTGATATATTTCTCAAATGATTTGTTATGCGTCGGTGGTATAATACATATTCTTTTACTACAGTGGTAGTGACCTAAAGTTTGTTCCGTGCCAAGGGCATTGTCGTTTGAGGCGTCTAAAACCAAAGACCGACATATCCACATTGCAATGTTAGTAGTAAGCGACTTTGTGCATTTTAAATTAAGAACAGTATGCCAATTTTATGCCCCAATTCCAATAAATATAACAGAAATAAACTTGGAGATATCTTCATTTGCTTGTAACTATTGAAGTTATCGGATTTGTATGACATTGAGAATTGAAACATTTTTTCCGTATGATTTTGTCGGGTTTTACAAATTATTTATCATGTTTAAATTTGTAAAATGTCATTTTTTGTGGGCGTGCGTGACACAGTTGGTAGCATCATTGGTTACGGTTACGGATGTCTCGACTTCAATTCCTTCATAAGATTGATCTTTCAATCGATTTATGGGTTCCCATTCGTAGTGTAAGTGTTTGTGATGTCTTAAAAACTCCCCCACACCCATCAAATCCTCACGGGACGTAGCGAGAGCGATTAGCTAACCACTAATTCTGTCCTAGCCCTATCCTTCTATCCCTACTCTCTTGTAAAAAAGGGAGAGGTTGAGCAATTGAGTAACAAACAGTTCTCATAGAAAAATTCTGTTAAGACACCAAATGCTCCACGCTAGGAGCGGATATGGAAGAAAAAATGTGTGAAATGACTTATTTAACATTGACGTATTGTTCATTCAATTTTTATAAAAATGTGGACTTAACAGTTTTCGCTTTTAGATATCTCATTTATAGTATCTCGATTGTAAACACTCTTTTTTTAAGCCGTTTCCCACACTCATATGCAACGTAACTACTTTTAATGGAGCATCTTAACAGATTTTTTTTCTGAGAACTGGCTGTTGTTCGGTTGCTCAACCTCATGTTTAATTGTAGAAGAGGGCATCAAGAAAAAAAAGACATCGCGAGCATGATCAACTGATGATTGTGTTTTAGTTCCGTGGTCTTTTTGTCCAGTAGTTGCAAATTTTATTTTGCAATCCGCTCCCAATTAGGAGCAGTATTTTCCTCTAGTTTTATGAATAGTATTTTCATTTCTTTTTTCTATAGCAGATTGTGAAAACAGGACTGAGTTAAACACTATATATTTAAAGCGGACATGATACTGAAAATATCAAAAAACAATAATACTATATAGCTATTTTTATAAAATCATTGTTTAAACGGAATTACCTATTTTACAAGACAATTTGACCAAATCATATAAATACTACTATTTTATTTGGCAAACGTCATATAAAATAGCCATAAAAGGTCATAGACAACATTTTATTTGAAAAAAAAAACACCATATTGTCTATATGCAATCACAAAAAATATCTCCTGCTTCAATAAGACAATAAAATAAACCGCTCGTATGGAGTAAATCTGGGAGCAATATATTTATCACGTTATCTAGATAAGGCATGTACATGGAATACAAAAAATAAACCAACCCAAGAATATTAACATTAACTATTATTTTAGATATCTACTACTTAGTCATATATCTATATCTATAAGCGATAGGAAAAAGTTGTCAATGTTAAGAAATACACAATCATATTATTTAACGGCCGTGCTAAATATAACAAAAAAATTTTTTGCAATACTATCAATAGTTAAAATATATACAACAGTTTTGACGTAAATTAATAACAAAATCTTTTCTAAGATTTCAATCATAAAAAAATAATGATCATTTAGTTATTTAGCATCAAAGCTTTCTGATATTTATTACGGCGATGCAATCTACCTTAACTATGATTGTAATTAATTATTTAAAATAAATTAAATCATTTGTGACTGATAGAAAACAGGATATGAATGATGATAAACATTTACATGGCTCTGTGGCGCCGATGATAATATCATTATGTATGTTCACACAACTATAGCTGGCGCTAATGAATTATAAAACTTCCACCTACGTTGTAGATAGATCTATAAAAAATTAGGTAAGACAATATATATTATTGACTATCTCTTCTAATTAAGCTTACACGAATCCTGTTTTTGACGATCCTTTTGAAATTAAATGCATTGTTATTTATGATTTAATGTTTTGATAACTTCGCTTACTATGCCATAATACAATAATTTCAGTAATGCTATTAATCCTTAGTTAACAGCAGTAATGAGATTTTGTGTCAGGCTTTTTGGTCTAGTGGTGAAGAGCTTTACCCTAGCGATCAGGTGTTTCTGGGTTTAAAAATCGACAAGATCCATATCAAATTTAGATTTTTCGAATTCAAACTCGGACATGAGGGTTTGTGTCTCTTCTCTTCGAATTGATTTCGAGTTACTTTAAATACAATTCTCATTGAAGATTATCTCATGTGATTTTAAAAACACAAAAATATCTGGTGCCTTAGCTGTTACGTATATTTATTATCTATTGAATACCGATTCCTATTTTTTATTAATTTAAATACATTGTCGAATCTGTAAAGCTTACTATTTAAATAGCTTTTACGAAATGTGTCTGTATAGGGAACATTTGAGACTTTCTTCGACGACATGTTAAGGAAAGTACTTAAACAGGGGCTGATCTTCAAGGGGCGAGTTTTATTAAACGTATTAGGGCGGGAATCATCCCCGACCCTCCTCAACGCGAGACCAGTGATGTATAAGACGCAGAGATTGTCCCCTGATTATTAAGACGGCCCGCTGACGCCCCCATATAATATGATGAAGCAGGAAAGTCGAGCATGCAAAATATATTGTATCAATAAATTCTTGTAATAGCATTTTTGAAATTGTAAGACAAGTTCTTGTAAACGCTAGCAATCAGTCACAAAATAAACTCGAGCTTCTATCTGCATTACAGATGGTGAATGAAATTAATTTTTCTATTAAATTCGATTACATTTCTTAATTTGTATATATTTTTTGACATCTATTGAACCGAATGTGAGTAATGTAAAATAGTAAGTATTTTTATTATAATTCAGGATCTCAAATAATCACGTAAGCTCTCATACCTCAGTGAACATTATAAGTGGTAGAAAAGGGGGAGAGCAATGACTGGAAGTCATGCATTTGATTGAATTTTTGAAGAGCAAAAAGTTTTGATATTTTCATAAAAAAGTTTTTCTGAAAAGACAACAGTGCTGCTATAAATATTTAAGTTTTAAAAAAGTACTATTTATGTTATTACATAATTTGTAAATAGTTTCTCTTTAATATATTGCCATATTCAAATAAACGAATGAATACATTACAATATGTTCATTTTTATGACTCTTTCTTGTTGAATTTTAGAGGATGCACAAACACAACTACAAATAACAATAATTGGATTTTGTATTTCTTTTTACCAATATAATTAATGGTGTAGTTAAGTTGAGTCTAGATGCCTATATTAAAATATGATATGCTTAAAAACGAGCGCAATAAGATTCGAGACAAGCTTAAAGGAATGAATATATAACAACAAATTATCAGAATAGTAATTAGTAAAAAATAGTGTACAAGTAATTATTATTATTTTGAAACACGTGCCCACAAATGCTCGTTTAATTATTATTGTTGGCTGAAATAATTGAAGAAGGACATTTGATATAAATGCATCTTAGGATTAGTGTGAAGATACTGAACTCTTAGCAAAGTCAATAAATACAAATAAAGAGAAATAAACTTATTACCAACACATTTTTAATAATATAGTGCAAAAAATAATAACAATTTTCGTATAGATTGCCAAATTGCTACCTTACTTTGAAAAGGTTCTAATTGCACTTGACCATATTTTGAAGTTTTAAGTGATCATATTTTGTATTTTGAAGGAAAAAATGTATTTTTAATAAGTGAGTATATGTTTATACATATAATTTTTTTTTACTTGTTTTTTTATATAATTTATATTACCTAAAGCCTTTATATTAAGAAATAATGAGTATCTAAAGTTTTAATTAGAACTGACAATAATATTTTGTTTGAAAAGGTTTTATCGGATATTTAAATTTTATCAAACAAAATGTTCTGGTTTTTGGGATATTTATTTATATTATATTTTATCATGACTTGCTGAACCATATAGACTAAAAATAATATATTATACAACAGATAAATAATACGTATATACTTTGAATATTTGAACGAACTCAGCTATCTTTCGTCAATGACCACATCGATAGATCATCAGAAGTAAAGGGTAAAACACATACCAACCATCGACATTTAACATCGATGTTTGACATGACGTTAAAACCTTTTCAAAAAAGCTGTGATGTGTATGTTTTTTCTGTGAGATGATAATAAGCAGTTATATCGATTCATAGAACCGTATAAAACAAATTAATGAAAAAAAACATGTGTGGATAGAACCCCGGAATACTGTTAACTCTATCATTGAATAATATATGACTCTTAAATTAACGTATATGGTAGAGTAAGGCTAATACAACCTTTTCCAATCAAAAGGTCATTTCAGGCCAAAATATCAGTTAGAACTTTTTCAAAGTAAGGTTTTTTTCCATGTCCGCTCCCAATGTGAAGCATGTGGTCTCCTAATGGAGGTATCTTAACAGAATTTTTCCACGAGAACTACTTGTTACTCAATTGCTCAACCTCTATTTTTTTTTAAGAGGGTAGGGATAGAAGGATAGAGCTATGACAGGATAAGTTGGTTAGCTAATCGCTCTCGCTACGCCCCGTGAGGATGAGATGGGTGGGAGGGTGGACTCAGACTACAAACAGAAATCCATAAATCGATTGTAAGATCAATTTATGAAAACCGTCCGCACTGGAAACTGAACCCGAGACATCCGTAACCGTAGCCAGCGACGCTACCAACTGCGCCACAGACGCCGACAAGTTAGATAACGAAATGTAAAAAGGAAATAAACTATTTTTAATAACATTCGATTCTAGTGACACTGTCGTTATATCACTTGCTAATGCCCTTTCAATAACTTTCAAGTGTCCACAGTAATTAATTTAATTAGCAGGTTGTTTTTATTTATTTCAAATTAATTAATGTTGCAGATATAAAATAATATGAATAGCAATTGAAAACAATATAATAAACTAATCGTTATAGGCGTTGGTACTCCATAATTATCAAAATGAAAAGTCTTCATCAATTTACTGACGGAACTGTTTTAATTACGGCGCAAAGGGTAGGCATCGCATTATCTGAGGATTTTTTTAATCAAACGCCTAACGAGGCATTTTTATGAGAGGGTGGAAATTACTTAGCATCGGCTCTATGGAAGTATTGACTTTGAATTGGCGAGCACAATGTGTGGCTGACAGGCTTCAGACCTCAGGGAAATCGAGTTATTTTCAACGGATATGAGATTCATCCGGGATCTGAATTTTACCATTTCACACTGTTCCAGGGTTTCACTTAGTGAGCGTTTATTTTCTTGTCAAAGAAAGGAATGGGTTTTTTTTCATTGAAACATTTAAATTGAGTTTTTCAGTCTGGGCAAACAAAGAACTTGTTTTTCATCAATTCTACCGTTTTTTTTATTCTCCCATCTTTCTCCTTCTTCAAATATGTTGAAACTTTTCGAATTAAGTTCGAATTATCCTCGTTACGACTTCGAGATTTGGTTTTGTCATGATTGTTTGCATTTTTTAAATGAAATTCTCACCTTCTGTTGTAAATTTAAATTATTGAAGCAGATTGCAAAGCCCGCATCTTCCATTTCCACAGCTAAAGTATTTAATTTAAATAAAAGATTCTAGTATTAAAAAGAATGAATTTAAATTCAAAGCATGCAAGTTTTGAAATTTTTGAAATTTTATTCAGTACATACAAATACACAAACACGAAAATTAGCGTTATTCTCTTTGTTTAACCATTAAAAATGTTTGATACATATATTTTCTCATTCAATGCAACATAAAATTACAATAATTTACATTAATTTGTAATTTTTTACGATATATTAAGGGTTGTGCCGATAGATATGAAGCTTTTATGTAGAATAACGACAGGTTGGAGTTGAAAGACTGAATATCTCAGATAAACTCTGAATATTATTATATTATAGCATACTATTTGCACTTTATTCAATTATCATATGAGTACATTGGTATCAAAGACGGACATAAGTAATTTATGAAAATGTTAAGCAGAGGTGATTTTTCATTTCATATATATTCCACACTTCATCAAGCCGAGCAGCCATGACACTTTAAAGTAAATTCTAGCTTTGTGATTGGTCAATGTGTGGACGATGTGTCAATGCGTGGATCGAAATCAGTGGACATATGTCCACTGATTTCGCGAAAATGGATGCTTAGTGTCCGCTTTTGAAACTATTTACGAACTTTAAACTCAAAAATCTATATGAAACCGTTGAATTCTGATATTTTTAATGAGCTTTTTGAAAAGATCATCACTTGCACTACCACAAACAATAAAAACATGAATTTCGTGGGATGTCGTGTTTGTCCGACTTTGATATCAAGGTAGTGGTACATATTTAAACATACTATTTTTTGCCGTTGTATGGATAAATATTTAAACATTGAATCAAACATATTTTTACAGTGCTTGTAAATCTCGATTTTTGTAATAAAGATTTATTTTATTAATGAAAGCTTTGTAAAATTATCTTAATTTAATAAAAAAAAAAATATTCCACAAGAAGAAATCCTAGGTTCGGTCATAATGAAATTATGTGAAATATATCAAAATCAATATACTGTATAATTATACTTTTTGTATAATGGAGTTGTACAAACACTTTTATTAAAATGTAGAACGATAAGAGATACTAAATTGCTTTAATTCAAAGTACGCCTCGCGTCTCGACGGCCATAAATGTCTAATATCATAATTCAAAAGTCTCGACTATTTTATTATTTGCTTGGGACGGGTACAGATTATTGCTTTACAACCGTCCGAACCCATATTTTCAGAGCAATTTTCCGGGTACGACGTGTCCTGAATACTTATCGCACTTATAAAGCGTGAACGCGGACCGGAAGGGGTACGAATGCACTCGACAAGTTAACGTGCGTCTGGGAAATGAAAGCCACCGTCATATTTTGTATGCCACAAAACATTGAGCAAACAAACGTCTTACCGTCTGCTCCTGGGGGTGTGATGATCTTGTTTGCTCACGTAATATTTGTATTCTTAAATCAAACAAAGCGATACCTAAAGCTTAAAAGCTTTGTATTTTTTACTGCTTATTCAATTGTTAAAAAGTAAAACCTATTCCTGATTTTTAGTTTTATTTTGATCAACAAATATTAGATTTGTGACGGATACTTTATCATGAATAATTCAGATCTGATATTTGCTCATGAGTAATTTATTCAATTAAAATAATTTTTATACACTGGTTTCCTGTTTTGCCGAAATAATCGTTTTCGTAACGTATAAGATATAATTTTGGAGTACAAGGATGGTGGACACTAAATTGATCAAGACAATTTGAGTACCAAGATAAAAGACTAGAGATTCCTGTTGTATCAATTTGTCAGTTATATATGGGGAAAAATAGTTGAGATAATTCTTTAAGTAAAAATATGAAAAAATATATTTTTTTTTTGAATAATCGTAATATTTACAGTGAACGTGTTAAAATACAGCAGAAATTATAATTATAGCGTTCTTGTTTTTCTTGAAAATAGTTATCGTTATTATTTGATAATAAAAAACATTGTGTAGTATTATGCTGATTTTTTTGCGTGTTTAATTCATTAGAAAGATCTTTTTTGATTGACTTTTCTGTGATGGGCACACATTGTTCTAGATGTTTTCAAATTTCAAATTACAGAGATGAATAAAGAAGAACGGAATAAAATCACCTTTCAAAAGAATTTGATATGGGAAATTATAACATAATATAGACTTATTCGATTTTCACTCCTATAAACTTACCATACTTCAAAAGTTAACGTAGCAAACGTTCATACGGATGTATAAACTAATGATTTTATTATACGTTCCTTTGAATGCCTTCAAAAATAAAATAGTAAAATTGCATAGCTTACACAACACACTTTGTTCTGGCTCTAGGAAAGTTATCAACATATTTATCACATAATGTATTATGGAATTCATAAAATTAATTATTTAAAAAAATATTCAAGGATACAGTAACATAGAGGTTACTTACAATAATAATCAATCACACTGCTGGAATTCCCTTACCCTTATATTGTTGGATTATCCATTAAGCTATTTTCACTTTAAAAGCAGTCAATATCGTACCCTCAAGACGTCAAAAAGTGTTCGAGATTTTTCAAGCAACGTCACATAAGGACATTATAAACATATCTTCGGCATTATATTATGCATATCATCTAAAAGGGTGAAGAAACTGACTACGCATTTTTTCAAAAGGGGATAAGTCTTTTTAACAAGTCCCTCGTAAGTTCAGTACAGCATGAGAGTATTTTTTTCACATAAGAAGTGCATAATGTTTCAATAAATTTATGGGTAAGGATAGTGTATGACTTTCGTGTCTTAATTTTGATAGACTTATATTTGAGTACATTAAACGCATGCCAGTTGTATATTTAAATTATTCGATCATAGATATATATTCAATAACTAATATTTATTATAGTAAGAACCTTTTTTTGATAAAGTAAGAAAAACAATATGATCATAGACGACCAGAAGACATCATATTATGCCATCACAGAAACGTAGTTAATGCGAGCTTAAATTTTAAATCGTCATTGAATAGAGTTACTTAAGTTAATTTTTACTAAGTTAAAAAAAAATAGCTTGCAAATTTTCTTTGCATCTTGTGTAATTAATATAAGTCAATACAATCGACTAGACAAAAGACATCTTTGTTGGATTAATATATTTAATATGTCAATTCCGACTATTTTGAATTAATAATAGCAATAGAAACTAACAAACTGCTGATAAAATTTTTAGCTTACGCAATTTTTGATTGACAGCAGTATTAAAATAAATTAATGATTGATTTATTCATTCACAGCAATTCCATCAAATGAATTTTAATAAAAAACTACTATGCACAAAAGATAGGTTTAATTTAAAATTCGTTTTAATAACAAAAATAAACATTTTTGGGTAATAGTAGTAATTGTCGGCGTCCGTGGAGCAGTTGGTAGCGTCGCTGGCTACGTTTACGGATGTCTCGGGTTCAATTCCCGGTGCGGACGGTTCTCATAGATTGATCTTTCAATCGATTTATGGATTTCTGTTCGTAGTCTGAGTTCTCCCTCCTTCTCATCCCACCCTCACGGGGCGTGGCGAGACCGATTAGATAACCAGTAGTCCTGTCGTAGCCCAATGCGTCTATCTCTGCTCTCTTTGAAAAAAGAGAGGTTGAGCAGTTGAGTAACAAGCAGTTCTCATAGAAAAAATCTATTTAGATACATCCATTAGGAGACCATATGCTCCACATTGGGAGTGGACATGGAAAAAAAGAGTAATGGTCCTTTATCGTTTAAATTTGTCTCGTTCTCGCATAGGATAATGCGATAAAATCTCTTAATGGATGTATTTTAGTGGAAGATATAATAATGTGCCTTGAACCTGAGCTATTAATTTTGTTAAGATGTTTTCTGCGAAAACATGAGATGTCTCACATGACGTTTTTAGATCAGAGATACCAGGGGGGCAGAAAGTGAGTTGGGACGTCAGTCACGAAAACTAGATCCGCACACGGCTCATTCAGCACCGCTGCAAACCACGGGCACAACCTCCTACTCACGTCAAACGCATCACGAGATCACGCCGTGAATGCTAAACAGATGCTGCTGGCCTGATACTTTTTTATTCAAAAATAAATACATTCCAAGCGTGTACCTTGCAGGTTGGGAAAACTGGGGGAGTGTACCACCTGTGGCAAATTATCAAAGGTCACCACATGGCACGTCGTTTTATTTTTATTTCATTATAAATATTTACATGAAATTACCATACTTGGGGTATTAAAAAAATATTTATAAAAAGTCTTGCCTATCCCTCTTAAAATTTTTTTTTTTAATACAATAATATTGCTTCAAAAACTAGCTCATTTGGATTTATTTTATTCATTATATTTTTATCTCATTTTTCACTATTTATTTTTGTCTACATTCCTTAATAAACCCAGGGCAATATCTTTTCTGCATACAATTTATCAATTATGTAAAACAATATATTTTCAAACTGTTAAAGCAACTAACGCATTACTTTTGCCACTTCATAAAGTTTGAATCATAGACAATATATTTCTTGTTGATTTTTGATAGATTGTGGAAAATACTTGAACATTTCATGCTAAAAAAGCCAAATTTTATGTGCGTATAACACCTGCCTGATTAAGGGTTAATTTGAGCTCTGTAAAAGAATACAAGCAGTTATATAAAAATAAAGTTTTTTGTCACTATGGCGCTAAAAGACTAGCACATGGAGTCATCGAAAAGCTGAAGCCGAGATGTATCTGAAAAAAACCTTTTTTTTTTGCGATAAAGCAACATTGCAGAACTTTAGCCATTGTAGTTCTGTCAAATTGTATCAAACAATCTTACTAAAAAATATTAATAGATTGGCTGAAAATAGTTATAAATAATATATATAATAAAATATGATGAATTTTTCAACATGAAATATAACGTATTTACTATGTTACATTTAGGTATGGTTATTTATAAATTTTTCCATTTGACATAACTGCTTTATATTCCTGTTGTTCAGTTTCCAGTTACCACAACTCCGCTCTAGTGCAAACTCTGGCATTATATTATGTTTGGGCAAACGCGCTAATGTTTGCGCGCAAGCGCCACGCCGGACGTGCGTTGATTCGTAAAAATTTCATGTCGGAAAAATTACGACAAAAACAACATCCAAAAAATGAAAAAAAAAAAAGTCCACATGTCGCTCGGGCGCTGAGTTAAATGAATTGAACTGCAAGTCGGACAACGGGGAATTTTTAAAACTGCATTACGAGAGAAGAATTTTAATTTTTGGCTCACTGTACAGATGGACAACGTGTAATATATATATCGCGTTGGTACTATAACGTTGGATGTTTACTATACAAATGAATTGTAAAGTTGGCAAACGAACTTGAACGTGTGCAGTCTCCAGTGACAAATTTTCTGTTTTTTTTTATATAAATTCAGTGTTCGTTTAAAAGCACTAAATTTTCTAGATATCTGAATTCTGTAAATGTAGGTTATGTGAAAAATGTTGATTACTAATAGAACATCTTAAGATAAATTTCTAAAAAAACTCTTTGTTATCTAGTCACCAATAATAGGGTTAAAAAAAGGAATTTGATTGGTGAAGGACTAATAGTAAGCTGATCGGTTTTTCTACGCTCCGTCTTCAGCATCTGATAGAGAATAAGTTAAAACCAACACATTTTTTTTTTGATAACAAATCCATGAATTGATTTGTATATCAATGGATCAATGTTCGGAAAACGTATTCAATTGGCTTAAGATTAATAATTGAAATTATCAGTATGTTTTTTTTAATAAATGTGACGATATCAACACGTGAGTCGTTTCAATTATGTACTTGTTCGATATTCTAATACTAATTTAATCATATCAATGCTTTTGACATGCTTTCATTATTCCAGCATAATTTTGGCCTTGAATGCACTATGCTTAACTTATAGACCTAAAGTACGTGATTCGGTCGGCATAATAAAAAGCCCGGTGGACCTCTCCCAAAATCCCATACACTTTAGTCCCCCATAATTCGTCTGACCATTGGATTAACACACGTTTCCATGGACGCTATTCTGTTTAATAATATGTAAATTGTGGCAATTGGTGGATCGGATAATACCGATTCTAATTGCATTACACGACTCTATTTTACTCGGCTCGCACGGCGAACGAACCAGCGAGTTTTATTATTTGAACACGTAACTTAAAATTGGACGTAACAGTCCGATAAATTTATCCATATTGTGATATCGTTTGAATAGTGGATAAGTGAAATAATTTCAAGCGAGACGTGATAAAAAAAACCTACCCCACGCAATCATTATATATCAATTATTAATAATTATTATCATCAAATTTAATAAAAGCATAAAAGCTTCATGCTAGAATAACATAATAACATATTGCTAGATTGCTAGAATAACATATAAAAAGACGTATGTTTTTTTCGTATCAGATGCAATTGTCTTATTGTGTATATCTTGGATGATGCATACCATGCAGGCTATAAGTAATTGTTCTTGAATTAATCTTCGGAATTAATTGAAAAATATTTAACGCCACTATGTAACTAGATATTTAATAAAAGAATACCAACTATGTACAATTAATTGTAAATAACGTATTTATTTGTAATTATTTATCAACTAAGTTATTTACTTCTCAGTCGAATTTTAGCTTAAAATTATCAATATGTGGTAAACAATGCTTGCATCTGGTTTTAAATAACTAACAATGTTAAAGTAGTAACAAAAAAGGTGTTCGTATGAATAAATTATAATTTGAACGCAATTATTACATTCACGGATGTATAATTGAAACCGACAATTATTGTAAAAATTCTCACAAATTAGCTGTTACACTTTCGTATCCAATATAATAATATACTGTCGATTATGTTTCAGAGAAAAGTAAATTTCTAGAAAACACATTAAAAATATATTCACTGCTATTTTTGACCGATAACTATAAAAATTCTCTTACAGTTATCTCATAACGACAGTTTCCAGTGAAGTGCTCTTTGGAAAATGATTTTTATCTCAAACAGAAAGTTTTATCTACTTATATTGTTTTTTATTACAACTATCAGCACTATTCAGAAACTCGTTATACCGTTTAAAGACTTCATTTAGTTATGGAAAAATGGAGGGAAATTGATAAAATGCTAGTATAATGTTCATAGATTGTCTAGTTGGAAACAAAAAAAATAAACTTTGTGCGCTCTCTCACTTCTCTATGACTTTTTATTAAACTTCTTCGTTCTTCTGTTCATTGTAACTTTTCAAGCTGCTAAGCATTAAAAATTCTTTTATTTTATTTTTTCTCATTCAATACCTTTTTTACCAATTATCTGAATTTAGTTTTATGCTTTCTTTAATGTTAAAGTTTGAAAAACCATTTTGAAAAGACTTACATTGATAACGGGGTTTTTTAATGGAAGTGTCAAGACAAAAAAGAAAAATATTTATATCTTTTATTATGTTTTTGAACAAGAACAAAAACTATATTGGCAAATCGCAGTTTTTCTATTGTCAATTATTTGAATATCGATTATATTTAATATTTTATAAAAAGCATTATAGGAAATAATTAAACGACATTATTTTATATTCTACGTAGGTATATCGCATTTTACTGAGACACTAGTGTTTATAAAATATACCATTGTGGCAAGTAAGTTTCTTTAATTGGCAATAAATTTTTAATACTAAACATTATCTTTTTTAAATAAAACACATTATTTTTTTTGTACTACTTCCACATGTTTGTAACGATCCGATCCGGTTTTGATGATCGCGAGTATTATCAACAATAAATTGACATTTAACACCTTAAAAGTGACAAAACATTTTAGTATGTTACATTATTCTACAAATTCTTTCGCATTGAATGTACATATTTCAAAAACATCACAATATGTTTTAAAAAATAAAACACAATTTGTTTGCACTACTTCCACATGTTTATAATGATCAGAACCGGTTTCGCTCATCACGAGCATTATCAACTGATTATTTTTAAATGGTTCATTAATTTTTACTTATAATTTCCCCGAGTCATTATTTTATATTATTAGTATCGTCATTAATAATTTTTGTTCAGCTAAATGGACTTTTAATGTACCTATATTTGTGATTGCAGATCAGTATTTAATGTTTTGCAAGAGGTCCATAACATTTTAATTGTAGACTCTTTCATTTGATTTATGTATAATTTGTGTGTTAATCAATATTTTCTTGTCTCAGTTCATGAACCATCAGTTTTATATACCTTCATTTTTTCACTCAATTTTATATAAATAAGCCTGTTATGTTTGTATTTTTATCAGTTGATAATGCTCGTGATGAGCGAAACCGGTTCTGATCATTATAAATATTTGAAAGTAGTGCAAATGAATTGTGTTTTATTTTTTAAAATATAATGTCTTTCCATCAAGAATTGACAGTTAACACCTTAAACGTGACCTTAAAAGTCATCACAATATGTTTTGTCTTTTTTATTAAAATACAGAAACATTTTTGCATTATTTTTTAATTTAAATACAAAAATTATATCAAAACGCTTAAAACGTTCGCTTACTTATATATGCGATGGGAGAATATCAAAAAAGAGAAGTGAAAAGGTGTTAAAATTAACTTCCTAATAAACGTCGGCTGAAATAATATTTTCTCTTATGTAATCCGTCATTACTTTTTACAAGCCCTCTGACAGAGGTTCTTTCGTCGAAATTTGGAGATTTTTAAAGCAAGCAAAGCGATTATTCAAAACCTCACTGTAACCGGTATCGCTTTGCCGAGAAAATCTGGCGGGATTTTCCCGATGAAGCATTCATTTATTTAATTCTCGAGATTTATTCCGGAGCCTTTTTATTTAATGAAGAAAAAAGCCTTCGCCGAAGATTACCACTTGACTTCTTAAGCCATTGCCGGGCAAATCGCTTTATCTTTTGTAGGATATTTCTTTGAGGCGGTTGTTTGTGCCCACTTCACGGACCGACAAAGGACTTTACAGATTGATGTGGAATGGGGTTAGTCTACAGCACAGATATTTAAAAAGTTCGATGCCCTTCAATTAAAATTAGCATCGTATTTATCGAGCAAGAAAAATGGACTTGTTTGATACAAATATCACCAAATAACCGTTTCGTATTTTTGGTAATTCAAGTACACCATACGAATTTAAAAAGTTCCATAATAACATTCATATAAAATTGCTATGACATTTACCAGGTGCCTAGAAACATTTTATTTTTCCATCATAATTATTGTTGTTTGAATTGAGCGTAGTTCTTTTTTGATATATAAACGTTGAAAATCATAATTATAATTTTTTTTTAGTCTCAATTTTATTTATTTATTGTAAATTTAAAAAATTGAAATGCATGGCATTACAGTTGACGCCAATACACCATACATTTCACAAACATAAAAACAGTAACAATAATAATAATTATTGAAAACAATAATACTAATAAAAACAATAATGAAAATAAAAACATTTTTTTTAAATTATTAAATAGAAAAAAACAAGACATTATTAATTTACAAGGAACAAATATTTGGTGAACAATACCCAGAGTTTATTGCTGAAAATATCCAGCTCTCAAGGCGGTGCAGTAATCATTCGAAAGGCTCTTGCAACTGGTGACTCGAATGACAGACGCGAAGAAAAATTTTCAAGAATAAAAATTGTCTAGATATGGTTTCGGCCACGTAGATAACAATTGGGAGCATGTAAAGTCATGAGAATTTCAGGATTATAAACTCGTCTCCGAAGAAGAAGTGAGAAATGCTTTAGAATCTAAAACGATTTTAGTGCTTAAAGAGAGTGAAAAGATAGCATTCCTCAAAGAAACTTGGTTGGGTAGTACTCTTTTAGAATATTATTATTATTTTAAATTCAATTCTTAAAAGATCACAGGAAACCGATTGTAAGAAAAATGCAACTGATTTAATTAGATTCCAGCAAAAACGAAAATCCAGTGGAACAAGAAATTCATTGTTTAATGAACTTGATTATGAATAAGAGATGGAAGATAAAATATTATTAACAAGGTGTTTTTAAAAAAAAAACAGTTCCAAAGCCAAATGATTTCTTTTCTTCAATGCTTATTTAAAGCTTGAAAAGGTTTAAGCTAACTAATTAAACTTTCATTTAAACATAGAAAAAACTCGTATTGATGAACTGTATTTATTTAATAAAACCTTGAGAATCGGTTTTAAGTGGGCTGGACATGAGTGGGTGATACTAAGGGGATGTTCGATTTATCTTGTGGTGGTAACGAATCGGGGTATCGAGGAAAAAACCACCCGCCTTTCAAATAAAACAGAAATGCTTCCCGGGCAAAAGTTAAAAACAATTTTAAATGAACATACACCACAGGTCAGGCGGAAAACGCTTAAATCGTTTGTTGGAAACTGATATTGAATTTACGAACTACGTACTATGTCATTTAAACTTTGTCAGCCAACTAAGAGATTTAACTTATTCAGTTAAAGCTTTTACCTATCTTCCTGTCGTTAATACATTTTAAATTTAATGGAAAATTTATTTTTAGTTCGAAAAACTTTTTTACTTGTAATTATTCTGCAAGTACTTCTATCCTTGTTGAATGATATACATTTTTTTTTCTTTGAAATCTCAGAAATGAATTTAATTTGTGCTTTAAAATCCGTTATCTTTAATCGAAGAAAAGATTCAAATTGACTATTTTTTGATGCAATGAATTAAGACACGGATATCTTTGTATTTTTAAATTCGTTTCTATCCATCAGATCCTAAAAACGGAGTCCAAACTTTCTGTCCTTATTTTCTCTTATAAAATAGACGTTGCACAACTAAATAGCAAGCAGCTCTCATTAATAAAACTTCTGTTGAGATGCCTCCATCAGATTTTTAAAAGCTTCACATTGTTAACATAATTGTTACAAATAAATCAAGTCAATCAAAGACCCAAAACGGTTTCTATGTTTGCAGAAAGCTCAAACACTTTTTGCACACTTTTCTCCACAGTCCAAATTCAAATTTTTATTTCAAAATGAAAAATATAAAAAAAAACATAAATCCTTAAAAAAAGTGATAGATTTGTTTCTATCGTAAAACTAAACATTAACCTATATATTAAAATAGTATATAGGAGTGACGAATCAGCCCTCAAACTCACATGTAATTTAAGACATCGACTGAGGGTGCTTGATGGAATTTCAATATTAAATTTGGATTATTGAGATTTTGTACACTTCCATGTATTTTGTCACTAACGACCCGGGTTTCGCCTTTCGGCATCTTCAGGCATTCGAGCACACGAATGGACTCGAACTGAGAGACAGTAAACAGTTTCTAACGCTTATATAGAAGATACAAATGCGACAAATATCATTTACGAGGAAATACATTATACGTCTGAGAGCCACACCGATACCTGAGTTAAAATTTCGGAAATCGTCGTAATCCTTATTTTGTAAACACCATATTACCAGAGTGGCGATTGCCGAAGGCGGTTGCCGCTTTTCAACTTCTTTTAGAAATACCAGTGATTTTACAATTATAATAGTATTGTGGGTTTTGACGGGATGTAATTCGACGAATGGGTAAATATATACAATCATTCCACATTTAGTGAAATCTGTTAGGTGTTTCAACGTATCGGATATAATAGCGGAGAATTAGGAAGGTTCAGTTGCTCATTCAAGATTGGTAAGGAGTATAACTGGCCTCTATTAATTTCTAAAATTTCCTGATAAAATAATTTATGATCCCCCATGTTTTTATGCAACAGTTTAACCCCATCATCCGCATTAAACGTATGGTTCTCCATTAGCAAGTGATTTGCGAATGTCGAAGTTTCTTTTTTTAATCTAAAGGCAGCTAAATGTTCTGATACCCTTATATCTAATGTACGTGTGGTTTTACCCACATAGAAATGTTGGCAATCATTGCATTGTAATTTATAAATACCAGATTTGTTCTTAAAGTTTACTCTATCTTTATTGTTAATAAGTAATTTGCCTAGAGAGTTTTGCAATAGAACGCCGGTCTAACACTATCAGCGAGTTGTTTTTTAATTTTAAAGCTTGTACAACCTAAATAACTAATTCTATGCCAGATTCTGGGGCGGTCTATGTCTTTAGACAAGTTCCCAAAATATAGCATCTTTTCTGCTAATTTACGTTGTTTTTTGATACAAGACTATCTATAAGAGACGCCTCATAGCCATTATTAATGGTAATTTGTTTAATAATGTTTAGTTCGTTTTCAAAATTAAATTTATTTAGAGGTATAGTGACTAATCTGTGAACCTGAGAATGGAAAGCAGCCAATTTATATGAGAAAGGATGGTCTGACTTAAAATGGATCGTGGCTTCTGAAAACGTCTGTTTTCGGTAAATTTTAAATTCAATATCAATATTAAGGTCAAGGAAATTTATATTCTTGAGAGTATAGATATAAATATAGAATAGATATAGAATAGATATAAATATAGATATAAATATAAAAAACAAGAATATAAATTTCCTTGACCTTAATATTGATATTAAAACTCCATTCATGAATTTAAAATTTACCGAAAACAGACGTTTTCAGAAGCCACGATCCATTTTAAGTCAGACCATCCTTTATCATATAAATTGGCTGCTTTCCATTCTCAGGTTCACAGATTAGTCACTATACCTCTAAATAAATTTAATTTTGAAAACGAACTAAACATTATTAAACAAATTGCCATTAATAATGGCTATGAGGCGTCTCTTATAGATAGTCTTGTATCAAAAACAACGTAAATTAGCAGAAAAGATGCTATATTTCGGGAATTTGTCTAAAGACATAGACCGCCCTAGAATCTGGCATAGAATTAGTTATTTAGGTTGCACAAGCTTTAAAATTAAAAAACAACTCGCTGATAGTGTTAGACCGGCGTTCTATTGCAAAAACTCTAGGCAAATTACTTATTAACAATAAAGATAGAGTAAACTTTAAGAACAAATCTGGTATTTATAAATTACAATGCAATGATTGCTAACATTTCTATGTGGGTAAAACCACACGTACATTAGATATAAGGGTATCAGAACATTTAGCTGCCTTTAGATTAAAAAAGAAACTTCGACATTCGCAAATCACTTGCTAATGGAGAACCATACGTTTAATGCGGATGATGGGGTTAAACTGTTGCATAAAAACATGGGGGATCATAAATTATTTTATCAGGAAATTTTAGAAATTAATAGAGGCCAGTTATACTCCTTACCAATCTTGAATGAGCAGCTGAACCTTCCTAATTCTCCGCTATTATATCCGATACGTTGAAACACCTAACAGATTTCACTAAATGTGGAATGATTGTATATATTTACCCATTCGTCGAATTACATCCCGTCAAAACCCACAATACTATTATAATTGTAAAATCACTGGTATTTCTAAAAGAAGTTGAAAAGCGGCAACGCCTTCGGCAATCGCCACTCTGGTAATATGGTGTTTACAAAATAAGGATTAGGACGATTTCCGAAATTTTAACTCAGGTATCGGTGTGGCTCTCAGACGTATAATGTATTGCCTCGTAAATGATATTTGTCGCATTTGTATCTTCTATATAAGCGTTAGAAACTGTTTACTGTCTCTCAGTTCGAGTCCATTCGTGTGCTCGAATGCCTGAAGATGCCGAAAGGCGAAACCCGGGTCGTTAGTGACAAAATACATGGAAGTGTACAAAATCTCAATAATCCAAATTTCACATGTAATTACTTAGATACAGTTCAAAGGTTTACTTGCTTGACATAATTCATATTTACCAAGCATAATATTTCCTTGCAATATAGACTGGTTTAACAATAGTTTTATATTTTATTGATAAGTTGATTTAAAAATAAATAAAAAATTACAAAACCCATAAATCTAACCAATACCAAACATAACTCCATAAAAATACATACAGTTTCCTTTTTGGATTCTTTACCACTCAGTGTAGAGACGAGTTGAGAAAGACACATATTTTACATAGCTTTTGCTCGTATATTCAAAAGAAAAAGCCATATTTCATACGTGATAAAGTGCTAAAGAATGTTCAAGATAATAGTGTTCATCACGTTTGATGCCGGAATTTACATAAGACGCTATGCTTATAACAAATATTTGTAAGGAGAAGGCTCATATGAAATGTATGGGCTTATTTCATTTGTATAGGAAGTTTAACAAGTAAATAAATACAATCGAGACGCCCGTTTTATTTTTGTAAAAAGTTTCTTTTGGCAAATAACAAAAGTATTCAACTTTAGGAGTCAGTTGATTTTTTTTATAATTCTTTCGAAACACAGTAGAAATTATTAGTTCACAGTAAAAACATAAAACATGACAGTTGACTGTGTTCGTTTATTTTGCCAACATCTATTTTAATTTGTTATGTCATGTTTTGCACGATCTCCATAAGTGTTTATGTTAGCAATCATATCAGGCTTAAATTGAAATAACGAATCATTCAATTTTAATATAGATATCGTTATTTATCGTTTTTACAATAACAAAAAATACGTAACATAATTCGAATCAATTCATGTCAGTTTTTAACCATGTTGACAGTGAATGAACTGCCCACAATTGTTCATGTCAGATTTTCAACATTTGGTTTTAGAGAAAGTAAAAAAAGAGAAACCAAACTACGAAATAGCTAATACTAAGTTAGTTGTTCTCTCTACTCTTTCTGTTCAGAATCAGGCAAAATGGGTTTAAACAAATCACAAACATCGATAATATTTGAGGAGTTGAAGCCTTGAGTACACAATATAGAGTCACAAAATTTCTATCGTAATTTGAATTGTTTCAATGACGAAAAATATTGTATACCTCATTGAAACAAGTACGTCTGGCATGGTTCTCTTTCACATATATTTTATGGCGGTAATGTCTATTTGCTTGACACCAAAAAATCAAGCATTATCTCGTTCCACCGGAGTGATTGGATCCAAATGCAAGACTACTTGCTGTACAATGCACTATCACACACAGCCATATTTTATTAAGATCAATATGACAGCTGATCAGTACATGTAACGCTTTAATGTAAGTATGAAATGAGACTATATTCAGTGGAGTTATCTAGTTAATATTAAAAAGATAAACTAAGAATAGGTTATAAATAATCTAAACCTTATAATTAAAGGCCACTGTAATTCATTTAAAGGGAGAGAGAGACGAATCCTTTTATTATCAATGCTAAATTTTAATTATAGTATATTATAACGGATTTGATCTCTTCAGTGCCGCCATTGTAATATTATATACTTTCACTTTTCTGAAAATAGGAAAAAATGTGTTAAATATTGTTATAAATAAATTTGTCTTTATGCGTAGCTATGTCAACAACTACGAAATTCTAATAATCTTACTAGTTACTGATGCATTTTCTAAGTCGATTACAACCTGGGAGAGAAATGCACTTAGAGTTCAGTATTTGAGAGTAGTCTCGTAGCGGATCAATCAAGATGTGACAACGTATATCCATTAAGAGCGATTTAAGCGAACCACTTGAAAATGAGATCGGATGGCCGACGCGGCGTCTGCTCGACTCCCGCCTACTCAATATTCAATTCTCCTTTACAAGCCTATAAAACTTTCACCCGAAATTCAATCAATTTAATTATTAATACTATCAATTCGAATTGAATGATGGAACTTCGGTTTATCTTAGACCTAGTTTAAAATTGTTCAATTATTGATTTAGCTCTACGTATTATTTACAATTTCGTCTTTTTTGAAACAATAATCAATTTCAGGGTAAGCTTACATTGTCGTTGCTTTATTAAAAATTTTCATCTTGAGATTTAAAATCTTAATCGTTATTGTGGACATAAATTAAAGAAAACTATGCAACACGTTTTTTTTTGTCTGCAGTGCAATCTTTCTACGTAATTATTTTTAATTTCTAGTCATGCTTATTTCATTATACTTATTTAAACCAATTGTATAAATGTTCAAAAATATCCCATGCCGTGTATTTATAAAATTCATTACAAATTTCAGAACAAATTATACAACAATCAATAATTTTTTTATAAAATATATATAAATTTAATTTAGTAAAGACTACAATACAAATAATTTTTAGAAAGATCAGACAAAAAAGCTCATTTATAATTCGCTTATTTATAAGTTTTTTTATTTAAATAAACAATGATAATATGAAAACATTTATTTTAATCAAAGCTAGTAAAATATTTTTTTCCACGTCCGCTCCCAACGTGTGGCATATGGACTCCTAATGGAGGTATCTCAAAATATTTTTTCTTCGAGTACTGCTTGTTACTCAGTTACTCAACCCCTCTTTTTTCGAAGAGAGTAGGGATTGAAAGATAGGGCTAGGACAGTCGTTTGCTAATCGCTCTCGCTACGCCCCGTGAGGATCGCATGGTGGAAGGGAGTTTTTAGATATCACAAACACTCGAACAAAAATCCATAAATCGATTGAATGATCAATTTATGATAACCGTCCGCACCGGGAATCGAACCCGAGACATCCGTAACCATAGCCTACGACGCCACCAACTGCGTCACGGACGCCGACAAAACTACACTAAACAAGACAAAAATAAAATATTACTAACTTACAGTGTAAGATACGCATGTTCATATAATCCAGTCAATTCGAGTCCATTCGTGCGCTCGAATGCCTGAAGATGCCGAAAGGCGAAGCCCGGGTCGTTAGTGACAAAATAGATGGAAGTGTACAAAATCTCAATAATCCAAATTAGATTTTTTTCAATTTAAATTTGTGATATTTGACATGAATGATTTCTAGAGTTTATCTCGTATATTATTTTAAAAATATTTGGCACATTGGCTGTCAGCTGTAGTGCCAGATATTTTAAAAAAAATATTTAATTATTTGGATAAACAATTAAATCTTGTACTATATAAATCTTAAAATAAAAAGTCATACGCGTTCATCATTTTTATGAACTCTAACATACAACATTTAAACATTAGCATTTTAAAATGAGACGCCCAATTTAATTACGGGCACTTTATTATAAAAGTTTTTACTTAACTATCCATGACGCTAGTTTAAATATAACTGACTCCACTACAAAGAGATCTTTGCTGGTTTCATTATTTTAATAGTATTATTTTAAAGTGTTCCTTGATCTCAACTTCGTCACTTGAAACATTTTACTCGAGTCTCGTAGAGGAAGGACTCTAGATGTAATCCGAGATTAAACATGCTTTGTCACTTGCCTATTTACATAATATGTTAAGATCACATACTTCGTAAGACTCACCGAATTTAGTGAATACGATATAAATGATACGGGATTACGAAACTGAATTACAGTTCCAAGTCTTATCTCCCTAAATTTTAATTACGTGGTTTTTAAGATAGTTTCCAATGTAGTGTTTAAACATAAACTATTGTGATACTTTTTCTGGCATGTTTTGCTTTGGTCAGTATCTTATTTGTCTTTAGTAGTATCTTATATGTCGGCGTCCGTGGCGCAGTTGGTAGCGTCGCTGGCTACGGTTACGGATGCCTCGGGTTCAATTTCCGGTGCGGACGGTTTTCATTGATTGATCTTTCAATCGATTTATGGATTTCTATTCGTAGTCCTCCTTCCCACCTATCCCATCTTCACGGGGCATAGCGAGAGCGATTAGCTAACCAGTATTCCTGTCCTAGCCTTATCTTTCTATCCATATTCTCTTCGAAAAAAGATAGGTTGAGTAACTGAGTAACAAGCAGTTCTCGGAGAAAAATTCTATTAAGATACCTCTATTATGAGACCATATGCTCCACATTGCGACATGCGAGAATAAAAAAAATATTTATTTTTATGGTTGGTAAATTAAACTGCTTGAAATATCGATCATGCAGTTTATTACTCAGACATCTCCAAATAACCCATTTTAAAATAATGGAAAAAGTAACATTTAAATCATTACCATAAATCAAATATTATTCATTTATCCGAGTTTTATATATTGCATAAAGAGATATTTAACAATTACGTACTTCCCGAGTATAGTAAGTGGAAGGATATTTAGAAATATTCTGTTACTGATCCAGAAATAACAACATTTTATTAAATCCTTCGGAAGATTATCTCCCTTAGCATTGTACCATTTGTGAGCTATCTCAGTACTGAATCAGATAGAGTGCAAAATTATATATAACTGACGATTTAATTCAAATTTCATTTTTTTGGAATTGTCTGAGCAATGAACTGGGTGATAATATTATAGATATACGGTCCCGCAGTCGAGAGGTTTTGAGCGTTCTATGTTCACGGGTTTGAATCTCCATACGAGCAATTTTTTAATCGAGCATCAAAGCATCTGAGTTTGTAATTCTTTCATTCTTTACCACCCATCATAAAAACGGGGTGCAGTGAGAACGATTAGCTAAGTATCAGACTTTTCATAGTTCCATCTTATATCTTTACCCTAAACGTAAAAAAAAAAAGAAAAGTCAATCGACTGAATGGCAACTTTTTCTTGTTAAAATAACTTAGATTGAGAAGTTTCATTGTGATTTCATATTATGATCCACATTACCAGCGGACATGGCAACATATTGTGTAGGTAATAATTATTAATTTTTAAATATGTGTTGGTCAAACATGTTTTCGTGATCAAATAAAATACTATTTAATATTCTAATATTTCTAAATATAAGTGCAGCTTTAATATTCACATTTATCTTATTAATGTACATTATATTTATAGCCATGCTTTTGGAAGCTCCAATATTTTTCACCGCTCACACGTAAAAGTGTATGAATGATTTCTGAACGCACTTTAAAAAAAATGAAAAAGAGTTTTCAAATAAACTACTTAGAATAAATTTGAATCGAAAAGCAAATAGTATGCGATAGTTTTAAGAAATACTATGGTAGGTATACTTATTCACTTATAACTGCGTTCGTTAAACATAATACAATTATCAATTACTATTTCTTTGTCCAGGAGTTGTCGGTGTATAACAAATTCTTCTTCTTTTAACAGTTACAAGAAGTAATTCAAAAACCAGCCGTGCGCAATAAAACCATTATAAAACTCATTCGTAAGGTAATAATTAAGGCTGTTTTTACTTGCAAGAAACGTTCTCTCAAGTTCTATCGAAAAGTCAAGCGCTTGTATTAATTGAACTTAAACTGTTCACTTCCAGTATGCACTAAGCTAGTTTGCGTATTTAAAACTAGAGGAAAAAAGGAAATGAGAAAACACCACCACAAAACCGGGAGAGAATAGAAAATAAAACAATAAAAACACAAAGCAGAGTTTGTGCTAATTCAGTGGAAAAGTTTTCTCTATTTTTGCAATTCGTATATTGCTCTCAGCACTTTTTACTTACTTGATTGGGTCTATATAAAGCTATGAGATAACACAATCTCCAATATGCAACACTTGTGAAATGTTTCTGTTGTTATCTCGTTCTAATACACTAGCACTATTCTTTTCCATACTGTTAAATTTCTTAGAGTCTTCAGCGAGTGAGAAGAGTATATTTTTAGACTCTCTTCTGTTTGGATTCAGATGAAATGGCAGTTGAGAACGTTTTACTGGGTGACAATATTTTGTGAGAAAAAATTATTAAAATATTGTATAAAATATTGGTTCTATAAATTTTTTGATAATATAAAACAATTGCGTACAAAACTTTTAGTTATTAACTCATTAATAAATATTTAAAGATGGATGCATTTTTTAAACAAAACAGCAATTTCAAAATTTCCATATTATATACTTATTTTGTGCTATTAACTAATTGCATTTACATGGTTGGTCATTAAAAGTTTTATTTCATATTAAACTGAGAAGACATGATCATATTTTTTATCACTGAGATAATGTTTGGAGTGAATTTCGCGAGAAAACCTACTGATTTTAAATTGGTGGGTTTTGTTCGGGTAAATATCACATGACGTATTATTGTAGGAATTTTTTTTTGCTGGAGTAATTTATAATTATTTTGCGAACACGTCTCACAGAAAACGGGCCGTTATTTACAAAATGCATACAAATTTACATAGTTTGAACGATTCAAATTTGATATTGAAATTGCATCAAGCATATTCATTTTAAAATATAAAAAAAAAAAAAACATTTAAATGAAGATATATGAGTCACTTATACAGAATCAGTGAATTATTGCTTCGAGAATTCTACTCATTGCTTGTGGAATTGAAAAAGGACTGCAGCTTTAGAGAATTTCTATTGGACCATTGAATTTGTGAACTATTTTAATTGAATTACCTTTAACGTCATGTTGGACTTTGATCGATGTTGTTAAAGTTTTTCTTAAATTAATCGTTAACGTAATTAAAATACATTGAGACTTTCTTTCGCGTCAGAAATAAGATGTTTTGAAAAAAAATATTTTTCAAATATTATGTGTTCTCTTTATCATTCACATGCAAAATATAAAACAGTTTATTAATCGACAAAATCACAAAAAAGCATGTAAATATTTACTCAAAAACGTTGTATTTAGATTCTGCAAAATATCATTGTTTTTCTGTAACCGTTTTTAAAAGAATCAATAAAATCTTTGATAGTAGTTTTTTTTCTATACGGCAAGCAACTGAATGCGTACATCCGTTTAGGCACGGCTCATTTAAAGGATCCTTCTTACGTTATGGGTAATATTTTACATGATAGTATTAGCTATAAAATATCATGGAACACTGGGAATAAAACAAGGCCCAGATTCTCGTATCTACAAAACGTTTATTCGGATCAAAAATGCCAAACAGTCGATTTTTTCAATACTTGCTTTCTTTATTGAATGGAGAGGATACGGCAAGCTTCGTATTTTAAATATAGATTTGCACTTTTGTACTTTAACCTATATTGACAATTCAAACAAAAAGACAAAAAAACAAAATTAAAACTTCTTGTTAAAGAAAAGCATTGACAAGTTTTTTTTCTTTCCTTTTCTCTATTATCCTACTGAAACTATTATGTGGGGTCCATGAAGCGGGCTCCTATTGTTCTGGCTAAAGTCATTGCTAGAGTGGGAACAGACTAAGTCTTTATATCCTTTTCCAGCATTTAAACTAGCTAAGTATTGCTATCTAGAAAGATTCTGTCATCTGAAGGCATTTTGTAGGGAAAACACTTAAGAAAAAACTCCATACGAGAATGATTGTCTTTGAATCATTAATAAAAGTTCAATTCTTACCAAGATTTTTTTGTAATGTTAGCGTAAGTTTTAAAAACCTACTTAGCTTATTTTTAGACATGCCCAGTTCCTAACTGAATATACGAGCCTGGCTCGTTAACTTTAAGATGTATATCTTAGGGCGATTAAATGAAGGCTGGCTTGGCTGTTGGCCTCTTCTGCGTCCACCTCCGCTAAAGAATAATTTCCTGTAAGAGAGGAGGAGGGGAAGTATAAGGATTTTGACATCGTCTTGACGAAGTTCTTGGAAACTTTGAGTTTCAACTTAAATTTCTTTATTTTCTCAGCTTTTAGAGTTGGAGCAAGGTGAGGCCCCTGCTTTAGTCTCTTCACGAAGCTAGCGCGTTTTCGACTTAGGGTATCTTGAATGTCGGGGCCTTCGTACAATCCACGGAGGTAACATGTGTTGGAATTTTTCCTCAAGCCTGAGATTATGCGTAGGCATTTATTTTCAACCCTCTGTAGGAGAAGGAGATCGCTGTTGGAGATGTTTTCAGACCATATGGGGGAGGCGTACAGCATGGTCAGTTCGATGACCATATTATAGAGTGCCTTTTTATTCTCTACGCTGAGGTAGCTTCTAGTGTTTAAAATCAGGTAAAAAGCACCGATTGCAACGTGAGTTTTACGTCTAGACCAGTTGAGGAAGCGGTCCAAGTATACCTTTAGTATGTAATACATGCTGAAAGAACAAGGAATACCACATACGGTGATTTTCCCTTTGTAAGATTTGTTGGCAGTCTTGCAAATGAAGAGAATCACCTGTGTTTTCACGCCATTAACTTTAAGTCTCCTGCGACTGAATAAGTCAATCAGATGGACCGTGCCAGCCTTGGTTATAGGAGGTTACCCTGGGTTACCCCAGTGGAGGCTGTGCTGAGAGAGAGTCGGATTTTTCAGGTAGTCCTGAATGATCTTTGAAATATAGTGAGGGGTGTTGGTCACGACGACCTGTGCACAAGGCCGTCGTTCCAAACTAATTCAAATGTCTTTTCCAGGTCGAGCAGTACCATTCCGGTGGTTCTATTCCTGTAAAAGTCTTCAGTGATCTGACCCGTGATCCGGGCTAGCTGAAAGGTGGTGGGAGACCATTTCTGAATTGGGATTCAGGAAGGATCAGGTTATGTGCTATATATATTATATATCTATTATATAAGGTCAGTTTGCTCAGACAATCGAGCAAACTGCTAAAAATAAAAATACCTATGATTTAATACTGTTTTCATACCAGTACTATAAAAAAGAAAATCATCAAAAACTGAGTATGCGCGTTTTGTTAGTATATCTCGATGCGATGATGCTTTTTTTAAATTTTTGCAAATTTAATGCTATGAAAAAAACACAAATCCTTGAGCTTACTTTTTTTAAAAATCTTTTTGGTTTTCATGGTTGTATTATATCCAATCGCAAGGTTATTTTGAGGTGGGTCCATACACCCTTTATATGAAAATTTCTTAAAAACAGCATCTCTTCCGGCCATTAACTACGAACATAACTTTTTTATTTGTTCCCAACGCAGAACGCAAGACGAGGTAAGTGTTCTACAGCCAGGGCTGCACATCAACCTATGGGAAAAAATATTCCTAGTTATAAGCGGGGAATTTCCCCCCAGGGACACATGCGTCTAGACCCGGCCGACGCACGCGCCAGAAAAGAAAACTACCTCTCTCTCTCTTTCTTTCTCTCCCAAAACAGGAAAACCGTGTGGACCGTTTGAAAAGCGAATCTTTTTATTTTTCCCGTTTGTCGTACTTTTTTGTAAATATTTTCTTCTTTGATGACATTGTATACAAGGAAACGGGCATGTTTCGAATATGTGACAATATAATATATTTTTTTCATGTTTAAAAGACAAGAATGCGGCAAAGCATAAAAACAATATAAATTTCATGTAAGTAATAATTTTGTGTCGTTTTTTCAAACTATTGATATTTAAATTCATATTCCTGAAACTGGAATAGGTTATTATTATAGAACGTTTAAAAAAATACTTGCACTGCAAAAAATAATACTATATTACTCTGAAAACTTGATACATGCAATTTGCTGGTGAATTATATTCAAAACCTAGTTGGAATATTTACGAGCAAAGTTACTTCCTTTTTACTACATTAAACGCTAAGAAAATTATGACAGCAACAAAAAGAGGGTGCGAGTGTCTTGGTTAATATAAAGTAGGTAGTCTAGCCAAAAAGAGTTATAAACCCGTGATATAGAATATTGTCACTGGGCCACGGTTATTATCGATATCAAAAAAAGTCCAAATATTAATAATATTTTTTTAATTTTTCTACAAAGCATGTATTACAAAAAACTACGCAACGTAAACAAAGCCCAAACAGTATGTCGTTCTAATTATGAAAACAATTTTTGAAATTGAAAAAGATGAAACACGGTGGCGTTATTAATTTAATGTAAATTTATTTGTTTTTATCAACACAATAATTTTCAAATAAAGTGCAGTTTTACTGCACTATAATTTTGAAAATC
Organism: Himalopsyche phryganea; assembly: GCA_022494535.1. Lineage (NCBI taxonomy): Eukaryota > Metazoa > Arthropoda > Insecta > Trichoptera > Rhyacophilidae > Himalopsyche > Himalopsyche phryganea. Next base: position 1,611,678 of record JAGVSL010000043.1, on the reverse strand, counting down.
ACAAAAATTTTGGGTGAAAAATAATCCTTCCTGAATTCCCACATATTCCATAAAACATATCATATTATCCGTATTACCAAACAGGTTGAATGCATGTTACCAGGTCAGAGACCCCAACCTGGCATTGAACCGTGTCGGACCTTCCTCGTAGACAATCAGGCTCCACCTACGCGAAGGTTTTTCCGCTGCCCATATCTCAGGAGGAGGGTTTCACCTTTATACATTTTTAAAGGCCCATAGCACACTGACAGCAAAAATATTACACTGTCACTCCGTCCCGGGAGGTTAGGAAGGACTAACAAATAGATAGTGCCTTCATTTTATCGAGTTTGCATGGATAAGTAAACAGAAACAATGAAAGTTTCGTAATAATTGATGCAAAAGCGACAACAGTTTTACCGGGGGCATTTTAGGAAGATTTGTGAAAAGGGTTTTATTTGTTAAACATTTTATTTATGCAGAACCCTGCATATTTCTTTTGATTTTAAATTGATTTAAAAATTATATGAATATTTAAGCTGCATGATTTAACAAAAAAAGAAACTTTCATCACAACAAAAAGTGATTTGTTAATAATTCTTTATGTGAAAACATGTTTTACAAACAATGGTTGTATTTCTGTTGATTAGCTTAAAGTTGTAAATGGAGTAAAGATAAACGTGTATTTTTCAAAGAGGATTAGTTGCTAGCCAATTGCTTTGTCATGCAATAATGACTATACATTGTTAACAAATATTTAAATGTTTTAGTGCGAAGGTCTTGTTTGACCAGTTTTGCTTGTTTTGTGATGCATGAAAAATATATTTAAAAAAAATGTATTTCATTTGTCCTACGTCTGCATGTTTATTATGATCAGGAACGGGTTCGCTCATCACGAGCATTATCAATTAATAAAAATACAATCATAATAGGGCTATTTGTATAAAATAAAATGCCTTTTCACCAATAATTGACTGTTAGCATCTTAAAAATGAAAAGTATTGATGAAAAAATAGACTTTAAGACATCGACTGACGGTGCTTGGTGGAATTTCAATATCAAATTTGAATTATTGAGATTTTGTACACTTCCATGTATGATAGTTCTAGTGGACTCGAACTGACGTCAGTTCAAGTCCATTCGTGTGCTCGAATGCCTGAAGATGCCGAAAGGCGAAACCCGGGTCGTTAGTGACAAAATACATGGAAATGTACAAAATCTCAATAATCCAAATTTGAAAAAATAGACGCATGCATTTGAACGACACAATATCTCCCCAAATGCCCTATTGGAACGTACAATATCTTTACAGCATACCGGTGTGAAGCAGACGAACTTTTTATGTACGTTAACACAATGACTGGACAACAATATTTTTGGACTAAGCCATTAGTATATTAGAAAATAGAGTCTTCATATTATTGAATTATTGTATTAAAGTACAACAAATAAGATTCCATGTTACAATGGAATAATGGATATAATTCTTCTGAGCAATTTTGTTTCAGGATCGACAGGTTCGAGTATCCATGCGAAGCTTTGCATATATTGATTTTTCAATTAGTTTATTATGCTGCTTCTAAATTTATATATGAATGAAAAAACTTTATCGTTCTCGTTCAAAAAAAACCAATGAAGATAGCTATATTCGAGATAAATGTGACTCAGTCGTCTTGGCTGGATTAAAGGAGTATAATAAAAGAACTTAATGCACAATTGACAGCAAAATAAATTAAATATAAACAATCAATGCTAAATAACATGGAATCTTCCGTCATTGGAGGTGATTTAATACTAAAAATATTTTCATTTATTAAAAAAATGTAGGTAACATTAATACAATAATAAATCGCAGATATTTGATTTCATTCAAGTGAGTGAAACGATATGAAAGTGCGAGACCAACAAACCATAACGTTGATGGTAAAACCAAAATTAACGAAATTATAAAACAAAGTGAAGTTGCCATCTACTTGCTTTGATCTAGCAGGGAGCTCTGTCAAAAGCAAATAATAAACGAGCCTTGACTTATTGACAATGCAAAATGGAATAAGAAATTTAATTTATCTTTTACTATTTTACATTCAGAATACTTATTAAGATTTAAAAATGATGAAGATAATATTAAAATATGAATTATATTCTTTCAAAAATGCATCAATAAATTATTGAAAGATGTGATAAATCATATATTTAAAAACGAAACTTTTTTCGTGACTCATTCATTGACATTCAATTTTCAGGGTAGTATAATTACGTACAGTATTACCAACTTGAGCGCCGCCGAATTTGGAACTAGAATTGTCAGTCTAGAATAAATTTCTCCGATTGTCATTTTATGCACAATAAATATCTACTTTTAATAACCGTCGCTATAATATCAGTGTTGGAATTTATTGAAATTTCAGATCTGATTGGGTATGGGAACATTCCTAACGCGATGGTGGCACTCCCGCTAGCGGCCAAGTTAAATTGGTACATCTATAGTAGATAGTCTTGTCATTATTTTCATTGCACAATGAGTTTATCGGCAGACTATCGTATAAAAACCGTCATTTTGAAATAATCTTATTTAAGAACGTGATATATGAACCAACTTAAAATCGTAATTTCGAAACAAGCAATTTAGTTTTACCGATTCAAATATTCTATCTCTATTTTCATAACTTTCTCGTTTCATCGAATACTTTAATAACATTCAACTTCCAATTTGTTCATTAAGTATTGCGGTGGCACTTTAACGTTTTATAGCCTTTTTTATTACCTTCCTTGTACATTGTGATAATTCGGCTTGAGAAAATGTCGTCTAGCTTCGCAATTGTCGACTTAAATAGCAATGAAAGTCGTCGTAGAGATGAATGCAACAATGTCCGTTAATGTATTGGTTGGTTTGTCTAGTTTTATTCGAGAAACGGTGACGTACCAACTCATTTAAGTGTCTTATTTGCGAAACAATTATACAAAGCAATTAAACAATTATTGTTACTTTTCCCAAGTAACGCTTTTATTATGTTTAAAAGACTTCATAAAAATATTAATTAATACATGTTGTTCTGGCTCGGCAAAGCACTATCAAACAAACTAATACAATGAGAGATATTTTGAAGTTTTTAGTACTAATTTAATTCAACGTTCCACACACCACCAAATATTAAATTGAAAAAATGAATCCTTGATGGTATTGATACTGAACTTGTTTTTCTGTAACATACACTCTGATACTCGTGATCGCTTTCCTAATTATAAACGATATTATGTCTACCTTTACATGAGGTTAATTCGACGTCCGACAGAATGAAAGTATTTTTTTAAACGTTATATCGATAGTCCAGTTTATCAGTCAGTAAACTCAAAAAATGTAGTTTGAGTTAAAAATGCAGTCATACGTAAAATTTTGCGTTCTATCTGATTTAGTACTAGGATAACCCGAAAATTCCACCGAAAAATGCTAAAAAAGGAATTAATCTTAATGTTGATTTTTATGGGTTAGTAAAAGGATATTTCTAAGTATCCTTCCATTGACTATACTCTGGAAGTTCTTAATTGTAAAACACCTGTTTATAAAACTCGGGTGCAAATCAATAATATTTTATTTATGGTGACCATTTGAATATAGCTTTTCGCATTATCTCAATATGCGTGATTTGGAGATGTCTGATTCATTAACTGGACGATCAATATCGACCTTACTAAAAAAAAATCGGTCTAGTCGTGTATCAATTTAAAATTATAGTGACATGATGCTATCACAAATAAACTATTTATCTTCGTATGTAGGTACACCGTTCAAATCACAACTGATACTTGTTATCGAATAAAATACGCACATTTTACACAAAAGTGTTTTAACTGGTCTTTATTATCAAAAGTTTACGCTTGTTTACCGTTGTATGTAGTATAATAATTATTACAGCTATAAATTTAACAGCTGCAATTTTTCCAAAACTTTACTCGCGGGAGTTTGGAAGTTCTAAAATTAATTAATTGAGGGGGTCTTCTAACAGCATCACTTTTTCCAAACTTTATCTCAGCGTGTATGCAAATATGCAAAAGACACGTAACTATGTCACTGTTTTATTACTTTCGCGGAGGCATGCTTAATTTCGAATATTAAACGTACACTCATTATGGCTCGTCTACACGATGAAATATATGTCTACGAAATTTTACAACATGCAAACATTCAAATGAAAATTCCATAATGATGTAACCCTCTACACTGTGACTATTGTTAGGAAAATTTAGAATCGATACTCATAGCTTAAAAAATCATATTATATTCTATCATCACCTCAGTATAATTGTACAGTTTAAGCCATCTGAAAAAGACTTAACTAAGTAAACTTGAAAAATGTTTTTACAACAGACTTGACAATTGTAAATATATTTAATATTTTTATCTTTCTATTACTGTAATTATTAATTGAAAGTTAAACTAAACTAATCAAAAATACTGTATATATAAAATAAACGATTGAAATGTAACACAGTATAAAATAAAAATAGTTAATTTCAATATTAAAATATCGATTAACTCCTTATATTTTGTAAATCATAATTCAAATTGTGCACTTTTCTACTTTTCACAATGAGTTTGGCGTTTTTCTTTCTAAAAAATTATATTCAATCTAAAATCAGTTACTTCTTTACCACTTCTTGTGTATGCATAATTAACGTGAACTAATATTATCCGACAAAAGTTATAGTGACATAAATTTAACCATTACATTATTTTACATATTTGATTAATCAAATTTTTATCACATGACACACCCTGGTTTTTTTGATAAGTGTAAGTTTTATTAGGGTCTGGAACTGAAAACGCACAGCGTTAATGACAATAATTCCTAGAAGTCGACCAACCTTTGTCGCGAGGGGCTCGGTCAATAGCCGGCGGGTACGTTCGCTGGACGAGTCCATTTTTTCACGGAAAGGGGTGGCTCCGACGGTGCGTGAGTCCTTTTGATTTTATGTGTTAGTAGTCGATTACCAGCCTTGAAGTGAAGGGGAGCTGCCGGCCAGCGTGACCAGCACCGTTGATGTTGTGGATTGTTTGTGTTTGTTTTCAAATTGGACCTAATTTAAAATCGTTTGTCATGTCACTTGCATTATAACTTAAAGTAAACGTAAATGTAGATTCAATTTTATGTGTTAAGAATATTTTTGTGTAATTTATGCCACTGCATATTCGATTAAAAATAAATAATTGTAGAACCGAATTTGAAATGGTGTTTGTCCCAGGCCTTCCAGGACGTTGATAACCAACCATCCGCCTCTCTTCGATTCGGGTCTTCTCACACAATTATTTACTGTCTAATATATTCCATGAAACATTTCTCCATTAAGAAAACCCAAATAGATTTGGACTTAATTAAAAGGGTTAGGTATAAGCAAGTAGGGGGTGCCTAATGGTCCATTGGAAGAGGGAAAGGGCAAGGGTTGCCGACAACATATTATACGCAAGCGTTATCGGAACGACCATCGGAAAAATATTAGGCGCATCGTACTCTCTGGGTCTACTGAATGAATTATTATAAGTACAGGAAAGGAAGGAATTTGAATAAGGCCGATCACGTATGAACATTCTACTTTCATAAAAGTAATTGTCGATCTTATCTAAGATATGAGGCACTCTACTGCATCCTGGATGAGGAGATGAGTTTCAGGAGACGCTTATTGTGCTTATTGTGTTATCAATTATTATTCGATCAATCAGCAATTTCGTACATGAATTAGTTAGCGTTCTTATGTCGTTATTTTGGAGTAAGCTAAGCTAAAGTGGTAATTATCACTGTGAACCGTAACTCTTGCAATACCCAGAAAAATAGTTAATCAATTAATGTTAATTTTTAAGGATGACAATTGAAAATATCACGATGAACCGTAACTTATATAATATTATTTACAAAATATAGTACATTGGTTTATAATAATTTAACTCCTAAGTTGAAAATATCACCATGCACCGAACTTTATGAAACACCCACAAACTTAGTCAATCAATTTATCATAATGTTAAAAACGGAAAGTTAAAAATTACACAGTTGACCTATAAATGGCAGCTAAAATGGCATGTGCAAATCAAACGTCACTACGTCGCTACTGTACACCGTTTAGGAGAAATTTTTGTGACGACGTTTAGTTTAAATATGATAGGTCTAGCGATAGCAAACGTTTAAATTTTACATTAAAAAGACATTTTTTTATGTATGATATGAAATAAACAAATATTGAATCTCAGAAACTTGTCGATTTTTTGATTAATTCACGATTTTAATCCAGTGATGGTGTTAACTCTACCTATATATTCTTCCCTATGGCGTTAGTCTAGCTTATCTCACCCTTAATAATTCTTCTTAAATGAAAGCGTAGCGAACAACTATCAGGCAATTCTTCTGACTTCCATTTCTCCCTATTTTATGGTAAAATATCCTCAACAAGGGATGATCTGTGATCTGTGAAGGACAAACAACTCTCTTTTAAAACGTACACTTCTTCAATGAATAACCCTAAAATAAAAAATGAATATTTTTTAATTCACCCACATAATATTACTGTCAAATAAAATTTATGAAAATTTTAAATTTTCTTTAACAGAATACTAAATTTTCCTTTTTAAAACTTTTGTAATATAATATATGGAGATGTAATATTAATATTAATATATCTCCATACATTAAGAAGCAGTATCATACGAAAAAGGAGTTATATTTTACCGTTTCAACATAATAATATTATGACCGCCATGCCATATTATAAAGAATACCGTTTTTGTAATGCAAAACGTTATTACCATAAATACAATAGAATTTTATGGCCTCTGTACACATCATACGTGAGGCTTTATGATTCAAAATATTTCATTTTTATTAAAAGTGATTTTTTTTCATATTCCAATCCGAAAAATATTTTGAATTGTTTACAGTTTATCATGAATGGAACTATTTGCTTCATCGTAAATTGTATTGTAAGATAGTTAAAACACATGAATATCTATTTATTTAATTTGGTACTCCATTCATGTATTGTCTAGTAAACTTTTAATTGGTAAAATGTATTGCTTGGTGTATTGCAATTTTTGTGCCATTGGACTAATACAGAATATATAGCAAGATGCTATATCTTCTGAAACGGAAAAAAAGAACGATGTTAAATTACAGCGAGATATCCTGCTTGAGCGATAAGGAGGCATCAATGCGTTTAAACTAAAAATCTTAAGAATTGATTAATCTAAAGGACAACAGATAATGAGTCTTTTTTGAATGTGGTCAATTTCAGTAGCAAACTGATTACGCAAGATAAAATAATGTTTCAACATGAAAATTTAAACAGTATTGTTTTAATATTGCATGTGACGGCTGGCAAATTGTTATCGTCTAACACTGAGAAAGGGAATAGTTTCGCTTGAGATGCGTATAATATTTATAATGACTTCATAAATTTACAATAATAATTATATTTTTGTTTTTAATCTATTTATCATTGCAATTATCGCTACTCAATATAAGGTTGAATTGTAAAACGTGGATATTCCCACGTGGTTTTTCAACGGACTAAACATGATAAAAATCTTGAATACTCATCTTCTTTATTATTCTTTTACAAATTTCTAGTTTTTTTTTTGATACAATAAAATCAAATCGTAGCACAAACAGTTAGTTTGCCCTAAGAAATAACCCTAAAGATAAAACCTTTCCCCACTTGGCGAGCTTCGTGTTTTTCTGTAAATGGCCGCTTTTAAAACAGAATGTTGCGCCATACGCTCGGCCACTGAAAATGCTGTATCTTTTACAACATTTTTATGAATAGTGGTATGTTTTAAAATTTATTTAGATGTATGAGCATTCAAATCTCAGCGTCTAGATAAATCTTTTAAAACGATGATGTATTATTATACTTTATATTTTTTTATCAAGATCATCGTCTCTATTTACAACTTTTTTGAAACGCTTGAGTTATAATCATTGAATTATTACTCAAAGTATAATATTATCTTCACTCTTCAAAGAGTTTTGCAAAAAAATTATGAAGTACATTTTTTCATAGAATTCGTAGTAGACAAATTTTGAAACTATAAATATTAAATGTGCATACTTTCAGAACATGCCTAGCTTAATTAGTTATTGAATCCATAATTGCAAACTTTTCTTTAGTAAAAAAAAATGTCCTCCTCCAACCACCATTGCTGTCCATACATTAATTTATACTCCAGAAACCAGAAGAATAACAAACGTTAACCGTATCTACAGCTTATCCTTAATTTGAAGTGTCTTAGGAGCAACTGCTGAAGACTTAGGAAAGAAAGCTACAAGGAAAGTTTAACCGACTTGGGCACATCTTCCCTTTCTTCATACATTAAATAACTCTCCTATAATATGTATTCAGGAACATGTTTTAGAAAATCACATTTTGAATTATTATTTCAGGTGGAATCAGGACTTAGTGTTTTGTTTTTTGAAGCCTGGTTAATTCCGAAATTTAGATTCTGATCTAATTTCCGTCTTGAGAAGGAAATGACATAGGCAGCTAAAAAGATACATGTTCATTTCGTTTGATCAGGGACAACAAACAATTTTTAAATAGTTTTAAGGTGTTACATAAATGAAATCACCCTTCGGCATTTTCTAAATGACTGTACTTTCTTTTTGGTATTTGAGGTGTTATGTTGGTATTTAAATTATACATTTAAAAGCCATAAAAAGTGTAAGAAGAATTATTTGAAAATGCATTATTTATTAGCAATCATCGTGTTGTCAGGTCATGTTGAGTGACTGCTTTCATACGAAAATCTCACACATTTCACTCTTTGAAAAAACGCAATCAGCCAACCATACAATAAATTACACCACCAACAATGGAGGCACCGCATCGTGACTGATGGAAAATCAAGGCAGTATCAAAGCTCTATGGCGTCGGCCAAGTAGAAACACTGCGTATGTTACGCTTTCAATTTAACAATTGCAATATAGATATAAAAAAATACATGTGCAACGACTGTAATTAGATTAAGTCTCTTATTTTGAATACCTACCTGACAATATCAAAAAATCCAAACAAATTTAAAGTACTTAATGTGTTAAAAAGAATTAGTATCGTTATTTCTTACATGGCTTCTTATACTGGGTCATATTAGACATAAAAATTATATCAAAGGACAAACCAAAGCATTTAATTCAAAAATAAAAATGTAGCAATATAATAAATAATAATCGTGCATTCAAATGGAAATAATTCTAAAGGAACAATCTTTTATGCACGTTTAAAACATTACGGTTTTCAACTGATTTCTAATTTAATATTGAAAACATAATAATTCTGCATACCTTTTTCGGTTTTATGCGTCTTATCTGAAAGCAAAATAACGTTTAATTCCGTTTATAATGAAATCCTCCAAGAAACACATGAGCAATTCATTTTAATATACGAGTATATATTATAAACACCTGGTAGGTATTAAACAAATGTTTATTTATAATATCCCAGTCCTGCGTTATTAATATTATGTGTCGTCTTTACGGTCCTTATAAAATACTAGTGAGTACCCGGCATGCGTTGCAATGCCATTCAAATAAAGTAAGGTTTTTTTTTAATTCTGTTTATTGAAGTGGTTTTGGATTAGAAGTCTGTACGGGCTGAAATTTCATAAAACTACTCGATCCCAGCCCGTCATCTTCAGGCCTGGCCCGGCCCAAATCCGAGTCACAATATAAAACTTGTTCCCCGAACCCGAACAAAGCCCAGAATTATTTTTCTCAGCCAGAAAAGATCCCGTTTTTTAATATTGTAATTCATTTATACTTTTCAAACAATATAAATACGTTATTGTTTCCACATTTCCAACGATATTCATAGCACATGTGAAATAGATTATTTAAGTTACGAATTCTATTGCCTTATGGCTGACTCATGACCCAAACATGGCCTGGTACGTACATGAATAAATCAGAAGCTTTTTCCGAGATTTCGTTAGTAAGAAGGGTTCAAAAACCTTCACGGGTTTGCACACAACTCACTAAAGTTTTATCGAAGTTGTATGAATGGTAAAAGAATGCATAGAGGATAAACAAACATTATATATAGATAAATCGCTTCACTTATCAATCATAACTAAGCGATAGGTTATTTTATCGATGGAAACTTCTAAATTCAAAGAAACTTTAGCTTACAAATGCATTTAGTTTTCGATTGTTCACTGCACTAGCAGTAATACCAGATACACGGTGCTGTTCCTTGAACAATAATAGAAATAATGAAACGGATATGATATTATTTATAATTTAAGACATCGACTGAGGGTGCTTGATGGAATTTCAATATTAAATTTGGATTATTGAGATTTTGTACACTTCCATGTATTTTGTCACTAACGACCCGGGTTTCGCCTTTCGGCATCTTCAGGCATTCGAGCACACGAATGGACTCGAACTGAGAGACAGTAAACAGTTTCTAACGCTTATATAGAAGATACAAATGCGACAAATATCATTTACGAGGAAATACATTATACGTCTGAGAGCCACACCGATACCTGAGTTAAAATTTCGGAAATCGTCGTAATCCTTATTTTGTAAACACCATATTACCAGAGTGGCGATTGCCGAAGGCGGTTGCCGCTTTTCAACTTCTTTTAGAAATACCAGTGATTTTACAATTATAATAGTATTGTGGGTTTTGACGGGATGTAATTCGACGAATGGGTAAATATATACAATCATTCCACATTTAGTGAAATCTGTTAGGTGTTTCAACGTATCGGATATAATAGCGGAGAATTAGGAAGGTTCAGTTGCTCATTCAAGATTGGTAAGGAGTATAACTGGCCTCTATTAATTTCTAAAATTTCCTGATAAAATAATTTATGATCCCCCATGTTTTTATGCAACAGTTTAACCCCATCATCCGCATTAAACGTATGGTTCTCCATTAGCAAGTGATTTGCGAATGTCGAAGTTTCTTTTTTAATCTAAAGGCAGCTAAATGTTCTGATACCCTTATATCTAATGTACGTGTGGTTTTACCCACATAGAAATGTTGGCAATCATTGCATTGTAATTTATAAATACCAGATTTGTTCTTAAAGTTTACTCTATCTTTATTGTTAATAAGTAATTTGCCTAGAGAGTTTTTGCAATAGAACGCCGGTCTAACACTATCAGCGAGTTGTTTTTTAATTTTAAAGCTTGTGCAACCTAAATAACTTATTCTATGCCAGATTCTAGGGCGGTCTATGTCTTTAGACAAGTTCCCGAAATATAGCATCTTTTCTGCTAATTTACGTTGTTTTTTTGATACAAGACTATCTATAAGAGACGCCTCATAGCCATTATTAATGGTAATTTGTTTAATAATGTTTAGTTCGTTTTCAAAATTAAATTTATTTAGAGGTATAGTGACTAATCTGTGAACCTGAGAATGGAAAGCAGCCAATTTATATGAGAAAGGATGGTCTGACTTAAAATGGATCGCTGATAGTGTTAGACCGGCGTTCTATTGCAAAAACTCTCTAGGCAAATTACTTATTAACAATAAAGATAGAGTAAACTTTAAGAACAAATCTGGTATTTATAAATTACAATGCAATGATTGCCAACATTTCTATGTGGGTAAAACCACACGTACATTAGATATAAGGGTATCAGAACATTTAGCTGCCTTTAGATTAAAAAAGAAACTTCGACATTCAAATCACTTGCTAATGGAGAACCATACGTTTAATGCGGATGATGGGGTTAAACTGTTGCATAAAAACATGGGGGATCATAAATTATTTTATCAGGAAATTTTAGAAATTAATAGAGGCCAGTTATACTCCTTACCAATCTTGAATGAGCAACTGAACCTTCCTAATTCTCCGCTATTATATCCGATACGTTGAAACACCTAACAGATTTCACTAAATGGAATGATTGTATATATTTACCCATTCGTCGAATTACATCCCGTCAAAACCCACAATACTATTATAATTGTAAAATCACTGGTATTTCTAAAAGAAGTTGAAAAGCGGCAACCGCCTTCGGCAATCGCCACTCTGGTAATATGGTGTTTACAAAATAAGGATTACGACGATTTCCGAAATTTTAACTCAGGTATCGGTGTGGCTCTCAGACGTATAATGTATTTCCTCGTAAATGATATTTGTCGCATTTGTATCTTCTATATAAGCGTTAGAAACTGTTTACTGTCTCTCAGTTCGAGTCCATTCGTGTGCTCGAATGCCTGAAGATGCCGAAAGGCGAAACCCGGGTCGTTAGTGACAAAATACATGGAAGTGTACAAAATCTCAATAATCCAAATTGGATATGATATTGGTGCAAGTAGAGTTTGGCGAGGCAAACGCAGAGATGGATCGCACCCGCGGGAAGTATAAATCACGACTCCTGGCGCACGCGTACTTGCAATATGAGAGAAAACCGATGGACGTGTACAGAGCTTTCACTGGAACTTAACAATCTTGATTTAAAAAGCTAGGGTGAAATGAGAAACTAAAATTATCAACTTAAGCAAAGTGGTTTAATCTTTGCTACAAGTTTATTATTACAATCTATGTTTGAATTTTAACTATTTACGTTTGTAGTGGTTATTTCTTACATTTAGAGTTGATCTAAATATAAAGAAAGAATGAGCAATGTTCAAAAAGATTTTAAAGGCGTCATCACTCATATGACAGGAAAAATATCGAAATCCAATCCATTTCATTAAATTCAAATATATATACATATTTATTGAAAATGTCTACTATATTAGTTAGAAACGAAACATTTACACACTTTTCATTTTGTGGCAATGATAAATGCACATACACAGAGAAATTAACTTTAAATTTCAGTACTCTTTTTTTTAAATCAGGTTCTACTGCAGCTAAGATCAAACTAACGCTGTATATGATGACTTTAACACAGTATTTAACGAAGACTTGGTGGAAGTTAGTCTTTCAGCCTAACTGCTCAAAATTAATTATAAAAGAATAATGAGATTGTTCTAGTTATTTGCTAAACGCTATATCAACGCCATTTTTACAGAAAAGAAATATATAATTCACTTAACGAGTTATATAGCACTCATAATCATTCCATGTAAGCTCTCTTGACAAAATAGTAGACAGGTAGGTAATTTACTAAAAACACTTTATTACTTCGAATTCAAAAAATCTTTACCATGATACTTTTCAAATCGTGACGTCTTTAACGCCTTTTTGTAATGTTAACATTGTAATTTTCTTCGTGTAAAAACGCTTTACTGTTTTTTTTTTAATATTAATTATCTTAAATGTATTGCAGACTTCAAAGATAATTCAACAACATAATGATAAGGAAAAACTAACAAAATGATTAGATAACGTGAGTAGCAATTTACTAAAACATTTTTCTTTACATTTCACTTTGTGACTATATTTTATACTTTGTTAAGTCTCAATGAAATACACGCAAAACTCGTGTTGTCGATATGAATTAGCGTAGGCAAAGTAATAATTCCAAGCATAATTTCAGCTAATTTAATTATCCATCAGAGCGGCATGTCTCGCTTGCTGGTTAGGCAGAACCTGCTCGGTCGGTAGGTAGCTCGAGCTATTTTTGATAAAGCAAAAGTCTATAGAGCCACAAGGAACCGCAAGATTTCCTTCCATTAGCGATTTACTATTAATCAAAAATAAAGCTTTGCCAATGGGTAGCGGGGTTCAGCGGGAAAATTTACATTTTGTAATTTACCCCAGCAATGTTTTGGATACATCAATTTTATTCGTCAAAGTATTTAGTAACACCGTATGAAAACAATCGATAACGACACAGTTTTTCGTGAAAACACTTTATAAAATCTAGTTCATAAGTTTCAAGAATTTTGAGCTCAAGTACGAACTTTAATTTGAAGTAAACAATATTTTAACGTTATTCAAAACTTTTAGTCGCTATGTGAGGTCTTTACTATTACAATACAGAAACCGGCAAACCTTTCATTGTTAAGTTAATAAAACAGTCAGTTTTCTAATGAACAAATTAATATTTAATGTGTGTTACAAAATCTGTAGAAGTAATAGTTTAATAAATTAAGTTTTATTTAAAAACATTTTTTATTTGAGTAACCAATGATTTTTCAACTTTGTTCAATTGATCTTTGATTGTACCAGCCGAGTTAGGGTAAGTAAAGGTGAGTTCAGGGTCCGGTTAAGTAAGTATGAACGAAAACTCAGTGGGAAGTCTTTTGATGTTTGGGTATTCATGCCAGTCAGTTTCTAAATGAATGCCGCCGACTGAAAAGCGATGCCAGCGTATCGTGTTTATTTCGGAATGTATAATACTAATAAAACGCAGACGAGGAAACAATTTTTGGGAAACCCATAAGATATGTTTCTAGATAAAATTCATTTCATTCCTATGGGCAGTAGAGTAATTTATGGAATATATATTGAATAATAATTCTATCATTCTTAATGAGCAAAGTTTTTGTATGTTCATTTTTTGTCAAAATTGAGTTAAAATAGGCAATAAATCAAGGAGTCCTGTTATTCTTTATGTAACAACATGAGAAAGCCAGGATGAAAGAGGAAAATGATCGGTTATCGGCATCTCAATACAAACGCCACTTCGGTTGGGTTAATCTTTTTTATTCAGACGCAGTGGTTCAACAAACAAAAAATTACAGCATTGAGATTAAATTTACATTTACACTTTAGCAATTAAACAAATTTAAAAACAAACACATTAATGTACATTCGAATTTAACATTAAATACAATTCAAAGCAAAAAAACAATTTTAAAACGACGAGCCGACGCAAAGGACAGGCTAACTGAAATATCAAAATTTAAAATTCAAAATATTTTTCATGTAGCCCCCTCTCTCCTTATTGATTGACTTTATGACTGTTGCTACCCGGGATTGTAATTAGTCAGCCGGATTGCCACTTCTTTTTCTTAAAATCGGCCAAGCCAGGTAATTAGATTATGAGAATGCGGTTTAACAGCTGTTTGCTGGCCCGTCTGAATCCTTCCAAAACTTAAAATTCACAGAAAAGATCGAGGAGTGTCAAACATTTATAAAACCATATAAATAATGTATTTTTTAAAAGCATCGGTTGTATTTTTCTGGTTAGCTTAACAGTGTAAATATGGTAAAGATAAAAGGATACGCTTAAAAGGGATCGCTTGTTGACTGA
This sequence comes from Himalopsyche phryganea, assembly GCA_022494535.1. Classification (NCBI taxonomy): domain Eukaryota; kingdom Metazoa; phylum Arthropoda; class Insecta; order Trichoptera; family Rhyacophilidae; genus Himalopsyche; species Himalopsyche phryganea. The sequence continues at coordinate 1,596,547 of JAGVSL010000043.1, read as the reverse complement.
TTGCTCTGTCATACAATTACAATAAATTGTTAATAAAAATACCGATGTTTTAGTGCAAAGATGGTTTATGTCCAGTTTTCCTTGCTTTGAGAAATCTGAATTTTAATATTTGAGATGCATGAAAAATAAAGTTGAGCTGGGGATATCATTACGTATTTGACTGATAGATATCTCCTCAAATACCTATTTGGACGTACAATATTTTTACAACGTAAAGATATGATGTAGAAATTTTTTTTGTGTGTGTAAACTCAGTTTCTACAAAAACTGGACAATCAATATCTCTGCAGTAAGAAATCGTTATATCATACTAAATTTTAATAGTAAAGTTTAAATCAAATCAAATAGTATACTTTTATAAATCTCTCAGCTCGTAACACTTTTCGTTTAACATTTCAATTATTTGCAGAATAACTTATTTTTACGATTTGAATTCGTTTATAGTTTTTATGAATTAAAACATCAAATATATCTGTAACTTCAACATTTCAAAACCATTCTTGCTTGCATACTTACGGGTTTTTAAAACAACAACGATAAAATAATATTTTTAAAAAATCATCGACACATTTACTTGAACAATTTTATGTTTATAAGAGTTTCTGAGAATGTATTGCTATTATTAAAGATTTAGAAAAAGTGTCTTAGATACGCTGTTAAGAACGATAATTATTGTCTGTACGATACTTAATACTTGATTGAGTTAAAATATTTGTCAGAAAACGGTTATTTAAAAAAATTAAACCCAATATTATTTTATCAAAAATTTAGTTGATGTATGAATAACTTCAATATTATATATAATGAATAAGTAGTGTGAAACAACGGGTTCGAAACTTATGTATACTTTGAAAGCATGCAGACGTTCAAAAGAAAAGAGAATGTATTAATGGAAAATTCATGTAATGGATAATTTCAAATAAGGTATAGGTAAACATAAACACGTGAAATAACTTTTAAAGTGTATTCTCTGGTGCAAACATAGTTCCAAACTTTTTAAAATATAGCAAACATTTCAAAACTTTAAGAAAGTTACGAAAGTATGTTTATAAGCTTAAAATTATTATTGAGTATCATTTATGTGATACCGAATAATATCTTATCTTGTCTGAAAATTCTATTATCGCTAGGAACAGCTTTTTGCTTCTAAATTTTTTGAATAGTTTAAAGGTAACATTTTAACAATTAATTTAACATATTTATTTTTATTCTTTATCATTTTTGTTCCTCAAGTGTTCACTACGTGGAGGTTGTTTCCAGGAGTTCTTGACGTTCATCATTATTCTTGTTTGTTCCCAGCATCTTGTAGCTCAGCAAAATACAAACTACGACTGGTACCGGCTTTTCCGGACACCGAAATCACGGCAGTTTGAATAAGTGACAGGCCAGTGTCAAAGTAACTGTCATAAACTTCCATAATATACAGGCAAACCTCTTGACTATTGTTGTGGCAAAAGGCAGGAAAGAGATATTTCCGTTAAAAGTTTAATTATATATATTAGTGTAACGAATCCAACGACGTACACATATATGTGTATGAAATAAATTTTAATCACCACTTAAATAAATAATGATTTTTGTTTATATTTTGCAATGATAATAAAGAAATAAACTCTTATGAAAGACTAATATTAAATTACCTACTTGCACTGCTACCAGTTGAAATTTTCTCTATGTGAATGATGGGAGTACTATGCGCAGACAGAGAAAGAATGTGTACGTTTGATGTGTTGCATACTGGCATACAGATAAATCAATTCCTATATATATTGTGATAATGGGGAATATTTACACAGCATGTGTTTTCTTTATAAGCCAAGTGAATTAATGTTAAGCATTTAACTGAAAGACAAAAATATTGTAGCATAATATTTGTACACAAAATTAAATTAAGCTACATCCGGTGGTATTATTTAAACAAATACGGCGTTGTACGCTATAAATCAGCCTCGTTTCGCTTAAAACCACTTACCACAAGCTTCCCAGGTTACTGAAATCTCTTGGCAAATCCCTTATTACTAGAAAGTGCGAACTGTTCCGTGGACGTAAAATATTCACGTAATTCCATCTGTAGGAGTGAAAGGCGAATGCTGTTATCTGTTTAATACATCTCCGTATCTCTGAACATGCCTTGTGGAATACCTAATTATACATTCTTAAAGGGAAAAGAAATAAAATTTACACGCTGTGAATACCTAATTAGAATATATACGAGGAAATTAATTTAATGGAATTAAATTGATTCAACACTATCAACGCAAACTTAAACTTAATTAACGGCTATTATTTAAACACATGTCTACATTTTACTTTCCGTTTCCTATATTTTAGAATGATTTACAGTTAAATGATGTAAAATGTAATATATTTTTCATTTATTTAAATTATTACATTCATTCAATTTCATTTAGCTATTTAGCATTTCAATTTGATTGAAAAGTAAAAGTTATTTATTACTATCCAAAGTAAAAAGCTACATCATTTTATTTAAAACTATTATTTTTTTTTATTGCATTCTTTACAAAAAAAAAAAACATCTAAGGAAAAGCTTCAGTGGTATTGGCATTGGCCACTGATTTTTAAAAAACCACGTTATTTTTCGTAATTCATTTAAATTTCAAAAAAATCCTTCAATATCGTATTCGTCGTATTCGTCTACACAGGATAAGAAGTTAAAATGGTAATTAAAACAAGAAAAACAAAAAGTCCCATTGCAGTCTCGGACTTTTCCCTTTAAAACACGCTGGTAAATTTGTTCATAGCTAATTAGGCGAGCTCGTTAAAGCTCTCAAACCTTTCTGACTGTAGAAATACTGTTCCATCAGCTGCACACATATACAATACCACTAACAATTATTTTTTCTCATTAATGAAGACAAATGATTTTGATATACAAAATAATAATAATAAATCTAGTCGCATATTAAATTATGGAAGTAATATAGGTGAAGTATTTTGCCTGTCGCTGAGAAGAAACAGTTGATAAAATTATTACTTTTCAATCGAAGTATGGGTTTGTATTGAAAGTCATCGATTCCAATTATGTTTTAAAAATCTTGAAAAACCTGAGAAAAAATCTTACTGCCACTTTCTTAATATTACAGATATTGTATTAAATTTGAATTGTTGGAATTTTGAACTGATTCGAACTGTCAGTTTGAGTTCATTCATATACGCAAACGCTTGAAAATACCGAAAGGTGAAACCCAGGTCAATAGTTACGAAATACATGGAGATGCACAACATTTCAACAATTGAAATTCCATCAAACACCCTCAGTCGATATTTTAAATTAAAAGATATGGTATTTATTATATTCATCTATTTTTAGTACGTTTCATCATCGAATTCTTATTATAGTCATGCACTAATTTTATTTTAAGCTTCCTCATCAGTAAATAACTAAAATAGAGGCAAGTAGACATGGTTGTAAATGAATGCCGTGATCTGCTCAAAATTTGCATTCATATTGATAATCTTTTAAAGAAACATATGCATGAAAAAATCACACACATAATTTTCCAATTATCAGTAATTATAAAACAATATCAATTTTCATTTCAATGTAGCGAGCAAACGTGTGCAAAAAATGCATCAAATACAATTATTTCACATGAATAAAAAAAACTAATAATACTCGAGTGTAATTGACCTAGACACATCACCTGTCAGATATTTTATTCGTAGCAGAGACATGTTGAGCCAATACATCAACACGACACTTTTTGACATATCACAATTGCAGGGAAATAAACATTTCCATAGTGACAATGAAAATGAATGTCACCAGGATCGTTGCCAATTTGCGTCAATTTAATTTGACGTTTATTGCAAATTGCCTAAAAGAATAAAGCATGATTTCAATGAATAACACCAGATACGACTTATAAATAAAGACATCATATTTTATCTCTGAAAAGTGTTCATTTATTACTCAACATGTTTTAGTAAGTAAAAATCTTTAAGCAAGTTATAATAATTTTTTCGTTTCAAAGAGTGCTCACCGTTATAATAAATTCAGGAATATTCATATTAAATTTTTAAATATCTAATAATATCACATAAATAAGTATTTATTGTATGCAAATAATATTTCACATTTTAAAATACTGTGATTTATTCTATGATCACGAAAATGCTTTACTTTATTAGATGAAACAAATTAATATTTTTTAAGCAATTGCAGTATTTATTTGTCTCGATTTATCTATAACGCAGCACATACACTCTCTCTCTGTCTACGCATCGTTTGAATCAAGCATTTTAAGAAAAGGCGGACCAGTGGCACTGTCGTAATTTATAGTTATTTTTAAAACCATTTTAAAGTTCAATAAGAGCTTTTATTTAACTGAAAAATAATTTTTAATAAATATACGTTAGAAAACACAGAATCAAAATTTTATTTCGACCGCATGTGATATTTTTATGTTTCGAAAACAAATAAAATATGAACAATAAAAATCAAGGCGGAACAAAATCAAGCAGAACTCTATAACATGGGTGTCAATCAATAGTGAGAAAATCATAAAATACACCATAAACGTTGAGTAAAATGGCAAAGAGCGAAATACTTATGTCACATAGGCAGCCTCCATAAAGTCACAAAGGGGTATGCCAGTTTTATGGGTTTATTGACATTTTTGCTGCGCTGCAATATACATAATGCATCCTCGTATTATTATTCATAATCTGGTCCAGCAGACGTGAAATAATTTTTATCGCGCCATTAAAATGAGACGAAAAATAATTGAGAAATTTATTACAGCTATATTTTAATAATAACATGACTTTATACACCTAGTACTTGAAATGATTGAATTGGCATTTACTTGCTAGAACTTCATTATTTTTGAGTAAAATTAACAAAGTTTTTTGTTCTACAAGAACTTTATCGATTTACTGATAGCTATTTCGTTATAACTATGTTTAAATTTTATTTATACTATTTAAAATAAAGTCAATAATACTCTCATTGTTTTTATGTTTTTCTATACAAGACAGATAAATGGTATAATTAATAATTAATCTTTATAGTAAATACATTTAAATTTTGTTGTTGGAATAAGTGAGATAACATAATATTGTCCATCTCTTCTAAAACAGAATATATCGATCGTCCAGTTCATTACTTAGTCATATTAAAATAATCCACATTGAGATGATGGGAAAAGCAATATTCAAATGGTCACCATAAATTAAATGTTGTCGGCTTCTGTGGTCTAGTAGTAAAAGCTTTGCCCTAGCGATCACGTAGGTTCTCTTTCAAGCCCCAGTAAGGTGAATATCAAATTTGAATTTTTTCAATTTAAATTTGTGATCTTCGACATGAGTGACTTATAAAAATTCTCTAAGATTTTTCAATTTTCAAAATATTTGGCGCATTGGCTGTCAGCTGTAATGCCAGATATTTTTTTATATAAAAAAAATGATTAAATTAATTGTTATTGATTTGTACCCGAGTTTAAGTTAAATAAGTGTTTAACGATTAGGTACTTTCGAGTATAGTATATCGAACAATTGATACAGCTAAACTAAACATAAATTTCACGATGGCGTGAAGACGAAATAGCAATAAACTGATCAAATTCTTGTAGAACTGAATACATTGTTATTTTTACCTTACCATCATAAAACTTAATAGTATTGATAGATATATAATAATCTGGAGTATCGTCAAGCATGTGTTTTGCGTTCTTATTTGATTCATTATGACGTCATTTTGTTTTCAATACACAGTCGTTACATTCATTCAACTTGTGTTGAGACATCAGACTATGATATAGGTTTTGTTGTTTTGTTGTTCGAGATTATGATTTTATAATAATTCTGACTATTGAAAAGCGATAAAAATATTCCCGAAATATACACTTAATCAGTATCAAAAACTCTAGACTTCCAAATATTTGGTCAGAAAGAAGTTAAAAAATGTATTCTTTTTGAATAAAAGAAAGATTGCACAAAAAACGTTAGATTTTATAGATGTAAAATATACATATACATGGAAATGTGGTGCTATATAGCAGGATGCTGAAAACATCCTATGGAAGTGTCATTTAATGCATGAAGAAAGGGAAGAGCTGCGCAAGTTGGTCCAATTGGAGTGATCGGCCACACTGACTTGGTGGCGAATAAGGGAAATTACCAGGCTTGTAAAAAATTTGCGACGACATAAGGAGAGAGAGTAGAACTCAACTGATAAAAGCTTTTTATTTATCTGAAGGCACTATTTTCTGCACACTTAAGTGCACGCCACCGAGTCTTGGCCAGTTGCTCCAAAGACACTCCCAATTAAGGCTAAAAAACTGTAAATACGCTAAATGTTTTTTATGCCACTGAATACTGCAGTATAAAATCAAAAGATGGGAAAACAGTGGTGGGTGAAAGAGGGCAAGGTAGATGTAACATATATTAGTGAATTTTAGAAATGAAAAGCTGTAAAATTCACTTAAAGCATTAATTTCATTAATAAAGAAAATAATATATAATGGTACTTGCACTTGCTTTGTGAATGAAGACGGGAAGTAACAATTATTATTATTTTTATTAATTGGCTATTTAAATTCGTTAAATTCATGACTTTGTTAAAAGAGAAGTTGAGTGAGGCGGAATAATCAGTTTAACTAAGAGTTTTCCAATCGTTTAATGCAATAAAAGTATTTGAAAAAATCATAATTGTTTACGCATAGTATTTTTTATCAATATAATATATACGAATTACGATGTCAAATGGTTACTGATTTGAATTCGAATGAAATTGTGACCACATTTTAATTAAAAAAACTTCAAATTAAAAAAAAACATTAAAACTTACAAAAGACAAATGATAGAGAAATACTGCAACCCTTCTATGGAAGTCTTTCAAAGTGCTTGCAATTTAAGTACTAAAAAAGTTTTCCGACTTCTCGGTACAAAACAAACGATTGTATTTCTTTCCTTTCCAATACACCGCTCTCACAATCATTCGTCTTTTGCGACTTTTCATTAGTGCGAAAAAGCTCCGCCACGCATGATCGGGGCGCTCAATCTCGCGTCGCGAAGGCGGGAAAAATCGCGCCGCGTAATGGCGGGTTCATTCACTCGTGAAGAGTCTAGTCTGGCAGCGCGTGAGTTAGACCGGCAGACGAGACCGGGCCAGACCAAACAAGACCAACTGACTGATATTACTACTGCCAGAGTCTGCACTGTATGCCTAGTCGCAATCCATTTGCACAATTTCCGGTCTGACGCGCACAAATCACGATGGCGCCCAGTTCACCTACCGACAGACATCTATGAACATAAACGTCCATTATTTTACTGTAACAATACAATCTGCCTTGCTCACATTTTTTTATTATCTGCATTATTATCTTTTAAATAAAAAAAGTTATCGCCGAGCAGTATCAATAAAAAAATTAATTCATTACATATATTATGTAACATTGTTATTTTCCCTTGCTTTCATTATCGTGGTTTTATAATATAAATGAATTAATGAATATAAATGAAGTTCTACAAATTTTTTATCAGGAAGTTGATAGCTATTTCGGCTTTACGCCATCGTCAGAACTATACTTAAACTTATTTTTGCTTAGATATATATACTGTTTAGAAGAGATAGATAGGGTGATGGGTTAATATTTGTTCTTACCTTACCGTATAAATATAGTTCTGACGATGGCGTTAAGCCGAAATAGCTATCAACTATCCGATAAAAATTTGTAAAACTAAATACTTGTTATTTTATCCTATTATAATGGAGTTCTACCAAGTAAATGCCAATTCAATCAACAAATGAAGTCACTACAATTATTTCACTTAGACACACCTATAAATCAATGATAACTGGTACAAAATAATGTAAGAAAGAATTAACACATTTTTTCATGTCCGGTTTCAGATCGTTTGCGTGATATTAATTATTTCTAGAACTAATTATCTTTACGATGTTATACTAATAATACTAACAATAAAACGGACACTCACATATATTTTTTAAGCTCCACTAAAATACATTTTATTGCAAAGTAGATACGTTGCCAGGTCTGTGGTCGAGTGATCAACATCGTTGGCTTTAGTTTCATATTCCTAATCAATTTTGTAAAAATGTTTATACATATAATTTCATATTTAAGATTAAAATTACTATTTTTACAATTATCCGTGTGATTATGTTTTCTCTACGTTTTTGTTGATACGCAATTAATAAATCATAGTTTATTTTTACTCGGTAGTTTAACCACTATATTTAAAACAAATGGGTCGTCCCGTCATAAATGAAGGTATTGAAATTGAAATACTGAATGTCTAAAGTAGCTAGTAATAAATAAATGTATTCTTGTGTGTGGTGTCTGTGCATTGCATAACAAACTTACATGTGATATGTGATAATAATAAAACGCCTTCAGACCAGTCTGTGCTATTATATTTAAAATAAATAAATGAAAACTAATCGTTGCCAGTCATTTGTAAATCATAAATTTCGACAAATATTGACTGGAAGGTTAAAGCTTCCATGGTATAAATAAAATTTTCGAATTATTTTTTGTTGAATTATTTTCATTATAAAATAAATCATCCCATTTTAACTGAAAAATAAGTCCAAAGTTCAAGGTCACGTGATTGTCAAAAATTTCCGTAGAATATAAGAATATTTTTTCTAGATCTTTCCATGTTGAAAATATTTAAAGCTCTCAGTTTAAAGATTTCGCAGAGAATGCTTCCGATTGCAACCGCCGCCGAGTCGAGCCGCATCTTGCATCTCAAGTAGGTAGGGTAACTTTGTTTACATTCTCAAGTGCACCGAATATATGGCGTGAGAAGTTTTATTATGAGAATTGTTGATTTTTTGCAAACATGGAAAATATACATGAACGAATGATATCACTGGCAGTATTGCATAAGAATAAAAAATAATATTTATAAAGCATATGTGTCGTGTTGACTTAAAGGCATCATTTCAAATACAAAAAAATACATTTGACTTATTTTTTTCGTCTTTTAAGAAATAAATTAATATATCGACTCAGGGTGCTTGATGAAATTTGAATATCAAATTTCAATGGTTAGAATACTGTGTATTTCCATACTTTATGTCACTAGCGATACGGGTTTATTCTTTCGGCATCATCCGGCATTCAAGTACACAAATAAACTTGAACTGACAGTTGGTAAATATGTTATATCTTTTATTTGTGTAAGTCAAGTTAAAAAAATATATGACTTAACTTAGGAACTATATTGATGTCTGAATTAATTTTATTCAATACTGATTTGATTGATAAATTCACTAGATATTTTATTAATTATGACTCTGAAAAACTGAGACGTTTAAAAAAAAAAAAATTTTCATCTTTTTTAACATAATAAACTACTATCAAGAAGCTTCAGTCATATTATTTACGTTAAGACAATTTTTTACCTTCCATAATCTCCTACAAGAATAATAATCAAATAGCTTATATACTTGGGTTATTTGCAAAGAAACATGAAAGCCGATGGCTTATTAAATGAATAGCTACTCATTTTAATTTCTCCATGCAAAGAAACAATTTTAAATATGCTCTTAAGAAAGTTCGCAAAGCCAATGTAAACAAGTGGCTAACCGACTCGAAGATATAAGAATAAATAAATAAACAAAAACCGTTTGAAAGTTATCCAAAACACGCAAACCGTTCAGAATATTTATTGACAAATATTTACGTACTTCTTGGCAAAGAGAAAACGGGAATTTCCTTTTTAAAGTTAGTTGTATGGCTTGTTTTAAACCGTTTTATAAGTTTGACCTTACTTTAATTTGATATTATCTTTACTGGTTTCAATAAACGTGCTACCAAGTTTACCCCCAGACGCTTGTACTAGAGTTAAACTATGTTATAAAAATGATTTGAGTGATCTTGGTCACTATGTAACATCAGGGCACAATACTTTTGACGTAACTGGGTGATTGGTAAACTTGCTTTAATTCAACGAAAATGATTTCAGAAAACAGAAAAATAGCAAAAAAACGAGTCACAAATTTTATTAATTTAATTTTTTAAAATTGCTCTCATAATCAAAAATTCGTGAATTCGTCATAGATATTCTATTTAAGTCTTATTTCTGAATATGTACTTTTAGATTGGAAGGTGTAAAGGAATGAGATTAGAAAAAATCTAGTAGTTAGTAAACTAAGCTTGTTGCTATATCTCCACTACGTTTTAAGTATCCGAAAATTTAGCAGATAAAAATTCAAATATTACAGACATATGCATGAGGCAGAAAATATTTATTGTAAGATTTCACGCAAAATTTTTAGCCATAGCGATAGCTTATTTTTTTCGTTGTATTGTATTCAAAATTTCAGGAAAATATAAATATTTTTAGTAGTCAGTCAAACACTTATTGCAATTAATATAGGCGAAATAAAATTGGACATACCTATATTCCATTGTTACTATTATACTTATCAGATTTTGCATACCATTAAAATTTTGATCATTTTTTAGTATGCTATTTTATCAGGTTTTGCAAGTTATTTGTCATTAAATATTATGTAAAATGACTTATAGTATATGTAGATTTTCTTGATTTTGAAAAATGTGTTGTTATCGGTTTTTGTTTTTCAACGTCTCAGAAATGTGAATAAAATCGATATCTTTATAGACAATTTTATTTGTAATGAAAGAGTCCTTTAGTGGATTTAGGGACTTGACCGAGCAAATAAAAAAGAAGAAAGTCCTAGAGCCTAGAGCGTTAGAAATCGGTTATAGAGATAAATAATAGAGACAAGTAAGCTAACTGCACTTAAATGCACGATATTCTACACAAAATCACTATTTTTTATACATAATTGAAAACACAAAAAAAAGTTTCTTGTTTTATCATAATAATTATTTTCAAATGTGTCCAAAGTTTTTATTCTAAAAGTAACTGAGCATCTTTAACCACATTTTTTATCTTTACAACGTTTTTTTTTAAACACTTTTGTATTCTTTAATGGTGTATAAATAATGTTATTACATTTGCACTGTTGACCTCGTGCTGAAAGCATTATTCTGCGATATCAGTGAACGCTAGAAAATAAAACTACGTTTAAAGAGGAGTCGCGTTCCCATTATCGTAACGGAAACGTATCGTGTCTTTGGCAATGCAGTTTACAGTTTTACAAATCATACCTAAACAGTGACACTACTAAAACATTCATGCAATTAATAATGCGTAGCAAGTAAATAAAAGTAACGAGTTCTGGATAATGCTATTTTTTTGTCACAAACGTGTTGTCTGGTACAAAAGTGATCGAATATCTTTTCATTGAAAATGATATATGTAAATAGAAAAAAACAGTTTATAAATTAATACAAGCTTAAAGGGAAGTTTTATTTTTGTATTCTTCAACATTTTAAGTAAAACAACTATTATTTATACGTAAATTGAATTAACATTAGATAATTTTTGTATTGTAAATGATTTGATTAGGTCGTCAGCCATTACTGTTGATTACAATGAACTAAGCTTAGTTCATGTTACACTGTTGATGAATGGGATTGGCTGATTCAGATTTGATATCAGAAAAATACATAAATTTGGTTATTCATTGAATAATGTTGGATTTTTTCAGGTTTGTTTAATTATTTCTGTAGTTTTTATACCAGAGTTTTACACTGCATACTCAGTTGAAAAAAAAATCTAAATATGGATTTGACTAATTATGACACTAGTCAACACAAATATGGTACGAGAAAACGTGATATCCAATTTTTATTGTGATTAGAACACTAATTGAATCAATATCAATTTCATATATGATTAGCATGGTAGAACTCTTTTAAATTATTCTTATTTTTTGAAATATAATGCCTTCCACGAAGATTAATTATCGACAGTAAACACTATAGAAGTAATCCTTGATAACTATGTCATCTCGACTATGTTCGAATACATTTCAGTCGGTAAATTTGACAATGGCGTTTAGCCAAAATATTTATCAAATAATTCATATAATTCTTGTGAAAATAATTTTTAAGATATTTTTACCTCATTACAATTTTTAAATTGATTAACTTTTCGAGGCTTTGATAAACTTTTCAATAAACAATCAACATTCAAAATGAAGCCATTAGTACCATATATATAATACTCCGATTGTAAATAATAATTATATAATTTAAGTCATCGACTGAGGGTGCTTGATGAAATTTCAATATCAAATTTGAATTATTGAGTTTTCGTACACTTCCATGTATGACAATTTGAGTCCATTCGTGTGTTCGAATGCCTGAAGGTGCCGAAAGGCGAAACCCGGGTCGTTAGTGACAAAATACATGAAAGTGTACAAAATCTCAATAATTCAAAATTAATATTATTCAGTGTTTAGATTTGTTATACCTTTGATGTACTTAGTCAGAAATAAATTTTTTTTTTATTGTTTATGAAATTGAAAAAAAAAACTGGGAATATAAAAAAATCCACATGGATTTTCAATACGATTCACAATAATGAAGTTTTTTATAAAACAATCTCCACTCCAAGTCTAGAGCCTATGAACTCCTAATCTAGGTAACCAACGGAAGTTTTATCTATGCATATTGTTGCTCAGTTGCTCAACCTTTCTTTTTTTTTGAAGAGAGTAGGGATAGAAGGATAGAGCTAGAACATATCTTGTGATTAGTTAATCGCTCTTGCCTACGTCTTGTTTTTAGTATTGGATGGATGGGAGGAAATTTTTGACTTGACAAACTTCCATCTTTTTTTTTTTTTTAATGGTTCATTAATTTTTACTTATAATATCCCTGAGTCATTATTTTATATTATATTAGTAATGTCATTAATAATTTTGTTCAGCTAAATGGACTTTTAATGTAACTATATTTGTGATTTCATGATTAGTATTTAATGATTTGCAAGAGGTCCATAACATTTTAATTGTAGACTCTTTTATTGGATTTATGTATAATTTGTTTGTTAATCAGTATTTTCTTGTCTCAGTTCATGAACCATCAGTCTTATATAACTTCATTTTTACACTCAATTTTATATAAATAAGCCTGTTATGTTTGTATTTTTATCAGTTGATAATGCTCGTGATGAGCGAAACCGGTCCTGATTATTATAAATATGTGGAAGTAGTACAAATGAATTGTGTTTTATTTTTTAAAATATAATGTCTTTCCACCAAGAATTGACAGTTAACACCTTAAAAGTGTAACTTCCATCTCTTTGAAAAGAAATCCCTAAATCGATTAAAAATCAAGATATAAAACTGTCCGGACTGGGTTCCAAGCTAGTGTGATCCGTATCTAAAGCCAACGCCATTGACTACTGCACCGCGGAGCCTTCTGATGAAGTTTTATATTAAAAATTAATATTCAATACTCCTTCCCCATTTTCATATTCATAATATTTTTACCATACTTATTGAAGTTTCAAGTATAAACTTGGAATATTCTTTACTTTGCCGATATTTATAATGTTTAATGCAAGACTCCGGGTCGTAGTTGGTAGCAATCGTAGCATGCCAGCCGATGACTACTCAAATGGAAACTGAGATATTGCCTAAGGCGGATTGAAGTTGTGAAGTACTCCTCGCAACATTTCCAATAGACGAGAAACAAAATTATACACAACCGCAAATTTATTCTTACAATATCACCTAGGTTATAATATTTAATATAACTTTGCGGTTCTAAGTATAATAGTATACCTCTTGTTATTAAAATCATCAGCAATAAGTTTTGCTCAGTTATTTTGTTAATTATGATAATATGTATCGTTATTAGACATTATCGCTTCTGAATCGCAGCATTTAACCACCACACAGTGCTACCAAGATTCTATATCCCATGACCCTTTGCGTACTCCCACACTTCAGCAAACTATAGCTCCACCGAGTACCTTTTATGAATTGTTATCAACGGTCTTCCAAGAAGAAGGAATCCATCCAGTTGGAAGAATAAACCAATTATATATACAGACTGATTATATCTCAAAATATTTAAATTGAGTTTTCTTTTAATAATTTCGTCAAAGAATCAAAATGTATGTGTCAAAAGGTATCGTTATTTTTTTTTTATTTCAGTATTTTCAATAGTAGCTCGTGACTTAATTTTGTTGTTTTTAGATTCAAAATCCTTTTACAGTTATTATTTTTATCATATAATAACAAAACGGTATAATTCCGTGGAAGCTATTTGAAAAATAAATCAACCAACTATGATTTTAGTGGTTTATTATTTATTTCAAAACTGACCAAAACTGTTAGTTCCTAATTTTTCACCGACTTTAAAATACGTAAAGAAACTTTATATATGAAATGTTTCATTACGTACAATCTATCAAAGACCTTTTTAGTATTTCCATCCAGTGATAAAATTTAACCACAAGTAAAAAGCTCATGAAATAAAGCCATGTTTAAATAATTAATTGCGATGCAAAATGAATTAACAGAACGAAATAGAATGATAAAATTAATTGACACATGGCCGTAATTATAATTTATAATTAATGAATGTATTATAAATCAACGAAATATTTATGAGCCGTCATTATTTAAACAGGGGCAATGCGAGATTCTTGTTTAAATTTTAATATATATAAATTTCTTCATTCAATTGTCAAAGCAATCAAATTTATGACACATGCAATAAAAAGCGCACGGAAATAGGAACGAGTCGGGGTTTTAGGGATTTTAAGTCGCATAAAAAATGACAGCAGTGAGGGGGGGTAACCCATTTCATTCGCTTGTTTTAGCGCCATCGCGCACTTTTCAAACTTAATGTTTACATTCAAAACATAGGCAATACAATAAAATAGTACCTACAATAAAAGCAAAAACAGTTTTGACATTTTACAGGAGAAATGGACGCGCGCTTTAAACGTTTGTACCAGAAGTTTAATGGCACTCTTAAATTCGATCCAACATTTTCACTACTAGTTTTTATAGCTACTTTCTATTTTACGATACATAGTTTGTATATTTTATATTAAGAGTTCTTTGATGTGGCTTTTGTCGTGAAAAAATCTTTTTTTTTTCCATGTCCGCTCCTTTTTTCTACGAGAACTGCTTGTTAATCAGTTGCTCAACCTCTCTTTTTTCTAAGAGAGTAGGGATAGAAGGATAGGGCTATGACAGGACTAGTGGTTAGCTAATCGCTCTCGTTACGTCCCGTGAGGATGGGATGGGTGAGAGGGAGGACTCAGACTAAGAACAGAAATCCATAAATCGATTGAATGATCAATCTATGATAACCGTCCTCGCCGGGAATTGAACCCGAGACATCCGTAACCGTAGCCAGCGACGCTACCAACTGCGCCACGGACGCCGACGAAAAAGTCTATATTTATAATATTTATTGAATCATTATATATTTGCTATAACAATAAACTTTAGTAATAAAGTTCCTAATTTTTTTAATTTAATATATCTAACTTTAGGTATAGAATGGTGTTTTAAAATGACGATTATGTTAATCTGGGAAGATGCTTTCAGTTCTATTAAGTTCTTTTGTATGTTTGTCCATTTGTACTGTCGTCGGCCGTATTGTTTCCTGCATTATCATCACTTGAACATATGATAGAAGTCCACCTTTATAATTACGTACACAGAGTTGGCGTCGTCTATATTGGTCATCGCTTAAATTTGATGACCGCTTTGTAAGAGTGTTAATTTTTATAAATATTATGCGGAATTTGTATCTTCTATATTGATTACTCGCCTTATATATTTACATAACTATTCCTCGCACCCATTCGATTCTAAAAACGGGGTAAAGCAAACCACTAGCACTATCATTCTATCCCTGCTCTCTTCGAAAAAGAAAGGTTGAACAACTGAGTAAGTTCTTATAAAAAAAGAGAGATACCTCCATTAGAAGGTCATATGATCTACATTGGGAGCGGTCATAGTAAAAAAAGCAAACTATCGCTGTTCTTGATTAACAAACTTTATGCGGAACTAAATTATTTATTATTTTTTGCCATTTTAAAATCTTTATTATTGCGCTAAACATTTGTTGATTTATAAAAATAATGAAAAGCAAAGTTTGTCGTTGCAAGTTTTTTAAACAATGTTTTAAAACGGGTATTCATAAAGGATCGCCATATTGTCAATGAGCATAGTCAGTTGTCGTATTCAGTTACGATGTCCAGGGGGTAAAATCCTCGTGAAAACAATTTCATAAATTGATTTTTACACATTTAAGGATTTATGTTACAAATCATGGATTCATTGATGATATCATTTTAAAAACTGAGCATAGTAAGAGTTATTTATTAACTACATATTTGTCCTATCCTAGTCCCATTCTTCTGAAAAAAAAGGTTGTGCAACTGAATAAAAAAGTTCTCGTAAAATAAAAACTTCTAATAAGACCATATCCAAGCAGAAATGGCTGAAAAATAATGTTTTACTATCGTTGTTTCATATTAAATTTCACTGAATACATTCAAATACTTAACACCAATACCCTCAATACACATTGTTTCAATTCAAAACGCATTAATCATCATAAAGCTAGCACTTTCCATTCTTACCGTTATAATAACGATCGCTATTTCAGGAAGTATGCTTTTCTGTATATATATTGTTGTATGAAATTTCGGTGAATGTGTATTATTGGAAGCAACCAACCAAGCCCCGGGCAACGTATTTAACTACTGTACACGGTATTTTAATAAAGTTAAACGAACACGTACGGGAACATTAGCGAAAGCAATAGAAGCTCAAGATATAAATAAAAGATATATTTTTAATATTTATGTTTATTTATATTAGAAAGCATATATACAATTACACTCATCCTTTAGTTTGCGCGTTACCAGTTATCCGCAATTTCACTTTGAAAAATAACGTTTATTTAAAAAGTTTTCTAAATCAAATATATTTGGATTTACATATGTACCGAAGCAAGTTGCAAACCTTACGTAAAACAAATTTTTTTTAAAGTATTGAAACTAATGGATTTTTCAAAAAGTGAAGGTAAGCCACCTTCTGCAAAAACTATGCAATAAATTAATCCAGCGTTCGTACAATGAAAAATGTTATAAATATAAGAAGACGTGTTTCATCCGGATCTATTATTAGTTTTGAATGTACCTCACACACAAGAGATCATTTGCAAAAAATATAACTTATCAGTATTAATGCAATAAAACAAAAATATATATTTAAATTAATATCATATGTAGTCGTTGAACGCGATTATTTGTAATCAATTTCTCTATTTCGACTGGACCTTCAGTTTCGATTTACTACATTAACACTGTTTTGTTATTATGAAAAACCAATCTTACACATAATCCAGTGATGATTGTATTTTATACAAATCATTTAAGTTTATTGTTTTTGAAAATACATTGTTTTAATTCGTTCGATTTTTTTGATGTTTATTATTAACGCAAATCATACAGAATAAACTCACATAAAAAAACAATGTGGATATAATCTTTTTTCCTAAAAATAGTTTATCTAAGAACGAATCTTAGAACGGTGTGAGATACGAGTTTTTGCGAGTGTTACATGAATAATTTTCACGACAAAACACGCAATTTTTGTATGCACGCTAAATTGATATATAAATCGATTTTTTTTTATAATACCACCTTCAAAATGTTAAGTTTATTTTCAGATTAAGGTCGTTACTATATTGATGCACAAATTTATCATAAATACACATGATTTAAATAACAGTTTTTAAGAAGTTTGATTATTTTTAAATCCACCCCCACCCAAATGGCTGAAGCACAATATACGTATAATTGATTAATCTTACCAAACAAACACCCATTATCTACTTGCATCATAAAACATCAGTAAGACAGCCTCAACAATTATGTTAAATTGAAGAACTGCTTGTTACCCAGTTGCTCAACCTTTCTTTTTTCGAAGAGAGTAGGGATAGAAGGATAGGGCTAGGGCAGGACTATTGGTTAACTAATCGCTCTCGCTACACCCCGTGAGGATGGGATGGGTGGGATAGAGAACTCAGACTACGAACAGAAATCCATAAATCGATTGAAAGATCAATCTATGAAAACCGTTCGCACCGGGAATCGAACCCTAGACATCCGTCACCGTAGCCAGTGACGCTACCAACTACGCCACGGACGCCGATACTTTATTATTTAAATTAAGATCTTTGTTAAGTATTGAAATAATGTATTCATAATGCCTGGTGCCATCTTTCGTCATTTTAAGTAATCAATCCGTTTTATTTTACATGACTCATTATTACCTATAATAAATATTTTAACAATTGTATAAGGGAAACATGAAAAAGATATTTTTTTAATTGGCAGTTACTTAGTAAAACACGTCTGCATTAGGGTTATAAATTTTGTTGCTTATCAATCTTAGTTCACTTTCAACACTGTTAATTGAAACATAAATAACATTGTTTTTGCTACAGCTTTCGTCAAACAAATAAGTAAAGTTACAACCTGTCTGTATTGATTGCGATTCCAGATGAGTAGTTCGCAATACTCAATACCCGCATCATGAACGTCCACCGCATCGCCAACTAAATAATGAAACACTGCGTAATAATACAAATAACATTACATCCCGAACATCGTAAGTTCGGCTCTCGAAACAAACGAATGAGGGTCTCGATTCCGGGAGAAGCTCTCCGCAGGAATTTCACCTATGCGTAAAACAAATGGCCGGAAATATCCCGAGGATAAAACGCGAGTCAAATTACGGAATGGCTGCCGGTAGGTCTCCGGATGCTTCCGCCTTTTCGTAGCTTCGTGGATTGATCTTGTTCGATTCGATGAAATATTTATTTCGAAATTGCATTTACTTGTTCTCAATTTGAAATTGAATAAATCTTTATTTTACTTTTCAATATGCAGTCGGTCATAAATGAAAAACTAAACCACGACTCTGCAAGGGATTTTTAGTACGGTATTGTCATAGTTTACAACGAAAGTTCATTTTTTAAATCTACGTCATTGTTCTTATATATGTTTAAAAATGACATGGTTTTAATATGTCATGTATATATTGAATTAAGAAAATTTAAATACAATTTAAGTACATACCTACATCGAATTTGATTTTTTATTTCAAATTAGTAGGCATTAATTTGTAGAAGATTCTTACTATTTTAATTACGTTTATGTATACTTCTTCATCAGACAAGAATGATATTTAACACAACCATGGAAAACCACCTTATGTTCGTTGCATGCAAATACCTATGATATTACTTTTTTCAACGATGTATATACAAATATGTATACTTTATATGATTATCTGTCAATTCTTGGCATAATTTTTAAGGCAATTGTTTGATATACCTTAAAATTATTAACACTAAATTTGATATAAAGAGCCGTGTTATGATTTATATTTTATCAGCTTATAATACTAGTGATGAGCGAAATCAGTCCTGATCATAATACAATTTAGAAGTAGTACTGAGAAAACTGTGTTTGATATGAAAAACCTAAATAGTAGTTTCATTGAAGTGGAAATTACGAGGTAGAACTCAAACAAAATTACAAAGTATTTAGTTCCAAAACGTAACACACTTTTTACTTTTATCAGTCAATAATATATCACACCAAGAATATAATTCTTGCGCTGGCGTCATTCCAAAACATCCATCAGTTATATTTATTTCATTATGGAACTAAAAACTTTACTATGTTTACGTAATTAAAAAAAAATGGCGCTTAATTTATTTAGGAAAGGAAAATAAAAACTTCCGGTTTGAAAAAACTCACTTCTTTATTATTGCATAAAACATGTAGTTTTCAAACATTTCATACGCAAATGTCAAAAATTCTTTCAAAACGTTAACATTTGTGCAAACATATCATAAACACAAAACAAATTACAAAAGAAGTAACAAAATACACAGGTTTCTAAAATTATACTGTTTTCTTTTCTGCATATACTTCTTGTTTTTCGTGGTAAAGGCTGCGTTGATAAGGGTTCATCGCTCATTTTATTATTAAAATATACCAAAAGGTGTTCCCGGGGTTCTCCATAGAAATATGAGTTATACGGCGATTCCATACTTACGCCTGCGGTATGCCATCTCCCGCACTCATTAACAAAATATTATTAATATATATTAAATGTCTATTAACTTGGTTCTATACGATACTTAATAAATAATAAATTAGTTACTTAGTGGCTGTTTCTGTATAGCTATTTAATCAGCTAATTATAATAATTGATGTACATCAATATAATAAATATTTGCGGCAAAGATTTCATAAATATAATATTCTTTTTATTAATTCAACGGACACTTTGAGTTTAATACTTAAATGTATTACAAACAAGAAATTTCGTATTTCTAACGTTTTCGTTACATAATTATCGCAAGTATATTTAATGAAAGATATCTAAGATAACTATTATTGAAATCCCTTTCAATAAATACACGAGTCTTTGAAGACGGCAGTTGTTAACGAATGATATATCAGGACTCAATAACTATACAAATTGTATGAAATATTTTTGATTAACATCGTAAATTTAATAACATATCTTGTAGTAACTACTTCACGATTTTATAATTTGACCAGATTTGGGTTTTCTGAGCGATGCTGGACTGTGTAGAATGAGACATAATGTCATAATGCGTAAAGCATTTAAAAGAGTTTGGTGATGGTGAATAGAAATATGATTAAATTAAGAAAAGATCAAAACTAACACTCTTCAATAAAATACAATTAATTCAATTTATCCGGTAAAAATATGCATCGCAAAAATTAAGAGCTCTACAAAATCAAATAAACAATATTCTTGTTTATTGATTGAATTGGCATTAAGTTGTTAGAATATCAATAGCTATTTCTAGCTATTATAGCTATTATAGCTATTTCTGCATTACGCTTGATTCTGACAACAGCGTAATGCTGAAATAGTTTTAAATATAAAAAAGATATAATTTAAGACATCGACTGAGGGTGCTTGATGGAGTTTCAATATCAAATTTGAATTATTAAGATTTTGTACACTTCCATGTATTTTTCACTAACGACCCGAGTTTCGCCTTTCGGCATCTTCAAAAAATATATATATGTATTGATATTCCCATATTATTAAATTCATCTCATGTTCACCTCTCACATCTCAGAACCCACTAAATGTGGAATGATTGTATATTTTATCTTTTCACCGAATTGCATCCTGTCGAAACCCACAATGCTATTTTAATTGTAAAATCACTGGTAATTCTAATATTAGTTGGAAAGCGGCAATTCACCACTCTGTTAATGCGTTTGTTTACACAACAAGGATTAGGGCGATTCTCAAAATTTTAACTTAAGTATCACTGTGGATCCTAGACTTATAATATTTTATCTCGTAAATAATATTTGTCATGTTTGTATTTTGTATATAAACGTTAGACACTGTTTACAGTCTGTTAATTCGAATTCATTCGTGCGCTCGAATGCCTGAAGATGCCGAAAGGCGAAACCCGGGTCGTTAGTGACAAAATACATGGAAGAGTACAAAATCTCAATAATTCAAAAATAAATAGAATTAAATTTTTTAAATATAGGCGGAACACTTGCTACACTTAGTGACATTAACAGTAAATAACACAAATTATTCATTTTAGTGCTGGTAATATTACAATTGCATTGTCAATTCTACCAATATAAGAGAATCAATAAAATGAGATGACTCTTGTGGATCTAAATAAATTGATATTTTTGTTTTTTTTTATTTTGTTGTGGTTTCAACATGGAAGTCAATATATCACATACTGTCTCAATAAATAACAAACTAAACAACTAGTAAGTTGGCAAATTTTCTTTATGCACACATAACAAGCTCGCTGTATTTATTTCTCCACGACATAAAAAATGATAAAGACCGCCAAAATTCTTATATCCGAAAAACATAGTTGTCCAGATAGCTGCCACATAAAACGTCTGCCCTGAAAGGAAAACCTCATACTTTATCACGGAATAAACTATACCGAAGGCCATAAAAAGGGAAAATGCGCAAACACTTGGCAAGTGTATTTTCAGGCTGACAGCGTCAAAGTTTGTTGCGAACATCATGCGCCAGGAAAAACTTTAATAAGGTGATAATCTGGTGCGTGGAAATATTGCTCACAACCAGTGGCGTAAACTTTGGAATACATTTAACATAATTTGGCAAGTTAAAAAGTATTTCGTTTAACCGCCACCTGAACGTTGCACAGTATCGTTGGCATGTTAAATTATATACCAAATATCGCGTATCGGTTTGTTCGGGAGACTGAAGATCAATTCCAATTTTTAGTACCATGCCTAAGAAAACAAGCATCAATGTTTTTATTTTATAATTCTTTGTTGACAATAAAGCATACATATTAAGTATAAGATAAAAAGATAGTAGTGCCATATTATATAAGACGTCGAAAAGCAAAAACCGATAATCCACATTTAATCAAAATCTATTAAAAAACACGGACATATACAATAAATTATTTCACATAACATTTAAAGATACATAATTCGCCAAAACCGATAAAAGCAGGCGAAAAAAATGTTAAATCTTGTCTATATCTCACGGAAATCACACACAGAAACTAGTAAAAAGGCATACTATTTTAATTTTAAAATATAATATGGCGGAATAATAAACTATCGTTAAAACTTCTAATGTAAGCTTGCAACACAAAAACGTTGTTTACTACTAAAATTGTCAAGTGAACATTTCTAGAAACTAAATACGATTTGTTCAACGCTTGCATTCTTTCTGTTGTGCTTTACGGTAGCAAATAATGACACCTGACGAAGACTTTGAGAATAGATGCCTGCGTTGGATACTGGGGATGAGGTGGCTTGACTTTGTGAGGAACTCGGAGATTATAGAACGTATCAAGCGGCACCTTGTTACGTCAATGGTCATAGAGAAACGTTGGAACTGGCTGGATTACGTGCTGCGGATGCTTCCGGAGATCGTCAATCCTGCTTGCATCTTCTTCCGACTTGTAGGATTCCGCCGTCCTTGACGACCGTCGAGTACTATCCACAAGATGTACCCAGTGGAGCTAGGGGATTCTGGCATGTCACGAGAGGAAGTAAAGCAATTCACGGGTGACAGGAAAACATGTAGGTGCCTCGTGATGGTCATATGGTGTACATAAGAAGTGGTCAAATAAGAAGAAGAAAACTAAGCTTGCTTAGTAATTTTGTTCGCAAGCAATCTCAGATTATCCTTAAAATAAATAAAAGCGTCATTAATTTTAAAGAAAGCCTACTTATTATGAAAAAAAAGTTGACGCATATTATATGATTAAGTAGATTCATATAACAAAACTTACGCAATTTATCCAAATCGCAAACGTCGTGCGCTACTGTTTTTTTATTACGCGATGATGGATAGTCAGTACCAGACGGTAATATATCAAAGCGTAAATTGTATGGCAAGGTCAAATAGATAAAAGCTTTAAATCTATATTATAGTTTAAACTTATAATGGATGAATATATAATGTTTTATAACATGACATGAGGAAATAATTATACTAATGATCATAAACATGGAAAAGTAATGTCAGGTAATTAATTATCCATGTTTATAATGTTTTATATACTTTTGTTGATTCCGTAGCCAACTTGTTAGACTTTTGCGATTTTTACCTTTCACATTCACTTTATGCAATCTCAAACTCCATTATAAACGCTATATATAAAAGATTTCAAATATCTGAATGAAAACCGGTTAACCAATTGTTCTTACAAGACTTTTTAGACACGCAACTCGAGGGCTATTTCTACTATATAACACAAAATAAAAAATACAAAATCTGTATGTTTGTATGTCTGTCGGCCACAACAACTCCTCCCAAACGGCGTACACCAGCGACGTGAAATTTTAACACGTCATTTTTGCTGCAATTGCTAGTTCAACTGCGCGTTTACGATGCTGAATAAAAAAATCAACAAACGCCGAGGAAGATTGCCTGGCAACCACTCCATACCAAGTATTTCATGATTATCATCGCCATAGCGTCGTGTATCTTAGTAACTACTTAAAATTTATGGTATGAACGTCGAAAATAATAATTGTTCATATTTGAATAGTAAAATTTGTAAAAAATCAAAAGTTGGACTGAAATTATCCATTATATAAAAATATAAAACTTGAAAGAGTGAAATCATCATTTCATTTCTTTTACAAGAAATGTACTCAAAAAGAAGAGTAAAAGAGTTAAATGAATTAATATAAGTGAAGCCGGGTGAAAAAATACTAGTAAATGATAAAGTATACATACATAAGAATATGGTATCAACAATGTGCATTCTTTGATTTGAAATTACTTAACAATAATTTTAGGAAGAACGAAGTTATCAATATGACATACTGTCACCTTTTAATAGCTGCCCATTACAACCAGATCACGATAAAAATCTGTTTATGTATTATTGCTAGTCACGTTCAAAATGAGAACTGCTTCCTTTGAAACTAGACTTGTCGATCACTGAGGATGCTTTATAAGAAAGGCAACGACGGGCATAATTTGTGTTGCCTTTTGTCGTATCCCAGTGAACATGCTCTTAAGTTACTCAATGTGAAGTCTGTATTTTAACCTTCTCATTTTCATGTTAAAAAAATCCTTCCAAATCTCATACAGTCACATTTTGCACGTATTGCACGCATTTATAAAGCGAATTGATAATTTCAAAAAGTGAAATATGTTTTTTTTATATATACTATATTCGCTCCCTATTCGGAGCATATAGCCATCACGCGGTTCCTCCAAACTTCTCTATCCTCCGCCAGTCTTCTCGCTTCCTCCCAGGTCATCCCAGCGTTCCGTAGCTCCGCCGAATACATCATATGGATGTTCATCAGCGAACTTCGAGGGCGACGGAATCCATCTGGTTGGTAGAAGAGACCCTGGGGCATCCGCAGCACGTGTCCAAACCAGGTCCATCGTCGCTTTTTTTATTTTGGACGTAATAAGAGACTGGTCCGTCTGCTCTCTTACCTCCGAGTTCCTGACAAAATCAAACCACCGTACCCCTAGTATTCGCCGCAAACATCTGTTTTCAAAGCACAGTATACGGTTACCCTGTGCCTTGGTGAGATGCCATAACTCACAACCGTAAAGCAACACCGTCAGAATGCATGCGTTGAATAAGTGGCACTTGGTTCTGACCGAGTACAGCCCTGAGTCCCAGACTTTCCGCATTATTTATGCAGTATTAACTAATTATTATTTTACTTATTTATTTTACATATTTTGTCTGTATAACCTAAAATACATATAAAACTATGCGAAATTATCGAAAGACGCAAGAATCGATATTCTTCATAGCATGAGAACAATTTCGAGACGTGTCTCGGTGCCGTTTGAAACAAAACGGTTGCATACGGTATGTCATGCATCTCGGATTGTCAATATATACTATACTATAATTTTTTATTTTTCGATGGTAAAATTGACGAGGTTTTCAAATTTTGATTAATTATATAAAGAAGAGGTAAACCAGAATGTATTTAAATTTTTAATTATATGTAGAACGATTTTATTTACAAAAAGCAAAATTTTCATTTTTTTGTATGACGTATTTCACAAATAATTTTAAGGTTTAAAGACCGAAGTGATTCATTGTTACACCATGAATACGGAAGGGTTAAAGCAATTCAAACTATGTTGAAGTCGCATGGGACCCTATAAATAAATTATATTAATATCAAAAATAATATATTATCATTTATTGAAATTGTGAATTTCGTTAGCGTTATTGCGCATCAAATTAATGTGCTCCTCGGCTGAAAAAATTCATTTAAATTTAAAGTAAAATACCGTTTACGGTTTCAATATATATTGTATTATGACCTATCGAATGAAAATAAGGTGAATCAGTCTTGACATTTTACAAACACGTTTTGACTGAAGTAGATTAATTTTACAAATGGGTACATTTCCAGTAGAATCACATCTCACAGTTAGTTTAAGTGTAACGAAAAGCATGGTATTATAACATGCTTGGTCCAGTGTGGTGTTTGATCGATCGTAGGCTTAGGCCCGCACATAAAGCATAGTCAAGTGTTCACGGCCTCTTGATCCACCGCCATAAACACGCTAACCCACTCTGCAGCGTGTCCCCAATAAATCTGGACCTCGGGGTCGGGTGGCAGATGGACCCCCGATGTACCACATATGTACAGTTCCGGTCGAGAAAACCACATGAAAAGATATTTCTCTGTGTTCTTTTTCACCAACTCCGTAGCAGAAACAATGTCATATTTTATTCAATAGCTTTAAATAACGAGATATTAGGAGTGACAATGAAACAATCTTTATTTATTGTATGTATTCCAGAATTTTTAGTTTTGCTCAGATGGTCAACATTTTTAACGGCTATTCGAATCTATTTTTACACAGATGAATCACTATGATTATTATGGCAATAATAATTAAAAACATCATATTTCCTTTTTTGGCTTCAATGCCAAAGGTAAATAACTCTGTAAATAGTGTCTGCTTCTAGTTTTGGAAAGGTCAATATTAAATGTCCACTTTTTATTTAACATTTGAGATAATTTTTTTGGTTTTTTGTGATGATTTTTTTCTTCGAACTGGGGGGAAAAATGTGGAAGTAGTACAAATGAATTGTGTTTTATTTTTTTAAATATAATGTCTTTCCACCAAGAATTGACAGTTAACACCTTAAAAGTGATTATGTCAAATGGTTTATGAAAAGAGCTGTGGGGGCAAGATTTTTATCCAATGAGCGTTATTAATTTTATTAAAAGCTTCATTTAAAAAATATATAAACACTGACAGCAATTGTGTAATTTTGACTGACGTTGATTCTCAAATAATTAATCAATATTAAAATAAGCTAAGACATCGACTGAGGGTGCTTGATGGAATTTTAATATCAAATTTGGATTATTGAGATTTTGTACACTTCCATGTATTTATTTGATTAAATATATTGATTAAATACATGGAAGTGTACAAAATCTCAATAATCCAAATTAAAATAAGCTTTATTATATCGATTAAACGACACATTTAAGTTTACTTTTATTTAAAAGTTTGTTAGAATTTTATTTCGTTTCGTTTTTATTTATTCTTTCGAAAGTAAAATTGAATGCATTTTTTGAATAGATAATCCAGCTCTGTTTATTTCGCGAGTTACAGCAAAAGTCCTGTTGGATGCGCCTGAAAACGTAAAAGGGTTGAGTGATTACAAGAGAAAAATACCCCTTCCTCTATTTACGCTGGTAATAAAAACCTTCCAAGTTACAAAATTACGATGACACTTTTATCTAGTACTGGATTGCATTTTCTTGATGTTTTTTTTGTGATAAAGTGTTAGAAGTTGTAACGATTTATTGATATTACTACAATCAAGTAAAACTTTAAGCTTGAAATGTAGTTTATTTCATGCTTAAACAATGTTCAAGTGACGAAACATGAATGAAAAAAACGATGCAACCTTTTTTTAGATTAAATATTTTTTTTATTTTGTAAATGTACATTTATTTTCAATATATTATAGAACAAAGAATGATACAATTGTTAAGCCACCTGTTGTTTCAGCGAGAGAGAATCTTCATTCAATTAGTTATCGGGCGTCTTATTCGTTTGCGTTGCCCACGGGTTAGAAACCTTGTTTATTGATTTTTGTTACTAGTATTTTCTAGTTTAAACTTTCTATCGTTAACGTCTTTTAAAAAGATAGATTGAGGGACTCAATAACAATCAATTCTCGCAACTACAAAGAGGCGTTTCGTTAACAGTCTACATGCGAGTCATTGGGAAGAGATATGGCTAAAAATATCTATGTAAATGACCTATAAATTTTGATTGTTTGTCAATTACAACAGTTTATTGGCGAGGTAAGAAAATAATACTGAATTGTTTCGTTCTTTTTTTAAATTGTGTTAGAAAGTACTAGGTCATTTTTTAAATTTATTTTAAAAATCATGAAAATATCAGAGACTTCTTTAAAGCAAGATTTCTTGTGTTTCATATTTTTACGAGGGAGCATGTAGAAATCCTTGTGCAGCAAACACACCTACAGTGCAAACTTCATCTCAGCAACCAAAGTAGGCAAACGTACTTACAGCAGTTACGTGTGGCGGTCAAGTTATACCAGAAAAACTTCACGACCAAGTGTACCGAGTAAATCTGAAGCGGGAAGCCTCCAAAAACTTCAAATGTAACCAAACTTTTCTAACTTAAATAACGTGTTAGCAACTTTCTTCGTTTCGGAGCTTTTTTAGCTAGCACCCGCAGCGAACTAGTTTCGCTAACGTCTTGAATGTTGGCTATTTTACTTGCCAACTAAGATGGCCTTTTGAGATTTTTTCTAATAATGAATTGTTCCACCAAATCGTGATATCACTGTTGTTTATTTTTCTACAAAATCTCCGGAAAGTAAAAACAACTATTCTTAAACGAACTAGATTATTGATTCACAATTGTTTTCATAAAACCTCTACATTTTTATAATGATCAGGATTGGTTTTGCTCATAGCGAGAATTCTTAATAATGCTTGCCACGAGTGCCACGCTGATCATTATAAAAATGTAAAAGTGGTACAAAAAAACTTGTGCTTTATTTTATAAATATAATGCCTTTCCACCAGTAATTGACAGCTACCTTAAAAGTAATTAATGATTCAATTGGAATTTGCATTACAGATCTCTATTATACTAAAGTAACAATAGCCAAATATTTAGTTTCAATATTGCTAATAGATATCAATCTTATTAAAAGTATGTTACTTATTTCTGGTGCCATCGAATAAGTGCAACTGTAAACGCGTTAGGCTATAATCACCAGCTTAGATGTCAAAATTTGGAATTATTAGTACCTAAAAAATTAGCAGTTTTGTCACCATAAAATAATGATTAATACATTTTTAGTAAAAATTATTAAAAAACTGAACATTTTATTTAAAAATTTATTACTGAAAAAATTGTAAAGAAAAGAAAATATCAAAGTTTCACTTCAGCAATGAAGATATTAACTCTATATTGAATATTTATAGTAGAAGGTTAAACCAGGGTTAGTTGTAAATTAATTGGCTGCAGTCTGCAGTAGAGTAAACGGTAACAGTTGTTTTCAATTACTCTAAGCACTCATGCTTTAGGATGAAAATTTATAAATCGATCGTAAAATCAGTATCTAAACGTGTTCTATTCGAAGATCTGTCGAAATTATCACTATAATTATATTAAACTTAATTCTGCTCAATAAATTCAACCTAAATAAAAATAACACCAATAAACCTTTCACAGAAATACACAACGTAAAATAAATATCGGCTATTTTATGTTTCATTCACCTGAATGCTTTTATCTGGTAACGCGTAAAATATCAAACAGAAGTGATTATTTTCTCTCCTATATAAAATTTCAACATAGCATCCCCATAGAACCTTTTGTTTTAACCGACCCATTTGATTCATTATGATTGACCTCCCCAAACGAAACCAATAATCTGGATCGTTTCTCTTCCGGCAGCCATATTTCATTTTTATATCTCCATTTACAAAAGTACCTTTCTCACCTGAGAAAATAAAGGGACACTCCTTAATGGCTCAATTTCTTATCCTAAGTGTGAAACACACTTCTGAGAGGAATGCTCGTTAGTTTAGTTCATTCACAACTTGTCACGATGAACGTTTGTTTCACTAAGTTTCCGCTATGCCAAAACCGCAAACTGGCGAAGAATTTCAGTGAATTTTGATAGAAATATGAACGAATGGCACCCGTATTTACAAGCGTGTAAACTCAGATAACGTAATTTAATTTTATTTTAAAAAGGTGTTTAAAGAAAAAAATAATGTGGTTTATTAATTACTATTTTTCCGAAAAAACATTTACTTTTGCATTTCGACTTAAGTGGATATTTTTACTGTTATGATGATAACCGTTTATTATTATCATCATGTTGAATTTCACACGTTATTCTCTTGTATTTATTTTAGCTAGTCTACAAGCGGTTCCATATATCTACAAAATTTATTAACGTTATAAGTTTATTGATTATTGTAATAAATATAGCAATTTTTTAATGGATAATTCAAAGGATATTTGCTTCGGTCGCAGATTTCATGATTTCGGATTCCTGTGCGGACAACTTCATAAATTGATTTTTGTGCAAAGGCGTGTGTGTTTGTGATGCCTAAAATTCACCCATCTAACCCATCCGATCCTAAAAACAGATCGTAAATTGAGTGACTGGCTAACCATTAATCCTGCCCTAGCCCTAACCTTGTACCCCTTCTCTCTTTTCAAAAGAGAGATTACGTAACAAACATTTTTCGTAGAAAAAACTTCAGAGATAACTCCATTAAGATGCCATATTCTCCACATTAGGAGTGGACATGGTTAAAAAAATCATTTTTCTTAGTCATTAGAAAATAAATGCATTCATTGTAAAGCTATGAACGCTTTAATGTATTTCTATTTGATGTATGTGTGAAAAACATTGGCAGTTTTCATAATAACCACTTTTAATGTGTTAGTTAACTGTCAATTCTTGGTAGAAAGACTTTATATTTTAAAAAATAAAACCAGTTCAGTCCAACAAAAATCAGTTGATAATGCTCGTGATGAGCGAAACCGGTCCTGATCATTATAAATATGTGGAAGTAGTACAAATGAATTGTGTTTTATTTTTTTAAATATTTCATAATAACGTTGATTATATTATTTTTATTAACATAAAATTTTAGTGTCTAACAAATAAATATGAATTAAACAAACTCTATACATCAATAAAGTAAAATAGAATACTCTTTACTTCTCAAGCACCCCTAAATTGAATTCCCTACATCGTATGCCAAATGGCAATGTTTAAAAAAACACCGCCCTTATGATAATATTTCAAAGGCAGCAAACTAAAATTGTATTAGCTGTGGAATTTTTTTCTTTGAATGGTCGTAATACTCTGTTTAATTAAGTTTATTACTAGTGATTACATAATACTTTCTTTGATATACCACAAACTCTCTTTGTAATAATTGTAGCATTTAAAAAAAGTTCACCAAAAATAACTCTGAGCAGTTAAGTTATATTCATTACTCTATTAATAAAATATTTTTATTTAATAAATAAATGCTTTATAAAAATAACAATAAAAAGTGCACTATGGAAGAGCATTAATAAATAAAAGCAGGTTAGAAAACATGGAATAAATTAACAAGAAATAATGAGTTTTTATCATTTTTTTGAATATCACATATATCCAAATTTCACAGAAAAAAACTTTCAATTTGTATTTTTTTATAAACCATGTCAACTCCCAATATGTAGCAAATGGCCTCCTAATGGAGGTATATTTTTCTATCCGAAATGCTTGTTACTCATTTGCTCAAGCTTTATTTTTAAAAGAAAGTAGGAATAGAAGAATAGGGGTAGGACAGTACTATTGCTTGGCTAATTGTTCTCGCTACGCCCTTTATATAGAATTTTGGATGGGTGGAAGGGAATTTTAAACATCAGAAATATATATACCTTCGAAAAGAAATCCATAAATCGATTGAAAAATTTTCTTATGAAATTTTCAGTAATGAGATTCAAGCCCGTTAGATCCGTATGCTAAAGCTCGACAGGGCTCGTGGTGCAGTGTTCAGGTCATTGTGAATTTGTATGGATACCTATTGTTTATTCATATATTGATATTTATGGTTAGTAAATGAAACAATCAGTAGTATATAGTTAAAATGTCAAAATAAAAATCCACATTAATTATGTATTTGTTTTTACCAGTTGTAAAATGTTTAGTTTTATTTTTGAATAGTGACAATAATGACAATCTTTTTAATCCTTTATCTGCTTAAAAAATAATGATTCACGTCTTGACTTTTTATTTTTAAATTTACTAGGGCTTTAAAACCAGTATCTCACATATCAATGTAACGTTTTTTTGATATACAAGCTGACTTTTCTGTACAGATGGATAAAATGTCATGTCACTTCAGTCAGATATACAAAAATGATTATAATTTCAACCATGCCACACCATCCATAAAACAAAGCAATAAATTCACCGGCTATAATATGATATGACACAGAAACAAATTTGAAATTCCGTGCCTTATATTTGGATCCCTCAGTCAAACACCTTACGCGCTTGACTGTGGAGCTTTAAGCTCGGCAAGTGTGTATGGGTATAAGGCAACGTATATGAAAACACGTGAAGTTCCCAGCCCAAGTAAGAATGTTCGTGATAAAAGAACATCAGACAAAGATTTCCGTACCGAAAGTCACTGGGCGGCCGCGGATACAAAACCTTTGGGGAAATGATCAACGAATTTCAGCCAGAGTGTGTAAATCAAATTAAACTTGGGGTATACAATACTAATATGAGGTAAAGACACGGCCGCCCGGCGATAATAATTATGTTTAATGGTAATTTAAAAATCTCAAATAACACCTTGCGTTTATAATATATTGTACATTTTGAATACAACGCTTTGTTCCCTTGATCGCTTGAAATATGTTTAGGTTATTTATTATTCGTTATTTTCAATTCGTGTTTGGCTTAAAATGAATAGTTTAAAGTTATTAAATAAAAAAGCCGTTAATTAAATTGCTTTAACCTAACCTTAATTTTTTATTACAAAGCAGTTTATGATAAATGCTTGCATTACATACATCATTTAAATATTTGAAAATTTCGCTAGCGTATTATGTTTGTGAATAGAAAATTTTAAAAATATGTTCAGCTCTGAAGACTATCAGAAGCTACAAGTGTTAATTTTTAAAAGACAAAGGTTATCTTTGAAGCTGTTCTTGGGGTTGCACATATTCAATAAGATATATCACAATGTGAACAAAATAGCTTTTTTATAATAACAATTGTCTTCATGATAATAATCTCAATTGACATGTTTTACATTTTTTAAACTCCAATGCGCAGACGGAAGAATTTATAAAAAGGTCCTTAAAAATGCCAACCTCATCATAAACACACAATAAAGATGTGGCGTGATCCTGTTGAAATGTAAATAAGTATGCCGCAAAAATCATTACTGCCTTACTCGGCATGTTTGCCGTGAACCTTTTTTTAACATGAAAAGTGAACATTTATCAAAACGAGACCATTTAATCAAAACGCAAAGCTACTACGAAGTATGATGTCATAATTCAGACGGATTTACCCCCAACTAATTTATGCATGAATAAATAAAGAATCAATTTTGTTGTCATGATGCTGAACGTTTGAGACTACTTAAAGTTTTTTTATTATTATTTATAGCATCGTGTGACTTAAATTGTAAATATTGTGATATAATTTGAAGTCCGGTTTTTAATTACGGGTGCAGTTATAATGGTATTTTATGACACCTTTTATTAAAACGACATCATAGGTAATTTCATAATATTATTATGTTTCATTTGGTTGCCATTGGCGTTGCCGAGCGGTGTATGGTTTTCTTCTTACCTCGTAAACAATTTATTATTCAAGAACGTGATTCTATATACATACATTATTTTCATTATTTAATTTTTAAATAGGTTTGTAGATTTTTTCACTGTGATGTTTATTAACAAATAAAAATAAAATAAATGTCAAATGAGACTTAGGGAAATGACACTATAATGAGTGGTGACGTATCGCTTCCATACTAACTTTATTTTGCAGTCAAGGTCTCGAATCCTCACAAGGAAACATTTATTTTCATTCGATTTATATTCAATATCATGTTGGCTGTGATTGTGTCATCACTTCCCATTGATTCTGAAAACCATGCTGAAAACTATTGCTCCTTTGCAGGTCTCATCCTTTTGTCCTTACTCTAAAGAGAGGTTAATTGAGTAATTTATAATAATTTTTCAACAATCACAGCCTTTAAAATTATCAGGTCATATTGTTATCCCATACAAGATAAACTGTTAAAATAATGTTTTTTTTAAATCGTCAGGACTTTATTAAAACTGATTTTATTGTATCCATATATACTAAATTAGAAGATATGGAACTGCATCATCTTTGCTAATCTTACTTCCTTACATAATTAAGTCAACTTCTTAGAATGGCTTAAGTTGATCAAGTAAATTCCAATCTTCTAGGCGTTTTGATATTTAAGATATCGACATTTACACGACCTTTACTAACATAACGTTGTTTACATAAAAAAGAATAAAAATCCATAAACCAATGCATTCAGTCAAATAAAATGAAAACAGTTCTCTTCAAAATAAATATCATGAAATTACTCTCAAATTCAACAGCTTAGATTTCATAAATGACAAAGAGCTAACTCTTTGTCATTTATGAAATCTCCATAATTTGATCGCTCAAGTACTTAGTATTTAGTTAGGAATCAATTATGAAAAGTATAAACAGAGGGTGCAGATACGCTCGATGTCGCTGTGAAATAATTTGCACCGGCTGTTACTTCCACATGCCCCGAGGGTCATCGCCTATTTAGTTTTGCAAATTTGTTGCGCGAAAACCATTTCGAATAATTCCCAACTGGATGTCCAACGCTCAGCAAACCAAGTGGGATAATTCGCTATTACATGATATCGTTATATAAGCAACACTTATACAAAAACTTGCGTTTTATTTCTATCACAGAAATAATTGTCTAAATTTACCCATTAGTAATTTTGTTAATTTTGTCGTATACTTAACTCAATATGTAGTATTATTAATTTATGAAAATACCAATGAACCCATTTTCACAGTGCTTTTAGTGAACGAAAGATAAGAAAATCGAAAACAACAGAAATTATACAGCTTCGTATGCAATTCTTGCATCATGAATTGATAAATATTCAAATATTTTACAGGTTAATATATTTTTATTGAGTAAAGCAATATCTCTAAAATATTGTTTCTCATATTTGCTGAATAAAAAAAATTATTAATTTGAATTCCTACATTACGAAAAAGAATAAAAGATCAAAAACGACAAAAAACACGTCATTTTTCTACCGTATTTTCATGTTAGAAAATAACATTCAATTTAAATATCTGTCAAAAGTGTCAACGGTTAAGCTTTTATTGTTGCAGACCCTTTAAATACTTTTTTTTATTTTCAAACGTGTCATATTTTATTGACATTTAAGAATCGATTTATATAAAAACACTTCAGTGGTCCAAAGCCGAACAATTTTATCACAAAATCTATAACGTGCTCACTTACAAGTTTTTTTTGTCGTGGAGGTATGTTTGTCTATCTCATCACATGCAATTATTGAAGAAGAAAAGTCACGCCTTTGTCATATTCTAAATGCTTTCTTTGGACCGTCGAGTTTCCACTATACTTCATAGATTTTTTAGAACGACATTTAATATCTGACAGCAAATATAATTAATAAAATAATGTATAGTTAGTACTCAATATACAGACTGACATTAATTTATTATAGAATTATTACACCTAAAAACACATAACTTAAATACCACATTCTAAACAATTACGTTATTTATAATTAACTGTTACAATATTCTGTTGATACGGTTGATTTGTTATTTTTTTTATATCACTGAATTAATAGTTCGTCTTATAATCGATGACATATTACCTCAACTATAAAAATTATCTATCACTAATATCCTTGATGAAATATAAGGTATTTGAAGCCGATTCAAAATGTGACTTTCAAAATTTCAGACTGACAGTTTTTTTCAATACTGATCAAAAAGTGTTTAAAAAAAAATTAAAATAACATTATATGAATTTTAATAAGTCTTAAAATGAATTTGGTTCTATGAGAATTTATTATACGAATTAGTTGATAGTTATTTCGACTTTACGTCAACGTCAAAACTATGTTTAAACCGATATTACTTGACAAATAAACCTTTTCATATTTTTATCGATTCCTGCGAATTCAAACAATATATGAATTCTTTTTATTATCATAATGTTTGAATGTTTGAATAATTGGTGTTTCTTATCATTGTGTAAATACGGTACTTTTTGATATTTTGTTAAATTATTTATTTATTGTAAATTTAAAAAATTGAAATGCATGCCATTACAGCTGACGCCAATGTGTCATGCATTACACAGACATAACAACAGTAACAATAATAACAACAACAATAAGCAATGCATTGATCAGCCGGACGGCTCTTGCAAGTAGTGACTCCGACGCGAAGTACAAGTTTTAAGAATAAAAATTACTTGGTTATAGTTTCGGCCACATAGGTAAAAATTGGGAGCATGTAAGTTAATAGTCATGAGAATTTCCAGATAATAGATCCATATTCAAGCGTACTGAGAACCAAGGAAATGTATAGAGTTCGGAACACAGTTGGGTTTTCGAACGGTTTACTTTGCCCAACTATAAACCCATGAAGTTTGCTAGCACGCGTAGCAATGGAATTAATATGTGAATGAAATGTGAAAGAAGATTCAAAAGTTATACCGAGGTCAACGATTTCAGATAAACGTTGTAAAGTATTATTCCATATCACATAGTTATATTTAATAGGCAATCTTGAGCGAGAGAAAGAAATGCAAAAGCATTTCGAAATGTTGAAGCCAAGCTTGTTTTTTATAGACCAATTTAAAATCGAGTCTATATTATGTTGCAGAATAATACACTCAGGGTCCTTCCTGATAGTTAACAGTTTTAAATCATCAGCAAAGAGGAGATACTTTATTCCACTCATACTGTCACTCATACATTCATATTATATCAAGTAACCAACACTACCTTTATGAATTTGAGATTTTTCATTGTTTTATCTTATATGAAAATAAGAGATGTATAAAGGATTGTCAACTGAAGCTACAAAAATAATATAAGCACTATTCGAAAATTCCGAAACGCAAATTGACGTGCGCTTTAAGCGAATAGAATTGAAGCAAGATTTGCATATGTTTTGTATTTTAGAGTGCATTTGTCATTTAAGTGAGTGTTTGTATTCATATGAGAGAAAAAACATTTTATAAACTGTTTAAATAACAACATCTACAAAGAAAACACAGGTTTACAATAATGCAACTTATTTTTAAATTAATATTGTAATTTAAAAACACTGTTTTCGTCATACAAGATTTTAAGCAAAAACTTGCTTCGGTTACAAAGCTTTTGTTTCAATCTGAATATGATAAAAAATAAATAACTTTATTTTACAATCTATTAAAAGATCTAAAAAAAATTGGATAAAAGTTATTTTTATTATTTAAAGCAATTTTCGATTGAAACTGGAGAATTATTAATAGAGCATCTCATCCGAAATTCTTGAAGGACTAGTACTAAAACAGTCACGCAACCTCTCTTCTGTGAGGATAAGGAAATAAGATAAATAAAGAAAATAACTTAATGTCATAATATTGCACTCTCTACGTCTAGTTATCAGGATTTGATACGAGGTGAGTACACAGGTGTAGAAAAATCACAAATACCTTTGTTTTTGAATACTTATTCATAATTAGATTTAAAAAATTCTTCCTCGTTACCCAGTTTCATACATAACTATTTCTAATGTGTTGTATTTGCCGTTCCTAAGAATGAATAGATTAAGTAAAATAAACATATAAAACAGGAGAAACTCTCACAGTGCAATAAATCGTGTATACAATCAATGGGTCAACCATGCTGCAATAATACAAGAATATCCGTAGCTATATTCGGTTTTGATGTTCTTTTATAATAAAATTTAAAGATGACCTCAGAATATTTATTGAATTCGGTCAGCAAGTTTGTGAAGAAAAGATCAAATCTCAATATTATCAAATATCAACACGGGGACAACAAAATTAACATTCCATGCTTTAACGAAGTCACCCAACCCACCTCCGATATTGCTATTTACCTGGGAAAATATTTTTTTGTAAAAGCTCGCCTTCTCTGTTTCGTCATTAACGATAATGAAAAGCTCTCGTGCGACACCTTGAGACACTTTCGTATACCAAACTTTTGCGAATGTTTGACTATCAAACTGTTGCCCTGTTTACATCGCAAAATTGGGAGATTTTTATCACGATGTAAGAGGCAGAAATTTCGTATTGCTTAATAAAGTCTTTCGTGCTATAAGCCTAATTTTATTTTAGTGGCCTACTTTATATTCACCAGCGTAGTCGGCATCGTCTTTATCATTTGCGATGCCACAGGTTTGTATCTCAGTGTCGACACTGTCACAAATCGCTTTTTGGATTCGAATGCAAATTCATAGATGTCTTTGAACTGTCCTCAGAGATAGCGATTAGCTAATAATTAATCTCGTTCTATCAGGAGCAGAGATTTAAAAAAAACTCTTAATGAATATTTTAGTACAATTTAATGATAATAAGAAGTTGAAAACATTTTCCTATAACTAACATCAACTCTATTTAGTTGCATAAACTGTAAATACTGTTCTTTAACATATATGTTATCAAATTTTAATTATTGAGATTCTGTACACTTTCATGTTTTTTGTCACTAAAGACCCGGGTTTCGCCTTTCGGCATCTTCAGGCATTCGAGCGCACGAATGGACTCGAATTGACAGACGGTAAACAGTGTCTAACGTTTATTATATAAACAACACGTTAGTGACAAAAAACATGGAAGTGTACAAAATCTCAATAATTCAAATTTGATGTTGAAATTCCGTCAAGCACCCTTCGTCGCTGTCTTATTAATATTGCTGGTCCAGCAAGATTGAACTCTACAGTAAATTAGTGTTAAAATATCGTGTTGTTTTTATAAATGTTAGACACTGTTTACTGTCTGTCAATTCTAGTCCATTCGTGGTCTCGAATGCCTGAAGATACCGAAATGCTAAACCCGGGTCATTAGTGACAAAAAACATGAAAGTGTACAAAATCTCAACAATTCAAATTTGATATTGAAATTCTATCAAGCACCCTAAGTCGATGTCTTACTTATATATGTGATCATTTGAGCTGCCCTTAAAGACTCAAAAAACTTTTAAAACAATTGAATTTTTCTTTATTGAATTTAAAATATGTGATTTCACAAATCTTTTAAATTTTTAAAAACACCAAGTAGTATAATAAAGTCCTATCTTTGATTTTCTATGCCACATAAGCATCAAGAAAATATGACAGTAAAACACTATTAGTGTTAGTTTATTACTTTGGAAAAACATGATCATTTTTAATTGTTCTTCATTCATATTTGATGAACTGTGTATGAATTAAACTCTTTTCAAGATTGTTTTGTGCTAAATCTGACTGTTCAATGGCACTGACTAACATATTTGATATTGTTCGAAGATATTTCTTTACCAATTATTGATACTTTTTGTGTGGACGTGAGTGAGGTTTGGTAAACGTTGCTCTTTCAGATTTCATAATTGATGACTAATATGCCATCCCAAAGCTTAAGGTCTTTGTTATTAATTCCATAGTAATTAATAAGTATACCAGTGTAGAAACAGTGTAGTCAAAATTTGTATTATGATAATCGTGTTTATTTCTTTTTATACGTTATGGTTGAATTTTTACCGACTTTTCTTCAAGCGTTTATAAGTTCAATATTTTATTCATAATTTTTTAATACCGGTAAGGTGTCGTTGCTTACAAAAGTAATTTTGTAGTCAAATATACATCTTATTATTCACATCAAATGTTCTCATACAAGAACAATTGATTTAAAATACTTTTAATCTTCTATTCGTATTGCTTTTAAAATAATAAAAAGTATGTATCAATAATTTTAGTAAATCGATAAGAAGGGAATGGAAAATAAAATACATATTTGCATTTAAAAGTAAGAAATTTTAGTTTAATTATATAGACTGACAATCAACAAAAGATATTGAAGAGCTATCCACTTGCAGCCATTCATTAGATTAAACTAAATTACATTTCAGTCATTATAAGCATACACAAAAAAATATACTATACATCTGATAGTAAGATTGATGGGAAATCTCGCAATCAAGACATTTTCAGTACCAACATATTATAACGTTTTGGGTTTATAATATTATATATTCATCATATGTATAATAATTTGTACCATAGTTTTCCCGAATACATAAACTTTATACAAATATTTTCAAGAGGCCACAAACTATGATACATTAGAAGGCAAGTATCGGTGAGATCCAAACCAGATGCGTGTACAACATAAGACCAACGAACGCCAACGGCTTAGGGGAGAACTAGCTGTTATTTTATTCATTAAAAAGGGGATGCTCTTTTTATCCGGGACATTGGCATTCCAATGGAAAAAAAACACCACGGCTAGTTGTATTAAAAAACTTAGCTGAGTCGGTTGGCGCTATGGGTGTTAACGCTTGTTTTTTTAGTCTGAAAATTTTCCATCTTTTTTCGACTTACAGCTTTTTTTATAATTTTGGCAGTGATGCAGAATTTAATAATGATGTTTGATGAAATTTTACGAAACTTAATAATCTATAAAAACACAAAATATGTATCAGCATCATCATTATTACTTTAAAACATTACTTTAAACTATTTTTAATACTTTTACATTATAAAGATACCAAATTGTGTTCAATATGTTTTAGGCTTTTTGTATAAATATAACTACAATATGCTTAATCTATTGGAAAAAAAACGACGAAAATTGATCTTTCTCAATTGCAAAATTCTTAATTAACTCCAATAAAGAAAAATAATATGTATAATTTCAGAAATATTTATTCAAAGTATTATTTTCATTATTACACATAAATTTGTTTATGTTGTGTTAATAATCATCAGGTCAAATACGTTGATTTCAGTAACGGATGTCTCAGGTTCAAATCCCGATATGAACAGCTTCATTAATTTATTTTTCAATCCAATTTGAGTTATTGAATGTCTTAAATTATATTTTTCACTCGTTTTATGGACTTCTTTTTGAGGGCATGGATGTTTGTGTTGTCTAAAATTGCACCCCTCCACCCATCCAATCTTGAAAACTGTGTATTTATTGAATAGGCATTTACTTGGTAGATCTCCATTATAACAGGATAAAATAACAAAGCATTGAACTAAAAACTGTGCTTAACGAGAGCGATTTACTGACTACTAGTCTCCTATTTTAGTCTTATCTTTCTGTCCCTACTCTCTTCGACAAAAAATTTGGTGCAAAATGGTTCCATAATATTGGCGTGCGGTGAACTTATCACTATCTCTATCGCACAACCTAATTTGGGTATGATCAAGAAGGATGCAAGAGCATGCGCCGTATGTCCGCCGCATCTCGCTTTCACCTTCAGTTTTCATGTGATTGAGTGAGAAAGAGATAATGTCACCGCACGCGCCCGCTCCATAACTTATCCTGACATACCTCTATTAGAATGCCATATGCACCACATTTAGAACGGACATGACTTTAGATAAAAAAGGTATCTTTTGGTATTGTCGTGATCCCATTTTGAATTGATACAATATTTCTTTAGTGTGCCCATAATCGGCAATAAAAATTGTGTTTGTTAAAAAAAATATAGTTATGCTTCACGTATCCTTAGATCACCAACGTAAGTTGTTAGTTGACATATTACTACAACACTTCGTCAATTTCGGTAAAAAAGTCAGTAATACCGATAAGTCTCTTTCTGAAAGAATCTTTCATTTTAATTTGTGTATCAATTTTTCTGACAATACAATCTTTTAATTTCAATTCAATTTAACAATATTGAATTATAGAAAGTTTCTGTTGAGCATTTAACATTTGTTTTATTTCAATACTTAGTGGTTTAGTATAAATGAAAGTGATATTTAATCATAATACTTACACGCTTCGATTGAGTAGCTGACTAACGCGATTCAAAACGAAACGTAATGGCACGGTGGTTAAGTATCGCGGACGGAGAATTTAAAACTTTAAAGTAAGGACTTATCCAAGAATAATAATATCCGAAGACTTATCCGATTCCATCGCAAATTAAAATATAATAAAAAGGGGACGTCAAAGCTCTGAGTGATCTGCCTACATTTACGAGGGATGAATTAATAAAGGCGAGTCAAGGAGCATTTTTATCATTTAATATCCCTACTAATTGCGTCGATTGAAATATTCATTAATTTATTGAGGAGACGTTTATTTTAAATTCTCCAGTTGAAAATTAAAAGCTATTTGATGTATTATACTAAAAAATTTAATATTTTTGACTTAATGTTGTAAATAGATAATATACAGATTCTAAAATTTTTAATGGTATAATTTTAGATTATTATGAAAAACTAATAATACATATTTTCAAATGTTCCACAACTTCATTCGTGATCTTAACTTAAGTGCTCTTTTACATTTTTATTCACTCTTGTTCAGTTAATGATAATGGAAAATTCTTGATACACATCAGGACAAAAAATCCAAATTATTTAGATTTAATTTAAAATATCAACTGAGGGTGTATAATGGAATTTCAATATCAAATTTGAATTGTTGAAATTTTGTATATTTCCATGTAATATAAGAGTTTGAATTCGTATTAACGAAAATGGTGGCGATGACTTCAACATCGTTGAGAAACCGTAAGCTAGATATGAATTTGAACCCAGACCGAATATCACAAAAGATTTATTAACTAAGTATCAATATCCGCATAAACACTGTGAACTGTGACTAATATTGTTTTTTACTACTATCAGTCCACATAAACCTTATACCTCGTCAAATGTGAATAATTCACTTTTTATTTATAAGTGCTACTTTCCACAACCATGCTTATTGAATACTATAATGAATTTACAAATTATAAATTTTATAAATGTTGCTCCAGAATACTGTATTTCTTAAGTGTTTATTTGTAATTCCGTTATACTCTAAGGCAAAAACCCATACAACTTTCATAATTCAATCAGTTCCTTTCGCAGACGAGATTTTGTGTACACTCAGACTTGGATTTACTTCTCTTGCTGAATAATGAAAAACCGTTTTCAATGTTTAGTGAAATATGTATCATCGCTCCGCGTTACATTTCACGTTGAGATGGATGCATATGAACGTGTACGAGATGGTTTTCATTTAAATTTTTCCTAAAATATTAACGTGGAAAACTACAGAGCTTAAATTTATTATGAAGAAGCAAATGGTACAAAATTGAAACGAACTGTATAATATAATTCTAATAATTTCCTAGTATATCAGTATACCTTCAACTATCTGAAGTTAATGAAGATCATGTTTGACTGGATATCCAATAAATTGATAATTTAATGGAAATAAAAAGTGTTTAGTTATTATATTGGATTATCAAATTAGAATTGTAGTCGTACTATAGGG
Source organism: Himalopsyche phryganea (assembly GCA_022494535.1). Taxonomy (NCBI): domain Eukaryota; kingdom Metazoa; phylum Arthropoda; class Insecta; order Trichoptera; family Rhyacophilidae; genus Himalopsyche; species Himalopsyche phryganea. The sequence continues at coordinate 1,553,491 of JAGVSL010000043.1, read as the reverse complement.
TTCGAATGCCTTAAGACAACAAGTGTTTTTGATGTTTTCATTATTCTTAGAAATATTTTTAAAATACGCGAAGAAATAGTTGAAATATCGACCTCAAATATTCCATACAATTATTTATGCCAAAGAATTTTTTTAGCCGGAAAATCGTGTTATATTAAGTTATCTCAAGTAAGTATTTATTTTAATTAAATTTAACTAAAATTTTCATAAATTGTTCAAAGACATGAATATACGATGAATTATTCGTTAAATATTTCGCAATTCGATTTTCATTTAAAAAGTTTTATTATTTCTAAATAGTTCTTGAAAATATATGTTTTTCATTTTTGCATACTTGTAGGAAAATATGCTTTTGTTATGATGAATTTAACTTTGACGTTAAAACATTTAAAATAGATAAATAAATCAACATCGATATTTTCCAAGTAACTAAAGAAACTATGAAAAATAAATATTTTTGTAAATATATTGCAAAACTGTTGAAATGTATTATTATGAAATAGTTTATAAGGGGATGAAAAATTATGAAAAAAAAGAAACCCTTAAGGCATATTATCATAATAAAATGCTAAGTTGACGTCGTTGAAAGTTTTTTAAAAAGCACGCTGGCAATTCTCAGGTGACGTATGAATGAATTAATATAAAACTTTCTGAGAAACAAGTATCAAGACAATGCAGCTTTTTCAGCACATCGCTTCCTGGGTAGGTTCAACCAACTTTATTTTCGTTCGAGGTACGCTACATTTGCGGGCAAAGCTACGAAAAACACTCACCGCTACCTACTTCGAAAGCTCCGAAGAGCGTAAGTATAAAAGAAAAGTAACACAAGAAGTTAGTATGTAAATCCCTAATAATCTTGATAGATTTTCAGCTTATTTTGCAACATGTTTGTGAATTTCATCCATACCTCTAAACTCTCACATATCGTAGGTATATATTTAAGATTCTATCATTAAGCTGTTTATTTATTTATAAATAACATATGAAATATTGCAAAACACATTATTGATGATATGTATTATATATTTCTTTGTACGTAATCAAAAAATAATTTAGATTTAAAAACCATTTTTTTAGCCATATCCGCTCTCCACTCGGAGCATATGACCACCACACGATTTCTTTAATATTTTGTGTATTTTGCCAGACTTCTTCATCAGTCATCTTCGGAACTCAGTTCGAGTCCATCCGTGTGCTCGAATGCCTGAAGATGCCGGATGGCGAAACCCGGGTCGTTAGTGACAAAATACATGGAAGTGTACAAAATCTCAATAATCCAAATTTTATACTGAAATTCCATCAAGCACCCTCAGTCGATGTCTTAAATTATAAAAATATAATATGTTATTTAAAGAAAACTATGAGGGCACAATATCCACGATTTAAAAATCAAAAATTGAAGTATTTGTTTGAATAATCGCGTCATACACAGTTATGTAACACTCACATCAAATAATGATATATCACAACAAAAAGAAAAACTACTCGGAAGGTAGTCCCATGGGATAATAACAGTGAAAACAACACTTGAAGATTATAGCATTTAGCGTAGAGGCGTAGAAGGATGAACTTCGTAGACTAAATAGTATGGTATTATGAAATTGTACACGATTTGTCGTCATAAAGGTAAAACGCTTTACTTGTATTACAAAACAAATAAACGCGGCTGTCGTTACATGAAAAATAGGTGTAATGAATAAATTATCTCAACTATCTTTATATTAATTATATCATCAGCATATTGGTTGAGATATTTTTACTCAAATTTTGTTAATTTAGTATCTATAAAAATGTACTTATATATTTTTTTGATTTCGGTAAGAAGTATATACATAAGTTAAAATTAAAGTATGTACATTAGCTTTAATTTCAATAGATTATGCTTTCACCTCTTGCATCGTTACTCCACTTGTTAATTAATTTTAGTCAACAGATGTTGGATGCCCCGAATATCTCAATCCACGACTACAAATTTCGATCCTACAATTTCGATTATGGTATACATTTTATTCGTTAATATATTCGACAAAAAACATTTACAGAAGCGCCGTAGTTTAAATTATTTTGATCTATAGACACGAATTATTGTAACCAAACAATAGTTATTTATCGATTGTTGTAGCCAATGAAATAAACTGTGTATCCATTATTGAATCGATATTTGAGTCTTCAGCTAATGACGTATTCTAAATTTTGAATAAAAAGCAGTCACCACATGTCATGTGAGAAAAATTGTAATCATAATAATTAATAAATCATTCACATTAGAAATTCCGATTTCCAGATAACAAAATGCTTAATGTCTTCATAATGTGTGTCGAAATTGAACATTTTATACACTTTATTGCTACAATGTAATATCACCGGATTAGGGCTCAAAAATCCTTAAATAAAAATTTATATAGAAAGCGCAAATAAGTTTACTTTTATTATGAGTTTTAATAGTAAAAACCTCAAAACCGACGTCATTTATTTTGATTTTGATTGTTAATAAAATGAATTGAACTTTAGTATTTTATTTTCAATAATAATTGATAAATAATGTATGCATTAGAAGGAATTTGGCACGAATAATATCAATATATATATTTATATTGTAAGAACTTAAGGACAACGGTGCGTAAAATTTGTCTACCAGATAAAAAATTTAAGAATATAGTTAAAGTTGAAGTGATAATATCACTTAAATAAAACAATTAATGTATAAGTTCCAAAAAAAACTGTACATCTCAAGTTCAATAAAACTATCAATTCATTATGTTTTAATATTCATAATATATATATATACTAGCTAAGACGAATATTCCGCCGACGTTTGCATTACTTTAATTTAATGTAACAAGCAGCCGGCTGACCAGCGCATAAAGGACTACCTGTAGTTTTGCATTTTTTATATTCATATTTTTTCCGAGAGATTTTCTTTTTGTCTTTTTCCGGTATCGTTCGTGTCTGCCTGGCCCTCGCAATGTCAGCAGAAATAGCGCTGCGTTCGGTTTGAACATAACGAGCCGAAAACATCTGAACTGTACCTTCCCATTCCTCGCCATAATTATATCAGACTCTTTATATTGCACCCTCCTCATAGACAAAAAATGTTACCGACTCATTTCTCTGAATATACTGTATACACCGGAACAACTAAAATAAAACAATATTCCCGTCTGTATAATTATTTTCAATATTATGCTTACTCATTATCAATAATATTTGTTTTAATTTCCTTTCATTTCTACACGATTCTTACTTACAATACACCATAATTAAATATCGAAAAAAAAATAGTGCTGAATTAATTTATTAATAAAACTTATTTATTTCAACTGCATTATCCCCTGCTAACTTGCGTAGTAAATACGATCGAGATTTTAGATGGATTCATCGGTAACTTTGATAAAATTCATTTATTATATAAAATTAAAATTAATAACTTTTTATTCCATTAATTACATCATATTTAGTAAAACAGTCAGTGAAATAACAAGGTTATAAGTTTTATTTTTTATTAAATACAATCGAATACAAAATCAGTTTTAATTATTATAATACTTAGTGGACTATTCGAAAACAAGCAAGGCTTTCATTATAAGATTCGTAGTTCAGGGTTCTAAATGGGAGGAATATATTATACTATATAACGAAAGTATTTATAAATGTATGGACCAGTATCTATAACCTAATAATAATATCTCCGTTTAGTGATCAAATAATGTATGGTTTATGGCCTGATCCAAGGGAATTATTGCTAATGTCGTTTTTAAAATATGAGTGTGGATACTTCAATTTATTATTCAAAAACAAATCTGTTAAAAGATTTTTTTTAACTACGCGGTATTGTGTTTTAGACTTAATATATAAGAAATTGTAATCCATAGAAATTTTGTACATAAATCTAGAACTTAGTTGAACAATATTGATGGTAAAAATCCGCCATAATATCGTTAAAAAATAGCAGCGTTTTTGTAACTTTAATTTTACTAATATCATGATATCAAAGTTCCTACCAACTTTGTATATGCATAACTAGATGCTATTTTATAATAAAAAATATATTTTATATAATGCACCAGATTGCAATTTTATTTTGCTAACCATTACACACAGTCACAAACCTTTATTCGTTTTATTTTATATTGTTTCACCTTTTCTAAAGTGATTCGTCAACGATAAATAAATTTGTGCAAAACGGCAAGAAAAATCAAAGCTAAAACGTTCTTGAGTTCTAACGACAAAATTTTTATTGACAGTTTCAAGTAACTTGGACAAAGAGACAAATGAAAAGTTCCGATTTTGCCAAGAAAGTTTTCTGCTGAGCCAAAGCGTTTATATTGAATCAAAGTTTCTTAATAATGACAATGATGGAATCTTCGAATGTCTTTGACATTTAAGTATGAAAAATAGGATTAAATTCTTTCGAGTAGGTCCTAGTAACTAGATTGTACTTCTAAATAATGACAATAAGACAAGAAATATTTTGAAATAAGTTTACTTTGTCCATGATAATAACCATACGGATCTTTTTTTATATATGAAAAGCTATAATAGAAGCTGTTTCCGGAGTTAGTAAGTACAATATATAAATAAATAAATGGTTGAAATGGATATTCGTTACTCAACGCATTATTTAATGTTATATTATCTCAATTCAAAACAATTCTGGTTTATTTTGGTGAGAATTTCTTAAAGTTATTTAATTTTAATATCTCGCATAGCCGGATACCGTATTTTAGACTTTTAGAAAATAAACTTTTGAATACTTTATAAGCTATATTAAAATATATCTCTTACGAGGATTTTGCGAGGATGCAATATGACTGAGCTCCATGAAATAAAGATAATCCTGGACAAGGCAACAAGCTCACTCTAATCCCGCAAAATGAAACTGAAAAGGGTTTAAGCCAGGAGCGGTCTACTTTAAACATATGATTGAAATCTGATAAAATTAATATACATAGCTTGATACTTCTTGCTCACATTTATTTTAAGTACTGAAAACTTTATTTAGTATCAATAATCACTTTTAATGTGTTAACTGACAATTCTTGGTGGAAAGACATTATATTTTAAAAAATAAAATAAGAAAACTAAAAAACTTGCTTTATTAAATGTTAGCTCTGGCTTGATTGTTGACGAACCCGTTATCAAAAAACGGTGGGTCAAATTAAGTTTCTTCGGTAGAATCTCAGAGATTATTTCTAGAAAAATAGATAAAAAACTTTATAATGTCACCTTTTATAATACTCAAAACTTAAGTAGGATGTTAGTAAATACTAAAGATAAAGTTAATATTTTGAATCAAAGTGGTATTTACCTATTTGTCGGCGTTCGTGGCGCAGTTGGTTTCGTCGCTGGCTACGGTTACGGATGTCTCGGGTTCAATTCCCGGTGCGGACGGTTTTCATAGATTGATCTTTCAATCGATTTATGGATTTCTGTTCGTAGTTTGAGTCCTCCCTCCCACCAATCCCATCCTCGCGGGACGTAACGAGAGCGATTAGCTAACCACTAGTCCTGTCATAGCCCTATCCTTCTATCCCTACTCTCTTCGAAAAAGAAAAGAGAGGTTGAGCAACTGAGTGACAAGCAGTTCTCATAGAAAAAATTCTGTCAAGATACCTCCATTAGGAGACCATATGCTCCACATTGGGAGCGGACATGGAAAAAAAATTATCTAGTATATTGTAATTCCTGCGAAGCTAGATATATCGGCCAAACAGGAAGGTCCTTTAATATTAGAATCAAGGAACATCTAGCTTGTGTTAAAAAGGGAAATGATTTGTTTACATTTGGTAACCATTTGTCTCTAAATAAACATACGTTTGACATAACAGAAAATTTCAAAATCCTGCACTTAAATAACAAATCTTTGAAATTAGATAAACAAGAGATTTTAGAAATAAATAGATATAAATTTTTGCCCAATTCAAATTTATTGAATGAGTAAACCGTCTTTGTATCTTCTCCTTTGTTATGTCCGATTCATTAATTTGTATTATACCTGTAAGCTGTAAGGCTATTTTTAACTTGTAAGAATTGATTCTGTCTCTGTAATTTTTGTTTTTCAGATATTAAAAATTTAATCGATACTCATAGCTGCTCTGCTTTCTCCATTTAAGATGTTTATTGTTAATATTAATTACATACTTAATATTTGATTGTTTTTAAATGGTTCACTAATTTTTTCTTATTGCATTATTAATGTCAATAAAAATGTTTGCTCAGCTAAATGGACTTTTAATGTAGCTATATTTGTGATTTCAGATTAGTATTTATTGATTCGTAAGAGGTCCATAGCATTTTAATTGTAGACTCTTTTATTTGATTTATGTATAATTTGTTTGCTAATCAGTATTTTCTTGTCTTAGTTCAAGAACCATCATTTTTATATACCTTCATTTTTACACTCAATTTTATATAAATAAGCCTGTTATGTTTGTATTTTTATCAGTTGATGATGCTCGTGATGAGCGAAACCGGTCCTGATCATTATAAATATGTGGAAGTAGTACAAATGAATTGTGTTTTTTTATTTTATCATCAATGTTAAAAATATAATATTTTACCTGTATCGTTGAATTGACAATACTATTTGTTTGATACCATTGTGATTTTGTTTGTAAATACTTACCTTACAATAAAAAATGACTTAAGTTTCTAAACATAATTTTATATAGCCTACGGAAAATTTTTTGAGTAAGAGTTATTTTGTACTTCATAATCGTATGTAATAAATATACAAGGGCGACAGCTACAGCTTTGGTAAACTAACTATTAATCTGAAACTATATGTAGTTTTGACTTTTTTGCTATCACAAAAATACGCACACAAATAATACATTCATTAATATTGATTACAGCTATAGCCAATCAATATAGGTTTTTTTGCAGGGTACTTCCAAAGTTATATATCTTTGGTTTTATTTTAAGTTTTCTCAATATTCTTAAATATCTGTCAAAAAGGTCAGACAAAATGGTAAAGCCATGATCAGACGACCAAGAAGTAATAAACATTGAATCGGTAATAAAATTTAGAAGGAATACTGCCAACCGTGGTCGCGTGGGGTGGGTCGATAAGAGCGGAAGGGTGCTAAAACATCTGGCAGTTCGGACTCGTAAAACTATGGGTATTATTACCCTCTTGCTAGACGTTGACAATCGCCATGATATTTATATTCTGTTCCGGTACTGTGGAACTTAACGCGCCCAGAGAAATCTAATACATTTGCCATAATATCATATTTTGCTACATATCTTATCGTATTAACAAATTGTTTTATGTACAATTAAATGAATATAAAAGAGGGTATACATTGAATTATTATGTACCTGTAATACCATATAATAATAATGTCAAAAATAGCAAATTTATTCACTGAATTAATGTTCAGTCAGTGTTTCCAATAGTAATAATAGTTTTTTTTTTCAATATGTGGAAGTTGTACATGTGGAAGTTTTAAAAATATGTGGAAGTAGTACAAATGAATTGTGTTTTATTTTTTAAAATATAATGTCTTTCCACCAAGAATTGACAGTTAACACCTTAAAAGTGAGTAACAATAGTAATTTATTATATAAATGTTTAGACACTGTTTACTGTCTGTCAGTTCGAGTTCATTCGTGCGCTCGAATGCCTGAAGATGCCAAAAGGCGAAACCCGGGTCGTTAGTGACAAAATACATGAAAGTGTACAAAATCTCAATAATGCAAATGAGTAATTTATTAGTTTATTTATTCTAAATTGTGACGCAAAATACACAGCATTACCTACCTAAAACTGTAGAATTTTTTTACCATGACGCTCCCGATCTGGAGAATATTATGGACTCCTAATAGAAGTATCTTAGCAGAAGTTTTTGACGAACACACATGTTTGTTTTTCAGTTGCTCAACCTCTCTTTATCAATAAGAGCAGGAATAGAGTAAGGATAGGGCTAGTACAAAACTAAAATTAGCGAATCGCTCTCGCTACTTCCCGTTTTGGGGATTGGATGGATGGGAGGGAATTATTTAACATCACAATGCTTACGAACATAAATCCATACATCGATTTAAAGATCAATTTATGAAACTGTTTGTACCGGCACCAAGACATCTGTAACCGAAGCCAACGACGTTCACCACTGCACCATGGACTCGACAGTACACTGACGCCAATAAACTATGCATTCGGTAAATATAATTTAGACATTTTAACCAACAAATCAAACAAATAATCGAAGTGATAATCAATCAATATATATAATATTATTTTAATACTAAATACAAATGAAGGACTTAAAGATAAATGCCACCAAGTTCAATTTAGTTTTATTAAATTAACGTAAATGCAACGTAGACGTAAATTCATTGCTAAAAAAACGTTTATTTATTCAAAACTTACAACACTATTGATATTATCGACTCAATGTTACCAACATATATTTGATGTTAAGGATATTCAACCTGCGTTTCAAACAATAAACAACCCTTATTTTCTATTCCTGACTAGAGTAAGTGCAATTGAATTTATTACTCTAAAATTCTCTGGAAACGTTCTGCATTTTCCATATTGTTTATATGTACTTTGAGTTTCACGACCATAAAGGATTTGAATAACATTTTTCATGCTGTAAAAGTGAGTTCTTAGTTTAATAGAATGTATTCACTGTTTCGTAAAGAACAAAGAATGTTTTAAAATAGTTTGTATTTCATATAATCTATCTTGTGATTACAGAATAAAAACCATCTAATATGGAATTTATTAAAATATGTAGCTATTTAATAGCAAATTTTTTAATGTTTAAATTGAAACTTCTTGCTTGAACTTATTAGGTATTGAAAGGAAATATATATCAATATTTGAAAAAAAACATGAATAGTTCTAAATGTTTATAGCCAGTAAGAAAAGCTTGGAAATCAGTTTTATCTTGTAAAATTATAACAGCTCTTGCTGAAACATAATTGAAGAGTTTACATGAGCATTTATTGTTACCACTCAGAACTCGGAAGATACTAGATATGTCTGTTATTTAACCCTTTGTTTTTTTATTTCAAATGTAAAAGTAGCAAAGAATGTATGTAAAGCTTGCAAAATAGCTACTTTAGATACTATCGCTAACAATACTGTTTCCTAAATGGTTTTTCCAAACATTTCAACCGCAGAACTTAACCTCCCATTCAATTTAAGTAGTACAACGCCTCTATCGAAAATCTCGCCGGTGAATTGTAAATAAAAAATATAAAATAACGAACGTCGTGCTATCTGGCGACGAACCCTTTTTATTCGCCGCAAGCCACTTTTTGCGAGCGAGATCATATGCAGATGCGGGCGATTTCGCTAGCAACTTCAACTATCATTTGTCATGTCGAAAGCATTTCGTAGGATAATGCGATGAGTGCAAGGAAATGTCACAGACAGTCTACTCTGCGGAGGCTGGTTGGCTTTACGCTACTTTTTACAATAAATCTAATGCACACTACTTCTACAAATGATCAAACAGAAAACTCGTGTGATTGTATGCCAGAAGAAAGATAGTCTTCAAATTTTACCAAGATACTTTCAATGGATTTTTTAGTGTAAACTCATTCTCAGTATAAATCAAAAATTCATTCATTTTTATTCGACTTGTCGTTTAGATTCTTCACTCATGTGTCACTCTTTTAGATGCATCTTCAAACTAAATGTGCTAAAGTATCATTGGACGCATCTTGTTCTCTCGCATGCATGTTAACAATATCTAATTAAAGAGTTGAAATCAAAACAAAAAAAGCATACTTATATACCATACCTTACTAGAAATGGAATAAAATATTATAATAATCACTCTCAACATTTATTTTCCAGCTAACTAACAACAGATTTACGTTTAATATCGACTGTGGAAAGGAAAAAAGACGTTACCCACACACAAAAAATATTCCGTATAGCTCAAGTGTTTTAAGTTGTATACACTGTGACTATCAAAAAAAAAAATGAGGAAGAAAAAATCGGAGGAATAAGTTCTTTTGCTTTTCTATAGTCGACATATTATATATTTGTACATAAATATAGTGTATTAGTACGTTTTGTGTGAGCTATACACAATATTTTTGTTGTGGTTTACGTTCTTTTTCCTTTCCACAGTCGATATGAAGCCATTAGTTTAAACGGTTTTTGTTTGTTTCGTAGAGAAAGAAGTTATATCTATTGAATTAGTGAACCTTGCGTATTATGACGACATTTTTTCGTATTTTAGCAAAATATGATAAAAATCCGTCGGTGATATACTTATTCATTTTAATAGGAATTGAAATTAATTTACGGGATTTCAAAATTGGCCTTATTATTGAATCATAAATATTAATATTTTTGTCAATTTAAATTACTAAAAGTTTGAGCATTATAGAGAGGGGAGAAACATCCCTCTCAACATATGAAGATAAATAACTCTAAAATTGTATGAAAACCATTTAAGCGGGGTTCGAAACTATTCTATTTATATTCAAAACATTTAAGGATGTGATTGGTTTTTTCCACTACCACCCGTTATGGATGTACAGCCAATGTCTCATGGCAGCCTTCCACAACTATATCGATTAAAAAATGTGTCTCACGTTCATGACCTGAGCAGAGCAGAGAAAAAAAATAAGGTGTGACTAGCTCAGCCACTTAATCAAGTTTAAATTAATTATAATGTGTATAATCCGTATACTGAAAGCCCGCCATTTTACACGAGTTTATTGACTCTTTTTGTGGCAATCCCCAAATAACAATTTTTTAAATGCCGTGAAGTTAGACTTGGTTACAATCAAGTCAGAGTTACCTATTGGACCCGTTTGAGGATGGATCGCAGCCAACGGTTCTGCTCGTAGATAATTCATCTCAAGACGTGATTAACGTCCTGTTCGGCAAGCCCACAAGTACAATTATTCAATATGAGAAATTAAAAATACTGTAAATAAAGATAAAAATACAATTAATAAATTTAAAAATGTATTAATAATTAAAGTATCACAATAAATAAACTATAACTATTTATATAAACCGGAAATACAATTATATTTGATACTGTTTGAAAAGATAACTTTACACTGTACTTGTATATCTATCTTATCGTTCGAGTTAATTATTATGTTCACCATGTCGTGATATAGTTATTAAAGCAGCTTGCATGATATTTATGGACGCATAATTTTAAAGCACTAATGCAAAATAAATTATCGAAGTTTTGCAAGTTTTTGCCGCCTTGCGGCCAGCCTATACTTTACACATGAAACTCAGTAAGATAACAGCACTCTAAAAATATTGAAAGTTGCCAACCTATTCTTGAAATGAATGCCATGAAAAATACAAATAAACAGCTTAATAAGACATTAAAGGAATAAATAAAAATGGTCATACTACTAACATTTTTGTTGTTTTTCTATGTCCTCTCACAATGTGGAGCATATGGACTCCTAATGGAAGTATCTCAACATAAGTTTTATAAGAGAACTGCCTGTTACTTAGTTTCTTAACCTCTCTTTTTCGTAGAGAGTAAGGATGGATGGATAATAGATTCTAGAAACCACAAACATCCATGCCTACGAACAGCTATCCATAAATCGATTTAAAAATCAATTTATGAAGCGTTCCGTACATAGATTTGAACCAGAGACATCCGTAACTGAAGCCAATGACTTTGACAACTGCACCATTAACCAGAAAACTAAAAAATTAAGAAAAAAAATACAAATAAATATGAAAGCAAAACTAAACAAAATTAACAGTGTATATAGAATATTTACGTTAATCTGGCTCAATAAAAATGTAATATCTGTGTTTTTATCAATTAAGAATTTTTATGTCTATGGAAATCTTTTGATTTTCGATTCTGCAAATACTTATTTAGAAATTTTAATGGTAGAATATATAAGAATATTTTTCTTTAGCCTAGCTACTATTGGCTGACAGATGCCTATGTAAACAAGAATTCTTTTGGTATGACTAGACTAAATTGAAATTTTTTCTTATCTCACAATGACGCTGTTTTAATTTTAGAAAGCATAAAATAGAAAAAAAGATCTATTTGAAAGAGAGAAAATAAATACAAAATGCTTCATTAGTCTGCGTTTCTCTAGGGGCCACAATTCAAAGTGTATTTTTCTCCAGGACCTGCGGTGTCGTAACAAATGGCTTATACGCTCTCACTGAAGCCAAAGAAAAGGGCCGCTGACAGTGGCGTATTTCAATTCTTCTTCTTCCCTTTCAGATAATAATAAAAACGGCAGCATAAGAGCAAATTTTACATTTTATTTTTATAAAATTCGTTACATTGTGAGAGCTGGTATTCAATACACATTTATCAAATATTAAATAGATAACGCAAATTAAAATAAATTTAAAATTCATCTATTTTTTAAATAGGTAGCCAGCTTGGTAGCTTTGCAAAAAAATAATAAATTTGTCAAACAAATCATGAATTATGGTAATTATCCAAAGTAACATTATTTTTGATTGGTTCAATTTCTAGTAAGGTCACAATAAAAATACTAATTTCTTAATTTCTACAAACGAGATATAAAAAAAGAAACTTGTGCGATGTCTTTTCTTTTCAAATGATTTTAAAGGTGTCGCTTTGGGTATATACTGGAATGTAATTTTTTTAAATCTTATCTTATTAAATAATTAAAATACATTTTATCACTTTTAATGAGTTAAGGGTCAGTTCAAAAATGTTTTCACTTTCATACTACAAAAAAAAAGAGTTTGGGCGAAAATAAGAACTCAGAAGTAATTCTACTACACATTAAGAGCGGACATGGTTATATGATAATGCTTTCACCTGTATCTCTTTCTAAAAATAGTGCATAAATTGAAAATGTTACACTGGATTAAAGTTTTTGGTCCTTATCATTTTATTGGCAACTTTAGATATGCCACTGCTGCTTAAGAATGAATAGGGATAAGTCGCCACAAGTTCATGGGATTATTGCGGTAAGGGAGATGTCGTTAGCCTTAGGCGACCTGCCAAGACTCTGCCCAATACTATGGCTTCAATTGTGGGATTACATATTAAAGTGGCTTGGCCCATATGAGAAAAAGAAGCTTTATTTACTTACCGGGTGACTGAATAATTATCTGCCAAAATCTAATAATCATAAGACTGTTCAATATTTAAGTAAGTTTTAAGGCAAAGTGGATAAAGATGACTATCGCTTAAGCTACGATAGGTTTTTAATCCAATTACTAAATTAACATTTTCACTATGTATTAGTAGAGGCTTATGATTTGCGTTTTTCAAATAATCTATTCAAAAAAATCACAAATTCACTTATAATATAAAAAATCACTTCTTATCTTTAGACACGCTGAATTCATTTAAAAAAATAATAAATAAATTGATTACAACGCAAAGTACGCTTTAGAACACATGGTTACATTATATGGACTAACGCAACAGTTACATTTTACTGATGTTACGAATTAGTCATAAAAATATCCTAATCAAGCTTTTTGTTTGCTTCCAATTTTGACAATTTTGACGTTTTTATTAATTGTTAACAAAATAATTGTTCTCAAGGAATTTGTAATCACTGTTATTTTAATAATCTTTTTGACATTCGTAAGAAAATGTTGAAATTACATGATGAATCAAGAATACAAAAAGAAAAAGAACTCGAGACCAAGGAAAAGTAGTTTAATTAATAGCATATCAAAAACACCCAACTACCTATATTTAAAACAGTTTTTTACAAAATATAATGTTTTTTCTTGACAAACAGTCGCATATTTAAATATTAGATCCCCGTTATGAACTAATAATTCATTTTTACACAAACACAATTTCATGTTAACGAATAATTTTCTATTCAGACTAAAAATATAATCAATTCGTTCAAAATATCAAATAGAAAATTACATTTTTATTTAGTGAAAGCCCTCTCGAAAACAAGTTACTTGATTGACTAAATAAGAGCTTAGAAATAAAACGAGAAGCAAATGAGAGAAGCAACTATTAAAAGCCTCTTGGTCGATTACATCTCGTCTATTAGTTCTAGACTCATTTATTTTACACAAACATTCAATTGACCTCTGCTATTCTATGCCAGGCAACATTTTGTAACTACGCGCCCTAAGACAGTTTCACTTTGAATGTTTCCATTACTTGCCAAACAGACACTAAATGAATCTGTGTATTTTGCTAAATTCACATTCAAGAAGAATATAATATTAAGAAAATTTCATTTATATTTAAAACATAATTTAAATATTAAATGTCTGTTTTAAAGCATGCTCTTTACATCTGACAAGTAATATCAATGTCGTCGTCGTATTATTATCATAATTATTCATATTTTATATTACAGGTATTTCGGATAGTATTCTTATATCTACAATTTTAAATATTTTTTTGATTGAAGCTCTCAACCATGTTTTGAAATATGATTTAAAAAAATAGTTGTCGTGATCTTTGATTCTACGAAACAAAGTAATTTTAAATTGTCCAAAGCCGATTCAAAGACGTTGCATTATTTTTAGACCTAAATGATGATGATTCACAGTGAAAACACATATAACACTTAAAAGTGGAAATTGAGTTAAATCAATTAATAATAAAAGTTAAATGTGTTCTAAAATTTTTGTCACGATAACTAAACACCTCGTTGACCACAATTACGCTATACAAATAATTTATAACATATTTTTTTGTAAATGATCGTTTTACTGGACGTGGCCTAATAATTTATATTTTTATAAGAAAAACTATTGAAAATGATGTCTTAAGTTGTGTTAGGTTACATTAGGTGATGTTTGATTTGGTTTATTAGGTGAATATTGAAATTTGCATATAAGTTTTCTAAGCAATAATAATGTAAAATCTTTTAATACCATTCCTAATTCAAAACAACAATAAAGCATATATTACTTAAATTTGGATTATTGAGATTTTGTACATTTTCATGTATTTTGTCACTAACGACCCGCGTTTCGCCTTTCGGCATCTTCAGGCATTCGAGCTCACGAATGGACTCGAACTGACCCGGGTCGTTAGTGACAAAATACATGGAAGTGTACAAAATCTCAATAATCCAAATTTGATATTGAAATTCCATCAAGCACCCTCAGTCGATGTCTTAAATTATATATTACTTAATTCATATTCATAAAAATCGACAAATTGTTGTCGTCCGTTATTTGCTGAAGAACATTTATGCATTAAACTCATTTATAAGACTGGAATTTTAAATAATATAGATTGAAAGCTTCCACAAACATTTTAAATGGTAGTTATTATTTTTACATGTTCATAAAGGCAGAATAAAGCGAAAGTCGCCTTGACACTGCCTCCAGTCTGCAGATTCCTTCCTTTGTGGGGGAAAATAGTCACAGGGACTGTTCCTTCTATGAACCAAAGACAGTCTCCAGCAGGAAGCACCTAGTTAAGAAGTCGAGGAGGCTACTTCCGTATCACGTTGCCTGCCTGATATGACAAGTAAGGATGCCAATTTTATTTGTATCACTTATTATTTTTATTACCTTGAATAACACTATTTTTCATCATAACATAAATTTAATGGACAACAGCTACAGTTTTTATGATGACAGACCTATACACTATAATATGTAAATAATAATATTACATCATGTGAGAAGACCCGGAACGAAGAGAGGCGAATGGCCGGTTTTCGAAGTCCTAGAAGGGCTGGGATTGCAAACAAACGCCATTTCAAATCCAGTTCAACACTTATTTAGTTTTTCATCGAAGATGCAGTGGTTTACAATACACAAAAATACTATTCCTAACACATAAAATTGATTCTACATTTACATTTACTTAACACATGAATTTACTTCAAGTTATAATGCAAGTGATGCGACAAACGATTTTAAGTTAAGTCCAATTTAAAACAAACACAAACAATTCACAACGTCACCCGTGCCAGCCATGAGGCGGCTAGCCCGGCTCGACAGATCGTAGTCGACTGTCCACACATACAATTAAAAAAACTCCCTGCATCGTCGGAGCTACCCCTTTCCGTCAAAAATGGACTCGTCCATCGGACGTGCCTGCCGGCTATTTTACGAGCGCCCTTAGCAACAAGAGTCAGGCCGATTCTCCGAATTATTGTCGTTACCGCTGGGCGATTTCAGTCATGGACCCTAATGAAACTTAAACTTAACAAAAAAACCAGGATGTGTCACATGTTTATCATTTATTAGTGCTCTGTGTTCAATCACGATTGTTAAGGAGAATTCATATCTATACACAGTATACATACGTAGCACGAACATAATAACTTAGAAATTAATAGATTTGAATTGTTCCGTACATTTCAATACATTTCGTCATTTACGCCAAGGATTTTGCTTTTCGGTAACTTCGGACATTCGAGTACACAGATGAACTCGAACTGACAAATTAACAAGAAATATTAAATAAAATATATATTAATAAAAAATACAAATAACAAATTAACAAAATATATAAACGATAAATAGGAAAATACCTAAACCATACAACTAAATTTAATGTTATAAATTTAAAGCCACAACCACCTAGATTATTTGGCATACCAAAATTGCATAAACCTCTAATACCTATTCGACCAATAGTATCATTTTGTAATGCCCCGTCATATAATATAGCTCGTGAATTAAATGGATTTTTTAATTCGTATAAGGTTTTTAAACCAACATATACTGTTAAGAATAGTATTAATTTCGCTAATATAATTAAAGACTTACATCTTACAAGTAATTGTAAATTAGTATCGTTCGACGTCACAAATTTATTTACCAATGTACCGACAAATGAGTGTAAAAGTATTGTCAATGAAATGCTAACTTTTTCGGATATTGACAGCAACGTCGTTAAAGAAATGCTTAGACTTTTTAATATTTGTATAGATCAAAATATATAACAGTCTATAGGTTTACCCATGGGGGGCCCGATTTCACCATTGCTTGTGGATATTTTCATGGATTATTTCGAAAAAAATCTGTTTCAATCAAAATATCCCTTAATCAAAAACATTTTAAAATGTTATCGTTATGTCGACGATATCTTTTGCATTTGGACAGGCACGGACAGACAACTTAACAACTTCCTGCAGCATATTAATTCGATATACAAAGACATTGAATTCACTTTAGAAGTCGAACATCGAAAAAATGCCAAATTTTCTGGACATTACTTTAAAAATTAATAATTTAAATAAATTAGAATCTGCTATTTATAGAACACCTACGTATATCGACGTGGTTATTATTGCGGAGTCATTGCATCCATGGTTACAAAAACTTTCATCATTTCACTCGATGATAAATATACTAATTAACATCCCCTTAACACAGATAAATTTTGAAATAGAATTAAATACCATAAAGTAAATTAGCAAATTGCTTTCAATAACGGTTATAGCACCGAGTTAGTTAATAATATGTTAAAACGAAAACATCATTAAAAATATCAAAGCTGCTACCGGATAACTTGCAGGCAGCTTTTTATACAGTTAACAACTTTGGTAAAATCTTATTGAACAATAAAGATAGAATCATTGTCACAGTGTGGAATATACCTTCTCTCTTGTGAAGACTGTCAAGCTTCCTATATAGGACAGACAGGTAGAAACTTTGATATTATAGTTTAAAAACATATCAGATGTCTCAAAAATAATAACTTTTCAGAGTTTGCAAATTATTTAATTGAAATACTCCATCATATAAATAAAAAAGGTATTAAAATGAATATCTTAGAATTTTTAGAAATCAATAAAACCATTAACAGTAATGGAAGATTAGTAAGTAACATTTTAAACAGAACAGGCGGCTCGCCATTATTAAATTTATTCCCCTTGGGTTTTTCACATCAGGTGCCAGTAATTGATTTGTTTATAGTGTAATAGTGTTTATAGCTTACCCCCTTCCACACGCCCAGTAGAATGTAATAAAACCCACCCCCACTTTCTAGTTAAGGTTAGTCTGAAGATGCTTCTTAAAGAGGCGAAACGCGTCACGTTAGTGATAAACCAAGTGGAATAACTAAGCTATCAATTTTTAATTTAATTTTATATAAAAAATTAACTTCCACAAACTTACCGCCCAATCCATAGAAAATATAAAAAAATAGGAAAATACCCATTTCACTCTCTTTCTCGACTTTGTTCATCCAGTAATATTTATACTTTTTAAGTCTTTTTTTTACCTACCATGGATAAAAATACATTTTTTATTCACAAAATATATCTGATATAATTGATGATTCCACTATGAAGTACATATTTTGATTATGAAGTACGTTTTTGAAACAATATAATATGATATATTTTGTGGCATAAATTAAATAGTAGTTTATTATTTGGAAGCAGCTTTGTTTTTGCAATGCAACAGATTAAAAATGCATTTCTTTTATTTTGGCAAGTCTCTCCAGTTTTACTCAACTCCTCGACAACCCTGCTATTTAAAGCGACGTAATGACAGGAAAGCTGCATTCTCCCGCCAAGTTGAAGAGCTTTGATGCGGGCTTAGCCATAAAGTTCTGTAACAAAATGCTGCCTAACAGGCCTTACACAAACGCTCAGATAATAGCTGACGTCTATTCGAGGATTCTCTCGCAACGGCGGTCAGGAAATCCTTTAAGAAATATTCAAATCAGAAATGATAACCTAATTTTCATAATGACTTCTTTTCTTTGTTATCTTTTCTGTAACAAAGTAACGAAGACGCACATACAAATTTATTGAAAGTTTCAATCCATCGAAACGGAAAATTGTATTTTAGATGGATTCGACGGGAAATTTATATTATTTAAAAAAAAAACTTTTTATATCTCTGCTTGTGCAACTTGGCTCATGTTCTGCTTCTCAGGGCATCTATCTGCGTTACATCTAAACTTGTTTACTAATTATCGGTTATTACGTCCACTCATTGCTCAACTATTTTGTATTCAATAATTAACGACTACAATTTTTATTGATTATCACTCTAATTAAACGTAACACATGTAATTTAAAAAGCATTATTTACGCATGGCTTATATAGCTCTAACTAACAAGGGCTAGTTTTCCTAAAGTCAGCCGTCACCAATAGTCGGCTTTGTGAGTTTAAAACTTAAATAATACGGGACACATTTAAAAAAACAGATTTTTTTAAATTTGTGTAGGTAGTCTTACCACTTGCCAATGTATATCTGCATTATACTGACCTATTTAAAGCATATTTTTACTTTGCAAGTTTCGACAAATTCATGTTGTATGGGGATCGCTAACAAAATGTACTTTATAGTGTCATGCTTTGCATCACTATGTTTTTTTTAGTTCAGTCAACTCTCAGTAAATTCGTTCGCGATATTTATGAAGTTTTATAGTGATGACCAAACACTGAGCAGCGAAAAGCCGACCATTGGATTTTGGGGCCGACCACTGGGAGAATTGACATTTTTTGTAAGCTTCTATTATTTTATGCTTGGTTCAATATTAACTATTTTATTTTTAATTGGTTACATTACTTAATTCCTGTTTAATGGAATAACAGCGAAAAAATATGTATTTATCATTCATTGACTCAAAATCCGTTCACCTGTCGCTCAATTGGCCGACCACTGGCGAAATAGCCCTATTCATACATTTATAAAAAATGAAACATAATTTATTTTGTAATACTCCACTTTTATATATTGAGCAGGACCTGTTTCGCTCAACGTGAGCAATTTCAACCGAGTTGATAATTCTCGCGATGAGAAAATGTGGAAGTACTTAAAAATATAATTTGTGTAATTTTTTTTTATGTAATGCTTTCCACTAAGAAGTTACAATTAAAAGTGATCATTTATATTATAATATAAAACTTACATGAAATACTGGATCAATGTTTATTTATACGATTCAAATTTAAAAATTCAGTACTTAATGCAATCCAAACGGAACCGTTTCGTATTTAAATTCTTCTATTCACTGTCACAAGTCGCGTATCCGACAAGTCTAGCGCCATACCTGCCCATCTCCGTCATTCTATGAGCGCAAACTTTTACAATAACATTTACAGGAAATTGAATTTCAGTGTGCGCTTTGCACCTCGTCTCGCCTTGCAGAAACGAGCAAGACTAGGCAAGATGGGAAACGTCAATAGTGGGCCATACACACCAAGATCTAAGACCATTTTATTCGATAACCTTTCAAAATTTGTGAAGCCATCAAGTATGGTTTCGACGTGTAAATTGCTATGCTTTCAACCGAGTGGTCAACGTCGTTGGCTACAGTTGCGGAGTCTGGAGTCGCAGTACGGACAGTTCCATAAAATTTATTTTCCAATCGATTTATGGACTTGTGTTCAAATGCATAGATAATTAAAAACTTGAACTACTCCACCCAAACATTTTTCTTGAGATTAGAATAATTTAAAAACATATTTTGACGAAAGAGTTACGGAAAATAAAGAATTTATAATGATAGAAAATTACATGTTGACCTTATACTTGTTGACGTACGATTAAGAACTATAAATTATTGGACTATCTGGAATTAAATTATTAAAGATCAAATTATCTCTCTATATGGAATTAATTAAAATTGGCCTGTATTTATTGGGACAGTAATTAATCAAATGGTCAGTAACTAATTCTATAAATGGTCAGTATACACGTAGTCAGTTAATAAAATAAACGGTCAGTAATTTTTATAAAACGGTCAGTTATTTACTGACCAGAAAAATGAACACATAAAATGGAAAAACCTAATCCCAACTATTTTTTATTTTTCTGCTATTTCTATTTTATATTCTATTTTTCTTTAATATTTACTGACCGCTTCTTTAATATTTTCTGACCGTTAATTGAATTAGATACTGACCAAATAATTAGTTACTATATTTATTATTGATAATAAAAGGATTCGTCTCTCTCTCCCTTTAAATTAATTACAGCGGCCGTTAATTATAAAGTTTAGATTATTTATAACCTATTCTTGGTTTATCTTTCTAGATAACGCTGTTTGTATTCCACTGAAGATAACATCATTTCATACTTACATTAAAGTGCTACATTTACTAATCAGCTGTCATACTGATTTTAATAAAATATGCCTGTGTGTGATTGTGAATTGTACAGCAAGCAGTCTTGCATTTGGATCCAATCACTCCGGTGGAACGAGATAACGCTTGATTTTTCGGTGTCAAGCAAATAGACATTACCGCTATAAAATATATGTGAAAGAGAACCATACCCTACGTACTTGTTTCAATGAGGTATACAATAAATTTTTAGTCATTGAAACACTTCAATCAAAATTTTGTGACTCTGAAGTCGTTTTACCGAAGAAGTCAAACAGCAATCAATTGTTTTATTGACATCTTTAAATGAAAAACTGATACTCATATTTGTATTGTAATTCAAAATACGTTTGCTTTTCATTTCCATATGCAACAGTGTCAAACCGCCATGCTTTTGTAAGTAGAAATTACACAATGTATTCATCATTTTTCTTTCTCTCAATATAACTATACCAATAATATTTTAGTCGACCTTATTTTCTATTGAGTAACATTATAACTATTTATGTATATTATTTGATTAATGTCTTTTTCTATGTATTAAACCAATACAATTTTCTATCTTTCAATAACAATCATAACGCCATTACGTATCAATTGCAGAACTGTTGTGAAATAATGTATTTTTGATTATGCTCATTATTCTACACAGAATCAATATCTTACCTCACCCTTAAAACTAGTAAGCTCTCCCCTAAACGACAAAACAAATAATCAAACATGTTTTTCACCACATCGTTTGAGGTAAATCTTCAACCACCCACGTCACGGGATTAATATGGCAATATCAATTGTCCATACAGCTGGCATTTGTTCCTTCATATTTCATAGAAATTGCCATTCCGCACGTCAGCGGAGGCTGTCGATTGTCGATATCTGTCACCAGATGGCGCGACATTCTACTCTGACAGCGTCCCTCGTTCGTATTCCATTCGAATCATATTATTTCGGCGGAAACGTCATATTAAAAAGTGGAGTTGGGTGTACCTGCATTTTTCGCTGACGCCCGTATCGGCCAGGTGAAGAGTTCACCTTATTCGATTTCGCTTTTGCGGCCAGACATGCCGAAGGGTGTCCGTCAAGTTGACATCGTGTTCTGTTGAGAGTGACCCGTCGCCGTGACGTTAAGTAATGACTTAGACCATTTGAAAAGCTTTACAAAATGAAACGAGCTTTACATAAAACATCTTTAATTAAAAAAATGCTGTTGCTTTTACAATTGAAAAACTGACAAATAGAATGGATCATTTTTAAAACTATGATTTTGTAAAGGATTACATTTAATATTTCTATGGAAAAAAATATATAATAATACAATAATGTAACACAGTTATGTTACATTGCTTCTGTAAAAATTTACAAATATGCCAAAAGACAAAATATTAACATAGATGGATTTCGAATTCAACTCTGGGAGTGAAATTTGCGAAAAGTGGCGTTTTAAAATTAACAAAAATAATTATTGTTGATAAAAATCTTTAGATTAATTTAAAAGAGTATTGAGCGTTACAATTCGTTGAAGTTGCCGTTGAAATCGCTATCAACACTAATATTGCCATATTTACAAGTTTACTATTTCATTGAAAAAGTTTCCATTTTTAAAAAGGTATAAAATAAAGATTTTAAAATTTTTGTTGACCTATTAAAAATAACAGTTTTCCTATTTACTGATATATCACTAATACAGATTTAGACTTTACAAACGTATGATGTGATATACTATATCAATGAATGGCAATAATTATTGTTATTTTGCGGTTCCAATAAAATAAATTCACTCATTAAATAAATAAATTTACGATCTTAGAATTACAGCCTCATTAATTCTTGTTTTAATATATGGAAGCTTATTCTATCAAAGATGATGCTGAATACACAGTTTTGTATATATGTGCAACAGCAATTTAGAGTTAAAGTGGAAATAATAAAGAAATTGCAGCAAATTGTCCGCTGGAAAAACCTACAAGCATCAGGTAAAAAAAGGAAATCGCCACGTATGTTTATTGTGAGGAAAACTGTGGAGTTATTTTTTTCGCTAGAAAGTATATTATTTACAACTCTCCATCCAAAGGTGTAATTTCAACTTTTTCTTCCTCTCTGTTTACGACAAGAAAATTGCGCCAGACGAATAAATTTAAAAAACTAAGGCAGCAGATTTTTTCTGTTCACTTTCCCACTCTCGTTGCCAACACACTTTATAAGGACTTCTCATTCGTAGCTATTTGTTTCGTTTTATTTAATTTAACAAGGTTACTTGATACAAAAGCTGTGGTAAGAGTACTATCTCATAATAAAACGTTTTATAAATTTTAGTTAATTTAATAAGTGAAAATATATTTTTTTCAGCTAGCAAGCATTAGCAAAATCACAGAAGTAAATTTATAATAAACCAGACATTTTTACATTCCTCTCCCATCTACAGTATAATAAAATCGAGGTGTATTGAGAGCGTTTACCAAACCACTAGTCTTGTCCTAGGCCTATTCTTGTATCTTTAAAAGTGGATGAAAATAACAAAGTACTCAGTTCTATAAACATTTCTTCAATAATTCTTATAGAACTGAATACTTTGATATTTTAACCCTATTATAATGGACTTTTATGGAGTAAATGCCAATTAAATTATTAACTGCTGTCTTTACTCTCTTCGAAAATGACTAAGTTAAAGCTGTTCTCGTATAAAAAATCAGTTAATAAAAGCTCCATTAGGTATACATATGTTAAAAATTTGAAGCGGACATCGATAAAGAATAAATATAAAATGATTACATATTACTTAAACATTGTAAGTGATTTCTTCAATAAAAATCTTATTATCGGATGTCTGTACATTCATTCATAACGCAAAATCAGTATTTTTACGATTCGTTTGTAAGTAGGTGCCTACTTAAAACCAGAAATATCACAATGACGACAAATTATGGTTCTACAAAGTTATAAGAACATATAAGAAATATAAGAAATAAATAATTTGAAATCATAACGTCAAAATCAAAATAACTGTTGACAGACATTTCATGATATTAGCAAATATAAAAATAATCTTTCCATTTTGACCTCTGTTGTTTTCTTCTTGAAAAAATCTTTACAAAACCGCGTACTTGATAATTATTTCAATATCGTTGAAAGTGTACAAAAGAAAAACCATTAGGCAACACGCTATTATTTTGCGCTGTTTTCCATCATTACCTATACGTATGTAATATTTAATGTACCTTATTATAATAGTTTCGACCTTGGAAATCTTTTTGAAAGTGCTCTCAACACTGAAACTTTTTCGCTTTTTCACCTAGCAGTTACCAAAGGTTAAAAATGTTCCAAGCATTCCGCTACATTTACTTTGCAGACTTAGATAGTTATATTTTGACTATGAAATATTCATATATTACCTTATAGTTGTACAGTTATAGATGCTTTTAAATGAACTGCAATCTTACCTGAAAATAAAGAAACAAAAAAATATTACAACACAATTTTACTATTTACTAGTGAGTACTCGGCATGCGTTGCAAGTTACAATCTCACTCAAATAAAGTGTTTGCGTTTTAATTAAATTTATTGAAGTGCTTTTGAATCCACAATATTTTTTGTTTTCTGTCTGGTTTCCGAGATGTCGCTATTTGTACAAATTTGATTCTTTATTTTAGATTTTTTTTAGATTTTGTATATATCTGGATTGTGAGATTGCTTTTTATATTTAATAAGACCTACTGTAAGTTAAAAAATAAAAAGTTGAGAGTCGGGCTCGGGCTGTGCTGGGCCTGATTGTATATGCCTATAGCTTTTGCGCAACTGCAAGCAATAACTTGACAAAGTTTTATTGGAATCGTATGAACAGTATGACAGTGCATAAGATACGAACAAACCCACATTGATTTTTATATATTAGATTAAAAAAAAAGATTTTTTATTAAAGAATTTAATAAAAGAATTAGTTACCAATTATTTTCAATCGATTTATTGATTTCTGAGAAGGCATGGATGTTTGTGATGACTGAAATATCCTTCAACTCATTAGATCATAAAGACGAGGCGTAACAAGCGATTAGTTAGACACTAGTTCTCTCCTAGTTTTATCCTTCTATCCCTGCTCTTTGAACTGAGTAACGAGCAGTTCTTGTAGAAAAAACATCTGTTAAGATACCTTCATTAGGAGGCGTCATGCTACACATTGGTAGCGGACATTGTTTAAAAAATCAAGATAATATCTGGCATTACAGCTTTCAGTTAAGGAACCAGATATTTTGATTTTTTGTAAATTCACTTAAATGAAAGGTAAAGAGACATCACAAACACCCTGTTCAAGGTCTAAAATTTGAAATACTTAGTCTTAAGATTGATATTCACATTTCCAGGACTTTAGCCCAGACCCATCTAGTCGCAAGGTTAAATAAAGCTGCTGCGACTAGACCACAGGGGTCAGCTAGACATATTTAATGCTGCTAATCTTTTCAATAAAATGTATGGAAATTATTTAATTTATTTGAATTTATGCTAAACATTTACGCTATGTATTCATGTATATATGAAAAAAGTGTATAAATATCATATAACACATTGTTCCTATGTCTGATAACGCTCTAAGACGTTTGTCCTCAGTCTTTGGCTGCAGTGCTCACGGGTTGAATCCCCATATGGACAATTTAACATATTGATTTTTCAATTGATACTATATAGATTTGTGTTCAAAACCATGGATGCCTGTGAAGTTGAACCATCTGTCACATACCATAGCCTCTAAATGGAGCACGGAAAAAGCGATTAACTAAATCTTTTTCTAGCCTATTTCTTTTTCCGTACGCTCTACAATAATGTGAGTTTCAAAGACTAAATAATTAATTTACTATGCAATTAACAATAACCGTAAGTAAAACGGTCGCGTTTCTTAACGTAATAATTCCTAGTAAAGACCTAATTTTTATTTTTTCCTAGTGTAACGACATGATTAGATATTAAATAACATTTAAAACTAGTGAATTTAAGAAATAAATGTATTTTATTCCATGAAGTTTGAAGATTTCAGTTTTTTATCTAAACTTACAAAATACTTTTGTTACAAGAAATACTGCGGAAAAAGTAAGCGGAATCTCCTCGGCAATAAATATTGCCCTCTTGTTTGTGTTGGTAAAATATGGTAAGTGACGTATTTTATGAGATGATTTCACAAGAATCCGAGACTTTTATGTGTGTACTTTGCATTTCAACCAAAGTGAAATATTATAAATTTAATAAAATATTGTTTGTGCTAATGAAAATTTTAATATCACTTAACTTAAATATGTTTAAAGAAATTTGGTTTTATGAAGGAGTATAAAACATCCATTAATAATTTATGTAGTGTAATTTTAGAAGTCAATGTAGTAACTCGTATATAACATTAACAAATAAATAAATGGTTTACTAATCATTAGGAACAAACGATGCTTTCGAAAAGCTATATGTGATGAATGTTTCAATTCTTACACCTACCTATTACAAACACAAAATTAAACAAATTATAAAAATGCTTTTTACTGTAGAAACACATAATATCGTCGTTGTTCTGGAAGATAACACTAAATTGAAAAAATTACATATTGAGTTAGTTATACCAAAATGTTCATTATTTTGAACTGTACCGTATGGAAGAGCAAGCTTGTTTTTATAAATTATACTTTTACTTAAGAACAGTTTTGTACAAACAAACAAAATGGAAACGGTATAGCATTTCAAACATTTGACAAACTTGAAAGTCCAATTACTCAAAACTAGAATTTTTCAGTTAGTGTCTTCTTTCAGAACAATGAAGATATGTATCTGATTGAAAAGGTAAGAAAAATACGATGCACATCTATTATTCAAAGGGACACGAAATTCTATCGACAATATTATAATATTTATTGAATTATTAATATTTCATATGTGTATAGTTTTATGTTTTACTTTATTGCAAACATTCCTACGGTGGGAAGTACTTAAGCAGCAATTACTGATGAAAGCTGCCTTAATGTATAGCGGGTCATTTCTAGAATACCTTATTTCGTATTTCAAAACTTACATAAGAGCTACGCATTTATATAAAAGTATAATACTTTAAACGTAAAAAGAATATTTTATTACCATATCTTTATAATATAATATGAAGATATTATTACCAATAGATCGTCCGATAATCCCATTATATCTGGAATCGGATAAAAGCATCACGCAAAAAAATAAATACGCCATTCGTTATCATTTACGCAGATCCCCGAATGTGAACGAATGCTAAAAGAAAATATGATAATGCCCATTGAATTATTCAAGAAGTGGCCCATGTAATTTCCGATATTCCATTCACAAGATCATCTATTTCAGGGACGTACAACCATATCGGTGTCGCATCGTCAGGCAATATCCTCTGTTGAAGGCAAAAAGGCTGAAAATTTCGATAAACACACATTTTAAGAATAAAATAACGCGGGAAAAAATCTGTGCGCAACCAAATTTCGTTGTCGTATTTTTTTAACCACGTCTGCTCCTTATTTGGAGCATATTGACTCATTATTCTGTTGCTCACCCTCTCTTTTACGAAGGCTAGGGCAGGACTTGCGGCTAGCTAATCGTTATCACTACACCTCGTTTGTGAGATGGGATAGGTGGGAGGAGATGTCACAAACATTCATGCCTTCAAATAAAAATAAATAAATCGATTGAAAAATCAATTTATGATACTGTCCGTACTAGGATTCGCAGCCTTATTCTTTTCAATGACTGCATTTAAAATGGCTGTAAAATAAGTCTGACATTCTACAATTCAAAAGAATTCAATGAGACTATAATCTTAAAAATTACTAAGCAGTAAATGATTTTAACAAAAAAAAAATTGAATATTTCTCAATCTTAATAATGGATACATAATATGAAAGCTGCTTACAGTTATTTTTATTAAATTTAATTTTCGATTTGTTTTTTTTTTTTGATAAAGTAGTAAGATTATTTCTATTATCAAGTGACAACTATAAGTAACACAAATTGATTGATAAATAAATATGTCATGCCTTTTTTGCGTGTAATGTGCTTATGCATGACTAACATTTCCACGTAATACATTCAACGGATCCATTTAATAAATTGGATCAAACTGTTTTGGCTAACTTTATCTGCAACTATGTCTTTGTTTATTTTATTTACAAAATAATGTGTTGTAGTGTGTTCTGTACTGTTATTAAAAGTTATTTTTTTTTTTATTTAAAACAGTCTTATAAAGTTTGTGTGTCTATGCCACCCGTGACTTAAAATATGTGGTATTTACAAGCGAATTATCTTTTTACTATCTTTTTCGTAAAACACTTATTATTTGTGAGATTTTTTGTCACATGGCGGTTGAGTATCCCTCATTTATAGCTTGAAAGCCTTCCCATTCAACAAACTCGTTTCTTTACGGCTGTGCAAATTTGCAATTCTTGAGAAAAGGACGTTCTACACGCGTCGACACTATACCACTCCAGACATCGGAAACTTTAAAACGCTCTTGGGAGAGTAATACCAATTTAGTGGACAGTTAAAGTAAGCGAAAGTAGCTTTCTCTTTCACGAATATATCATAAAAAGTAATAAGTTAAATTCTACCTAATAGATTTTATTATGCTACGCACGTGTATTAAATTTATGTATTTAGTCATACGAATTTCCTAAATGGCAGAAGATTAACTTCTAATAAATGAAATATCATTTTAAAACTGCGATCATTCATGATTGGAGATAAAGTAATGTAGATGAAGACCTTTGATGTTTGATTTGAGGTTATTCATTGTAATACAGTATTGTTATTATCTTAATTCATTCGTTAATATTTTTTAGCATTGAAGTAAGCAATAAACAAATTGAGAAAAATGCGGAGAAAGTGACAAGTTTAAAATAAAATAACATCTTCCACAGAGGATTATTGTGCACATATAATAAGAATTGTAGAACTAAATTGACATTTCACTTGTTTTCTAATCAAAGAAAGTATCATACAGTTATTTTCGTTCACTTCTTAAAAAATATTTCTTCTTCAGTACAATATGTAATATTTTTATTGTCTCATTTTCAACTTTTGATTTAATACTTAATCACTTCGAATATAGATGTGTGGTGTAAATAATATGATAAAATATAATATTTTATATTAGACCGTAAATATTTAATGAACGCTTCATTAAAGCCTAATTTTTAATTGCTATTCATCGTTGTTAAACATTAACAACCTGAAATTCTTATTTTGGAATCTTTTTGCAGTTAAGAAATTGTATAAAATTTGTCATGAATCAATTTTGACAACAAACAAGCAAAATATACATATTTTTTTCGAATTGAACTGAAGTGTATCTTGATTTGACACCAATGTATTCATTACTTTTTATATTTTTATATTTTACATATATTTGATGTCATATATTTTTTGGGTGAGGAAATTTCCATTTAAGTAATATTATGTTACAATAACATTATATATCGTCGCTATTCTGGAAGAAAACACTAAATCGAAAAAATGACATATTGAGTTAGTTATTCTTAAATGTTTCTTATTTTAAATTCTACCATATGACAGAACACACTTATTTTTATAAATTATAATTTTACTTAAAAACAGTTTTGTACCAACAAACAAAATGAAAAAGGTATGGTATTCCAAGCATTTGGCCAACTTCAAAGTCCAATTACTCAAAACTAGTATTTTCCAGTTATTATCTTCTTCTAGAACAACACCGATATTACCACTTAACCAAATCTTCTATATTATAAATAATGTGTTCATGAAACTTTATTTTTTTTGTCTATTTAGTATTATGATGTAAAGTAGAACCACCAAAAAAGCACCTTATAAGAAAAGAAAATTTAGCTAATAATTTTACAAATTTGCATCCAAATTGTGTTAATTATCCGAATAATAGTGTCATTCAAATTTATAAAATCGTTTTAATGAATACTTCAACAAAGCTCAGAGCGGCTATTTTCTTTCCATCGTAGCACCATTTAAGCCTTACGTTACAGAATTAATTAATACGTTAGACAGAAGCAAATGTCTTAGGCGTATTGTTCGGCGTAGCCCTTTCGTAGAAGCTCTACGCACTTCATTGTTTGCAAATCTGAAGTGTGATTATCGACATTGATTTATTTCTCACCCATTATTATAAACACTTAATTCCGACAGACAATTGAATGAAAGGGGCCTCCGGTAATGAACTAAGGAATAATTTATGATAATCTGTTGTGAACGTGCTCGACCTTATGTACTCAAAGATATTTAATGAAATATCGCACCGATGTGTAAGAAAATTTGCTACATATTCATCAATCACAACAAAACGAAATTGTTTATTCATTCCCGATCAGATGAAATTGAAATGCGAGTTCAATTGTTCTAAAAATGATATCTGCAAATATTTGTTCTTGTTATAATAAATCACGATCTAAAACTGCTGTAATCTGCAGTGTAAAGTGACATATTTACAGTTCTCATATCAATGTATATGATGCAACATATAGAGAATAGTTCTAAAACACCGCCAGCTATTTGGTGGTATATTTAAATGAGACATGTTACTAACTATATCGTACGTGTTTTAAGAATTTTTTGCATGAAGGTAATTGGTGTAATAAATTATTAAACTGGATATCTGAATCAATCCAAACATCAATATTTAAATTAAATTTCAATCATAACTTCTTGTAAAACCTTTTTTCATTAATCTTAATCAACTATTTTGTAATTATTCAACCAAACAACATTTATGCGTATATTTGAACGTTGAATAGTTGATGCACAGCCATCACATATTTTTGTTTTCTTAAAATTCTCGATAAGAGAAAAAAGATTTTAATATTTTTTACAAAATGTGTACAAAATTAATAAGATACCGTTTTTGTTGATATATTTCATTATGCTCATTTATGTTTTCGAACCGTGAAATTTGGTTCACGTAGACGCACATACCTGAAAATTTGATCATTACAAGACTTGAGAATTTTCAATTGAAAAAGTCAGACAAAAAGACGACTCGAATCAACCACCCGCCGTGACAGATTGAATCAGCGAGCTTTGAAATCTTCCACTCGTCGTTGACTACAAACATATTCGTCTCTAGGCGTGAACTGCTTATTACGTTTGATTCTTCTTCGCAAAGTGGCAAATACGGAAAAACTCTTGCGGGACCGCAGTCGTAAAATAATCATCCGACGTAACAGTGCGTGAAAGCCTACCAACACAGCCTGCCGGCAAGTGGCGAATTAGATTCGAAATTTGAATACGGTGGCGAAGCATCTGGCCTCCTCCGAGACGAGCAGGTCTCCTTCGCAGCTTTCACCGGGAGAGGGAGCTCTGAGAGCATTTCAATGTAAAGCCTCCACCCTTAAAGCTTCAACCTTGCTACTGTTCTCACCGCACACCCCCGTAGGCGGGGATAACATTACAATTCATTTGCAACGGCGCGAAAATTGAACGCATTTCATTAAGGCTGTAAACTGCAATGCCAGCTTTATATCACTTTCTTTACTTTGTGATTAAAAACATTTTTCTTCATATAGCTATAAATTATTTTTGTATACATTTTCAAATTAAGTGTTTTTACATAATTATAAAATCATATTTGTACTTCAATTTAGATCATTTAATTTTAATACCAATTTACGATAATGGTTTTGTATCTATATATCTAAAGATTTTTTAACGGTCCTAAGACACTTTACTGTGATTTAAGCAGTTTTTACTATTGATTATAACATAATTTACGGTGTTTTGGTCAATTGATGTAACCCTCAAAATTGAAATTGTTCAGGTGAGAGTAAAACTGTTTTTATTGAAAAGATTATATGGTGAGTTGCGTTATGAATCTTTAAAATGCATTCCTGTAAATTCTTATGTTTGCAGATACGGGATTATGCATAGATAGTTTCGATATAATAGTGGCTTACATTAAGTGGTTGGGTCAGAATTTTCAAACTAAAAACCAATGTAAAATGATTTTACCATTCCAAAAAGTGGTCAATTTATTTTTCTAATTTACATCATTTGACCAAGACCTGCTCCAATACTGAGGTCCAATCATTAACTCATTTTTGAATATTTTAGGGTTTAATCAATTGGCCAAAACACCGTCCATGTAATTTGACACGAACATGATCAAGACTAATTTCAAGTTGCGAACTAATCACGTAATTAATTTTGTTTCATTTTTATGAACATTAACAGAACCTGATTATGCGCTCTAAAGCTTTACAGTTTTTTATTTATTTTATACTTAAATAACTACCTGAGAGTGAAGATTTTTCTACAATTTGTTTTATAAATAGAATAAAAAAATATTTGTACAATAATAAGGAATGTATGGGTTTATCTGAATAAAACACTGCACGTAACGAAGGGATAATCTATATGACACCCCTTGCACTTGAATAAATCATTAAGCTTGGATTTAATGAATTAGAAAGGGTAAGCTCTTACTCACCTTTTAAAATAACCTACTACTCATCCCCAACATATTTAAATTAATTTTACACCCTTCACATATTTTTATCATATAAACAAACAATTATTACTGATGTCAGTTTAATAGTATTTAATTAAATTAATTGTCAAATATTTGCATCGATAATTTTGAGGTAATATCATTTTAAGATAAAATAAAACTACCGATTACTCTTGTAAAAATAGTCTTTGTATACATTTTTTTTTGAAACTTTCTATATCTTGGCTAGTCAAGATGTGAATGCAACTTATATTTACATTAATATATATATAAACAAACTATTAAATTGGTTGAAAAATTCTCTTTTTTCTATAACTAGTGGTGAAGTAAACTTACCTATGAAATATGTAAAGTATCTATTTTGTAAGAGATACATGTAAAAATTATTTTTAATGGAACATCCGAGCTTAAATGAGAATTGCTGATTTGACATTTGCAATTTTTATTACATATAATTTTATCTATTAAAGTCTTTCAGCATCAAATCGGTCTTTAATTTCAAAAGAAAACTTATGTCATTAATCGATAATGCTTATCCCTCAGTATCAAAAGTTGTGGGTATCAAAAACAACTTATTTGACAATGCACGCTTTTTTTTATTCGTTTGACCCCCAATCATTACACTGTTTTATTATAAAATATTATATCGTCGATGTTCTGGAAGAAGACACTAACTGAAAAATACTAGTTTTGAGTAATTGAACTGTGAAGTTTATAGAATGTTTGAAATCATATATCTTTTTCATTTTGTTTGTTTGTACGAAACTGTTTTTAATTAAAAGTATAATTTATAAAAATCTGTTGGTTCTTTCATACGGTAGTGTTTGAAATAAGGAAGATTTTGGTATAGAACTAAATCAAAATGCCATTTTTTCAGATTTAGTGTTTTCATCCAGAACTATTTTCTAAATTAAGCTATTTTCAAAAATGGTATTTTTTAATCTATCTAGGTATATCGAACTTTTTTATTTTTATATAACAATGACAATTTTATAGAAGAAGTTTAATCGACAAAGTAGAGAAAACCCATTAGTATATTATGTATGTATCAATTATTTGTGTCAAATAGTTCTACCGTTGTCTAGTCGAATTAATATTGCATCTTTGGCGTGATATGATTTCAAACTACTACAGAGATTTTAAATAAATTAGAATGACAGAAACACTGTTACAATAAATGAAATCCTAGAAAAAGCTGTATTTTTATAATCAAAGATAACAATATTTTTTACATTTTAATAGCTTTGATGTCGAAAGCTACTGACATGAAATGAGCATTTAATCAACATAAATTTTGCATCACTTTTAATGTGCTTACTGTCAATTACTCTTGGTGGCAAAAAAATACTTTAAAAATAATACATAATTTCTTTGGTTTATTTTCATCATTTTACAGAAAATCATTCACCATTTATCGAAAACTCCTGCTTATGGAAATAAAATATCATTTTTGGAATTATCACTTTGTCACTAGGCCGTTGCTAATATTTTCTTAAATTAAAAATACTGATTGAAATAATATTTATATATAAATTTTCCTACTTTATTCTATTCTAACACAAGAACACGTGTTTGTTTTGTGTTGTTTATTGTAAAAATGACAATTATTCTGAATTTATTTCAAATAAATGAAAAATAAATGGACCGTGTTTGAGTAATAAATAATTTTTTTATTGATACTATTTAAAAAATAACTTTTCTTATTACTGTTTTATAATAAACATAATGTTGGTATAAATATCCTACTTTTAGAAAACCAGAATTTATTTTACTTTTTATACGTAGCATAATAATTCTGAAGTCGTGAAAATGAAGCAGGAGAAGCAAAGCGTGCAAAAAGAATACAAATTTGTGGTCATATTATTATAAGTAGTGTAGATATTTTGCCTAATCTATAATCAGTTGATAACTATGAGTCAAACCGGTCCTGATCATTATGACAATTTGAAAGTAGTACAAAACAAATTGTGTAAAAATATAACACCTTTCACCATGAACTGACAGTTAACATCTTAAAAGTAATAAACCTCAAATTTTTATTTGATAAATTTTACAATTATTGCGATTGAATTTTATTAGATTTCGCAGGAATTTTGCAAAAATTGAATTTTGATATAAAATTGATAACTTTGTTATTCCACTGAATGTGTTACTTATTTTTGTTAATTTTGCCTCTTTGAGAAGCATATTTAATCGTCGTTAGAAAGTTGTGTTACAGTAGTTAGTACGAAACTTCTGAAGATGCTTCTCAAAGAGGCAAAACACGTTTCAAAATTAGTAACCAAACTAACGGAATAAAGAAGTTATCAATTTTAATTTTATATTATTGCGATTGGTTGAAAATATCTGCTGTTGCCAGAGGGTAGGTAAAAAATCCGTCGCGCGGGGACAATGCCTCCATACAAAGGATGCACCAAACCGCGGCAATATCCCGCCGTTTCCACTGCATCCATTTTTGTTTTTAGTCTGGCCTTTTGTGACTTCCTTCTTATGCGGTGGAATAACTTGGCTGACTACTGATTCCCGTCCTTCCGCAATTTACTCCAAGTCTCCGCCTCACGATCCCTGCCTCCGCCAAGCAATAATTTCTAACTCGCAATATGTGAATTATTTATTTCTGTGATACAATAGATTCGTGTTTGTCTGGAATAATGTTGTGCACAGATTGTTTACTATCCTTCGACATAGCTCATACATATTTATTCTTATAGTGGTTTTACTAAATAATGACCTCTCTATTGTTTTCAAGAGCTACATCTTTATCAAATTAATGGTCATATCATTTAAGATACCGACGGAAATCGATGGAAATGTACAAAATCTCAACAATTTAAAATTAATGGTGATATTTCTGTTAGTAATAAACCAAAAAATGTTTTTTCCAAATCAAGCAAGAATTATTTGAGTGTAATTTTCACACTTATTTTACAATAGTTAGATATTTTTAAGGACTTACATTGATTTAAAGATTCTTTCAGTTGGAGACATTGAATGGGGAAAGCAATTAAGAAAAATCTTTTATGAATACTGGTAATGGGTGTTCAGTACAAAATAGCATTGGTGAAAAGAGTTTTTACACATCACATAAATCCATGCTTAGGAACAGGAATTCATAAATCATTTTAAAAAAAAATTATGGAACTAATCATACTGAACTTCGAAACCGTGAAGTCCGTAACAGAAGCCAACGACGTTGACCCGAAATTATCACATATTAAATATTTGTCTGTAAGAATATCTTCCTGGATTACAAACTGTAGTACTTTTTACCCGATTAACAAAATATAGTATTAAAAGATTTTACCATAATTCACAGAGATTCTGTGGCATTAACAAAAGTAAATATTTATAATATAGTCATAAGTAATTGAAGATATTTACTATAATATGAGCAATATTCACGAAGTAAAAATGACGAAATTAATTAATTATGTTGCTATGATGCGTTATAATATTTTATACAGGCACAACAACATCAACGCCGTTAACAAACTTACCTATAATAACGTAACATAACTTTAATTTAGCGATATAAAAAGTTTTTCCATTAGCCATTCGCATGAGGTCATCTCGTAAGAAGATGCCAGGTGGCCTAACAAGAGCGATTCTGCAGCCCACCTACTAGGATGATTATACGTGTTATGGGGTCTGACGTCTGCTATTATACCAGACAATTCATCCACTTGATAAAATCAAGGTAAATTTTATTATTTTTACTCTGTTTATCAATAGAGCATGAAATCTCCACTATATGGCACAAAATACACGTAGAAATCTGTATGTTTGTATGTCTGTCGGTCACAACAACTCCTCCCAAACGGCGCACACTAGCCAAATGAAATTTTCACATTTCATTTTGGTTGCAATTGTTAGTTCAACTGCACTATTTTCAACTTTTAACTCTGAACGTTTACTGAAAACGCCATCTTTTTGACGTTTCAATGCGAGATGATAAAAGTAATAATAATAGTTGCCTAGCAACAGCTCAATACTAATATACTCTGCAAGTAACCGTTGCGAGTTCCATGTTTGTGATTTGATAAAAAGTGAGTTTGGTAAATTCGTGCAATTTGGTGTGCATCTGGAATCGTCATCGAGAAATAGTGTATGACTCTGATTATATGTTTTATCTGTGGCGCTGCAGGAGCCGTAATTAAATGCAGGTCAACAAGCTGTCTATAGAGAAATTTTGCGGCATCATAACAAGAATGCAGATGGTAAATTTTTTAATCTTGTATTATAGCTGGTTTCAACTTTTAACATTATTTTTATTGGTGAACTATATTTTGTGGGTGTAACAAAAGAGATACGGTTGAGGGTGATATTTTCAAATTTCAACCAAATTTCAATATTACCTAGCCAACGTTGAAATTTAATAACCTAATATAAGCGTTCTCTATTTTGTGTAACATATCTTTTTTGATAATACTTTATGTATATTCAAACATTTCAATATTTAACCTAGTTGATAATAAACCAAAAGATTGATAAGATATGTTTCGTTTTGTCAATTTAAGAGAACTTTTTGATAAATCAAGTTTTGTGATTTTCATTAAAATGTTTTTCTACTTAAACAAGTACTAAAATATAGTTGTATATTAAGAGGGTATTATCGTAGAGGGCCAATAACTGCACTTTTTAAAGCTTAATCTGCTGCTCATTAATCAGGTGATTGGCATCTAAATAAATCTAATATACTCTTTATACAACGATTCAACCGTATTGTGTATATGTATTATTTGGTGAATAAAACGTTACGTATTTATGACACCTTTATGATCTGTAGTAAATCGTTCTCATTATCTGTGCAGTGCAGCAGATTAGTACTGAAGTTTTAATGGGAAAGTTGTTTGCGAGCTTTTCATATGGCGGACGTTTGAAAAAGAGCAGGGTGAATTTTCCACGTACTGAAAAGGGCGAACTCCTTCACTAGAATTGGAAATGGCTTTCCGTTTAACGCTCCATTGATCGAATAATTTACAACAGCTATATCTGTACGAATGCACAAGACAAATAATACTCTATCAGTGTGAAAGCACGCAAGTGCTGTGTTTATTTCACATATTTTGCTTAGGAAATTGTATTCATGATATTATTCGTATTTAGACATGATTTTTATTATTTTTATTAAGTAGTGAGTGATATAGTGTGGTAAATAAAGTGTCTTGCTACAGATTACTGAAATATTGTGATGTACAGGATTTTTACTCGCATGCATAACTATCGGACCAATTATAGTAACTAAAATAAAGAGTTTCTCCAGAAGCTATGTAATAACGAAAACGCAAGATACACCTCTGAAGTCTTACATAATCAAATACGCAGTATCATATTATAAAATATGTGATTATTTTGTTACGTTTGGAAAGTAAAAAATTATATAATAAAAACGAAATATAAGCTCCAACATGTATTCGATTAATTTTGATTAATGTCCAACAAATCAACCATACGTTGTTGGCAGTTTTAGTTCAACGTAAAAATATTATGGCTACTTTTTCGACAAAAAAAATAATATTATTCATACTTTTTTTGGCTCGTAAAAAAAAGTCAGAAGGTAACACTTTTTATTTTCAATCGTAAAAAACAGTTGTGAAAATTTTTACAGGATTTTGCACCATTACTTAAAGTGTAATATTTTATTTTACTTTTCGTTCATTCGTCATAGTTATTACAATCGTGTAATTTTTCTATAGATAATTAAATAAATCAAACAATGGTTGAATAGCTGTTTAAAAACCCTCAGTTATTTTATAATATGGATGGCAAAAATTTTCCATTTACTCCAAATCTAAAGTACATCAAAAAATTTTGAATAAGAATCAAAACCTGTTTTACAGTGAACTTGTTTGTGATCGACTGCAATTAAATAAATCCTCTCTTACACCTCCGCGACAGCGAAAGTAATATGAAAAAATTTCCCATCTATCATAAATGGTTTATCTATGCATTTTAGTCATTAAATTTGATAAAAATTTGACTTTGCGTCACACGACATCTATGTTTCTTTTTTTAAATATTTTTATTCGTATTATTCTTTCAGCTTGTATAAGAAAGAATATATTAAAAGGGTATTTATACAAACTTAATTATGTTTCTTAAGTGAAACCATTTCTGCTTCCATTTTTTTTCTGACTTTCTGTAAACCTTGAATTAAAATTAAAATATAAAAAGCAAATAATAATCTAATGAAATTCACTGCGTTAATTATTAATAAATTTTGATATGATTACCATAGTAGAATGTGTATAAAATAGTGACATACGATTTCAATGCCTGCCAAATAGATTACAATATTTTTGTCATAAAAATATTTACTATTTAATTACTAAATAATATTTTTTTAATAAAAACGTTTTGTTTTATACTACTTTAACATTTTTATAATGATCAGATATAGTTCCACTCATCACGTGCATGATTAGCATTATCAGTATAATAATGGTCGTAGTTTGTGAAACCGGTCCTGGTCATTATATAAATGTGAAAGTAGTACAATACAAATAGTGTTTTATTTTTAAAATATAATATAATGCCTTTCCACTGAGAATTGATACTTACAACACCTTAAAAGTTAGGACATAAATTCATCAATGACGTAGAACATCTAAAGGTATTCATAAATTTTACTATTTTTGATTAAAACTATAGTATATGACATAAACAACAATACACCAAATTTCCTGATGGAATTTCACGGATTTATTCCTGTATAAAACATATGGAAAAGCATACTATAAAACGGACAGATTCCAGCCGATTGCATGTACATACATATTATATGTAGAATGGCGTCTGTTTTATCCAAAAATCCTAAGTGTCGATAGGAAGGGATTGTCCGGAAGCCGGCAGCCACTTGTGCGATATCCCCACCAGGCATTTGGCATAAAACAGATAAAACTTCGGCGAACTTTCAACATTTCGGCCGTTATTCTGCCCCATAGACAGGTGCGAAGGGAACCAGCTACTGCTAGCTCTCATACTCGTTCGAGCATTCGTTCTACGTTGTCGATAATTTGTTCCGTAGACACTTTTTCTGGAGTTTCCTCGTAGCACTTTATGAATGCGTATGCGAAAGTTAGCTTAACAAATTAGATAAAAAAAACGTATGTATACACGACCAATCACAACGATGGATTTCAATCAACATTTATTTAATTGCATATAGATAGCATGTCAAATATACATGTTTAATCACGATATTTTAAATTTATTTTAAAAAATGATAGTATAAAAGAACATTTTACTTTTCATTACACATCGGAAGAAACAAAACAACTTAAATTATACTTAAAACTATCATACTGCCCATAACAGTTTTTCATGATTTCCTCAAAACTCTAAAAACCTTCGGCCGCGTGTTTAACGACTCAGCACTTCATATAACTTTTATCGGGCCTTTCAATGAGTGGTCAGCGTTCAATGAGTGGTCAGCGTTGTCTTCTTTGGTTGTAGTGTTCATGGGTTTGAGTTCAAGTACGAACACTTAAGAGGCTATATGCTTCAAATTGAAAGTAGACATGGCTTAAAAAAAGTACTTATTTTGTTCAATGGCTGACTAGACAATCGCTCTCCTGATCTTACAATCCTGAATTTTTTCTTTCTAGCAAGACACATTGACCAATTTAGCACCATTTCGGGTATTATCAAATGTTGAAAGGAAAAATTCTGCACCTATTACTTAGACTTAATATTCATAAAACGCTTATATTTTAAATGACTATGATGGTTGCGGTATTCCTGCAATCTTAGACTAAGGCATTAGCTACTAACCCCGTGATGAAAACAAATTTTAATAATGAATTGGTGCTCCGCATACCGTGGCAATGATTTACCCTTTTTATCAGAACAAATTATGATGACTGCCGGATAGAAAAGGGGTGACTTTTTTAAACACCTCCGTTTTACCCCAGGGAACAATAGAGAATTATTTCATTTATCATAGATTGAAATGTCTACTCAGAAGAGTTTTAATTATATACGGGTTCAAAATTAAAATAAAATATTTACTGTCTTAACATTTTAAAAACATTTGAATAATAACAAACTTTGGTTAAAAACTATAACCTACGTCCAATCAATTTATATTATTGACTATATAACAATTAAGACAAACATAATAAGGACAGGGTTAATTTTTTTCCTCCCGCGATATTATTTTTTTTGTAAAATACATATTTTTAAATATGATAACTGTCGTATTAAAAATTGATAGATATCACCATATTTGTTTTGATAATCATGTGTAATTGCATAATAATCATTTCGTGTTCTCTACATATTTCCTTTTCTTAATCACAATAGAGTATGATTAAAAAATCGATCATGTGCAGCTCTGCATCGGGCCATAGACATCAGAAGTAAATTTGCTTCTTTTCTTGATCGTTATTGCGTTATGGAATATGAAACAGTGGCTGCATATAAATAATGGATGAAGGTGACGCGACCAACTTGTTTAATTATTATTTAGTTGTCATTCATGAAAATGTCGTTTTAATTACCACTTCCAGAATAAATGATAAATTACTGTATTAATATGTTTATACAGTAAAAAATCAAATTAAATAACACATTTTTAAGCCACCAATTAGACTGATTTTCTAATGATACCTTTTTTAATCAGTTTTTAATGAGTTGAACGGAGTTGAATGTTGAACTTTGAATTTACAGTAATCCATCGACGTTACATAAATCGAAGTGAATATATCATTCGGAAGCGCAGTGGAAAAATGCTTTTTTTTTAGTTTTTTTTATATGGCAACCATTGCAACCCTTTTCCCATTCATTAGTCAATTCCAGTCGTTAACTGCCACCAACAGTGGCATATGATTAGTGCGATGCATATTATAGTTGAAAAACTCACTGCTATAGATTTTATCAAAGGGATCGATATCACGGTTACGTCTCTTTCTGCTCGTCCGCCATGTATTTGTGACAGTGGTACGGAGTGAATATGTCATTTGCAGAGTAACTTAATAATGGTTTTGAAGAGTATGTTAAAAATGAAAAGTCCAGTATTGTATTATATTATTTCGAACGGCTATTTGTTGAGGATAATAAAATATTTGTTATATTTATGGTTCAATGACATTATAACGCAAGAATTTTTTCGGGTATTCTTTCAAAATACATACGTTTTCAATAATATACTACACCGCCGAGTTGAAAGCAAATAAAAATATTAACTTATACAGAATATATTTTTCATTTGAATTTCAAC
Organism: Himalopsyche phryganea; assembly: GCA_022494535.1. Classification (NCBI taxonomy): domain Eukaryota; kingdom Metazoa; phylum Arthropoda; class Insecta; order Trichoptera; family Rhyacophilidae; genus Himalopsyche; species Himalopsyche phryganea. The sequence goes on along the minus strand of JAGVSL010000043.1, from coordinate 1,511,818 downwards.
ATATTAGTTGTAAAATTAAATATTTTAACAAATATTCTAATTGTGCTTCAAAAAGCGTATTTAAATAAGCACTTCGCTTAACTAACAAATTACTTAGAATTAGAATTAATTACATAAAACATATTTCGCAAATTTAATTATTAAGTTGAAGTGAAATGATAGCCAGAAATAAATAATCTCACTTAGCAAAAAGCTTCAAATATCTTTTTCAATAATATGTATAATAATTTTATTGTTTTTACTTGAATGATAGTAACAGTGTCATTAGAAGACCATAAATTTACGTCGACAAATTTATATTTTAAAACATTTATGACAGCCTTTTTTACTTGAGAACGTCATAATATTTACCTCAAAATAATCACTCGGTATACACATGACGTACCTGTAACTCGGAAAACATTAAATACACTTTTTTCTTCTGTTTGAGATTTAATCTTTTGATTTATAACCATTTGTTTCGAACGTCAATGAAAAATCAGCTTTGTTTTATCATTAAAATTAATCACGACGTCATATGACACAATCTCTCGCTGATATTATTACCTGCCTGGTTGCTTGCAGCTGGAAGCGTATCCATAGCCATCAATTTGATAGCTTACCAAACTCTTGACATTTGTCATTTAGTCGTTTGCGTTGAGGCTGCCGCCATTTTGTGATTGATTTGTTTACAAATCCAGACTCTGAAGCGATTTCTCACTCACACATAAAAAATATTCTCGCATATACGCTTCGGGCAAACTCTATCCTTCTCAAAGAAAATATATTTTTTTTAAATCCGTAATAAATCTATCAAATTACTATTTGTCATTTTGGTGGTTAGACCCAATTATAATTTGGACAGCGTTCTTAATTCTCATTAACTAACTTAGAATATTGAATCATGTAGAAAACTGTCATATAATATTCTTTTGATTGAATGAAAAACATTTTTGGAAGATGATATTTTACAGCGATATCTTAAACAAAGTTTATTCTCCCATTGAAATTACATTTTTTGATTCGTATTACAGATTACTTTAATACGCTAACACTTTAATTTTTAAACTATTTTATACGTATGAACTAAATTCTGGAGTTCTTTAAGGAGCGCCGTTTGTAAGTCATTCGCTTAATCTAAAAGATGAGAGTTCAAAGAAAGAAGGATAGCATGAGAAAAAGAACAATAATTTTGTACAGTTACTACTAGTTACTGAGAGAGTAGGAACGAAAACGTCTCGCCGCTCGAGGGAGGAATGCGGTGAGCGGGGAGAAGCGGGGCGCGGTGGTCAACAAGCATCACAGCCCGCGTCCGGGGACAGGACAAAGGATGATTCAACGGTTCCTTCGTCTCCCATTAAAACCCGGTCGTATTCAGTTTACTCTTTCTCGTTTATTGCAGTTAGTTTATATAATTTCCTTGAAGACAGTTACACAAACAGATTTACACATTTTTAATTTAAAACTCTGTAAGTGGTTTTACTAGCAAGCGGTGGACTAAGTCGCCGCTTCGCCGGCGGACGACTACCTCTGGGAAAGGTCGAGAGGCGACTTCTTCTTTTTTTTTAAGCAACGCAATCTTTTTGTTCATTTCTAAATGTAAACAAACAGCGGCAATCAAACAAATATGACAAACTACTCTTAGAACGCCTCCGGAGAGATATTACATTTTAAATTTGCATTAATAGAAAGAGTCTGCAGATTGGTTTTGAAGACGCTGTCCGCCCCATAAGTACGGGGTGGTGTCATTACTTAATCGCTTTTTCTATCCGCCGTTTTTCTAGATCCGATAAAGGATATTTATCATAAATGATAAGTTAGGCGTTTAGTTTATTGTTTAGTTTAGTGTGTAAGGCAAACAGTGTTTATGCCTTACCCCCCTCCGTACGTCCAGTAGAATGGAATAAAACCCACCACGACCCTTTTAAGAATTAGAATCATTGTTTACCTTACGAATAAATAACCTTGCGCTATGGTTAGTCTGAAGATGCTTCTTAATGAGGTGAAACGCGTCACGTTAATGATAAACCAAGTGGAACAACAAAGTTATAAATTTTAATTTTATATTTTTATTGTATATAATTCAATTAACGGTCAATAAATATTAAATAAACGGTCAGTAACAAATGCATAAAACGGTCAGTCGAAAAATAAAAATGGTAAGTAAATATTAAAGATACGGTCAGTAAATATTAAAAGAGGGTTAGGTTAGGTTAACTAAGTAAAAACGATAAAATAGTAAATTAGGTTTAATTTAATAACTGACCATTTTATATAAATTACTGAACGTTTATTTTATTAACTGACCACGTGTATCGATTAATTACTGACCCAATAAATACAGGCCTTATTCCTGTTGGAAGGGAAATGTATTTTAAAAATAAAGCAAAATTTGTTTTCTACTGCTTCCATATTTTTATAATGATCAGGACTGGTTTCACTCACCATGAGCATTATCATTAGTTAATGGGCGAAACCGTTACTGATCATTATAAAAATGTGGAAGTAGTACAAGAATACTTTTATTTTTAAAATATTATATATTTGGTAGTTTATAAAAACCTATTATCAGACATTCATTCTTTGAAACATTTTAAGAAAAATTAAGAGCGTTTTTCTGTTTTAACTTAAAAAATACAATCGAGCCAAGGCACGACATTTTTTGTTGTACAAATAAATTGAAAATGACACCAATTCTGTATCATTCTGATTTACATCCCTCAAAATAATTCCGCTGTCGGTGTTTTCTCCTCGGGTGTCTCTGTGCCCGACGTTGTCAGTTTAACATGATAAATTGAGCTATTTGCCTGTAATATAACGTAAGCTTTTAATTTATAACGAAGGGGCTGGTGGCATTCGTACGCTGGGACATTCCGCTTTCATCGCACAGACCCGAGTGACCGCCACGCGTGACTTTCGTGTACTTTTCCCGCGGAAAACTCAATTGGAATCGTTACACGGGGATTACATTTTCAAATAAATAAATTATTCGCGTATCGATGTCCAATCCGTTAAAATTATCGGATGCGGAAAAAATAACTCAAGCTACATATCACATAATTGAATATCGATGTAAAAAAGTTTATTTTTTTACAATACAATATATGAAACGAATGTTTCTGGCAGGGTTGATAGAAGATGACAGGATGATATCTCCCGTACTATCCTCAAGAAAAACACCAGATCTGCGTACTGTTTTTATAAGTGCAGTCGGTTGGTTTATAGAACAAAGAAGCTTCAATTATTTACAGTGTACACGCTAAGAGACGTTATAAAAAAATAAAGTTAAAACGGTACGGTAGCGATCAGCAAACAAAAACAAATATATCAGCTGTCTTTTCGGATAAGAGTGAAGCGCTTCACCTCCACCCTTGTAAGGCGGCAGCAAGACAATAAAATATGTTAACTATGCAACGAACGAGCAGTTAATGACAGAGATACATTAAAAAACAGGCCTGTTTTTTTTTTAAAGTTTTGGCCGATGGTGGTAGGTAAGTGACCGTGGGCTAGTGCGACCTTTTTCCTAAGGTGGTAGACCGATTCAAAACGACCTCCTAAAATTATTTTATTATCATTGTATTTACTCCGCGGATTTACTTTAATAAAGTTAAATTAACAAATATTTGTTTTTATACATTTTTAAATTGAATCAAAGGCGACTCACGGCTTGCTTTTGGGCACGCTGCAATACAAGGGTGTATCACATAATTCATACTAAAATATAACCACAATATAAATAAACAATTAGAAATTATTACCATGTGGACGTGCCTCAAACTTTAGCCTCTGAAAATGTTTGATGTAAACGATGAGCAGATAAAGAGAATGCTTGCTTATTTCAAGCTTAAAATAAGACCAAGGTTATATATTTGTATGGATAAAAATGATTCTAAGTAAGAAGTATGATTAAAGTGAACTATTACTCAGCTTTTTTTAACCATTTAAAACCTCAAACTTTCCAATTTCCATTAATCTTTTCAGTCCGTACTTAAAAAATCACTTTACCAGCCGTGGTCGAAAGGGTTATTCTGTTTTTAAATATCATATTGTTATCGTTGTACACTTTATTTTATGTTTAGAGACTCTAGAGCTTGCAATTTACATATTTTCAAGTAATATAATCAAGATATGGACGACATTGAAAAAGCACCCCACATAACTGCAGGCATGCCTTGCTTCTGCCTTATACAGTCCGTTTCCAACGTAAACTAGACGCGTTGACTCAAATAACAAACACAACTAAGCGCGTGACGTGCCGTTCTCTCTTTCTCACTCAATCCCATGCAAAGTGAAGGGTGCGAGTGAGATACAAAGCCTTGCGGGCAAACGCTCTTGTATCCTACTTGCTCATATACAAGTGTGATTGTGCGATAGAGATAGTGCTCCACCACATGCCGTTGCATAAAAAACAAATACAAACGATGATACATCCGGTCCTTTCTCCCTCTAACTAATACCATTTCTCGCTTTGTCTCAACTTAGCAAAATATATCGCGCGTCACTCTTGCGTTTAATATTTCATACATCGCTATCACTTTCATTAGGCGTCCAGTCCTCTCTCCCTCTAACTGATGCCATTTCTTGCATTGTCTCAACTTAACAATATACATCGTGCGTCACTCTTGCCTATAGAATTTTATATATCGCAATCGCTTTCATTGAGTTCGAAATAATGTTGTCATCAGAGTTTTGTAATTTTATTAATTTAATGATGACAACATTGAATCGAACAACTTATTTATTTTAATTTTTATACATCACTACTTTATCTACAAACCGCTAGAATCCTAAATTTATATTGAGCCTAATAAGCGAGATATTAATGTTTTCAACTCGTTTGGCAATCTTGGTGCACCTATGGTAACGGGAAGGTTAATAAATTGCATTGCAAAACGCGGAATATTTCCAACAAAACTCACATTAAAAACACTCGTCAAAACGTCACCAAATTTGAGCCCAGCAAAAACTTCCCAGCCGGCCGTTATGAAGGATTATCTCGAAATTATGCACGGAATCCCCGTGTACTTGAGACCCAGAATAGAAACTCGAGGAATTTACATAAGTAGTTATGCAAATGGCGGACGGGCTCGGTGGGTGACTGTCCACGAGAGAAGTCCACTTAGGCCTTTAGTTAGCCCTCCATTACCTGCATTGTGTTTGGGACTGGCATCCTTAACGACACTGAGGACCAGTAATGCTCAAACTAAGAGTATCAATTACGATGTTTGGAGCAATTTTACCTACGTTGCATATTTATTATCGGTAGATAAATAATTGTGTCAGGACTGAACTATTGAAAACGACTTTTGATTACAATAATTTACCACCAGATTATTAAAAATAAAAATAAATAACGCATATTCGAATAAACAATGTATTAAGCAAAACCAATTATAGTGCATGGATATTTGTTGTTCCCCAAATGCTCTCGTTAAGGGCTTTTAAATTATTGTCGAGTATTGCATTTGAATAAACATACATGCATCCCTTGCTGCACTGGCTTGCAGACGAAATAACAAATAACGAACTGACAGCTATTGCCCCTCCCCCTGATGAAAAAAGGTGAAATGACCCCCCATGCTATTAACCTAGACTGCTGCTGTAAACAAAAGTTTGATTGGAAAAAATGTAATGACAGTCTTTATGTTTATTATCTGTAATAATAATAGTATATAATAGACTAGTGAGTGCCCGGCATGCGTTGCAATGCCACTCAAATAAAGAAAGGTGTTTTAATTCTATTTATTTAAGTGGTTTTGGATTTCGGATATACAGTATTTTGATTAGTTTTTTCTGATTTTAGATTTTAATTTTTTTTTCAGAAACCTTCCCAGGTGCCCGCACAACAACTCACCAAAAGTTTGATCGAAATTGGATGAATGGTAAAGGAATGTATGGAGACAAACAAACAAATCTTCATTTTTATATATTGAAGAAATATCAAAATATTGTCGATGCCAGATTGGTTTTACGAATATTAGTTTTGACATCATTTAAATTTTTTTTTTTTGCTTGTGAAATAGAAATGATTATTTTGCTTTAAAATATTAAACGGCCGATTATTCTTTTAATAATATATATTATATCCATTAATAATACATCAAAATCCAACACAATTTGTTTTGTACTACTTCTACATTTTTATAATTATCAGACGAAGTTTTGCTCATTTCAAGCATTATCAACTGATTTTATGTATGCCTTCCACCAAGAATTGACAGTTGACACCTTAAAAGTGACATCAAAATCCTTTTACAAATCTGAGATTTAGTGCATTTGATAAGCCAATTCAAATGTGACAATGTGTTTGTTTTCATACAATGTCACAACCATATTTATTTGACCGTTTCTATTGTTTAAAGTTTGGAAGCTGTGCGTTCCGTTCCGTTGTCCTTTGATAGTCAGCAACGTGATGCGCTTTTATGGTGACGGCACGCTTAACCGATACCGGGGGATCATATCACAACTCACAACGACGTGGATCGTTATTGTGTGCGTTAGACATTATTTAGTGGAAACTGTCCGTGCAGAAACATTGCTCGCTGATTATTTATGGTTCTGGCGTATACACATTGTATCTTATATAATAACTTTGTCGCTTGAATACGTCATTCAAAAGATGAATGCAATGCTTTAAACTGTTCATAGTAAAATAATGGAAACATAAACGTAAGACAAATGCATTCTTGGTTAATGAATGAATATGTATTTTTGATAATAACATACAACAAAAAGGTATATTTTACTTCACCTTTTGATTCACTTAGTTATTAGTGAAAACCCCCTAGAAAATATTTTGTTTTTTGCATTTAGTAAATACACATTTAATTTTGTAATGTAACATTAAAGTTTATAGATAGATTAAGAAGCATATTCAGACTAACTATATAGCAACGTTATTTCTATGTGCGAAAGGAAAAGGGAGTTTAGTCTAAAATTGATACTTTTCAGAAGAGCCAAAACAAGATTTGCATTTGTATGAAATTTTATGAAAAATGTAATTTTTAAACTTGAATTTTACCAAGTCAGCAGCATTGATTCAATTCTTCCTTTTATATTATATCCTTGTATGGAATGTAGTTATTTTAGAATATTTAGCTCATTCTTCATTGAACTCGACTTAACTCCCTTTTCCTTTCTCACACAGATTTATTTGTAAGGTAAACAAAGATTCTTATTTTCAACTGACAAATGAAGGTTGGGATGGAATTATTTCCTTCTGTTAAACGTAGCAAGGGAGTAAGACGATAATATCACTAATTATAAAAGTACTAGTGTTTGAAGGTGAAAATTCCAAAGTTAAATATAACTTAACTAAGCGAAATACGTGTCAAATTAATTTAGTAACACGGACAGTTGAATAACAAAGTTATCAACATTCATGTTTTTTAAAGTGAATTTCTACAAGTTAATCCGTATGCCTTCGAATCTTGAGTTATTTGATAAAACTCTATAATAATTTAGATTTATATATCGTTATCAATTATCTAGGTAAAAACATGTTTTTTACTTTTCACTAATATAATTATTTCATTCATAAGGTTGATAGCTATTTCGGCATCCCCCAATGGATAAAACTATTATGTATTACCGATATTTTGTTTTTTCTAACATATAATTAAATTAAGATCATGAAAGACTTAAAAAGTTTATTGACTGAATTGGCATTAACTTGGTAGAACTTCATTATAATAGGGTAAAATAACAAAGTATTTAGTTTTACATTTTTTTTATCAGGTAGTTGATAGCTATTTCGGCTTTACGCCATCGTCTGAACTATACTCAAACTTACTTATGCTTAGCTATATATACTGTTTAGAAGAGATAGACAATATCATCCAAACATCGTAGTGTTTATTTTAAAATTAAATCATTCAAGGTAAAAATTGTGTTTTTAGAAAAGGAGCTTACGCGGTGTCATTAATTAGTTGTTGAAATAAGTGTATTTAAATTTTACTGATTATGCGTAATTACATGGGCTGCTTGTAATGGTTTCAGTAAGGGCGATGGGTTAGTATTTGTTTAGCCATTAAGGAAATTATTGTCATGATTGTATCTATTAATTTCCAGTTGTTCCAAAAGATTAAGTCTAATGCTTTTTTCACACAAACTTTCTGATATGATATTGTCTATCTCTTCTAAACAGAATATATAGCTAAGCATAAGCAAGTTTAAGTATAGTTTTGACGATGCCGTAAAGCCGAAATAGCTATCAACTACCTGATAAAAAATTTGTAGAATTAAATACTTTGTTATTTTACCCTGTTATGACTTAAAAAGTATTTATCTCAAAGAAGAATTATTTCGAAAGACTTGTCCATCAGACCAAATGACTAAAACTGCAACATATCCAGATAATATCTTCGACCAGTATACGGGGTAGTTGCACGCTTCCTGGTGCACCGCCAACCACCCGCCAACACTATTGAAGGGCGGCCTGCCAATTTATTCCAGTCGTAAATCGCGGTGAGAATGGCGTTAACGCGATCTGTTGGTAATTCTCTTTGACTCATATACTATTTATATTATATTATTTACTTATATAAAATTAGATTTACATTTTAATTATAATGTTAAGACAAAGAACTTATCAGTCCTACTTCTGAGCAGTCAGTCAACACTGTTGGGCGATGTCTATAGGTTCGATTCCCAGTACTTACTATTACATCAATTTATTCTGCAATCCATTATAGTTATTAATTTGTGTTCAATACTGTGGATATATGTGATGTTGACATTCTCTCCAACCCATCCGATCCTAAAACGGTAGTGCATGTAATTAACTAACTAATAGTCAATTACTTACCCTCTACGAAAAAGAGACGGTGAACTACTGAATAACACATAGTTGTCGCAATACGTGTGTTAAAATGCTCAACATTTGAAGTAAATTTAATGTATGCATTTTTTCACCATTTTGACTCCCAATATGGAGCATATCGATACTTCAGTTCTTAAGCATAAGAAGCCAAAAATTTGCAGTTTTGTATTAAGTATAAGAAAATGCTAATAGTATCAATGTATATTAGTTTCAAATTGTAACATGTTGTAATCTGTGACTATGTTAGAATAACAGTGGTTATTATTACTTGATATGCAAACAGTAAAAAATACGAAATCTACAAAATTTAGATGCACAGCAGAAGATTAAACCATCCAATATTTGATTCATATAACTACACTTTTTGAGTAGTTCACTTTGGAACTGAGGTATTGATATGTAAAGAGTAAGGAGTTTTTAAAATAACTCAGTTTTAATTTTATTTTTTAAAACAAAAATAAACTTAACTTTTTTACAGAATAAGATAACTGTAACTAAAAATATTGGAACATATTATGAAACAAAGTCGATGATTGATGATGCGTTTTTATCATTGTTTTTTAACAACGTATCATCTACGTAAAAGGCCATGTTTTAATGTGAAAGCGAATTAATAAAGTAACCCACATTGATTATAAAAGGGTTTTCAGTATTATTTCAATGTTCAGTTTGACTTAATTTAGATAGATCACCTCGGTGAGTTGGCAAAGTATAATATATACAAATTCGTTTGAACATTACGTTGAAGAGAGTGCATATAAAGCTGTAACCAACCATGTTTTGTATTTTGATGCTCAATTTTATAAGGTTAGTAGAAATATATACACAATAGCAAAATAATGGTGACTTACTCAATGTGCATATTGGTTTTTAATACAATATTTAAAAGCGTTACATACTTAAATAGTAAAATAAATCCGTCGATAGTTTTCAACAAAATGATTTGTTTATGTTTTAAATTATGTATTAAATTTAATTTTCTTTGCAAGCTTTACGGTATATAAATTTTCAAATGTCAAGTAAAAGAAATGTTTATCATATGTCATGACGCTGGCTAAATATGAAAATAAGAAAAACTTTATATATTATATTGTAGAACAGAATAAAATAATGTGCAGTTGTCTTTTATTCTTTAAACCATTTACTGATTCAGTTGATGATTCTCGTGATGAGCGAAAATGGTTCTGATCATCATAAACATGCGGAAGTAGTAAGAATGAATTGTGTTTTATTTTTTAAAATATAATGCCTTTCCACCAAGAATTGACAGTTAACACCTTAAAAATGAACATATGATAATTATTCAAACACGATTATGCTTCGATATTTACTGTTAATTTTATTTTTATGAACATTGCTTTATTTTTTTTTGCTTCATTAATGAAAAGAAATACATGAATAACCTTGAATTGAATAACCTCTCCATCATCTCAAATATTGATTTAATTGGAAATTACTTGGCAGAACTCAGCAAGAAAGAAAAGTATTTAGTTACATATAAATATAGCATTAGAACTATAAGTTTATCATGTAATTAACCCAAGTGGCGTGATTGATAAACAAGGTTGACAAAACGTCAATGTCTACATTTTTTTTTTGTAAATAGTGATATAATAATAATAGTGATATGATAAATAATCATAAAAATTGGTATGAAAACAAAATTTTTACGTTATAATCTAAGTTCAAAATTTTTTTTCCTAATAATTTTAGGGATTCGTTTGTTTTAAATCATTATTTAAAGTTGAATCTAAATTGAAATTAAACACATAATTAAATTTGGATTATTGAGATTTTGTACACTTCCATGTATTTTGTCACTAACGACCCTGGTTTCGCCTTTCGGCATCTTCAGGCATCGAACTAACTCGAACTAACTAAGTTACGAAACCCGGGTCGTTAGTGACAAAATACATGGAAGTGTACAAAATCTCAATAATCCAAATTTGATATTGAAATTCCATCAAGCACCCTCAGTCGATGTCTTAAATTACATAATTAAACATATTACGCACGTTTATTATTCCTATATATATATTTTTCTTACTATAGTTATGTTGGGACATTGATTTTTTGAATAAAAATAATTTCTCGACTCCTGAGAGATGTAGTAGCACCCACAGTTCACAATCAGTAGTAACGCAACGCATAATATGCAAGTAGCCAACCCCTATGCGAAGCACCCTCATTTCAATCCAACGTGTGTGAGTCTCTCGGAATGCAAATAAGCAAGAGGGAAAGAGCTTATCTGATTTTTTCATTAAAATATTTCTCTAAGTTTCCCTCGCGTATACAAATTTACATGTTATCGGAAGTTTAATGGGATGAACTTTTTTATTGCTATTTTTTGAAAAGCATTTAAATAAACTTTTCGATAATCTTTCTTCTTACTCTTCAGGAATTAATAGTACTTTTTCATTTATTAATTTTTTTATCAATTCAATTACAAAATAAGCTGAAAATTCACTTATCCATTACAGTAGGATAATTTCACCAGTGAACAGTGAACTGTCACCAGTGACTTGACCAGTCAATTCATGTAGAAAGAAGAGCAACCAAACACTTCTCAACAGAAAACCGAAATTACAGCGAAAGGTTGCAGCCTGACTGAGTAACATGATGGATGCAGAAGAGACAGGAATGAAGGCACTTCTTGGATACAGTCAAAACCATTAACGTATCGTAGTGTTGGTAGTAATAATGATATTTTTGCATTGGGTAAAGTAATTATTATATTTGTGTTAATTAACAACAACCGTCGTTAATTAAGTCCACATATTGACAAAATGACAAATGTTGTATAATGGCGTACTTCATTCAATAAACATCTTCTGTTTAACTGTCAAATATTGGTGGAAAGGCATTATTTCAATACTATTTGTTTTGTACTACTTTGTGGAAGTAGTACATGATAAAATCACATTTTTTCTCAGCTTGATATTCCATGGACTTAACGACGTTTGATATCATCCAACACAATTTAAAGTGATTAATTCTACGTATATGAAACATAAGAGTTAGAGCTATTGAAAAAATCAAATAAATTTATTAACACATTTCATTTTGCAAATACAATCTCAAAAGTAATTTGAGTTAGAGAGTTTCAGTGTTATTCCACTTTTTATTCTCATAAAAATATACATTTGCCGTTCATATTGGTTTTTAGGGCGCTATATATGCCATATGAAATCCTCCCAACTAGGGGAAATCCATTTGATAAATTCAAATTCAAAAATATAGAAAATGCCCACATTAAGCCGAACGCCTGCTTTTTGTACTAACGATAAGCAATAAAATTTTAGCACCGCGCCAGAGCAGTGCAGGGCGACGACCTGTTTGGTCTCGACCACCGGAGGAAGGGTTAAACAGATTATGAATTACGATATTTGAACGGGGATGCCCCCTTTTAGCGAATTCCAATGGGGCATTGACAAAAGGGGTCGGAAGATATTATCACAGGGGGGCACAGCAGTGCATTGTTTTGTTTTTATATGGCTCGTTCCTGTGCTGCGATGCGATTAGTAATTGTACAATGGAGCGTGCAAGCGTCGGGCTTATTCCGCAGGTTTCATATTGTATGATGGGTGTTAATACAAAAGCATTATTATGTTCTGCAATGCTAAAACGTATCATTCACTGTGTTGATTGTTCAAACGCAAACAAACTGACCATTCAAATCAACGTCATAAAGTGGAATGATAACATTGTTTTACGAGGATTTGCCGATTTCATTTATTGCTCATCTGAAAAATAGTACATTTTTATTATAGGGTAAAAAGAAAAAAGTATTTAATTCTATCAGTTTGTTGATAGCAATTTTAGCTTCACGCCATTATAAAAACTATGTGTAAACTTAATTTAGACAAAATATAGACAGTATTGTATCATCTCACTTCTTCCACCATAATAACTAATATTTAAAATTGAAATATTTATCATACTTATGGTGTTTATAAGTCTTTCTAAGAAATTAACGTAAATGGCATTGTTAATTAACCGTTAAAGTAAATGCATTGAAATTGTACATATTTAATGTACGTAATCACACGAGCTTCTTGTAATGGCTTAAGTAAGAGTGACGAATAAGTGTTTGCTTGATCAAAAAAGAGAATTTTTAATTTTTATTTACACTTCATAATGCATCTGTGACTTAAATATTAGTTTATATTCATTACGACTAGTTTCGTTTCGATTGTATTTTTACGAATGTTTTAACAATATAAAAAATTTAACTAAATGAGCTTCTACTGATGAAAAGCGATTGGTATGTGTCAGGAAAAAGTTATTACCCTGTCCGAAATTTAAATACATGAATGGATTGCGCCACAAGGGATTGAGAGATGCTTCTTTTCTTGCATGTAGAAAAACACTGTATTAAAGTTTCCAGAATAGTCGCCAACCCACATCATACTGAGCTCAAGATGATGACAAATATTTTATATATTACCCACATAAAAAATATGATATTTATTTTTTATTTAAGAAATTAGTACAAAAATGTCATCAAAAACACTCATCAGTCATAATATTTACGCATGTGAACTATTCGTTGACAAATTTAAACATTACGAGATTTTGGTTGAGTCGCAAGAAACATACGAATAATATTGCAAGGATTGCCAATTTTACAATCGATCTTCACACGTATTCTTCAGGTCAAACTGAGAGATTACAAATATTTTTTGATACAAATGGGTACTTAAAACTATTTTGAAATCAAGTTTTAGAATCAGGTCACACAGAAAAAATATTAGGCAACAGAAATAAAACTAAATACAAATTCTACTATTCCACGAACAATGAATTATGTAACAGAGTGTGATACTCAAGTAAAAAAATTTTTTATTCTTTTATTGAGAGTAAACATTTCGCAATTGTGTAGTTTCGTCTGATGCCAATAAAACATGATTACAGCAGCAGTGAATCATCAATACATCCATTGTGACTGTTGATGTTTGCAAACTCCCAAACCAATGCGGGGAGAGCCATTATTTACCCAACCGTTGAAATATTTCCACACGCTGATCTGATGGTAAAAATAATTGGCTAATATTTATTTTGATTTCACTTTATACCTCTGTTAAAGCTTTTAAATATTTGAACAACTATGAGCTATGAACCGTTACACCACTTCATCTATTATTTATTGCTCAGTTAATTACAAGTAAAGATTCAATTTTGTGATTATATTATTATACATTACAAAGGCTGCATATTAAATATTTCGATCATAATGTCTATAAACCTAAATATCAGATTCTTCGGCTGACGTTTTTGAACATAGATTCTAAATCTACAATGATATCTGTCCCCAGACTCTCTAGGACGTATATTGTGCTACTTTTGCCTAATTTCATCCTTTGTCTGCACTTAAGACTCTGTTTAACTTGTATATGGGACGTTTCTTATACAACAAAATTAAAGAGAAATCAAACTATAATTATTTCTATATCACAGTATGGAAGTCCAAAGCGTTTAAAAATAACTACAAACTGCAGCAACCAAAATTGAGTCCACAACAAGCAAGAATATCTCCACGGTTTTTCACCAAAGTTCTACTTGACTCATGCATAAAAACATATATAAACAAGCATACCCAGTAGAATTTCAATGATATCACAACTCATGTTTCTTGTTGTTAAATTCCAGGTTTATCTTAAGGAATTATTTAGCTTATTATATTAATAATATTTAAATGGTCGTATGGATCGACGATTTCCATATTTTGATCACTATCATGCGACACTAACCTACTAAATTGAAAATTAGTTTTCAATCTGAAACTTCAGTCAACCGCATACTAAATTGGTAAATTGTCCAATGATGATCTGTTTAAACGTCAGATGAGTGTTTTGAATATGACGAATATAGCCTGCAGTTCTATGCACACGCCCACCCACCCAACACACCACGTGCAATCTCAATTCGACCAATTAATGGATATGATTACCATCATTTGCTCTATGAGGAGGGGACTACAATAGATTGTAAAGCTACCTTTCAACCATAAAAGCTACGGTCGACCTGCAATACTCGGTTGAATATAATACAGACAACCAATTATTATTGACACCAAGTGAACTAATTGTGTGCTCATTGAATAGCATATTAATTTAGTTTTACGTTTACATATCAATTTTGTATTAAAAGTGTAATTTTAGACCATGGAAAATGTCGAAAATCTGTATTTTCATATGTCCACGTATATTTAGCGCTTCTTTTAGAGCTGGCAGAATATTATAAAGATGGTATATGGTATGGTCGAACTAGTTCTAAACCATCCCCTCTAAGCATTAAATTAAAATTCTGGGCCCATAAGATGATTTGGAAATGTGACAGCCACCCTTGCGTTTGAAAAAATTGTATGTCAATTTAAAAATCTTTATTCCAGATGGGACACAGTATTACTACAGCTTAACTGGGACAACTAGACAAAAACTTACAAACAATAAATTTGATTTACATTATAATATTATCTCAAAACATATGAAAATTTTTTCTAATGGAATTCTCATTTACTTAGTAAAACTCTATTATACTTAGCAAGAATTATTTAATATATTCGATGGTTAATAGAATTATTTCAGCATCATACCATCATTAAAACACATATACCATGTTGTTAAATAAAACAAGTAATAAATAAACACCATGTAATATCAAAATATCCGTTGAGTCATTAAAACATTCAACATTTCATTTTTTTTTTTTTTTTTTAAATAAAACACAATTTGTTTGTACTACTTCCACATATTTATAATAATGAATATATAATTATAAATATGTGGAAGTAGTACAAACAAATTGTGTTTTATTTTTTAAAATATAATGTCTTTCCACCAAGAATTGACAGTTAACACCTTAAAAGTAATTCAACATTTCAATTAATATGGTTAGTAAGTATTTAAAATTTTAGGTATTCATATAAAAAATAGTTTTCAAATAAAAATTCAATGATTACTGCACAAAATCATCAATGTTATGTTAGAATGCAATAGAGATACAGGAATATGAACGATTTAGAGAAATAAACATAACAAAACAATTCAGAGTGAGACCAACCTTTTATCATGATTAGTTGAACAGAGAGCGAAAGATAAATAGTTTTACTTATATAATCTACAAGTTTAGTGTCTTGTGTTGGTTGATACTTCAATTCAGTAGTGTTTACAATATTGCTTCCATCCTTGTTGTTATTCGATAGTGTCCAAAAGAATGACCTGAAGTCTTCAGGAAAAGCATACGTACCTACTGCAAGACTTGCTCTACATTCTTCAATATGGTTCATCGTCTGACGTTTATCGCTACTCCACAGCGGATTCTTTTATGATACGTAGTTTTATAGCAACTTATTATATAATTAAGGTATATGGCATTTTATTTTTTAGTTTCATGAACAAAGCATTAATCTTACATAATTTTTAAAAGTAATATTTTTTACGCTTGTGCAAAAATAAACGGTAATTATTTCTATTTTTGACCCAAGCTACTGATTAATGTAACAAAAGTGTAGAAGAGTTTTTTGACACACTAAAATGAAAATGGTGTATTAAAGAAAGGAAAGAGGTTGGTAATTATTAGTTCACACAGAAAATTATGCATGTACGACGGAAATTGGAATTTTAATGCTTTCTCGACATGCCTCAGTTAACTTCCACGGCAATGCTATTTGACAAACTTTGGAGTATCCAAACTTTTTTATATTTCAAATTCACTTCCTAAAGCAACCCTTTAAAAAAATTCAACAAAACATTGATTATATAAATATGTGAATGCCACGCGAGATCAATTTGAAGAAAAACGCTTCGAGAATATTTGAAAACTAAATGTTTTCGTTTGGATTTAACTATAATCCACATAGCTTGGCAAGCTTTTTGCAAGTTTTTAACGACAAAACCCAAAGTTTTTGTAATAATTTTCTTTTCCAGTATTTCTTTATAAAAAGATTTTTTAAATGCAGTCAGTCTTCAGATCATATTCACTTTCATAAAGTGATCCCACATAATAAAATATATTTTAACATTGAAGAAATATAATACACTTACGAAAAAAATATTTTCACACAGATACAGTACTTTTCACTCAACATAAATACTCACACTTTGAAATCGATAGTTGCGCGAAACTGTAATGAAATGTCACTTTTTCTTCTACCCTATATTAGGCCGCTTATATTGTCTTTGCTCCAAGCATTAGAATACATTACACAAACCAAACCAGACCAACATAACCTAATAACTTACCTTGATAAAAGAATCCGTGACTAAGTGAAAACTATTAAAATCAAAGTTTTAGTGTACCAATTTAATACTATCTAATCCAATGTGCAAACTATTGAAATACAAGTTCAAGTGTACCAAGTGAATACTATCTAGCACAAAGTGCAATTATTTATACCCCTTTACTTAATACGAGTAAAATATAGATTTTTTATTATACTTCAAATTTATCTCATCCTAAACTAGATTGATTGAATTTAAATACATATTGAATCCAAATGGTGAATGGGAATTTTAAATATCAAACATAACAGCGGTAACATAATAGTATTACATTAATCCAGCAAAAAATTATAATCTAAACATACTGGCTTAATGGTCACATATACGTTAAAGTCGTAGAGGTATATATAACGTCTTGCAGGTTTTTTTTTACTTTTTCTGCCAGAATTTGACCGTTTTTAGTGTTTTTATTTTTATATGACTAGATATTTTTGGCTAGGCTCATTTGAGTCGAGTAGCTATTTTATAACTGCAAAATTTCTTAGCAAATTGACGTTTTTATCTTTTTCAATATTTACATAGTTGTTGATTTGGTTTTTCTCTGATAAAAACCGACAACAAACAACTTCAAAATAACTTTCATCACTATGACGACTTCACAGATGACAGATAATATCACTTACGAGCATGTGCACTGGGAGAGGCTATTAGTAATACAAATATAGTATTGATATCCGTTGACTCTGTTGGGATCAGTTATTACCGGTAAATTAGTTTTTTTTAATTTTTATCGATTTCTTCCCAAAACAAAATTCTTTTAATTTTTCATAACATGTGGCTACCATTTTTCTTTTCACATCATTTTTCTTCGTGACGTCAACCGGCTTATATTCTCGCCCACTTCTAGAATGCCTGCGCCATATAATAAATATTCGATTTAGCCCACTACTCTCAATCTGTTACTTAAGAATAATTCCTGTACTAAACAGATTTATTACTTGGCATTTTGGTAAAAATAAACGTTTGTTCTTATGAAATAAAAAATTATAAGAGAGAGATGCTGTTCTTTATAAGAGAGAGAGAGAGATGCTGTTGCTGTTTAAAAATATCGTAATCTGTTTTCATGTATTCAATAATTCAGTTGTGTAATTTTATGTGTAATCAAAATACATAGTACCTTTTAATAAAAATTTGTATTCCAAAAATTATAACATTTATATTAAATTTATAACATTTTTAGTAAAAACATATATGCCAAGAAACCAAATTGATCGACGCCTAATTTTCAATGCGCACATTAAAGGTCGCAGTAATACTGTATTTACATTTTTAAGAGATAGATTACCGATTAATGACATCAGGAAAACGAACTAAGACCACTTATATGAATATATTTGTAATTAAATGACATTATTTTTCAAAACCTTGAAGTTTTCTGATGTGCTTTTAAATTTAATAAATAAAATATCGTAAAAACAAACCTACAAAAATAAAAAAAAGCATTATAGTATTAATTTATTGCTACGCTACCGTTTCATCGAACTCAATAAATATGGATTGTTTTAAATGCATACATGTATGAGCGTCTGAGCCAAACGTTTAACTTTCTTACAGAAAATCGTATTAATAATTAATTATTTTGATATATCAAATGTCCGTAGTGCAGTGGTCAATGTCGTTGGCTTCAGTTACATCAGTCTTGGGCTAAAATACCGGTACGAACAGTTTTGTTTATTTCATTTTTCAATCGATTTGTGAATTTATGTTTGTAGGCATGTGTGCATGTTTGTGATGTCTAGAATTCCCTCTCACCCATCCGATCTTAAAAACGGAGCGTAGCAAGAGTGATTATTTAACCACTAACCATGTCCTAATCATATACTTCTACCCCTACTCTCTTCGAACAATAGAGGTTTATCAACTAAGTTAAAAGCAGTTCTCGTAGAAAAATCTTCTATCGAGATGCCTCTATTGAGAGTCCATATGGTACACACTGAGAGTGGATATGGATTAAAATATATATACATTTTATGAGTACTGTCTAAAGTGCCTTTTAAACATTAAATATTGCCATCTACAGTGTAAGACGTGACATATTTTGCTAAATTGAATGAAAAAGTACGATTTTCTGTCGGCTACATTTCAAATTTAATAGCAGTAAAATATTACATATATCAATAAAATTAAATTACTCATTCAAAAAGTATGCTTCACACCTACTTCCTTTTGATTATAGTTTTATCATTTTATCCAATAGTAATTCATGAAACAATTCACGACTATTTTTTTAAAGGAAATTGATTGATATGCTTCTAAAAAATCCGTATTGTATTGTTATTTTTTCAATGCGTTGTGGTTATTTAATCATTAAATTATGTTTCAAATAAAGTCAAACTGAAAACATAACAAAAACATTAAGCTAATCTAACACCATTAAACTCGCTGGGATTAATCACCATTTACTTTGCGTATTGCTTGCTATTAGTTATTGAGCTAATCTTGAGCTCAAGTGAGTTAAACGTTAAGCCAGCCATCTAAGCGGAGTGTTATCACTTGCGGATGCGTCAGTCTGCGAATTCGGAGGATGAGCTTAAAGCTCCGATAGGTCACCCGACCTCCTCATTCCACAGTCACTTTGAATTTAAGGATTACTTTATCAAATCGCTTACAATACTCAGAAACAAATAAGCAGAGAAGTTTACGATGAAGAAATTGCTATGACAACTTTATGCGGAAAATCAATTCAACAAGTAATTTTAAATTGTTCTATTACTATTTTGAATGCATTAAAAACAAATGAATAGTTAAAAATTATGTTATAAAACACGGACGGTATCACAATATCTTATTGATAGTTAAGGATACGTTAAGTTATTTTGAAGCAAATATTTAATAATAAAAATAATATATTGTTAATCATAACACCATGATTTATTAAATAAAATACATTGACGTCTTTTTGTGAAAATTTTGAGCTGGCAACGTTATTAACCGATGGTGTAAAGTTTTAAAGAATGTATTATATACATTGTACACCAGTCTTTGATTTTAAATTAAATACATATTTAACACTACATTGAAAAAATCTATATTTTATATTAATCTTGTTGGTACTTGAACCCAAGCACTAACCGCTAGAACACAGAGACCAGCGAAATGATATTGTAAAAAAACTTATAGATACATGTATCGTGTTAAAAATAATCACAAGTTCATGACTTACACCCACATGCTATTTCTAAAAACGCTTTTTTACTTTAGAATCCAAAATCACCGAATCAAATGTGATGAACACATTTTAAATACAATTAATGATAAATAAAAATGAATTAAAATAGTTTCGTGTAGCGGCAATATTTCATGTATAAAATATCATATACTTCAGTGTATAAATTAGTACATGAATAAGTAATTATTCACTTGAATTTTTATCTTATAAAACTTTTAGATAAAACTGCGTATTATTTACACCATTCGTTTAAAATTATCATTCTGAAGATAAAATCAACAAGTTTAATATGTTACACAGTTTTACGTCGTTTATTTTTATCAGTTTTTATTTTATGGATTGGATATAAAAGAATTATACCATAAATTAAGAATTAAATTCGGGAAATCATATATGTATATTGCAATCACCTGGATAATAATATATAATCGATAGAGTATTTGTATGTCTTTATTTGATGACGTGTTTAATTTACTCGATACTCAAATTGAGAGTAGTAAAAAATCCATTTCCGATGACGGCGTTTGTAAAAAATAGCTCCGGGATTGCGTTGAAATAACATTGGAGAGCTTAGTCAATACGGACTTGGTAAAACTTGATACGCATGGAAGGCACTAAAAAAAGTTACAAAAACTGAATGAAGCTGAACCATAAATTCATTAAAATATCACTTTAATGTCTCTTTCATTCAATATTTATATCAATTTTTAATTTTAAAAAATAAAACACAATTCATTCAGGACCGGTTTCGCTCATCACGAGCATTATTAACTGATCAGTTGATAATGCTATGCTATGTGGAAGTAGTACAAATGAATTGTGTTTTATTTTTTAAAATATAATGTCTTTCCACCAAGAATTGACAGTTAACACCTTAAAAGCAATTTTGAATTATTGAGATTTTGTACACTTTCATGAAATTTGTTACTAATGTATTTTTATATTGAATATCAAATTTTTTCACTAAGGCAAATTTTTTTGTATTTTTTCATTGCCCTGGTTTGTATGTATATTCTCAAATAATTAATAATACTAACTGATAAAAAAACACTTTGTTCATAGACACTAACTTATAAATAAATTGTATGTGATGTTTGTATTTCGTGGAATATATAATTATAATAAAACTTTATTGTTATCGATTTTCCATTTATATTTGAGTAAAAATTTAATACAAATAATACGTAATATGTACACTATAATATATTTCTCATTGTATCCGTTATGGTGAAAAAATTTAAGCATAAAAATTTCTAACAGGGTTTGTGAACTTTCTCAGTTTAATAAAAAAATATTTAATTTATTGGTGGTGTAAAAGTTTGGTCTATAATTTTTTGGATACGTTAATAATGGTATTTTTGTTTATTACTATACGCTAATGAGTATAATAGTAATAATTTTTGCAAATTTTATTACCTCGCGTGCCTTTTATCAAATAACATAATTAGTTTATAAGGACTATAAAAAGAAAACTTCAAATAACAATACAAAACAAAAAAAACTTTGCTATAATTGTTTACTCTGTAACAAACTTTAATGCGTGATTTCAACTGTTACTCATGCAACGTTCTAACTAAATTTTATTTTGTTTTTAAAATACGTAAATATACGGCATGCAAAAATTATTTAAAAACAGCTTTATTTATCATAGGCCAAAAAGAAAATATATATTTATAATACAATATGTTTAATTAGTGTCGAGTGGAAAGAATCCACTCGATTGCGGATCCAAGGCTACGATTCCCCGAATAGAGAATGTTTTACTTTTAATTTTATTTTTTATTTGTATTTAAAAAGCACGGTATTTTCTTCACTCACCCCCCCACTCCTTATTCATTAACATCTAATTCTTTCTTAGTACCAAACTTCTTAACAAAAACTTTTCAAAAATAAAGATTGTGGAACTAAATTGCAGCTAGCTTTTTTCAAATAACGACTACAAAGTTACTTTATCAATACACATAATTGCGTCAAAAAATTTCATTTCAACTAAATATTTTTAAAAAATTATGCTGTTTGTCATTTTTTAAGGTTTATTTTTACAAAAATATACAACCTCTTCTTGAGTATTGAAAATGGTTAATAAAGTAAAAACGACGTCAACCGAAAATAACCGATGAAGAAAATATTATGCTTTAGCGCAGCATAAAAATTAATGGGGCTACTATAACGTTAATTGTTTTTCATTGTTTGATGTCTTTGGCAAGGCATGGTATGAAAGATAAGGTAGTTTAAGTACCCGAAAAAGAGAGAAACCCAGCTTTATGAGAGAATTCTGCTTATAACTTATGAGCATCTTACCAAAAGATTGTTTCTTAAACGAATAGTTACGAAACAGCAATGTCGAACGAAAAATATTTTTCAAAACGTGATAAATCATTAATGAAATGTAATCTAGCTCTTCAAATGTGAAACGATTATCAAAACTGCATTTCATTAATGACCTCTCAGGATCGCCGTGATCGATCGATTTTACTTTAAAGATTTTCTTTACACCAGTTATTTATACACGAATTGGTTTAAATCCTCGAATAGATTATTTAAAATAATTATGTTGAGGATTTTCAACTGCGATTTGAATTATTAACATTCACAGTTGTTGATATTTGTGGTAGTAACAATTCTCAATACTTTTTTATAATTGTGTTTATTCTCTTCATGTGGAACTTATAGCACTGATTATAAATGGATAGAATACAGATTTAGGATAAACCAACTGCGCCACGGACCAATCGAATATATACCTGGTGAAAATTACTTACCCTTAAAAATGGTGTATTGAAATAAATATTTCTATTGTAATGGTAGCCCATTTTTTCTATACATAAAATAAATAAACACTCAAAAACACAATGTACCAGTTTTGACAGCCTGTGCCAAAGGTAAAATACTTGAACAGGTATTCTAAACTAGAGAAAGCTTTTCAGCCGTGGAGAAATTTTCGGTTTGACAAATGAAATGTTTGACACCTGCAAAAAGTGGTCTCCCCCAGTCACCTTGCTGCTCACCTTTGGCAATGATTTATGTATAAGGTACAAAGGAATTTCAGGCTAGTTCGTATTATTGTCGATACGTCATCGAGGCGCTTGCGTGACATAACAAACAACCCCCTGTGGAGTTTTATTACAACTTACATAGATTATATTTTCCCGCTCAGGCCTCCCTTCAGTATAAAATGCCTATAGTAAAAAATAACCAAAGGCTTTTTTCAATTTAATTCTTCTTTGAATTTCAGAAATCTGGTTTTCGAACAGTTTACAATCAAAGATTTAAGAAACAATACATCGCTGATTTTAATTAGCTATTAAAGTTTTTCCGTTAATCACATTGTCTCTTAAAATTCTTACCAACAGAACACAATCATATATATAATTGATTAAAAAATAAATTAATAAATCCATTGATTCCGAATCTATTGGTGTTAATACGTCCTTGGCTAATTTTACTTTTTGAATTTATTTTATGAATAGAAAAATTTTATTTATTATAATTTTATGCATACAACGAATCATGTGTTTGAGATATGATCAACTGTATAAGATAAGCTGAATTTTGTTAAATAATAAATAAAAACAAAGTTATTAGAACACATAATATTTTTTTTGTAAAATTAGTTATGTCAGCCAAAAATTAAACGAAAAATTTGTTATATAAATTACTAAATCGTCATTGTTTATTCAATACCCCTATGAGGTGATTTTGACGTAAATGAGTTATTGATACCACGAGATGCGCAGTTTTTTCTCAACCATCTGTATTATATCATGTGTGAAAAGACTTCGCTGTCACGAAATAAATCGATATTAAATTAATACTATGTGACAGCATCCAAAATCATGCATCATAAATTCTTATGTCAGCGTCCACCGCATAGACTACATTTAATATCTTTTAAGGTTTTAACCGTCAATTTTTCGTGGAAAGACATTATATTTAAAAAAAAAAAAACACAATTCATTTGTACTAATTCCACACGTTTATAATGATCAGGACTGGTTTCGCTCATCACGAGCATTATCAACTGATAAAAATACAAATATAACAGGCCTATTTATATAAAATTGAGTGTTAAAAATTAAGGTATATAAAACAATTGGTTCATGAACTAAGACAAGAAATTACTGATTATCAATCAAATTATACATAAACCAAATAAAGTAGTCTATAATTAAAATGTTAAGGACCTCTTACAAATCAATATATACTTATAAGTATTTATATAAACATGTGGAAGTAGTACAAATTAATCGTGTTTTATTTTTTTAAA
Source organism: Himalopsyche phryganea (assembly GCA_022494535.1). Taxonomy (NCBI): domain Eukaryota; kingdom Metazoa; phylum Arthropoda; class Insecta; order Trichoptera; family Rhyacophilidae; genus Himalopsyche; species Himalopsyche phryganea. Next base: position 1,487,300 of record JAGVSL010000043.1, on the reverse strand, counting down.
TACATATTTATAATCAATTTATGACCACAACTTTTAATTTAAATGTAATAGCATGCAGCTATTGATTTTACACAATTTAAATTTTATATCAATGCAAAAGATACTATATTTTAATTGGCTTTAAAGAATTGTGTTCGATAAAAATGCCTACTATAAAAAAACAAAAAGTTTTCTCCTAAGGAATTAATATTAATGTGAATATTTAAACACCCATTCCACGAAGAAAGATGATAAAAAGGGGAAAATAATGCTTACATGCTGACGGCATGAAACACCGTAATTCATGGAAATCGTTGTGATTACGGTCGCATAATAATGTGCTTTACACGGGTAATTAGGTAAATACTCTGCGGTTTTGTTCGAAAAGCTTCCATATCAACATGAGGTTTAGCATTTTTTTACAACACGCAGAAATATTTTTTATGTCAGTTTTTTGTATTTGACATTGAAAGTTAATTTCTGTAATTGATGTTCTTAAATAAAAAAATATCTTTGCGTATGTTTTGTAGACCTAAAACACATAACCAGTTAATAAATTACTTTTTATACCAGGTAATTAGGTTCATATTTTACAACGCGTAAATTCATGTCCCGAAATATAATTGCTTTGCAAGTTGAAAATAATTTTTGAGTTATATTCAAAATATACAATATGTAACTTTTATATTCTTCCGAGCTACAGCAGACTCACGTAAAAAGTGACACAATATGCTGTACAAAATTTACATTCGTTTTACTTCATATCACAATTCGTTACCTTAATTTGAAAAGGTTCTAACTGCACTTGACCATGTTTTGAGATACGGGCGTTTGAAGTTTTGTCTGATCATATTTTGTAAGAAAAAATGTATTTCTAATCTATATAAATATATTACTTGTTTTTCATATAATTTATTTTAACTAGAGCCTTTATATGAGAAACTAATGAGTATCTAAGCTTTAATTAGAACTGACAACAATAGTTTGTTTGAAAAGGTTTTATCGGGTATTTCAATTTTATCAAACAAAATGTTTAAGCTAATTTTTGAGATATTTATTAATAGTAAGTATTATTTGAAGTAATCTTTCGGGGATATGTTTTTATTGCCTTCTATTGTGATTAATATGGAGTCCGTCATCTGCCTCGACACTACACTCATTATATATTTAAATCATATTTAAATAGTGATTGGGCGCTACTATAATCGGCAAATAACATTATGAAATATAATATTTTGACGTGTGAAATTTTTTTCTACTTTTCCCTTTTAAATAAAAGTTTCAAATAATTTTAAATTTCTTTCATCTACTAAAGTATAATACTTAAAAATCAAATTAAAATTGGTATTTAAGTTTTAACTCCTAATCCCTAAGTTACAACAAATATATTTTTCCAGGCATGAATGGAAGATTTGTTTGTAATATATATTTGTAATACCTACATAGCACACGTAAAACTATGATGAATATGAAAAAAATATAAATTTTGTACTCGCTATCTATAATTATTTACGTATGTCTACTGAATAATTAAAGAACGAAAAGCAATAGTAAAAATAAACCGCATTTTATTTACTGCCATTCCAGTCTGACGTTAGGTGCAATTCACTTTTTCAGCGGCATTTTATTCATTGAGTCAGGCGATGTTTAGCATTTTAGTGTAAGGCTTAAATTCGCTCAATAAAGCTTGTTAAATGATAAAAAATACCATTCAAATACTGAACTTTTAAAAGTAAAAAAACGTAAAATTGCATATCTAAACAAAAACGAGTTCTTTTACGCCCATTGATAACATTCAGTGATATCCACACTATTTTATTTTTTGTTTATAACAAAAAATTGCTGAACGTTTTGATTTGAAAAATGATACAATGTTTAAAAAACAAAATTATAATGTGTAACATAATATTAACTCCTATAATAGAGCATTTCAATAAAAGCTGTTTTTACGAGACTGCTTGTTATTCAGTCGTTCATTGATTCATGTATTAGAAAACAATGATACGATGATAGAGCTCGGTTGGAATAGTAGTTAATTATTAGTGAGATGAAGTGAACACATTGCAGACATCCTTATCTTTGAACATAAATTCATAAATCGACAATTAAGTATGAATCGGGCATGTAGCCGTGTGATTAAAACTCGTTTTTGGACATTTGCCAAACGAAACCTATGAAATCACAATTAAAGAAAGAAGAAAGATAATTTTTGTATTCGTAAACGAATCTTCAATTCATGTTTGGCAAAATAATCTTTTGTTTTAACTTAAGTGTTATAAATTGAAAACTATAACAATTTTAATGTGATTTTTAAGTAGTAAACCTTAGTAGATGAAAGAAGAAATAAAAAACTGTGTGAAATTTTAACTCAAATGTGACTATATAAAAACTTGTTTCAATCTTTGAGTACTAAGTCACACATATGATGCAATTTTCATTTTTAAGTACAAAGACATAGTCTCAACACGATTTATTTTCACACTAGTGCGTTTTTCTCAAAACTTAATTTATGCACAGACGCCGTTTTGCTTCGGTGGTGATGATAAATCTCCGCATGTCTAGGTCGGACCACTATTCGAAAAATGAAAATAATACAAATAAAAGATATAAATGTTAATGTTTTGTAGAAATGATGATTTGTTTCACTATTTGGTACTAGTTAATAGAAAGTCTCATTTTCCGTGTTATTCCATAAGTTGCTTTTGCATATCAATGCAAACATAAAATAGTTAATATCGTATGTTCAGTTTACCAGGATGTATTAAATGATTTAATGATATTTCAGTCGCAGATATTTGCGATAAAATCATATTTTAACTTGTTTTTGCGCCATAAAATACTTCATTTGAAAATATTAAATGCGCCGCGTTTTGATTGATAACCGGCCTGCATTGACGCTTGATTCGTACATTTCAGGTTTTATTATGTGGTGAGAGCTTAAAAATAAAAATTGCCAAATGGGACGAACTAGCTGACGTGAATTCAAAAAAATAATTTATTGCTTCCCAAACAAATATTTTAATAAGCTTTTTCAATAGCAATTTAAAGGTGTTTTTTTTTCATTTTTTAATGTTTGATTTTTTGTGTCAATCTCAAGCAATTAAAGAATAGGTTTTGATGTCTTGTAACAAACAAGAAAAAGAAACTTTTTTGTAAAAATTACTCAAACCAAGTCTTTTTTTCCACGTCCGCTCCCAATGTGGAGCATATGGTCTCCTAATTGAGGTATCTTAACAGAATTTTTCTACGAGAACTGCTTGTTACTCAGTTGCTTAACCTCTCTTTTTTTGAAGAGACTAGGGATAGAAGGATGGGCTATGAGAGGACTAGTGGTTAGCTAATCGCTCTCGCTACGCCCCGTGAGGATGGGATGGGTGGGAGGGAGGACTCAAACTACGAACAGAAATCCATAAATCGGTTGAGAGATCAATTTATGAAAACCGTCCGCACCGGGAATTGAACCCGAGATATTCGTAACCGTAGCCAACGACGCTACAACTGCGCCACGGACGCCGACAAGCTTAAGATCTCTAAAAAGTTTTTTCTAGAACTGGGACCGCATTGAGCTACGAGACAGTTTGTCTGAAGATACTTCTAAAAAAAATGAAACACGTGTCACATATAGTTATGCAATCAGCGGTACAGAAAAAAAACATTTTTAATTCTAAATGTTAAACATACTGTCATTAATTTTTACATAGCAAAAAACAATTAAATTCACATTTTTTTCTTCGGGTTTATACTCTCGGTGTTTAATGAATTATAGCAGGAATATTGAATTTGATATTTGACTGAAATAAAAGAAATTTGCTTTTTCTACGTTTACCAGTTATTCGATACCACTGCAATCATTGCAGCGAGAAAAACGATTTTCTAAACAATGGCATTAAAAAATATCAAATTTAGTGAAACAGGAGACAGATTGCTCTCAATTTTAACTATACTCTTTTGTTTACTAGTATTTAATAATGAATAATCAGAATAACTTTACACTTTTTTCAGTTGAACTAGTTATATACTATACATATCTACTATATACAATTAAACCCTCGTCTATCATTATCGAATTCATCGTTCTTTTTTGGGCTCATTTTACAGCAATAAATCGGAGTTCCACTGTATTTTTATTTGTGAATTTTTGTCATAGTTCTTATGCCAATTGTTTTTTATACCTGGTATTTAATAACACTAAATTTTATATAAATACTCATGTTAAGATCTATATTTCATTAGTTCATAATACTCCTGGTCGTAATGTAAAAGTAGTACAGGTCAAATCGTGTTATATTCTTTAAAACGTACTGTTATAGTAAAATAATCAGTTTATTAACATGTATAGGAAATTTTGACTTTCTTTACTCTTAGGCAGAGAACCACTAAGACGTTTCTAGATAGTTTATTTGCTGCAAATCATTAACGATTTTTTATTACTGACTGCTGGGCACTATGAAATAAAATACTTGTGTTTCCGTTTTTCAGTTCTAAATAAAAAGCATTAGTTACGAGTTACAGCATTTGTTCTTTTCTTATATCGCCATGGATTGTGTTAAGTGGCTATTCAGGAATTTGCACATGTACTTGCAAACCACGAAAAGAAGCACTTACACAAGTGAGTGTAATATTTGGAGGGCAATAGACAGATAAACATTTAACTCTACGCAAAATGTCTGGTACTCTATACTCGATCAAAACCAAGTGCCATCTATTCAACGTTCGCATTCTGAAGGTGTTGATTAACGTATAAGAAACATGGTACTAACTGTATATGCTGGGCTTTGAAACCAGATAATGGCAGCAAATACTGAGAACAATATGGTATGATTTTGGTTGTAACGATTTAAAAAAAGGAGTAAACATTGCAGCCATGTATAACTTGAACAGTTAAGAATGGTGTTGAAACTTACTTAAATATGTGTCGTTTATACCTTAGAAATGTAGCGGGTTTTTGTAACACAGAATTTATCAATACTGGTGTTCTGGAATTGATCATTAAGTATAATTTCAATAGAAATGTATTTATGTATAATTTAGTATGTTTTTTGGCCATTGGAATTTATTTTTTATTTATAAGAAATCCGAGTCATTTTCAAAAAAAAGGGCATAATGATCAAACGGTTTTATATTTTATTTAATTTATTGCATTCTTAATGTAGGTTTTATCAAATGGTATCAAAAAGAATTCGACTTCTTCTACATCCATTTACAAAGCGGTTCTCGCGTGTCTTCCATTTCAAATTGTTTAAAAACGGCTGTTACGAAATATAAGAAGAAGTGAGACCACAGTACATTTATATTAATTATATATATTATAAAAAACTATGTACATGAAAAAACCGAAGTACACGTTAAGGTTAATCAGAAAGTATTTTATTTGAAATATGGAATACTTTTTTAACATTTAAAGTGAATCCAGAAATCTGAAAGACTGATATGAAGAGATTCCCGTGATTATGGGATTAACTAATTGACTAATATCCTTCAATTTTCAAGGATTAGAACCTCTACTTAATACCATACATAATATCATGTATTCGGTTAAATCATTCACCTATAATGCATTGAAAAGTGTGAAAAGACTTCCAAACGAAAAGGATTCTTGAAAGCTCATGCAGGCTGGACATACTTTCCCTTGAAAATGGATATGAGTGTACATAAAGTTGGAAGATTCTTCACTAAAATCATAATTAAATTTGAATTGTTGAGATTGTGTACATATCCATGTACTTTGTACATGGACTCGAATTGACCACTCGTGTGCTCGAATGCCTGAATATGCCAAAAGGAAAAACCCTGCTTGTTAATGACAAAATACATTGAAATGTACAAAACTTCACCAATTCAAATGTGATTTTGAAAATCCGTAAGCACCCTCAGTCGATGTCTTAAATTAAAAAACAAATTATAATTGTTTTGTTTTATTTCATTAAAACACGTATTTATCTCACAAAAATGTAACAGTGTTCTTCTTTTACTTTTAAAGATATAATGACTTTCCACCAATAATTGACAATCAACACATTTAGAGTAATAAATTTTTAAGTACAATACCATCGGCTATCATAACAGTTGATTGTTAATGTATACCAGTTTTTATCTGAGATATAAATAAAAATGTCTAAAAATCCGATCATGAACAACTAGGTAAATACTGATAAAAGGATTTTATATTTAATCTGCATGCAATAACTAGCATTCAGTACTTTTTACAAACTCCAATACTATTACTTTCTAAATATACAACGACGTTTCAGCGTTACAGTAGGATAAATCGCTTATAAAGTATTCTTATTGCGGGATTTCAGGAACACATAAAACGAATAAACACCCTTGTTTCTCGTTGAAAATAATACTTACACAATTCATGTTTTTTCTTTCGCGCTTATGTTTATTTATTGGTTACATTGTTTGAATAATATTTTTTGGAGAAAGAGTGAGGGCTATAACACTTGGCCATAAGAATATTTAATACCGCTACACTGCTTGAATATTTTATGTTTTAATGAATACAAGAGTAAATTGCGGAAAATTTATGAAAATAAACGGGCAGTATTATAATTGTTGGTCAGTTAAGTACATCCTATAAAATTAAAAACTTCTCATTATCTTCTAAAAATTACAGTTTTATTTTACTATTATATTAAGTGCATCAAAAAAACAATACGAATGAGCTTAAATATGAATAATTGATTTCGCAATATTTTTTATTAAGTTTTGATTATCACCAAACATAATTTGTTGACTTATGATCAAAAACATTATGTAAAGTTCTCAAATTAATTATTTTATAAAGCTTAATCAAAAAAAAATAGTCACACATATACACCTTCTATTGTAACATATGAGTTATATAAAAACAAAACGCTATTGCCCTTCAAAGTCATATCATAGACATTGCAGTAATTCTTATAGTAAGTGAAATGTTATAGAATATATTATTATAATGCATGTGACTACATTTAATGATTTGGTAATGAACAATGGTGAGTTTGTATGTAAACGCAATTTATAAATTCATTGTTTACGATTTTCTGAAGACACAAGAATATGGAGAATATTTGTGCTTATATATTATGTCATTTTCAACTTTCTGTGGACAGTGTCGTTTTTATTTATTCACAACCAATATATATTATCATGTTTTCAATATATTTAAAGCATTCCTTCGTTGCCTAATAGTTTATAATGAACAAATTACGTTATTTTTTAATAAACCCTTTTGAATCTTCTTCATATTTTATGACTCATAAAACAAAAATGTAATCACTATCGGAGTCATATGTTATAATAGTATTTAAATATATGTTTTTTGTGACAATTTCAAATAAAAGTGAATTGTGTTTATCTCTTATATGTACTTAACAAAAAAAGCATGGTGCATATTGGCTGCAGCAAAAGAAAACAAAATGCGGCGTGTTATTTTCCTTGGATTACCTCGAGGCTTTTTAAATCTCCCTAATTCCAAGATATGAAGCATTTTCATGCTTTCTGTGGAAGAGATTGCAATTTGTTGAAGTATAGAAAGAATAGCTGGGTAAGAATCATGTAGCATATTTTTGTATAATTCTTGATTAAAACAAAAACATTGTTTTTATTTCATTAAGGGACTGATAAAGTCGTGACAAAAATGGCTCTTATTAAATTTATCTTCATGCAATGTATAGCCGATTTTTATTTAAAAAAATGGTTAATTAATATCACTTTTACATCCAACGGCAGTACGGTTATTTAAGTTGATTAAAATTTTAACAGTTTTAAAAATCTTCTCAAGAACCACTTTGAATCTTCAAGTCAATAGTTCAAGTCCCGTTCAAGTCAAAATATACTTTATTGACTGATTATTCAATCGATTTATTTAATTTTGCAATAACGAATATACATAATTATGTTTAATTGAGATTTTCAGTCTTTTCTGACTCAATTCGGCTGATCCTGAAAGCGGAACGTACGGAGAGCGATAAGCTATTTTTAAATTCTCACTGTCTTTAAAAAAGAAGTACAGCGACCAAATTGTAATCAGTTAGCGTCAAGTTTTATATTAAAACACTATATTTAATATATTATAATAAAAGACTTCTCTAAAGCTGTACGTCCATTTAAATAACTTTATTAAAATGGAATTTTTAAGACATTTATAATAAAAATGAACTTACTTCATGATTTGAAATAAACAAATTTGAAAATTTATCAAGAAATGAAAGTATAGTTGCCACTATTTAACTTTGCACTCCAGTTCTATAATACAGAATCCATACATGGCGGCTCTAGGATCACGGATACACTGACACTGTGTGTTATACAGAAAGTCGAGTGTAGTAAAAAGTGCAAAGTTATAAAATGTATAATACATACTCCATTTATATATTTTTTTATGGTGGAGATATATTAATTAAGTGCATTTAAAAAGCCTTATAATAAGTATAACTAACTATTCGTAAAAAATATCAGCCAAAATATATTTAATTTATAAAACAATATTCTTATTTGAATTAAGTAACCGTTCTGCAATAAGGTACCTGCATTGTTTTATAAAAAATTGTTAACAATGACCGCTTTTGCATCAAATATAACAATTTTATTTCATATAAAATATGTTTCAAAAAAGTCTGGCTAGGGTAGAGTGGAGAGAAAAGCACATTCTTTTGACGTCTGATAAAAACATTAATTTCATAGCATAATAAGGAAAGTAAGTTTTATTTCTTTATAAATATTAAAAAATTAATGAACTTCTTAAACATCAACTACTGGATGCATTTAAACTGAAAATGATTTCGTAACAAGTGCACAGAGATAAAGCTTCAAATCATGATTCGTAGAGGACAGTGGCTTAAGAGACATTTCAGTTTCAAAAACCACTCACTTACAACTTACGATCTTTCGAGACACATTTATTGTTGGCAGCACTGTCTACGAGGCTTGTTCATACTTTTGTTTTAGAAGCGTCGAGACGCCTTGAGACGACGCCTGACGAATTAAAAATGCATCCACGTGTTTACCACTCTGGCTGAAAACTCTTCGCGGTTACTTTCTTACAATAGTTTTACTACGAAAGGGTAGCCTAGCGGATGGCGTTACATTTTTTATTATCTTGGTTCTTTGTGACTCTTTTCAAAGAATACCACTCTCAGTCTAGCACTATATAATATTTATAATAATAAAAAACCTTTAAGAAATTCGTACAATTACTTAATGGATTTTTTCTAGATTGTAATTAATGTGATTTCAAGCCAGGGATCATTAAACATAGAATTCTTTTTGTTTTTCATTCTTGATAAAACGACATTTTGCTTAAAATACTACCAACTACTTAAAAACGGTAAATTAACTTTGATTACATTCGTATATTATGTTCACAATTAACATTCGTTTTTTTTCAATTCTTAAAGTATTCAACTTTTAGCTTTAACTGTATTTGTTCTGGTGAACAATTTTATGCTAAAAGTAGTGATTTTGAGTCAAGCAATGTTCAGTTCGTGGGTATTGCCACACACAATAAAGCAGTTCGCATGTTAATATCGTAAAAAAATATCAGTAACCAAATTATTGCTTAGGAGTCAATGCACGCTAATCTATTATTCTTTTGAGATTCATATTAAAAAAATATATGTCACATGCAGTGTATTATTTTTTACTTTCACTATTAGAGACAAGATCATTTTAATTTCGGTGATTATACGTACTGTGCTAGACTGCAGAGCATGAAAACATGAATTATTTTTTCATAAATAACTCAAAAATAACTTTTTTTCCAGAACAAAGATTTTCGTAATATACTATATTTGTTAATATTGAGCAAACAAAAATATTGTCCCCTGAGCAGGTCTTGAACAAGTGATACTTTCCCATCATCATTTGGGCATAGTATATCAACGAATATAATTACTCAAGGATCCTTCCAGAACAAAAAAACTCTTTTAAAGTTAAGGCATATATATATGAGCATTAATTTTTCATTTCAGCGTTTTGTGCATGATTTTAGCATCTATTTATGTAAGACATAAATTTTAAAATAAAGATCAATGTCAAAACCTTTCAGAAAAATTTATATTATTTAAATATTATTTAAAAGATTGCATTTTCGCATTAATTAGCATCGATTGTGAATTTAAGTACCTATTTCACATTTATAGCAAAATATTTAAAATAAAGGTCTCATCTTAAGACAAATCAATGAAAAAAAATAAAAATTATTATTATTTTTTCATACCCAGCCATACTATAAAATGTTGTCTCGTAAATTAGATTACGTGGTAAAACTATTTTATTACCACTTAACTTTAAAATTAGATGACCACCATAAATCCAAGCACCGGCTATCAATATTAATATTTCTCAGCTCTTCATTGGTCTCTCTAGAGTCATAAATAGCTGCAAGTGCATCTTACATCTGAAAGTGCACAGTGAAACTGCTGCATTTTCAATTTGCAGTAGAAATAAAATTTTATGATTAAGTATTGTTTTTAACAATATTTTAACTTTAATTTTCTATAAATGAGATAATAAAATTAGATTATTATGCAACAAAATGTTTTAATAAATCAGCCAAATGTGTTAAAAACTTTCCATTGTAAAAAAAATACATAATATAGAAAAAAGTGACAATCTTTAATAGTATTTTAATTTGCTTAAAAAAACAGTAATTTTAAATATATCCCCGTTACATATAGGTTATATACATTTGATAATAGACATTTAAATCCAAATGCCAATAACATGGCGTAAAGATTTGAATAAAGTGTTTTATATGTATAATACATGCCATTAAAATGCTTTCCTATGTTTTGTTAATTCATGTGATCGTTTGTGTTAAACAATATTTTTTTCCATTATCAAAATATTCTCGTTTATCAGCTTTCTTATAATAGCTTAAAAAAGAATTTTTATAAGTCGCCACATAAAACATATATGACGTATGTTTCGTTATGATTATATTTTTTGTATTGAATGCTAGAATATATTTTACTAAATCGCATGATGTGCACTTTCATCAATTGTATCAACAGACTTTTCTTAAATTTTTATTCAAAATGTATGAATATTATTATTAACTAATAAATATTTTATTTAAAATAATGAATCACACTTATTATCATCCCAAATGTTGAGGAACCCTTGAACGATAAACAGAATATTTTATGTTTCCTTAAAAAAAAATTCGAAACTTGGCGTTACTTGGGAATGTGTTTAAATAATATTTCATTGTATAAGCTATGCATTGAAAAAATACTCAACAGAATTTAGTATAAAACAAATTGTATAATACACAAAGTCTAGATAATTGTAGAGAAAAGTTTTCATTCAACTTCTACAGTATTTCACGTTTATAGTTAAGCTAGTATATCTTCTATAATAAATATATCTATCTCACCTGTAGTTGCCTGTAAAATAAACAAGAAAATAGAATGTTGGTTAATATCTTTGGTATTTTCTTATCTCTATATATATCTGTATATCACTTTAAGGTGTTAACTGTCAATTCCTGGTGGAAAGACATTATATTTTAAAAAATAAAACACAATTCATTTGTACTACTTCCACATATTTATAATGATCAGGACCGGTTTCGCTCATCACGAGCATTCAGCTGATAATGATCGTGATGAGCAAAACCGGTCCTGATTATTATAAATATGTGGAAGTAGTACAAATGAATTGTGTTTTATCTTTTAAAATATATCTGTAAATGTAAAAATGAAGATTTGTTTGATTGTTTGTCCTCTATGCATTCCTTTACCATTCATCCGATTTCAACCAAACTTGTGAGTTGTTGAAAAGTGAAGAAAAATAAATAAATCTGAAATCTAAATAAATTAATCTAAAAAAAGAATCAAATACGTACAACTAGCGACATCTTTGAACCAGACGAAAAAACAAAAAATATTGAACCTATCCAAATTTAAGAAAAACATTTCGTACTATGTTCCTGGCCTGAAGATACCGGGTTCGGACCGGGTAAGTTTATGAAATATCGGGTCGTGCAGACCTCTAGTCCAAAAGCACTTCAATAAACAGAATTAAAACACAAACCCTTTCTTTCTTAGTGTGGCATTGCAACGCATGCCGGGTACTCACTAGTTATGCATATAATAACTTAATTGTCAAAATGTATTTAATGATAATTGAAACCGCTGATGCAATTTTGACCTTTTACTAGAATATATTATACGCTTGTGGCGGATTCATTTTGGCATAAACTAGATTTATTTTAAATTCAGTTTATTCAATAATGGAATTGAATTGAGCATTAATGAGGTTACTGCTATCACACACACTCTGGATTTTTTCAAATGTTTTTAAATGTTCAAACCTTATTTTTAATATTCTAGAACATAATGTCAAGACGCTCTTCAATGTTATGTCACAAATGTAAGGTCTTAACGGGTGCTTCAAGGTGAAGATATCATCAATTGAAATTGGTCTGATCATTATAAAATATATGAATGTAATACAAAACATATTCTGTTTTTTTTAAGGTCTTTTTGGTAAATTACTATAAAACATGAGATTAAAGCCCGGCTTATAACATCAAACGTCTAGAAATTTGATTGTAACCCTCCTAAAAACATCTCCTTTATTTTGTAATTATACAAATACACAGAATTTCATTTAAGTTGTGGGTGGGGCATGCAACTTCTAATTATCACAATTGCAACAATGAATAAGCTTGTTCGTTGTTTTATAGTAATTATAATATCAATTTTTCTTTTAATAAACATACATTTTTTGACGATATTTATTATGGTACACTTTTATTGTAATTGTGACCTAACTATAATAAATAACGTTCATGATAAAAGTTCCATTGATACTTTGCTAAAATAAAATTTAAGTGTTTATCAGCGTTGAACTTTTGCGAAGCCTTCTCTAATCTGTGGTTTCGTTTTATTCTTTGAAAGTCTTCCGCAGTGCGTCGGATGTTTGCGAAGCGCAAACCACTGCAAGTCGGGAGCTTTTTTCGTGAATTATTATAACAGGTGAAAGCTTCCCTTATTCTTATTGAATGCACGAGAATATTACCCCGTTTTAATAAATTCTCTTTTTTTTCTTATATCCCGGACAACGATAAAATTCTTGTTTTTATCGTAAACATATCGAGGTGAAAACAAGTTCTGAGATAATCGCATTTAAAGCAGTATTTTTTTCAAAGTACACTCTCTCTCAAGTACAGTTGTTTGTTTTTTAAAAAGATTGTTTCTAGATTAAAGGGTTGGGTTTTTCACATCCAGGTGCCTGTAATTGATTTGTATATACGGTAACAATGTTTATAACCTACCCCCCTCCAGAAGAATGTAATAAAACTCACCCCCACCCTATTAAGAATTAAAATCATCGTTTACCCAAGAAATAAATAACCTTGCAATACGGTTAGTCTGAAGATGCTTCTTAAAGAGGCGAAACGCGTCACGTTAGTGATAAACCAAGTACAATAACTGAGTTATCAATTTTCAATTTAATTTTATATTAAAAATGAACTTCCACAAAGTTACCGCAGAATCCATAGAAAATATTGAAATATGGTATTTTAATCAAAATCATTTTTTTTTATTTGCATTCAAATTTATGAATGGAAACAATAAGCTTAGCGACAAACTTTAATTCAATAATCAATAATTATTCATACAATGAATGTCTTCTAAAATAAAATTTGTGTTTTGTGTTTGCATTTCGGTTTCTCTCCTATAGATGAATTTTTTTAATCATTATAAACGTATTTGAATGTCTCATCAGACAATAGATATTGAATATTTTGGTGTAAATAACATGATTTATTAATAAACATACGTTATGTTTGCCCAATTAGGAACGATATTTTAGTAAGTAAATCGTAAAGACATAACGATGCTATGACACATTAATTGTAAGTATATGAAAAAACTTTATATACATATGCATAAATATTTTAATTGTATCAAAAAATAAACTGCACTATAAATATTTGTCAATACATTATATTTAGACGTAAATAAACAAAGTTTGCAAGTGCGTGGTTACCCTAACGAGAATTGATGACTGTTAGAAACTGCGCATATACGTATGTAGGCAGAAGGATGTTTTCGCCGGAAACAAATTAGCTTCCTTATTGGTTCAGCCAACAATTCCAGGTAATTTTGCGTCGGCCGGCTCACTTGATAATTAGATTGGGTTTGTGGCGCAATGCAGTCTCGCTAATTCACACAATACATGCACTAGGAACTTGTCTTGTCATTAAGTATGCATAGATAACAGGTTTTCTAAAATACATATAGGTGAAAATTACGTTCGAATATAAATCATAACATTTTTGTCGATTTTTACGATTGGCAGGTTGAGAAAAACGAGCTTTTATAAACTTTCTTGCAATAACTAGTCTAGCCAAATACATTGGATTAAACAGCTAAAAGTCTTTAATTTTGATTATCAAGTATTTTTTACATATTAAGTTTTTTCACTAAAAATGTACTGTTGACAAATTTAAAGTGACCCATAATGTAACACTAAGCCGTAGATTATTTTTTATCCTCTTACAGATTATTTACGCTCTATATGACGACTGTTAGTTATAATATTAATATTGAATTATTCCTGATTGAACCATTTGTCAGAAAACATTATACCTATGATTATCACTACACCAAATCATGCAAATTACTTTTGATAAATTTATTATGAATACTCAATGTTTACCATCACCCTCGCTCTAATATGGATTTTGTACCCAATCTAACCCAAACCCGACCGCGCCAATCTTAATCTCCTTTGTTGAAGATTCAATTCTATTTTCTGACCACACTTGGGTCACTTTTCGGGCTGACTCTTGCTAGAAAGGAGTGTTCCTATTACAATTCAATTACTTACTAACACCGCACAGTGATTTCGGAGATTTTTTTCCCATTTGTCTGCATCATTTATTTAGATACTAACTCGATCCTGCGTCTTGATAGTATTCAAGTCAACAAAGAAAGGTCGTACCTTTAAAATGCAAGTGACAATTTCTTTTACATTCCAGTTTATTTGAAGATGTTTTTTTTATAAAATCACACAAAATAAAATTGTTAAAATACGAGATTTAATTAATATATTATAATGTCTTATTTATACACCGAAATAGAAGGATTCTTGTAGAACTGAATACATTGTTATTATTACCCAATTATAATGGAGCTGTACGATTTTTTACAAACATAATTTATTAACTTTCGAGTATTGAATAAAACCACTTGCTAATAATATTTTGAAATCAATATTCATATGTTCAGTGTTGCCATCGATGGTCAGTTTTCAACCAATAATTGTTTAGAAACAATTATTTGCAAATATTATTTATCATTAATATTCTAGGAAGCAAATTGGTATCATAAAATGAAATTGTAATATAAAAATATTTTTCTGCGAATCTTCCTACACTGATAATATTATCTTTATAACGACACAAGATATCAAATACGCAAACTGTAGATTTCGTGGTGTCTGGAGTGATTCCAAATAATTGATCGTTGTGAAATACTGTCTATTCCATGTTACATTAGCCAGCTTATAACGTTAAGATAACTGAATTATTAGCAATTTAGTATATTCCACGAATGACTCTGTTTAATAAGTAATGTAGGACATATTTTTTATTTAAGAAAACTGACAATAATTTTATTTCATTCATATACGGAAAACTTTATTATTTTTTTTCTATTGCTGATTTGTAGCATATGGGCTTCATAATGATTTAAAGACTTCTAACGTAACATATATTTTTTATAAATGATTACTTGTGAATAAATCAAGAAAAATTTACATAGATAGAGATTAACTTGAAGAAAAAAGATATCGCAAACACCTTTGCACAAAATCGTAAATGCTAAATTGAGCAAAATCATTATTTACTTTTGACTAGTCATGGCCTGAAACTGAAACCCTTCTATTCTTAATCTGAACTCTAAGCTCTAAGCTTCATTGAGGAATTACACTGATGCTAAACTTAAATATCTTTACCACTCGATTAGAGTAAGCATTACAAATATTTTTAATAAAACTAAAAACGCTTGACCTTAACTATCGTAAAATACAATTTACAGCCATGAAAAAATCATAAAGCCGCTTTCATATTATAGAAGTCTACTAAAAATCACAGATGGTGCTTCCAAAAGGTGTTTTTAGATTATATATCTAAGGGACTGGGAGGGGTCCGATTCAATTCTGTTTTGCGAATCCCTACAGGGGGAGGCCAAAGGGCACCCCGTGAATTTAAAAGCGAGAATTAACACTCAACATATTGTAGATTCCCCGCATCAAATTCCAAAGATTAAAGTATTTCTAAGAATAAACTATGTTTGCGGCTGAATTATTACGTAGCAAGTATGTTTATAAGACTTTGGGTGCTTTGCATATTATTCAATTTCATATTTTCAA
This sequence comes from Himalopsyche phryganea, assembly GCA_022494535.1. Classification (NCBI taxonomy): domain Eukaryota; kingdom Metazoa; phylum Arthropoda; class Insecta; order Trichoptera; family Rhyacophilidae; genus Himalopsyche; species Himalopsyche phryganea. The sequence continues at coordinate 1,470,944 of JAGVSL010000043.1, read as the reverse complement.
GTTTGTACAAGTCGGAGTTTGGGAATAATTTTCAAAGTAAAATTTTAACTTATAATTCGCTTTGCTATAAACAGGTTCTGAAAAGTTTGTCAACATTTGGGAAAAAAAATCTTTTCAACCTTTTTTGAAATTTTCACGTGTCAACGCGAAATTTATGATGAGAAACTTGGCATAAAACTTCTCACAAAATTCGATCTTTAATTTAGGAATATATGTTTGATAATTAATAAATATTATCAAAATTCATATTGATAATTATACAGTCACAAATGACTTTGATTATTCCGGTATAATTTCGAAGTTTTATTTATAATCTGTATAATATTTATTTTTTGCACACCAATTGTTTTTTATACCCGCTCATTATTCATACATTATCTCGAATAAATAACGCTGTTGTTTTTTTATTTTTCATCAATTGAAAATACTCACAGTGCTTGACTGGCTTTAATTATTTGATAAAGTTGTGGAACTAGAACAAATAAATTTTATTTTATTTTATTAGTTAATGTTTTCTATCATCGAAAACTAAGCACTATTTTTAATAGACAATATTATTTTTTATAAAATCTTTGAATTTAGTGTTTTGGCAAATACTTATTCAATATTCGAATATTTTAAAAACAAGATGGCCGCATCGCTGTGGGAAACCATCTCGTCGTCTATGGTGAGTTCCGGTCCGGCTGGACGACCGCAAAATTTATCATGGCGTACCCGGGGATAATGTAGTTTGTATCACCATAACGTATTTACGTGTCTCGCCATACAAAAGGGTACAAGTCCGTATCGGAACCATTTCATCGCACCCTTTGTCCATTTGATGCATACTGGACGATTTACCCTTCACGATGGGTGACTTAGAGCGGGAAAGTTTGGCCGAACACGCGTGCACGACATACGATATAGGCAGCCAGCGCCATCTGCGGTAAATTATTACATATATTTGACATTTAGTGGGACACTAAATTATCTTTGATCTAGTTAATCAATTACAAATAAGTTTGGAAACGTGTCTATTCAGATAAATGATAATTTTTTATCAATCTCTAACGTATTTATGGAAATTAATCTTAATTAATAGGAAGTGAAGCTGTTAGATTACTTAATATATAATAATGATTAATATATTTGCATTTAAAAGACTGATTTAAATGTGATAAGAAATTTAATATTCTTTTGATAAAACATTTTATCAATAACCCACAATACTTCATAACAAATATATTTTCCGATAAGCTGTAGAGACACAACATTAAGCATAATTAAATAAATATTCCAGAATTTCTACATACACATCTTTTTTTATGAAAAAGAGTAAACAAGTTTTCATATAAAATCATTGTAATGGTCAAATAATATGAATTGTTGATTTTTAAAGCTAGCGATTTGTTGTTCGTAAGTTAACTTTAAGTAATTGAAATATAAACTATCTGAAATATTCATTAATAGATAAAATAATCATGATTTTTTTTTGTCCTCAAGTAATAAATGATTTATATTTAATAAATTATTTGCATTGCCGAATAAAGTCAATCAACGAATAAATCTGATGGACAGTACTATAATACATTTCTTTGATTTTCTGAATAAATGTTATTAAGGAATATCAATGCTGTAAGTATCTTCAAAGTAATCATTAAAAAATCAATTATAATAAATTTTAAATATGCATTTATTTACAAAATTTCTTTTCAATTAAAAGAAAAATGAGGTAAGTTTTATAAGGTGTGTATATTTTCATTCGCCACAGAATCTGTCAAATTTTGTCGTGATAAAAATAAACTATGAATCGAATTTTTTTATTTTTGTGTCTATAAATTGAGTAATTTAAAAATGATCCTTTGATCACTTTTAAGGTGTGAACTGTCAATTCGTGGTGGAAAGGCATTATATTTTAAAAATAAAACACAATTTTTTTGAACTACTTCCACATGTTAGATTGTTGGATCATAAAATCTCTCATATTAATTACGAGACAAAACATTTTTTTTTTGATATCAGCGTGATGGAGCGTTAAGTCCTAAGGTGCGTCAGCGTCAGAGTTCTTCGGTTCTTCTTCGAATCTCTAATATTATTGTGTTTTGTATTCGTTTTCCATAGCTGTCGACATAAGTGTGTGATTGCTGCAGAGGTGAGTAATTCTCCGTGAAGCCAGTTCACGTGGATACCATATGCATTTATATACAATATAGACCGCCCCGTATACTATACCCAAACACATATAAAACGAGGCAAAACAGATACATACTTTAGATTACATTTTTTTTTAAATCAAACACAATTCATTCTTACTACTTCCACATGTTTTTAATGATCAGGACCGGTTTTGCTTATTATCAACTGATCTCGTGATGAGCGAAACCGGTCCTGATCATTAAAACATGTGGAAGTAGTACAAATGAATTGTTTTATTTTTTTAAATATAATGTGTTTACACCACGAATTGACAGTTGACACCTTATAAGTTACATTTTATTAATCACTTTTGAGGTGTCAACTGTCAATTCTTGGTGGAAAGACATATTTTAAAAAATAAAACACAATTCGTCTGTACTACTTCCACATATTTAATAAAATTACACATAAAATTATATTTTATTGTTCAGTTTTATTTGACATGAATAAATTCAATGTGAAAATATCTCTCAAAATAGAATAACAAAGAAGACACTGTTTTATATATGATAAGTGGTAATTCCCCATTTTGTCGATCATTTGAAAATGTTGTTATGCCGACTACCATTGAAAACGTAAACTAATTAATACATTCAGAGATCCCCTAGTAGCTAGTACTCATCAATTCAAACGTCAGTATCTGGTTTAACTTGAAACTGTTTCATAGCATTGTAACACAATACAAATTTCCTAATGGCATGACTCTGGATCTCTCGGCCACCATGACAGTTGACGCAAAGCAATTTAGCCTGCTAGGCCGGATCAGCAATCTTTTGTAACCGGAAACGTGGGCCCTGTTTACAAGGAGACCCTCTGCCAGCCCCTCTACGAAATCCAAAATGATAATGTCATCTGTGTTTGGCTAATTTAGAGCGGGGCTACGAGCCGGATGGCGTAGACATTACACGAATTGTCGTCCCCACAATTACCGAGCGATATTGCCGAGTGTGATTTACTAATTTGGTGATGTCTGTAAAATGGGCAGCCCTTTAATTTGATGTCACTATTATCACGTTATGAAATCCATAGCGGTCATGCAATCGATACAATTTATTTATGCTATGAAAAGAATTCAAAAAAAAATACTTCAATCATTATTAAATATCGCTGTTTGTTCAAAGGTGACTGACAATTACTCATTACTCAAAATTCGAAGTAAATACAGGACAAAAGTAAAATTCTCAATCCTAAATTGTCAATACTTGCCATGGAAAACGTTATATAAAAATTCACTCAATGCCATCTTTATTTGTTTATATTTCTAATGATGGATAAACGATCGTTCTGCAATCGAACACAAAATGTTTAAATTTGAATTAATGACATTTTGTACATTTCGATGTATTTTGTCACTAACGACACGGGTTTCACCTTTCGGCATTTTCAAGCATTTAAGCACACGAAAAAACTCGAACCGACAGACAGTAAATAGTTTATATATAAGATAAAATACGAAAAATTACTATCACTAAGTCTAGGAACTACATTGATACCTGGATTGATCCCAACAATGACCCTTAATTCGAGTTAAGAAAACAAACGCATTATGGGTGGAATGGAGGGTTTTAAAATGCAATTCTAAGAACGACCAACGTATTCGAAATTAATGGGTTTTGTCAGGATAGCCATGAAATGATGTATTAATAAGGGAATTTCATTATTTTGATTGTTAATTTATGTTTATTTTTTACGAACTCATCTCACGTAAAGGATACACAATAAAGGGGAGTTTGGAAGATTAAGTTGTTCGTTCAAAATTGATAAGAAATTTAATGGGCTCTACTGATTTCCAAAATTTTTTGATAATATAATTTATGATCCCCCATGTTTTGATGCAACATTTTACATGGAAATTTACAAATTATCAACAATTTAAATTTGATATTGAAATTCTATCAAGCACCCTGACTATATCTTAAACATAATGTTTAAACGTTTATTTAAAGGTCGTTGTCTGTTACTTTGAGTACGGATGGGGTAAAATATAGAGGTTATTTAAAGATATCTACAAGACTCAAAATGATGTGGGAAAATTCATTGAGCAGTAGATTGCTTTATAATACTTTGCAAATTAAAAAATATGTGGTATCACAAATTGACAATATTCAATAAGGTAATATGTTAATGTCGAACATAATATATCTTCATTAAAGAGTTAAACTGGGTGAGAAAATACACACAATAAACATTTTAAGCCTATTTATACAATCAAAACTAACCATCACACAAACGACGACTGAAAGCATACCAATTAATTAAAATATAAATGTAGGTATTCACAAAATTTATCTCTAACACAACCTCCTCCCCTTTCAATTACACGGCATTTAAAAAGCGCAAGATACACAGTGCGCGCATAATTAGGTAACACCCCTCGGGGGGCTGCGGGTGCTGGGTCCCGCGTACTAACAACCGACATGCCAGACATTAATTTTACATAAGCACTGCCACCCCGTACACATTTTCCCGCACGGCGACATGGTATGAACTAACCGGCCAGCTATAAATTCAGGGTCCGAGGGGTAAAAAAACGCCAGAAAACAAAGACCGGACCGTATATTTACAAGACAGAAAGACTTTTCGCCGGTTGTGTAAACAGCCTTCTGATGGCAGCAAAAATTGTGCACCTCCTAGTTAGAAATGATGATACAATATGCGTTGATAAACAGGCCTTGTATAAAATTTAGTAAAATACATTTTTTCTTGCAACACTACCTACAAAACTGTCAATATGTTTAAATAGATTTATGTGGCAAAGTTTTGTGATAATTGTGATGTTATTATTTACATATTATGAATAGCGTATTTTGGTACAATGAAATGAATGGGTATTTTTAAAAAGCTCTCTTATTTACTATAAGATCTATTCATCATAATTTTCTACCTTCACAATAAAAACAAATCATTTTAAAAGATAACTCAAATTCAAAAGTTGAAGGTTAAAACAAAATTAATGTAAAGCCAGGTTATGTTTTAATTCTGTTTATTGAAGTGCTTTTGGATACAAAATAATTTTTGGCCGTCTGGTGCGTACACGAATAAATCAGAATGTTTTCTGAGATGTCGCTGTTTTGTACGTTTTTGATTATTTTTTTTCTTGAATTAATTTTTGGATTTTAGATTTTTTTTAAGAAACCTTCACGGGTATGCTCGCAGCAATTCAACAAAGTTTCATCGAAATCAGATGAATGGTATAGAAACGCATAAGAGACAAACAAACAAACATTCATTTTTATATATATAGATAATAAATAATAAGTATGATAAAATAAATGAAAGTACAAGCTGGTCATGAACGCTAAACTTGAATGTTTATTCATTATTTAAAATATATGTTACTTTTAAGGTGTTAACTGTCAATTCTTGGTGGAAAGACATTATATTTTAAAAAATAAAACACAATTTGTTTGTACTACTTCCACATATTTATAATGATCAGGACCGGTTTCGCTCATCACGAGCATTATCAACTGATAAAAATACAAACAAACGCCTGTTATGTTTGTATTTTTATCAGTTGATAATGCTCGTGACGAGCGAAACCGGTCCTGATCATTATAAATATGTGGAAGTAGTACAAACAAATTGTGTTTTATTTTTTAAAATAAAATATATGTTTTCACCGCGTCCTTTCCCGATGTGTAGCGTATTGTCTACTGATAGAGAATCTGAAAATAAGCTGTTTTTTACGAGAACTGTTTCAAAGTCAACCAGTCAGTTTCACTATAACAGATTAAAATAATTATTTTACATATACAGGTCTTTTGGATACAAATCGACTGAAAATAAATAAAATGATTTCATTCAGTAATTTAAAATGATTAATTTTTTTTTCCATGTCCGCTCCCAATGTAGAACATATGGTCTCCTAATGGAGGTATCTTAATATTTTTTTTTTACGAGAACTGCTTGTTACTCAGATGCTCAACCTCTCTTTTTTTTCGAAGAGAGTAGGGATAGAAAGATACGACTAGGACAGGACTAGTGGTTAGCTAATCGCTCTCACTACGCCCCGTTGGGATAGGATGGGTGGGAGGGAGGACTCAGACTGTGAACAGAAATCCATAAATCGATTGAAAGGTCAATCTATGAAAACCGTCCGCACCGGGAATTGAACCCGAGACATCCGTAACCGTAGCCAGTGACACTACCAACGGCGCCACGGACGCCGACAAAATGATTAATAATTTAAACTTATGGTATATTAAGTTAAATTAAATACGTATCTTACATTGATTCGATTAAAAATCCAACAAATCAAAGTCGTAAACCAAAATGACTTTCAACAATATCTAAAAATCTGAACATGAAGAACACTAAATGCATACTCCTTCCTTTTCACTCTAAAATGGCATATTATTTTATTAAATTCTTATTAAAATAAACTTCATTAAGCTTACAAAAATATCGTTAAAGTTATTTGACAGATATTACCAAACTTTTTGACCATTCAATAATTACTAGAAACCCTGTTTTTCGGGAAGTATTGCCCTTCAGTAACAGAACATAAACGTTTACTTGTATCCTTGACGTAGGTTCCCTAGAAGGGGTAAACTTTTAACAACGTTCAAGTGTCACTGCGGTTTTTATGTATTTAATAATGTGCATGCTCGAGCGAGGAAAAATATTTCAATTTGCATATTATATCCTGCTAAGTGAAAATAAATTCTGCATGCACAGCGCAATAATTCCCCGTCCTCTTATTACCTTAATAATTAATGGTTACTGTATGAGTGCTCTCGGAGAATATAACGTTTCTATAAAATTAATATTATTTTAATCATGGATGTTCGTTGAACTAAGTTTTGTCAGAATATAAGAATTCATGATGTCTTTCAATAAAAACGCATATTTTATAATATAATATATTATGTTCATTGTTATTGAATGTTTATTTCTGCTATAGTAGAAAAGTATTATTTTTAAAAAGATAAACGGGCTATGAATGTATGTTTATTTGCATCAAAAAAAGTTAGCACATAATAATACGTCGCATATAATTATACGTGATAAAGTAAATTTAAGTGTCAATTTTCTAAGAATGGAATATGAAATAAGTCGATATATTTCCCGTTGATTTTGAAATAAAGAAAAGAGTCAATTAAGTTTTTTTTCATTCCCAACTTACCGTGTGCTGCTTAGTGTCTAGGTTAATTTAATATTTAATTTATTGTTAGTAAAATATCTAAGTGGTATTATATATTCATTTGCAAGAGGTCCTTAACATTTTAGACCATTTAGTTTCGTTTATTTAAATATAATTTGGTTGATTCTTTCTTATAATTTAAGACATCGACTGAGGGTGCTTGATGAAATGGCCAGTTGGATCAGTTTGAGTCCATTCGTGCACTCGAATGCCTGAAGATGCCGAAAGGCGAAACTCGGGTCGTTAGTGACAAAATACATGGAATTATACAGATTATTTCTTAGATCTTGAACCAATTCTTGTCAAAGTTCTTGAACCAATTTTATGATATACCTTGTAATTATTAACAAATTTTATATAAATAGCCATGTAATGATTTATATTTTATAAGTTGATAACAATCACAACAAGCGAAACCGATAATGATCATTATAAACATGCGGAAGTAGTTCAAAAGAAGTTGTGTTTTATTTGCAAAATATACTGCGATACCACCAAGAATTCACAGCTAACACCTCAAAAGTGATTGATTATTAACTTCGTTCTTTTTTTTTTGGTAGCTTAAATAAAAAATATGGTCAATCTATACTACGATGTCACAATTATAATATTAACAAGTTACGAAGATTTCCATTTAGGTCAGCCGTCAATTGGAAACATCTTGAACTTCCTGTTCATTCTCATCCTGAAGTGTGAACTCAACACTCGCTAGGATAGATACACATATCAGTGGCGCATCCGTTTCTCCACAAACGCTGGCTGCAGCTACCCAGCACCTTCTCGGCTCACCGTAACCATTAATACATGTCTGCCAGACTACCGTACGAGTTTAACTTTAGTGAAGCTTTTAACACTTTCAATTCTGCACTCTGCTTGTTAATATTTAAATTTAAAAACACAGTTTTTCAATAAATCCTAATCTCGATCATCTAACTTGAAAACAATATAGCTCATTTACTCCATTATTTTATGTTCAGTATGAAATAAATATAATAAACACCGGTACTTTTGTAGGTCTAATTGTCATCGTAATTTTTTTCATCGTACAACCAGTTTACAACGGCAACGTGATATGATAAAAAATATATGAAATCATTCGAAAAAATATTTATACATTTTTTACAATGGTTTGAAATAGATAAACTTTTTGAAATACTTCTAATGTGATTCATATAGAATCATAGTGGATTATATTAAAAACAAAATCCATAAATATAGGTGGTCGTCAGTTCAGTTATCTTATTTTTCTGACAATCTAGGAGAAAAGTAAAATGTTACGACAAAACTGTTATAGCTGTTGACTAATATCCCTCTTGACGATTCGTTTAAAATACTTAAAACATAAAAAAAAATATTAATTAACTGAAAACTCAATAACATATTTTCGAATGTTCTTGAGGGTAACCGAAAAAGACGGAAACCTTATCGCGTCACCGTTCTACCATATAGATTGACAGTTATTAACGAGCTATTTACTTTACAATTTATGTCTGTAATAAATATTTCTAGTGATGTATTACATAAATAAGCTACATTGAGAAGCTCCCTATTGCAGAGATGTCACAGTACATAGGGCAACCGTACCGAACTGAAAAAGGTTCTGTTGTCACGTACGCAGAGCTTTTCGCGCGTGATATCCGCGCGGAAATGTCGGTAGATGGGGAACTTTAGAAATGGCAAGTTAACGTATTAAAGCACTGTTCTCTGTCATATTTACATTTATCGGCGTTTCTCCTCGCAACTACACTGTACATGAAAATTTTAACGATGCACGCGTTTTGATTCCTCTTGATCGTTTTCTTTGTGATCTTGTATGGCTTTTCGATACATTTAATGACTTTCGAAGTAATATTCATTATCTGCTAAGGTTTATGCTCTCATGCATGCTTGTTAAAAAGTTTCAATTCAAAGACTTTTGATTCGATATATTATTTTAAAATACATTCTTAAAAATATATTCTTCTTTACAGAAATTCTATAAATCTGTATTTTTAATTGGCTTTTCTTTTATTTTACAATCAGTAAGTACATCACCCAACATATCGTAGATATGTTTTTATATTTAACCTCATGTTCTATTCTATTTTTATTTTGTTTTTAAATAAAGACTGATTTATGAATAAGTAATTTTGGTTCCGTCAGTCAGCGTCCGTGACGAAGTTGGTAACGTCGATAGCAACTGTTACGGATGTCTCGGGTTCAATCTCCAATTTGTATTCAATATTGAATTAAAGAACAATTATTCAATATTCTACTATTGAATGATGACTATAACAAATTTCTTTTAAATGCGCAGCTTTTTGTCGGTATCGATTCTCAGCCTATAAAATACCAATAATGTTTAGATGTGTTATCTTAAATTATTCATCCATTTGAATACACTGAAATATTTATTCTGAATAATGCTAACCTATTCAACACTCCTAATAAGTTTAATTTAAGACATCGACTGAGGGTGCTTGATGGAATTTCAATATTAAATTTGGATTATTGTCGCATTTGTATCTTCTATATAAGCGTTAGACACTGTTTACTGTCTCATTCGAGTCCATTCGTGTGCTCGAATTCATTTAACAAAATACATGGAAGTTTATAATCCAAATTTACTCCTAATAAGTATTTAGCCTAAAACTTTAAGATTTACTTTATTTTCTTTTATTCTCATTACGATTCATTTAACTGGTTTATACTCCGGAAAAGATAAGACATTACTTATAATTTATGTTTAAAAAGTGGATTTAGGTTATTTAGTATTTTACGAAACGTTATTTCAGCTTTTAAAAAATGGTCTGGTGAATATGCGTTGCTAATTTCCACTTTGCTACAATATAACACTTCCAATTTAAACTCCATCAGACCGGATGAGATGTAATCTAATTTGTGATCCTCGCACCAGTCGTCTATGAGTCGAGCTTGTAACATAAAGATGGCCAATATGGTATACAATCAACTAGGAAGAAGTAACTGCCAACAAAAGCGCAACGGCTCTAACGAATTTCATGGTTTATTAACCGGCAAGACCGAAGATTGCATGATGTTTTTCGTATCTTCCAGTTGAGTAATGAAAGTAGTTTTTTATATCTGTTTTCTGCCAAGCTTATTCGTAAATCGTCGGCTTAATTATAATATAGGATTTGAACAACATGAAAATAAAATCTTTATGATAAAAAATCTTGTAAGTCTTAAAACTGATAAATGAAAAATGTATAAAAGTCAGTGTAAAAATTGCATAATCAGATGTTGACCACAGTAACCCAATGACATTTATTCTGATTAGCAATTAAAAAGTAAAACACTTAATTCATACACCAAATATTGATGATCATTTTCGGATGTATGTTTGTACAGATATATCGTAAATGTCTCTACCAAGTGTTAACTTTAGATATTTAAAAAGAAACACATTTTTTTTGTACTGGTTTCTCATTTTGTAAGACAGTTTTCACTCATCCAGTAACTGATTTACTGAACTGGTACTGATTAAAAAGTGCAGAAATATTACAAAATGCGTGCTATTTTTATAAATATACTAGTAATTTTTACCCGACTTCGCCCAAGATAGAGAACGCTTATATTAGGTTATTAAATTTAGACGTTGGCTAGCTAATGTTGGAATTTGAAAATATCACTGTCAACCGTACCTCTTTCGATACACCCACAAAATATAGTCCGCCAATTGATAATAATGTTGAAAATTGAAACCAGCTATAATAAAGGATCACAATTTTTCCACCTGCACTCTTCTAATGGCGCCGTAGAACTTCTCGATAGACAGCTTGTTGATCTGAATTTAATAATGGCTCTTGCAGCACCACAAATTAAACATACGATCAAAGTCATGCGCTAATTCTCGATGAAAATTCCAGATGCACACCAAGTTGTACGAATTTACCACTCACTTTCTACCAAATCACAAATATGAAACTCAATATTTAACACAAATATCTACGTTCGCGGTACTATCTCAACTATCACTTGCAGAATATATAAGTATTGAGCTGTCGCTAGGCGACTATTATTATTACTTTTTTATTGAAACGTCAAGAATGTCGCGTTTTCAGTTTTAGGTTAAAAGTTGAAAATAGTGCTGTTGATCTCACAATTTTAGCCAGAATGACGTGTGAAAATTTCACGTCGCAAGCGTACGCCCTTTGGGAGGAGTTGTTGTGACCGACAGACATGTATTTTGTGCAATAATATAGTAGAGATTATCTTTGCACCACTGTTAACATTTATTCATTAAATTATATCTTCATTAATAGATGTAGGGTTAAAATAGCAATGTATAGTTCCACAAGAATAATAAACAAGCTTTGAAAAATATTTTGTAAAACTAACAGATTGCTCTTTTACCCAATACAACTTATGAAAAGTATTATGCCTGTACACAGATATTAAACGTAACCACGATGGTCTACATTAAAGTCAATATATTAGCCTTTAACGAAAAAATCGTAAAATAAACCAAAGTTTTAATTATAAATATATGTTTAAAGCACTAAATATTATAACTTGTACGAGCCACCCTGGTAAATTGATAAAGCTCAACGTAATTTTGTGGTCAATGGTTCTTGTTGTCATCAATTAGGTGCATTTTTTTGATGGCACCGTGGCGAAATAATTATTTGGAATTTTTGCTGGTCCAATAAAAACTTATTAATTATCTCACGTCACAAATCAGAAAACAAATTATTAAATCGCGTCAAACTATTCAGCTGTCATCGGCAGTGTCAAAAACCACAGAGCAGCCAATTCAATTAATTCTTAAAAAAGAGTTAACTATGCTCATAGCTTCACCTTACAAATTGGTAACTAAGAATGATGATATTTCAAAACATCCGTTGTGCCTGCTAACAATACAAAATCGATAAATGATAAATGACCTGTCATGAAACTCTACTGGGCCTCATACCAGCCGCTAATTGTTAATTGCTTACAAAACCAAATATTTCCTTTTGTGAATGACCTTTCAAACTTTTTTACATAATATGTATTTACCTTAAATTTTAAATGTATTTAAAATTTATATTTCAAAATAGAATAAGAAAATTATCAGTTCAAAAAATATGTATTTTTGCAATCATAATATTTCTTTTCTCAGTGTGGAGCATATTAACTGCTACTAAAACTTATATCAACAGATGTTGTTCTACAAGAACTGTTGGTTGCTCAGCTAATCATTTTATATTTTCTGAGATAGTAATGACAGTAGAATGGGACTACGATAGAACTAGTGGTTTGGTAATCGCTCTCGCTATGAGCAGTCATTATAATTACAAGGGATTTGGACATCACAGACATCATCTATGCCTTCGAAAACAAATGCGTAAATCGATTGTAAAATTAATCAATAAAACTTGAAATTGTTAATATTATGATTAAACTTATTAATATTTTTAGCGAATACTATTGACAAAATCATAAGACGATAAACAGGTCTGCGACAGATATAGTAAATCTCTATCCAATCGGGGAGAAAAAAATAGCAATTTTAAATAAACAATTATTTAAGATGTGATGTTGCTACATATCTGCAGGACCAAAACTCATTATATGTGATTAGAAGTATTATTATCCTTTACAATCGTATGTTAGTATGATTATCGGCTGATCTAAGACCAATGAATAACAACTGATAACAGTAACTAAAGATATCGGTAACTAATTCTGTAAATGGTCAATAATTAATTTAAAAAATGATTAGTAAGAAATAATGAACTGTTGGTTAATAAATATGTTTGGTCGTTAAATAATTGCCAAATAAATAAAGGTGAGGTTTAATTAAATTAATTTTATATATATTTGACAGCTATTGTAAATTTAATAACTGGCCGTTTTATATAAATTATTGACCGTTTATCGATTAGTTATTGACCATTTTCATTAATTATTCTTACTGACAAAAATTAAAATAGTTACAAACCCAATGAATACAGGTTTACAAACATGTTTTTAGACGTGTTTCGTTTCTTTAATAAGCATCTTCAGACTATCTATATTTTTTTTTTGCGCAACACGACTTTACATCACGGACCATATAGTGAAGTTGTAGGAGAAATTCTACAGCGACATGGAAAGCCACCATAACCCGACCATCAAATCTCTTTTAGATTATGATTTCAATACAGCGACCGATTTTGTTAGACCCCTACGGGTACTGTTACTCAAACCTGAGTCCTCTTTTCCCTCCCTACAGCTCATCTGACTAAAGTGCGGCATCGACCGAAACCAGCAGAAGAAAGAAAAAGACGAACATACGATTCCGAAGAGAGAACTTTCAGACTATCAGGGACATTGATCGTTCGACCTCCTCTCGAGGATAAATAATAAAAAACTAAAGAGGCAAAAAGAATATGTCAGTGTTGCACACATTTGTGCAACACAAATCCAAAATAAATACATATATACATAAAAAATGTAATATATATATAAGTCCAAATCCTTATGATGATACAGCTTGTTGTGATTTAAAAAAGAAAAGTATTTATTTCTAATATAAAGCATCATCGAGACTTCATATTTAAAATGGGAGCTCAGCAGACCAAACACGGGAAGTGGAACAATTACCACTTTTTTGCTCAGATGAAAGGAGAAATAGGGCTACACGCCAAATGAAAGGTATCCCACTAAAAACACATTTATGGTGAAACCGTACACTAATGAAAAATCTATATCGCAAGATTATTTATTTCTATGGTAAAAAATTATTCTAAATTTCATCTGTTAATTGACCGTTACCGACTCGGACAGTAGAATGCTTTATATAACAACTCAACAACAGGACACGGAAATAGTGTTAAAAATAAAAACGATTTAATATCAATTCCTTTTCTTTATAGTATTATTGAAATACTCTAGTTTACCAGTTTCAAAACCATAATATCAGCGATGTATTTAACAACTAAATAAATGTGAAAAGAAACGGGATAAAACGTTATTGGATTAAAGCACATTATGCCACTACTCGCTCTCTGGCAGGTAATTTTCATTGTTCTGTGATAATCCAAGAATAGAAAAGTCTTTCTCTATATAATAAGAGAAGACAAAGAACCGTCTCTATTTTGGTGAAAGAATTTTCACAACCTCGATAGAAGCATGTGGTAGCATAAGGCGTCCGCTGTCGGTTTTCAAAATAAACTACTAACCTGAACTTTTTCTAGTGAATCAGTTTTATTTTCAATTACGTAACTTTAAAATATTTTCTATGGATTTCGTGGTAATGATAGACTTTGAAATATATTTTTATTTTATTTAATCAGCCATAAATATCGACTATCAATTTAACGTGAATTCGATAGATAAGAGACAATATTACTTATTAATAGTAATTAGTTGTTTTTTGTATTTTTACCGTAACCGTAACTGTTAAATTTATTTAATGAATTGACTCTTTAAGGCTTTCTATAAAATAATTATATATGTGTTTCATAATATTGGCCCATACGTTGGTCTATGTAACTGTGATTTATCACTATAGTTAAGTACATACTAAAGAAACAACTTTGTCGGCGTCCATGGCGCAGTTGGTAGCGTCGCTGGCTATGGTAACGGATGTCTCGGGTTCAACTCCCGGTGCGGACGGTTTTCGTAGATCGATCTTTCAATCGATTTTTCGATTTCTGTTCGTAGTCTGAGTCCTCCCTCCCACCCATCCCATCCTCACGAGTCGTAGCAAGAGCGATTAGCTAACCACTAGTCCTGTCCTAGCCCTATCCTTCTATCCCTACTCTCTTCGAAACAAGAGAAGTTGACCAACTGAGTAACAAGCAATTCTCGTAGAAAAATTCTGTTAAGATACCTCAATTAGGAGACCATATGCTCCACATTGGGAGCTGACATGGAAAAAAAGATAGAAACAAAACCCTTTTAAATGAATAATGAAATATGGAATACATATAATATACACTTATTCTTTTTTTATCGGGTCCATGGTACAGTAGTCAACGTCATCAGCTTCGGTCACGCACCTCATGGGCCCCGTACGGATAGATTCATAAATTGATTTATTTATTGTAAATTCAAAAAATTGAAATGCATGGCATTACATCTGACGCCAATGCGCCACGCATTGCACAATTTTTTTAATGGATTATTGAAAAAGGGCTTAAGTAACAGAGTAACACGTAGTTTGTAGTAAAACTTATGTCAAGACGCCTCCATTAAGAGGCCATATATGCTCCACATTTCGAGTGGATGTGGTTTTAAAAAAAGAACAAAAAAATCCTATTTTTACATGATTCCTAAATTGCGCAGTCCAATGAAATGCAACCTATCTTTCATTTATCTACGGTCACTCCATCTATTCTAAACGTTTTTTTTGCACGGCTGTTGTAGATGAAACATTATGCCCTGTGTAAAGGATTAACTGTAGTTTAAAAAACACCTTTTACTTTCATTTTGACGGGAAACAATTTTAAATGTAAAATAATAGTTTTAAAATTTAATTCAGTCAGGCAAGTAGCCCATATAATTGCGTTTTAAAAAATGACGAAAGATATTCAAAATAAATCTCACAACATTATCGTATCATTTAACTGTATGCTCACAACACATTCTAGGTTCATTAATGTGTTACTTTTTAACCCATTCGTGGCGAAAGGATTACGGCGAAGTTATATTTATTGTCGGTCTCATCCAATGAGATGAAAAAATTGAGCGTACATAAAATTTGGCGGTATTGTGCCCGACGAGGGAAAGGGCGCGTGGCCCCAACCCGAAAAGTTCGCTAGCGCCAGGTGGTCGGCCTGTAATTCGATTGCTTATTAATATTGATGAACGCCGGTCGGTCGTTTTTATGGGACACGCCACTTTTATGAGCTAATGACCGAGCGTGCGGATAATTTCGGACCAAATTTCTTGTTTCCTTTCAAATGGCCGATGCCCTGTCACAATGTTTTTCAATCTTCAACAACTCTCGCCGAGGAATGTGCTAAGCCACCATTATAAATTAAAGAGTTATCCACAACAACATTGAAGAACACTATGGGTTACTGCTTTGTATCTATTAGTTGTATTAATTATTATTTTAATGCAGTGTTAGGACGAGAAAGTAACATCGGAAACAAACTGAAGACAAGAAATAATACTGTTGTTCTTAAATGCTCTATCAAACTATTTTAATGCTGCTTCCTTATTTAATAAAAAAATTTCATTAGAGATTTCGCATGAAGATTGTTTAACAATATATAATTTATGATTCAGCCCATTTTGGAGTATTTGATAATTTAAATTATAAGCCGTTAGCATTAGATTCCTCGATAGGAATACGCGAGGTTGTAAAGATGTAGTGACGGCGCAAGCCAAGATTGAAAGAGTTAGAACGGCTTTTTATTTTAAACTGAAGAACGTTCGCTATTCGGTGTGCAATATAGTTTGTCAGGCTTTGGGCTCTCAGTAAATGGATTGAACATAGTATACTTAATATCAACTTGATTTTAAGTGGCTGAACTAGGCACACCTTTTTTTCTATTTTTCTCAGGCACACTATTACATGGTACAAAATCAATTCGGTGCAGCTCTACCTGAACCGTGAATGTGAGGAGTAGACTCCTTTTTTCTGCCGATAGCGTTGTGGATGGCGGCCATGAAACATTGGCTACACATACACAACGGGTGGTGGTGAGCAATTTATCAGGGCGTTAATTTTTATTCTCTAGAGATGGCTGAATATTTTTAAAAAATAACGTATTCTCGGAAAAAAGCTTTTGGCCACCAGATAAGAATGCCATTTTAAATAATTGCTTATTTTGCCATCAATTGTGTGTTGATCACCTTCGTAAAAAATATGCAGATTACTAACTTATCTTAAACGTTTTGTATATTACTTCTTATTTTAAGTATAAGTCTTATAATTATGCTGTGAAAACGTACGATTGTAATGAATTTATTCGAGATGATAGACCAAAATGAAAATTTTGAATATCACTGTTCGGCGGGAACGAATTTTAGGGAGCGAAGTTTCACATTTTGTTTTACTGTTAATTGTTTTACGTTTTCCTTTACACTGCGTATAATGGGGCGTTTGTTTTACAAAGAAACGACTTTCCTACTTAACCGAAATATTCCTGAGCTCGAGTTTTGATTTTTGACAATCAGATGCTCATTGGAAAAGCTGCGCCGTTCATTGGAAAATTGACAGAGTTCTTCCCTTGCGCATTTGTAAACTGCTGCGGTACAAAGTAGAGATTTCAGACTGGAGTCTCGTGTACTCGCATAAACCGAAATATTCCTGACAGCTCGAGTATTTGATTTTATACTTAACAATTTAGCCAATCATTAATTAAATGTTTTCGAGGCATATTTATTAATGCATATTAATATACATAATAATACTATCCACTCCCCTCAGTGGTGACACTAGTAACTTAAATTGGCTCGGCTTTGCTTCTTTATGGTAATAAAAGAAATATTGATAGAAAACTGTTTTTAATACAACCATAATAATCACTTTAATTTAAAACAACATTTCGTTTCTTTCATTCTATATTTAAATGCACAATTTTACATCTGCATTTAATGACTATAAGAGCTTTAAATAAGGGTTAGTTTTTATTACAGATTAGTAGGCTTTTTATAAAACGTTCTTTACATATTAATTATAGACTATTAAATTTCATCTATGTTTAATTTGTAAATTCTTGTCATAGTTCTTGAATCATTTTTTTTGTATAGCTCGTAATAAATAACACTATATTTCATATTTTTACAATTTATATGTTGTAATGCTCGCGATGAGTGAAACTGGTCCTGATTTTGCTTGGTTTTTTTATTAAGCGAGGGCGTGTAACAATTTTATTTATCGTTTTCATCTAAGATTTATTTGTTTTAAATGTGGTAGTTGTACAAATTAAAGTTGTGTTTTATTTTAAAAAATATAATGCATTTCCACCAAGAATTGACAGTAAGCTAACACTTTAAAGTGATATTGATTTCGCAAACCTGTTTATCCGGGTATTTGAAAGGTCTTCGAATTCAACATCCTTAATGTTGGGAGACTTGCTTAAGAAACAAATTTAACGCTTCTGATTAAACTTTCATCGGCGGCTTTAGCCGGATTTTGTAATTAAGAAGGCGTCAAAGTATTTTATTGAATTTTGAATACGTAAATATCTAACCTTAATAAAATGATGTCAAGATACTTCCGCTTAGAATTAGAGACTTTCCTGTTGAATTTTTTGCAATTTATTTTCAAATTCACTTCAATCGATTTCGATTTGTTTTAATCTCGTGCAGTTCTTCCAAAATAACTATCCACATATCGTGGGCGTTTAGGCACAAATCACGAATTCTCATAACACTTTTTTGAGATAATCGATGTGTTTTTAGTATTCTTAAAATGGTTGTCAAATATTTTTGTCGCAATCATTATCACGGTGGTTACTTTGAATTAACAATATCTGTCGGAATAAGAGTTAATGATGATGATGAGTATTAAATACGGGAAGGATAAAAAAAAAATAGTTGCTTAATTTTATTACCTCATTAATTAGTGGTAAAGATTTTTGTAGCATTATTTATTTCTAAGCATTTCCTTCCTTCTCACAAAACCAAAATTTTGTTAGTCATTTATTCAGAACATTATATATGTCCATCATGTTATTTGGAAACTTTTATTTTCTGATTAGCAAGTTGACAAGCTTCCGTAAGCCGAAGCTATTATTGCATAATATATTAGCCACGATTTCCTGCCGGAAATAAGGGAAGTCTACGCAATATACACTCTAGTATTTGACCCATATTTACAGAGCCTATTATCCAACTCAAAGGAAGCCTAATACACATTCTGGTTCCTGTTAAAATATTGTAACGGTTTTATTCGAATCAATAACAAGCTACATTTCAAAAGGATGTGGCAACATCCGTTAAACATTAGACATCAGAACTCATTTTATATTACTCTGTAGGAAAACATTCTTTATACGTATGTGAAATTAGCATTGTTCATCCCCTTGTTGTTTAACTAAGAATTACAAGCATTTCGCTACGTCAAAAGCATCTTCAGGCTACAAAATATGTAATATTTACTGATACTGACTATTTAATTAATCAAGATATTAAAAAAATATTTTATGGAAGATTTTTACAATCACCGCACGTGAAAAGGGAAAATTTTGGTCTTCCTTAGTACCTCTAACGGCTTTAAGCTATTTCATACGATTTGAATGACTGTTGATCGCCATTTTCAAGTAAACTTGTGTCATACCTTTTTTTAATTCTTTATGACAATTGACTTCTCAACCACAACATGAATTTGCATTTAAATAATGGACGTTTGTGATGCTTTTGCCCATTTTTGTCTTACCCTATCCTGCGAAGGAGAGAATTATTGCCTTGAAAATAGTATATTTCTAACTTTATGCTTCTTCCGTACCAAGGCAAAGAATATTGAATTATTTAGTTGAAAAAATATGCTTCTGACGTTCTGACTAACACATGATGTCTCAATAACTATTTTATATTACTCCTGAGAAATGTAATACTTTGCTATTTTTCACATAGTAGACTCCCCGATACACGGTCGATAGGGGGCGAGCTATCTCGGAACGGGCTATTAAGGCTACCATATTCATATAAAATCAGAGCAAATGAATGCGTCACTGGAGTATTTTAACCAGTATTCAAGCGGCAGTTGCAAATTTGAATGAAAAACTAGTTTATTTAGTGTTATCGGGGGGTCTACTGTAATTATAATGGATATAGGGTTAGGACAAGACTAATACTTAGCTAATTGCTCTCACTACGCTACGTTTTTAAGATCAGATGAGTATGAGGAAGTTTTACACAACACAAGCATCCACAACTTCGAACCGAATTCCAGAAATCGATTGAAGAATCAATTTATGTAACTGTCCGTACTGGGATTCGAGCACGTGAGATCCGTAATGGAAACCAACGTCATTGACCACTGCACCACCGCGCAACAGAAAAATATGGTCAGTGGCTAACTTTTACAATCTTCTTGTTTTAAAATCACTGAACATGCAAATGGCCCAGTGGTGACTGCAACGTGTTAGAACATAATCGCTTAGCATACGAGCTCGCTGTCAGATAGCTCTTTGAAGAATAACAAATCGGCAATTTTCCGCACCTATCCGGTAAATATGATCATTAACTCCTTTTCTGCGCAGAGGTCAGTTTCCAAGTGGCTATAAATCGCCTCGGCTGTTCCGGAGAAAAAGTCTACGCCGAAAAAAGAATCGCACTATCACTTTCTTTATCACAAAAGGTGATAAATGTCGCACGAATAACACTAAGTGCTCTTGGCTCCTTCTCATATGTTGCGGGAGATGGATTAATCCATTTTTCAAGAGCGCAGAATGTTATTAACTTTTAACGGCCGCGTCATATATCTCTGCGAATAAATTTAGGGGATCTCCCGCGCCGGGGGCTCTTATCGTTTATTGAAAAATTGCATCGCGGCCGGTTGTTCGTGGTTTGTGCATTTTTTCAAAACGGGAATCTTTTGTGTTATAATAGTGCTACACGTTTGACTTAAAATAGGATTTCTATAATATAATATTAAATTGTACAACGTTGACTACCCTAGGGCATTAAAAAAAATATAATATTAAATCGATAAACAAATTTCATTATGTTTAAAAGTCACTTTTAATGTGCTAACTGCCATTTTTTGCTGGAAAGGCATTATATTTTAAAAATAAAACACGTTTTGTTTTGTACTGCATACTTCCATATGTTTATAATGATCAAGATCGGTTTTGCTCACTTACAAAAAAATATTGTATTATGCAATAATATATATATAAACCGAAAAATTGGGGTTATTTAATAGAACATCCATTTATACCAAATAAAGGTTTACAACTTAAAAAAACACAGTTTGTTTTGTACTACTTCCACATTTTTATAATGGTCAGGACCGGTTCCATAAAATGTAAATCTTAACAAGGCTATTTATTTAAAATTGTGGGTTAAGAATTACGAAGTAGATGAAACTATTGGTTTAAGAACTATGGCAAGAATTTATTTGCCATATACCTATATTAATGAATGTTCATTATTTTTCTCACATAATCGACTTTTAATGTATTTTAATTTTTCATTTCAGATTAGTATTTATTGCTTTGTATGAGGTCCTTAGTATTTTAATTAGTAGTTTTTGTAGAATGTCTAATTTCGTTTATATATTATATGTTTCATTATTTGTGAATTTTTGAATCAATTGTTTGGTATAACTTGTAAATTATTAACATTCAATTTCATTCAAATAGCCTTTTTGAAATTTTTATTTTATCATTTGATAATATTCGTGATGATCAAAATCGGTCCTGATAATTATAAAAATGTGTAAGAAGTCCAAAACGACTTTTGTTTTATTCACATTTTTTAAATTCTAAAATGCCTTAAATTAACCAGTAAATATTGTCAATAGTAAGAAGGTGATTAACGTTTGGCAATTATTCCAACAACGCAATGTGATTTCATCAAAATTACAACCATTAAAGCTCGTCTCACTATGTTCACTTCCCCGTTAAAACTAAAAGCATCGCCGAATGCCTTTGTGATATTTAAAATGCGAAAAGAATTAATGTGTCTCCGTAAAAAGTTTCGTCCATTAAAGATTGGCAACAACAACATGTACTGCTATATTCTTTGTTGGGGAAAACTTTTAAGTTTTATTGCCGCCATCTCCGCCCTTCTAGCCGGGAACCTTATTGCCATAGGTTTATTGCTGTTAAATACTATCTAGCCATCAGCACGCACTCTAAGTATTAAATTTATTTTTGTTTTTATGGGAACAAACTGAATCGATACCGGTTTCAACTGAACACAAACTGTTTGTTTCTACATTTGCATGGAAAGGCAAATTCCGTACTTAAGATATATTAGATTTTAAATCACCATTTTAACATCAACATCCAACATTTATTTATCGTCAGTATGCTTTGAATTTAAATTTAAACACAACAGTATGGACAAAACTAATGCGAGTGTATGTGTGGTGGACTTATAATCATTTTTTTTTAAAAGAGTGTCTGCTCCTAATGTCTTGACTTCTTACGGAGGTATTTTAACAGTAGTTTTTTTACGAGACCTTTTCGTTACTCAGTTGCTCAACCTCTCTTCTTTAACGAGAGTAGGGAGGGATACAAGGGTAGGGTGAGGACAGGACCAGTGATCGGCTAATTACTCTTGCCACTTAGGATCACATGGGTGGGAGGGAATTTTAGACGCCATAAATATCCATGCAATTAAATAGAAAACTATATCAATTTAAAATCAAATAATGAAACTGTCTATACAAGTAGAACACAACCAATTCAAAAATAAAAATATGCAAAGCTCTAGAGAAGTGCTGATGGTATAAGAACTATATTGAAACAGAGAACAAACAGCGTTGGTTTGTACTGCTACGGCGGACTATCCGATGTGTTACAAAATAAACAAATATTGACTGTCCATTGAGTATTCAGTAGAGTTGGTCGGGTAATTATTTATTTTGAAAACCACTGCACACGAGTTTGGATGAGAAAAAGATTGACATATTCAACTCAACTTGACTTCACGGATGAACACTGCAACAAAAAGACTTAATGACAATTTCGGCCGCCATTTGCTGGGCGAGTTGTTTGGCTGCTGGGTGAACGGGCTTAAATACCACCATGGGCAATTTTATTAAATGGTTTTTTAAACGTTTTGTACATTTGATCTTAAAGGCGTGGATGTCCGTGATGTCTAAATTTTCGTTCCATGCATAAGACCATTAAAATGGGGCATAGCGAGAGTTATTAAATAATCAGTAATCAGGCCCTAGTCTTACCTAAACTCACTACAAAAAGAGAGAGCATGATCGACTGAGTAAAGAGCGATTCTCACAGACAATTTTTTTTTAAATAACGTTCGTTAGTAGTACATAATATATGCTCCACATTGAAAGCAGACACGTATTCTCACTTGATCGTAAAAACGGAGCGAGACTTAAAGACTAGTCTTTTCCTATTCTTACGCTTCTAGTCTTAACCTTTCGAAGATATAATATCACCTTTTTTAAGATTCTCCCTAACGAGTCATGCTTCATATTGAGAGTTGAAAAGGTCAAGAAAAATATAAAATATCTCTCCAGGAACACTTAAAAAATTCTATGAGGAGGCCCAATCATTTTCTATGACAATACAACTCAAACATTGCAATTGTTCTTTGGCGCGCTAAAACATGTGCGTCCACGTGTTTGTATGCACAGAAACGAACGGAATCAGCAGGGGATAACCCATCGATTCGGGGCTTATTAAAATATTCATGGCCGGCCACGGATGCGTGTCAATCCGAATGCCAGGCGCGTCGATCAATAGCATTGTAATTGAGCCGGATGGCCCACGATTTATTAACTGCATTCGGACGTTTGTTGCAATAGGAAACACTGCAGTGGTGCGTCGCTACATTGTTGCAACGTGCATTGTTGATTGTACGCCAATAAATTTTATTGATTAATCTTGTATACCTACAAATAACGGAAACTCTTTTATTTATGAACTAGTATAACCATACCCGTCATAGATGACGGTGAAATTGAAATACTGAATGTCTAATGTAGCTAGAACGTTGAAGCTGTGTGTCCATTGCATAACATTTTATTTTATACACTGCGAACCGCGACGCTTACTTAGTTCATGATAAAATTTCATACCTACACTTTATATTTGTTAATAATAAGCGCGGCAACGCGTGACGGCGGGGCGGGCACGGCGCGAAAAACTGAAATGCATAGCATGCTTTTGCAATGTCCGTAGTTAAGGCAGTCTGTTTTCAGGGACTGGAAGTTCACGCGTCTTGTCTTGAGCGGTTTTTTGACTCTGGCCGAGCACCAAAGCGTCTAGAGAGTTTTATGGACTAGTATATATTAGATTATCAATGAAAACCTGGGAGACAAGAATTTTTTTCACTATGCAATAAAATGTGTACATTTTATTAATATTTTCTCTTCGTGTCGTCTTGTATCAAATATTAGCAAATGAATAACAATGCAAGTTTAGTTGTAATGTATATTGAAATTCCCATGATAGTGGTTTTCGTTTTGTTGATGTACCTAATTTCAATCCCAGCTTAGTGAATTAACTTTCCCAACAACAAGTATCACCAAAGATCTTTAAAAAATTGTCAGTCTTGACCCGCGGTACTCGACAAAAACAGCGAGACCTCAAGTATTATGTAAATTATTGAATTTTGTTGATGTAAAATTTATTTGATTATCTATAAATTCTTGTCATATTTCTTAAACCAATTGTTTGATATACCTTATATTAACACTCATTTTCATGTAAAACTGTCCCGATCATAATAAAAATGTGAAAGTACAAAGTACACAGTTATCTGAATCAAATTATATGATTTTTTTCGAAGTTTTTTAATAAGACACATATTTTTGAGGTTGTTATCAATCGACTTATAATCAAGCTTCAAAATATTCAGTTTTTAAGTAGTAAGTACTCAGAAATAAAAAAATGTAACGGCTTAAACTACAGAATATAAATGTTTAGCTTAAACTGCATAGAAAGCACGCTCCAATCATCTGTTCTTCAATTAACGGAGACTTCTCCAAGCAAACCACTTTCGCTAAAAACAATCAAAATTGAGTAATGGAAGAGGACGACTCTATCGAAGCGTTAACTAGAGAAGAGACAATCAAGGCCTACGGTATTGTATAAATAAACGGCGTACTCCGTAAAACACTACAAAATGTCAAAATCTTTGTAGATTTATTAATAAACTTGAGAATTTAATTATGGATGTGATAAAATAATATACAACGGTTAATTCATTTCGATGAATGAATCACATTTCTTTTTTTTTAACCATCTCCGCTCCCAATTTAGAAAACATATGGCCTCCTAATAGAGGTATCTCAATAGAAGTTTTCCTACGAACAGTGATTGTTACTCAGTTGCTCAATCTCTCTTTTTCGAAGAGAGTATGGATGGAAGGATAGGGCTAGGACAGAACAAATGATTGGCTAATCGCTCTCACTGCGACCCCTTATCCCTGCGAGGGAATATCCAGGCATCACAAATATCTACGCCTTTGAACGGAAATCCATAAATCGATTGAAAAGTCAATTTATTAAACTGTCCGTACTGGGAAACTGTACGTGCTCATGAGATCAGTAACCGAAGCCAACGACGTTGACCACTGCACCACGGACTTTATTAATTTATATCGAGCTAAAAAAATAATAGCGTGGATGTCTGCTGTATTGCAAATTCTCTCCCATCCATGCAATCTTTGAAAATAGGTCGTTCGTCGTGGGAGCGATAATCTAACTACTGGTCATGCAACTGAATAACAAACAGTTCTTGTAGAATAGATCTGTTGAAATCAATGAAATAAGGGATCAATATGCACGATATTAGAAGTGGACATGGTTCAGTAATAAATAATAAATGTACGCATGTAGTAATTTTTGTGGCGTTTTGACAGAAGTTGATATGTCAGTTTTAGCTTAGTTTAGAAGAGAAGAAATATGAAAGTTTTTGAAAGAAATTGAAAAAATCAAATTAAATGGATAATACACTTATCCAATGGATCTTCTAGTATACCGAAGTTTGCCACCACATACTGACAAATATTTCATTGTGAGAATAAACCCAAAATAATAAAAATGCACATCAACTTTTGCCATAACGCAACAGATTTGTCATCTTATTTTCATTCACATGCATTCAAAGTCATTACAAAATTATCCTTGAATAAATTTGTTTGATTTGATGCAAATTCACCTGTCTATATTAATAAAATTTCATGGGATGAATTATTGTCATATTCTATTCTATCATATACTTATTCTGATAATCATATTCATACAATATCACAAGTAAAGAAGTTATCAATTAGTGTATTTTCAATTTTCAAAAATGCATAATATACTAAATTAGGCGGTTGTATAGTTTTTTCTATATTCTTTCAATAAGTACCGAAACATCGACCGTCCAGTCTTTATTTATTGTGGTCATTTCTGACACGCCCGGCTAAGGAATCCATTATCCGACTTTTCTTCTTACTCCAGAGAGAAGCGCCTGCCTTATCTCTCTTTGTTTTCACATCAACCTGTGTTAAAAGAAAGAAAAAAGGGAACTGTTTCATCAAACTGAAACACAAAAGAAGGGAAAATCTCGGAATGCCGTACACAAAAGGTGAGCTGGGAATGACAATATTTTACATTTCCTTGTCCTATAGCCTTAGTTTTTTCCAAATCTGTTTTATTGCAAATTTCTTCTAGGTTTTTGAAAATTCACACGCATGTAAAAATAAATTTATACATACGAACATTGTGGCTTCAACTTTCCATAGATTTAACCCACTTACAAAAATTCCATAAAGATTTCGATGGATTCGACGGCAACTTTGTAAAAATTCATTATGTATAAAATTAAAATTCATAACTTTGTTTATCCACTGGTTATGCTATTACTATCTAAACTGATGCCACACACTCCATGGTATTCTTCTTTACATTAGTATCAGTGACATGGATTCATTACAAATAAAGAACTATAATTATATGAAACATATCTGATAGTATATAATGACAGGAATAAAACCCATTATAGGAAAGTATACAATTAAAATTGTTAACTTTGATAGTCCACTGTTTGTGTTAATAATTGTGACAAGTGCTTTGCCTAAAAACAGTTTAGAATTTTAAATAGTTAATAAAACCTAATCATTTATTAGTAAATATCATCTTAAATAAGACAGGTAGCAAATTTGAATTGTTGTTTGGGTGACACCCTTAGGATTTTTACCTTGAAACACTATCAATTATTTTTTAATTATTGTGTTATGGTATGTTAATTAATTACTCAGTTCTAGTCCATTCGTGTGCTCGAATGCCTGAAGATGCCGAAAGGCGAAACCCGGGTCGTCAGTGACAAAATACTGTAATTGTTTGTGTATAATCCTCTCCACGTTCAGAAGAAAGAAATAATCTTACCCACCCTTAATTTTTGTAATTTTTATGTTAAGAATTAGAGTCATTGTTAACATTATAAATAAATAAACGCACGATACAGTTAGTATCTATATTATACTTCTCAAAAGGGCGAAAAATGTGTCAAAGTTAGTAACACCACTAGTAAAATACGAAAATTATTAATATAAATTTTACATTAATACCATTAAGGATTATTGTATTTCAAATTATGTAACATAACTTCTCTATTTATATTTTTGTTGCATTTAAAGCTGTACATCTTTAAATTGTTTCTTAATAAACAAATTGATATATCTATGGACTGTGATTACTACTTATGAAAATTGTTCAATTAAAAATGAAAGTTACTTTATACGTATATATTTTAACTACGTCAACTAATAAAAGTATGCAAATATCTAAGTTTCACCCATACTTTATACATCAGATGCTGTAGAGCCATTCGCGTAATATTCCTTATTTATTTCATATGGTTTAATAATTCAATATTGCCACGCTTATAACTGCTATCATATCCAGCTATTACTTGTCACTACATTTAAACTATTCTACCATGATTAATTATAATCCTTAATAAAGATATGCGTTGTAAATATTATACGATATCTAAATGAGTCCTGCGTTCATTTAAACATAAATACCTAATTTTAGATTATTCTGCCATACTTAATTATAATCCTTAATAGAGATACGCGTTGTAAATATTATGCGATACCTAAATGAGTCATTTATACATAAATACCTAGTTTAAGATTATTCTACCATAAAAATATTATAGCGAAATAACATGAGTGATAGCACAAAAATTACTCATAATTTTTGTGCTATCACTAAATATGTGTTAAGAAGATATTAGAGATCTGCACGGACTCAGGTGAGAGAAACAAATAAGATTCGGGCCCGGGGCGAGTCTGGGTAAAGAATTTAATTTTCAGAAAAATATTTCCGACTATGTCGTGTCATCCAAACGGCAAAGCATAGTAAAACTTTATTGACTTGGATAATTTATTACACATCTGTTTCGAAAATATAGAAACAATTACATCTGATTCGATAAAGATGAATATCAATAATATAGTAAATGAAAAAGTCGAGCTTTTTCGTGCTTAGAAAAACAAGTCATAGGTTTCGGGCCGTGCTCGGGTAACAAGTGTGCTATTACGACTCGAACTCGGGCCAGACTAAGCCTGAAGATGTAGGACTCCGACCGGGTAATTTTATTTAATTTTGGCACGTGCAGACTTCTACAAGAAATACACGTTTAAGTGCCGCGAACAATAATCTTATCGTAATCATAATAAATTATAATCCTTTAATACAGACTGGATAGACACCAGGTTGCGAAAGGCAAAGCAACACTTCACTTGTTTCCTGACACACAAACACAGCCACACTAGGCTACGGTCGGGCTCTCGTTTCGTCTCAAAATTAATAACACCCTGTGTCGTTCGATCGTATTAACTTTATTGCAGCATTTTTGGCTTGATACAAAGTTTTATTCTATATTAAACGTTCACAATTACAGATTCAATTACTCTCAACACAGTTTATAACTTTCTGCAATGATTTCTCCCTTCAAACAATTCTCCCAAACGCGACCTCGAGCGAATCCCCGATCTGGCGTCCACCGCTTCGGATTTCTCCCTCCCAACCCTCAAAAGACAACTGACGAAAAATATATCTTTTCGAAATGCTTTCGAATTTCAAAATCCCGCCAAAGTCTAAATCATAGGTTCAAAACCTTCTGGACGGGCTCCCAAAATGACACTTCAACATTGCTTCTGAATAATTTAATTTCTAGTTTGAAGACCCATGTCCACCCCGTAATTTCGGGGCCGTGTCCCTTTGTAGAAATACACGCAGTAAATAATATACGGTATCTATTATAGTGTATCGTTAATTTAAACAAATATACATTTAAATTAAATCATGTTTATATTTTATACTTTTAAAATTATTTTTTTACATTGTTAACAGAAACTAATCGAAAAATTCTAAATGAAAAATAACAATTAATCATAATATCTATATCTAATAAAAATAACTATTTTTGTCTTTTGAAAATGTTATATTTAAATTTATCACCGTGCTACATTGCATTAGTATTCTGTCACTGTTCAATTCTGTATCCTAAAAATGGCCAATTTCAACATCAAATGTTTAACTTACCATTTTTTCTATTGAATCGAATCAATGTTATCATATCCAATGATGATTAATTACCTGAAACAAACAAAAAAAACATACAAGTAACAGAATCAACAATTCATGAAAACGACATATATCACATACCAAAATATGGTAATTAACCTAGTTATTACAGTTACACATTAAATAATATCATATTAAAGAAAATGTTCCTTTTATTTTATTAAATTGAAGAAAATAGTACATAATCTGACATAAACACTTGGTCATTTAACTAATGCTATTTGCTTTATTCTTAATTTGTAAGTTAATATTAAATAATATTGAAAATAAAATAATGAAGTGTAAAACGTTTTCTTAGTATTGATCAGGTTTCTTATATTGATAACAAAACATCGTCAGCCAATAATAAGTAAAATTAATACCATTTTGTTTATTTTCATAAAAGAAATTTTGAATACAAAAAATGAATATTGAAGGCTAGGATATATTAAAATTTACAAATCACCTTGTACTAATTACTGAAACGAATTTTCAATGAATATTAATTAAAAGGTCGTACAAGCTTCTATTTTGCAAGCTCTGATTTGTACGGTGTGACTGGCGCCTATGTTCTTAAGGGCGGTGTTACAAGTGGAGCTCAGGTATTTCGTACTCAACGTGGGAGAGTATTCTCACAAAGAGAAATACTTACCCAACGTATTCAGAGTATCAAAACAAAACTCTATGACTATACGACCTGTGATTCACATTTCACTATTATTTCTTAAAGTTGTAAAAGTTGATAGCTTAAGCATCCAATGACATTTCTCATCGCTGGACTTTACCTAAAAATTTATTTTTATCTTATTTTTATTCATTCTTTAAATTTTGATATCCGCACACATTTTCTAAGATTTGAATACTTGAATAATGAAAAATGACTAACTTCGATATTGAAACTATTCAAAGAACTCTAAAATTCCTCTCCTTGGCTTATCTTTTTCCTATTTTTGTTATTAAATTGCAGTGGGTACATCCCTTATTTCGCATTATAATCACAGTATATCTGTTAATCCAACACCGCTTGCATCTGCCTATTCTTGAGCAGTCAAATATATTTGCACTTAAGCCAGTAATGTAGATGCTGCTACACATCAACAGGTATATTACCAACTTCTCAGTACAAATCTGTAATATTCTGCGTAAATAGATCCATCCGGTGAAGGACGCAGGAATTACACCACGCATAACAATATATTGTCTTCGCAAGAGAGATGAAAGGAGTATATGTTTTCTGAGTTTAAGATTGCTTCATTTTTCTTTGAAGTAGTTTTTCTTCCAATCGGTAGCCTATTTAGTTATTCAATCAACCAATGTACACACACAATATATTTGTAAATATCGAAGAATATTTGTAAATATCTGCGAAGACAATGTCGTCTGCAAAGCGCAGGTGACTGAGGTATTCCCCGTTGATGAGGATTCGTCTCCTCTCCCAGTCGATGCGTTTAAATATATCTTCTAGAGTGGATTTGAATAGTTTAGGTGAAATTGTGTCACCTAAGCGGACACCCTCGTTAATTGGGAATCTACAGGATGGTTTATGAAGCTTTGCTCTCGCTTTTGTACTACTATAAATTTTATTGAGGATGTTTATATAGCCTCTGGAAATTCCTTGGTTACATAAGGCATCGATAGTAGAAGATTTTTTTATTGTATCAAATGCCATCTCATAATCAATAAAACCAAGATACTGTGGAACTCTGTATATTTGTAAATAACTTTCAAGGTTCTGACATAACATACGAAAAAATATATTTAAACATTGGATGACCTGCAGAATACGATAAGTTGATTACTCAAGTTATGGTCAAATGTCGATACATCCAATTAGTTTCCATTATATTTATTGTAACAAGTGGTTGACTGGATACTGAAAACATACTTTTTTTAATTGGAGATATTTTAAAAAATAAACTATCGCTAAAACTAAAAACTTAACTACTAATACTGCTAAATGAACATATCGGTGTTTGCTTTTAAACACTTAATATGTAATAATATTAACCGACATAAAACTTTCGGAGTAATGCAGTTGCCTAAAGCTGTAATATTCTAAATGCTTGATTTGTTTTGTAATTTTACATCCGTATTCGTGTTGGATATTTTCAGATCTTCAAAAACTAATCTGTTTTCACGATAATAATGACTGTGTCTATGGTAATTTTAATTCTCCATAGAAATAGTTTAAGAAAATCCCAGCATCTTTACATTATATTTCGAAAATTAAAAATTACCGAAGTATCCGTCGAATATAACAAATAATTTGTCGAAGACTGATATTTTTTTCCCATAAATAGCAAATACCTGATGCTTTCCGAATCAAATTTTTCAAGGTAGTATAATACAATATTTGTGTTAAATAAAAACACTTCAGCAGTTTAATAAGCTCTTTCCATTGTTCGTATATTACAGAAGCGTATACAATGAACATAATATATCCACAACATGAAACTTGGCACCTATCGTCTCATTATGACGCGATACAATGTAAAACGTTCTCTATGGGGTGATAACTTCTCTCTCTATAGTTGTATTACGCCACTTCCATTTTTACTCTCAGATTATTATCACAGTACAAAGTTGTTTTCATCGAGATTTCAATTGCTCGATAGGCAGGTGCGACACGTCAAATGCTTACTCGTAAATTGAGTGAGGGAAGAGAACTTCTTTAAATAGAAACACATTTCGAAATATGCGTGTTTTTTTCCAGAGCTGTGGAGTCAAGTCGTATGTTTTCAGAAAATCCGGAGTCGAAAACTCAACGACTCCAACTTCTTTATAAAGTATCCCAAAACTCTTATTGGACAAAACTACGACACCTTTAAATCCTATAATAGTAGACTATATAATTGAACTTCTTAATCAAAGTTTTGAGAATATATAAATATTGTCGAAAAAGAAGAACTAATTTCTTTTGTAGAAATTTTTCAAATGAAAATAAAATATTTCATATTGAATATTATTCATTATTTTTCAACTGAACAAGTTGGTTAACCTTTTAAGGTGTTAACTACTGATAATTCTTGGTGGAAAGGCATTATTTTTTTTAAATAATGCACATGTTCTTTTGTACTACTTCCACATTTTTATAATGATTGAGACCGGTTTCACTCATCGCGGGCGTTACCATCACTCATTAAAGTTTGCGGTGAATGAAACCTTTATATCTAATAAAGGTTAAACAACATTTTTGGTATTATTGATTATTTTACTAAACAAACCCAATTTTTTCGACATCATATATATTATTCTATAATTCCGTATTTGCTATTTATTCTGCTCCTATCGTATTATTTCTTATCTATCATGAAACCTTGTATAGTCGGTCGAGTAGGAAAGAGGCTCAACCCGTTCCATAAATGAAATACTTGACACGTTGCTGTTAGAAGTTAGAATGGGACTGGGGTATAAAGAGAGAAAGAGGCGAAATGAGGAGACAGACTACTGAAGGGTAGGACACCAGAGGTACAAAAAGGGTGACTTTTTACCGAAGCACTTGTAAATCATTGGAGATAATACCGTCACAAAATTAATAAGAAACTCATTGAATAATTTCGACAGCTTATTAGAGGATGGATAACACGAAAAATGCATCAACTGCTGTAATTATAGGGGTGTCAAAAGGGTGGAAGGGCTTCGTCGCAAAAGAACAGGCGATAGTTTAAGCTCTTTCTGAACGCTCCCAAAAATGTTATTTTGGTAGGAATGATAATAAAAACAATGAAACATATTTTAACAACACATACCTACCAGTGGTGTGCGGTCACATATGATGCAAAGCATGCTGTGAAGGAGGAAAATATGCAAAATTTATCTTGTTTTGGAAATTCAATTTTATTCTTCTCACAAGTTTTACACCTTAATTATAAATCCTCTACAGTCTCTAATATTCCATATTTAATATTCCGCTAATGTATTATTAAATCCCCTTTTTTTTCTTTGCTGTTAACCCATGTTGAGGGTAGCGACAAATTAAACACGATTTATCTTACAATCCGAATCACAATACTAACGGTGAAATGCTAAAATCCAAGCGCATGCATTCGCATTCTAACAGTCATGCGCGATCCATAGCGGAAATCGGAAACGTCATTACTACGCATGCGCGTGTAAAGCATCTTAGAGCATGTATGAGAAATTTCGAACAAATTTTGTTAGAGGCCGTATGTTTATCAAGCGGTGACGGCTGAATAGAACGCAGATAAATGCCAATCAGGATGCGCACACTTTTTAAATTTAGTTTATAAACGTTAAACTTTGAAGCAGTTTAGATAATTACGCTAAATTATAATTTAAAAGCTTTACAAAGATTGTAATTGTAAGGCATGCGGAGCATCTACCGCATGTATAAACGGCACGCCACTGATACCTACAATATCTACTTTTTATTATTAATTAAAATGCATTTAATTTGTATAAATAAATCGAATACACATAATATTACTAAAATTATTTATTTATTTTAATATACAAATAAATTTATACGTACTAATTTCACAATAATTGTATATAATTATCAGGACCGTTTTCGCTCATCTTGAAAATTTTCAACTGATCAGTACAAAATTGGAGTAACTATAAAAATGTATTTTATTTTTATAAATATAATGCTTTTCCACTGACAAATTGACAGCTTACACCTAATGATTTTGGTAAATTATTTTTCATTTAATACGATTATGGTATTACATGTGTGATACTTAAAACGTAGTTTCAATTCATAGAGATGGTTATTTTTATATTGGTGGGACGCCGGTATTTAAATTGATGACGGTATTTAAATTGAAATACTGAATGTCTAAAGGAGCTAGTTTTATTTTTTGATTATAAACAAAATGGTTATCTACATGTGTTATCTGATAATAATAAAACGCCTACGCACCGGTCTGGGATATTATTATAAGGTGTATATTTTATATCTTTTCCTAAAGTCCTATTCTTCGCTTGTTTATCCCTGAACCCCCATTGAACGGGCATGGGAAGGCTTCTATTCGGGTTGAAGAGCGGTAGGCGAGGGTGGGATCACTCCATCACAACCCTAAGGCCCCAGGTCCCAGCATGGCGGAGCGGAGCGTGGTGCTCATATCTGCAACAAACTTCACTTTCGGCGCCTTAACTTGGAACTTTAAACGGGGTATTAATCACGTCTGGATGTGTTCGAAATGCAAAATAAACTTCGACATTTTGATTTCCCATGATTCGTTCTTCAGTTACAAACGCCTAATACTCAATGATTTGTGAATTGTCTGATATTCATTTAGTTGTTTGATATTTATTGCCAAAATTTTTTGCTGATCAGCGAAAAATGTCAAATAGCCAAAATTTTTCTAATTATTCTTT
The DNA here is from genome assembly GCA_022494535.1 of Himalopsyche phryganea. Lineage (NCBI taxonomy): Eukaryota > Metazoa > Arthropoda > Insecta > Trichoptera > Rhyacophilidae > Himalopsyche > Himalopsyche phryganea. Next base: position 1,436,145 of record JAGVSL010000043.1, on the reverse strand, counting down.
TTACAGTGTATATCGTCGATGTTCTGGAAGAAGACACTAACTGAAAAATACTAGTTTTGAATAATTGGAAGTTTGTCATATGCTATACTTTTTTCATTTTGTTTGTTTGTACAAAACTGTTTTTAAGTAAAAGCATAATTTGTAAAAATATGTGTCCTCTTTCATACAGTATAGTTTCAAATAAGGAACATTTTGATTTATCTAACTCAATATGTAATTTTTTCAATTTAGTGTTTTCTTCCAGAACAGTGACGATATAATAATATATTTCTACCAAGAAAAACAATTATTTACCATGCTCATTCTGAATGTGGAGAATGAAAACTAGAGGTGAGAAACCTGCCGATTTTTATGTCATTAATAGCGGGATATTAATTTAATCCAAATTTTCATTTTATTACCAAAAAAAGTATTTTACATTCACTGTTAATTATGATTAATTAAAGTTTCTTAAATTTGTGCTAATTTGATTACAAATAAATGAATGTGACCTACCTAAATTCAAAGGTTCCCCACCCCTTATATAAACTTTAAGTGAAGCATCTTAACAGATTTTTTCAACGCGAAGAAAAAAAATATTTAATTACTAAATTTTAAAATACACTTGGAATTCGTATAACGCGGTTTTTTGCAACACGGTTTTAGCATTTTTTATAGAGAACGATCCTATAATGGAAAGAAGTTTGAAGTTTAAGAAGATATAATTACAACAGATCTTGGCCCCTTATTGCGAAATACGTATACTTTAAAAGTAAACAATCTCTTATTACAGAATTTTTAAAGCCTAAATCCAAAAATACTCCAGAGTCCTCCAATAGTGAAAAACAGTGAAAGCGATTCTGAATGAATGATATATTAAATGTCATTAATTTTTTTTTCAATAAATACTTAAATGTATATTTTTTCGATTGTTTATTAAAAAAAACAAAATTATAGCCTAATTTTGTATTAACTTCAAACCTCGTATAACACGGATTTGTATCACACGTCGTTTTTTGTGGAACCATATGACCGTGCTATACGAGGCTCAAGTGTATCATCATATTCAAATAATTATGACGTCCTAACAGGATTAATAGTAATTATTGCTTATAGGTAATTTTAACAAAATTACCTATCAGCAATAATTACTATTTTTGTAGAACTCAATACATCTCTTCGTTTACCATAAATATGAACTATAATTAATGTTTCTATATGAGATAGAGAGTCGGCGTCCGTGGCGCAGTTGGTAGTGTCGCTGGCTACGGTTACGGATGTCTCGGGTTCAATTCCCGGTGTGGACGGTTTTCATAGATTGATCTTTCAATCGATTTATGGATTTCTGTTCGTAGTCTGAGTCCTCCCTCCCACCCATTTCATCCTCACGGGGCGTAGCCAGAGCGATTAGCTAACCACTAGTCCTGTCCTAGCTCTATCCTTACTCTTTTTGAAAAAAGAGAGGTTGAGCATCTGAGTAACAAGCAGTTCTTCAAAATTTTTGTTAAGATACCTCTGTTAGGAAACCATATGCTCCACATTGGGAGCGGACATGGAAAAAAATATATGAGATAGAATAGCATACAGCCTTTATAAACACTAGTCTGAAAGTTATACGAGTGAAAGCAATTTTATAAATTAAATATAATGTATTAACGAGTGCGAAGCAAAACACTCTTAGGTACCCGTGTTCATACGAAAAAATGTAATTTTCGCATGGTTCTATGATAGAAACCATATTGTCTAGTGGGCATTAATTTTCATGAAGGCTTCAATGTATAGCCACTACTCACACACCGTATCTGTTGTCGAGAAGAAAAACATTGTTTGGCCTATTAATAGGAAAGACTTCTGGGAAAGTGTTTCACAACATTCACACGTTATCTTAAAATAAAGCCCGAACCCTAATATTTTGTAGTATTTTTTTTCTGATTATTTATTTATAGCTAAGCTAAAATAAGTTTAAGTATAGTTCTGACAACGGCGTTAACCTGAAATAGCTATCAGTTACCTAATAAAATTTTTTAGAACTATTCTTACCAGTAAATGTAAAACTACCAAGCGTTATAAATAGAAAGTGTAATTACTTAAATGCTGCGAACTTTTACCATGTTCTTCAACGTTAATAATTCACTCGGTGATTATAAAAAAACAAATCTCTTCATAAATGATAAATTGTTTTGAATAAGTTTTTACAACTATTACTGTCGTTTCCATTTTCTTATGGAATCAAATGCAGAAATTATATTTTCTTAGATCATCCATTTAAGTAATACAGGTTTTTATTCGCTGGTTTAAGGGTCCCGCATCCATAGAATATTGCCTGCGGGAAATTTATTATACTGCTATCTAATAGATGAGCCAGGAAAATAAATAATACTACCATAGGAAAATCCATGTCACAGTGTGTGCTCCAAAAATATTGTAGAATAAAAAAGATGCAGAATAATGTAATCATTCTATTATACAACACTTCAGTTGGATATGTTTTAAATGCTTTGTACCCTAAACTGGACATATTTTATGAAATGTTGCTTGGTAAATATTTATATTGTCAAATTTGTAGGTTTGAGTTACCTTTTTTGAATTGAATTATCTTTCATGGTTTTCTCTACTTTGATTGTGTTTTAATTTTATCGTTGTTCTATCTAAATACATGATGTCGGAAATAGTAGTTTTGAGAAAGCAGTAATGCCGAAATAAATATCAACTACCAATTCGTGGTACTAAATACTTTAACCTTATAAAGAAGGACCGTTTTGCTCGGCAAGCGAAGATTTTCAGTTGATATTAGTTGAAAATACCTTTTATTGAGAGAAACTGTTGTGATAAAAAATGTAGTATAGAAAATGAACTATACCTATTTTCACTTTTAAGGTGTCAACTGTCAATTCTTGGTGGAAAGACATTATATTTAAAAAAATAAAACACAATTCATTTCATTCATGTGAAACCGATCCTGATCATTATAAATACGTGGAAGTAGCACAAATGAATTGTTTTTTCTTTTTTTTAAATATACTTATTTTCTTCATAATATCTGACTTCTACTAAACTAAAATCCATATCGAAAAAAAATTAAAGCAGTCGTTTTAATAAACATTTTAAATATATGTAATATTTATTATATTTGTGTACATTTTGAAACATCCAGATTCCGTAGTAATTTTATTATACAATAAAAGTCGTTAGTTATCTTCGTTTCCATCGGAAAATTGTATACTTATCTGTAAAATCAAAAATTTTCGGAACTGCGTAAAAACACTTAATTAACCAAAATCGAATTAAAAACATCTAATTGATAAATATAGCCATACTGATTACATGTTTTTATATTTTTGTTTTAATTGGCCTTGCGACCAAGTATTATATTGAGTTCATAAATACAGTCGACAGTATAAGTTTTATCAAAATAATTTAGAATTGAAAATTAGTCGAATATTTTCTGTAGATATGTTATAGTACTTTGACTCCAAAACATTAAGCCAGCTATTTTTTATCAAAAATAAGTTGTTTTACTCACATACCATCGGATAGGAATATGTCCCTAAAATTGATCGTAAATGTTGTTGCGTATACGACATTCCCTTATCACGTCCTATCATTTGATTGTCTGTGTTGGAAATTGCCGTCGAAAATCAGTACATCGCTGAGTTATGTCTCGTTCATTGAATAAAGACGGGATCTGGGAATTCACATTATACTTGTAGCGAAGATAACTTGCTTTCTAAATGTCTGACTAAATTAAACACATTTTTACCCTTCACACTGGCGACGCTTTGAATTAATCATTCACGTATCCCGCCATTCTACTAAAACTAATTCTATTGAATACTGTCTTAACTAAGACGTTATATTTTTTTTTGTTTTTAATCACAAACCAAATTGAAGTCTGAAAAAAAATTATTGTGCTGCAATAGCTACCCTAAAATATTACAAAAAGTTTAATTTAAAAACATATGCATATTAACCATATCCGCTCCTAAAAGGATCATTTTGGCAGAAGTGATTGTTATCAGTTGTCAGTCGCTTAACTTCTATTTTCTGAAGGCGGTAAGGATAAAAGGATGGGATAAGAAAAGGACGAATAGTTAGCTAACTGCCATTTCTACACACCGTTTTTTAGAACTGGATGGATGAGAGTGAATAAAGACTCTACCGACATCCATATGAAAGTTTCTGTGCGGTGATTTAAACCTGTCGTGACCGTTACCGAATAGGGCGAAAGACAAAAAGCGTTGACCATTCGGCTAAAGGACTGACAAGTATTTTCGCAACATGGTAAAAAATCATTTTTTTATTTACATTTAACAAATAAGAAAAACACACAAGTTTATTGCATTTGAAATACGAAGTTGTATATTTTGTATTATTACTAGTGAATACCCAGCACGCGTTGCAATGCCACTCAAAGAGAGAAAGGGTTTGTGTTTTAATTTTGTCTATTGAAGTGTTTTTAGATTAGATGTCTGCACAGGCCGAAATTTCATAATATTCTCTGGTCCGAGCCCGTCATCTTCAGGCCCGGCCCGGCCCATGCTCGACAAAAGCCCAATTTTTTGTAATTTAGTTATTCATTTATACTTTTCAAACAATACATTATGTTATTGTTTCCATAGTTCGAACGATATTCATAGCACATATGAAATAAATTATTTAAGTTATGCCTTATGGCTAACTCATGACCCGAACATAATACGAAATCTTTTTCTTAAATTTGAATACCTTACGCGGGCCCGCCCTGAGCCCAAATCTGAATTGTCTTTACTTGCCTGGGTAAAGGTTCGCGGGCCAAGCCCAGGCCCATGCAGGCCTCTATTTTGGATACATACATTTTGTTTTGTTTTTATGTCTGGTTCAGAGATGTCGCTAGTTGTACGTATTTGACTGTTTTTTAGATTTTAGATTTTAAATTTTTTTCTTCAAAAACCGTCAGGGGGGTGCGCACAAGAACTCACTAAAGTTTGATCAAAGTCGGATGAATGATAAAGGAATCCATAGAGGACAAACAAACAAACAAATCTTCGTAATACATCGTAAAAAACGTCAAAGAAGTCTACTGGATAAAATCTTTCGCTAGACTAATTATTTAATGTAAGTGACATTCAATCAAATCAGATTACATCATAACAATATTTAATTTTATCAAAAATAATTCTTCATTTGTAACATTTTTTAGATTATGTCATGGTTATCTAATTTTCAAAATTCTATCTTATCAAAAATATTTTAAATCAAAAATAGGTTGACGGCTGTCTGGTATTGATTTTATCGGGCCTTTTATTAACGCATTATTTTTTTTAAATCAATGCTATCTTAAATATTTAAGATTAAGCTATTTTTTATTAATTATATCGCAACACGATCTTTTCGACTAAAATTCCGATTAAAAACGTGTTGAGCTATCATACTTCGAAATTATTCTTTGTTTGTAATAACGTTGTATCCAACAAACAGATCGTTGAAGCAATATGATAAGTAGCTATGCCGCTAGCCCGTGTATTTTAATTTAAAATGGTTTGAAAAATTCACGCAAAATTTCTCACGATTCTATGACACAACGAATTTACTATTTACTTATTTAGAATTAGAATTTAAACCATTTTATTATAATATAAATTAAAGTTAAAAAGCCATTGCCATGGTGTTCTTCTTCACACTCGTATACGTGATATGGATTTATTGCGAATAATGACGCATGATTATAACATTTTTTTTATTTGATACTATATAATGAGAGGAATAAAATTCAACATAGGATTGATTTCATTGTTATTTTACTGGATTTTTTACTAAATGTGACAAGTATTTTGCTTCCGTAAGAACTATATACAGACAGGTATATAGTTAAGGTAAACTATTCTAATTATCAACATAAAAATGAAGGGTGTAGTAGGACTATTTCTTTATCCTGGACATGGGCAGATGGTAAGACACAAACGATTATGGTACTAAATACCATAACACTACTAATTAAAAAATTTATAACTAGTGTTTGGAGGTGAAAATCGCAAGAGAAAATAAATTTTATACTAGTGAACCACCTGTCGTATTTAAGTAACACAGCCAGTGGAATAACGAAATTATTAACATTAATTTTATATTACAAATGAACCACCACAAAATTACCGCCCAATTCATCGGACATAAAAAATAAAATATATTTTTTACACTTACGTCCCGAAATTACTTTATGTAATATCAATCAATATATTATTAAGAAAACTGTTATAAGGAAAAAGTATAAATCCAATAAAGCAGTCAATCTTTATGTAGTTTCGATTCATAGAACTCGTATAAAGTCAACTTCAAATAACTTTCTTGAGAATCAATCAAATGTTATCCAGTATAAGGTAACTCATTTAGCAAAATGTCTTTGGGCTTATGGGCAGAGTTTTTCACAAAACTTTTACGTCCGCCGCAGACTTGTTGTTCCTTGGACAAGTGATATATTATTTAAGTTGGTTAACATAAATACTATTTAACAAAGTTAATAACTAATGATTTTGTGTGTAACATATTTTCATACATTTTACACAAAATTTTGTTTCTCCAACAAACCAAAATAGACTAACTTTATATCTTTTACTTTTACACTTAAATTCAGAACTGTATTTGGATCTAAAATTAATATAATTTTAACGTGAGTTAAGCTCATATAAAAATTAAAATGATTAAGAAATAATATTATTGTTCCTTTTATTAAAGTTAATTGAAACTTGTAATATTCCACATATCTTTTTTATCCTTAATTACAATATATTTAATGTAATATTGTTAAATCATTGCTTAAATACAGTGCCATATAGTTCTACAAAAAATACCAAAACCATTTAAAATTGAATTGCCAAGCATTCCCGCAATCAAAATCTATTGGTAAACAAAACTAACTTTCCAAATGAAATATTTAATCTGATTTCAACGCATCATCAGCTATCCCACAAACTTGAAAAGCTCTAGAGAAAGTTTTAGCGTCGAGTGACCGCGCCAGCTGCTATTTCCGGCAATCACGTGAGCATTTTCACCATTAATCGTACATTCAAAATAATTGTATTGTTTTTCACTTTGTTTGAGTATCGGTTTAATCTATGATAAAGTTTTCCAGGTAAATGAATTTGAATGTAATATGAGAAAAATTTATCCAATTTAAAATTGACGTCAGCTTCTTTTTATATAAATAAAGTTTCATGTGAATTTAACGTTATCTTATCTATGTATCTATAGAAAATTTTCATTTAAAATCTCAATGCCATAAATAAACATATTTATGATATATGTTCACGTTTTGAAAAAAATTAATGCAAAATTTTCATTAGGCAGAAAATCTTTGAAGTAAATTTATATCACCACAGTTGTAGTAAAAAAACAGTTGTAGTAAACTAAATGAATAAAATTCATAAAACCAATAGTCGTACAAGTATATTATACTAAGCCAATCTTATAATATTCAAAAGAATTTGATGTGCTTATCGAATTATACCATTAATTATAATGTAATAGGTGCAATTAAAAAACTCCCAATAAACTTAATGACTTTTTGAAATATAATGAACTGTGTAAATAGTTATGCTTTATTTAAATAACCAACAAAATTTTATAATGTACACAACATTTCTCATTCACTTTTTGAAATAAAATATTTATTTCATTATATTATGTAGCTTTAAATCCGCTTCTAATTGATACATAATTCTGCTTTTTAAACTTTAGAGATTCACCAGTTTTAGACTCAATTTTAACGTCTTTTTGATCATCAGTAAAAATACTGCCAAACGGGATCTAAGTGTCTAAACTGTTTTGTAAGTAATAGTAATAAATAATGTATTATTCAATGTCATACCAATAAAATATCTAACATCACTCAAATACATATGCTGAACAAATCGGAGCATATTGTATTTTTAAACACATTATTTAGTAAAAATATTGCCTATTTTTTTAAATACATGTGATATTGTAAGATAATGCTTCTTAATAAACAAGCAACTATTAATGGCGTATCGCATATCCCTCGGCGAGAGTAAATCATTGACCGTCGATTCGGATTGGATTCATAAATCACAAACGCAAGACAGACCCCCAAGTTTGCGCACAGGTTCATACATCTTATTGCATGTCCAAAACACGCTGCAACATCGCAATACAAACATAAACCAGCCAATAAGAATGAAAGCAAACAGGTAAATCATCTAAACACATCGTAAAAGTAATCATATCTGTATATTGATTGAATTGGCATTTACTTGGTAGAACTCCATTATAATAGGATTAAAAAACAAAGTATTTACTTCTACAATTTTTTTAATCAGGTAGTTGATAGCTATTTCGGCTTTACGCCATCTGTTCTAACAATGGCGTAAAGCCGAAATAGCTATCAACTACCTGATAAAAAAAATGTAGAACTAAATACATTGTTATTTAATCCTATTAATCATATCTGGTTTAATAGTAAGTAACCATAAAAATATTTCGGTGTGGTCAAATATAAGTGCTGACTAAATTTTGTATCCAATCACTCGAATCCTGCACGATATTTTATTTATTTTTTCAGAAAAAAATATACATACTATATAATAAATATCCATCGTCAAAAATGGTATGATACAAAATCACGTAAATTATATTAAATATATATACTTAACAATCATTTTTGTCAGTAATTGTCAATTTTGTAATTTTACATGTAGTTAAGGCTGATTTTTGCAGTATTTATAATAAATAGTCGCAAACATATAATGCAGATTTTAATGTAAACGACGATATAAGAAATATATTTTCCGATGATAATGAAATATATGAGAGGTTTCGGCTATGCCAACCCATCAAGTACAACTTTAATAATAACGAATTAAAAAAATTATATGACAAACAAAATGTTTCGTAATTCTAAATTCGTTTTAGTTAAATAAAAGTAAATATCCTCGTCGATATAACAGGAATCTTCAGAATATTTTTATACCACACAAAGTTTCATAAATAATATAGTAATCACGTTGAAAAACCATTATTTTCTCGACGCTTTTGTTTCTCAATTTCAATATCAATTACCTTGAACATTTAAAAAAGCATTATTATATAATGAAAGAACTAATATTTTTAATTTTTTTTATATTATTTAGTATTAAAATTTATTATTAATTGATGTTATAGTAAGTTTATTCACATCTGCAGGAAAATCGCTCTGTAATTGTATAGATAACCAGAAGGTCAATACTTTTGTCTTTCTCGTATGCTTTCCAAAAACATAGACTTGATTTTAGATTCTTGGCACATATCCAATAGAACAAGGCAATCTTAGCGTCTTATTGGCAAACACACATATTCAAATTTATACCACAAGCCTGTGGAATAATGAAACAAAATGCTCTTCGTTCTCTATACGAGTAAAAAGTCATTTAACGAAACATTTATGGCTTTGTGGAAAACAGTCTCATTTTTACTTCTCAATAATTCACAAACATATTTCGATGTAAAGTATTGTTTGAATATCAAAAAACTGTTGATATTTCAAATTATATTATTTAAGACATCAACTGAGGGTGCTTGATGGAATTTCAATATCAAATCTGGATTATTGAGATTTTGTACACTTCCATGTATTTTGTCACTAACGACCCGGGTTTCGCCTTTCGGCATCTTCAGGCATTCGAACTCACGAATGGACTCGAACTGACAGACAGTAAACAGCGTCTAACGTTTATATAGAAGATACAAATACGACAAATATTATTTACGAGGTAAAATATTATACGTCTGAGAGCCACACTGATAGCTGAGTTAACATTTCGATAATTACCTTAATCCTTATTTTGTAAACAACACATTAGCAGAGTGGCGAATTGCCGCTTTCCAACTTCTTTTGGAATTACCTGTGATTTTACAATTATAATAGCATTGTGGGTTTCGACGGGATGCAATTCGACGAATGGGTAAATATATACAATCATTCCACATTTAATGACATCTGTTAGGTGTTTCAAAGTATAGGATATAATAACGGAGAATTAGGAAGGTTCAGCTGCTCATTCAGAATTGGCAAGGAATTTAACTGGGCTCTATTAATTTCCAAAATTTCTTGATAAAATAATTTATGATCCCCCATGTTTTTATGCAACAGTTTAACCCCATCATCCGCATTAAACGTATGGTTCTCCATTAGCAAGTGATTTGGAGAACCATACGTTGTTTTAATTGTTTATTGAAGTGCTTTTGGTCCGGATACATAATATTTTTTGTTCCGTTTGGTGCGTACACGAAAAAATCAAGTTTTTTTAGATTTTTTTGTTTAGATTTTAAATTTTTTTTTTCTTCAGAAACCTTCACGGGTGTGTGCACAACAACTCAAAAAGTTTCATCGAAATCAAATGAATGGTAAAGAAACTCATAGAGGATAAACAAATATTCTTTTATCTATGTATATATATATACAGATTTAACAAATACTACAATATATTTGAAAACGAAACAAAATCAGTAAATTATTGTACTGTTTGAGTTGTGTTATTCTCGCGTAAAAGTACGCGATTACGTATTCAGAGCGACGTTCAAATTATTTTTTATTATCCTTCTCATATTAAAACAAATCGCGGCCTAAATCCTGATTGCCTGTTATAAATAAATGGCCGTTATATTTATTCAAATGAAAAAAGCAGCCCTTATAAGAGATGTGAAATAATTGCTGCGCGTTGGCAATAGGTCTAATTAAAAGTGCCCTCTCGGGAAATGAAGCGAAAACATACCTTGTGATTAAACGCTTCCACTAATTATGGCGGCATTGTTGGCGTTACACTGCTTGATGATCCGGAAAATTCTTTGACTTCATATCTAAAGCGTTTCAATACGCCAATAGAATGAACGAAAGACGTTAAAGAAAGTTTCAGAGACTATGTACGTGCAATTAAATGTCGGAAACGAATCTCAAAGTTTACTTTGTAGAGTATAATTATTACGGCTTAGGCTTATTTTGACTTTCCAGCCAATATTATGGAAAACATTTCCATAATATTGGCTTGATAATTATTCCAAAACTTACGTCTATTTTTCGATAAATCACATAGAAGCTATATAATATATCATATTACTTTTTTAAACAAATTAGCCATTTAAATGCACGTAGAATCGCAGTTACCCAATTTATTATAATACCCTGACAAGCATTATCAAATCGCATCGAAGTAATCTTACCCAGTTGATCGAGTATTTTCAAACGATCATTTACAATTGAACCGCCACAAAAGCTTTCGTTAAGCCGGTGCGTATTTTTTTAGGGTAATAAATCACCCCTGTACGTAAGATTCCCGCGCCTCATCCCCGCAGCTAGTTTCGCGGTACGAAAGATAAACAAGCCGCGTCTAAATAATATATGTACACATACGATTGTTTATTCACGGGGTAGTTCGATTAAAATCCTCTCGTCCCTCACTCCAGCCCGGCTCACCCTTAGGCACGCAATGTTTCTTTACCTTTTACAAGAGACTTAAAAATTCATCGGGCATGTTTCTGCTACCCTAATACCGTTTGATTCTAAATATACCAAAGACGGATATAATGCTACTTTTCAGTAGCGTGCACTCCATGGAAGCAAAATCTCCATCTGCCAGTGTCTACGATATAATCGAATTACATTATTTAGCATTTTTAAACGCAGCCAATTTCAAGATTTAACGTTCTAATATTTACTCTATACTCGGTTTCGCCGTCTAAATTCTAGCAGTCGAACAAACATTCTTATACATTGATTTAAAAATTCTCTAGGATACGCAACGCTGAACCCACCATAACCCACAATATTCTTCTTACAACGTTATTCGTGTTTTAAAGTTTTGCCAGGAATGTCCGAAGAGAAATTCCTCAACACTTATTCCCATGCACTATAGTGTGCAAAAAGTGAAATAATACAAAAATAGAGTTTATGAAAGAGGTTTTATGAATTAAGTTCTATTGTATTTCCGTAGAGCAGAGATGCAAAAAACGTCCCAATAACTGACGGGTGATTATATAAATATATTGATTTAACTCACATACCCTCCGCCACCCACCACTCTTTTCTCATCTGTTAATTTTCAGCGCCAGTATCCAATGTCTTAGCAAACCTTAAGCGTATCTAAAAAATTTTTCCTCTATTGGGAGAGTGGTAGGTGTAACTACTCAATACTTGGTAGCGTGTCCTGTATGGAGAAAATCAATCACTTCAGATAAACGAAAAGTTTATATGAGTTGAAGTCTACTCGCTTTCCATCCATTGATTTACGAATTTACCTGACGAAATAGTAAATCATCACATAGTTATCTGTTATTATGTAATTAAACCCTACACAAACTTGAAAAAAGGGTCGGAGAAAATGTGACTTCCTAATAACCAACTCTCTTCTAACTTCATTCATATATATTTCTCTCTCTGAAACGATAGATTGAGTGACTTACGTCAATCATTACCATAGTGAGAACGACAATAATACATCTAAATAGTTCGTTTGAATAAAAACGCAGCTATTGAAAATACTATTTTAATGTTTATTTACGAAAGTTAACATTGTACAAAAATAGGAGAAATTACGAGCTACATTATGGTTCGAACAAAAATAGCAGATATATAAATGTTTAAATTTAAATACGTCTGTAAAGATGCTTATGTCTAGATACAAACTGTTGTTAAGCCGATTTATATTTGAATATGATACGATAGATTAAATTTTATTGTACACAAATAAAATTTAAATACGAGTTTATAGATTGTAGGCACAGTATGTAACTATCATCTCCTTACTTATATTGAAATGTACGTGAAACCCACCCTCTGTTTCAAATGCCTTTGCACGTTACTGCCGTTACCCTAATAATGTTTGATTCCAATTGTATGGACTAAGTACATAATGGTCATAGCTTGTTATAGTGGCAGTTGTGGTTTGTATTTGTTAAATATTTATTTTTTAATTGCTTGTATTGTCTCAGTCGGTATTGATCGGAAACTTTACCAGTAGAAAGTAACTAACACTCCACTTAGCACCCCATATTTATATATGAATAATTACAAACTATGTTTTCCATTCGTATAGTATCCGGAAACTTAAGCGAAGCCTTATATACTATTAAGGACAGTAATTACTATCGAAACCCGGAAACCGTCTTTTCATTTAATGGATTTAAAACACCTTATTTTAACTGTGTATGTTTTGTGATACTGGTAAATAATATAATATGTTGTTATCAAGTAGTTTGTCGTTAAATTGCATGACACCGAACACAAAACTTTACCAATACGGTACCAAATTAAAAACAATATTATGATAATTATTGTCAGTATAAATATGAAATCACAAAGGGCGAAATATTTTATGTTTTTTAGGTATAATCCAGCTTAAAATCACGTATGTAAAGACCTTTCGATAGTTTCATTAAAGTTTGGTTTGGGCGTTTTAGAATAAGATTTTTTTAAATTAATTGAAACAATTCTTCTTCTTCTATGTTCACTCCCTATGTGGAGAATATGGCTACCACTTATATGATTCCTTGTCACCCGCCAATCGTTTTGCTTCCTCCCATGACATGCCAGAGTCCCTCAACCCCGCCAAGTACCCTATGAATAGTACCCGATGGTCTTCCAGGACGCCGGAATCCCACAGATCGGAAGAGGAATCAAGCAGGATTGAGGCTCTCCGAAGGCATCCGCAGCACGTGACCTAGCCAGTTCTACCGCCTTTCCATATCCGCCGATGTGACAAGGCGTTGCCCGGTCCGTTTCCTAATCTCCGAATTCCTCACAAAGTCAAACCACTTCACTCCCAGTTTCCGATGCAAGCATCTATTCTCGAAGCTCAGTACACGGTTTTTTCTACGTGTGATAAATACAACTGAAATAAATGACATATTTTCAGATACATTATTTTTTTTTTCAAATTTTATTCCAAATTTTCTGCACGATTTTTCATTCAAAATTTATTGAAATTGTGCACTCAAAAATATCGAAAACGGACCCTCACAACATTGACAAAAAAAAAACTAGAAGCAATTCGTTTCATCCCTGCACAGACTATTTACAAGTGAAGGGGAAATGTGTACATAAAGAAAAACATCTTTCATCGCTTATATAAATGAACATTTGAAAGGATTTCCACCATTTGCATAATGCGGGCGGGGTCAGTGGACCAATGGTCTTATCTTCGAGACTGCGAGGCGCAGTGAGTTTTTCTTTTTACGCTCTTAACGTCTGTAGTTTCAGGATAAACCGCTCGTATTTACATAGGGGGAAGGAAAACAATAGCAAACAAACTTAGAAGTGGATTAGTGCGACCCTTGGTGTGGTACCTACATCTTACTCACAGCCTGGAAAGCTTCTACGTATGGATTTATAGGACTAGTACGGGAATAACGTCTTGTAGACTCAACCAAAACACATAAGTTTTTAATGCTGCATCTTTTGTTCTGCCCAAAAACGAAATAAAACTACACGGTTGGCAATTTAGCAGATAAATCGATATTCTTATCCATTCTAATATTACGTTGCTCGTAGATGGACGTTTAATTTAATTTCAGTTTCTATGTTTACTTAAACTACTACAATTAAAAAAAACTAAATGTTTTGTACTATTTTCTCATTTTTATAATGATCGCGACCCGTTTTACTCATCACGAGTATTATCAACTTAAGCAGTATAAAACAAATTGGGTTTTCTTTTTAAATTGTTATACCTTTCCACCAAGAATTGATAGTTAACACCTTACTAGTGATTCTATACATACATTAAATACGAATGTTCCTATTCACTCAAACCAAATACTGAACAGTATTCTAATAAATTCACAAAATCAATGGTAAGTCATAGTGAGAGACATTGTAAATACTGTTTCCAGGTTGCTACGAATTCAGGTAATTTAAAATTAAATTTGGTAATTTTACTATTCCACTGGTTGTTTTAATAAATGTGACACTTGTTTAGCTTCTTTAAGAAGACTAACTATATCGCAAGTTTGTTTATTTCTAATTCTCGAAATGATGGGTGAAATGGCAATATTTCTTTCTACTGGACGCGGGAAGGGGGTAAGATACAAAGTTACTGCTGAATCTATCGAAAAACTTGACTTATAATTGTTGATTAAGTAAAGTAAGTATCACATAAATCTGAATTGAAATATAATAATGATATTATTATGTTCCACATATTTTTCATGATGTAAGTAATAAATAGCTTTGTTGACTAGACAGCGTATTTTCACTCAGTAAAAAAATCAAAGCATTAACGCTTTTTACACTATCATTCGTAGACCCAAACAAAGGTACAAAAGGTAGGCGGTAGGGCCTATACAAGTGTCAGCGTACCAGAATCGCATAGTATGGAATGGACAGATACAGTGACGTTAGGTAAAGAAAATAGAAAAAGTATAACGTTTTGGCACACCAAACTACAATATCCAAATAATTCACTGAAAAATATTCCAATCTTATTTATTAACCCTTCCGTACTCATCGTGTAACATTGCTTTGCCTCGACTTTTAAATCTTTAAATTATCTGTGAAATAGGTCATACAAAAACTTGAAAATGTTGCTATTTGTAAATAAAATAGTTCTACATATAATTAAAAATTAAAAATACATTAAAGTTTCCGTCTTCTTTATATAATTCATCATAATTAGAAAACCTCGTCAATTTTACCATCGAAAAAATAACATTACAGTATAGTATAGTATTAAATATAGTTTAGTAACAATTAGTATAGTACAGTAACTACCCGAGATTCATGACCTTACCGTATGCAACCGTTTTTTGTCACACGGCACCGAGATACGTCTCGAGCTTGTTCAGCTATGAAGAATTTCGATTCTTGCGTCTTTTGATAATATCGCACAGTTTAAAAAATATTTCAGGTTCTACACACAAAATATGATTTAAAATAATTACTTACTACACAAAACCATATTTTACTGTTTGAAATTGTCATTTCGCTTTATAAATGCGTTTATATGACAAAACCCACACGGTAACGCAATGTGACTGCATGAGATCCAAAGGTAGTTTTTTAACATGTAATCAATCTACGTATTCTCACAAACAAATATAAGAATAATGTCACCGAAATTGGAAATCATTTTAATATAAAACTGTTTGTTCCACTGGTTATGTAACTATATGTGACACCTACTTTGCATTGTAAGATTTTTATCCACAACATAGACATTGATTCAAATTATTTTACTCTTGATAAATTAAATTGAAATGTATTTTTTGATCGAGCTGGTATTTAGTTGGTAGAATTCTCAAGCTATCCAAGTAAAAATATGAAAGTACGTAATTAGTTCTTTAAAAATTATATCAATTTGTTGATAACTATTTTGGCTTCATGCAATCGATAGTTCACATATTTCTGACATCGAATTAGTTATCAACTAATTCATATAATTGTTGTTTCAAAATACTTTGACATTTTTACATTATTGGAATATTATTTCTTTTACTCTGCACTAAGATGTAGAAGACAGAAAAGGTTTTATGGTTCATTCAATGAATTAAATGTCATTTATTGAGGTGGACTATAAGCTTAAAAAAATAAACCATATCCACTCCCAATCAGAAGCATATGTCCTCCTAGTGGAGGTATCTCAACAGACTAGGACAGAACCAGTGCTAAACTAATTGCTACCGCTACTATATGGTGGGAGGGTATTTTTAGATATCAAAGACACATTCATAAAACGATCGAAAAACCAAATTTATGAAATTGTCCATAATGGGATTCGATCCCGTGAAATCCGCAATTTAAGTCAACGACGTTAACCACTGCACCACAGACCCAAGAAGATATTTAAAGAAAATTAATCTTTAATGACTCTATTTGGCTTTCCATGCTGTGCCGTCTATGTTTGAAACGATGTCTGGGCGGCGGCGGCGGGTCATGTTTATAGCGGTAGTTAGTCGCGGCTAACAAAACAATAAACAAGCAATCATTCTCTCTTTTGGTATGCTACAGTCACATAGATATTTGGCCCACGTTCACCAACCAACAGCGGAAAACGAAAGCCTGGGGTTGTCCTGAATCACACCTATGCACACATTGCAATGATTCATGCTGTAATTGCATCTTACAATATTTATTCCATAGTAAATAAATGAGAAAACTACACTCTTTCGAAAAGTGGTACCTTTACATTCTTATTGTTTCTAAGAAATTTTTTGGCTGTACGATTCATATATGTATGTAATAAAATTAAGTTTTTTATTTACAATTCGACATAGAAAACGAGACATTTAGGCACCAATCGAACATCATTTACCTTCTACATCATTATTATCTGATTATCCGTGACTCACTTGTTGTCTCCGTCTGCCTGTTGTTGTCAAAACAGTGATAAATTAAGTAATTTGGAACGATTCTAATATTTCCATAAAGGTGATCGAGTGACCATCGTTCACTAGAAACATGTAGTCGCTCAATAATATTACATTCTTAGATCATTTTGCAAACTAAATATTATTTTGAATTTTAAATCCAAAATAAGTGATCATAGTTTCAATTCAAAGTCATTTAGAAAAAAGTGTAGTTTATATCTTATAAAGAAAACCAGTACCAATCAGAAAACCAGTAATGATAGAATTTGTATTCTGCTTTTATAAATATTTTTTTTTATTATAATTTTGATTTTTAAAAAAAATATCTGGCATTACAGCTGATAGTCAATGCGCCAAATATTTTGAAAATTTCAGAATCATACTAGATAAACTCGATGAGAATTTATATAAGTCACTCATGTCTGAGATCACAAATTTAAATAGAAAAAATCTAAATTTGACCTTGCTGGGATTTGAACCTGGGCCCACCTGATCGCTAGGGTAAAGCTCTTACCACAAGACCACAAAAGCCGACGAATATGTTATTATTGGTTTCAAAATATTCACGCTGCTGAATTTTGACTTGTTTAAAATATTTGATGACAAAACGCAAAGTTTTTAAAAACTGATTCGTCTCATGTTGAAAACGCTGAAAAATATCTTGAGGAAACTTTCATGAATTTTTATTATAAGAAAATCATTTTAAGACCGTAGCAATTTGGCCATAAAACAGCACCACTTTCTTGTTTATGATAATATTAAAGCGACCTATTAACAGTTTTTCCCGAAAACAGTTACTTAGTTTCATATAAAATCATTTTAAGTGCTTTAATAGCTCTCAAAAATAATGTGTTGTCAAAACAAGCGGCTGCAGACAGGGGTGGCGTGGCGAGAGGATGGGGCGGAAACTGAAGCATATAATCTTATTAGCGTTACGCTGAACGCTGCTGATATTTTTTTAGAAAAAAAAATCTCCTGAAACCTCCCCCTCTCCCGATTTTCAAGCGTTAAAACTGTGATAAAATTAGGCACTCAATCGTATTTAAAAGATGAAAAAAGTCGACAGCTATAATGCCAATCATCAATGATAATAAATCCAAAATTACCAATGTATGAAAATAATTGCTAAATATCAAAAGGAATATTTCTTTCACTTTTTCGGAGAGATATGACATGCACAATGTGTACGTCGTATGGTAGGTTTTATGGAAAAAAACAATCAGAATTCACGACATGAATAAATCATCTTCAATGATTTGTTTAAAAAGAATATTTGAATTATTGAAATTTTGAACACTTCCATGTATTTTGTCACTAACGACCCGGGTTTCGCCTTTCGGCATCTTCAGGCATTCACGATATGCACGAATGGACACGAATTGAAATTCCATCAAGCACCCTCAGTCGACGTCTTAAATTATATTTGCAATTGCAATATTATACGTACAATGTAAACTTAACTTGTGTTTCTCAGATTTTTCAAGACAATATACGATACAAATGTACTGCATGTTATAGCGTGACATATAGACGTATAGAGTGACAGGTGTTTTTTAAAAACCATGTTCTCAACATTTGATAAGTGTAGAAGTGCGCCTTAAAAAAGGTGTGTATTGAAAAGATTTTCAATTGCGTTGGGATCTATGTACTCACTATGAAAAATAACCGTTAATATTTTTTATAATTATTCATATGTTAAATATTAACAAATGCCATAAAACAATATTGTCTACGACAATGCACCAAATTAAATTTTCTAAAAATAAAAAATTCTTTATTTCCGCGTATTAGAGCTGATTTGAAAGTCGAACATAACTTGTCACCCGGGAGCTTTTCCATTATGAACACTAAATTACGAGTCCGCTGCGCTCTATTTAAGCTCGTTTCCTTTAAAGCCTGCATACACAAATGCTATTCTTACACCGACAGCGTAATACACAGTAGGTCGCAACTTTCAGAAAGTATAAGTGCATCGTAAGTGCAAGGCAACGGATAAAAAGCTCGCTTTAACCGCTGCAAACTAATATGACTTGCGTACGACTACGGGCTTAACTAGACTTTCAGAACTTACATTAAGTGTAATATGCAATAATTTCATGTCTCGGATCATAGAGATAAAATATCGAAAGAATAATATAAGAAGAGACGCTTCTAGATTCTGTCAAGTTGTATTTTTATTCAAAAATATAACTATTTTTTCACAACGATGCCCAAAATGGTATGGAACAATCTGAAGATCAAGTAATCTAGAGAACAATTATTCAAGATTCGGTTATGAATCTGTATGATTAAAAGTGATATATTAGTAAGTAAAGTAAATCATTAATACCCTATCATCGTTGTCAGTGGTAACATAACCTAATCCTTTTCGTGATGGCAGGCTCGAAGCTTTAAATAAAAAATACGATAACTTAACTTTTCAATTATTATTTAAATAGAAAAGTTTATGTTGTTCTTAACCCTTGCAAACTCATCCTATTGTTAAACTCTTACAATTACTTTTGTTAGAGCTTAAACAAACTATCAATCTCTGGATTATTCGAGACAATAAATTGTATTTTTGTTCTATATTTTCAGCATAAAGAATAAAGTATAATTTAAATTCACGGTTAACCAAAATATAGTATCATTATTAAAATTTTACACAATTTATACGGCAAGGCCTGGCAGTACCGAAATCTTTTCCGTACGGAAAGTCAATTATAATACGGAACAAGTTTCCTTACTTGAGGCAGTTAGTTTGACCCAGGAAAACTTTCAGTGTGTTGTTAAGGAAAAGGTAAAAATTGCATGGACTAGACGCTCAACTTTGTGGCCATTTCGCTTTAATTCAAATAGTTTCAGACTGAATAAAAAGGAATGAAAGTTCAATTTCGCAAATTTATTCTTACCCTGAATATTCACTTATTTTACATTTTCCAACATAGTTGCAATGAAATTTTCAAATTATTTACTTTAATTATATATTATTTTCTGGAGGATAAAATAAAGTAAGTAAGGCTTGTAGGTATATCATGTCGTAACCGTTTTGAAAAAAGTCGTGTTTAATGATATATTTTCATACTTAATTTTATAAGAAACACAAAAAAAATATTCACATTTAAATTATCTTTAGAAATATTTCAATTACAATTAAATTCCCCTGTGTTATCGTCCAACAGCTATTTTTTACCGCAGTGTTTATTGTGATATGATTGAACACCCAACTTTTTATTATTAGTTTACTCAAAATATAAATATTTCAAAAGTAACGGCTTTTCGCTAAAATTACAGTATTGTGTTGATGGGCAGTATTTCTACATTTGTATGTAACGGACAGTAGTTGTAATAATGATTAGTCAAATTTAACAAATTTAGGATCAACACGAAATATGGCGATGAAAGAATTTTACGTCATAGCAAATAGCTGACCGATTGACTCCTCTTACTTTCTAAGTCGAAACCAAAAAAACAAAGATCATTTCCATTTTCCCTGAAGTAGCTTATATGGAATATTCGTTTTATTCAAAAAATAGTTTTAACATTCAATGATAAATAAGTTTTGGTTTTTTTTTTGTCGGTTTTATATACAGTTTGGTATATTTGAATTTTACTAAAAATCAAAACTAAGCAATCTTAAAGTTAGCTGTATTTTTTTCTGTTGTTGAAAAAGCCTTACCCTAAAAGACAATATTTTATACTCAAGCGGTTCTCAGTACCACACAAATACGCATTCATTAGAGTTACATCCCTAAGTCAAATTATCCTATTACATAATAATACATTTATTTAAACCTTCAACTCGACATTTACTCTGATTTACAGCTTACATTTCCTTAAGAATTTCATGCTTTCCAAACACAAAAACATTTCATCGTGCTATTTTAATACTACTCTATCTTGGTAAGGTGACTTATAACCATCTTTGTACCGAAAAGATTAAACCGTTCCTTTATACTTGCATTTTACTATCGTGATCCAGGTTTTAGTGATTTTTGAAAATTCTTTAAAACACTATCTTGTATATTATTAAAACTCAAAATCTCTAGTTGTATTCCTCGTTAAATAAGGAACCATTAATTTTCTTATTAAATAATCATGTTGCCATTGTTAGAGTTGCTACTTTATAACATTATACACCGGCTCTTGGGTCCGGCTCTAGATTTAGGTTCACGAAATCTGTACATTCTAATACATTGACACACAAAGCATATCAGTGCAGTAAAAAGTACAAAGTTATAAAGCTTATACTCAAGATATATGTAATTTACATTCCCTTGCCATATATCTGATTCTAAAACACGGGACGTAACGATAACAATAAGCTTACTACGAATGTCTTCAATTTTTTTATAGATACGTTATATTCAATAAATTTCAAATTCCGTCAGAATCGTTTTCTTAAAAATACTTTGTTCTACGATTTTGTCTCAGAAATCAAATTTCGATAACCTACAATAAACCCTAATCTAGTCACGGCGTAGAGCAAATAAAAGCATTTCTGAAAAACAGGTGTCAACTCTTTGCTATACAGGCTTGAATACTTTACTATTTCCATTTAAATAAAAGTGCAGTAGTGTAAATAAATACTTAAAGAGTGCAATTATAAAAGCTAAAAAAATATTTCTACGTTTAATATTTTATAGGCGACGGAAAACGATTAACGATTTTCGTATATCTTCTTAATACGTTTGTGCATGACTATTCCAAAAGCTTTCCGTAAAAAACTCCACTTTCATAACTTTAGCTTTATTTCTGTAACACCGTATTTATGTATACAAAGTATTTACCCCAAACATAAGACATGGTCGATCCTGGCGTTTACTCGCTTACACCGCTCTATTTTTTTACACGTGGGATCGCAGTTCACGTGAACACGATTTAAAAGGTCAAGTTGGTAAGGCTTAAGTATACATAATATCATACGTGCGTTTACCAAAAAGAATCTTTTTTTCCGTAAAGGCTGGAATATATCTTTCCAATATTCATGATATTTCGGTTACCTTACCTAAAATATTGCAACATGGACAAATTCATAAATAGTTATTGATATACAAGTATCATGCAGCAACGTATTCTTTAAAACATTTCTTAAGCGCTATGATCAACTGAACGATTATATGATGTTAAAATACAATCATGTCCGCCATGTCATCTTAAGAAGCGCGTTTTATTTATAACTTTTGATTAGGTATACCATTAAAATATCTAGAACAAAAAATATTTTTAGAATTCATTGTAAAATGTTCAATTAACTATATTCAGAATCTGCTCTTCAACCAAATCATTAACTATTGCAAGTATGTAACTGCTTACTTCTAGTATAATAATAATATTTTTTTCCAATAGGCTTTGTTTACTTTATCTTTAATCCAGAGTCAGATATTAAAGGCTCGCATTTTCTTGGTCAGAATTTATATTAAATAGTCAAAATGTATCGATAAGAATAAATAATTTATTGTCAGTATTTTTAACGTAACCTTACATTACCTTTTATTCTGACCGTATAATAATTTTATTCAGACCATCAATAATTGTATTCGAAAACTCTAAATTTTTATTCTGACCAAAAATTGAATTTTATTCTGACCATTTAATTTGTTGCCAATATTAAATTATGTGTTGCATAATAACACTAACAGAACAGAACTATAGGTAAGCTAATCGCCCTTGCTACACTCCTTGTTTATAATTGAATAGTTTGGAAAGGGATTTAAGACATCACAGGTTTTGAAACTGTCTTACTAGGATTCGACCCCCTGAGAACCGCAACCAAAAGTAATGACGTTAACTACTCGACCACGGATATGGTAACTAGTTATATAGAATTCACTTTAAATAATAATTGCCCTGCCAAATTATCGTATATTGCTTCAAATTTCGTTGACATTAGTCCTAACGTATTAGTCAGAATAATAAATAATTTAAAATTACCATACAAAAAATTACTATTTTTCACCGCGTGACGTTTTAACTAATGGATATTTTTATCAAATGCAAAATTCAAATATAGCCGCACGGACGTGACATTTCTTTGAATTTGAGGTGTCAAATATAAATGATTCATCCAAACATCGTTAATTAAAGGTATTAAAACGAGGCGGGCTAGGGTGATCTTCGCATATCAAAAAACACCATTGCTCGCCTTTCAAGTAATGGTATGGGGCTGTCGTATTCTTAAGAATATAAGATTCACCAACTGCTGCAAAGCTCATTTTCTCTATCCGCCTGATAGTTATTAGTCTCTTGGTAACTGTTTTACTGGCAATCAAAGATTTTTAAATCGAATCACAAATTGAAGTTCCCTTTTTTTATAATTCAAACTATAAAAGCAGCATTCTTTCTGTTACAATTATTTTTTTACTATTTAATAGTATGTATTCCATTTTGTCAGGTCCATGGTGCAGTATTCAACATCATTGGCTTTGGTTATGGATCTCACAGGCTCGAATCCTAGTGCAGACAGTTTGGTAAATTGGTTGTTCAATTGATTTATGGTTTTCTGTTCGAAAGACTGGATGTTTGGGATGTTTTAAATTCCATCTCCCCATCCGATCCTCAAATGGGGCGTACTGAGAGCAAACTAGTTGTTCTGTCCTACACCTGTCTTTCTATATCTAATCTTCTTAAAAAATGGAGGTTGAACGACCAAGTGACAAGTAATTTTCTTATAAAACATTTCTGTTGATATACGTCCGTTAGAAGGCCATATGCTCCACATTGAGAGCTAACATGGTGATAAAAAAAAATCTTGACAAAAACAATACCAATAATACAAATATAACTTTACAACCGTATTGAATTATATTGATATTAGTTTTCAAATGACTAAAATAAATTTCTTACTGTACTCAATGGTGCTATTGCAATTCAATGATCCGGTACAAAGTTACTAGCTTATACTTATTTAATTCATGCATTTTTTAGTCTAAAATTTTGTGTAATATATTAAATATCATTACAATTCTTTGCTGATTATGAAAGACAGAAAATCCATGTTTTTTCAGACAAAGTGAACAAAATAACAAAAAAAATATTGGATGCAATTAAAAATAATTTGAAAAAACTTTATATTTTTGATACGCCCAATTGTGGACCCTTGGGTGGCATCCATCGTTTATTCACGCATGATACTTTATAAGTCTATCTAAAGTAAAAGCCATAGGAAAATCTGCAGCAATCAATTTTGATATTACAGTAACTAAAATCTACAATGAGTAAAAACATATTTAAGCAAAATTTTGATGTAATGAATTTCGAAGAAAACTATTTCAGATTCATAATATGAACGTAAATATTAAACGAATTGTTGTAAAATATAACGAATGCAATTGATAGTTGTTCATTATTTTGAGAATCTCCCAAATTGAAGCTATTTGAACGAGTGTCTAAGAGGAAAGAGGGTGATTCTTGTCACTGGGATGAAATGTGACTTCCTCCCTTTTATGGTAAATAGGTATGAGGGCCTTAAAACTCAAACACAATGGGAGCATTAAAAAATAATAACATCGAGCATTGTGAGAGGGAAGATAATAATATTTCGGTAATGTCCCGGGAAATTTATCCGTAAGCCCTAAATAACAAATTTACATATTGGGCTGCACTTTGAATAGCAACCAGAAATACAATCCACTAAAAGGATGTGTTGCAACTTTATGTCAAACAACATTATTCTTATACAATCACAATCAAACAACTTTACAATTATTAGTTATTTGAGAATATTCAAACTCGTTATTATGAATGTTCCACGTATACACTTTAAAAAACCCGCAATAAACAATTTTACACTTGCTAAGCAGACTGAAAAACTTACAGGCAACTGAAATATCATCATCAAGGAACACTCTTCATTGGTATTTAAATTTACTTAAAAAACCAGAAACTTTAAATTATTTCCATTTCAAATATGTTGATGTACATTTGCAAAAAGAGATTTAAATCAAATTGACAATGGCATGGTGCAAAGATTTAAATGACATTTTGAAAACATGATTTTATTACAATGTAAAAAAATCATAAAAGAATTATATAAGAGAAAAATATTACACAGCACACCACGGAACATGCCATCAAAATGCTTTCCAATTTGTTAATCCATGTGGTGGTTTGTATTATATGTATTATACAATATTGTTTTTTGCTCATTAGATGGATGATATAAATTATGAGTGATAAATTTACGAAGTATCTATGCATCACTTTTAGGGTGTTAACAGTCAATTATTGGTGTAAAGACATTATATTTAAAAATAAAAAAGACAATTAATTTTGTACTATTTTCACACGTTTATAATAATCAGAACCGGTTTAGCTCTTCGTGAGCATTATCAACTAATGATTTATTTTCAAAGTAGCTGTTCGTGATTAGATGCGGTTTTTGGGCAATTAACAAATCATTCTCATGGTCGAATTCATGTCATATTTTGTTTGTTTTAATTATAAATATATTGCGATTTCAATCGTTTGATATCAAAACTTATTTTTGAATTGAATTTAAGGATATTTTTATGGTAATAGATCTTATACCATGCACATTATGTTAACTTGTGCTGAGGTTTATTATTAAAATAATTGATTCGAAATTCTATATTTTTATTCTGTGTCCTGGATTAACCCGACATTAGACGAAGTTCCTTGTGTGCTGTAGAAATATAGACGTCCCTTTCAGTTATTAATAAAGGTTTCAAAATACACGTGTGTGTTTTTCATGCGAGGAGTTAAAACAGAACGTAATTTTCGGGTATTGTATTACGTTTTCCATTATCAATAACGCTGTATTGTAAACAAAGCGACGTTTTACATAAATATGGCGAGCACAGCAGTGGGCCTTTGGTATAGACCGTAAATGAATATGAATAAGCGGAAGGTTAGAAGCGCTTATAATTTAATTAAAATTATTCATTGCCACTCCGGCAAAAGCGAACGAACGAAAGGTGAAATAAATGCATTTATAAATTCCAGAAATAATAAAAAAAAGAAAAACACTTGAATACGTTCGCGAAATATCTTCAGCTTGAGATATTTTCCAGCCATTGGTGCGTTGCTTGGAGATTAATCGTCTTTTTTATTTCAATCCAATTCATACTTTATTTTAATTTATTTGGACAAAAAATACCTTTCCGAAAGCAAATCACTTGAATGTAGCATTTTTTGTGACATTTCAATCAAACAAAACGTTACTTAAATGTATATGAATATCAATAACTTTTTTATTTTTTTTAAATTGTAATAAATCTTCATTCCCAATAACCATATTGTGTTGATTTGTGACAATATTAATTACCTTTTTCACATTCCATTTATTAATTTAAGACATCGACTGAGGGTGCTTGATGGAATTTCAATACCAAATTTGGATTATTGAGATTTTGTAAACTTTAGACACGCGCTCGATGGAGTGGTTTGCAACTTTATTCGAGTCCATCCGTTTAATTTTATCTGTAGCCAATTTAATTTGGTTTATGTGTAAATTGTATGATTAGCTGTCAATTATTGCTAAAGTTCTTGTACAAATTATTTGATATAACTTGTTATTATAAGATTTATATTTCATCATTGAAGATGCTGAAAGGCGAAACCCGGGTCGTTAGTGATAAAATATATGGAAGTCAACACAAAAACATCTCAATAATCCAAATTTGATAAATAATATTATAATTACACAATAATTAGAGTCAGTAGATAAATAAATTGATAGTAGTTCATCTGAGTACTGAGGTAATACTTTCTAAAAATAAAATACAGTTCTGATGATCTCATGATGCTGGAAAGACTAAAAACTATGTAAAATTAAACGTATTTATTTTTATAATTTAAGACATTGACTGAGGGTGCTTGATGGAATTTCAATATAAAATTTGAATTATTGAGATTTTGTCACTAACGACCCGGGTTTCGCCTTTCGACATCTTCAGGCATTCGTGCACTCTAATGCCTGAAGATGCCAAAAGGCGAAACCCAGGTCGTTAATGACAAAATACATGGAAGTGTACAAAATCTCAATAATTCAAATTTGGTATTTATTTTTTGAGTTAAAGTTGCGTCTCAAAGAATTCGGTATCATAAAAATCTATCTTTAACGAAAATTGTTGAGACTTTATTTTTTGGTTTATGGACAATATAAATGCTAGATACTTGTATGTGCTAACCATGCGTAATAATTGGAATCGTATTATACAAAATACGTAAACAAAGGTTTCTGATCGATCTATGAACTTAAAAGCCCATAATGTTGATATGTTTTCGAAACGGATAAGAAAAGTTTCATCTTAAAAGCATGCGAGTCAAACAGATTGATTGCTGCAGTATGTTTAAACGCATACAGCAGAGCAAAGGAGAACTTTTTCCCACCGCGACTACTGTTTGTTTTACCCTAATCCGTCTTTTAGGAGATTTTTTACAAAGCCTCAACCTTTCTGTTGGGGGTGCACCGAGCTTTTGTTTAAGTTTTTCATTTGTATCGACTCACTTTATCTGCGAACACATATTTTTGTCCATCAATTTTGTTTGGCTTGCGAAATTAAGCCGAATCATTTCGCGCTTTATCCAAGACCAAAACATGCTGACAGAGCTGAATAACTATTTGCTGGGTATTGAGTTACCATTTTCATCAAATAATAGGTCTATCAGAGTAATCAAATACATTTTACGCGTACATTTAAAGAGTCAACACTGTTTACATTAATTTTCAGGAGCATGTTTACAAAGGTAAAATTTATATTAAAGTAAAACTTAAAAAAACAACTAAACACTTTGTTTTTATTGATGACGATACAAATTACGCACTGATTAAAAATATTTTGTTTAATTTACTGCATTGCGGCTTGCTAAGACATTATATTAATGAAAATATTGTGTGAATAAACAATGATAAAAATTCATTGCTATGCTTTTTTCACTTTCACAGTTCTGCAACTTTGGTAATTGATAGTTATGAATTAATTGTACATAGAAACATGACAGTCAAAAATGACTGATAGTTACGAAAAATTTCTCTCTAAAATCGGGTTTCAGGACCGCACAGTGTAAGCGAGAAAAGATGAAAACGTTCCAAATGTCGATTTAAAATCAATATAATTACGAATATCTATTTGGGGATTTCGCCAGGTAACCATGTAGGATAAAATTATTAAGGAGCTACCTCTCGTTCACCGTGAACGACAAATATATTATCAAAATTAAAGACTTCGGGCTAATTAAGATTTCTAATATTGATTAAATAATTTCTTTAAAGTGGTAGATCTGATAGATATTTTAACTTAAATTGTATTTGATTTTCTTTTATTCAATTCAAAACGTTTCTTTGGCGCAGAAACTGATTATTTGTGTTCAAAAATATGCTTGAACAATTTTCAAGTCATAAAATTTTTCAGAAACCGCTTACTGCTGTTGTCAAAGACTTTCAAGAAGTTCAAGAGTTAATAAAGGAACGTCACGAAGAAATTGCAAAGTATCTGACAGTTGGAGGGGAAAAGGCGACCATAAGTGAACAATTCCAAATTAATTACTGCGTCAAAACTGTCAACTCGTACATTGAGTACCTATTAACTTTTAAATTGTATTCCCCACTTTTATTTTCACAAAACAATGGTAACTTTTAAACGAAACGAGGAATTTAGTTACTGACACCGACATTCATTTATTTTAATAATCTGCATGAAGACAAAACTTAAAGAAAGTTGATAAAATAACTGCCAGTTAGTCTGAATATGCTTTTTAAAGAGCTGAAACATATTTTGTATTTAGTAACTGAGCCAATGGAGAAATAAAGTTATAAAATTAATTTTATATTAAAAATGAGCTTCTACAATGTTATCGCTGAATCTATCAAAAATATGTATTTAGGAATTGTGAAATTCTGGTTAGTGGTTAAATTATTAGGTTTTTTTTTAAATGTGCAAATGGAGTAAGCTATTTTTTAGATTAAACAGTTAATATAGTTCCAAAAACCAAAAATCAAATTACTAAATTAATTGATGAGATTTTGACATTAAATTACTTTTAAAACCATTTCCGCAAACACTGTGAAAAATGTATGCTCTTAATAGTTGTAATGAATAAGTTGTTTACCACCAATTAGTCACCAATATCTTTATTTTAGATTTGGTAAGGATATACTGAATGATGTTAGGAAATGATTCGTTGTCAGACAAGTTTCTCACTCTACGTTCAGTTTTTCGCATCGGGAAAAGTGTGTGGAAATTAATTAAATCATGACATAAATCCATGCTTTGCATTCTATTAATCTACTGAAAACTAAATTTACCAAACCAACAATGCCTAGATCATATATCTTTTAACAAGTATAAAGCTGAACAATTCATTAAAATTATGAAATAATAAAAATTGAAGTAACTGATGTACACCGATAATATTTTTTGAGATTTATCATTTTCGTGTTTTTACTTATCTTATCCTATAGCTATCAATCATTTAAAAAAAACCTGATAAAACATATTACTCACTTTTAAGGTGTTAACTGTCAATAATTTTTGGCGGAAAGGTATTATATTAAAAAAATAAAACACATTTTTTTGTACTAATTCCAAAGTATTATAACGATTATGACCGGTTTCGCTCATCACGAGCATTATCAAGTGATAATGACTTGGTAATGTTGATAAACTGAAAAAACATATTTCATTTAAACAAGAGGTTCATTTTTTTATTGAAAAAACGTTTTGATTTTTTACAATTTTTATTATTGTCAGAAAATTTTATACACTATTCCTTATATCTACTGAATAATAAAAGAATGTTATTTCTTTATTGTATGCATATAGTGTGATAAACTTGCTGTAAATATAATGTACAATAGTTATTTTATGTCATGATAATTACAGAATATTTTAAATTTATGACAAGCACCCACGCACCAGACATTTTGAAAAAAAAATTGATCAATCAGTTCATACGTAGGTCATACTCCAACGGATCTAACAATTTCACTCAAGCTTAACAACTTGAGTAGAAAAAATACTCAAAAAAACTTTGAAATTGGAAAACGTGTTACAGTGACTAAACTACGCACACCTCTAATTAGATTTCCAATGTTTTTATTTGGATTGCGCAATATTTAAAAAAGAAGGCGGATTTTTTTAAGTTCTTCTATAACGTCAAAAACCCAAAATAACTTTCCGTTGAACTTGACTTAGGCACATACCATAGACGCCACAGAATAGTCTGTACCATGACTGTATTTTCTTAACACTATGGCATTCAGAATCATGGAAGGCTAGAGATGCCAAACCATAATGTATAAATATACTTAATAAAATAAAATATTACATGTTTAAATACTGCTATCTTAGTATAAAATAAGGCTTGATGAATTTTTCATTCCACTAGTTGTGTTACTAAATATGACACGTGTTTACCCTCATTGAAAAGCATCTTTAGACTAACTTTATCGCAAAGCTATTTATTTCTGAGGTTAACAATGATTATAATTCTTAACTTAAAAATGAAGGGTGGTTGTGATTATTTCCATCTACTGGACGTAAGGAGAGCCTTAGACACAAACAATAATAGTACCAATTAATTAACATTACTAATTATAAAATTAATAACTAGTGTTTGGAAGTAAAAAAATGGATTTCACCTCCTTGTTTACCTTAGAAATA
The DNA here is from genome assembly GCA_022494535.1 of Himalopsyche phryganea. Taxonomy (NCBI): domain Eukaryota; kingdom Metazoa; phylum Arthropoda; class Insecta; order Trichoptera; family Rhyacophilidae; genus Himalopsyche; species Himalopsyche phryganea. The sequence continues at coordinate 1,405,240 of JAGVSL010000043.1, read as the reverse complement.
AATAACCTTGCAATAAATATAGTCAGTTTAATGATGCTTCTCAAAAGGGGAAAACACGCATTTTATTTAGTAACAGAACCAATGGAATAATAAAGTTATCAACTTTAATTCTATATTAAAAATGAATTTCCACAAAATTACCGATGAATTCATTTAAAATATTGCTATCTAAATTTGTAGTACCTTTTAAATTTATTTAAATCGTAACTTTTTTATATACATATGAAAATATTATTTTTCTTCTAGAAAATAAACATGTTGGGTAGTAACAAAATAATTATTAGTCACAAAGAAAAACTGATTGATATGTTTGCTGAACTGATAATAGTGCACTTTGTCTCATCAGATAGTCTGCCGACATCTCTTAAATCTTGTATGTTGATAAAAATTGGGATTGTATATATAAGGACGATCGGCCTATTTTCAGGCAGTTATTTTTTGTGCGAACAAACTAAATTATCCAATATGAAGTTCCTTGCAATCTTCCTTACCGTGGCTCTGGTGGCTTCAGCGGTAAGATAAATTTATTTTAATTAGTTTTATCTATTTCTCGGACTTTTTATTTGTAAATATATTTTTGTATTGATTTACTTGAATGTGCAGCACTACGCTTTCGCATGATCCATAATACGTAAACAAAGAGTGTGTGTGTGTGTGAACAAAAGCGTTGGTCGAATTTGACATGTGGCAATTCCAACTAGTCTACAATAAGATTGCAATGATAAAGTAATAAAGTTTAATAATATATGTATGTTTAATGTTAAATTAGCAATACATTCAACTCACGACCCACGCAAAACAGCCGTTCAAAAAATAACCGTCTAAGAAAAGATGGAGTGAACATACAAAAATTAAAGATAGGTTCCATTTAATCTGACCGTACAACTTCGACTCGTGCAAAGAGAAGATTAAGTGTTTTTAATTAATTCAAACAATAGCTTTACCGAAGAAAATGTAACCAAATATTTATATACACATGAATTTAAAACACATGGGCGTATGCTCTCCTTCAATCATGCTGTTCTTACGTATCTCAATTTACGCTTCTAATACTCTCGATAGTAATGGATATTATTTTGAAATGAAATAACGAAATGTGCGTAACTTTATAAGCATTATGTTTATATAATCTCTATGAGATTATAAGTTATAGGGCTCAAGTATTGGCAAGTTTAACATCGAATGCTAATTTTTTAAATTAAAATTTTGATACGAGTCTTTGTTATGTGTATTCTTTTCAACGTTAATATAATATTATTATATTACTAAATTAACAAAAGTATGTATGAGTTGTGATTGTAAATAATAACAAATTCTTAATGAATCGAGGAAGTCATCACAATAAGATTATTTATATTTATAATCAAAATTGGTCTACACTGAACTAACGTTTTTCTACGCCACTTGTCATTTTAGTACATATTTTAACTTGATGTGACTAACTGTCAAAGTATAATTTAAACAGCGCTAAATTTATTTTACAATTGTTTTATTGTTCGTCTTTATAATATATATTTTTTTTCTTTTATAGAGTGCCATCCCCTCTCCCAATGCCAAGACACAGGTAAGAATATCTATTTAAATTTTTATTGATCATGAAATCATATGTTTTATGAAAGCGACTAATTAATTTTTTCAACAATATCAATCACAAATTTACTATCTACAGTAGAAAATACATGTAACCATTAAAATGCTTGTTATTTTAATGGAACCATAGATAACAAATATTGAAAAAACGAATCAAGAGAAACAGTAATTATAAATTTTGCTAATGGTTATTTTTTAGTTGAACAAAAGCATCATCGATGATATCCTTGCTCTGCAAAAGTGTATGGACGTCGTAACTGCTGCTATTCAGGTATGTTTTATTTTTTTTAGTAATAGCATTTGCATTTGCGTATGTATATTGTTTACTGTTAATCTTTGGTGGAAAAAATGTAATTAAAATAATCCCTCATCTACTCATTTGATCTTAAAATGTGACAAAAGGAGAGCAATGCCTCGCCTTCTTACCCATCCTATAATTAAATACTTCAAAAAAGAGAAAATGAGCGACTGAATATCAACCAGTTGCCATTTTTTTTTTATTGAAATGCTTTATAAGGAGTCAATAAGCTCCACATTAGTAGTGGACATGTGTTATAATTAAAAAAATAAGCAATTTAAGATATTCAACATTTTTTTTCAAGGAAAACTTCCCTGCAAACGTTTCAGTTGGGATTTATAAGTATTCAATTTTACAACATTTTCTAGAATAATAATATTTTATCCCATAATAATGAAACATTTTTATGAATAATTAAGTAATATTTTTCTGTTGTTTTTATCTCTAGACCGTTGCCAGCGACATTTTGACCGAAATCCGTGCCCTTGAAGCTCTTGTCAGCCAATCCAGCGACAAAGCCGACGCATGTTTCGGTAACAGCGGAGAAAATCCATCTGTGCCCGAATTGGTCGAGATCGCCACATGCTTGGGACATGTTTACACCGCTCTCGCAGCTGACCTTCTCGAAGTGGTTCACAAGGTATTTTTATAAAACTCCTCATTTTATATGCATTTAAGTATATCTATGTCTATAGTATTCTCAATATATTCATATAAAACGGTAGACCAATATAGTAAAAATCAGTTCTTCTAACATAACGCTTAGCTTTTCTGAACCGGTTACGACTTAGGTACAACTTAATAAAAAAAACTGCAAAGTCACTTTCAAGTATTTTAATAATCGTTCAATATCAACTATTGCTCAAAAGAAAAACAATCTTTCTTTTATCCATATTTGAATTATTGTAAAGATTGAAATATGTAATCAAATAAATACTAGAGTTACCACTTTATAACTTTGTACTCTGGATCTAGGATTCATACAGATACATATATCCTATTACACGCTATGTGTATTACATACAAAGCATATCAGTGTAATAAAAATTTCAATGCTATAACACGTATACACTACTTCAATGTTTATCAATGTGAAGAAATGCTGAAAGTTGTAATTTCGGGTTGAAATTGTAGGACGGAATTATTTCCTCTCTTTGGTTTATTTGTGTGGGAATTTACATTGACAATTTCAAACGAGAGAACGAAAAATGTGAGCTGTCTCCTCACTTTAAAATTACCAAAACACACACCTAAAACACATATGTTCGTGAAATATTCAGCCTGACGATGACTCTAAAAAAGAATGAAATGCTTATTCGTACAAGAAGTTTACTTACAACTTTTCCATAATTTGATTTTATACGTCGGTATTCAGTGGCGTAGGAAAAGTAAAACACATCTATAATTGTCTCAGGAAAACTGCCCAATTGTCCAAAGCCAATTTCTTTAAGTTAAAGATTTTTAAATTTGTCGTCCGTTTGACGCCACATTTAAAATAAATGGTTCATTGCATTTTACTAATATCTAACCATTTTATTTTTTTATTCCAGATCCAGGAGAGCATCCACACACTTGTCAACGTTCCCGCTGAAATTGAGAAGTGCATGCGCCCATCTTACTAAATTGATGAAAACATGACAAATAATATCTCCTTTAAAACAGTTTTTATGTTGTCATTATTTTATGGCACTTCTTAATGCTTCAATAAACTTTTTTCAAAAAATCGTATTTTCTTTCCAAAAAATCTTTCTTGCGTGAGCTATTGTGAGTTTAATTTAATTGGTCGACTTGTGCGATGTTAACATCTTCAATTTACTGCGACCACATTTTTAACCATATTCGCTACCGCTGTGGAGCGTATGGACTCATAATGAAGTTTATCTCAAAAAAAAATTCTCTAAGAACTTTTTGTGACTTGGTCAATCAACCTCTATTTTTTGAAGAAACTAGGGATATATAATAAGGGTAGAGCTTAATTAGTTGACTAGTCTCAAACACGCAAAAATTCTTCTTCGTCTTCTTTATTTTCCGTGGGGATCATATGGAGGGATGTCAACCGTTTTTGAGACACATCCAAGACACGTGGACGAAGACTGAAATAAAGTTTTTATCCACGGCCGCTCTCAATTTTGAGCATATAGACTCCTGATGAAGCTTATCGAAAAAGATGTTTTTTACTAAAACTGCTTGCATCTCAGTTGTTAAACCTTTCTTTTTCGAAGATAGTAGGGATATAGAGTAAGGTTATGACATGACTAGAGTTGGCTTATCGCTTTTTTGAAAAATTAATTTCTGAAACTGTCCTTGCTGGGATTTGTACCCGTGAGTACCTCGACAGAAACCAACGACGTTGACTACTTGACCACGATCCTGGTAACTGTCAAAAATCATGGTACTGATGATTTTTTGGAATACTGAGTATTACTTTAACAATACTTATTTTAAAATACATTTTTATGCCAGACGACATCCCTATCAAGTTGACAGTATTGAAGACAAGAATTAAGTGCTAAATTCAGTTGATTCTAAATCTAAGCGTGTGTTAACTAATTAAAATATTCTCTCTGTTCAATAATTCATTCGGCTATTAATTAATGGCAAAAATTTTTCTGTATCATTAGTTTCTTGGTGAAAATTTTTGCAGCGTGGAATAAATGAATTACTTTTAAGGAGTTAACTGTCAATTCTTGGTGGAAAGATATTATATTTTAAAAAATAAAACACAATTTGTTTGTACTACTTCCACATATTTATAATGATCAGGACCGGTTTCACTCATCACGAGCATTATCAACTGATAAAAATACAAATCTTAAAAATACAACTGATAAAAAAAAATACAGATCTTTCATTTGATTTATGTATAATTTGTTTGTTAATCAATATTTTCTTGTCTCAGTTCATGAACCATCAGTTTTATATACCTTCATTTTTTCACTCAATTTTATATAAATACGCCTGTTATGTTTGTATTTTTATCAGTTGATAATGCTCGTGATGAGTGAAACCGGTCCTGATCATTATAAATATGTGGAAGTAGTACAAACAAATTGTGTTTTATTTTTTAAAATAAATGAATTGTTGAAATTTAGTACACTTCCATGTATTTCGTCGCTAACGATTCGGATTTCGCTTTTCGGTATCTTCAGGCATTCGAGTACACGAATGTAGAAAATTTTAACGGTTCAAATTTGATATTGAAATCCAATCAAGCAACCTCAGTCGATTTTTTAAATAAAAAATAACACAATTAAGATAAATAATCGCAGTGCACTTTGATCGATGAGGAATAATGTAGTTTAGTTATTTAGGCATTGCGACTTTGTCAGATAGTATTAACAGTATATCGATCGTCAAGTTCATTAGTCATTCAACTCCAAAATAAATGACATTTGGATTAAATATGCAGTTATATGTAAAATTTAGCGTTTTATCTGATTCAGTACTCAGATAATTCAAAAACGCCACTAAAAATGCAAAGTTTTGGTTTTTCTGTAAATTTGACTATACTCGGAAAGTGCCTAATTGTTAAGCACCTGTTTATAAAATTTATAAAACTCTGATTCAAATCAATAGTATCAGATTTATGGTGACCATTTGAATATTGCTTTTCCTATATTCTCAATAAAGGTTATTATGAAGCTATTCGTATATCTTGAGCAGTCTTGGCTAGTCCTGATGACGACGTGATTCTGAAACAACTGTGGAACTGAAGACTTTTATCGTTAACACTTAAATTGGTGAAAACAAAAAAATATGTTCTGTAATTTGTTTTTTATAAATTTATAAAATATGTATTTTTCAAATGAATCATTTATTAAAAGTCACTCAATAAATCAATCTAATTGCATTTGAGCCGCCCAGTATCAAAGTTAGCCAAAGGCAGTTCTTAATATTTTTTAATTTTGTATGACATTAAATTCTTTGCTACCATTCTCGAAAAAAAATTGAATCAAAATCATTCAGAACCTTCATTAAATCGACTTTTAAAATTACCTGAGTATCAAAATCAGTGTATGTTTTTGAACTTTTTAAAAGTATCTTCCATTGTTTCAAAATAAATGGCCGAAAGACTGACAAGTCAACCGCAGGCCTTGAATTTAAAAAAATCTAATATGGCCGCCATAATACACGTTTGATTCACAAAACTTTTAAATTCTCATCTTTCGATTGTATTTTATTTATTTTTTGGTTAAAAAATATTAATTTTTCCACAATCAAACGCGAAAATGGAAGATCATCTTTGTCACACTATAACACGTAAAAGAGACCAATATTTATAAAAATGTGCAAATCAAACGGAAATGAATTGAGTGAATTACAACCATAAAAAAATCACTGCATTACAATATAGTCTACGTTATTTAATATGGAAATGAAATTGGTGCATACTTTTCATATATGTCTCAGATAAGATAAAATTATGAATATTCTATGTTTCATTTTTTACTCTAGACATTTTGTTTATCTTAAAATGACAACTGAAATCGAATCTGTACTTGCAGTTTTATCATTTCACGGTAGCATTTGTGTACTTTGTGCTGGAGTTTATAACCATGATACGCCAAATGAGCCAAATGAGAATTTTTATAAGTCTCTTGTGGTCAACTCGAGGAGAAACAACATCACAACATAGCATTGAAAAAGTCTGAATTTAATATTGACACTGCCGGGACTATTACCCAGACGCAAAGCTTTTGCCCTTGATCTTGATAATTTTTTTTTAAATCTTGATAATGATTGTGAAGTCCACCCCATGTTATAGTATGAAATAAAAAATGGAAATCTTTGAGAACTGTTTTCTGTTTTAGTAATTTTATTTTCTTGTATAAAATAAAATTAATGAATTTTTTTGTGAAATTATAATGTCTATTTTTGGGTGGTTATTTGTTTGAGTTGAATATTTTTCAATTAAAACATGATAATCTTACTCAATATGCATTGGCTATTTTTTTTTCCTTTTATTTAGTATCAAAAGAGGCTAAAAGTTCATCGTATACTATCAAAAACAGCATATTGGTTCCTCATGCTAGAGCCTTAATAATAAAGTTAAAAGCATTTTTTTCATTTTGAAGTATTCCTGATGGGTTTTAGTATCTTGTGGAAAATATTTCACTCAAATATTTATTGTCAAAAGTATAGCAACAGAATTTCCTTCCTCCTGAAAAAAATGCAATGGTACCTTTGGCTAAGTTTGATACTGGGCACCTCATTTATCTTTGCTTCTACATATAACATGTAATAAATTATAAATGTACATCTTATATATTATAATAGCTCAGACCGGTCTGTAGACGTAGTCGTTTTATTATTATCACTTATCACATGTAGGTATGAAATTTTCTCATGGTCTAAGCGTCCGCGGTGTATATAAACAGTACACACAGTTTCGACGTAACGTAAATCCGAGGCAAACAAACAACAATCAGTCATCAGAATGGAAACTAAAGAACAGCTACTTTAGACATTCAGTATTTCAATTTTAATACAGTCATCTATGACGCGCGTCTCACTAGTTATAATATATAATATTTTGACAATTATCATTAAATTCAAAATGAAAGGATTCTTAGTTTTTTTTGCTCGTTGCTCTCGTAGCGTCAACAGCGGGTTGAAATTTACAATTTTTATTCAGTGAAATTTATAAACAAGTTATTCTTTTACTATTGATATTTCCATCCCTCGGTCACTGAAGCACAGCAATAAGAGCTCTGCTTAGCTACCAGAAGTTATTGGGTTGACGTACTGGCCAAATGTCGTATTCTCTAATTTAAACATAAAAGATCTTGGGAAAAGGTACTTGTGATGGTTTTTCTAATTGAATTGATCTCAATTGAATTCTATTTCATTGACGATTATAAATAAAAAAATCTATATCCTTATATGATTGAATATTTTTTTGGGTATAGGAATGGTCTTTTTTAACGATTTTAAATCAGAGTCATTTACAAAAAAAGAGAAAATAATCGAAAAAACGTATTGACCAACATATTTTTATAATTTATTTTATTTATTGCATTATTAATATACTTTTTTATCAGATGATATCCAAGAAGAGGACATGTCCTTCGATTCAACTTTAAAATATTGTCCTCCAGAAGCGGTCTTGATTTGTCCTTCATTTCAAATTAGTTGTAAACGGCTTTTACAAAAAATGAGAAGGAAGAAGACCACAATAAATTTACATTAATTATAATATAAGTATTATAAAAATGTGTACATGAACAAACCGAGGTACATTTTACGAGAATTATTTTTTAGTATTTACAGTGAAACCAGAAATCCCGGGATTATCTAAATATCAATTCGGGATTGATTAATTGACCGGAATCCCGAATTCTCAGGATTGAAAGCCCTAGTGGAAATGGATAACAACATCACAATATACATCCATGCCTGCAATTTAAATCAAGCAAAAACTAAATTTACCTAACCAAGAATGCTTGGATTTGAAAAAAATGTACTGAAAAAAGGAAACATTGATTGAAAATTAAGTAAATCATATAAAAATCAATACATGCAAATTTCTATATTGATTGAATGATTCATATATTGCGGTTTGAAATTCAAAATCATTATAATATCACACTTTTGGGAAAAAAGTATGGATTGAAGTGTTTTTCTTTTTTTTAATAAAACACAATTTGTTTGTACTACATGCGCATGTTTATAATGATCAGGACCGGTTTCGCTCATAACGCAAGGCTATTTAATTTTTTATTTTTAAGGTGTTAACTGTCAATTCTTGGTGGAAAGACATTATATTTTAAAAAATAAAGCACAATTCATTTTTACTACTTCCACATATTTATAATGATCAAGACCGGTTTCGCTCATCACGAGCATTATCAACTGACTATTTATTTATAATATAATTTAAGACATCGACTGAGGGTGCTTGATGGAATTTCAATATCAAATTTGGAGTATTGAGATTTTGTACACTTCCATGTACTTTGTACTGTCTCTCAGTTCGAGTCCATCCGTGTGCTCGAATGCCTGAAGATGCCGAAAGGCGAAACCCGGGTCGTTAGTGACAAAATACATGGAAGTGTACAAAATCTCAATAATCCAAATTTATTTATAAGGTCAACAATTATTACAATTCCAAATTTAAAAATGAAGGGTGGGAAGGGCGTTCGTCACAAACAATAATAGTACTAATTACCATAACACAACTAATTACAAAATTAATAACTAGTGTTTGGAGGTGAAGAAAAATGAATTTCCACCTACTTGTTTACCTTCCAAATAAATAATTGCGATAAAGTTAGTCTAAAGATGCTTCTCAAAAGGGGAAACATGCATCAGATTTTGAAACAGGAAAATATCACCTATCTTAATTTGAAGTACCTTTTCAATTCACTTAAATCGGAACTTTAGTATTCTAAATATAAACATATTCTTTTTTCTTCCATACAATATGTTGGATGGCAACAGATATTTTCACTGAATCTGAATAATCTGATAATAATGCACTTTGTCTCACCTGATCACCTGATCCTAATCACCTTTCCATCTATATCTTTGACATCTTGTATGTCGATAAAAATTGGAATTGTATATATAAGGACAATCGGCCTTATATCAGGCAGTTATTTTTTGTGCCAACAATACTAAATTATTCACTATGAAGTTCCTTGCAATCTTCCTTACCGTGGCTCTGGTGGCTTCAGCGGTAAGATAACATAATTTATTTTAATTATTTTCATCTATTTCTTTTTATTTGTATGTGCTTTTATTTAGTAGAGTGTGTGGGTGTGAGAGAGAGTATTGGTCGAATTTGACTTGTGGCAATTCCATCTAGTGTATAAAAGATTGCAATGTGATAATAAAAACGTTTAGTAATAAATGTACGTTCAATGTTGAATAAGCAATACACTTATTCTTCTTTTTACACGGAGGATACGACTCACGCAAAACAGCCGTGCAAAAAATAACCGTCTAAGAAAAGATAGTGTGAACATAGAAAAATTAAACATAGGTTCCATTTAATTTGACCGTGCAACTTCAACCCGTGCTAAGAGAAGATTTAGTGTATTTAATATATTCAAATAAAAGCTTTACCAAAGAAAATGTAACCGAATATTTATATACACATGAATTTAAAACCCATAGGCGTATGCTCTCAATCTCAATTTAGGCTTCTAATACTCGAATAATAATCAATATTATTTTGAAATGAAATAACGAAATGTGAGTAACTCTATAAGTATTATGTTTTATAGTCTCTATGAGATTATAAGTTAATGTTTTGGCAAGTTTAACATCAAGTGCTAATTCTTTAAATTAAAATTTTGAAACGAAGTCTTTGTTATGTGTATTCTTATCAACGTACGTATGAGTTTTGCTTATAAATAATAGCTATTTCTTAATGAATCCACGAAATCACCACCATAAGATTAATTACAATTATAATCAAAATTGGTCTGCTCTTAACCAATGTGTTTTTATACCACTTGTCATTTTTGTACATATTTTAAACTAATGTGACTGACAAAGTATAATTTAAGCAGCGCTAAATTTATTTTAACAATTGTTTTATTGTTCGTCTTTATAATATACATTTTTTTCTTTTATAGAGTGCCATCCCCTCTCCTAAAGCCAAGACACAGGTAAGAATATCCATTTAATTTTTTATTGATATTTATCATGAAATGATATGTTTTATGAAAGCGACTAATTAATTTTTTCAACAATATCAATGACAAATATACTATCTACAATAGAAAATACATGTAACCATTAGAATGCTTGTTATTTTAATGGAAGCTTAGATAACAAATATTGAAGAAACAAATCAAGAGAAACAGTAATTATAAGTTTTGTTAATGGTTATTTTTTAGTTGAACAAAAGCATCATCGATGATATCCTTGCTCTGCAAAAATGTATGGACGTCGTAACTGCTGCTATTCAGGTATGTTTTATTTTTTTTAGTTATAGCATTTGCATTTGCGTAGGTATATTGTTTACTGTTAATCTTTGGTGGAAAAATGTAATTAAAATAATCCCTCCTACCCATATGATCTTAAAACGTAACATAGGGAGAGCAAGGCCTCGCCTTCTCACCCATTCTACAATTACTCTATTCAAAAAAGAAAAGTTTAGCGACTGAATATCAACCATTCGTCAATTTGCTTTTTTACTGAAATGATTTATTAGAAGTCAGTAGGCTCTACATTAGTAGTGAGCATGGGTTATAAATAAAAAGTAAAGCAAATTCAATTAAGATATTCCACATTTTCTTTAAGTTAAGTTTCCCTGCAAAAGTTTCAGTTGGGATTTATAATAATAAAAATGAAACATTTTATTAATCGAATTTTCATTTACTTGGAAGAATTCCATCTTAATGGGATAAAATATCTGAGTATTCAATTTTACAAAATTTTCTAGAATAATGATATTTTATACCATAATAATAAAACAATTTCTTGGATAATCAAATAATATTTTTTGTGTTTTTATCTCTAGACTGTTGCCAGTGACATCTTGGTCGAAATCCGTGGCCTTGAAGCTCTCGTCAACCAATCCAGCGACAAAGCCGAGGCATGTTTCGGTAACAGCGGAGAAACTCCATCTGTGCCCGAATTGATCGAGATCGCCACATGCTTAGGACATGTTTACACCGCTCTCGCAGCTGACCTTCTCGAAGTAGTTCACAAGGTATTCTTAACGGCTTACAATTAAATGCACTTTTGTTTAGATCATATTCACTTTCATAAAAAAGTTTTCACTAATAACAAAGACATTCCACAAAAAACAAATTCTTTCATTAAAAATAAAGTGATCCCACATATTAAAATATATTTTAACATTGAAAAAATATATTACACTTACGAAAAAATATTTTTACATAGATAAAATAGTTTTCACTCAATACAAATACACTTTGAAATCGATAATTCATTGCAATGCTATACACCTGAGCTCAGGAGTGGTATTTATGAAAAAAGCAGAGTTCGAAATGGACATTAAATATTTTAATATAACTTATTTCGATATCCATAAAATACCAATTAAAGTTAATGTAATTCATTTCAAAGTCCAAGCTATCAAAATTAATCGGTGACACGGGATACTCTGTTAGGAGAATCCGTTTATAAGTGAAAACTATTAAAATCAACGTTTGAGTGTACTAAGGTTTATCATCTAATCCAAACCGGTTACAATTTTTGGTAAAACTTAAAAAAAAGACTGCAAAGTAAATTTCAAGTAATGTAACAATCATTCAATATCAACTATAATTCAAAAGTAAAACAAACTTTCTTTTATCCATATTTGAATTATTGTAAAGATTGAAATATTTATTCAAATAAATACTAGAGTTAACACTCAATAACTTTAGACTCAGGTTCTATCATTCATTTGGATCCATACATACTATAACACTAACACGATCTGTGTATTATACTTTATTATACAAAGCGAAGCAGTGTAATAAAAATTGCAATGCTATAAAGCGTAGACATTAAAAGGTTTAAAAGACATTAAAAACTTCAAGGTTTATCAATGTGAAAAAATGCTGAAAGTTGCAATTTTGGGTTGAATATTGTAAGACAGACTTATTTCCTCTCTTTGCTTTATTTCTGTTTGGATTTACATTGATAATTGCAAACGGTGAGTTGTTTCCTCACTTAAAAAATACCAAAACACACACCTAAAACAAATATATGTTCGTGAAATATTCAGTCTGACAATGCCTCCAAAAATTAATGAAATGCTTAGTCATACAAGAAGTTTACTTACAAATTTTCCATCATTTGATTTTATACGTCGGTATTCAGTGTCGTAGGAAACCTAACCTAACCTAACTTTACAATTATATTCTTTTATTTCAGATCCAGGAGAGCATACACACTCTTGTCAACGTTCCCTCTGATATTGAGAAGTGCATGAACCCATCTTACTAAATTGACTTTAAATTGATGAAAATATGACAAGTAACATATTATTCAAACCACTTCTTATTTGTCATTATTTTTATAGCACTTCCTTGCTTTAATAAACTGTTTTCAAAAAATTGTATTTTTTTTTATCTACATTTCTAAAAAAATCTCTTTCGTGTGAGCTATTGTTAGTTTAATTTAATTGGTAAATAAACTGGAGCGATGTTAACATTCTCAATGTACTGTGACCACATTTTTTTAGCCATATCCACTATCAATGTAGTGCATACAGACTCCTAATGGAGGCTATCTCAACAAACGTTTTTCTATGAGAACTGCTTGTGACTCAGTTGCTCAACCTCTCTTTTCAAAAAGAATAGGTATATAGAATAAGTCTATCACATGGCTGGTTGGCTAGTCTCAATCACGCAAATATGCTTCTTCATCTTCTTTGCTTTGTATGTAGTGTTGTCAACCGTTTTTAAGGCACATCCGGGACACGTGGATGAAAACTGTTTTTTTTAAACCATGGCCGCTCTCAATTTGGAGCATATGGACTCTTAATGAAACATATCTCAAAAGACGGTTTTTCTACAAGAACCTCTTGCAACTCAGTTACTCGACCATTATTTTTGGAAGATCGTACGGTTATATAAAAGGACTATGTATGACATGACAAGAGTTGGCTAATCGCTCTCGCTACAACCAGCTTTTAGAAAAAATAATTTGTGAAACTGTTCTTACTGGGACCCCAACCGGTGAGTACCGAAACCGAAGCCATTGACTTTAGAAGGTATCAGCTATATATATCGATTGTCCGGTTCATTAGTCAAACAACTCCAAAATAATGACATTTGAGTAAAATGTAAAATTTTGCGATCTATCGGATTCAGCATTCAGATAATTCAAAAATACCACAAAAAAATGTTGATATATCTCGGTCAGTAAAAGAATATATTTATCTAAATATCCTTCTACTGACTATACTTGTAAAATACCTAATTGCTAAACACCTGTAAATAAAGTGTTAAAAACTGAAGTACTAATCAATAATATTTGATTTATATTAAAAACAAAGCACAATTTGTTTGTATTTCTGCCACTTGTTTATAATAGTCAGGACCGGTTTCATCAGTTGATAATGCTCGAGATGAGCAAAACCGGTCCTGATCATTATAAACATGTGTAAGTAGTAAAAACAAATTGTGTTTCAGTTTTTAAATATTCTGCCTTTCCACCAAGAAGTGACAGTTAATACCTTAAAAGTGATTTTGTGATTTATGGTGACCATTTTAATATTACTTTTCCCATTATACCAATATTGGTTATTTGGAGTAATGAACTAGACGATCGATATTATGAAGTAGTTCTTGTTTAACTTAATACTTATATTGTTATGATACTCCCTATTATCATGATGTCTTACCAAATAAAAGACAATTAAAACGACATAAATAACCAAAGTTATTTATATTTTACAAATAAAATAAATGTAAAGTTAATTATTTCTACAAAATCTTATAAATGCCTCTAAGCTGATTGGCATAATGAACGTTAACGGCTAATGGGTAAAACACATATAGAATTAGAAACTTATGTGGCGAGAAACTTCAGCGATAAACATTCACGCAAATAGAAACTTATCAGACACAAAATGTGTTTCGATGAGTTTCTTAAATGCACACCCAACATTCATTACATGAATTCAGCAGTTCTACACTGATTTTTTTCTTTAAATAAATAAACTAGCACAGTGCTTCCCAAACTTTTTAGAAACACGTCACTACTCGTCCAAAAATAAAATTATAAGTTATGAAAAGTTTAACTTATTAATTACTATTATAAATACATACACATAAAATAAATGCTTTTTAAATAATTAAAAAAGCATTTACTGAACGTCAAGTAAACAAAAAGAATTTTATGAGAATGTGGTTGAATGTTTTTACATTAAATATAAAAACTGGGTCAAATGTTAGAAATGGTGTTTCGCAGGGAATTAGGGTACACAATACACTAAAGGTTAACTTTAGATGATGAAGTATTTTTTTTATTAATTTCACTTTGAATGTTGCGACATGTGTTCTGCTTATTTGAGAAAAATCTTGAATCCAAAAGAAAGGATGACTCAACTCTCGGCCTCTTATTATATAGGAAGGGGAGATTTCAACCCACATAACGTGATGAGAGGAATATGGAAACAAACGAAACAGTGCAAAAAGTGATCACGCTTAATCAATTCGATTAGTAAAAAAATTCTATCATTCATTCTTTGACTCAGCAGACTTTTAAATATTTGTTTCTTACTAATTATTAATATTAATCATAAATTCCTAATAATTAAAACCAATTGAATTGCTTGATGAACACTATTAATGCTATTGAAAAAACTACTAAATTGTCGTTCAGTACCTCCCCATAGTACTAAGATGTCATCTACGTATCTGAACCAATACACGACATTCTTGAAAAGGTCTAAATTACTAATTTTTGATTCAATAAAATTCATGAAAAAATCAGCCAAAATTGGGGACAAGGGACTGCCCATCGCCAAACCATTTACCTGCTGATATATTTTTTCATTGAATTTGAAAAAATTTTATAGATTTAAAAAAGATATTTAAATTTATTGGATACTCATAGCTGCTCTGCTTTCTCCACTTAAGATGGCTGTTTATTATTCATATTAATTACATACTTAATATTTGATTATTTTTAAATCGTTCATTAATTTTTACTTATAATTTCCCTGAGTCATCATTTTATATTATTATCGTCATTAATAATTTTGTTTAGCTAAATGGACTTTTAATGTAGCTATATTTGTGATTGTAGATTAGTTTTTAATGATTTGCAAGAGGTCCATAACATTTTAATTGTAGACTCTTTCATTTGATTTATGTATAATTTGTTTGTTAATCAATATTTTCTTGTCTCAGTTCATGAACCATCAGTTTTATATACCTTCATTTTTTCACTCAATTTTATATAAATACGCCTGTTATGTTTGTATTTTTATCAGTTGATAATGCTCGTGATGAGCGAAACCGGTCCTGATCATTATAAATATGTGGAAGTAGTACAAACAAATTGTGTTTTATTTTTTAAAATATAACTAACAAGTGTTTAAAATTGTAAGTTTCTTCTCTTTGAGTTTTCTCAGTGTTCAATTTTTTCTTGTTCCATTTTTAAAATCTTGAGTATAAAAAATAATTATCCTTATATTTTCAACCCATGGTATAATAATTTAATACAGATGTTCCATTATTTTCATATGCATTTCATTCATTAACTGAGTGAAATAAATAATTACGTGTGTACTTAAT
Organism: Himalopsyche phryganea; assembly: GCA_022494535.1. Taxonomy (NCBI): domain Eukaryota; kingdom Metazoa; phylum Arthropoda; class Insecta; order Trichoptera; family Rhyacophilidae; genus Himalopsyche; species Himalopsyche phryganea. Next base: position 1,389,139 of record JAGVSL010000043.1, on the reverse strand, counting down.
TTATATGTTGCGATTGTTCAATATTTTTTTCAGTCTCACAACTTGCAAGATTCAGCAAACTCGTATATGGGTGTTCATAGTATAAACTGCCTTAAATGCTCATCATTCACCACACCATCGGCACTTAGCTGTCCAAATGCTTCTAAATCTCTCGAACTCTATTAAAAATTACTATATTAGTACAATCCTAATTATTTTAAAAATATACAACACATTATTCCTTATATCTATTGAATAATAAATGTGTGCTTTTTTTATTATATGCAAATAATGTGATTTATAGCTACCCACATCTTTAATTAAATCTACCCAAATTTGTGTTTGGGTGGTAGAAAATTAAAAAAAAAAACGGATTATTTAGTTCGTTTATAAAATCTCAAAAAATTAAAAAAAAAAACTCTGCGTTGAGATTTACTTGGCACATATTGCAGATCCTACTATTTATTTAATAGTGTGTACACCATAGTGTGGGATATCCGGGCTAAGCCCTATTTCTCCTTTCATCTGATGGAAAAAGTGGTGTTTATCGTGTTATGTCTGTGTGAAACAATGACCTCGAGAGGAGGTCAAACGATCAATGTCCCAGATGGTTTGGAAGTCTTTTCTTTGGAGTCGTGAAGTCGTCTTCTTCTTTCTTCTGCTGGTTCCGGTCCATGCCGCACTTCAGTCAGATGACCTGTAGGGAGGGAAGAGAGGACTCAGGGAGGTTTGAGTAACAGGACCCTTCGGGGCCTAACAAAATCGGTCGCTGTATTGACATCATAATCAAAAAGAGATTTGATGGTCGGGTTATGGTGGACTTTCATGTCACTGTAGAATTTCTCCAACAGCTTCACTATATGGTTCACGAGGGGTTCTATTTTTAAATCGCGATGTAAAGTCGTGTTACGCACAAACCACGGCGCATCTGCGATTATGCGCAACGTTTTATTTTGGATAACTTGCAAGCTTTTAATCTGACTGGGGGTTGCGTGGCCCCATACGGGGGCCGCATACGTATAAGAGCAATTTGCTTGGGATGGCAAGTTTGCTCTTTCTGCCTATCATCGGGTATAGTCTGCCTGTGACTTGCGCGGCTTGCTTCCGCTTAGCAGCTATATGCTTGTGGAAGGTTAGCCGAGTGTCCATCGTGATACCTAGGTATTTTACCGTTTTGGTTCACGGGACTTCCGTGTCGTGAACGCGGATCTGTTTGAGATTACGAATGTGGCGATTATTTCTGCGGCTGAAAGTAATCGCTGCACTTTTCTCTGGGTGGAGTTTAATCCTCCAGTTATCGTACCAAAGAGAAATTTTGTTACTCATACCTTGTACGAGTGCCGAGGCTCTGTTTCTATTAGCGGATTGCGGATTGCTGTATCATCTGCGTATTGCGCGACGATTGTGTGCGCGCCGCTTTCCGGTAGCGGGATATCGTGCGTATACAAATTTTACAACAGCGGTGACAAAGCTGCTCCCTGTGGTACGCCGGCCCTAAGGTGCGGATCGATGATTTTATTCCGTTGAATTTAACGCGGAATTGTCTATCTGTTAAGAAGGAGTTTAATAGTGTTAGCATGGGAGTATCGAGGCCGGCCTCTTGACAAGTTTTGATTTTGTGCGAGATGTAGACAAAATTTTTTTGTCTTGCAATATACCTATTAAATTTCTCCACGGGAACGGGTAAGGAATTCAAATTTAAGAAAAACATTTCATAGTATTCATAAATTAAATAATTTATTTTACATGTGCTATAAATATGGTTGGAAATATGGAAACAATAACGTATATTGCTTGAAAAGTATTAATGAATTACTATATTTTAAAAAAGTCGGGCTTTTTTCGAACTGATAATAAATCTGGGCTTCGGTTTGGGTTCGGGTAACAAGTGTGACTCGGGCTGAAGATGGCAGGCTCGGACCGGGTAATTTTATGAAATTTTAACCCGTGCAGAGAATTAAAACACTAAACCTTTCTTTCCGTAAAATCGTACTCACTAGTCCTTCTATAAAATATGTTGAGTCGTAAGAAAACAATAATAAATTGAGAATTCCCCGGATCGAAGAGAGGCGAGCGGCTGGTTATCCGGAGTCCTGGAAGGGCTGATCTCAGACAAACACCATTTCAGATCCGGTTTAGAACTTATTTATTATCCATTAAAGATGCAGTGGTTTAACATTACACAAATATATAAATCTTAACACATAAAATAGATTCTACATTTACATTTACTTAGCAACTGAATTTACTTTAAGTTTTAATACAAATGACACAACGAATTTAAATTAAATCCAACGCAAATCAAAACACAAAAACAAACAAACAGTTCACATCGTCACATCACTTTCGTCGCGACGAGACCTCGTTCGTCCGACTCGGCAGCTCGTCATCCACTGTCTACCAAAATTCAAAAAAAACTCCGTGCAAAGTTGGAGCTACCCTTTTCCGTAAAAATGGACTCGTCCAGCGGCCGAAGCCCGGGGGCTTCTTAAACGCCTGACAACAAGAAACAGCGTATTCTGCGAATTATTGCTCTTTGCCGCAGGCCGATTTCAGTTCGGGACACTAATGACACTTATACTTAAGAAAAACCAGGGTGTGTCAAACCCCCATACTTCTAGTGTCCATGAACTGAGTTCGGACAGCGTAGCAATAATCACACAAAAACAAGATACAATATACAATAAAGAACACAAAAAATCAAGTCTTAAAACACACGCGTGGCAGCGCGTCGGTCGTCACACACGAGGCCACAACACAGGTCATGTCGCGATCGGCATCACAACGGGCGGTGGTGCAAATTTTCCTACGCCAACAGGCGTCCTGTTCCTATCCCAGGAAGGCATCCGCAGCGTCCTCGCTCGGCGGGGCAGGTGTGTCGGCAGCATCTCCTCTTCACAGGCAGACGGCCTCATCTTCTCCCGAGAAGGCATCCGCAGCGTCCTCGCTCGGCGGGGCAGGTGTGTCGGCAGCATCTCCTCTTCACAGGCAGACGGCCTCATCTTCTCCCGAGAAGGCATCCGCAGCGTCCTCGCTCGGCGGGGCAGGTGTGTCGGCAGCATCTCCTCTTCACAGGCAGACGGCTTCATCTTCTCCCGAGAAGGCATCCGCAGCGTCCTCGCTCGGCGGGGCAGGTGTGTCGGCAGCATCTCCTCTTCACAGGCAGACGGCCTCATCTTCTCCCGAGAAGGCATCCAGCATCCTCGCTCGGCAGGGCAGGTGTGTTAGCGTCTTCTCGTCTTTACAGGCAGCATGGCAGGCAAAACGGCCTCCCGGGTCGCAAATCTACCAGCCACAGTAGGCCTCACTCGTTGAAGACAAAACAGGCACAGCAGGCCTCACAGGTTGCAAATATAACAGGCACAGCGGGCATCACGGATTGCAAACAAACAGCCACAGTAGGCGTCACTCGTTGACAACAAAACAAACACAGCAGGCCTCACAGGTTGCAACTCTAACAGGCACAGCGGGCCTCGCGGATTGCAAACAAACAGCCACGGTAGGCCTCACTGGTTGAAAACACAACAGGCCCAGCAGGCCTCCTAGGTCAGCGCGAACGACGTCAAGAGCGGCCAGTCGAGAAGTAGGGCTTCGTGAAAAGTAACAGAGGCCAGGCACCTTTCACCGACGACTCCCGCCAGTTTCGCCTTTGAAGCTGGGGTTTCGTAGTAAGACGCCGGGAAGCTGACTGGTTGTCTGGTCCCGATCTTGAAGTCCACCTTCAGGGCAGGGTCCGGATTCTTAGTGTGCGTTCGGCGATTTGAAATTCTCGAAGTTACGTTAAAATTCGGTTGGGCGCCATGAACCACAATTCCCCGGATCGAAGAGAGGCGAGCGGCTGGTTATCCGGAGTCCTGGAAGGGCTGATCTCAGACAAACACCATTTCAGATCCGGTTTAGAACTTATTTATTATCCATTAAAGATGCAGTGGTTTAACATTACACAAATATATAAATCTTAACACATAAAATAGATTCTACATTTACATTTACTTAGCAACTGAATTTACTTTAAGTTTTAATACAAATGACACAACGAATTTAAATTAAATCCAACGCAAATCAAAACACAAAAACAAACAAACAGTTCACATCGTCACATCACTTTCGTCGCGACGAGACCTCGTTCGTCCGACTCGGCAGCTCGTCATCCACTGTCTACCAAAATTCAAAAAAAACTCCGTGCAAAGTTGGAGCTACCCTTTTCCGTAAAAATGGACTCGTCCAGCGGCCGAAGCCCGGGGGCTTCTTAAACGCCTGACAACAAGAAACAGCGTATTCTGCGAATTATTGCTCTTTGCCGCAGGCCGATTTCAGTTCGGGACACTAATGACACTTATACTTAAGAAAAACCAGGGTGTGTCAAAATATTAGTCACGAAGAAAAAATGATTGGTATTTTTTCTTTGCCTCCACAGAACTTTGTCTTATCTGATAGCCTATCTTTAAAATTTTATATGTTGATAAGCATTAGAACAGTTTATGTAGCATTCGTTTATAGGATAGCATAGATTAGTATTCGGGCTTATAATCAAGAGTACGCAAATTGGATTTTTACCAAATTGTTCGTTATGGATGCTACGATAGTTAGGACTGTCGTCGCTGGTGTACTCGCTGCAGCGGGTATTGCAGCGTACATTTACGTAAATGAAAGCGAGAAAGGTAAGGAAGAATTTAAAGATTATCTGAAGCGTGGAGGGAAAGCGTTAATCAAGGTAAACAAAACACTTGATTTTAATTAGCTGTATGTTTTTTTTATATACCATGTCCGTTCTCAACGTGGAATATATGGCCTCCTAATGAAAGTATCTCAACATAAGTTTTCTACGACTAGTGGTTAGCTAATAGCTCTCGCTACGCCACGCTTTTAAGGATTGGATGGGTGGTAGGGAGTTTAGACATCACAAACATTCATGACTACGAACAGAAATCCATAAATCTATTGAAAGATTAACATATGAAACTGTCCGCACCGGGACTTGCACCCGAGACATCCAGAACCGTAGCCAACGACGTAACCAACTGCGCCACGGAGTATATCTCGTACTTGTTATATCTTTGTTTCATTATATACATGCTTTTGTATTGTTTGATTTATTTGTATAGTACTTCATAGCGCATGATCCACAATGTGGGTGGGTGTGTGTGTGTGCGATAGTGATGGTTGAATATCGTTTCCATTGGAAAAATGTACATAGGAAAAATCACATTATTGAAGGTAGCAGAAAAACAGTTTAAAAAGAACTTTATCAAATAGGATACATGAAACTATTTTAATATTATAAATATAAAATTAATATCGTCTTTTTTATTATTGTTTTAATTCGACAAATTTATTTTTTCAACTATCTTTATGAAAAGTTGTGATTTTTCCGATATGTAATGTATAAGATTATAAGTTTAAAATAATATTAGTATAATGTTGAAAAGGTAAAACACTCAATCCTCTTTATTATATGAGAGATACGTTACATGCACAATAACTGTGTACGAAAAGATGAAGTGAACATAAAAAAATTCAATACAGATTCCATTAAATTGGATGGTGCAATTCTGAACCTTGCAAAGACAAGATAAGATATACTTAAAACATATTTAAATAATATCTTTACCAAAGAAAATTTAACGGAATAAAATATATATACACATGAACTTTTAACTCATGGACTATGCTCTCTTTTACACATGCTCTTTTTCCGTATCCCAATTTAAGCTTCTAAGACTAGTCACCGTTGTTATTTTGAAATTAAATAACAAACTGTACGTAACATTTGACATGACCCAATCTTGTCAGGTGAATCCCGGTCCTTTAATATTCCCAAAACCGGTCGTTGGTCACCTCTTGCCAAGTGCACTGTACCATGTAAAATTATGACACACTTAGAGGATATAAGCATTATGTGTCTATTGTCCCTGACAGATTATAAGTTAAAGGAATTGAGTCGTGGCATGGTCAATATTAAGTGCTTATTATTTCAATTCAAATATTTGAAAAGGGTATTTGTGATTTTTATTCTTATCAACGTTAAACATATAATTCTGTTTTAAGCAATAAAATTAACAAATTTATTATTCCAAATTTCATTATGAATTGAAGCAAAAGTTACAATCATTGATTATATGTATAATGATAAATTTCATAGTTTAATTTCTTTTTTAGGTGACGATGTTGATCCTCAAAAAGATCACCGTTCTACAAGGCTCAATGGCAACATCTCCTTCAGGCGTAAGTTACTTAACCGGTTGAGTACTGAAATATTTTCTGGGGCTCCAAAAAATTGGGGAATATTATTTTGTTTTTTTAGAATTTTTACGTGCATGTTGATGAGAAGTTTATCATTTTTTCCAGTTTTAAATTCATAATTGTAAGATTGCCAAAATAAAATCATGCTTGGCACAGCATATATTAATATTCTTTTTCATAAAATGTTCGCATTTTTTGTGAAATTATTTCCATATTCAACATAAATTAACCAAATGATTTCTATCTAAAAACGATAATATAATGCTAGGGTGGCCACCACACAACAAAATATGAATTTTGGTCATCTCATATACCCAATGCAAAAATGAATTTGAGACGATGTTTATAAATCAAGATAAAAATATGTAACATGTGGTAGCCCTTTCCACAGCAATGCGACACGTTGGGATATTATTTTTTTATGGATTATACACGTTAATTTGCTATTTTCTAAATTTTGTATTAGCTCTACATGAATTTCACTATGTTTATTCACCATAATCCAATCAAAATTTTATTGGAATGACATGTAGTAGATTTTCGAAAAGTCTTGGACGCCGGTGTCCGCTTGGGATTACTTGGGATTACGCTTGGGTTACCGCTTGGGAAGCGGTTAAATAAAGCACTTGAGTAGGTATACAGATTGAATATTCTTTCCTGTTCATTTTTGGTGGGAAAATAATATTTAGCAAATTAACGACCAATTCTGCACTAGTGTGTAAATGTGCGCCAACCTTTTACGACCATTTCTGCACTTCCACGTGTTTCGCTACGGGTCAGCATTATGACATCTGTTGATTAAAGTAATTCGCCTCCAAATCCCTTCCATTCATCTAATCTTAAAACGTGATATAGGGAGAGCTATGAGCTTACTCATAGTCGTTTCCTACCCTCTTCAGAAAAGGAGGTTGAGCTACTGAATATTAACTAGTTATGAAAACAAATTTTGAAGTCAATAAGCTCCACATCAGCAGTGCACATGGTTAAAAAATAAAAATAAAACCGAAATTTTATTTAAAATATCCAACATTTTATTCGATCACTATTTCTCTTCAAACCTTTAGTTTGAAACTGCTTTATGAATAATTAAATAATATTATTCTGTCTTTATCCCTAGACCCAGCACCATGTTTGTTGCAATCTACGCCCTTGAAGCTCTCATTAACGATGCACAAAATGTGATGTCATCAGAAGAAGAACTGGTTAAGGTTGCCACAATATTGAAAAATTCTTCCACCGACATAGCACGTGAACTTCTAGAGATTGCTGAAACGGTATTTTTTCACTTACTAACATTACTTTCACCTTAGATGATTGGTAACGTTTTATACATAAATTTAAGTTAATATGCGTATTTGCAGCGCAAGGCATGTCTATAGTTTTTTCAACAAGATCGTTGAAAGCGGCACACAAATATAGTAAAAATCAGTACTTCTAACTTAATCTAACCTTCCCTGATACTGATACTGATTTTAAGGTCAACTGTATACAACTTACAAATGATCCTCAACAAAAAAAAATCAAAGTTATTCTCCAACTATCTTATCTATTGTAATAAACACGTAATATCAACTTTAATTCAAAACAAAATCTATCTTTCTTTTAGCCATATTTTAAGTATTGAAAAATCAAAATATTTAATCAAATAAATATTAGAGTTGCCACTTCATAACTTTGCACTCCGGCTCTAGGATCACGGGGTTCATACGTTCCGTACACGGGATCCATACATACGAATACACTGACACGCTATATGTATTATACACAAAGCGTAATAAAAATTGCAATGTTATAAAGCGGAAACTTTACCTCAAGGATTATAAATGTGAAAAAAGATTGAAAGTAGTAATCTTTTGTCGAATATTGTAAGTAAAACAGAAAAGTTTTCCCTCTTTGTTTTATTTCTTTGAGGATTTCCACTGACAAATGCAAACTGGGAGTTGTTTCTTCACTGCTTAAGCCCCAAAATATCAAAACATACAGAAATTTTTTTTATTTTCATGAAATATTCGGTCTTACAATTCATCTGAAAAAAATATACATGTGAAATGTTTAGTCATACAACATGTTTACCAACAGCTTTTCCATCTTTCGATTTTATTCGTCGGTATCCAGTAGCGTAGGAAACGTAAAGCACATTTATAAACTCAGTACCAACTAATAGTGTAAAAAGTACAAGGTGACCTGGATCGTTGTTTTTGTATTATATGTGACGTCACTTTGACGAACCAAATTGTTATTGTCACCAAAACACCGTTGTAAACGTAGTACACTGTAATTGGATAAGCACGTAGTGACGTCAACAAATACAAAAATGGTGACTGTCACCTTTTATCCAGCTCACCTTGTACTTCTTACACCATCAACTGCTCAACCTACCAAAACCAATTCTTTAAAGTAAACGTAAAGCTTTTAAAATTTGCGTTCTACTTATTTCAGTTTGACACCACATTTAAAATCATTGGTTCATTACAATTTACTGGTAACTAACAATGTTATTTTTCTATTCCAAATATTTGACAAAAGATTTTTTTATATTAAAATAACGTTATTTTTATTTTACAGTGGAAAGATGGTTTCATGCTTCAAGACCCGATTTCTAATTAAATTGAGAGGCGCTTTTCCCCGAGAATGACTGTAAATTGACATTTTTTTTTCCTGATTTCAATCACACAAAAGATCAACTGCAAGACAATAAATAAACTGTCGGCATCCATGGCACAGTTGGTAGTGTCGCTGACTACGGTTACGGATGTCTCGGGTTCAATTCCCGGTGCGGACGGTTTTCACAAATTGATCTTTCAATCGATTTATGAATTTCTGTTCGTACCTCGAGACCTCCCTCCCACCCATCCTATCCTCACGGGGCGTATCGAGAGCGATTAGCTAACCACTAGTCCTGTCGTAGCCTTATCCTTCTATCCCTACTCTCTTCGAAAAAAATAGGTTGAGCAACTGAGTAACAAGCAGTTGCTCCACATATGCTCCACATTGGGGGCGGACTTGAAAAAAAAACTGTAAAAAAATAAAATAACGAAACATTTCTCAATTTTTCGTGATTTCAATCACATAATAAATAATATTTTCAAAAAAATGTGTTTTCTTTATTTCAATTTCAAAATAATCTTTTTTGTGTGAGCTTTGGCGAGTTAAATTTTATTGGTATGTAAACTGATGTTAACATCTTCAATGAATTGTGACAACATTTTATTAGCCATGGAACAAGACTAGTGGTCAGCTTATCAGCTCTCGCTATCGAAAGTCGCTTAAAGTATCGGATGTGTAGAAGGGAATTTTAGAAATCCATGCCGTCTACAGAAATTCAATTCATGAAATTGTCCTTACCGGGATTTGAACCCGTGAGCAGCACAACCCAAGACAACAACGTTGACCACTCGACCATGGACTTGGAAACCGTCGCGAATCATGGTACTGACGATTTTTCGCAATACTGAGTTTTAAGTCTAAATGCTTGCATTGAATATTGTAGAAACGATGATGACCAACTTAACATGTGTATAATCAGGAAGGTTTTACGTCCTTAAGGTCCTATTCTCAGATGTATTCGTATTCGGCCTATTAAGCTTAGGGCTTCGAATCTCGAGATCCGGGATCCCGAGCAATTATTCAATCCCGTAATCCCAAGATTGACTTAATACCAATACCGGAATTCGCTATTAAACAGCAAATAATAATCTATATTAAAATGCAAATTCTTATCCGATGAACTATACGAATAAAAATCTGTTTCGGGCGGCTAAGTAACTGCTTTCGAGTCGTTTATTATATTATAATAATAAATGTATTGTGCTCTCCCTTTAGCTCATATTTTGTGCCTGTTGTAGACAGCAACAGACAATTTTTTTTTTGTATCATTATCTACAAAAAACAGTTGACTACTATTCTATTTTTAGATATGCACGTGTGAAGCTTTTGTCATCTAACCGTAACATGTCTTCAATTACTAAAGAAAATATACGCGCAATTAAATACGAATATTCTACTTATTGCATAATTATGAAGACACTTAGGTACCTACAAATTTACCAACATTTTTTATGTGATTGCACGTGTTCATAATTATTATTTTGTATTATTTATAGTAAATAAATAAAATCATTATATACTTAGGTATTATGTTCTTTTATGCGTTTTTAGAAACATACCTACCTATCCTTCTACTTCGTATGAACTGCAAATCCCTTTTCACAGGGTTTTATTTTAATTTTGTAGGAACATTTCATATTTTTTCCGTGGCTTCGTTTACACGGTTTATCGTGGTACATATTATAGACAAAAGTGTTTTTTTTTTTTTACAGTTACAAACATGAAAACATGGCTTTTCTTCAATCTCGGGATCCCGAGATTGAAAAAAAATGAAACCTGAAGTCCCGGGATCAGAAAAGAACTCTGGGATTGGATGCCCTAGTTAGGCTCACCACCTTTACGTCGAATTTAATGATATTGATCGACTAATTTCAACTGTGTAAAATAAATTTTACGGATATTTCGCAAAAAAAATGTTGTTACTAATTTAGCTCTCTTATGAAGAAAAGTTATGTGACTACTAACCTTCTTCCTTTATAGCAATATTGACTATGCTTATCACCATTCAATAAACATGTATTAATCAAATAAAATAATCATAACATTCGGTGTGAAAGCGTTGAGGCTTTCTGATTGGATCTGTCGGTAATAAATCTGCCCAGACAATATTAAATCAGAGGATAGTACGGATGGTGTTCATTTATAAGCCACAAGTGTTTATTTATCAAAATTGTAAACAATTTTAACACTGCCACCTATAGGTTTAGCAGAATTATCATAGTAATATATTCGTATGCAAGACATACCTATCAGCAACAAAATGGCTCCCGACGACAATATGTCAAATCAATCGATGACAGTGTCGAAGATAAGAATTAAATGCTAATTTCAGTTGATTCTAAATCTGAACGTGTTTTAACTGATTAAATTTTTTTTATCAATATTTCAATTTAAGATAAAAAATAGCAGTACAATTTTATCAACGAGAAATAATTTGTTTTAGCTATTTCGGCATTGCGACTTCGTCACAAGGTATCACCTTGGGCTACCAATCCCAGGATCCCGAGCAATTAGTCGATCCCGTAATCCCAGGATTGGCGTAATACTAAATACCGGGATTTCGGGATTCGCTACAAAATAGTAAAAAAAATTACATTCTAAGGCAAATTCTTATCCGATGAACTATAAAACATAATATTCAAATTATTATCTGATGAACTGTAAGAATAAAAAACATTTCCGGCGGCCGAGTCACTATTTTTGATTAATATATTTTATTATGTCAGGGATGTGGTTGAATGTTTTTAAACTAAATATCAATATCAGATTAAATGAGGCGTTCAGTATCAAAATTAGCCAAAGGTATTAGGGTTTTTTGAGATTTATTGTTGACGTGGGTGGGGTATGTCAGTCTGTTTGGTTTAGTGGTAAGAGCTTTGCCATATCGATCAGGTGCATCTGGGTAATAGTCCTGGCGGTGTCAATAATAAATTTAGATTTTTTCAATGCGATTTTGTGATTTTGTTTCTCCTCGAGTTGATCTCGAGTGACTAACAAAAATTTTCATTTGGCTTATCTCATTTCGTCAGCGTCCGTGGCGCAGTTGGTAGTATCGTTGGCTACGGTTGCGGATGTCTCGGGTTCAATTCGAACAATTACGGACAGTTTTCATAAATTGATCTTTCAATCGATTTATGGATTGTTGTTCGTTGTCATGCATGTTTGTGATGTCTAAAACTCTTTTACACCACCCATCCAATTCTCAAATATGGGGCGTAGCGAGAGTGATTAGCTAACTACTGGTTCTGTCCTAGCCCTATTCTTCTATCCCTTAGAACAAAGAGAGGTTGAGCAACTAATAAGCAGTTCTCATACAAAAACTTCTGTTGAGATACCTTCATTCAGACACCATATGCTCCACGTTGGGAGCGGACATGGTAAAAAATCTCAATTTATTTTCCAATTAAAAATAATTGGTGCATTGCCATTAACGGTAATAACAATTTTTTTTTAAATTTTAAATTTTATATTTATAATTTAAAAAGTTTATTTAGATTTTTGAAATAGTGTCTTAATAGGGTGGGGAACTTTATATGTACAAGGGTTATGATTGTAATGTTAATTTTTATTTTTTCATTTTTGCTATCGACATACGGTGAAGACGGGTGGAAGGGAAATTCGGACGTCACAGAAATCCATAAATTGATTAAAAAATCAAGTAATGAAACTGTTCGTACTATTATTCTAACACGTGAATACCGAAACGAAGCCTACAACATTGACCACTCGACAATTAGCCCGACAAATGGACTGACAATATTAGTTAAAAAAATATTTTTCTGTTTAGTATCATGGTTATAAATTCCGACACAAAGTACACAAATGCTACTGTGAAGTGATAAAACTGCAAGTACAGGTGGGATTTCAATTGTCATTTTAAGATAAACGAAATGTATAGAGCCAAAAGAAATTGAATATATAGAATATTCATACTTTTATCTTATCTGAGACACATGAAAAGTATGCACCCATTTTATTTACATATTAAATAACGTAAACTATATTGTAACGCAGCGATTTTTTATGGTTGTAATTCACTTACTTTATTGCCGTTTGTTTTGCAGATTTTTATAATTATTGGTTACCTTTTATAGTGTGACAAATTTCATAATCTTACATTTTCGCGTTAGATTTTTTTATAATTAATATTTTTAACCAAAAAATCAATAAAATATAACCAAAAGACGAGAATTTACAAGTTTTATGAATCAAACGTGTATTATGGCGGCCATATTAGATTTTTTTAAATTCAAGGCCTGTGATTTGTCAGTCCTTCGGCCATTTATTTTAAAATGTTCAAAAAATTTGGCTAATTTTGATACTCAGGTAATTTTAAAAGTTGATTTAATGAAGGTTCTAGACGATTTTGATTCAATTTTTTTGTGAATGGTAGCTATAGGTGCGAAGAATTTAATATCATACAAAACGAAAAAATGTTAAAAAGTGCCTTTGGCTAACTTTGATACTGAGCGCCTCGTTATATATACATTAAAATAGTAATTCTCAGGGAATCCTCATGATCTTTTAATGCGCAAGAATTTATCAAGAATCATCTTTTCAGTCCACAATAAAAACAAATTGTTTTGTGTTCTTCTCTGACGTATTAGAAAGTATATGGAGAAATGATACTGGATCATTACGCGGCTCATGAGTTTGGGATACACAAAAAGCTAATTCTAGATGATGAAATATTTTTTATTAATTTCACTTTTAATATTCTGCTTATTTGAGAAAAATCTTCAATCCAAAAGAAGGGATGTCTCAACGCTCGCCATCTTATTATTTAGGAAGGGGAGATTTCACTACACATAACGCAATGTGAGGAAAATAGAAATGAACGAAACAGTGCAAAAAGGTGATCACGCTTAATCAATTCGATTTTTAAAAAATCATAACATTTATTTTTTATTTTGGCAGTATTTTTAATGTTCTTTTTCTTACTAATTAAGTAATTCTTAAAAACCGATACCACTTATATTGTTTAAAGAAACAAAAACACATTTATGTTGTTCTTATTCCACTTTTTATTGAATGACATAAATTTTTTCAACTTAAAATGCTCCGTTTAAAGTGCCGACAGAGATCTTAGTTGAAAAAGCTAGAAACTGGTACTAATTATTTCATCAAATTAAGGAATTAGTTCAAATTAACTGTGTTTTATTTTTATTAATAAAATTCACTTCCACCAATAAGGGACGGTTAACACACTTGAAATGTTTATATTATGTTGTTACTATTTCGCCATCACTCTGTAGTCAGAAAAGTCTCCTTCTTCTATATTTCTTACATAGTCCTGGCACCTCTAATGACCGCGTGATTCTAAAACAACTACTGGACTGAATGCTTTCACTTATAAAGCCATATTATAGTAGATTTCTAATGCATAAACAACTGTTTTGGTAAAAAACCAACATAAGTATTTACGTTTATTTTATAAATTTATCTCACGTAAAGATCAAATTATTTTTTTTCTAACGGATAATCTTGTATATTATTAGGCGCTAATTAATCATTATTATTACATTTATCTTTGTTTCTATTTTTAACATGTGATAAATATAAAATGTATATAAAAGCAGTAACATTGTTTAATTCATCATTCTTTTTTTGTCAATTATCAAATTCAAAATGAAGGGATTCTTAGTTTTCTTGGTCGTTGCTCTCGTAGCATCAACAGTAAGTTACAATTTTAAAGACAATTTTGGCTCATTTTTGTTTGCAAAATTATTTTTTTACCATTTAAATTTTTTCGCTCAGTGATTATTTTTTTAATATTAATAATTTGGTCACTGTAGTCTAGCAGTAAGTGCTCCATTTAGTGCGTTCTGGTGAAATCTTCCATTATTCAATTTAGCATAAAAAGTCTTACGAAAAAGGCTTTTTCTTTTTAAATTCATATCAATTGACTTAGTTGAACGTTTGAATTATGTATATAATTATTTGAAATAAAGCTGTATTTTTTTTTAAATAAAATTATTAATAATGTTGGTCCAATAATTTTATTGTATATCAATTTGTCCAAAATTAACACATTATTTTTTTGTTTCAGAGCGCTGTACCCCAAGAAAAGGTGAGGGACATAATTATTTAAAAGTGTAAATCTGATGAACAGTCATTTTTGGTATTATTAAACTTTAACTATTTAAATTGTTTATTTGAAAATTTAAAACATTTGTTCGTTTTCAGGGAATTCTTGAGGATGCTCTTGCAACCATCAAGTGCGTCAGGACCGCCGTTGATAACTTACAAGTAAGTGAAAACAAATAATAATAAATGATATAACTAATTTAGACATTTCACAAATAAAAATGAAAATCTTTCTAGAAACACGCAGTTTTTATTTATCATGACAAATATTAGTTATTATTTTTTTTTCTTATCAAATAGTGGTAATTGTATTAATCATTTATCGCGACGTTATAAAAAGCAATTTTTATGACTAAAGTGTTATTTCAGACAAAATTTAATACTATTCGTCCAGTGAGCCAATCAATTATAAATATCGCATAAATAATGCAATTTAACACAGCTATTACACAAGAAATAAGTTGATAATCTATCAGATTTTCCCTTGCTCAATTTTATAGTTTCAAAATAAAAATGATCACTCAGTGATCGAAAGTACTTGCGATCATATTGTGAAATTAGGACTACTCATTGTTTAGTTACAAAATTAATGTTTTTAGTTACACAAAAAATATACAATATATTTTATTATGATAGTAAATGACTATTTTGGCATCGCGGCATCGTCAGAATTACTAAATAGCTATCAACATTACATCATTTTTATGGTACCAAATACTTAAGTTTAACCAATTATGTAAATACCAAATCAATCAAAAAACTACAAATGGTGTTCTATTTTTGACAACACGATTCTAGCACAATCAAAAATTAACAGTTATCACCATCAATAATTAAGTGTAAATAAATTCCTTTATATTTTACTTTTCGATACTATTACACTAAAGTATTCGGTACGGTGATAATTTTAATATACACAAAGTCAATAACTATTTAATAATAAATCCAGAGCAATTGGTATGGTGCTAAGATTAATTTTTGATTTTTCCTTTAGGCAAACATCAACAACATCGTTGGCGCTGTCGGTGGTCTTAATCAGCTGATTTCAACCAACACCGATAAACTGAACGCATGTCTTGCTATCGGAGGAGGCGGTGGTGTAATTAACCAAATTGAGTCTGCTCAGTGCGTCCTAGCTTTGGCAGAAAGCTTCAAGGGAGAAATCCTTGCCACCGTCAATCAAGTAAGGACAAGATATATTTCCAAAAAAAACTCTTAATAAATAATAGAAAGTGTTTTGATTGTATATACAATTGTATGTTACTTCTCTTTGAGTTTTCTCAGTGTTAAATTTTTTTCTTCTTCCAATTTTAAAAATCTTGATTATGGAAAATTATTATCTTTATAATTAAATACAGATTTTCCATTATATTCCTTAAGTGAGCAAAATAAATTACGTGTTTACCTAATTTGTATGTTGCCATTGCGCAATATTTTTTTCAGTCTCACAACTTGCAAGATTCAGCAAACTCTTATATGACTGTACATAATATAAACTCTCTTAAATGCTCGCTATTCGATGATTTTTTCATTTTATTTAGTCAATAAATTGTCAAGACAAAAACATTTAAGTTCTGTTAAAATAATTGTCTATTTAACTTTTAATTATATTTGTTAATTATTTATTTTCAGATCACCAACAGTGTAAATCAATTGGTGACCATCGGCGCTCAGCTGTCCGCCTGCTTCTAAAACAGTCGATTTCCATTTTATAATTCACTAATGTACATCTACAATTTTTAACCAATAAACGCCAATTTTATCTGATCTCTTAAACTGTTATTTTTATTTATTGCTTATGTATTGAATCCTTCTTGATTATCAGCAACTACAGACAGTGTCAATATATTTCCTAGCCAATTCACAGTGGTGAAAATAATATGTCATCTATTGAAAATTTTACATTTAATTCTAATATTAATCTTATTATCTTATAAATCAATAAAATCACGAAAAAATAGATTTTTCGCATGATGCAGGCTTTTATATTGTGTATTATTTCATCATCTTATAATTTTAACAATCAGTATATCAGTAAATGTTTTGTTCGATAAATCAATATTTATCATTTTGCTGTGAGGCTTGTATTTGTTTAGTTTTATTTCAAAATACAGTTTTCGAAACAAATATGTATTTTCGAAAATCACGTGACCATCAAATTCATAAAATTCTAATACTTGCTCATAATTTTTGAAATTAGAAATACGAACAATATTAAATCGAACTCTTAATTTATGGAAAATAAAGGTTAGCGGAGGCGGCGGGTGACAGAGATTTGTCTACGCAAGCGTTCCAACTGGTCTATAGTGTCATAGTCATGTCATAGATGATCTGAAACGACTTATCTATAATGGGAAAACGTACAGTAATGTTGTAGCTAAAATTTTATAGAAGACGAAAAATAGTGTGCTATAATCTATTATGATATATGAAAAAGTAGAGACGGATCCCAAAAAATAGCATAATTTTTTATTTGTCTGTGTAAATTATCTGTGTTTTTATTTTATAGAATAGTTAAATTCATTATCATTGTTCATGTAAAATACGCAAAAGCTAATTATTAGAATACAAAACATTATCTTTATATTGTTTTCTATAAGCTTCTATAATCTGCATCAAATTAATATATTTATAGATGACAAAAATATGATACACCGAATTTGATGAGCTAGCAAATGTGAAAACTAAAAGTTACGGTTGAAACATGTACATATTTTTAAATCAAAGCAGTAAGCGGTTTTTACGATCTTAACCTTTTTTTACAATTTTCTAACACATAAAAGTCAGATCCATCGCTACACCAAAACCGTTTAATTCATATTCCAAATTTTATTTATACATCAAATCTAGTTTTGTTCAGCTAGTAAAAATTTCTACTGAATCTTTATTTATAAAAATGAATGTTTGTTTGTCCTCTATGCGTTCCTTTACCTTTCGATGAAACTTTGGTGAGTTAATGTGCGCACATCCGTGAAGGTTTTTCAAGAAAAACATTTAAAGTCTAAAAAAAATCAAATACGTACAAATAGCGACATCTCGGAAAAATCTACTGATTTATTCGTGTACGCACCAGAAAATATTTTGTATCCAAAAGCACTTTAATAAACAGAATTAAAACACAAACCATTTCTTTCTTAGAGTGGCATTTCAACGCATGCCGGGTACTCGCTAGTCATCAATAAACATGAAGTTCATGAAGCCCATGAAAATGTTTACACGCTAAGCAATAACGACTCTATATAAAAAAAAACGTGAAGTATGAAATTTCGTTTCATATTAGTTATATTGTTAAACTAAACGTAACTTTTTGGATTATTGAGATTTTGTACACTTACATGTATTTTGTCATTAACGACCTGGGTTTCGCCTTTCGGCATCTTCAGGCATTAGAGCGCTCGATTGCCTGAAGATGCCGAAAGGCGAAACCCGGGTCGTTAGTGGCAAAATACATGGAAGTGTACAAAATCTCAATAATCCAAATTTGATATTGAAATTCCATCAATCACCCTCAGTGGATGTCTTAAATTAATTAAATTAAACGTAACTTATTTATCATGATTTAGCATCATAATTAAAACATGAAAATATTTTTTTTTTAAATATTACGATAATTTTTTCAATTATCTCTTGTCTGCTAAAATTTATCAAATCATAAAATATAGATTAAAAAAACCTGTTGATGTATAAATGAGTATTCAATTATCGTTGTAATCTTTTTATTTTCAATTATTTAAAGTGATTAAGATTTGAATATGACATAAAAATAAAACCATCAATTAAATCACGCCAGAATGCGGATAAACGTTATTAATATTATTATCAGATATAAATATCGTACTTATATTAATTTAATATGGATTTAAAAATAACTTCATTTATATATTATAACGTGTCTGAGCTCATTACAATATCTCATTACGTCACGGGCATCTTTCAAGAAACAAATTTAAATCAGGTTATTCGAATAAAAAATGAAGAACTTAGTATTTTTTTGCCTTGTCCGCTCCCAATGTGAAGCATATGGACATCTAATGGAGGTATAAGAGAGTAGGGATAGAAGGATACGGTTAGGTTAGGTAAAAAAAAATACTCAATCCACCATAAAAAGTGTAATTCATATTTAAACCTCACGAAACTATTTGCAAGTGATTTTAGGATTGTTATTTATTAACAATTTATTAACAATTTATATCAGTGATTTTCAAAGTGGTTCCTACGGACCACCAGGGGTCCGTGTGACCACTGAGGGGGTCTGTGACAAATTAAAAATAATTTGACGGTGCGTGGACAATGTCTGGGGGTCTGCGAGAGGTTTAATATAAAAAATATCTCTGACACATTTCCATTATTATGAAAGTTGAAATATTAAGCAAATAATAAATTGGTAGCGATTTGTTGGGTGTTGAACCCTTTTGCAAATATACCAACAAACATAGATGTATCCATACTAATACGGGAGCAATTTGTTGGATAATCCACAAATGAGGAGCGGAAACCAATATCTGGACAAGATACCACAAATTTTGGTTACAAAAACAGACACCAATTTTATATCCTGCATTATGGGTCACTGTGCAGAGGTTGTTATTGCTTTCCCGTCTTCCTATTTAGTAGAACTTGGATTTTGTGCAGTTATGAACCTTATCATATATTATATCAAAATGTTTTATTTGTATTTTTTTCATTTTTACATCATTCAAACCATCAAAATTAAATTAATGCTTTTTTTTATTATGCAGTTTTTTTACTTAGGGGGTACATGGTAAGGTTTTTTCTTTAAGAAGGGGTGCAGGGGCATAATAAGTTTGGAAACCACTGATTTATATGATAAAATGAAAGCAATTTTTTTACATGAGCTTTTCAAATTAATTTTATCAATTTATGTCACACGGTATTTTGAAAATTTAACAACGTTACTATTTCTAATGGGGGGCGTTTTTTTAATCTTAAAACAGGGCGTAGCGAGAATGATTAACTAACTACTAGTCTTGTCCTAGCTCTATCCATATATTCCTACTCTCTTCTAAAAAAGATTGTTTGAACAACTTAGTAACAAGCAGTTATCGTAGAAAAACTTTCGTAAAGATATGATACGCCATATGTTCGATATTGGCAGCGGACGTGGTCTAAAATAACATTAAAGATAGATTTGTTTCTGCTGTCTATGTTACTATGCTAGAAAAAATCTTGTTAATTTATAGATCAATATAAAAGCATAATGTTTACCAGATTTGTTTTGTTTTGTTTAATGATACAAAGATGAAAAGTGAGAAAGGAAAAATGCGTAATGCTTCTATTCTTTTTGTAAATAATTAATTTCTTCCACTACACCTTCTTCATAATCGAACCTATCTCTCCGCTACACCTTTTTTAAATGACTTTCCGTGGAAAATAGAATTGGATTTACAGTTTTCCATGGAAAAACAAAAATATATTTACACTGTCTCACTATCAATATAAATATTAGATATACCGTCTTCCAAAAACGTCACTCTACTCTTCAGAATGATATGATTCCAAATATAACTTAATTAAATAGCTAGATTAAGATAAATAAAGATGACAATAACCCAGTATATAAGCTTATACTTTTGTCATAATAATTATCAGTCTGTGTTTTACAATCACCAAAAGCAACATGAAGGGATTCCTCGTTTTCTTGACCGTTGCCCTCGTGGCTTCAACAGCTGTGAGATTATTACGATTTTAATTATTCTCCCAACTAGATATTTGTTTATATTTTACAATATCAAATACACGAATTTAATAATATTTTATATAAAAGTTTTAATTCTGCTCAACTGCTAACGAAAGTGGGATAAATCGACGAACGCATTTGATATCCGTATTATTAAAACTAATTAAAACAAACAACAGTAATTATTAATTGTTCTCGTTATAATCCTCTATAAGGCACTTTCAGTCCACTAATGTTTTAGTCTATTTAATGATTTGTATTGGAAGATATGTCTTACTGTGATGATTGTATGCTATCCACTGCGAGTGGACACTGTTAAAAAATTAAAGAATACATTTTTGAAAAATTAATATTCGAGATATTTTACTAAAACAATTTTTTAGAAAGAACTATTGCATAGAACCAACTGTCAATTCTTAATTAATTATTACCTCTACAACAATATTCTGAACACGTTTTGAAATTTAAGGAAACTTTACATACATACTTTTTTATTTCTCTTTATGACACATACTTCCAGAGATCATATTGTCAAAATTCACTTTTTATTTAAAATTGATAACTGTAGTAAGTTCACTTGTTGTGTCAGGCCAGGTGTCACTAGGCTTTGTCCCATTTGGGCATATACGTTGCCATAGACGTTCACTAAATATTATCAATAGTCATATAAATATATGCCAATGCACTTTCGTGGCTTATTCAATTTTCAATTTTAAATTATGTTTTGGAATAAGGATCGTCTAATAATTGTACTTTCTAAGTTTATTCTTTGATTCTTATTAATTTAGTGTTCATATGTTTCTGTATTTTTATCTGTTTTCATTATTTTCAGAGCGCCAACTTCGTGCGTACTCCAATCACCAAGGTAACCAAACATGAACTTTGTTACCATTAAATGTTTCTTTACTACCATTGAATTTATATAATCCTACAAAATAAATTAATTGTTCATGGTGCAATATCGATCGTCCAGTTCATTAGTCAGAAAACTCCAAAATATTTAATTTAAATTATATATATATATTGTAGTTATATGTAAAAATTTTCGCTCTATCTAAATCAGATAACTCAAAAATTTCAACAAAAAAATGCTAAGGCAAATAACCTTCCAAAGAATCAAACAAAATATTGATATTTATGGGTCAGTAAAAGAATATTTCTAAATATCATTCTACTGACTATACTCATAAAGTATCAAATTGTTAAACACCTGTTTATAAAAGGTATATAGCTCAGGCACAAATCAATAATATTTGATGTAGGGTGACCATTTGAATATTTCTTTTCCCATTATCTCAATATGGATTATTTAGAGATGTCCGACTAATGAACTTGATATATGCAAATAATAATTTAAGAAACATTAGTCATATTACACATAGGTAATATAACTTTTGATTGAATTTTAATACCAAAATTACATGTCTTTTAAGTGATCTCTTAATAATAAGCAATTCATATTTGTAGTTTGATACATCGATTTATGTGAATATTTTCACTTTAGGAGAACAACAGAGGTCCAATTGAGGATGCTTTGGCAACCGTCAAGTGCTTGCGAGCAACGGTCGCTGGAGTCGAGGTTAGTACGATTTATTAAAAATATAACAAACAAGTTATTTGAATATATTTAGTAGTCAATTTCACATCCCTATTTAAGATGGTTTTTTAAATAAATTAATCTTATTTTTTAAAAGTTTATCAAGTGAAATTAATGTGTCAATTCTGACTACTTAAAATAGTGATGTATTTGTTTATTAAAAAATAAATATTTTTAAAAAATCCTCCATTTAATCATTCAAAAGTTTACGATTTTAAAAGTGCATATCTAAATGCAAATCGTTAACACTATTAAACTGTTAGAACTGTATTATAATAATTTAATAAGGTACAGATATATATATAATTGTGATACAACTATTTTTTTTTAATCTAAATACTTTACCGTACTATTTCTGATGAAGTTATTCAAACTTAACGGTGATAATAATATTATAGTTTACAATCTGACATAATTTTAACGATGGTTTATTTTTTACAGGCTAGCATCAACCAGCTTGTTGGAACCGTAGGAAACTTGAATCGTATCGTCAACGCAAATATTGATAAGTTGAACGTATGTCTTGCTATTGGAGGCAGTAACCCGTCAATCATCGACCAGATTGCGTCTGCTCAGTGCGTTGTTGACCTTGGAAATAACTTCAAGGGAGACATTACTGCTCTCATCAACCAGGTATATAGTTTTCAAATCAAACACAGGATAAATTAATTATGCGTATAATTTTTTTGAAAAGCTCACTTTTATAATATTATGGATCCAAAATACAAATATTTCAAATAAAGTACAATTGATAATTTTGGTATCAAAAACAAATTTCCACAAAATTGCCACCAAGCCCATCGAAAATGAACAAATATTTAAGCTTTTCGAAATACTTCCGACATAAAGTAATTAAGTAAATTTATTATGGAAACAATAACTGACAAGATCATCATAATTGATAATGTTTTTTTTTTCAATCTAAAATTTGATTTGCGATCGAAAAGTGTATATAGTATTTTTCTTCTGTTCCTTTTTTATTTTTCAATAACGTCAATAACTTTTGATCTTAAATTCATACAAAGTTAATAATATGTTTTTATTTTAATATAAAGTTCACTCTGTGATGGAAACTAAAAATACAAAATAATTATGATTCTTTAATAAAAAAGTTCTTTGCAAAAGTTGTAAGGCAGGTTTAATAAATATTACATCATGAAAGTATGTTAAAGTCTAATTCAATGTCATTTGGAAACTACGATTGTTGTCTTAGTGAACAAAGTGTTTTTTTTTACTATTTCAAGATGACAAATTTTTCACCAACTATTTTTTATGCAATTAGAACCCAAAAAAATAACTGAAATCAGAAGACAATAGCGTTTTCAGACATTTAGAAACGTTTTTTTGATTTATTATTTACAGTTACTCAAAAATATTGATGACAATTAATAATAGTGTAGGTAAAACATTGAATGATTACAAAACACTAATAAAATCACGTTATTCTCTAAAATTATTGTTCAATTATATATATTACTAGCCCTTTTTGCATTGATTTAACAATAATCATTGTTTAAAATAGTAGAAATATAAATAATCCTAATTTATTTTATTGATACGTGTCTTACTTCTTTTATCGAATCTGCAAAAATATTACTAATTAAATTGTTTTTTTTTACTTTTCAGATCAATGCAGACGTCGCCAACTTGGTTGCAACTGGCGACAAAATCGCTGCCTGCTTTTAAACTCTACTACTGGATTATCAATCATAACTTAATATGAAACTTTAAAATATCCTTAATAAATGAATTACAATAAATAACAATAATTAACACTTCATAATAATTGTTTTATTTCTCTGCCTTATAGAAACCAAACCTTTTATTAAATTATTTTATGAAATAGCACGTTGTTATTTACTGATTTATAATTTATGTTCTTAAATTATGCATTTGTAAATATTTTCATTTGCTTAAACTTTTTTACTCATAATTATATTTATTATATGAATTATTGTGGTCTCTCTCCTTCTCATATTTCGTAACAGCCGTGGACAGGAACAGACAATTTAGACAACTGGTTTTATGCATTGTTTTATAAAAGAATCAATTTCAACTATTATGTATAAATAAAATCTTCTCAATTAATAAACAAACCATTTCAATACACAAAAAAATTCAAAATTATATACTTATTCCAACTGAATCAATTCAGGCATTGGAGCACACGGATGGATTGAATTTTAAATCATGAATTAACGACAAAATGGCTAAATTTATTAGGATTGATAAAATCTTTCAATAAACAAACCATTCCAATACACAAAAAAATCAAAATTATATACTCATTCCAACTGAATCAATCATGGACACAAATTGAATTTTAAATCATGAATTAACGCTTAATGGCCAACCCCAGGATTGAAAAATTTTGATTCCCGAAATCCAGACATCACAAAAAAGGTCAGGAATTTTCTTAAATAAATGAATATTATATATCAATTTTGATGTATCTACATACTATTATTAAAAGAATTACAGAGCCTCAAGTAACATATCCGACCAGCTGTAAGCCAACATGATAAACTTGCTAACTTCCTTATGGACAGTAACTTTGCAATAAGAAACATGCGAGTTCCGTCGCTTTGTCACCAATCTCGTAGAGCAGAGGTGGGGAACCAACGATGTTAAACTCTCAGATGCGGTCTTCTGATCGATTTCAAAAATGAAACAAATAAAGGATTTTAACTTTTTTTGCATTCCTCCTTTCTAGATGATAAATAAATTAACAGACATGAAAAAGTTCCCTCTCCTGCCTTAGAGTCGCCATTTGATTCCAAAACAGGATTTTCACTGTAAAATATTTGATTTTCTTTCAGTTAGTTAGTAATTTTCATTATAAGTAAGATGGAACAACAATAACTAAAAGGATTCTACTAGTTATTTAGTAATAAACATTGTAAAAAATAAAAGCTTCCCAATTTTCTATAGTTACCATTCATTCATTTCACAATCAATTAAAATTTACGTCACATAGTTTGTGGATAGTAGAGTAAATAAGGGTTTCCTTCAAAAGGCATAGATATTTAATAAAAAATACCCATACTAAATAAATTCATTATTATCGATTATAAGGAAGTCAACACTTGACATTTCAAACGCTCACAAAAAATTAAAGATAATTCAGTTTCGGCGAACTTTTTAAATCATACACTTTTGAATAAGTATCATTTTTTTGATTAATTCGGTTTCAGAGAATTATTTTTTGAATACAACCATTTATAATTGAAACTGGGATACAACGACATCTGTTTATTAACCACTAAATATGTCATTTAGATAAAGCAAAATGTTTTATGTATAGTAGTCATAATAAGTTATAACCTCATAGTTAGTTAATTGAATCGGCATTTACTTGGTAGAACTCCATTATAATAGGATAAAATAACAAAGTATTTAGTTCTGCAAAATTTTTATCTGGTAGTTGATAGCTATTTGGCTCTACGTCATCGTCAGAACTATCTACTAGACTAGACAGAACGAGAGTAGTTCTGACGATGGTGTAGAGTCGAAATAGCTATCAAACTACCAGATAGAAATTCCGAAGAGAGTCGAGACAGAAGCATAGAAACTAGAAGTTGAAGGGCTAGTGACTTCACAAATGTACATACCTTCGAACAGAAATTCATAGGTCGATTGAAAATCAATTTATTAAACTGTCCGTACTAGATCCGTAACCGAAGTCAACAACATTGACCACTACACCACTGCACCACGGGCCTCTTTTTTAATCTCTGTAAATAAATTATTATTAACTTTCAAATAATTAAATAGGGTGATTGTTCCTAAAGTCGGCCGTAGCCAGTAGTCGGCCTTTCGAGCTTAAAACTTAAAAAATAATGGATATATTTAAAAAATAGTTTTTTTTTTTAATTCGTGTAGGTAGTCTTGCCACTTGTGAATGTATATCTGCACTATAAAGACCTATATGATGCGATACGCAATTAAAAAAGCACACTTTTCATAAATTCATATTGTATGGGGATCGCTAACGAAATATATTTTATATTGACATGCTTTGCATCATTTTGTTTTTTATTGTTCTGTTTACTATCAGTACATTACTTTGCGATATTCATGAAGCTTCATGGTGATGACCAAACACTGGGCAACGAAAGGCCGACCATTGGATTTTGGGGGCCGACCACTGGGACAATTGGCATTTTTTTGTAAACTTTTATTATTTTATGCTTGGTACAATATTAAATATTATATTTTTAGTTGATTACATTACTTAATCCCTGTTTAATGGAATAACAACGAAAAAATATGTATGTATCATTCATTGATTCAAAATCCCTTTTGAAAATTGACCTGTCGCTTAACTGGCTGAGCACTGGCAAAACGACCCTAAACAGTAATGATATTTTAATTAAATTAATAGATAAACTGATTTTATTTAATTATACCATATCTAATTTATATATTATGGCGTAATTAATTGTTTACACGTGTTTATTGTTTATTTGCAGATTATGAAATACTTCCTCATGCTCATTGTTTATTTACAATGTCAAATATTTAAACACCAATCACTAAATAATAAAGATGTTGAAAATCTTATCGTCGTTATCACTAAGGCCAATCAATATTTTACGTGGGTAGAACGTGATTTTTTTTTTTAATAAATGATTCTATTTTAATCAATGCTTTTATTATTATTTGTAGATAACAACAAGATATCAAATCGACAAATTTCATCTGAAACACATCAGGTGTGCCGAAATAAAAATTTAAAATGAGATACAACGTAAACGCATGTTTCTTTGTATTAAATTTTAATATAATATGTTGTTTAATATTTTACATATCATATTTAGAAGCTCGCAATATCTAATGAAAAATTATAAAATCTTACGACTTAGATGCAGCTACGATTGTATGCTTGTCTGTGATGCATACATACACGCGTTTTTGTTGAGGAAAAGTAATTTGTTAAAACTGATTAAGTCGATACCGTACCTTACATTCCTGGATGGATATATAACAGTTCCAACAATAGCCAAATCGAATGAGCCGTTCTCAAAATAAAAAAAAAGTTTCTGGAATCTGACATCTATATAATTTTCAATCTTTCATTACATTGTCACCACTAGGTTTTGTTGGAAGCGTATGAAAATTGACTTCGTATTTGTATCGCCATTAAATGAGCCAAAACAAGTGATAAAATGTTGTAGTTATAATGATATTCTTTTCAGGGATATTATTTTTTTATGATTCAATAGTTTAAAATATATAATATTTAAAAATAATACAGTATTTTTTAAGTATCAGCACTTGTTTTCTAAGGATTTTTTTCTTTGAAGTTATTGGAAAATCGAAAGTTTAGTTTATCTTGTTCTATCTGCACAGTTATTTATAAAACTATATATCCACCGATGATCAGCTTTGAGTTCACTAGATTTACTGTACTCCTCTCTTAAATTGTATCTAGGTAAATATTTTTTTAACAACGACACCAAAAGCTGGCATGTAACAAGTCATTCATCTCCTTGAATAATCACCAAATACCCGCTGACGTCTCTCTATAATATGTTTATTGACCTGTAGTGTGAGCATGGAGTTAGTGACAACAAAAACGCTTTTGACTGTGGTCAAGGGCATCAATCAAACGCAAACCTCAACCCATGGTGCAAAAAGTATAGGTGAGCTGGATAAAACAGGACAGTCGCCATTTTCTCATTTGTTAACATTGCTGAGTTACAATTCACTTTGTTTACACCAGTGCTTTGATGACAATACAATTTTTTTCGCCAAAGTGACGTCACATATTTTACGATCCGCTTACCTATTATATTTCTTGCAGTATGGTCTCAGTGAGATGTATTCCTCTAACTTAGTATAAAAAGTAAAAAGTGGGCGAAACATGTAAATGGTATCTTTCGCTTAGAGCTCGAATAATATTCAAGAGTTTTACAGAAAAATATTTTATTCCAAAATTGACAGCACGGTTCTCTTAGTAAAAATATTATAATTTAAAAATAACTATGAAATACACATTATAAAGTATATAAAACAACAAACGAAAATATTTTTTATCCGTCACAAAATCTACATTATGACTATATTTAATATTTACACATCGCCACATAATTTTTATTGTCATATTTCAAAGTCAGTTACAAAACGATATCAATTTATAATACTAAAATGTCGTAAAGGTAACATAATTCAAGAACACGCTTCTGTTTCCCTCAATTTCACCCACATCATATAATTACTACATTCCAAACAGTTTTTACCTTATTATCATATGTGAAATATTCATTAATTTTTTAAACGAATTACAATAAATTTACTGTTGAACCCATCAATAATATGTCCCACATCTATTATTAAAATCATGTTTACGAAATAAAAAATAGCTATTAAAT
The DNA here is from genome assembly GCA_022494535.1 of Himalopsyche phryganea. Classification (NCBI taxonomy): domain Eukaryota; kingdom Metazoa; phylum Arthropoda; class Insecta; order Trichoptera; family Rhyacophilidae; genus Himalopsyche; species Himalopsyche phryganea. The sequence goes on along the minus strand of JAGVSL010000043.1, from coordinate 1,360,554 downwards.
TGATTGAAGTAAAACTTATACGAAAACACGTTAGCATGAAGATTTTCACTAAATACGCGTAACGTTACTCGCCTTTCTTGCTTGATGGTTATCATCTTAATAACAAAAAGCGCTTAATGCAATTTTCATGTGAGCATTATTTATTTTAATCAGTCCTTGTTTAATCTGTCCTTGTTGTTTAATTAATTGATGTCTTAAAATACGTCATATAAATAAAAATTAAGATATTTTGCATTTTATTATTACTAAACATACGATCTAGATTCTACAAGCTTGCTAATTAGTTGTTCTGATATACATCTGTCTTGCGATTACGAATTCGTAAAGATATGTGATAAATTTTGATTAAGATTAAAGTTTGTTTAATAAGTATAAAAGGTCCGGCAAACATTCATTTATTATATTACTTTTGTGTTTTGAAAGCAATAATTAAACAAAATGAAGGGATTCCTAGTTTTCTTGACCGTCGCCCTTGTGGCCTCAGCTGTAAGTAATTTTAAATCATATTTATTTAATACTTGATAATATTATACACCGTCTTAATATAAATTATGTATTGTCTGAAATGACAGTGAAGTATTTTAAAATTAAAACTGTCTTCAGTTATGTAAACATAAATATTATTCTTCTGAAATGCAATCATGCAATTTTAAGTGTACACTTTAGGGGTATGTTTTTATGTATATTTTGATCAAATCAACTAATAATTAATACCATGTAATAAAGGTTTTAACTGAAACTTAAACATTCATAGTATTTGTTTTCTAGGGAAAATAACTAACGTGTTTTTATTTTTCTATTTCAGAGCGCTGCCAGCGTCCAAACTGTGGTAATTACACAAAATAAATATTTTAAATTTCTAAGATAATGTCTTTCTTATATTTTAATTATTCAATAAATCATCGCATTCAAATAAAAAAGTATTCATTTAAACACACCTTTACACGTTCATAAATTAAATGTTTTTTTTTTCACTTAGGATGACAAAAGTATCATTGATGATGCTCTCAACACCATCAAGTGCCTGAGGGAAACCGTTGCTGGAGTTCAAGTAAGTAAAACAATAATACATATTTCCTTATTAAAAAAAAGTTTTCTTTCGATTATTTGACTTAAAATATTTTGTTGCACTTAATTGATTTGATTGTTTGTAACTAGTTAGAACTAAACTTTCGTTAACGCTCGCAATAATAATCGATTAAAGCAGCTTATTTCTAAATAAAGTTTACTTACTCGATTTGATTTTAATCGATTAAAGATTTCAAAAAAAGTTAAATCATTACAGTTACAATTGTGCCATATATATTATGATGATAGATTATAAATTTTAATTCTTTGATAACTAATGCTAATGACAATTTATTATCATGGTATATCAAAGATTTAATTATACTGCTATAATTACTATATTATATGCTTTAATACAATTGTATTATTTATAATCGTGAGGCATTTATAAAATCCAAACATGTTAATTTTTTGAAATAGCAAACGATAATATTTTTTAAATATCAGCATCGATCAATTGTATATATCGTATGTTTTTCTGATTATAGTCGAGCATCAACAACATTGTTGGAACCGTAGGAAGCCTGAACAGCATCATCGGTGGAAACGTCGACAAATTGAACGCATGCCTCGCTATCGGAGGAAACAACCCATCCATCATTGACCAGATCGCCTCTGCCCAGTGCGTCATCGCTTTGGGAGGAAGCTTCAAGGGAGAAATCACCGCCCTGATTGGCCAGGTAACTACAATCGAAATATAATATATTCAATAAACATTCGTGATAGACGATAGGGAAGATAATTTATTTTTAACACTCACCTGTCATAGTTTGTCCTTTGTTTATTCTTGACAATAAATAGTACTTGCAATCAAACTGTATGATGATATTTCAAATAATATTATGTCAATTCATAATTTCGGTGACAAGTCGGGCTCTGTGTTCTAACGATAATCGAGCTTAACCTTAACGATCTGGTGTATCTGGGTTCAAGTCCTGGCAAAGTCAATATCGAATTTTTATTTTTTCAATCGAAATAAGAGATCTAGGTCTATAGTACAATATATAAAATAAAATATGTGAAAACGTTGATTCGATATTACAAGTCAAGAATTTTACAACGTTGAAAACGTGTAAAATTCAAGAAATATTTCACAGCTAATTTTATTCTTAAATAATAATCTACTTTTTCACTTCATTTTTCAATTGATACGAAGTATTTCAAATAATTTCAATGGTTATTTTATTATTTTCAGATCAACGCTGACGTTGCCAACTTAGTTCAAGCTGGAAGCAACCTCTCCAAGTGCTTCTAAATTAAATTACATTAATTTAGCTAACTACACCACAATTTTAACTCTTTTAATAACTTAAATATGAAATAAAATCTTCCGATATATACATTTTGTCTTTTATTTATTTTATTTGTCGATTTATTGAAAATATATTCGTAATAAAATAACGAGAATGAAGCATTTGTGAAAATCTAATTTGATATATAAAATTAAATTAAAAATTGATAACTTGGTTATTTCACTTGGAGATGTAACGCGTTTCGCTTCTTTAAGAAGCATCTTAAGACTAACCGTAACGCTGGTTATCCATTATTAAAAACCTTCTGTTAAAGATCAATGAGAGCCTATATGCAGCTTATTGTATTGGACATTGCAATATCGAATTATCAATTTTTCTTTTCGAAGCATTTTATGACAGAAATAAAATTGGTCTTACTTCAACCCATGCACGTAAGAGTGACAATTTAAACTACTGGAATCTAACAAATCTGATTTTAATTTTTAAATTTCTAACATATCGAAATCTATTACGAATATACTTAAATATTTACAGCAATTTATTTAGTATAAATATTCTCAAATTACTTACATCATCAATATGAATGTAACGTACATGAAACGAACATAGATTTTGAGACTGTTCCAGATTTCGACCCTGTTCTCAAAAATGTTACTTCCAATATTGCACTTAACAACTCATACATATTTTAACCCTTTGATTAGCGAGTTAACATTTTTTGAATACACGTCCTGGGAATATGCGCCTAAAAAAGTTTATAGTATTTTTTTTTAAAAGATTTTTTGAAAAATCAGTGGTTCTCAACATTTTGTTTAATTAAAAAAAAAAAACACACAAAATATTATAAATGAAATACTTAGATAAATACTAAGTAAAAAGATCTAATTCTGTGGCTCCTAACATTTTATTTAATTTAAAAAAATATTTAGTAAAATACTTCATAAAAATAAAAATGAAATCCTAAGTAAAAAATAAAAAAAACAGTAAAATACTCAGTAAAAAGATCAAAATAAGCAGCTCTCAACATTTTTTTTAATTAAATATTTTAAATGAAATAATTATTAAAATATTAAGTAAAAAGATCAAAATCAGTGGCTCTCAACAGTTATTTATTTATATAAAAATATTGTAAAATTGATATATAATTGGTATAAGTAAAATGTTCAAAAATAATAATAAACAGTTGATTCTTTACTCCTCTTGATGAGTGTAAACGGTCTATTTCTCGTATCTTCAGAGGTTGTCTTTCACAAATTTACGTATCTTTTTTTCCGCAATGTTTATCTGTTTTTTTTCTTATCAAAACATATTTAACACAATTAAAACAATTTTCGCATAACATTGATAAATCTATGTAGCATTTATAAAAAAAATATACAATGATATTTTGTTTGGAATTAGAAGCATGGCATTTAAAATAAGGCGCCAGGGCATGTGGACATACATGTATGTCCATACTAGTCAAAGCGTTAATAAGGTGGGGCTGTGTCAAGAATAGAAAGCTGAGATTAAGAAACCATCGGCTTATATTAAATATTTTTAACTAGTACATATATACAAGTATGTTTTCTGTAAGAATATTATTTTGTTGAGTGATGTATTTGACCTCAAAGTATTGAGTGGCTCCACTATAATACAATCATGTTTCAATGTCATGTGTAAATTAAATATTATATTTTTTTAAATAAAACACAATTTAGTTGTATTACTTCCGCATGTTTATAATGATCAGGACCAGTTTCGCTCATCTCTTGCATTATCAACTGATAAAAATACAATCAAAACGTGGCTATTTATGTAAAAATGAACGTTCATAATCATAGGAATATAAAACAGTTAGTTCATGAACTAAAATTACATAGAAACGAAATTAAATAGTCTACAATTAAAATATTAAGGACCTCTTACAAATCAATAAATACTAATCTGAAATCAAAAATGAAGTTACATTAAAGGTATATTAAATGCGCAAAATTTTATTTATGACTTTAACTACTGCATAAATAGTCATTAAGCATAATAGCAGATTGGTAAGTTTTAAAAGGACATGTCTAAACAATTTAAAAGCAATGAAATATTAAATAAGTAATTAACATTAACACTAAACAGCCATAGTAAATTAAGAACGAAGATAGGTCAGGGGCATCCAAAAAATATCTGAAAATGAAAATTAAAGAGACCAGCATCAATTCTTACAAGTACAATTATAAAAAAAAATGTATAAATATAATTTAAATGTATCTATTGTTATGTCCAAAAGATTGTTTGAACAAAGAAATCGCATTTTATTTTTCACTGGACCCTTTATCGATTATGCGGTTAATTCTTTATTAAGTACAAATGGTTATAACAAGATGAATAAAATAATTAAATTTGGATTATTAAGATTTTGTACACTTCCATGTATTTTGTCACTAACGACCCGGTAGAGTTCAGTCAATCTTGCTGTACTGGCAATATTGATATAATTTAAGACATCGATGTCTCGAACTCTACTGAATTGTTAGTGACAAAATTCATGGAAGTGTACAAAATCTCAATAATCCAAATTTAATATTGAAATTCCATCAAGCACCCTCAGTCGATGTCTTAAATTAATAAAATAATTATTTATTTTAAGAACACTGAGACAAAGGATTTGAACAACAAACGGACGTGAAGTGTGTAAATGTCTGGCTCTATGCTCGCTCCATAAAGAACTATACTTTTAGCTCGCTCTGACTTCCATAATTAAAGTACTGCATTATATATTTGTCAAATTGTTTATATTTCGAAGTCTTCCTGGTCACGCCTAAGTGGGCGCGTAACCTATTAAATTTTATCACCTTTATGGATAAACATTCTATTTTGCTATTGCTGGCAAGAGGTGAATGACCCTATTAAGTTCATCTTTATAATATTTAGTAAAAGGCGGGGTACATAACACTATGCACAATTATTCAATGTAGCTTTATTTTTGATTTCAGATTAATATTTATTGCTTTCTAAGAGGTTCTATAGACTATTTAATTTTATTTACAAATAATTTGTAGGATGATCTGTAAATTCCTATACCAACTGTTTTATATACCATGTGATTATAAACATTCATTTTTATATAAATAGCCCTGTTTTGATTCTATTTTTGTCGGTTATAATGCTCGTGATGAGCGAAACCGGTCCTGATCATTTTAAACAGGTGGAACAAAGAAATCGCATTTTATTTTTACAATATAACACCTTTCCACCAAGAATTGACAGTTAACCCCTTTAAAAGTGAGTAAATAAATGTTTAAAAAATAACGTACATTCAAAGTTACTGTCGATATCTATTTAAATATTGATGACTTTTTACTTTTTGAATTCGTCTGTCATCCGATAAGAAGAGTTAACTCAGCAGATTATTCTCTGATAAAGTATGAATTGTATATAAGTTGCGAGGAACCTTGCAATTCTGTATCGTGTGTAAAAGATAATCCAACAGAATGGAGAGATTCTTAGTAATCTTGACCTACGCCCTTTTGGCTTCCGTTGTAAGACTTAAGAGTTCATTTTTAGAAATAAATTTAATCAAATAAAATTTATATTTGTGTCTGTATGTGTTAACGTTTTTTCAGCGTGTGAGCGTCCGTTGGCGGAGCGGGAACCATCTTTGACAATAATCGATCGTTCTGTGTAACAGCGACTATCGAGCGAACAGTGACAATATTTTTTATCGAAAAGAACGGTTTTTTGCCAGAGGATGTATTAGGAAAATTAATCCCTATGTTGACGGCACGCAGAACTATTTTCATAATACAAATAAATAATGCAGATAGTAGATATTAAAGTAAAATATAACTGAAAATATTTTATGTGTAATTTTATACACTTACAGTATTTTCTGTTTTATTATTATTCTAACGTGATTTTAGAATTCAAGTTCTGCTAAATGCACTACACATCTGTTATATATATGGGAAAATCACATTTCCTTTTCTTTTTTTTTAATGAATTAAAATGGTTGCTTGATCTAATTTTTATATATTTATTTAATTTTCCTCAGGATGTCGAAGCTGATGTTTTCAAAGATGCCTTTAGATACAATGGAGTGCCTCAAGGTAACCTCTGCTGGAATTCGAGTAAGTGAAATAAAATCTTTATCATTTTAAAATATAGTAAATAAAAAATATTTTACTTTCAACCGTTTGCATTTTTTTTTATTAAAACAGAACTCTGTTTACATTTCAAAAAGTAGATCGAACTTCATAACCATCGGTTCAAAGCCAATAATGACTTTTATTCGATATCTAATGTGGAGCATATGAACTTCTAATGGAGGTATCTCAAGAGAAGTTTTTCTACGGGAACTGCTTGTTACTCAGTTGCTTAACCTCTCTTTTTTGAAGAGAGTAGGGATAGAAGGATATGGCTAGGACAGGACTTGTGGTTAGCTTATCGCTCTCGTTTTGTCCCGTTTTTAGAATGGCATAGGTGGGAGGGAATTCTCGACATCACAAGGATCCATGCCTACGAACAGAAGTCCACAAATCAATTCTAAAATCATTTTTTGAAACTGTTCGTACCGGGGCTTAAGCCCGAGTCATCCGAAACAGAAGTCAACGACGTTTCCATCGCATCACGGACCCGATTACATTATTATTAGTTTAAAATTAATTGGACGTTGCTCGAAGACAAGATTAATATTTGTTATGAATAACTCCGCATCACACAAATTGTACACTCCTTTCGAGAGAGTTAAGCATAAAAATTATTTTAAAAGAAATAGCTTACACTTAATTCAGTGATGTGTCGTGTGATAAATTTAAGTTGTGAAAAAAGAAACAAATTGCAATTGTCTATTCTTTTTTTTATCATTCTCACCGCAGGATAGTACCAACAAAATCGTAGAGACCGTAGAAAACTTGAACAACATTATCGATGGAAACAGCGAAAAGTTTGACGCATGTCTGAGTATGGGAGAAAACAACTCATCTATCGTCGACGATATCTTCGTTGCTCGATGCATCATTGAATTGGGAAGTAACTTCAAGGGAGAAATCACTGGCGTCATTCTCGAGGTATTAATCCATAAATCTAGTATCTCGTCATTACAGGAAGAAATAAAATAACATCTTTAAAATAATAAATAAATTTAAGATATAACTAATCTAAAGAAGTTTCATATTTCATCATTTATTAATTTTGTTTTTTTTTACAGATTAATACTGATGTCGCTAACTTGATCGAGAATGCCAACAGCTTCTTCAAATGCTTTTTACTTAACCCTTATTTACTAAGCTTACGATAATCTTATTTAAAAGATCAATAAAAACTCTTCGATACAAAAAACAATAAATTATTCTGAATTCTATAATAGGTGTTTTAATATCTAGTTTTACAATATTACTTTCATGTGCGTATTATTGCAAAGGTGCAAATTTTTAGAATATTTTAGATAGCCAAAATTGTCTTTAAGCACACTTACTCGGAAGTGCTTTTTTTTGTTTCCCAAATGAATCTTTATTTCGTATGTAGTTTTTCTTATCGCAAAATATTTGTTATTCCGTACATGTTATGTATGTACATTTGTGTAATTTGCTATTTTAAAACCATCTTTATTTATTTTATGAACAATAATAATAGTACTAAAATTTTATTTAATGACATCATATTCATTTTCCCACAAATTGGCTTTGATATAAATTTTTTTAACGTTCAAATGTATTATCCCTTACATTTTGATAAGTGAAATTAATTCAGTTTTTCTTAACTTAACTTCTAAGCAATATTTTCTTACAATTGTTAATTATTTCGTCTGAGAGTGTTTGTTAAAACTTAACTTTAATTCTTTAAACTTTCAAATAGTCAATAATCTTATGAAATCGTTAAATGAAAATAAAGTCTCTCAGAATAATCTTCGAGTAAATAGGTGATTCTGCGGATTTTCACATACAATATCATCGAAAATATGATAATTAAGAGTATTGTGGAATCGAAAATAATATCTCTTTGCTTGAATAGTATATGCGAGAATACATGTATTCAAAATGAACTAATTAGACGAAAGAATCTTTTAAAATCGAATTTTGTTTATGAATATAGAGTTTTATCAGGTATTGATTTAATTAACATTTACTTGTAAGAACTCAATTAATTAAGGTGGAAACTATCAAAGTATTTTACTCTATAATAGCTGTTTGATAAAGTTGATTTCAGCATCACGCCACAGTTATATTTCCCATTATGTTGGAAAAAGATGGTTCATAGAAAAGGTTAAATCAGGCATTTCTAAACTTTTTGGCTCCATTTCCTTCTTTCACCGATGTTCATAATATAATTTCCCCCTTTCCAAGATAATCTAACTCTATCTTTCAAAAAATTAAACACAATTCATTTTTACAGTTGATAATGCTTGTGGTGAGCGAAACCGGTCCTGATCATTTTTGAAATATAATGTCTTTCCACCAAGAATAGACAGTTACACCTTAAAAGTGATAAATCTATCTTAATAATGCATTAATATGTATACTTAACTTCTTTAATAAACGACAGCAATTCCCCTCTTGTATCTTTAAAATTGACCCCTATGGGAGAATTTCCGCACTGGTTGGAAAACCCTGGGTCAAATCTCATAAAAAAATACAATTAAATCCGTCATCGATGGTAAGTAATTTTCAGGGCGACGAAAATAAAAAAAAAACTACTCTCATCTTTCTCTTGAGCAATGGCGTAAATGTTGAAACTTTACATTCATAAATATGATATTGATAGACGTACGATTTTGAAAGGTTTATTTTGGAGCACATACTTAAGAATTTATAAAAATTAACTTTTAAAAACTGATTAGTTGTTGCATAATTCTATGCTCTAATTAATTTTTATTTGTATAAATGGCATTACGCTATACAGAAAAACAACTCCTGATAGATTTAATACGTCCACGTTATTGCACCAAATATCAAACAGAAAAAATAACGATGAGTATCTGATACAAAAATTACCAAGTGTAAAATCTAAAATGGAAGAAGAACAAAACTGAATGTTTAGTATAATTTTCATTGTCTATCTTAGCAACTTTATTTATATTTGATGAAAAAATCTGTTATTTTAAAAAATTAAATAAAGCTTAAAAAACACTGTAAAATAATAAATTTCCGTTCATTTCTTGGTAAACTGAAAAGAATGAAAGTCTCTTTTCTGGGATTAAAAAATGTTAAACATATTTAACTAATATTTGAAATATATTATCTCCACTCTACACAGTATTTATTATAACAACAATTAATTTGTCACTATACTATTTTTCTAAAACTGCAATCAATTACAATTTTATTACACTCGAGTTTCTTCACAAATGACGACTTTGTTCAAATCTTTATACCATCTTCATTTGAAATTCAGTGAAAAATTGTATAATTTATACAAAAATTTCACGAATAGCTGTACAGTGTACACATCGCGTTACTTGCTCTGTATAAGTGTAATCAGGGTAATAACAAAATTGTACAGGTGTTTTTCACATCTGTTAATCTATCCTTCAATGATAGCGTTTCCAAATTAAAAAAATAAAACACGTCATCTCAACTAAGCCACTATCCGAGCACATGTTTTCGCATGCTGCCTAATTTTGCAATTTATATACATAGAATCTTGATTTGTCAAAACAATCAGTCTAATTTGTTTTGACTTTCATCTGTCGTGCGATAGCTAAAGTATGACAATTTTAGATTTAAGTTAGAGATAAAAATAGTTTTAGTATTTAATGGATGGAATATTCGAGTTTATTGTATTACTTTTGTGTATTCAAAGCAATAATCATAAAAAACAAAATGAAGGGATTCCTAGTTTTCTTGACCGTGGCCCTTGTGGCTTCAGCTGTAAGTTATCTTCAACTTTATGTATTCAGTATAACAATGAGATATCTTTAATTTTTCCACAAATTTATTGTTGATTTTTAGTAATGTTAGTGGTTGTGCTTACTTTCAATGTGATGTAATTATTTAATAGTGTATATAATATATTTTCATAAAACAAAGAATAAATTTTGTTTCATATTTGTATTATATCTTAACAGATTATAGGATAACAATTAAATAATAGTGAATTTTTATTCTTCTATATTTTTTCAGAGCGCTGCCAGTTCCCAAGATGTGGTAAATATACATATTTCATAACATTACACAATACACAAATTTTGATTGTAAAAAAATATTCGTAAAATTTCAAAAACAAAGCAGACCTTATAAAAATTTTGTTTCTTTGCTTAGGAAAACAAGAACATCATTGATGATGCTTTAAACACCATCAAGTGCCTGAGGGAAACCGTTGCTGGAGTTCAAGTATGTAGATGATAATAATAATTATGAATCTTATTAAAAAATATCTGAGATACCTGCCAAAAATTTAGATTAAGTTATGTGAATTACACGCTGATAAAATAGTATTAAAAAATATGGTACAATATAAAAGGACAGTTAAAATTATTATGTATTGGAAAATATCTTTAGTAGTTGATGAATTTTTGTATCATATGTTTTTTTCTACAACAGTCTAGCATCAACAACATCGTTGGAACCGTAGGAAACTTGAATAACTTGATCACTGGAAACATCGACAAATTGAACGCATGCCTCGCTATCGGAGGAAACAACCCATCCATCGTTGACCAGATCGCCTCTGCCCAGTGCGTCATCGCTTTGGGAGGAAGCTTCAAAGGAGATATCACCGCCCTCGTTGGACAGGTAATATTCTTGACAAAAAACTCTACAAAAATAATGTCATAATAAATCGACACTTTTTTGACAGAGATCTTACAATTATTAAATATTTCATTAACAACATATTAACCAAAATATACTTTAAAACGTGTTTAAATGAAAATCAATAACCGATTGACTTCAGAAACTGTAAGCAATTTAAACAAACTGCCTGTTTAATTGTTGCATATTTTCATTTTGCCTTTTTTTTCAGATCAACGCCGACATCAACAACTTGGTTCAGGCTGGAAACAACCTTTCCAAGTGTTTCTAAACTAAGTTTAAATATTTTTTAAATTTATATTTTTTAAATTTAAAAAACTGTTTTAGCTTCAAATCGAATACATACTTCCTCCTTCAAATAAAAATGCAATAAGTTCATCTGATATTTAATTCTTGTGTTTTATTTTCTTCGTACTATAATATGTAGGTATACTTTATACAATAAATTATCTTTTACGTAACATTGTACTGTGTTTCAGGAAAAAAATGTTTTGAAAAGAGACAAAACCAAATTCAATAAAACCTTGGTAATATACATGTGTATTATAGTAATATAAAACCATATTACTGAGCAAATCAAAATCCTGATTATTTCATCATGATTACTCTTTATTAAAGAATAAGGATAATGAATTCAGGATCTAAATAGGGTCTTCCAGATGTTGTATCAATATAATCTTACTGTTTAGCAAACTCACAAAAACTAGACTCAATAGGTATAATGTAATGTATTTTTTACATGCATCCGAGCAAGCTGTTACGAATTTTTTATATGAATATTTTTATAAACTAATCTATAAAATAAATCTCATCTTTCAAACGGTTTCTTGGCATTTCGTATTTGTTTTGATAAGAAGAACCGCTGAAAAACACTTGTGACGGCAAATATGGAAATAAATATATTTGTATGTGACTGCTATAAAGCAAAAAAAAAATTTTCCACAAAGCAAATTATCTGTCAAAAATCATTGTACATATTCAAAGAAAATCTTGAGACTGCTTAACGAGTTTTGTATCAGAACAGCTTCTACTTTTGTCAGCGCAATAAAATACAGCAATGAATCTATTGAAATTGATTCTCATTTAATTCGCTATTCTAGATCACTGAAGACTCTTTCAATATGTATTAGACTGTGTTAAATCACCTTTATTAGACCATTTTTAACAATCAGACCTTCTATAAAAAATTGGAGACGTGAAAGGAAAATAAAAAACGCATCACATTTAATATGCTGTTTTGTTTATCGCGTACTTCATAAATTTAAAGAGGTATTGATAAGAAAAAACATGGCCTTGAAAATGACGCGGTAAAAGTTTATGTTGATCAGTATGTCATAATACTATTTCACTAAGCATTTAAGTTTACAGAGTAAAATAATGATGCAATATAAATATCTTAAAAAAAAGAAACTTTTCGCCTGACGCAATGTTTTTGGTGTTGCTGAAAATATTTACGACTTTCTATTTTATTTATTTTTTGATCATTATAAACATGTGGGAGTAGTACAAACAAATTGTGTTTTATTTTAAAAATATAATTCCCTTCCACCAAGAGTTGACAGTTAACACATTAAAAGTTACTTTCTATTTTGTTTTACAAAAAAGGGTTCCGTTTTTAAATTAACTTAGAAACGCTGACCAAGACTATATTTTTTATATTGGACGTCCTGATATTCTGAGCAATAGCTGTCAGGTATATGTACAAATTTTTTGAATAAGAAAGCATTGAAATTGATAACTTAGTTATTCCACTTGATTTATCAGTAACGAGACGCGTTTCGCCTCGTTAAGAAGCATCTTTCGTTAGTCTGAAGATGCTTATTAAAGAAGCAAAACGCGTCACGTTAGTGATAAACCAAGTAGAATAACTAAGTTGTCAGTTTTAATTTTGTATTAAAAGTGAACTTCCACAAAGTACCGCCGAATCCATTGAAAAAAAAGCATTGGTTCAAACTCAAATTAATAGAATGGTGACTATTTCTTCGTTAAAAATAAATAAGCTCCGTGAAAACATAAATTGTCATAGTTTCAATAAATCATTCTTTTTACCAGCGTAAAAAAATATCATTATGGCTGAATACGTTTTTACATCCTACGACTTCATGCATTCTACCAGTATATGAAGAGTTAAATTGCATACGTTTTGACATTTAAACACAGAAAATCATCACAAACTCAATATACAATATTTAATTACACACCTCGAACATTAATTTCAAAAGCTCTCCATTTACGCAGAATTAACGGTAAAATTCACTGTGCGTGAACTCTTCTGCAGTTTGTTAATGATTTATATTTCAATAATTTTTTTTTTTAACTTCATTTGTTCTTTTCATTTCACTTTTTGAAACCATGTCCCCAATTAATGTGGAGTATATGACCCTCTAATGGAGGTGTTCCAATCAAATTGTTCTAAAACAGCTTGTTAATTATTTGCACAACGTCTATTAATCGAAGAGAGACTAGGGATAGAAGGATAGAGCTAAGAAATTACAAGTGATTATCTAATTGCTCTAGCTACGTCCCCTATTTCAGTTATAACAAACATCCATATCTTTGAACAGAAATCCATCAATCGATTGAAAATTATTAACACTTTTTTTTAAATTCACAATAATTCATAACAATTTAAGTCTGCAAAGTAAATGTAGCGGAATGTTTTTTAGAGCAATGAACATTTTTAGCCTTAGTTTGGTAACTGTTAGGTGAAAAAGCGGGAATGTTTCCATTCCATAGAAATGTTGGTGGTTTGTATATGCTATAAGATATATTTCACTGTTTATTTTATTGATGACGATTTTGATATGGTCAAATAGGAAATAAAATCTAAAAATAAATCTACTGATAATTTTTATCTACACTGACATTCCTTATGTTACTAACCAACGATTAGATTATAATCAGCTGAAAGCTTCAAAAATCTGAAATACATAAAAAATTTGGAATCTTGAAATCCTTATCTATCCTTCATTTCCATCAGTGGTTGTCAAACTTTTTATACATACTTCCCATTATTGCATATTACGTGGGTACATGGGTACACTATTTTTACACAATTTATTTAATACGCGATACAACGAAGTTTTACGGGTGAAGTTTACTTTCACAAATCTAAGTATTTATATACTGTGTTTACAAACACACAAGTCAAAAGTCAACCGGGTATAGAAATAAGTGAGAAAGGTAGAGAAAAAGACAAAAACACCCCAAACTTATGCACCCATACCGTTGGTCGTCAGGTTATCGTAGCGAATTGTCTTCAAAATTTTTTCAAGTAAAAGCCGCGAGTCTAGTTTAACAGATGATTTCGATGAAAACAGGCCAAAAAACTAAATTACCCACCGGCCACTAGTGGGTGGTACGGACCTTGTTGACAACCAGTGGTTTACATTATTATTTATATAGTATAAAAAATAAATCATTATCTTAAAATACGTCACTCAAACAACTATCCGCACCAATGCCAAGGAATTATCTTTTTTATTTATACTGAAAAAACAAGCTAGGTTTGTTAAAATAATCAGTCAATATTTTTAAGATTTTCATCTGTCGTATGATAAATAGAGTGCGACGATATCAGATTTAGTTTCAGATTAAAATATTATTTACTATATAACAGACAGAATATAATCATTTTTTTATATTACTTTTGTGTATTCAAAGCAATAATCTAACAAAATGAAGGGATTCCTCGTTTTCTTGACCGTCGCTCTTGTGGCTTCAGCTGTAAGTTATTTTAATAACTGTTAATTTTATTTTATTTTATTATATTCTTCTCATTGACAGTGAAAAATTTCAATAAGTTTATCAAAATTTCGCTTAATATTACGAATTTTACTAGTGAAATAACGTAGTTAATATTAATATTTTGTTTCATGTAATTGTTTCAAAGGAGTTTCTAACAAAATATATTATCTATTCCATCGAATTGATAAACATATGAATAGTAAATAATGAACTGTGTTACTTATATTTCAGAGCGCTGCCAGTTTCCAAGATGTGGTAAATATTCATACTTCAAATTTTAATACTTGTTTACAGATATAGTTTTTTCTTTTTGTACTTTAAGATAATTAAAATATTTACATAATACACTATTTTAAAACAATATCGTAGAATGAGTAGACATTTTTTTTGTTCTTAGGAAAACAAGAACATCATTGATGATGCTTTGAACACCATCAAGTGCCTGAGAGAAACCGTTGAAGGAGTTCAAGTAAGACGATAATATAATTATAATAAAAAAACTAAAGCTAATTTCACTGTAAGCATTTAAAAAAAAATATTAACACTGGCCAATAATTTAGTTTGACTGAGTTCTCTATTTTTACCAGAGCTTTTAAACTTCATTTAGCACAGTGGAAATAAATATTAAATTTATAAGCAATTACAATGGATTTCGGCGATCCATTTTTTATTCTGTGTTTTTCTCTCATGACAGTCTAGCATCAACAACATCGTTGGAACCGTAGGAAACTTGAATAACTTGATCACTGGAAACATCGACAAATTGAACGCATGCCTCGCTATCGGAGGAAACAACCCATCCATCGTTGACCAGATCGCCTCTGCCCAGTGCGTCATCGCTTTGGGAGGAAGCTTCAAAGGAGATATCACCGCCCTCGTTGGACAGGTAAGATTATCCTCAGAAATGCATCGTAATATAATAATATATAACATTAATTATAATATTTCATGATCGAGACTTTTACTTTAGATCGTATTTTATTATCTCAACTATATTATTGAAAGCAAAAATTACATCAATAGAACGTCTTCTTTGCCATTACTATTACTAAATATTTTTAAATAATTATAGATATATTCAATATTTGTTTTTTTCCAGATCAATGCTGACGTCTCTAACTTGGTCCAAGCTGGAAGCAATCTCTCCAAATGCTTCTAAATTAAATTATATTATTTAATTTAAGATATCGACTGAGGTTGCGTGATGAAATTTTAATATCAAATTTGAATTTTTCAAATTTTGTACATTACCATTTATTTCGTCACTAACGATCTGGAATTCGCCTTTCTGCTTTTTCCGACATTCGAGTACATGAATGTCAGTTCTAGTTCAACTCGAATGCCCGAAAGCTCTCAAATTGCGAAAGCTGGTTAGATAGTCACAAATTTATATTATATTGATTTAATTCACAGTCATGCAAATAAATACCTACTATCCCCATTGAAAATACAATAAATTCTTCCGAAACTACTATTTTTTTTTAATATATATGTTTTTTTTATTCATTACATAACCTTTTTATAAGGATATTTTTGTCAATGAATTAATTGAAACAGTTTTGTAATACTTTCAAAAATATTTTGACTCACGACCATATTATGATATCATATTTTTTCCATTTCCTCTCCCAATATGGACTCATGATGAGCTATCTTAACAAATGTTTTTATGCGAGAACTATTTGTTATTCCGTTGTTAAACCTATTATTTTCAAATAAAGTAGGGATAGATGGATAGGACTAGGGCAGGACGAGTTCTCATTTAATCCTAGTAGCTCAACCCCATTTTTAGGATAAAATGGAAAGGAATTTCATATGCATTGTATAAATAAATATTATACTTTCCAAGCAATTAATTTTTGTACTCAGACAACTTAACAGTTACAAGTTATTCTGTATAATATTGTTTAAATTAAACTAAATAAGAGTTTTCGCTTAACATTTATAATTCATAAAATAAACAAAAACTGTGCAAAATAGCAGTTTTCTGGGAATAACACAAGATCTAAATGTCCGGTGGAGCCATCGAGATAAGTTCTAGGCGAAAAACAGAATATTTTTTCCACATGGCATAATTAGGCACTCGCAAAGAATATGTTCCGAATCTTGATTTCTTTCGTCTCAAAGACAATCTGGGTCCGGCTTAATTTTAAATTAGTATAAATTGGCGTTAAACACACCGTATCTGGTGATAAATTAGGAGGTCCAGTGATCTTGATAGAACCAAATACCATTCTGACAAACAAGCATATATGGGAAATAAAAATACATGATTCTACCTCGAGGGGATATTGACGAACGAGTTTGTCAAGCTGTCAGAACAGTTATTGAGCAAAGTTTTTTTACTTTTGATTCAAAAAAATCTTTAGAATCCAACTTGTTCTGGAATCTAAATAATGTGTAATGAATTGCAGCTCTTCATTGAAACTCTAAATTCAAAGGAATACGTCCCAGCATGACAGAAAAACGTTTGGTTGAGCAGGTTCGATAGGCTTTAAACATGGTAAGAAGGGGAAACTATTGCCCTCGAAGACATGTTTGAAATATTTCTTGTCGTTGGGTATAACTTACAAGTAATAATATCCCCAACGGCTCGAAACATGACACGCAATACCAAAGAATATGGATGTGTAGTGAAAGTTTTCACTAACCGTGAAAATTTTTTAATTAATTTAAGGTGTTGACTTTATAGAATTTAATTTTCAAAAATGAATCATTCAAACGTTGTACACTTTTATCAGGTAAGTCTCTAACGACTGGATAGATAGAGCTAAAATTTAGACGTTCGCTTTATCGTGACGTTATTGTGCAAGCTAATGTTGAAAGATATATTATGGTTACATAAAAATATTATTGAAGAAATGGTGGTGGTCCGAACATGTCGCACGGCGAACGGACAACCGTTGGACGAATGCGGTAAATCAGTGGTACCGAGAGGCACTAAGCGACTTCAGGAGTGCCACAAAACCCACTGAATTGACGAACTTGTCAGGTTCGGTGGAAGTACGTAGCAGAGCAAAGCTAGAAACCGAGAGGAGTGGAGGGAGCTGGGGGAGGCCTTCGTCCAGTAGTGGATCGACCCCGGCTGAAAATGATATTGAAATATTACCGTAGACAGTACCTTACGTTACACTAGCAAAATAAAGTCGTTCGATTAATAACTATGATGAAAGTTGAAATTTGAAAACAACACGGTGGACCGTACCTTGTGTTACGCCCGCAAAACATAATCCATCAATAAATAATATATGTGAAAAGTTAAAAGTTGAAAGATGAAAATATCACAGCAGACTATTTATCTAAATATGGAAGCCAGAATGACATACAAATTTCACGTCGTTACTGTACACCGTTTAGGACGAGTTCTTATTATAGACACACAGACAGACAGATTGACGTATGTGTTTTCTGCTACATAGTAGAGATAAAAAATATGGACATTATTGTCACTTAGTTTATTAACTATAGTGATGGTGATCTGAATTTTTTTTAATACTGATTCAAATCTTAATTGGGAAAATTATTGCATAAGCAATTGCAAAACTAATGGAAGTGTACAAAATTGTTATGATTCAAATTAATCAAAGTGAAAATGAAAGCTTTTCTCTATAAATATGAGTTTAAATTTGATGTGTCTTTCACTCATATCAAAGGAATATATTGTCTTACTTTGGAATATCATTTTCACTTGGAACTATTTGAATTTTTGAGTTTTTGTACATTTCCTTGTATTTTAAATATATGGAAATGTACAAAATGTCCACAAATCAAATTTGATATTGAAATTCCATCAAACACTTTCAGTTGATATCTTAAATTACTTGGAACTTATTTTAATTTTGATTTTATATTGTTAATAGCTTCAGATTGTAACTGAAATAAAAATTTCATAAACAATTACAAACTGTGACAAAACTTCAAGATTCAAATTAGTTAAAAATTAAATTTAGTTGTTCTGTGTTGTATTAATGATTCGTATTTTTATAAAAACAAATGTGTTTAAATTGGTTGACTCTTTCACTCGATACCATAGAAATATATATTGTTTTACTTTCGTATACAATTTACAACAAACTCATTATCCTATTATATATGTTGACTATTGAAAATATTTTAAATACGTCACAAAATCTAAAAATAAATAAATTTCTGTTTTTTTATCTACAGTGACATTTTTCACACTAAGTTACTAACTAACCACTTAATTATAATTAATTACCTTTAAAGAATAACAAAAATCTTCAATACGTCAAAAATTGGTATTCCTTATCTATCCTTCGTTGACATCATTATCTATGTATTATGAAATAAATTATTATCTTCAAATACGTCACTCAAACAACTATCCGAACCAATTCCAAGGAATTATGCATTTCATTTAACACTTTATAGGGCAAATTAGTTTTTTTCTGAAATCAACTGCGAAATATATTATTTCGAATTACTTAATGTGTATTCAACAAAAATTTTGCCATAAAAATAAAAAATACTTGCGTAAAATTTTGAAAAAACTGTAATTTGTCGCGGTTTATTTATTAAAAAAAAACTATAAATCGATTAATAAATGCGTATTGAATAATTATATGAATAGCTTTTTCCTCACCACACAATATTACCATAAACAATATGATTTGCAAAATCAAATGTTATACACAAATCCTGTTCCAATTGTGGCCGCTATGATCAATGCTCGATTTATCAACCACTTACATATAATAATTTTTTGCGAGTGGTTGGTGCACACTTCAAGTTAGATGATCGATAAATACACTAAAGAACTTATCGATATCGTTTTTTGGTATTAAGATTGACATTTCTATGGACACCGTATGAATTAAGGAAGTGGTCGATATATCGACCGTTTTCACGCTTTGCCATATAAAGGGTTAAAGTGAAAATAGACTCTAAATTATTTAAGATAATCAGTCAAAAAATTTCCGATTATCATCAGTCGTAAGATAAATAGAGTGCGACGATATCAGATTTAGTTTCAGATTAAAATATTATTTACTATATAACAGACAGAATATAATCATTTTTTTATATTACTTTTGTGTATAGAAAGCAATAATCTAACAAAATGAAGGGATTCCTCGTTTTCTTGACCGTCGCTCTTGTGGCTTCAGCTGTAAGTTATTTAAATAATTATTTATTTTATTTAACTAAATTATATTCTTCTCATCAACATTGAAAGCTTTTAATAAGTTTATCAGATTATAAATTTCACTACTAAAATAACGAAGTTTATATCATAATTGAGTTTTGTGTAATTTTTTAAAAGAAGTATCTACCATATATGATACTATCTATTTTCATAGAATAACTCTTAAACCCGTTATTTCACAAAAATCTCTTTCATGGTCAATTTATAAACATACTAATAATAATGTATTCTGTTTCTATTTCAGAACGCTGCCAGTTTCCAAGATGTGGTAAATATTCATATTTCAATAGACTATATATATAATATATATGAAAATTAAATTGTACCTTTTTGTAAATTAGGATTTTGAAAATATTCTGTAAATACTATTGATAATGAAAATATTGTACAATTAATAGATATTTTCTTTTGCTTAGGAAAACAAGAACATCATTGATAATGCTTAAATTATACATACTTTTCAATAACCATGTCTCTCCAAATATTCCAAATATCAACATTATCACTAATTTTGACTATTTTTTTAATTTTAAATTTTTATTGTCTCTTAGGAAAACAAAAGCATCATTGATGATGCTTTGAACACCATCAAGTGCCTGAGGGAAACCGTTGAAGGAGTGCAAGTTAGTAGAAAATAATTAAAAAATTGTTCCCAATATAATAGTTAACGTATCTCTTATTTCATTCTATAACGTAAAAAAATACTTTTTATATAGTCGCCAAAAGTTTCATTTGAATGATGTCAGATTAACGCTGTTCGAATATAATTTAAAATATTGAGTTATATTGCTAAAATTGGATTCCGCACATACGGATTTTCATTTTATTTAAATATTTTTAATCGATTAAAATGAATTTTGTCGATCTATTTTTTTATCACATGTTTTTTTCTACAACAGTCTAGCATCAACAACATCGTTGGAACCGTAGGAAACTTGAACAACTTGATCACTGGAAACATCGACAAATTGAACGCATGCCTTGCTATCGGAGGAAGTAACCCATCCATCGTTGACGAGATCGCCTCTGCCCAGTGCGTCATCGCTTTGGCAGGAAGCTTCAGGGGAGAAATCACCGCCCTCGTTGGACAGGTAAGATTATCAACAGAAAAACTTCACGATATAATTACGTATGACATTTAAAATTACATGTCATTGTCGATTCAAAGATTACATTATCTCAGCCATATTTGAAAGCAAACATTATATCAATAGAACTTCTTGTTTGCCATTACTATGAGTAAATATGACAGGTATATTTAATGCTTGTTTTTCCTTCCAGATCAATGCTGATGTCTCCAACTTGGTTCAGGCTGGAAGCAATCTCTCTAAGTGCTTCTAAATTAAATTATATTATTTTAATTTACAATTTCATGCGAATGAATATCTACTTTCCCCATTGAAAATACAATAAATTCTTCTGAAACTACTTGATGTTTTTTAATATATTTGATATTTTTTGATTTATAGCATTGTTATTTTATTGTGAAACGTCTTGGTAAACGATTAGATGTTCTGATAATTTTTTCAATTAAATAATTTTAACATTCAAAAATATTTAACCCATTAGTAGATTATAACATATATGTATTCAACCATGTCCGTTCCTAATGTGGAGCATATGGACTAAAAATAATTAAAAATAATTTCGACGATAACTTTTTGATGTTCAATTGCTTAATCTCTCTTTTCGAAGAGAGTATGGATAGAATGATAAGGCCTATGACAAGACAAGTGGTTAGTTAATCGATATCACTACGTCCCGTTTTTAGGATCGAATGGGTGGAAGGGTATTTTTGACATTACAAACATCCATGCCAATTTTTTAATATTGCTGGACTTGATTCTTACTCATAATAATAATTCTATAATGTGGGATGGTTAATTGAAAATTTCCACAAAACTTCAGTTTAATGAGTGCGTATTCAATATTATCGTTAGTTAACATTGCCTATCTCAACAAAATATAACAGATAGCTTACTTAATGCATATATAAAATATAACCGCTAGCACAAATCATATGAAAAAAAAACTGCCATTTGTCAAACTTGACGATATGAAAGAAATCATAAGCACGTGTAGTTAATAATGCAGTAATATCAAAAACTTAATCTTTTTACCATGTCGGCTTCCAATATGAACTTTTACTGGAGCTCATATCAAAAGAATTTTATCTAATAGAACTGCGTGTTACTCAGTTGCTCAACAAATATTTTTTGAAGACAGCAGGAATGGAAGGATAGTGCTAGGTCATGACTATTGATTCTGATTTCTCGATGAGACTTCTCAAAATCACTTTTCAAAGTGAAAAAGTGTATCTGAAATAGTAAAATATTTCATACAAATATTATTATCATAGTATGTAATTTAAATAAAACAACTAGAGGAATGGTAAACATTTAAAATTTATTATTACGAAATTTATGAATTACATCGTTGGATATTGTTTTAAAAAAAACCTTTTAAAAAACACATTGCGTCTAAAGTTGCATCAGATATTCTTGTCATCTTTTTTGTTATAAAAAGGGAAACGGTTTTCTATGTATCGAAAATATTCGTACAAATTTCTCGTTATTGATTTAAAAATAAATAAATATTGATTTATAAAAATTCTCGAGAAATGATAATTCTCGATTTGGCATTTTCCTAGAGAAATTCTCGAGAAGAAACACTACTCATGAATAGTGGTAAGCTGACCGCTGTCGCTACGCCCCATTTTTAGAAACGGATAAGGTGTATGGAATTTGATATTGTTTGTGTAAATAAATATTATATTTACAAAAAATAGTCTTTCACTGCCGACAGTGTTGACTATTTATAAAAATATTTTTTGTGCTCAAGCAAATTTTCTGTTACTGTGTATGATATGGTTTAAATTAAATTATAAACAAATTTTCGTTTAAAATTTATAATAAAACAAATTTATTTTCGAAAAGCTCTTTGATATTATCATACAACCATTTAAGATTATATCTTCTCAATGATACACTTAGGGTAGATAGTACAAAAAATAAATACTAACTTTAAAAAGTATTAGGAAAGCATGTTAGTAAATAAATAAAGCCATCAGTAACAGTTGGCAATGCATATATAAATCATGCTAAATCGCAACACAATAGGTAATATCAATAATTTTGGATTGAAAAGTGAGAGGTTGGGAAAGTAAACAAAGCAAAGCTAATATTTTTAATTGATAAAAGTCTTCTGGAGATGAAACTAGATCTAGTTGTCCGATAGGACCATCGCGACAATATCTATGAGAGAAATAGGGTATCTTTCTCACTCTACATAATTGGACAATCCCAAAAAACGTGTTCCGAATCTTGATTTTTTTACCACAAGAACAGTTTTGGTTTGGCTTAATTTTAAACACAATTACGTTGGCATTAAGCCCAACGTGCCTGATGATAGATTGAAAGGTTCAGTAATCTGGAGAGAACCAGATTTTATTTTGACTAAAAATAATATCTGCGGATTGTGTTTGCAAAGCCGTCAGAACAGTTAGTGAGCAGAGTTGTAATTTACTTTTGTTTCAAAAATTCTTGAGAATCTAACTTGCGCTGGTATCCAAAACAATAAGAACCTTATGGATTGCAGCTCTTCATGACAGGAAGACATTTTGGTTGAACAGGTTTGATAGGCTTTGGACATGGCAAGAAGGGGAAGCATTTGCTTCCGAAGAAGGATTTGACGTATTTCCTGTCGTTGGGTACATGAGTTCTAAACAATACCAAGGAATATGGATTTGTTGTGAAGTTACGCCATAGGGAATGTTAAGCCCGAACTTATCCAAGTCATGCGTGCTGCCTTTTCAAAGCATTTCTAAGAGCTAGCTATAGCAGTTTAACGTGTCCTTAGAAAGATATTCTCTCAACAAACATTATCTCAAGGTTTTCTAAGGTTCGCTAAACAGGAATTGTTTTTTTATTAAACCTAGTTATTAGCTTTCGGAACAGTTTTCTTTTACGTGTTATGTTGCATGTTTTATGGGGTGCAAAGTTAAGATTGTTGTAGTATCCCCATACAGATACTCGTCTTAAACATTCAGCAAATATTTTTCGAGAGTACTTGTATTATTTACTTGAATAAGCGTTTTTGAATCATCAGCATATGCTTGTATTTACGTATTTTGAGGATGAGGAATGTCCAAGAAATCATCTAATAAAATATTCCATACAAGTGGTCCAAAAATCGATCTTATATGACAACCTCGCTTGATCTGTGGAAATAACTATCTCTCGATTTTTAAGATAGCTTGATTTAGTCAGAATCATTCGCCATCATGCATTGTCGAATGCTCCTGAGAAATCAAAAGAAATGGCTGGGATGTATTTAACATTGAGGATCCTACCGTATAGAGTAATTGATTAATAAATAAATAATCTACCTATGTTTTTGATCTGAATCCAAACTGATTTGTAGATATGAAGTTATTAAAAGAAATGTGCATATCGAGACGTCTAAACATAATCTTTTCAATAGTTTTAGCAAGGCTCGGGAGCAAGGTTAAGGAAAGGTATGCGTTTGGATCACTTGATGAAATTTCACAACACTTAGGAATGATTATCAAAATGCCAGTGTTCCATAAAATTGGAAAAATATCCAGCTTAATGCAGTTTCGGTATTGATAGGTGAACTGCTGTTGACCGATCACCCATGTTCTTTTGCACAATGCAGCATCAATAATTATGTTGAGACCTGGTGATTTGGCAACAATAAGATTTTTTTCAATGCATTCCAGCTCGTCCTTGGTGTTTGGCGGAGAATCATTTTTCATCGGGTCGAGTTAGTCGAAGGCATATTTCTGAATTCTTGAGTACTCTATTGAGTTGAGTTCTGGATCATCTGTGAGAATAGGTGAAAAAAGCTTTTCCAGTGCAATCATCAGTTTTGGTGAATTCGCCTGAATTATTGATTCCTCTCAAGACTCTTGAAGTCCTGTTTTTCTAAATTGACCCGTATACCACACCCCAAGGATCATTTGAAATGACTTATCGTACAAAGGTCTCCCAGGCCTCATGTATACTCGAAAAAATAGTATTTTTGAAGCGGGGAGAGGCAAATTTGCACCTTATAATTCATCCAAGCTTGCGTTGCATCATGGATTTGAAGATTTATAAAAAGATATAACAAAGCTTAAGTTTAGCTGTTCACAGTTCCTATTTCCGCATAATTAATTTAAATTATGACACATTAGGGATTTCCAAGATTGGCAACGATATGCCAATCAACACACTTCACTAACGTTTATTGCCAAGCTGTATTTACTTTTATTTCCATAAAAGTAATTTTATCAATTTATGTAGTATTAATCTGTAAAATCTAATGAAAAAAATATTTTATTAAAAAAAAACACAAATAGTTTGGTTTGTTACTTTTTTAAACCGTCTTGTGTGATTTTAATCAACTTAATAACAAAAAAAATAAACACAAGTCTTTGCAGCTGTTTATCATAATCTGTTCTTAGTTCGCAAAATTATTATCTCCATATCGTCAATTTTCTAATTGTTTTATATACGTCATAGTAAAAATCATTCGATGCCAATGCCAAGCAATTTTCAATACTATTCACATTTAATATAAGATCTTTTCATTTTACAAATAGTCTGCCGAATATTTCCTGATCTTCATCTATCTTGTGATGTCAATATTATCAAGATATTGAAATGATTTAGTTTGAGATTTTAGTTAGTATATAAGGCACAGAAAATATTCATTTTGTACACTATTCTTGTTTTTTCAAAGCAATAATTCAGCAAAATGAAGGGATTCCTAGTTTTCTTGACCGTCGCCCTTGTGGCCTCAGCTGTAAGAAAATTTTAATTTTATTTACTTAGCTTACTTGAATTTAAAATAACAATAATTTTATTAAACTTTTTCTTTTCGGTTGTTGTGTTAGTTTTAATGAACTTGTTATTGAATACATTTTTTTCATATATTGATGAAATATCTAAGAAACACACAATACCAATTTAGGTAAAAATCTATAATATTTCTTTTCTTGTTGTGTTTCAGAGCGGTGCCGTATACCAAGACGGGGTAAATATAAATATAAGTATTAAATTATACATACTTTTCAATAAAAGTATTTCTCAAAATACTTTATCATTAATTTTGACTACTTTTTTATTTATTTATCTTAGGAAAACAAGAACATCATTGATGATGCTTTGAACACCATCAAGTGCCTGAGGGAAACCGTTGCCGGAGTCCAAGTAAGTAAAATTTACAATTTCCAATACAATATAATTACAATAAATTTTGAAATGACAAACCTTAATTGCGTTTGATTTTTCACAAATAAGTATTGTAGAGAATCATTTATTTTTCTAATTTCGTTGATTTTTGTGGTTACTGTGTTTACGTTGACTTGTAAAGAGAAGTTTAACTTGTAACTCGTGTTATATATTTTCGAAAAAAACACCTGGTTATACAATCAAATAAATGAAATGTTATCATTTCAAATTTTAATTAAATAATACGATGTACATACTTAACTTTTTAAACATTCAAGCATCGTTGTAATTATCTAATATTGATATTTTACACTCACTGGTATTAAGTATCTCACGCATTGTGATTTTTTTTTATGTTTCGGTTAGGTCCACATTTTTACTTGATTAAATTAAATATTACCTAGCATTTTGAAGGTTTTAAACTTTATTACCATTTTGTTACTTCAGTAACTCGCCATATAATATCTTTCTAAAATATGTCAAATTTAACGAACTTTATAGAAAACTTGTCACTATCAGTAAATAATTATGTTTTATTTCTTAATTTAGGCTAGCATCAACGACATCGTTGGAACCGTAGGAAGCCTGAACAACATCATCGGTGGAAACATCGATAAACTGAACACATGTCTCGCTATCGGAGGAGGTAACCCATCCATCATTGACCAGATCGCCCAGGCTCAGTGCGTCGTTGCTTTGGGAAATAGCTTCAAGGCAGAAATCACCGGCCTCATCGCCCAGGTAACATTTTTGTCTCATTCCAGAAAATGATGAAATCACTTTATTCTATATTTTTAATTTCATGTAATTTTTGTCTTGGTATAAATTTTAACAAAACAAAGATTGCAAATATACATCAGTTGACGTTTGTATCTATCAAAAATGATTATTCGATGTGCTATCAATAAACATTAAAACTATTTCTGATGAGTAAAAAAATCAGTTTGAGAATGAACTCATTAAAAGTTATATTTTGAAGCTTTCTAAATTTATAATCTGCTTCTACAGTGGTTTACAACTTACAATAAATACATCTGGTATTCTCATGTTCAAATTACACGCATTTAATTTACTTAATTTAATTATTAAGTGACTTAGTAAATTAAAAAAGAGTTTTTTATTTTCATTTTGTAAAATAAATGTCGGTTACTTATACCCAGTCCATTCAAAATTTCCTAAAAAATAGTATAATTAAAAGACTGGTTTTTCGTTTTATTACGTTTTTTTGAAATATTCCATTTGACGTCCATGTTTTCTATAATTGAAACCGACATGGTGAGTGATCATTGAAATCATCAATTCATATGTTTTCAATGTTTTTTTTTTCATTTTCAGATCAACGCTGACATCAGCAACCTCGTCAACGCTGGAGAAAATCTTACCAAATGCTTCTAAACTAAGCCATATCAATTTGATGTCAACAACAATATACTCAAATATTTATCAGTTATCCTTAAAAATAAAAATGCAATAATTTTTTCCGATATCTACTTTTTGTCTTTTATTTTGATTAGTCGTCGATTGATTACATTAAAATATGTTTTCAAAATATGATTTATGTATATTTTTATATCTAGTATGTCGTTGGCTTCAGTTGTGGTGCTCGCGGGCTCGAATACCAGTACGGATAGTTTAATAAATTGAAATTTAAATCAATTTATGGATTACTGTCCCACGTCATGGAAGTTTGTAAAGTCTAAAATTCTCGGCCAACTATTCGATCCTAAAAGGGGGCGTAGCAAGAAGTCTTATTCTAGTCTTTATTATTATTCAAGAGAGATTGAGCAACTGTGTAAACTTCACATTTGCAGTGGACATGGTTAAAACATGCAACAATTTATTATATGTAATAACTCGTTTAAAAATTTCTTTCCTTAGTAGTTCGATACTAAATTAATCCTAATAAAACGCATTAAAAAAAACAACAACATTATGAAATAAAATATAATGCTTTAAATTTGAATCATTTAATATGGTAAAATAACATAGCTGTAATCATCCAATAAGTATTATTCAACCATGCATCATAAAGGCCACTTCATCATAATATTTTTGAAGACATTAATATGCTTTGAGAGCTAAAAATTTTTCGGTCACTCTAAGCATTTCAAATGATTCAAGCTTGATTTTTCAATCAAATGCCTTTCAAACGAAATTAACAGTTTAGATTCTAGATAACAAACTTTATTTTATTTTAAAAACTGTCAAATAATCTTAAAATTAATATATTATATATAGCTCTTCGTTTTAAGAACAATTGGCATGATGTGTTGATAAGATATTTTTATTCGCTCTATCGTTTAAAAATCTGTTTCGATGATCGATTTTTAATAGTTATCTTCTATGACATTGATTACAGGCTATTTTAATTTACGCAAGGTATCTGAAGAAATGACAAAATCATTAATTATTAATATTATAATAAATTATTACATAACCAGTTTCGTATTAATGGCGTGTGAACGTACTATTTTTTTGTAAACCAATGAGACATCCTACATATAGCTACAAAATCTGATGAAAAACGATTCACTAATTTATTGCACAGTATAATTAAGTTAGTTAATGACCAAATCGTAGTTTTTTACGTCGAAATTAAAAATGCTTTATACAGTAACATTTGATTTTAATATCCACAACTCATGATAATTCAAAAATATAACTGGTAGTATTATGTGGTTTTATATTTTAATAAAACAATAAATATTATTATATACCTATTTAAATATTTAACTCTTACTTTTATTATGTACTGAATGAAAAATGACTTCGGTGATAGCTTCTTTAAAGTCTCTTTTGACCTTTTATCGGAAACTGGTTTAAAAACATGGTTTTTATTTTACATTTAACAACAATATAAACTATTTTGTAATGATTTAAAAAAAATAAAATTCTTGCGAAAAATATTCCGTTTTCTATGCAGCACAAATTAATTAAAATGCCAATTAATTGAAGAAATATTCATTTTATGTGACATCTGTTTAATACCATCAAAACAATCGTTTAATCATTGTAATATTATTACAATATGAATCAATTACGTTATCACTATTACAATTATTAAAAACCTGTGATTTTAAATATGAAGTTATATTTTGTCATTGAATATTTCAATAATAATGCAGCATGTCACAAGAAATCTTCATTGAAATTGGGGCAGTAATTTCATAAACAAAATATTTAGGAATTTGTGGAATAATTCAAGTGTCTTTGTTTTTCAAAATTATCAAAAATTATTGGCATAAACTGCAATATGCAAATAAAATTGATTTTTATGAGTCTAAACATAAAGACGAATAATACAATACAGTTCTCAATAATTATTTAACAAACAAATTCTTATAAAATTGTGTTAATGTTAAGGAGCTCTTTTTGAAATGTCATTAATTATTAATCTAGGATTTTAGGTCTCGTTCAATGATAATCTATAGATTTGAATTTGAAGGAATGAAGGTTTGTGGTGAGCACGCTAATTTTTAAAAACACAGTAGCGAGACCAATAAGATAGAAGTACTGGTTCTTTCGTAGCCTCATCCATGTCTCGATAAAGAGATATTTAGTGACTGAAAAACAACGACTTCCCGTAAAATCTATTTATGTTGGGATGCTCTATATGATACCCATATGTTCTACATTGGGAAGATATATAGTGAAAAATATATTGATACAAGTTGTGAAATATCAGTATAATAATAGTTGTTCTAAGAAATTAATATCTTAGTTAACATTGTATATAGCTAAGCAAAGTTTAGTTTATACATTGTTCTGACGATGGCGCAAAGCCAAAACAGTTATCAACAAACTGATGATATTCTTATTGAACTGAACACTCTTACTTACTTTTACTCTAATATAATGGAGTTCTACCAATAGTAAGTCAGTCAATATCAGTAGTTCGTGGAGAGAGATTTCAAAATGTGTTTTTCCTATTTTTAACAAATATTTCATTAATTGCTCATATGGGAATAGAAACCTTGACATGAATGTCAGAAATTCGATTTATTATTTAGAGGATTACACTGTCATTTATTTAAATCTTTTATTATGATAATTTGATATTAAATCTCCCACCTGATTCATATTATTTATTATCAATGTCTACCGTTTGCTAGAGGATTAGTTTGATTTTGCAATTAGACTATTGAATTCGCTATTTTGTATTGTATCTCTTTGCTTAGACTCTAGAACGAATAATTCTTAAATATCTACAATCGTGCACTGAGTGTTACTCGTATGCAAATCTTATGAAAAGTTTCAACGTTATTACAAAATACAACTCGTTCGAATATATTTTAATAATAATAGTCTTGGTTAAAAAAATATTTTTAATAGATAATACTATTTTCAAAAAATTCTGAGTAGGAATATTATATAATATGTACGTTTGTTATGTAGACAATACAATTTTTTTTTGACAGGAAATAAGAAGTTTCTTCCAAAGGTTTCCAATCATCTTCAGGATATTTAACAGTTTACCAAAAAATATTTTAAGTATCCAGTTCATTCACAGTAATTGATTTTCATTTCCAATTGAAATTTTGCACTGTATAACTATGTGAAACACAAAATATTATGCAATTAAAAGTAAACAACGAATTTAAGAAATCTACCAAACGAGATGAAAAATTATTTTTCTTAAGTTATGTAGTGGAATAGTGTTTTTATTAAAATACTCTTATCCAGATAAAATGTATCAATATATTTTTGAAATATGTGGAATCTTCTTGGTGGTGTCATTTTCGATGGATTGGCTGCATACAACGGGATAATAAATAGTTAAATAAATGCAACAGAAATCAATAATACCGATTGTCATTTGTAAGATAAAATATATTTGTCATGCTTCAATGTAGGTACCTTATTTTCGTTCTGTAATCTCTCTTTGCATAGCCATTTATTTCAACCCTTATTCTACGTTTGCCGTAAATACGTTATTTTTGAACAATGTGGCAATCTTCGAGAAAATATATTAATCAAAGAATTACATTTATGTACAGGAGGACTCCACTTTCGCGCATAATTGGTTCCTGAAAATGTGTATGAATGTTGAATATTCGAAAGTAGAAGGACATAAAAAAAAATGTGTGAATTTTAAAATATTTATTTATCAAGTAAATATAAGATATTTAACAGGAGTTTAAGAAACGTGCTTAAGTGGCGTTTGCGGGTGTTTCCCTTAAAAAGTTATCAAGAGTTAACTGTTTGGCAATCTTTTTTTGTTTTCTTCATATAGTATTTTATAACAATACGAGCTATGTCTTTGTTGATAGCCCTACGCACTTGAGTAATGCGTTCTCCATTGGGATCATAATCTTCCATAACATTTAAAAATTTATCAAAATGGATGAAGGCTTCATTCATATTTTTCATTGTTAAACCCTTGATGATTTTATCAGCTTCTCTTTCCTCACTTTCATAATGTAATCCAATTTCCTACTCCTTTTTCTCAATTAAATATTCATTTTTTAGGAGTTCTGAGTGAGATTCTATGACGTCATTAACATCTTCATTCTTAATATAGTTCATTAGGTGGACTATAGCAGTTGTAATAGATTCTGGAGTCTCATCAGAATTTATAAAATTACTCATCATTCGTGTGCATTATTGTTTCCATGAACCTTACATGGTTGACTCTTTTATTTCAGCCCACGTGTCTCCAATATTGTTTATTGTGTTCCATATATTATAGTTCTTCCAGAAATCTTCTAATGTTGGCCCAACTACCCTGTCAGTTGCCTTGATAGCCTGAATCGTTATTGACCTCATATAATATCGCTTAAACATAACTATCACCGTTTGGTCCATGGGCTGTATAAGGCAGGTAGTATTGGGAGGAAGAAACACAACATTGATTTCCGGGTATAAATCCTGTATAGATTTTGGGTGTCCTGGAACATTGTATAAGATTAATAGTATTTTTAATGGTAAAATAATATGAGCAGACGAAAACGAAACATTTATGCATAATTGATAAAATTTTTTTAAGAAAACAATTTTTTTTAAATGTGCGATATAGCGAATTGTACGAAAGTTGAAGTCCGCCTTTACATACATTTTTACCTACATAACATAGTTTTATCGTGGTCATATTTTTACTATTTGCTCACATCATAAGCATTGTCAGAAATTATTTCAAATATTTCGAACGCTTCGTTTTCACGATATCCGATAACTTAAAAAAAAACAAAATTTAAAATTGAAATTGTTACATCAGAATACAAAACTCTTATGCGTCACATGAATGGATTTACTAACCGTTTTAAATGACCGATGATAAATTAGGCATTCTTCAGATACACGGATTAAAAATCACGTTATAACTAAAATAGTTTTTAAGCCTCTTAATAATTTAAGAATGTTTGTAAATCTCATTATAGGGTATTCACAAGAAATAGAGTGATAAAAATTGTATCTATTATTAACGAACGGTCTTATGTAACCTAACAATACGTATTGTTAAAGGCTATGATTTCATTCTTTTTGAATTAGGCTTGATCGATTTTGAATTCAAAAATATTTAGGGATATATATTTTTTAATATGTATGTATTATACTTGTAAAAATGCGCATGTATTCGATTTAGAAATCATTCGTTAAGCTATTCTTAATAAGAAAAAACAATAATTCAATAATAAATGTAATCCAATACGTAATATCAAATAAAAATACCTAAGGAAACATTTCAACCTAAAAATATCTATAAATAATGTCAATCTGATGCGTATTTGAAATTTAAAAAATTACAATAATTTAAACATTACTTTACATCAACGCTTATAGTGAGCATAGCTATGTATCGATGGCCTAGTTCCAAAGTGATACAACTAGAAATTGGTAGAGTTTTTGAGATACGGCCGATCAAAGTTTTGACTCTAAGCTGACTCGTAAAAAGTGTTGGCTTATTATTTGTATTACTTTTTTTATTCAAATAGGTGGTGATTAATAGCTTAGTTTTAGGATTAAAGGTTGTTTCTTTATAGAATGCCACCATTCACAAAAATATATTTCCTCAATACGATATTTCAATATGTATGTATATGGAACTGATAGATTATTTAATTTTGCTGATTTCCATATACAAATATCAGCCTTTTGAGAGAAAACCTGTACATTTTAAAAGCTGTTATTTTGTGGAACTGTAGAAGAGCGGTGTTCGAATATAATCGCTAACTTAACTCAAAACATCAAATTTTTGACATATCGTCTTACGGAACTGGGCCATCGATATGCGTCGTTCTGTAAAACAAAGCAAATAACAATTATTATTGCTACGATAATAAAAAAATAATAGATGTACAAGCTTATAATTATTCTGGTATTAGATCTAATAGGTAAACGTAATCCTTAAAGACATTCTCGTAACAACCAATTATTCTAATTGAAGGTATTTAGAAATACGTTATGGAATAATTTAAAATACATGCGCTGTGAATATTATCAAAAAATATTTTGTAAAATTGATTTGATCCATGAAATCCTAAAATTTCTTTCCAAACAACCAGTGGATAAGAACAATGAAAAGTTTCATTTTAGTATCATTACGCTCTAGACTATTTTAGTTCACAGAATATTAATATTGTTATCATCTCTTAAGTGATCCCTTTTATCTAAAAAATTGTCTAAAACGTGTTTATATAATATCCTTTCTGATATCTTTTTTATCTCATAAGAATAAGAGTAAAAAAATGTACGTAAGGTTTAAAGTTTAAATGTTCATAAAGTATAAAAATGAGGATAATTCTTCAGTTGCTATTAAGTTGTTCATCAAAGCTAATTAAAATGAGAGGAATTTTCGTATTGTTTGTGGTAGCAGTGGCTGCTGTTTTGGTGAGTTCTTGCCTTAATCATATTAGTTTATTTGTAGTTTTTTTCTATTGTATGAATCGTAGTTTCAATTTTTGATTTTCATTTAACAAAATTACATAACGTTACAAGATGTATATTTTTTTTTTTGTTTTCAGGCATCGCCTATTGCTGAGGTAAGTTTTAATTTTATTAATATGTATTAATGACGATGATACAACATTATAAAGAAAACATATAAACATTCACCGATTTTTGTTTTTGAATGTAAAAAATGCTTTCCAACGAAGATTACTGAAATTATTTACATTCCAAAATATAATATTACTAGTATAACCGTACACGTCATAGATGACGGTGTTGAAATTGAAATACTGTATTTCTAAAGTAGCTAGTACGTCGGAACTGTGTGTGCATTGTTTCCACCGCGAACGCGTAGGTCATAAGAAAATTTCGTACCCACATGTGATATGTGATAATAATAAAACGTCTACAGAACGGTCTGGGCTATTATATATAAGATTTTTAAATTTTTATGTTTTTATTACGCACAAATTATCATATTATTTCGTTTAACAAACATAAACAATAAAAACTAAAAAAAATATGTATGAATAAATTAGTAGTTTTAACTGAACTAGACATGGGTATTAAGGCTTCCGATCCTGATATCCCGGTCAAACAGTGAATCCTGGGATTGAAATTGAGACAATCCCGGGATTTAAGGACTCGTATGTTAAAAAATAAATCATATTTAAAATTAAATACTTCTTGATTAACTTTAACCTGTACCTCAGTGTCTTTATGTATACATATATACATTTTTATAAAACCTGCATATTTAAATAAAATCTTCTTAATAAATAAGAAAATTAAATCAGATTTTCAATAAATGAAAAAACCATTCCCATGCCAAAAAAATATTAAATCATACATTTATTCCAATAGAAGCAATAATGGACACAAATTTAATGTTAAATGTATAATTTAAGCCGTGAAATTACACTTAATGACGAATCACGAGATTGAAATATAGTGAATCCCGGAATCCCAGGATAAAAAAGGCTCCAAGATACGATACCCTAATAGGATTGTGTAAATATCTAAGATTTTAATAGCAAGATTTAATAGAATGGTAATGTTTATGCTTATGATATTAAAAATAATGTACATTTTATAATTTATTTCAGGTTGAAGACAAAGGAATTGTCAGCACTATCAAAACAATCAAGTGTTTGAAAGATACCCTACCCATTATACAGGTATGTAACATATTCATATTTTCATTGTAAAGGAAGTTTTTTATAGAGGTTTGTTTTTTAAACTGGTAGCACTTTTTCCAGTGACCGCCAATTTGACAGTTGATTTGTGCTCAGTTTTGTTTGCCATTCCATGAACAGACCGCATGACCATCGTGTGCCTCGTAACTTTGGTGAATGGGGCAAAACAAAAATTGCATCGGATTCTGACTTTTGCCGAAAAATTTTGTTCAACGATGTGGCTCATTTTTTGTTGAATGGCTTCGTCAATAAACAAAATTACCAGATTTGAAGTGACGAATATCCACAAGCCATTTTTCAAACGCCGTTACATCCACAAAAATTAACAGTTTGGTGTGCTTTATGGGCTGGTGGAATCATTGGTCCATATTTTTTCAAAGACGATGCTGGCCAGAGCGTTACTGTTAATGGAGAGCGCAATAGATCTTTGGTTGCTAATTTTTTTGGTTCCAAAATTGAATTGCCATAATATAAATGAGCTTTGGTTTGGTAATCAAGAGGGTGCAACATGCCGTACAGCGCACGCCACAATCAATCAACATACTATGTTTCAACTAATATTTTGTTATCATTCTATTTATAGTCGAATATAAACAACGTTGTTATGACAGCAAATGACGTTAAGGCAGTCTCAGGTTCAGCTAAGGACAAAGTTAACACATGTCTGGCTATCGGAGGAGGCAAACCATCTATCGTCCAGCAAATCAAAATGATTGACTGCATCACAAAGGCCACCTCTGTTATCAAAGCTGAATTAAATTTTGCCGTTGACAATGTAAGCAACAATATTGAAATATCATCCACTGGAAAAAAAATATTTTTAGAAAACACACTTAATTATATTTATTATTACTAACGATATTTGAGTTCAGTTTAAATTCTAATTGATGACTATAATATAAGACTAGTTGTGTTATTAAAAGTGGCAGGTGATCGCTTTTTTTTGAGAAACATTCTCAACAACTTAAAGATATATATTTATACATAATGCATGTCTTTCGACTGAGAATTGACAGTTAAGGCAACTAATTATTTGGTCAGTATCTAATTCAATTAACGATCAGTAACAAATGCATAATAACTGTCAGTAGAAAAATAAAAATGGTAAATAAATATGAAAGATACGGTCAGTAAATATTAAAGGAATGTTAGGTTAGGTTAACCAAGTGAAATAGAAAAAAATAATAAATTAGGTTTAATTTCATAACTGACCATCTTATATAAATTACTGGCCATTTATTTTATCAACAAACCACGTGTATACTGACCACTTATCGAATTAATTACTGACCTTTTTGATTAATTACTGACCCAATAAATACAGGCCAACAGTTAACCTTAAAAGTTATTTTCATTTTTTATTGTTGTCTTAGCATAAAAAATAAACCGAGGTTTTTTGCAATAATAATAACATCTTTCTGATATTTTCCCATTTTTTATACTAAAATAGTTCAAATACTATTTCTAAACGATTTTTAATATTAAATTTGAATTATTGAGATTTTTAATTTATTAAAATAATTATTTATCTCTTTCTTTTTGTATAAAATTGTAACTTGTTTTTTTTACGTTTTATTATAGCTTAAGGATACAATCAGAGACTTGGGAACAATCCAATATTCCATCCAATACTGCTTCAGATGAATATATAATAAGGGAATATATTTGAAAACTTAATAAAAATATCAGTAACAAATCTGTATAACTTTATAATAACTACATTTGGGTAAAAATATAGTGTAAACTTTAAAATCAACTGAGAAATAATGTTTATCTTTCTTTTTAAAGTATTCTCAAAAAGAATCAATATTTATTTATGTTTTTGTTTCTTTTCCTTACAAATTATTAAAACCACTGTAAAATTTTAGATATTATCGATAAGTTATCATTTTGCTTCATATCTCATTTTATTTTTATTATACAATATTCAAAAAGTGACATCTAGACAAATTCATTAAAACTTTTTGTTTATAAAATAATCATTGTATCATTAAAATCTGTAAAAAGTAAAACTTTTAAAGTCTATTCTAGATAGTAAAACAATATTGATGGACTTGTTAGGTATTAAAAATAATGGCTGCGAGTTTACGGATACAGTAAATTAGCACCAATACAAACCAGTTATTTCGAAAAATCCAATCAATTTCAATTACGATTTATCATCAAAAAAAGATTAGCTGGTAAATGTTAAATCGCGAGGTAAAAAAGGAAGCCAATCAATTATTCCTATTTACTTAGGCGCACACCGGAAATTTGTATTCTGACATTGACGAATCTATATAAGTTCATAAAGGATTTCATTAAATAAAAATACTAAATAATATATTTTTTTTCAATTAATTAATCCTTCCAATACTTTTTGATGATCACTTATTACTGCTCAACGTTTAAAGTATGCATCTACTGTTGTTATTGAGAAAATTTATTTTTTAAGCTGACACTCAGCTGAATATTGAGTTAATATATTCGTTGATATGTTCTTAAATGGTTGAAATCAATACTATATAGCAGAAAATAAATCAATCAAACTGTATCTTTATGTCCATCACGAGAACTTCTCCCAAGCGATCAACGTTAGTGACGTTAAATTTGCGCATGTCATTCTGTCTGCTATTTCTAGGTTAATTGTGACATTGTAAATTTTAAATTCCTAACATTATCATTGGACAATATTTTGTGATCGTTACATGAGGTACGCTTCACGGTGATATTTTCAACATTCAAATTCCAACTTTCAACATTAGCTTGCAGCTTAATAACGCCTTAATAATGCCAGCGTCTAAATGTTAGCCCCCTCGATCTTGGGCAAAGCTGGATAACAGATACTAGTTAGTATTTTAATATAATTAATTTAATCTAATAATTATTGTATATCTAAAACACCATAATTTTTTAATCTTCTCAAAAATGTCATTGTTTGTATTTTTACCAACAGGTAGAATATAATAATATATATATATATATATCATTAATGTTAAATCCAAAATAGGTACATTGTACCGGATCATTATTTTCGGACATAGCATAATCCGTTCAAGCCTACAGAGCTCAAAATCATAATCCCCATAAATCTTTAATCAGATATCCGCCAAATCAGATCAACTTTTCCCTTTTTTTGCATTGGAGACAATATCTTTTTATATACTGTTAAAGATGAATCAAATGTCATATTGAAATTTATTGTAACCTATATATTATATATATATATGTTGTGAAAGCATACGTGTGTCAAATTAAGGAATTTATTTTTTCATAAATGTATATTTTGAAAAATATTAAAGTAATACAAACAATTGTCATTTGTGGGGTGGAAACCTGAAAATAAGAAAAACATAAAAATGCTGCATAATATCTTTAAACTTACAACTTAAAAATTTGAAGCCAAAACCATGGATTTCAATATTTTTTTCACCCTTTTGCCATCGAAATAGATGGT
This sequence comes from Himalopsyche phryganea, assembly GCA_022494535.1. NCBI lineage: Eukaryota > Metazoa > Arthropoda > Insecta > Trichoptera > Rhyacophilidae > Himalopsyche > Himalopsyche phryganea. The sequence goes on along the minus strand of JAGVSL010000043.1, from coordinate 1,321,847 downwards.
TACGGCGAATACTAAATAAGTGTACGGTGGTTTGACTTTGGAAGAGCTCATAGGTAAGAAAGCGAATGGACCAGCGTATTATAATGTTAGAAATAAAGCGACGATGGATCTGGCTCGGACATGTGCGGCGGATGCCTCAGGAGAACTTGAATTCTGCCTTTCTCTTCAACAACAGAATGAATTATATCGCCTCAGAAGGCCGTTGATGACTATCCATAGGATATACTTGGTGGAGCTTCGGACAGTGTGATGACCTGGGAGGAAGCAAGAAGACTGGCGGGGACAGAGAATTTCGGAGCAACCGGATGATGACCATGTGCTCAAAATTAAGAGAGCGGATGCGGTTTTATCATCTGATCCCGAAGATATTGAATAGTAGTATGTCATAGCTTGGATACTCATTTCCTATCCATCGGCATACATATTTGAATCGTTCAAATTTTGAAAAAAATATGGGTTTTGCATTTCAGCATCTTCGGACATTTAAGTGTACTTATGAACTTGAACTTGCAGTCTGTTTGTATCGTTTATATATAAAAAAAATAATGGAGAGAAGAATTAATCACATTACCTTAATTCAAGGTACTATATGATCAATGGTGCAGTGGTCAAAGTCATTGGCTAACTAAAAATATAATTTAACTATGCCAATTCTAGATTTTTTTTGTGAACTATTGGTTATTGTTTATAACCATAGAATCTTCTAGTATTTAGTATCACGAAACAATAGTGATCACACCCACAAATATCATTTGACTTAAATATTATCAAATTAATCTTTGAAAGATATCGTTAGGAAATAACAAGTCTTATCTATTTAGTACGTTTATATTCGTCCATACATCCTCTTTTGTAGATTAGGATCTGGTTATATTGACAGATTTGTAAAAAAATAGACTGTTCTAGAAGTTTCATTCAAAACATTGAAAGAAATTGTAAACTTTTGGATGTAATAATTATGTTACACGATGAAAATTGTTAAAACCATTCAAAAAAAAAATGAATAAAGCGACAAATTGTCTGCCAAATAATCCATTCTGTTATGAAAATCATCAACTTCAGTCATATCGTCAGTAAAATTCTTCGAAAATTGTAGACATAACAGTCATTTTATTAAAAAGTATAACTTTGATTTTTACCGAGTTAAAAAATATACTATTTCAATTAAAACTTTATTCTCATACGAATTTACACCCTCTTATATGGCTAATCTTGGTAAGGAAAATATTAATGTCTGACACTTCTCATTTCCCCGATCCTGAGACACGCCCTTAGTTTTATATAGCACTAAGCAAAATATCATAAAAACGTTATTAAAAGAAATGAAGTCATATACATAAAAACCGTAGAAATCATTTAAAGTAGATGTATTATATTTTCAATGGATGCGGCGGTAACTTTGTGGAAATTCATTTTTAATATAAAATGGTAATAAATACTATCACCGTTTGTGTCTTCCCCTTTTTCATGTCCAGTAGAAGGAAACGAACCCACCCAACTATTCATTTTTAATTTAAGAAATACAATCATTGTTAACCTTATAAATAAATAACCTTGCCATATAGTTGGTCTGAAGATGCTTCTAAAAAAGCGAAACGGGTTACATTTAAGTAATACAGCCAGTGGAATAACTAAGTTATCAATATTAAATAACATTTTACATTTAAAATATATTAAACATAACAACTTGAGCTTCATAGAATTATTAAATCTGTATTTTTAAATCTTACGTTTGGTAAACAAAATTTATTTTGGCTATTTTTCATATTAATTTAATTTTAACAACACTTACCAACAGCAAACTACGTTTGGAATTTATTACTTTAAAAAAAACACCCTGTCAAGACTAACTATCTCTCTGATGAGAGTTTTTTGAAAATATAAGATTCACCGTTGATTCATTTTACTTAGCAACAATTTTCTACATATTTTAAAATTCTCAATATCCAAACGTTTTTTCGCAGTTTTACATAAATCCGACAAACTTTCAATAAGACACCTAAATATTGATTGAAAATCCAGAAATATTACTAACATTCTCTTACTACCAAATATTACTCGTCAACTGCTTTCCCGATCATCTTATATTAATAGCCGATAACGAACGATAATCAGCTTATTGTAATCTGTCAAAATATAATTAGTCAGCGGCTTCGTTTATTAATTATTATCTTCCGGTATAAATTACGATTTTAATTATTTAAAACAAAACGGCATGTTTAAGAATAAATAATGTTATCAATTTGATTTGTATATATATACGTTTTTTTCTTAATTACGTTACAGTTATTCAAAATCAATTCACAATGAAGGGTGCTTACGTTTTTCTCTTGTTTGGTTTAGTCGGGTTCCAGGTATATATAAAAATTATTGTTTCTTTATTTTATAAAAATAATTCTATTTGTCAATTTTTTTTTTGTATCGAATGAGCAGTGCACTCATTTTTTACATATATTTCCAATAGCTTTTAAATGAAAAGAAATCTAATAAGCATGTAAAATTTAGCTAGCATAATAAACATGAATTATTTCAGGTTTTATTTTACATAAAATTTCTACATTATCAACTGACGATAATGCTCACTACAAGCTAAACCAGTCCTGATTATAATACAAATGGAAGTAGTAAAAATAAATTGTGCTTAATTTTTAAAATATAATGTCTTTCCACTAAGAATTGACAGTTCATACCTTAAAACTTCTTTAAGGCTAGTCGACTATAAGATTACTTTTACCATTAAAGTATTCTTCGAATGTAAAATTCCATCGTTATAAAACTTTATACATTATCAGCTCAAATTTATTTAAGTTTAAGCAAAGCTTATGAATTTTTTCAATTTATTATTAATATAACGCGTGACCAAACTCTAAACAAAAACCTGTGGAATTTGATCGAGGAAACATAATTTTATCTACCCCATCTTCGAGATTTTTTATATTAATTTTTTGTACAAAATTATTAATTATTTATCTTTCGCGCAGTATACTTGGGCTTACACCGGAAAACTGGACGTGGATATTGCTGAATCTATCACATCCTTGATCAGCTTTGAAGATGTTGAAGACGATTTAATCAAAGACTGGCCTAAATACGAAAAAGAAATCAAGGACAGTCTCATTGGTGATGCAATCAAAAATAAACAAGGATCCATCGATTTGGTAAGAAGACAATCCATTAATGAAGACATCTCTACGGAAAATGAAAGTTATTTCATAGATTATTAACTATTTTCTAGTACTGTTAAATAAACATAACATATTAGTGCATAAAGAGTATTTATTAGCGAAAACATTGAAATAAATGGACGGCCTTCGAGTAATATCCTTAAGATATCAGATGCCGACACATCAAAATTTTGCATGAAACACAATCATTATATTATTAATATTGCGAAGTGGACAAAACGGCCTTTGCTTTTTAACGCTTCATATGTTGTTTTTGTATGTATATAATATATTATATATAAACAGCTGAGACTCTATTTATATAAGTCCTGGTAAAAGATGTTTTATTTTGAAAACATTATTATTTTTTTACTCTCAATAAAATTGAGAGTCGTATTCAATTAACTTTTTAGAATCCTTAATATATATGGGAAATGAAAACAATAGATACAACGTGAAGTTTATAATAAAATTAAATTACAATCCACTGTAAAAACCTTATTATCAATACTTTAATCAGATCAGTCTACGCCACATTGTAACTATGATTTACTGGTATTTCTTTTAAAATGTTGTTTTATCTAAATGTCTATGACTATTTGTAAGTTGAATATGTTTATAAAAATAAACAACTAAAACCATACATTTACGTATTAATCTTTCCTGTTTCTATACGTCGTGACTCTTTTTCAAATAGAGTTTTATAGAATATGACATAAATGTATCCAATATAATACTTAAGTATCGTTACTGAAAATGCTTTAAATGCAATGTAACTATATCATCTCATATAATATTTATTTCAGCTCAAGAAAGTACTAAAACTGCGCAAAGATGTCAAACTTTACAGTGATGGAAAGATATGTGTCCAGTTTTTAACCGACTATTATAAGGTAATCATATAATATACTTTTAGACAAATATAATTGATTTTTCTATTTGTCCGATGAGCGTGACCTGTCTGACCCCGCTGCAGAACTCTCGGACACTTTCTATGTTGTCATGGCCGCTTTTCGGTGACTACACCTCTCATTGAGACTTTTTAACCTTCTTTACCTGACAAACAACTAAGGAGAATTAATCTTATACCATTATGTCTAAATAAATTTATAATACAATGCATGAGAAGTCATATTTTGCAATATCGAACCATTGTTATTCTCATATGTCAGAGGTATCGATAATTTTCCTTTCTAATTACACATTTTTTTAATTTTTTTATATCAGTGTCTATTTCACTAGTCAGAGAACTCCAAAAAAATGAAATTTGAGCTAAATATGTCATTATTTGTAAAATGTTTCACTCTATCTGATTAAGCAAAATGTTGATATTTCTGGATTAGTAAAATATCATTTCTAAATATCCTTCTACTGACTATACTCGGAAATAACCTAATTGTTTAATACCTATTTATAAAATATATAAAAGTCAGGTGCAAATCAATAATATTTGCTTTATGGTGACCATTTGGATAACGCTTTTCCCATTGTCCCAATATGAGCTTGTTAGATATGTCTAAGTAATGAACTATGGTAATGTAAAATCCATAAAATTTTGAGATGGTACATTGTAGATTTTGACAAGAAGTTTTTGAATCTTATTTATTTTTTACATCACCTAATTTTACTATATTCGAGGCCATATGCAATACATCCGTCATATTTCCTTTATTTTTGAAAAATACATTTTACCGAGGAGTAAAAATTAAATTAAAAATATTTTTATACATTTTTTATAATATTCAATAAAGAATATAAAATATATGAAAGCTCTTTAACCTAAAAATAATATAAAACGAATACTAAACATTCTAACTGAATTAAAATTCATTAGTTTGTTTAGGACTAGGTTTTAGTTACATGAATCACTTAACATAACATAATTTAGAACTTTCACTCAAGATCAAAAGCGTTTGCATATTATTGTGTTTCTCGATTATGTTTGTATACATATTGACAGCTCATTATAAAATTGTTTCTGACCATACTATGAAAACATATCACGACTCACGACACAGTTCCTTCTCAGAATAGAAGCAAGGTAATAAATTTAACTTACGTCATTTTCCACAATATTTATAGGATGGTATCATTGGGTTGTTCGATGCTATTGCTGAGCTGGAATATTATCTACGAAACCAGTCCAAAGATGAAGAGTCTTGTCTGATCATCGGGTTTCCAAGACCGAGCTGGCTTGAATGCCTCGATAGGAAGACTTGCGCTGATAAAGTCAAGCTTATGTACCACCCGTTCATTGTCTCTGCTCTCAACAAGGTAACATTTTAACCATTGATTTTAATTTTTGTACATATCTGTGATGTGCAAGGCTTTATTTTATTGGTGTAATGTAGAATGCTTAAATACAAATTACAATCAAAGTCAAATGCTTTTATTTGAAACTAAAAATTTGTACTTAAATATTGTATATATTGAATAATAAATTAAAATTGATAACCCTGTTATTACACGTGAAGCATAAGAAATTGCATGATTACTCAATTTGTTTAACAAATCTATCAATTTACATTTTATTTCATAAATTAAAATCAGAATGTAATCACTGAAACTTCTGTTCAATTCAATTCATATAGAAGTAAGCAGAACTATTTTTAACCATTTCTGCTCCAAATGTGTAGTATTAGACTTTCAAAGCATTTCAATGAATGTTGTTTAACGCGGAATGGTTTTTAGTCTTTTTTCCAGCCAAGATAAAGAAAAGAGTGTGAGATTAGAGAGTGTATTTTTTTAGTTTGTCGCTATCTCTTCACTGCATTTTTTTTAATGGGTTGGTATAGAACAAGGTTTCTCAAACTTGTCATGCGATGGAACACTTCGCATATCTTGAAATTTTAACGGAACAATTTGTTTATTTTATAGGCTAGGTAATAATACATAAACAATAAAAAAAAATTGTTCAATCAATAACTATTTATACAAGAGTAAATAGTTTGAAAACATAACATACAAAAATGTAAGTAAATGAAGTTTTTAATGACTTCGATGATTTTGATATGCAAATCTTCTTGCTATCAGGCACAATATCAAAAAGTTGAATTCTTATATCTGGTATGGCGTCGAACCTGCTCCTGGACTTCAGCATAATAAAAATTGCTTCATGTCAATATGTCACAGTCAACTTAAATAAATCAACAATAGCTTGTTTTGACACACTGGGTAACTCTTTTTATGCATTCACCTAGTAATCATTATAGTAGTAGGTTGGTTCTTGAATTTTGTTTTAATCGCTGATTCGCCTATCAATTAGAAATCAAACAAATAATACCGTGCCAGGTTTTCGCGGCCTATTCACGTTCTGAGAAACACCAGTTTTCAGCGGAACATAGTTTGGGAAACCTTGGTGTAGAAAGTAACGAAAAAATAGCATAATTGCTTTTGACTACTGATACATAAATCGATTGAAAATGCGATGTTTTTTAAATGTTTATTTATGGATTCGACATGGAACTCTTAATAATGAAACGGATTTGAACACAGATTTGGGCGAATCATGATGATTGGTAATATCAATGATACTAATTAAATAGTTGGGGCTAATGGAATTTGTTATATAATATATTTTACAAATTACCAAATCCATATTGCAAACAATTTGACGACTTCATTTTTTCTACAACAAACAAGCCAAAGTATTACTAAAACAACAATAATATTTGTCTTTCAGATTGCTCCTACTTACAGAGAAGTGCAGTTACTGGAAGCAGATCTCAAGAATTGTCTTCCAGAGAAACCTTTTGCTCGTGGACCCGGCGATCCTTGCTAAGCATATAAAATATATAAGCATATAAATAATCTTAATAAAAACTAATTTTACCACATTATTTGATTAATATATTATTTTGAAAAATCTTTAAAAAGTTCAATATTCTGAATAACCATTAATAAATATATTGTCTGACTGTTTGCATATAATAAAATTTATTTTCACAGCAAAAAATTGTATTTATTTAAAAAAATAAATAGCATTCTGATAATAATTGTTACATTTTGGAACTGCTAGATATTAGTATTATAAGCATTACCTCAAAACTGCCAGTTTTTGATTTGTAACACTTTGAAACTGAGGTGCAACAAGGTTATGTTAGGGATGTTAAAAAATTATGTTTTTAATAATTAAGATATCGCCCAATTGATGGTAAACTTTGGTTTCTACGATGTAAAATTAACAAAAGAATTAGTAACTGAATCATTTTAAGCTAGATATAATTCAGTTGCATCGCAAATCCAGGCTTAGGCATAAATACAGGGATTTCCCGTTATGCGATCAAATACAATGGCGACTCCGATTCAGCGAAATTCGATACATTAATGGTTCTCTATACTCTGTATAATATAAGCAACTATAAAACTGATTCCCCATATTGGCAAATATATATTTAATATAGTAGTTTCAATAAATTTGAATATTGAATTGAATTTAAATATTAAAATTCCATCAAGCACCCTCAGTCGATGTCTTAAATTATAATATAGTAGTATTTTTTATCCGAACTTATTCATCAGTTGTATTGGTTCGTTATAAAAAATATAATTCGGCATACTATAATTCATAACACAAAACTATCGAAAAAAAACGCAACCCATGGGTAGACAATGAAGATTGATTATATTGATTGTGGTATTGTATTTTATTATATTAATATGTATTTTTTTAACAATTTGTATTTATTATAACAGCGATAGACTGCGTTAAAATTTAGAATTTGGTGGTGGTGATTTTGGTGTAAGCTTATATTGAAGTTAGATGCTGAAAATTTAAAATGTCACATATATAATACAATATTATGGTCCACCAATTAATAATAATGACAAACGTTGAATGTTGAATGAATGCCACAGTTGGCGTAGAAATGGCAGTAAGAATAGCATGTGCAAATTGTATGTCGCTACTGTAAACCACTTGCGTTGAGTTATTGTGACAGACAGACAGATTTATACATTTATTTTTTACGATATTGTAGAAATACATGATAATTTTTCCTCCAAAAAACATATCAACATATAAATAAGTTGTTTTTAATGTATTAATAAACAAAGTACCAATAAAACGTGATACTCTAAAAAAAATAAACGTGTTAATCAATAATTAAAGCTTATTTCATTCAAAATAAACAAGAGTTTACTGTAGATGATATAAATAAAAATAAATGTTAGATCTTGCACGTGAATAAAACGAAAAAAAATGCATAGCCATAGACTAAAAATTATTACATTATTATATTGCATACAAATTTTCTGATGATAAAAAAATCAACTTGAAATATGTGTATGTTTAATCTTGTTACAAAATCTATTTGATTTAAAATTATTTGTGTACCATTATTTTAATTCAGAATTAATAGAAACTAAACGGTTGTAACGTAGGCTTCATCATGACTTACGTCCGCTTGTAATGTCTGAAATAAAAAATATCTAAAACTTTCTTTCATTACTAAAAAATATTTTATTGACTCACATTTTTAACACTAACGCCATTGAATTTTATTATATTTAACGGCATCCATTTAATTCTGAACTCTCAGCAACGTGCCACATGTTAACCAATAAACCAAGCAAGCTCCGAGCTTTTATTCACTATTCGGTAAAATGTAACTTTTCTCACTTTTAAGCCTTTTATAAAGAGCCTGCATGGCAGAGGGGCATAGCATAAACCCAGCATATGGCTCCATGATGTGCATAGGTCATCAATCTATGCCAAAGCCTTAGATCTTTATAACAGCCGAGTCTCCGGGTCGTATCTTAATGCACGATCTATCAAAAAGCTATTAGATAAAGTTCAGTGTGACTTGATCTTATGGTGATGTAGGAATCTAGCTAACAATAATGGTTTTCCTTAGGGATTTCGTGCTTTATGTCTCGGACGTGGGTAATATAATTTTACAATGAAACTGTTAAATCTACTGGCATACTGTGATTCACCTTCAACTTAACGTCTTCGTTTCAAGTTATAATACTGCATGCAGGCGGTTATTTAAAATTTATACTGCAGACTTTTACAATACAAATTATGTTTTTTAAAGTCTTTAAATAGTAAACATCTGATCCCGAAGGCGATTGGTCAATGCTTTTTTGCGATCGTTTTAATCAGCGAGCTCGCGGGTTCAAGTCCCTGAAGGAACACTTAAACATTTTTAGGGTGTTAATTTTTTTTGGAAAGACATTATATTTTAAAGGTGAAACACCATTTTTTTCGTACTGCTTCCAGATTTTTATTTAAATTAACATATTTTGACACAATACATAGATGAACACATTCTCAATTGAACTAAAAATGCTGAGACGCTGAACAGTGTTTTAATTTATATCTTTTTAAGTTTTTCTGTAAGTTTTGCCATACTAGGCTCATAAATTATTTTTAAGATGTCAAATATCAATTTTTACATAGAAAATTATTACAAAACGAATTGTGTTATATGTTATAAATATTTTTCGATATATTCTTATCCAATCGTACTTATAATCTTTATCTTATCTGTATTTTCATCTCTCATCGTCCATTATTAAAAATGTAATCCATTAAGACTGATAATTAATAAATTAGCGTTATTTATTATTATTCTTTGCTAACCTAATCCTTCTTCCCTTGACACATTTTGAGTGACTAATTTATAACCAGTTGACGTCAAAGAATTTCTGATAAAATGCTTCGTTACATGTGATTTATATTGGAAGTGGAGATAGTTTTATAAAATACCAGTATTTTATACTTAGCTTCGCCAGGGGAGAGCGCTAGACTTTATCGGTACTATTGCGTTATTTTGGTGTCAGCTAATGTTGAAAGTTGAAAATATCACTGTGAACTTTCTTCATGTATCACCCACAAAATATAGTCTATCAATTGAAAATAATTTCAAATGTTGAAAGAAGTACAACTGACATAGAAATGACAGCCAGAACAATATGCGCAAAATTTCACGTCGTTATTGTACTACGTTTGGAAGGAATTCTTGTGACAAACAGGCATACAGCAAGATTTATAAATGATTTTTTGTTACCGTAGTAGAAATAAATGGATGTTTTAGTTTTAATTATTATATTTAATGTAGATATTTATTGGATTCCAAGTTGTAATTGAATCTAGCTGGGAATAGAACGTGAAATTTTCAAAGTTTTTACCACTGCGCCAGAGAATTCGACAATAATGAATGCTATTCATAACAAAAGCTTATATTTCAATGTTACTGAACCCAAAAATTATTAAAATTAACGTAATAAGTATAGGAAAAACCGCATTCGCTGAGGAAAAGTCGGTCAGGCGGCAGCAAAACAAAGCTGCCGTCGTGAATAACTCTCCCAAATTTGTGTAAATTACACACTCGCTTTCCTGTAAATGAAAACGTTTGTATGAAAAAACGCAAACGCCGACAAATCGGGGCCCATTGCCGAATAGATCAAATCGTGTAACGACCTACAATTATTTTTTCTTGCAGTTGTTAGAAAAGCTATTCTTCTGTTCGACACTGGAATGAAATAGACGGCCCGTGGTCAACTCTCAATTTATATTAAAGGTACTATTATATTTTAATCACTTGTTTAACAATGTTCCAACATTTTTAAATCTTAGTTATGTGAAGTGAAATTCAATGTACCCTATCTATTGTAGTACCAAGGCTAGAATTGAAAAATAAAAGCGTGGTTTGTTAATAAAATAAAAGAATAAAACAAGTTCCAATAATCCGTTTATTTCAAAACAAACGGTGACATGTATCTGTTGATTTAATTTGTCATTGTATAAACTATGTCTCCTCACAACGTGGAGAACATCTCAATTTTTACTATGATAACTGCTTGTTATTCAGTTCAAGAGGTCAAAAATAGAAAGATAGGGCTATGGAAGGACTAATGGTTGGCTAATCGCTACGGCTATACCTCGCTATTAAGATTGAATGGATAGGTGGGAGCTTTGAGACATCACAGACACCCATTTCTATGAGCACAAATCCATACATTGGTTGAAAAATTACTCTCCATACTAAGACTCGAGCCTGTGAGCACTGTAACCGAACTAAGTATGTTGACAAATTGGCTAAATAGATACTTAGTATAATTATGTTTTTAATTTTTTTAAAGTAAAGCACACTTTGTTCATCTAATTTCAAAATATTTTTTAATAGCATGATAAAACGTAGTTTCGCCAAAAATTAAATCAATTATTCAACTTTTTACTCTCTTTTTTTAATTTATTTCGTTTAAAAAATAAAGGGCAGCAAGTTGATAAAATTAATTCATTATAAACATATGTGTAAGAAAAATATGATTAAATCTTACAATTTCCAATTACTTTGTTGGGTTTTTCTTCATCAACGAAAAAACAATGGATTTTGTAAATAATAAAACATGACTACAATGTTTGCTAGTAACAAAACGGTATCCGTGAATTTTAAATAACAGTACAACGAAACATCCACGAAATAACGCCATTTTTTTCAATTCCATTACAAATTAACACCCATATAAATATCCAATGTTCTTTAAGAGATTGCGAGACAATTCTTACCCCTGTTTTAGCTAGTACCCATGGGGGTGAAATCCGTTTTAACACCCAAACTCATGCTCGGGAGCAATAAATAACCCCATGAAATTAAAAAGTCTCCCCGTACAGAGAGGCCGGCCCAACTGCTGCAAGTCATGCGAACCTCCCCCGATTCTTAAACCCCTGACTTCACGAGTCGGCGGCTAATTTTTAAGCAAACTTTTACTTTAAAAAGTACCCAGCGTATCATTGTACGGGCGCTTTTTAACCGGGCTTATTTTTTTTATTTTACTTCAGTACGAAAACCTTTTCGTATAGCCCGTAACTTCTGGTTTATGAAGATTACGACGCGGAAAAGGAATGTTGACTTTTCGTTTATGGTCATTATCATTCGTTTTCCTATTTGTTTTTCTTATCGAACTATGCAGCTTATGTATTTTTTCTATTGAAGCAATAATTAAATAAGCCTTACAAAAGCATTTTTTACTTTCTACTTCTAATAGTTTTAAGTACTCGCTGAACGTTATTTAGATGAAGGAACAAATTTAATCAATTCCTAAACAAAGACCAGTATTGTTTACTACTATTTGAATATAATAAAATAAAAATAAATAACGAGTGTGGTGTCGACGCAGACGAAAGACTCCGACTGAATCACAATAGAAGATAATAAAAACATACCCCCAAAAGATGGTTACCATATGATATATTCTTATTATTGTTTTACTTTAAATATCAGTCAGAAAAAGTGGTAGAAAAAACGTTTTAGTATAAAGTTTTAGTAAATTAATTAACACTTTAACAGTTATCGATTATTAGTAAATAACATATTATATAAGACAGATGGATTACCACTGCTAAGCTTATTTCCCTTGCGATTTTCCCTAGCAAACACTAGTAGTTGGTTGTGTTATGACAATTAGTACTATTATATTTTGTTTATTAGCCCCTCTCCAATTCCAGTAGAAGGAAATAGTCCCACCCCACCCTTCATTTTTAAGTTAAGGAATTTAATAATTGTTTACTCTTGATTTCAATTTCTTATTACATAAAATTGTATTTTTAATCTGATCAAGTGTAAAAAACTTTTAGAACAATGAACTGTTCGTTCAATTTCAATGATTAAACGTAAAATTAGTTATTTTACATTATGTAAATCCAATGAATTTCAAATTGCATTTCACAGCCATAAATCTTACAATAAAAGAGTTCGTCGTTCGAAAGTGAATTCTTCATTATTAGAATAAATCTGTATCGGAAACAATTCAATCAAAATCTAATCCACAAAACTGTGTTCCAATCACATAAATCACTCGCTGTTGAAAGAAACTTCCACACCCACGACAACTTTGAAATGCATCTCAGTCAACTTCCCCTAGCACTTTTCTAAGTACCCTCATGCAGTGCCTAACACACGTTTCCATGGCATATTTTTGCTTCCAAATCTATATGCCTTGTCAGCTGACATTTAAAATATATTCGAGTTCATTCCAATGCATTTTACTGTCAACCTTTGGTGAAAAGGTCAAATACTATTTATATAACAAATAATACATATTATCTAATTACCGTACCTTTCATATGTGACTGTATTGAAATTGAAATACTGAATGTCTAAAGTAGCTAGTAAGTCGGAACTGCGTATCCATTGCATACAATTTAATTTTGTATACACCGCGCATGCTTATGACATGAGACAATTTCATACCTACATATGATATGTGATAATAATAAAACGTCTACAGAGCGGTCTGGGCTTTTATATATAAGATAACAAAATACTTTTTTAGACTAATCAGTACATATTAACCAACTAAATTAATAAAAAAAAAAATATGTCAATAGAGAAAAGAGTAATATAAATGTTAAGGTCGTTTTACTTATATATTTATTTATTGTAAATTTAAAAAATTGAAAACGCATTGAATTACAGCGCTGACGCCAATGCGCCAAGCATTTCACAAACATAATAATACTAATAACAGTAATAATAATTATTGAAAACAGTACTACTAATAAAAACAATAATGAAAATAATAACATTTTTTTTAAATTATTAAATACAAAAAAAAAACAAGTTTAATGCTGAAAATATCCAGCTCTCTAGGCAGTGCATTAATCATCCGAACGGATCTTGCAACTGGTTACTCGAATGACCGACGCGAAGAACAAGTTTTAAGAATAAAAATTGTCTGGATATGGTTTCGGCCACGTAGATAACAATTGGGAGCATGTAAATTATTAGTCATGAGAATTTCAGGATTACAAACGCGTCCCTGAAGAAGAAGAGAGAAATGCTTTAGAATCTAAAACGATCTTCGTGCTTCAAGAGAGTCAAAAGATAGCATTCCTAAAAGAATTTTGGTTGGGCAGTACCGTTTTAGGGAACTATTAGAAGGAAAATATTTAAATTTTTTGAAATAGAAATATCGTAGAAATTTCTTATGAACTCACTCCAATTTCAACTTGTAGGAATTTTCATATGGACTCCAGATAATAGATCCATATTCAAGCGTACTGAGAACCAAGGAAATGTATAGAGTTTTATGACAATATTGAATAGAAAATTTGAAAGAGTGGGAAAAAATGTTTTTTATTGTTTTCAATTAATGACTAATTTTTTTTTAACTATTTCCACTCCCAATGTGGGGCATATGGCTTCCTAATGAAGCTATTTCTACGAGAAACGGTTGTTGCTCAACGTCTAGTTGGACTTGGCTAATTACAGAATTAGTGGTCAGCTAATCACCTTCGTTACGCCCGTTTTAAGTCTCGCAAAGTTGGGAGAGAATTGTATACATCACAAACATCTATGACTTCGAACAAAAATGCATAAATCGATTGAAAAAACTATTTATGAAACTGTTCTTCCTGGGCCTCAGGCCCGGGAATACCGTAACCGAAACCAACGACGTTAAAAACTCGACCTGACAATGGTTAAATCAATCAATAAAATATTGTTTGAATATAAAACATACTTCTCTGCGTAAAACACGATTAAAATATATTTCATTTTGTTCATTGTATAATTTACCGAAGTTACCTGCTTCATGAGAGCGTGTCGTCATAAGTAATGGTTTTTGACAGCGGGGGTAAAATAAGTAATAACGTTTGATTGCCACACTAATATGTGGCCATAACTTTGTCTTTATGGGCACTTTCTATTATGAAGCAGCTATTTGATTAGGGATACTTAATGAAAACAGTTTCGATAACAATAATATTTGTTTTACTTGTGAATTCAACCGCAATGATAATGTGCGTTGTAATATCAGTCATGTGGTTTTTTTATTACCCATCATTATCAGGAAAGCATTATTTATATAAGCATCAATTAAGCGATATTCACGGTAACTGTATTTGATTAAAACAACTTTCTTCACCTTTCTACTATTATAATAAAAGAAATGACCATTGCAGAAAAAATCTATACTATATAAAAAAATTTATGCACGATGCATGTGACGTAGTAAAACCATATGACCAACCATTCCACTTCAAGTTTACGCCAACATTACGAGCAATTTTTGGCTTTTAAATTAAATCAAACTTTTTTGTTAATGATTAAAAGACAATCATTCAGTGTTATCTCCTCACAAAGCTTTTAGCTGACATCTTTCTGAAATCTTTTAGCTAGTCATTACTTTACTTGCTTATATGCGGAAAAGGTAAATTAAAACTTAGTCTTTACTCACTTTATCAATAACTTTATCCAGTAAATTAAGAGACCGCTTCATGGACTACACATCTAGTTTCAATAGGAAAATAAAACACATCAAATTTTATTTTATTTTATATTCATGAAAAACTCTGTGATGTTCTTATTTGTGCAAATGGTAGGAAGATGCTTACATTGGCAATATTCATTCAACAATTGGTGTAGAACATTTTTTTGTTTAAAATAAATAACGACTTTTATAAACTAATATGGAATGCTCCGTTCAATTTATTAAAAAAAAAATTAAATAATAGTCAGTATTATCATATTGATACAGTAGAATTATATGTCATAGTACTATTTTTTCTTACCTGCAGCTGGTGATAACTTTGTGACAACTCCCCAACGCTGCTTCCACTGAAAAAAGAGAAATCGTTTCATTAAAAAACTTTTTTTTTAAATCTTTAAACTAAACATTAAAACATATATCACCGATACTTTGATTTGACAAATAAAAGCGTTGGATAAAAATCATGTTCTCATTTCAATTATAGCAATAATGTACGCAAATTGAATATAAAGTAACCATCCATATTTCAAACATGGATACCTACGTTATAATTTAATACTCGTTCTATCATGTTTGATAATATTGTTAATAGAGTAATCAAATGTGTATAAAACCGGTGCATACTCTAACTTTATTAACGACTGTAGTAAATAACGAATTCTGACACATGAAACAGATATGAATCAAATTGCTGTTTCCCATATCAGACAAGAATGACCGTATATTATATTCCAGCAGTTGCAGTACGTAGGAGTTTTTTTTTCTTTCGTTGGGATATTAAAAATCGCGAGTAAAACACAATTCATGTCCGTGATCCCACAAATCCTCATTTTCAGGAGATTTTTACTAAAAATGGTCTTACATCGAGCGTTTGAATCACGTGAATCGTTTTATTGCCCCGCAAAAGCAGTGGCCTCTTACGACCGTCGCTGTTCAACTAGACTCCTGCGTCGCTACCTAATATAGCTTTATTGTGGCCATCTGAATAAATATGCTTTTACGATCGCCATGCCATTATTCAAAGTTAACTGTGCTGAAAAATTCTATTTCGGATAAACACCATAAACCGAAGCGAAATTATTGCACTATAAAAAAAAATATTTTGACAGTTTAATGTCACAGAATTTATTTTTACATTACAATATTTCAGTCAATTAACTTTCAATTACTGTAAAAGTATTTAAATTCTACCAGCTTTTGAGATATTAAAACCATTTTTGATAATCATTTTCAGGTAAAGTATTAAGTTCCATAAATAATATCTTTTAAATTGACTATTTTTCCTGTCAACATCATCAGAATAGTCAAACGATTGCGTGATGTCAGAATAGCTGTGAACAAGTTAATGTTAGTTCAATAAATATATTTTTGATATAATCGGCAATTACTTATTAATTGCACGGTTGAGCTTTTGTAACAAGTATACTCAAACTAACTTTACCGATAAGACAATATGTTTCTTAGGTGTTCAATAAAATATCTTAATTATTAAACGCACTATCGCTCCAATTCCGGTATGGTCAGTTTCGTAAATTGATTTTTCAATTAATTTATGTATTTCTATTCAGAGGTAGGAATGTCTGTGATGTTTAAAAGTCCGTCCCACCAATTCGATTTTAAAAATTGCGTGTAACGACAGCGATTAGCTAATCACTAGTCACTTTTTAGGTGTCAACTGTCAATTCTTGTTGGAAAGGCATTTCGGAGACACATTTTGTTTTTTACTACTTTCACATTTTTTTTATAATCATGACCGGTTTCACTCAAAATCAAAAGGATTATCAACAAATCATGTTTTTTTAAAGAAAATAAAACCACTAGGCTTTTCCTAGCTACATAATATTATCCATACTCTCTTCGAAAAAGAGAGGTTGAATAACTGTGTAACAAGATGTTATCGTAGAAAAACTTTATTATTGTTGGGACAAATTTCATTAGGAATATGGTATAAAAATAACTAGTTTTTTTATTTTTCCAGAGAAGTCAAAGTTAAATAAATATTTATTGTTGGAAATTCTGCAGTCAACACAATTTTCTTGTAGAGGTTTTCTTTCGCCGTAATTATTAAAATAATCTCCCAAATATTTATCAATTCTTTACATCGCTTAGTTTATTAATAACGAATGAAATTTATTATGCTTGTCCTGATAAATATAAGCGCATAAATTACAACATCAAGTTTAGATATAGCCGGCATTAAAGCGATATCAAAATGCGAGCATTTCCAAAAATTTTATCATTATTTTAAAATGTTATCAGATGAAAGGATTGAATTCAGGAAAAGGATATAGCAGCCGCAGAGTAAAGATGGTAAAGCAGCTCGTTAGGTAAGAAGCTCTTATAAAAATGAATGAAAAACCTAAGCCAGGTAAAAAGCTCTCTTCATCAATTCGCAAAAAGAGTAAGTAAAATTCAAGTATAAACTCTACATAAATATTTTAATACTCATTCATATTTCAGATGTACATTTTGTATACTACTAGAATTATTTAGATTGGGAATATATTTTTAGCTTAGATTAACATAGATTGGGCTTAGCTTTTTACTACTTTAAAGCACCGATAATGCTATCATACTAATAATTGATATACATATATATATTGTAAATAAATGTTACAATTTAGTCAATTTATTAATTTGTATAAACACAATTTATTACAGCCTTAAAATTTTAAACTTTCAATTTACTTGAAATAAACAAATGTGCAATTTTTGTCAATGTAGGTCAGCTCGGAGATAAAGCCGATTATTAGCACCAATATCTCAAACGTTTAGTTGAAAAAATCAACATTACCTTACCATGAATTAAACCAACAATATTCTGATCATCAGGCGGAGATCTTATCTGACCATAGTGTATAAATATTATTATTTTGAATGTAAAGGCCGATGACCTAAATAGAAACAGAGACAACTACCTCTACCTCTGTACCTCTAAAGAGGCTTTCCAAGGACAAACTGTCAGTTTTTCAGCAAAATTTAAACTCGTGATTATCTGCTCCAAAGACACTCTTGGGAATCATTTGATTCTCTTAACGCTTCTCTGCTTCAGGAAACTCTAAGTATGCCTAAATCCGTGATGGCTGGTGGCGAATACAACGTTGAGAAACGCCACCTTGTGGGTGTTTTAAAAATTTGAGGGGCGTCTTCATATGTTAAGCACTTGATATCCGATTAGACAATTGCATATTGCTATGATACAATCAGCCATTTCTGTAAATCTTTGTGAAATGGGCTCATTTGTTTGTATCGCGTCAGTGTATCCGAGATTTTCTGCATTCAAATTATCTGAATAACAATAAATAATTCAAATCCATTGAAATAAAATACATGTAAACCGAAGTATACGTTTGAAGAGGACGCTAAACATTTTTAGTGTAGTAAAGATGAAATTAAGAAACACTGGTTTATTGAAAACAAAAAATACAACATTTTCGTCTTTATAGTGAGTGGATAATATTCGATTAACAGTTTATTATTTCCGATATAAATAAACACCCTACTGCATAAAAGTGTTTAAATATTCCATTAAACGAGCTTTATTTAGAGCGTAGATTGAGCCTCTGGTCCGCGAATTCATTTGTAAGCAAAACCAAGTGATTTGTTTTCGAACAAACAAAATTCTCAGAATCATTTATCTTTCAACCTTTGCTTCCGACTTCAACGTTAATTAACGTGCTCACTTATTAACCGTTATTGTTCCGTTAAGTATGAATTAATTTAAAACAAAATGAGTTAATTTCGGTTCTTGAGGGCTTCGGTCTCATTAATTCAAACAAAAGTCTTTCTTGTTCGCAGACCAAATCTAAGTGGCTACCAATTGGGAACGATATAATAACAATCAATTAAAAACTTTCCTTGTTCATTCAAATTCATTTATACTATATATATCATCAGACTCTAAATAAAAATTCCTCAGTGACTGAATAACACAAACAAATAATTAATTATAAATGTGAAACATTGTGTATAACTTTGTTGACATTTGATTAAATGAGATACAATAAATATACCGTTTATTATATTTGAATACACCATGCGACAATTTAAAATTTATTTGCTTTTCCAAAAACTAAATAAACGAACGGGTTGCGAGTAAGTTCCGAAAATATCTACGTTTAAGACATAAGAAATAATGTTGGTCTGAACTCACTCAAGTGGCGGAATATTTCAATTTTCGAAGCAATAATCTTGGACATTGTCAAAGCTCTGCCCAGTGCCATCATTGATAGGCTGGTTACACACTTTGTAAGAACAAGAAATTCATTTGCATGATTTCTCAAAAAATGATCCCGAAAGTAAAGTTTGACATTCTCAAGAATGGCAGAGTTTTAATGTGGCCAGGTACATTTCTCTTCTTGCTCTCAAACTATTAAGTGTGAGTATGCCTAAAAGAAAATCAGTTGGATTAAGTCATATTCATACGCTTTCAAATAGAGAAGTTTACGTACGGCTATTTGTTTTATACAGAAAACAAAACAGGAATTTTACAATTATCTTTATTTTTCTTTTGAATTGTTTTTTCGTCCCAAATGTTATTTTTTAAGACCATTTTTATCTGACGCTGTAAGTATTGCATAAATTGATAAACGTAGATTTTAGGTAGATTCCTAAATTAAACATTTTCTTAAAGACACAGAGAAAGGAAGATAAAACTTATTATATATTATGCATCTCATTTAATAATCTAAAATAATACACTAAATACGTACAGAAGAACTTGTTCCACTAAATAATAAAACAAGCGTATAGTTATAAGCATCATCTAAACTAGACTATGCTGAGATAATTCGTTTATGTTATGGTAGAGAATGTCACTTAAAATAATAACACTTTCGCATCATACTTAAACAATTATTCTAGAGGTAGTTTCAACAAACATAGAAGCAGAGTACACTTACAACTCGCTTGTTTATTGTGTCATACAAGCCGAGTATAACAAGCGTTATATTTGAAGCAAGCATCAGATAACAGAGGAAGCTGCTTTCAGCGAGAGGGAAGAGTAACTGCAGTATCCCGTCAGAGTGATAAGTGTTTAACCTCACAAACCTATAGACGGGAGTGGTTAAAGCTGGCGGCATCTCGCTAAGAATTACCCCGCGCTGAACAAACTCAGATACGTTTGAGAAGACGGCTGAGGACGCCTTTTGGAGACGCTTAGGGTAGCTTTTAGTTTGGCGTCGCGACGTCGCATTGCTTCGATAAATACTGTGAACTGTTTGTGTACCCAATTGATTTAGTGAGAATAAACAAATCAAAAAGTATCGAGTCTTTGGACTTGCGGGTTTGTCATGGTTTAAGTTACACAGTTGTTTTCCAGACGATTCCGTTTTACTATTATTATTATACTAAGATAAGCTATTTTAGTAAAAAATTACAAATAAAAATTAGACCATTAACAAACGCCTGGCTTAATAGTTTTAAAAATTCAACAAATAAGCCGAGTAAGATCGAATAGTAGACTTGCATTTTTCCTCTCATTAACTTCAAAGTCTACGAAAACTTGATTCATTGATTTGTTATCAGAATTGAGCACTCGTATTATTTTAGTAGGATTATTTTATTTCTTTTGTTAGCCGAGTATATTATAGACTCAAAGTTTACGGCAACCATTTTTTAATAAAACATATTTAAGAATTATTTTTCGCCAAAAATTCGTTAAGTCTCTATACAACATATTTTGACCTAATAGTGTCAAGTATTAATTTCCTTAAATGACTCGATGGTTATTCTTGGAACATTCTTTTATATGCTCTCCACAATTTTAATTTTCAATTATTATGATCGACATCAAAACCTAAAATACTTACATGCTGTAGCTTTAAGATTATTATTTGTAATATCAAGTCAAAAAAATTAAGACATTAGATTTAAAACACGTCCAAAACAATCAAATAAAATGTTTCTTATTGTTATACAAGAAAACAGAAAACCGTAATCACGTCATAATCATAAAAACATCGTAATTAAAAGCTCAAGGCGTATAAACGTAAGTATTTAATAATATTCGATAAGAAGGCTACGTGTTAATGCCAGAGCCAATCTTATTACGATCATTCGGCGGTTAAGCCCGGCAATTAATCTAGCGCGTAA
This sequence comes from Himalopsyche phryganea, assembly GCA_022494535.1. Lineage (NCBI taxonomy): Eukaryota > Metazoa > Arthropoda > Insecta > Trichoptera > Rhyacophilidae > Himalopsyche > Himalopsyche phryganea. The sequence goes on along the minus strand of JAGVSL010000043.1, from coordinate 1,300,371 downwards.
TTTCGTGGTATCGTAGATCTTTCCTCGTTTGTTGGTCTGGCCGCTTAAACTTAACAAGCAAATGTTAGCGATGCCATATACTACTCGGCTTGGGGCAAATACCAACACCATTATGTGTAATAATGATGAAACAAGATATCGTAAATAGTTGACTTCATTTAAATGAAGTGCTGTCGTTGATGAAGTAATATCAAATTGATTTTATTGATGTTTACGGATCTTTGGTGGAAATACGGTGTAAGGAATATTATCGTTTATCGTAGATATTCTACAGATTTGGATTATTGAAATTTTATACACTTCCATGTATTTTAAAAATCTCAATAATCCAAATTTGATATTGAAATTCCATCAAGCAACCTCAGTCGATTTCTTTAATTATATCAATATTCTACAGAGTTTAATTATAAACAGTACAGTTTTCATTGATTTAAGTAGAAACATCCATTTTTGTAAAATACTCACCATGTAATCATAGATTTGGTTAACTTTTTATAGTGTATATTCGCCGCTCGTTTACATTTAACTTTTATTTTTAAAAAACAACTCGATGTTTGGTATTTATTATTAAAAATTGAGACTTCAATACTGAAGGGTTATCAAAAACGATGCGATAATGTTATAAGATTTCATAATTTTCTATCTAACATTTGTATCATATCGAAACATGGCGAAATCGATCTGGAGTCCAGGTGTGATGCAACTCTCTGGAACTGATACCAACTTCTATTCAGTCATTAGCAGAGCATCAACCCCACCGCTGATTAAAGATGCTGGTTATGCATTTACCCTATCATTTTTTTCGAAACCTTTTCAAGTTTACAGTTAATTATACTAAAGTAGAAATGCTCATTTTGACCGTATATGTTGCATGTCCAATGAGTTTTCATGTCTGACTGTTCACCATATTCGAAGCATTAACAATTCATTTCAAAGGCAACTCAAAATTTCAAATTATCTGAATAAGAAGTAAAACATGAAATAACAGCAATTCTCGATACAGAAAATATATTTAAAATCCACACAATGAGAAAATAAACACAACTAACTTAGATGCATTTTAAATTTAACCCACATTACATTTGAAACATCTGATTGCCTATTATATATACTATTAAAGAAATTACATGAACGTCGTGTTACATCATACTGACAATAATGCTAATTAGGTCACACTGTTACGATCGCTGATAGTAACATATCTACACCTTCAAAAATAGCAGATGGTAAACACGCATAACATATTCCACTATCATAAAAGAATCTACGCATTGCTTTTACCTTTTATAATTATTTAGGTGTGTTTCATAAATCATAAAGTATCTTCCAATATAACAGGTGTTTTTATACTGCACTAGTGAGTACCCGGCACGCATTGCAATGCCACTAAAAGAAAGAATGGGCTTTTGGATCAGATCAAATTTCATAAAATTACTCGGTCTCAGCCCTTCATCTTCATCTTCAGGCCCTGTCCCGCCCGAGCTGAGTCTCAATATCACACCCGACCCGAAGCCCAGATTTATTTTCCACAGCCCGAAAAACACCCTATTTTATTAAATTAATTATTCATTTACACTTTTCAAACAATATATGTTATTGTATCCATATTTCTGCTATGAATATGCACATGTGAAATAAATTATTTTAGTTATGAGTTAGGTTGACTCATGACCCGAACACATTACGAAATATTTTTCTTAACTTTGAATTCCTTACTCGATCCCGGCTCGAGCCCGATTCTGAATTATCTTTACCCGCCGGAGCCCGGGCACCTGTAGACCTCTATTTTGGATACACGATATTTTTTATTTTCCGTCTGGTGCGTACACGGATAAATCAAAAGGTTTTTCTGAGACGTACACTGTTTGTTTAATTTTTTTTTCAGAAATCTTCACGAGTGTGCACACAGTAACTCACCAAAGTTTTATTCAAATCGGATGAATGGTAAAGGAACGCATAGAGGACAAACAAACATTTATTTATATATAAATATAAATATATAGATGTAATAGACCGATGTTGACGAAGTTTTAGTTCAGTAGCGCACCTCTCACTACCAGATATGTCAACCCTTGCATCGAGTACTTACTCATTTACCGGTGATTTAAACTACACGCGCTTTACTGGTAAGTTACGGGCCAGATCTTAAATTTGTCAGTATTCCTAGGGAATGACTGAAGATGGACAGTAAACAGGAACCGAGGCACACTCACTTGATGGCAGCGATGGTAAATTATTGTATTCTATTTAACAAATTTCTGTTAGTGGAAATGTAGATAATTACATATTGAACCATACGAGATTTTCATTACATGCTGACTTTTTAAATAATACTGCACTGTGCATAGCGACTAAATAATGATTATTGTAGTTGAATTAATTGCTTCATATTATTTGTAATTATTAACACTCAATTTCATATCAATCGTCTTGTTTTGATTTATATTTTACCAGTTGATAATGCTCGTGATGAACGAAATCGTTCCTGATCATTATATAAATCTGGAAGTAGTACAAACACAAATTGTGTTTTATTTTAAAAACCTAATGCTTTTACACCAAGAATTGACAGTTAACTCACATTAAGGAAATAGTGATTATCTTCTCCTGAGACACTTAACATTTCTGTGGTACGAAATACTTATATAGTTTTTAGTTTACATTGCCAATAGTTAGATTTTTGTGGGAGATTCATTAAATAGTCATAAATAAATTACCAATGAAGCTTAGTAATATTAAAAACATATCGATACCTCAGTTCCATAGTGGAACAACACAAAAATCGTAGTTATGAGATAACAAAGAAACAAGATTTTGGGGAGGCTTAAGCTTCTACTGCACCATTAATTTGTGTAGGTTTTAACGATATTCTAGAATTATATAAAAAATTTATTTATAATATTGTAAACTTTTAATAATAGGTGTTTTCAGAGGATTTCACAGGATTTTCTTAGTTATTACAGTTTTGATCTGAAGTAATAATAATCACTCACATGCTAAATTTTGAAATTGGTAATCTCCTCTTACTTCTCAAAACTGATTTTTTTGACTTGTTACACTTTGGAACTAAGATATCGATATGATTTAAAATACTCGATTAATGGTTTATAGCAAATTTCACTATACTTGACGTTCCAAGTTTATTTATTGTGGGATTTTTGACATCCTTACTTAGTAGGTGCTCCGGAGCTTTCCTGATGCGAACAAAAGCTCAGCGAGACACGACCCGCACGTTTACCAACATCCCGTGACTCGTTTGAATACAGCCTCGATTTTCGCTTTGTGTTTCCTCGGGCGGAGACATCTGCCGGGTGAGCTCGCATCTGATAAAGGAAACGGGTAGACCCAGATCCGTCGTGAATCGTAGACTTTAATCCGTACACTTTGATTTATCAGCTGTTTACTAGATCATTTAACCATCACACCTATCGCTGACACTAGTTGCAAGTTCAGTGCACGATAAATGAAATAAATACATACATTTACGTTGAAGGTATACTGAAAAATGGCATTAAGTCATTAAAACAAGTTCTGAGATAATCGTATTTAAAGCATTACTATTTTCTTCTAAGTAGTCGCTCACCCAACTACAATATTTTGTCATCAAAAAAGATTTTTTGTAGAATATAAATAATAATTTTTTGCCATACAAATCATAAGATTTAACATCGATTAGTTGCAGTCATAACATCCTTTCTGCCATAATAATAAAATATCAATGTGACTTAATATTGGCCATTATAATTATCATATGCGTTCTACGTATATAAACTCAATATTATCAATTAAAAGCAATTGTATGGTATTTATTTTATGTAAATATTTTTTTTAGAAGGAATTGATCAATATACTTTCAAGGCTTAATAGGTTCATAGGCAATAATATTACCTAATGTTCTTAATTCTTTATTATATATATATATATTTGTTGAACCATGTCCAGCCCCCAATGTGGACCATATGACTCTTAATAGAGTTATCTCAACGGAAATTTTTCAACTAGAACTGCTCGTTACTTAGTTGCTCAACCACTATTTTTCGAGGTGAGTAGAGATAGAATGATAGGGCTAGGAAGGGATCGGTGATTACCTAATCGCTCTTGCTACGCCCCGTTTTTAGTATCAGATATGGGTGAGAAGGAATTTTAGACATCACAAACATCCACGAATACGGACAGAAATCCATAAATCGATTGAAAAATCAATTTATGAAACTGTCCTTACCGATATTTGAATCCGAGACATCCGTGACCGAAGCCAGCGACATTGACCACTGCACCGCGGAACCGAAATTATATATATATATATATACGAACTGTTAACTAACAGTAAATTAGAGTTCAACCGTGCACCTGAATGATTGAAGATGCCGAAAGAATTCTATTCAAATTTGAGAACAACCATTTTTTTGTATAGGTAATTTTGCTTCTTAGCCGTAAAATATATTTAAGTAAATAAGATACGAAATTGAATTCCACAAGAATTACTTTATTCATATCGATTTCATCATGATTATAGAAAGTCTGTTTGATACTCAGTTCTATAAATCCTAAACGTATTCTAGAAAATTGTCTTTTTCTAGTTATAGTAATTTTAAGCACTAAGATAAAATTCATTCCATCCTTTAAGCTTCGAGAAATCATGAAAGACATGTTTGATTTGTTGAATAGGAATAGAAACAAAAAATCGTTTTCCAGTTTAAGTTAAAACTGTTTAATTTAAGACATCGACTGAGGGTGGTTGATGGAATTTCAATATCAAATTTAAATTATTATTGAGATTTTGTACATTTCCATGTATTTTGTCACTGTATTCGAATGGGTGAAGATGCCGAAAGGCGAAACCCGATGTTACGATTTCGTCGCAACATGACAATCGTCACATATCGGCGACACGCACCTCGCTGCGACGTTGGTAGGAGACGAAGGGCAAGCCTCGTCAAGAACTGCGTTAAAACTTGATTACGCGCCAGGATGTGGAACGGGTAGGATGCGTCGGTAAAGCGCTAGGGATTGGCCTCGGACAGCCGAGTTCGCCGCCGAGATGGTTTATCATCCAAGGTCGTAGTTTTATTTTTATATATTATAATAGTTTTCCTGTTTTAGTGTAACCATCTGTTCATAAATATTGTTTTGTCGTATAATTTCTGTTTCATTTCTTCATAATGTAAATTCTGTGCATCTACGGTTTCCGCATCTCTATTAAATGTGTTTTTAACGGTAACCGTGTTTTAATTATTATAATCATCTTTCATTTGGCGTGTATCTTCACGCCTGGCGCCCAAAATTTAATTACCACATATATATATTTCTCCTTGCAGAACAAAGTAAAGTGTACCGAGATTGGCAAACCTTATCCACTTCCCTGTGATAACTTAATCCTAGTTCTCCGCTGAGCTCCCATTTTACATATTTTGTGATCCCTCTATCATATATTCTCCGTTTTTTACTTGCAATTGCTTTATATGAGAAATAAACATCTCTCTGTTTTTAATTCACAACACCGAGTCGTTAGTGGCAACATACATGAAAATGTACAAAATCTCAATAATTCAAATTTAAAACTGTTTACTTTTAGTTTAAATTTATTCATTTTTTCAACGCAACAAAGGAAAATAATCTTTATATAATAATATGGCTATATAACCAAAATAGACTTCTTTCTTCTGACACAAATATACTTCAAAACCCAACAGTCATCTTCTATTAAAAACAATAAGTTACTTTCAAAACTTTTTGAGCTTTTGATAGTGTATACGTCAGTTTATTAATCCCATTTAGGCTTCCAAACTTAATAGAAATATACCCCAAGTGTCTGACTTAATGCAACTATGTCGCGCATCGTAGGCATGTCATTCCACCACGCCACGCTACGCCACTAGACCGCCACGCAACGTCATGTCATGCCACGTCATCCCCAGGGTACAACAATCGAAAGTGACAATCCTATATGTAAGACAAAATGTCTTGAAATCCAGACACGTATTAGGAATTTTTTTTATTTAATTGCTGTAGTTATATTATATCACAATTAGATTTTACGATTCGATTATTCTAATATAATGTTATTATAATATGGCAAAAAAACAACTGAAAGTTATATTGCGAAATGAAAAATAAGCCGAATACTCTGAAGTAAGTAATTTCGAAATTTAATTTAAAACCTATAAAATAAAATTATTATCTCAAAAAAGCTTGAAATGATTGAAACTATGGTTTCATACTTATAATACTTAGTATGTTTTGTTTTGTCGCGGATATATAAATAAACACTTAAATTGCTCTATTTTAAATAAAACTCATACAAAGAATTTTTACCATGTCCGCTCCTAACGTGGATCATATGGCCTCCTAATGGAGGTATCTCAATAAATTTTTTCTACGAGAACTGCTTGTTACTCAGTTCCTCAATCTTTATGTTTTCTAAGATAGTAGGGATAAAAGGATAGGGCTAGAAGAGGACTAGTGGTTTGCTGATCGCTCTCGCTACTCCCCGTTTTTGAGTATCGGGAGGGAATTTTAGACATTACAAACACTCAGGCTACGAGCAGAAATCCATAAAGCGATTGAAAGATCAATTTATGAAAACCGTCTGCACCGAGAATCGAACCCGAAACATCCGTAACCGTAGCCCACGACGCTACCAACTGCGGCACCAAATTAAAAATGCTTGACTTGCAGAGCAAAAACGGTCTTGAACATAATATAAAGTTAGTACTTTTCATTGAATTTTAATCATATAAAAACACTACAAACTATTTGCTGGATTATCTAGATATATGTTTTTATACCTATTATCTGATACATCTCTGCATATCTATAGCATTTTGATTTGCAAATAGTGCCATTGCCAGATCCCTTTTAACCAATATTTACACTGTCAAAACTTCAAATTACTGGGGAAGTGAATGCCATGTATAAACAAACATTCAATTCGCGGCTATTATCGTGTTTCTAATGAAGAAGACACTGCAGCAGCATATGACTCCGCTTTGTCCCCGTATTATTCTTGCGGAAAGTCAACAATCTTGACTACGCGTTATAATTGAAATATTATTCAAATGCAGTAATATCGAGAGGGAACCAAATTAATCATGTATCAGTCAGCCATGAGGATTCCCATACCATATGTTTTGGTGTTAAATGTATTATTGCAATGTACTATTTCACACGTATATGAGTATTACATTGTCATATTATGTGTATGAAATTATTCATATCTTTAGTAAAACATATATAAGATTGTATAACAGTTTATCTAATTTAAGAATTCTGTATCAAAAAATATACGATGGTTTTCAACAAATTGTTTTATATATTATCAAAAGTTTTGACAGTTCATTCAAAATTGTAAAACAAAGTTTCCTTCTCATTATCTTTCTTTATAAAAATGCTAATATCTAAGAGTTTAGTAAACAAAACAATGTTGGGGTTTTAAACAAATCATTGCTCATCCTTTGTTTCATAAAACTATGTAACTGTAATATTGCTCGCTGTAAAATGTGATATTTTTATAATTACACCGTTGATTTCAAAAACTAAACTTTTATATGTCAATTTTTCCTTGAATAATTTGAAAAAAATATTGTATACCCTCAACTCTATTTTTACACGGTTTTGCAATAGGATGATACCAAAACAAAACGAATACATATTTTTAGTATACTTTTACACAAATTGTTAGTTCTAAAACGATAGACAAAAACATTTTTATTACAGATTTTCAATTTCACGAGTTATTGAGTCCTGGTTTTCAATAAACGGCATTGAATTGCAAATAGTTAGGGTGTAGAGACTTAACAATTTTACCTTTCGTTTAAATTACCTTTTATTTTTTTAATAGGTATAATGATATAGACACGTTTTAAATAATAAAAACTTTAGACGAATTAGCCGTTTTTAATTTTTTCGGCTTCAGATATTTTTTAAATAGATATTAAATATATCAACAAAAATGTAAAAAAAATAAAAATAAACATCCATTCGCTGAATTTTTATTATTACGTTACGATATGTAGTATTACGATTTGTAGATATTATGGTATGAAAATTATATTTTAATTACAAATGTTTGGCGCCTCCCCGGTCGAAAACCACTGGTTTAAATGAAAATTCCTCAAAACTAGTTATTTTTCAGTCTGTGTCTTCTTTCAGAACAACGGTATATTTTATTATTTTTTCCTAAAATAAATACATGTGTATAATATTTTTAGAATTTATCAATTGGGTTTTTATTGCTACCATTTTTTGTACGATTTTCTACACACAATGCTGTTATTTTTGCAAATAACAATGTTTTTAAATTAACGGCACCAATCTTTGATTTTATTATTTACATATGCTCACTTTTTATTCAGTTTTTTTTGGATACGTTCACCATGTTTAATATATAAAGAGATCTATAGTACTTATTATTCAGAGTAAACTATTAGAAAGCTCTCAGCAATTACAAGTATTTTTGGTTTTATCAATTATGACTTTCACAATGAATAATAAATTTTATCTTGTTTTCCGAAAAAAACCAAAAGTTTATGCAAATTATCACAATTGTTTATATAGATTTTTTCTAGCTATCTGAATCATAAAAAGAAGCGTATATTTTTTATCGTAAGTCGTTTATACTATTTATCATTAAGTTGTAAATAATAGTTATTTTTTAATCGCCGTTCATCGCCAACAACATAAAATATAGCCATTCTTGCTGTAATGCTTTTTTCCATAAATCTGCGTTATAAACCAAAATTTATAACTTTTGACTTCCGGGAAATACTGTTATTCAAATTTCGTTAAATTCGTTTTGTATCCAACTGTCCATTAATGACACTCTCCTGTACCATAAATTAAGTTATTTTAAAACGATAAATTTTTGTTTTGTTTTCGGCATTTCGAAAATGTTGCGAATTATTTTTGTGTTACAAGAGGAAAAAAATAAATTAAATATAGGTTGATGAAAAAGCTGGTCGCAAGTTTACCACAAGGCTGTATTAAAATTTAGGCAGGTTATTTTTGTTTAATATTTTATACACTCAATGCAAATGTCAAGGTATTATTTATTTTAGACAAATCATATCACTTTTCCAATAAAATTGTACATGTTTTGTTATGTGTAAAATTAATATTTGATCATCATCATTTTTTTATGTCTGATCGATGAGATGTATTTTTCAATTGAGTTGACATAGTTTATTGTTCCTTAATGTACAACTACAATGAAATTAAAAAGATCTAAATTATTTTTTATAACAATTAAACGCAATTTGTGTGTATGTTCTTATGTATGCGGTAACTGATAAGTATCTGAAAGGCTCTTGACCAATGTTCGGTGCATCTAAAATGTTTTATACATTATTTTTTTTAAGAAATGTGATTTAAAACTTCTTAAAAATCTAAGAGTTTAAAACTCATAAAAGCATGTATTTCAATTATTGAGTAAAAAGTCACCTGTGATCCAATTTTGATCAAATTACCAAGAAATTACCTCAACAAAATTTTTTTTTTCACTTAAAAAATACTTAAAAAGCGTTATTCTCAAAATTCAATTTTTGTATGCTCTTTTACTAAGATCGTGAGATCTTGAAATGTATTCTCCGTCGTAAGATCATTTCATGATATAAAGTGTACAATTTAAAACCGACAAGGATTTAAATTAATTTTTATCTAGAGTTATACCTTTCTGGAATATAAAATACTTGTATCTTAATAGAGGTGGAGTTAGGTATGTGGCTCACGACGAGTATGGTAATGTTGCTATCCGTCACATTGTGAGTGTTCAAGAGAACGTGACAATAATAATTTTCCTCTCTGAATAGCCAAAACATTTTCAGTAGTGGCGCAAAAAACATTGTCTCATGTTTCGCTATTTTCCCGTCGGCTGCTCACGAATCTTCCCAATGGGGTAAACAGGGCCGGGGAACGTCCTCCTTGCTAGCCCGTTTACTTCTCGCAGTTTTATTCAGGCTTTGAGAAAAGATTTAAAACATAAACTATAATTGGTCAAACTCAAGCAAACTTAACGTAATTCTTCAGGATGTTGATATTTATACATAAGCAAACCTTCTTTGTTTGCATTAAGGTTAATTTTTTTATTAAAAATATGTATTGAACTTTTGAAAATTTTACATATAAAATAAATAAATAAAAATGAATTTTGACCGATAAGCCACTGTAATAATAGCGTTTCAACACAAGTTGTCAACGATAAAACGAACCTTCATTTTGTTCAAATAAACCTAACAATTTCGATACCTCTGTTCCAAAGTGTAACAACTTATAAACCATATTTTTGAGATAATTACGAAAGAATATTTTGGGCAGATTTAATCTTCTACAGTGCATCTATCTTTTGTAGATTTTAATGACATTCTATAACTTCTTTAAAATATATATTTATAATATTATGAACATAATTTTATTTTTTCTAATATTAATTATGAGTTTTTCACAGATAGTTGTGACAGTTTGAATCTTAATTAATAACAACCACTGTTATTCTAAAATAACTCCAGATTACTACACGATACATTTTAAAACTGATAGATATTGTTATTCTAAGTATTTTCACATACTTAACTCAAAACTGCAAACTTTTGACTTGCTACACTTAGAAACCGAGGTATCGATTTATTTATTAAACAATTAATATTTTTAAATTAAAAATATGTTACTATTTTATCACTGAGTATAAAAAAATGTATATTATTATGCACAGTATGTCTTGATGACTAATAATATTAAAAATCCTTTCACATTTTTTTATCTTAAATAGTTTAACTAATTAATACAGATTGGTTTCACTAAATTTCAATACGAAAAAAAGACTAATAGAATATGAGCATTATTTTATTGAAACCAAATACCGAAAGATGTACAAAATGATCGAGAATTCAATATCATAATTTCAACATTAATGTAAATTCTAAGATTTAAAATAGTTTACATAGATTATAAAATTAAAATTAGTTCGATCAAAGTAGTACAATATTTAACAAAATATTATATTATAAACCAACCCACATCCCCATATACTGTGAATGGATTCAACTAGAAGAAGTAAACGTTGTTTTCATTTTGAGGTGGGTATTTCCCGAAGGGAGCTAGCGTTAGAACTCGATAAGCTCTGGGCGCAAGTTCACGTTGTCTCGTCGTCTTCGAGATTTCGTTTTGCTTTTTGTTCCCATTTGCCCCGCATTTGCTGTCTCTAGTTTTGATCCGATATCGGACAACCTTACTGCAGCCGACTCGTTGTCGAGCAATTCTTGGCAAAATATTGAATTTGACTTTATTTACTTTCGATGCTCGCTCTTTTCTTTATTGTATTATTGCACGTAAGAGCACTTTCAGAGATTGGCATGCCTTATTTTGGAACCGAGAAGCCATGCTAACGATTGTCATTACTTTTCTATTCAAACAACAAATCATTGAATAGCTTGGATTAACAAGTGGTTTTCTTACTTTGTTTTTATTTCAATATGTGTATTTTTTTCATATAACTTATTTTAATTATTATACTCCCAAATCATTTCCCACTAAACGTTGTCTATTTTAGGCAGCACAACATTCCAATTAATGCTGCCTTAATGCAATGAATTAAACATGTTTTTATATTAGGATAAAATAACAAAGTATTTAGTTCTACAAATTTTTTATTAGGTAGTTGATAGCTATTTCGGTAGTTGGTAGAAATAGCCATCAACTACCTAATAACATGTTTGTATAACTAAATACTTTCTTATTTTATCCTATTATAATGGACTTCTACCAAGTAAATGCCAATTCAATTAATGTTTTTATATATTACATTGACAATAATAAAAGATTTATTCATTCTGCAATAAAATGACACTCCAATTCTTATATATCCGTTCCACATGTGGAGCATATGACTATTATACGACGTTTCTAAGTTTCCCGGTCACCCGCAAATCGCATTGCCACCTCCCAACACACCTCGGCGTTTTTAATTATAAAACATGTTTGTTTGTTAAATACGTATGTTATATCTAATATAAAACTGAGATTAAATGATAAAAACACAACAATATCACTTATGAAGCATATTTGATGATGCAATTTCTAATTACGAATTCTTCTCTTCAAATGATAGTATATCTACTCATATAATAGTAATTCGACATAAAAACATGAAAATGAGTTTATGGCGGACGTTAAATGAACGTCTTAATTAGCTCTGTGAGTAAGATGTGATTAACAGAGATATTAAGAAGTCTTAGCGCAATTAAGTATTCTATAGTATGTTAGTCAATACCAGAATTAAAATTTACTTTTAACAACCTAAAACAACATTTCACCTTATAGATGCACCGGATATATTGTGTGCATTTCAAATCATACAAGTCCAAATTGACGATAATGATCACAAAGCAAACACGAATGAACCAAGAACCTTCTTTTTCCTATTAGAACTATGTAGAGCTCTCAGTTCCCTACCTTTTTTTGTCTTTTGTGTATCGTGGGTACAGAAAAAACTGAGTCTTTATATCGCTTTTATAATAATGTACATGGTATTGTGGTTTACTTGAAAAGGTTAAGCGATTCACGGCTTTAAAAATAACATGCGCCGATATTTGCGCTTGTATTCAATAGATATGACCACGTTTAATTCGAACTGACTCAAAGTTTTGGCAATAAAAATATCATTCAAATAAATTCATTCATACATAACCTATCAATTCTGCAACACTACATTCCTATTACTTAGTTTGAAAACGCATGTTTTTGATGGGTTACTTTAAAAAGTGTCAATAAACTTGAGATGCATGTGTGTGCATTGGGGACATCACCCTTCAAATTCCTCGGAAGGAGACAACTACTAACAACTACTAATACACAAGTGCAAATCCCATGAGCCGCTTTACTCTAGTACTAAGACGGCTAAATCCCTCTGTTAAAGTGACATTCAATATAAATATACTATGCGCCACAACGAGATCTAGAAAATGTTCGTTACAGAAAAGAAAACAACTTAATGGTTTTTATTTATATATATAGTGTCATGTGCTTGATAAAACAGCAAGATTTAATATATTTAGGTAACCATTCAAATGTTATAAAATATATACTTAATTTTCAACATTCTTTAGCGATTTTCTCGTATTAAATTATAACAATAAAATGTCGGCGTCCGTGGCGCAGTTAGTAGCATCGTTGGCTACGACTACGGATGTCTCGGGCTCAAATCCCGGTGCGGACGGTTGATCTTACAATCGATTTATGGATTTCTGATCGTAGTCTGAGTGTTTGTGCTGTCTAAAATATTCCCTCCCACCCATCCGATCCTCACGGGACGTAGCGAGAGCGATTAGCCTCCTAGCCTTGTCATTCTATCCCTACTGAAAAAAGAGGGGTTGATGAACTGAGTAACAACCAGTTTTCATAGAAAAATTCTTTTGAGACACCTCCATTAGGAGGCCATATGCTCCACGTTGGGAGCGGACATGGATAAAAAAATTATAGCAAAAATCCAATCGCTTGACAATCAAAACTAGATTTCATTCTCTATAAATTGACTGCTAACTGACTTTTCCTGTGTCTAAAAACGTATAATGCTTAAGGCAAATTAAATGACAGAACAAAATAATAACATTTGTACTGTTGTATTAATAAGAAGAAGAATGCGACATAAATGTGTTATGACCGATGATTGCTTAAATTTAATTGTTAAATTATTTGGTAGACCCCATTATAATAACATAAAAAATACCATAATATTTTGTTCCATAAGAAATGAATAATTTTGACTTGTGATAATGGCATGATCTGAAAGAGCAATTAAGTTAATTACATAGTTCTTGTGGAACCAAGTGTTTTGATTACCCAGTTTCCAATGACAAAAAAAAAATGAACGCTAGAACAATATATCGGATTCCATTGTAAACCAATCGTTCATTGTCTATGGTTCTAACAAATCCACAGTATTTTTTTATTGTAGTAAATATGTGATCTCATTCTTTTGACAGACATTTTTACAGTTTTTACATCATAAATAATAGTCGTTGGTACTTCACTAACATTTTTGGCTCTGTTCTCGTCACGATAGATAAAACAGTTGAGCACGCATCTTTTTATTTTTTTTTTCTTACGAACGGGCAAAAGAGACGACGGATAAACTCAAATGACGTGTGCCTTTTAGAAAATGTTTCTAACCCTTAGCAACCCATTATCACCATATTCAGAATAAAAAAGTTTGCTTAATACTTTTTATACCTCTTTCATATCAAAATCGAAGACAACATTGTTTTATATGAGTTAAGATTTTTATAACAAATCTTTTTACACCATTCACAAAATACTAATTATAGTTAATTAATATTTCCGAAGAAATCGTTAGTTATTTTGTGGAAAATTATTTTATATATGATAAAATTGGGCCTATACCCTAATAGTCTTCAGTTGCGATGTTCACAGGTTCAAAACCCGTTACCGACAGTCACATAAATTAATTTTCTAATCGATTTATTGATTTATGTTGAAAGGCATGGATTTTTGTGATGTCTGAATCGTCTCCCCACTCATACGATCCATAAAGGCAGGAAGTAGTATGTGTAATTAGCTTACCATTAGTACTCCCCTAGCCCTATCCTTCAACTATCTTCGAAAGAGAGAGAAATGATAAAGGTTGAACAACTGAGTATCAAAATAGTTTTCGTAAAATAATTACCATTGAGATAGGTTATATTAAAATTATATAATATGTCATCGTTAGAAAAACGATTTAATAAATTCTTATCAATCGGTTAATATATTATTATAAAAACGATAGTAGAATAACAAAGTTGGTAACTTTGTTTTTACACTTACTGTGTTACTACTTAATGTAACACTTGTTTCAATTCGCTTCAATAAATTTCCATGTAGTTTACGCTTTTTAGCTTTGAACTTTTTACTACACATCAGTGTATCATGTGTATAATACACAGATCGTTTCAATGTATTAGTATATATGGATCCCTTGATATTAGATCCTAGAACTGGAGTGCAATGTTATCAAGTGTCAACTCTACCGCGGAATCCATCGAAAAAACAAAACAGTTAATATTTATTATTCTTGTTAACGAAAATTTGCACAGCGTCAAAAGTGTATTTTTAACCGAAGATATGTGCTGTCATTTATTCACATATTATGTTTCATGAAACATATAAAGTACGAAGAGGAGATATTTAATATAAGCTTGCAGAGGGTTTTTAAAGGGCCCCATAAATAACAAAACAAACACAGTTCGCGTTCGACGCCGGCGAGAAAAATCTGTCTGAAATATTTTGCAACGTGTTTGGCAAATAAAATAGTTGCCATGTAAAGCATGTCCCAGAGGCGACGCGACATTTTCTACAAGACAAACCTCAATCTGGAGACAAAACAGAACTTATTGGAGCGTTACTGTATGTGAACATCTCTTGTGGGAGGTTTCTTCCAACCGATTTGACGGTCAATCGACGCAAAATCTTTACAATACCTACTATGAGTGTTCAGACGCATTTTTCGTTTAGTTGCGTACTTATTTACCGTTAACCGATTATATAATCGCTTGACTGATTTATAATGTCCGCATTATATTATATTATCAGTATATTTCTAGTTCCCATGTTTTGCAACCAGTTTAGAGTATACCGACAATAACGACTCCTAATGAAATATCTCAACAGAAATTGTTAAACGAGAAATAAATTAAGCTATATCCATATTTTATTTCAACCATGTCCTCTCCTAATAGAGGTACCTCAACTGAGATTTCTATGAATTCCCACCTATTCTACAAATAAATTCGTTAGCCGATATTTTTTTAGTTATTTTTAATCAATTTCGTTCCAACTGTGAAGCATAAAGTGATTAGCTAATCACTTTCGGAAACCGTTCACACTCCAACCGGAGCCATGACATGAAACACTCGACCACAGGCTCGACAATATATTTATCTTAATTTGGTGTGGTTTTATAAATTGATTTTTCATTCGGTTTATAGATCTGTGCTCAAAGGCAAGAATGACATCCTATGTCTGTTATGTCCTAAATCCCCTCCCTTCCAACAGATCCTAAAAAATAGAGTATTGCAATAGCGGTTGTCTTATTACTAGTCCTGTCTTATATCATTCCTCTCTCCGAAAAAAATGATGTTCAGTGACTAAATAACAAGTAATTTACATAGAAAACTTCTTAAAATGTAGTAATACCTTCATTAGAAGTCCATATGCATGCTTCACGTTGGAAACGGGAGAGGAAGTGGTTAAAAATATAATTGCTTTTATTTTAAATCATTACCATCATTTTGTTTAGTCCCAAAAGTACTATGTATGCATAATATTCTTTTTAAATCCTTAGATCTCACTGGTTAAGAAATGTCAAACTTTTTGTTTTATAAAAATGTGAAATTTATTGAAATTAATAAAAAAATAGTTTATTAGCTGTGGCACTTATCGCAGTTATAAGAAGTATCGAAATATAAATTGTCTTTGTGAAATAAAAATAAAATTTAATATCACAATCAGAAAGAAACGACTCACAAACATTCGAAAATAGCCAATCAATAAGATACGGTGTAGGCATGAACAAAAAAGGTTTATTCAGCACAAATTGTTGAAAGCACTTTAGTAATGTGAAAACCCCCTTTCAAATATTGTAAAGAATACATGACAACATCAAAGAAATTTTTCAGACATATCTCCGAAATGTATGCAATATATAAGATGTTTATGTGCGTATTGATTTTGGGAAGATTTCAGAGCATCGGGTTTCTTTTCAATCTGAAGTGATTCTTCAATATTAATAATCGGCATGTCAGATATTTTGTATTCTCTTTGTGAAAGCCACTCCAGAAAAACGAAGTTTTCAATTTATTGGCATCATAAAATCTATAATTTTGTTTGAAGAATTTTACTGGTGTTTATTTTAGGGATACTGCATTTTATTGTTGGATAATTTTTAAATTAATAACCAGAAAAGATTTTTTTTTTTTAGTTTTAGCTTAAGATTCTGTGACGGTGATTCCCTTTAATGCGGAAAATTGTTTAATGGTTTCTCACAAAACATGGAAGATAGATCAAATCCAGCTCACTAAAAACGTCTCATATTACGAATGATACACCAGTGGGTATGTTTTAACAGTGATTCATTATTTTCTTCAATAAATTAAAAAAAAAAAGTATTAAAAAGTAACGAACACAGAAAACTTAATGCTACCGAATCTTTTCCAAATTTATGAAAGCTATTCCAACACTAAATTAGCTGTGAATTTTTTATGAAGTTCGTAAAAAAAACGACCGTGCTATTGAGTTATTTCTTTATATAAATTATTAATATGTTATAGCATAGTTGAAAAGGTGTTACTAAAACACTCAATTGGCGTCTTATTCACCCTAGTATTTAGTATTATATCAATGTAAGAAATAGAAAATCAAATAAACTATATTTCAACAATTCCACAAAATTTTGTTGAATCATTTATAAAGAAGATAGATGTCACTGCCTAAAAACCAGTTTTTTATTTAGCCTTAAGTAAAATGTTATGATTCTATGTTTTATATACTTGCATATATTATACAAAAGTGCATCGCTAACTTGTGATGACACATAGAGCGAATTAGAAGCTATTGTAATAGACATGTCATCAAGAGTTGCGCCCATATCAGATTATGCTGATAATGCAAATGTGCATTCATTAAGCCGACACTAATACCCGTTGCACATGTAAATACAACTCACACAATTATGTAATCACGATATACTCGCTCAATGAGAATACCCCATTCCTGTATATACGGCTACACATTTGTGTTATTCATTTGAAAATGAATCTTCTTTTGTGAAAATCGTTTCTTTAACTCTTTTAATCTGTGATATATACATACAATAACGTACATAACCTCAAAACGACAATTGTGACATATAATCAGCTAAAATAACTTGGTTTATTGGATTAGTGATTTTATTATGGATATAATTCAGGCTATTTTTCATGTCTTTGAAAGTGATTTTAATTGTAGCTTGTCTGCTAAAACACATTGCTTAAAAGTATGTCACTGCATAGTTTAAAAAAATGAGCCACTAGAAAGTGCATTTATGATTGAAATAATTCTAAATATATAATTGATTTATTTTGTACTTGGTGATAATTGTGTCACTTAGAATAGTAATGATGTAACTCCAAAATTACGAAAAATGAAAGTATATCTCAAAAACGTTCAAAAGATGTTATTCTATTAATTTAATAATAGTACACCTCCATTTATACTCCTAATTTCTTTAAAAAACTGTTTTTTGTTTTTATATTCCCATATTTAACGATATTTTTCAGAAAAATGGTGATGTACCTGCAATATCAGAATATGAGTGAAGTGTCCGGACAGACTTCAATACTACACTAACGTTGAAGTTCTTCAGTTGATTGACAAACAGTTATTAATGGTAATTATTTGATCCTAAGAACATTTTACAAAACCTTGATTTTCTCAAAACTTCAAAACTGGAATTACACCATTACTATTCTAAGTGACACGATTCTAGTTAGTATTTTTGAACCACAATAACGGTCCTTCTAAGCTTTCAATTCATATTTTTCAAACATTATATTGCCGATTAATGATAATGATTCTCTTCACTATTATCTTTCAAATTAAGATATCAAAAAGCACATTATGACACACAAAACATTACCCGCACACTTAGTATAAACAAAACCAATTTATAACTATATTCAATTATTATTTGAATACAAGTGTGTTATATTGATTGTAGAAATTGCGATCAAGCTTCTGAATCAAATATTCAATACAAAACCAATTGAAACAGTCATATTGTATTTATTATTCTTTGAATCTGAACTTTCATTCAATATATATATTATAATATTCGTGTAAACTCTGAAATAAGTGAATACGCGAGACTACACGATGCAATATTATGCGTTTCAGTGTGGCTGCAGCTTGCAACCAGAATTGCAGCGTGATGCTGTTGCTATTGTATGGTGTTTGTAAACTTTGTTTATGCAAATTAAATGGTGCACTTACTTAGAGCACAGCCCCAAGGAAACGAGGATGCATGTTCGTGCAATCGGGTCTCGACTTGGAAACATCTATTCCAATCAAGTTTTAAACTTTCCATCATAATCAATAGACAACGGCGAGCTTACATCGTTCGAATGAAACTTAACAGCACGTGTATTACAAATTATTATTGATTTTTCACGCAAATCCACACGATATAAATTTATTAAATTAATGAATATGTTTTACTAGACTCCTCAAGTTAAAACATGATAATTTTCATAGAAGTCACTGTATTAAAAATTTGATCTTTGTTTATCAAATTAAAAAATAGTAATTTTTCTCAGTTTCTTGTTTGTTCAATAATTTCTTTTCTTCTATAAACGTAAGCAATTATTTTATAATTATTTACATAATATGTTCAGTTTTAAATGTGTTATTAATAATATGTACATAGTGTTAGTTAGTGTACAATAAACTAATTAATAAGACTGAATCATTAGAGTACATATTTGTTTTGCGACTTTGCTTTCATTACAAGGTTCTTTAGATAGCCCAAGTGAGAATTTTCTCAGAACTGATATATCTCTCCACTACCTGGAACATTGATTTACTGATAGCTACGAACATTGCCCCAGTTGTAGAATGTACACGCTCGTGTAGTACCTTTCTTTAGAATAATCTACCCTATTTACGAGCGGACAATCCGTGACTCACTTCACTTTCCCAAGAACAATGTTCCTCCCGTTTTCCTTGTCGAATATTCATTCATATCTAGCTGGTATCGCTACGAGACTTCGGTCTCTCGACAAAAGCTAACTGCCAAATTCAGTTGGCTCTTGTTTAATTTATGAGTCTGTAAAGACATTATATTGTTGAGAGGATGCCCTCCCAGGGAGAGATTTCCTCATCGTCTAAAACAAGTGTATGTACATTCAAATTTATTCCCACACTGCTTGCTTGTCATTTATACACTTTCTATTTATACAGTAGGTTACATTTGTTTTAATTTTATTATTATAATATTTATGTAGTGCACAGATGAACTGGATTTTTTTGGCATCTTCTGACTTTTCAGTACACAAATGAACTGAAATTTACCATCAAAAAATGCTTAACATATCACTGTGTTACAAAAAGTAAGTTTATTCTTTTACTGGATCATCTTGAATTATTACAAACATATAGAAGAAGAATTATTGTAGTGCAAAGATTGTGTTATATTATTATTTATGTTTCAACCAAATTTAGATAATATCATAAAGAGTCTATTTCTTCTATGCAAGTATGTATCGATACTCTAAAATAATTTAAAACATAGACATTTCAGCTTCACGTCAACATCAGAACTATCAACCAAATCATATAATTCGTAAATACTGAATATATAATGAAGTTCTACCAATTAAATGCTTATCTAATAAATTATAATGTGCCATTTAAAGTATGATCATATGATTTCGTCTTCATAGCACAAAACCAAATGAAAGTATTGTGTATATTTCTGTATAAAAGTATTGCGTCTATCATGGGGTGTGATGATAATTTTAAATATGTGTAATTATTTCACGAAAAATATATAAAATGACAATTTTGTCACCTATAAATCGCAAATACAGACATTCAACTTTTCTCTTACAATAATTATACATTCATATTTCTCTTACAGCTATAGATCGCTAAAACAGAACACTGCGTAGTTACACAGTGTAGTACAAAATTACCGATCAGTTATAAAAAATATTTTTTATTGTTGATCTCACTAATTCACATCTCCCAAACGCACGTTTTTTCATATTCTTGAAATAAAGTATACTTATGCAAACAATTTTATGTAATAACTATATAATATCACATTATAAAATAATAATTACGTGTGTCAGATATTTCGCTCATTATTCATTCTGTTCATTTTCCATCAAATTCGCTTAATTATCTGAAATTTGATGAGATATTTTCTTTTAATTTCACTTTGTCAACAACATACTTGTGTGTATATATTTTCCATCGTTATTAACTGAGACACTGCTCAAACAATCGAGTACATTAACAGCTCGTTGACTATTTGGAGAAGATCGTAAACATTAATTTCCCACAGCTTCACTATGTTTCTTTTTCAATCGCTCATTTTATACGCATTCAACAATATTCCGATATAACTGCGACCGAAAAGTTATGTAATGTAAAAATAAATCGTCAATAAACATTTTGAAAATTGTTGTAATTTTTGAAACCGTACATTCAAATAGCACGCCAGATTGTGTGTGGTCTTCAAATATATTCTCTAAATGAATCCTTAATAAATCATTTGAACAAAACTTGCTTCTACGAGAATTTATTATTTTTCAGTAACTGAACATTTATTTTTTGGAAAGAGGAAGGATAAAAGGATGATGCTAGGAAATTACTGGTAGTTTAACTAATCACTTTTATCATCACAAGCTTCCATACTTTTGACACGATACTATAAATCATTTGAATAATCAATTCCGTAAACTTTCCATACGGAGATTTGAATCAGTAAACGCAGAATTGGAATGTTATCAAACCTTATCCATAGACCATAAATTATACAATGAAATTTGAACCAATTAACTTGTTTAAATTAAACTTTGAGAAATAGTTCCCTTGTAAGTGATCGACTTTCAAAGAGAGGTTGTGCATAGTTCGTTGTGTAGTCAATATAAAAAAAATGCCCGTTCCACGTCATTGAACCAATTAACCTGAATGTAATATAAAAGCGAAGTAAATAGCTACCTTAACCTTTATAAACCTGCCAAAACTCGCAACCGTAAATCAACACTGTCAGAATGCACACTTTGAATATTTTTTTACATGGCTTCAACGAACTTCAACCAACGGTGTCATTCTCAGATTTGATAGTGTCCGTACGTACACTAACAGTACCCTGTCAGTAAGGCTCATTGACATATTTTTCGTATTCGCTCTATACATGTTTATTAGATTGGTACTAAACATAGCCAGTATCGTAATACATGGAAGATATCAGTCACAATAACTATGCGAGAAACAGTAATTTTTCTGGAAAAGCACATAGGTATAATTTATTTTAAACACTTAAATTTATTGCATTTGGCGTCAAGGTGTTGAGCCTTAATGACCTTACTGTGTCCGTAAACTAATTCATCTGTGAATAAGAATGAAGGTATCCTGAAATTATGTTAAAAATTGCTCCTACTTAATGTGCAACATAGCTAGCCGATTTAAACATGCAGGTATATATTCAGAAAGTACTCTTAATACAGAATTGGGTAAACTTTATCATTGATTGATTTCTTGATAGGATATTATTTGCATACTGTATGATATAGTCAATATTTTATATACTAGAACTAATTTCGTGGAATAGAATCAATTTTCATGAATTTACGTATGTAAAGAGACATCGTTTCCGCGCCAGTGACGCGCGTAGACAACGCTTTGATTGTTCAGAATCCATTCACGGCGAGACATTGTTTATGTTAAATCTTACTCAAACAATCTTCCCGATTCTGCCAACACGCACCGCTACTGCTAAATTATACACATACGGCAAGATACGTACAATCCAACTCACTTACATACATACATAATATATTATGTGTGTTCAGAAACATGAAGAAATAATCAAACAAAAAAGGATATCCAAAAATAACACACATTTTTTGCATCGTTTGTTTCCTTATCAAATTTACTTACCCCTCAAAATTTCATAATACTTTATTATATGCAATTAACATCCCCAATCCCGACTAACCCTACTTCAAATTCATTCCATGTTGCCATTTATCTTTATTTAAAATTACAATTATTATTACGATACTAGTGGGAACGCCTGTCATAGATGACGGTATTAAAATCAAAATACTGAATGTCTAAAGTAGCTGTTATTTAGTTTCCATACTGACGGATTGATTGTTGTTTGTTTTCCTCGGAAGTTGCTTTACGTCAGAACTGTGTATTGTTTATAAACACCACGGACGCTTAGGTCATGAGAAAATTTGATACCTACATGTACAACTACAAACTGGTCTGGCTATTATATATAATATGTATCGGCGGGCACATTTACATACGTATATTTAATTATATTAATAATTTACCTCTCAAGTCTTTGATTATTTATTTGAATTATCAGCGCCTAAGACACTTATAAATGAAATAAAATTATAATCAATCAAAATAAATACATCCTAAGGCATACGGATTTAACACTGTATGAAATTATATATAATTGGTTTATTTAGTTAAATGTATAACTAAATAAAACAATGTTTACTTGAATGGATGAAGATGCTGAAAGGCGAAACCTGGACTGTTTGTGACAAAAGATATATTTTTTTATCGATTTCAATTTAAATAATAAAGATTTAAAAATGTATAGTAAATATCTTTACGAAAAGCTAAATGTATTCTGAATTTATATATTCTAAAATACCAAACACAGGGTACGGTTCTATGGGTAAGCTTTTTGAAAGTAAATTTGTTTATATCGATATTGAAAATACGTTGTCTTTGATAAGTTCAGCCCTGCAAGACGCTCAATTCTACAATATGTGACAAATCCAATACCCGCATACAAACGCACGAGTGCCTTTTAAACTGGCATTTATCAACGTGTATACATATATATATGTATATATAATATATTATACAGTCATGAAATAGGAATCAAATCAAACGTTCAAGCACGTCTCGATATTCACCAAATGGCGCCTAAGTCAATTAGTAAGGGATAATATTATATAATATTTACTGCCGTATATTACATATCTGTGTTCACAGATGTCTCCACTGTACGCACGGAGTCATTGAAATTTAAATCTCGCGTAGAACTTTGTATAAAATTTCAAATGAAAGTAATTTTAAATTAAGAATATGTATCTTTAAATTTAATATTATCACAATTTGAAAGTTTTTATTACACTTAAATTTCTATTATTTTTATTTTTTCATTATATTTATTTACATCCAATTTTTGGTTAGTGGGATATCACTTTTAACTAACCATATAATTATAAAATAGCAACATTGTAAATAACAGTCATTGTATCTACAGAAAACTGACTTTTGCTATTATAGAGTATAATTAAGATACTTCATTACCGGATACTACATTCACCACTGTACACTTAACTGAAGAGCTTGGTAAGTGATTTTTCACCATGTCCGCTCCCAACGTGGAGCATCTTGCCTCCTAATGGAGGTATCTCAACAGAATTTTTTCTACAAGAACTGCCTGTTACCCAGTGGCTCAACCTCGCTTTTTTTTTAAGAAAGTAAGGATAGAAGGATAGGGCTAGGACAGGACAAGTGGTTAGCTAATCGCTCTCGTTACGGCACGTCTTTGAGGATCGGATGGGTGGGAAAGAGTTTTTAGATCAATTTATGAAACTGTCCGCACAGGGAATTGACCCTCAGAAATCCGTAACCGAAGCCAACGACGTTACCAACTGCGCCACGGACGCCGCTAAAAGGCAATAATTTAAACGTTGTTCATTTAAATGTACGTAATAATTACATAGTTTAATGATTATGTTACAGTGAAAAAACATAAAATAAAAAAAGTTACCTCACCATTGCTTGTCTGGAAAACAATTCTTACCCTCGATTGTCATAATATATAATCATTTATATAATTGCGAATTTCGGAATCGATTTTTTTTACTTTTTTCTCATCAATAGACATATTTTTTCTTCAAAAACGATTGTTTTATATTTTAATTTATGTGCTACGAATTTATTTATTAAAACTAAAATTCCGTGTAAACTTACGTACATTTATTTTTTCTTCATACTACGTTTATGTACTCATACTTTCCTTTATATGCCTATAGTACTTTATACTAATGTAGCACTTGAGAAAACGTTCAAAATAATAAACCAGAAATCGTTTGCCTACGCTGTGGAACAATCATTCCGTAGCACAAGCTAAAACACGTTTGGGGGGATTGCAAATGTGTCCGCAGGATAATTGTCAGGAGAGGTAGACGTAGACGAGCCGGGTACTGGGAACCGGTACCGGGTACCAATCTCGCCAGACATACGAGAGGCTGGACTGAAAGAGATAATTCATTTTGCCCTCGGCTTAATTTGTGACAGCAGACTTTAGTTCTGGTGTGTATTTTGCTGGGCTCAAAGTTATCGGAGGTGATTTTTATTAATACAGGATTTAAAATGTTTTTTCAATACAATACAGTGATAAAAGAAATAAAAAAGTTATCAGCAGAACATTTTAGTATGTAAACAGTTAACTTTTTGACATTATTATTCATGGATTAATTTTCAACTTTTTAATTTCAATACTTTTAACATTATTTTAATTCATGGACTATATTTTGTGGGTGTTACATGAAATGCGGTCCACAGTGATGTTTTCAATTTTCAAATTTTAAATTTCAACTGTCAATATTTTACAGTATTATTGATTGATGGACTATAATTTAAATATACTATAAATATGGTTAGATTTTCAAGATTAACTAGCACCAAAAAGACGCCATAATATCAATAATGTCTTAATTTTAATGCCTTTTCTTTACAACCACCATATACATTGAGAGACAGATACATTAAGCCAGTGGCATAAAATCATAAAACTTACAAATAACCAAAACATTAACTAAATTATAATAAGAAAAAATAATACGTCTTACATATGAGACTTTTAAAAGTAAAAACTTATATGTCCTTATGTGTAATATGAAAAGTAAACGAAGTTTTTTAGTTTTAGCGATTATTTATATTTATATTCCATCGAGCTGTATTTTGAATTACTAAAAGTATACATATTATTTGCTGGCGGCTAGCCGCTAATTCTAATAAATATAAGCGAAATAAATTTGGACATATCGACATTTGATTATAACTATTAAAATTATATATTTCTGTGTGTCATTAAAAACTTAAACATTTTTTTTTCTTATGTTTTTGTCAGGTTTCACAAAGTATTTGTCATTCATTACATATTGTGCGAAATGACTGATAGTGTGTGTACTGTGTACATATTTTTGTTGGATTTTAACAAATTGTGGAGTTTACGGATTTGCTTTTCATTGACTCATGTCATTGGATGCGTAGTGTGTTAAGCATACAAAAATATTCATTCGCAATAACAAATTATTACTGATTATCATATTGCCATTTAATTTATGATACAATATCATAGAGCTATTAGCTTGGTAAATTTTCACCAACTAACTAACCACCTAAAATAAGCTAAAATATTCAATCCCCTTATGGCAAATATGTGCCATGATTGAAAGGATTCTAATTTCATTAGTTTCTATATTGTGTGGTCATATGCATTCAATTTTGCCCCGAGCAAATTCAATAAATGCCAAATTAGTTCAGTAGTTCCAAGGGGGTTCGACAAAACTTACTTTATCCCCAGCCAGCACTTTTGTTAATCTGAGCACATGGATATCTCCCTTTTTGGATTTGAACGGCAATAAAAATCCACTTGTATGCGCTCACTGGACTATATGATTGGAATGGGGAAACTTAAAAAAGATAGTAATGCATTTTCCTTTCTTAACTGCATTTCGTTTAATTTATTATACTGCATTCTGTATATGCAGAAAAAATAACTGTTCATTTAACGTATTCAGTACGTTTTTTTATACGTATTTCTCTAAGCCCATAGAATTCATTACAATTCAATTTATTTGCATACTATAAAACACAAAAAAATACAATTATAAACATATTATTTTTCCAATACAACCAAATCCTAAAATATCAAAAAATAAATAAATGTTAATATATTATCATTGTTAAATTCAAAACAATATTTGTCATCCTAAATTCTCAAAAATAAGACTGAAAAGATTTATTTTTATTTTTGAAAGTAGAGTAAGCAATGTTTTTTTTATCCATAATTTTAAGTCTTATTATTCAGCAAACAAAACAAATTTATTAACTAACATACTTTACTCAAAATAATTATTTTGGAGACTGCTGTAGGTATAAAAGAATTATCGTCCAAATTAATAATGCCGAATTTTAATAATGTAAAACAGTATTCGAAAAATTTGACTAGATTTGCAAAAAAGCATAACAAATTATCAACAATTTTTAATAAAACAATTAAAGTGTTCAGGAAATCCCAAAAATATGTCCTACATTTTACACGATCGTATAAAGGTGAAGTCTATTGAATTGCGAGATTTGATATAGATAACAATAGGAAGTTACCAACACGAATAATAAAACTGAAGCTACAGAAAAAAAACATTTATGACTTTATACAAAATATGAAATTGCATAGTATTTTTTCAATAATTTAGACAATATCAATTAGTTTTTAAATTTTGACTTGAATTCTTTGCTGACGAATAAGCAAAATGTATACACCAAACGGGTAGTTATTGACGCATGCGTAAATCACGAATCAAACAGAGCAATCGCTGAATTATTATTCTATTTTTATTATCATTTATTCAATACATCTGCACTAGCCGCAAAAAGAGTTTTTTATCAATTAAGTACGAACAAGAAACCACCTAATATAATACTTTTTTTATATACAATAATTCATCATCGACTCTTTCTCTACTTCCCGTTTTAGGATCAAATAGAAAGTGGTTGAGAATATATAAAAGCAACAAAGACATCCGTGACTTAAAAATCTATATATCAATCGAAAATTCTACATACGAAAGAATCAATTGTGACCTGAAACCGAATGGAAAAACTGCAAGTAGTAATGAACACTACAAGACTTTTATAAAAAAAACAGTTGAAACTCACTTGCTGAGCGACACTTACACATTTAGTGGTGAAACTATGATCATATTGATGAGGTTTAGTTTTATAAATAATATACACATTATAAAACATACTTTGGAATATTTTTCGTTTTAAAAAACTATTGATATATCATTTCACGTGGGATTAATGTCATTGACAAAAAATCACTTTCACTAAGCTGCCTCCTGTCGAATTCATGGTGCAGTGGTCAACTTCATTGGTTTTTGATTACGGATATCACGTGTTTGATTCCCAGAACGGACAGTTTCCTAAATTGATTTTTTATTTGATTTATAAATTTCTTTTCGTAATCATGGATGTTTGTGATGTCTTAGATTCCATCCCACCTATCCGATCCTAAAAACGGAGCGTATCGAGATCTATTAGCTTACCACTAGTCATGTCTTAGCCTTATCTTTCTATCCCTACTGTCTACAATAAAAGGAGAATAAGCAACTGACTAATAGACTAATAATCAGTTCTAGTTGAAAAAACTTTTGTTAAGACAATTTCATTAGAAGTCCATATGCTTCACATTGCGAGCAGACATGCTTAAAAAATGTTTCGTTTTAAGGGTTAAAGAGTATAAAAAAATTTATGAAAATAACCATACCAAACAATTTATTTTTTCACTATATTTAATACACCATGAAAAAATGCTCATTTTCTAAAAGAATTCAATTTATTTTTCACCGACAGAAATTTTACTTTTATACCCCACGTATGGCTCAGTGAGTATATATATATAACTACTCAAAAAAGTCGATGTATGACAACTTGGGAAAGCATTTGAAGGGGAAGGATTTAATCAAATCTTCATTGTGTTTTTTATTGGATCGGCTTGTGGCAAACTTCATTGCGCATTGTTTTATTATATGACAATGTTAGAATGTACTTGACGAAACTGTCACATGTATAAAGTGCTCTCGAAACTCGTGCATAAAAAGTTTTCCGTATAAAATATATTTTCAATATTATTTCTGGATCTCTAACTTAGGATTGCAATACTGGTTTACTAAAACTGACATTCCGGTATTTCTGGCTGTTGTTTCCATACCGAAGTACCGGTTCTATGGTACAATTATTAAATGACAGTTCCACCAACAAGCATTGAATCGGAGACTACTTTTTCTGCAACTAGACAAATTGATCGTCCAGTTTATTACTTAGACATCTCCATATAATAAGATAATGGAAAAATGAATATTCAAATGGTCACCGTAAATCAAATATTACTGATTTGTGCCCGAGTTTTATGAACTGGTGTTTCACAAGTAGGTATTTACCGAGTATAGTCAGTAGAAGGATATTTGAAAGTATACTTTTACTGAACCAGAGATATCAATATTTTGTTTAATTCTCCCGAGGGTTG
The DNA here is from genome assembly GCA_022494535.1 of Himalopsyche phryganea. NCBI lineage: Eukaryota > Metazoa > Arthropoda > Insecta > Trichoptera > Rhyacophilidae > Himalopsyche > Himalopsyche phryganea. Next base: position 1,271,258 of record JAGVSL010000043.1, on the reverse strand, counting down.
TCTGCCTTAATATTTTTTTATTGGCATTTTTGAGTTATATGAATACTGTATCAGATAGAGCGCAAATTTTTCAATATTTAACTACAATATGTTTAACTAAAATTACATTTTTTCGGAGCTATCTGACCAATGAACTGGACGAACGAAATTTGCACAAAAATCTAATCAAGATTGACAAATTGCAGAATTGATTAACTAGTCTTTTTAATGTCATATTTTAATTGAAAGAAATATTGATACTAAAGAGATATACATAAACTTTTAATAGCAATATTCAAACTAAAATTTAAAATACCGCTATCAATTTATTTGTCTTGTATTTTGATTCCAATTGGCCGTTTTTGCTGATTTTCTTATTGTAATACAGATAATTATATTTACCGGTATATAATAATTAATGACGGTTTTGATATACCCACAGATTTTATTTAATACTAGCTTAATACGATGTTCTGTTGGGAAAAAAACAGTTGATTTTTTATCATCGGAGTTAAAGAAACTATCGACGGGTGTTTTCACAGAAAGCATGCGATTATAAAATAATCAGATATCAAACATACAGGGATGCTATTTTCATTTGCTTATATTGTGTTCACTGTGATTGTAATCTTTTAAAAAACAAAGCACAATTAATTTGTACTACTTTCACATGTTTATAATGATCAGGACTGGTTTGGCTCATCACGAGCATTATCAACTGATAAAAATACAAACATAACAGGCTTATTTATATAAAATTTAGTGTTAAAAATTAAGGTGTATAAAACAAATGGTTCATAAACTAAGACAAGATGTTACTGATTATCAAACAAATTATACATAAAACATGTAAAATAGTCTACAATTAAAATGTTAGGGACCTCTTACAAATCAGTAAATGCTAATCTGAAATCACAAATATAGCTACATTAAAATTTCATTAACTGCTCCTAGCTGCTTTGCGTTCTCCACTTACGATGGCTATTTATTGTTAATATTAATTACATATTCAATATTTCATTGTTTTAAATGGTTTCCTAATTTCTACTTAAAATTTTCCCAATCAGCTGTTTGCTTAACGCATCAGTAATGCCATCAAAAAATTTTGATCAGTTAATCACAACTCATTCATTTGAAAGAAGCTGGCATTGCTCAGGAGTTTAATTTACAATTCGGTTATCTTTTTGATCTAAGCCTTTTTACGAGAAAATTTGATCTTATTCAAAAAATAATATACTTCCGTAATAAGTAAAGAGACAACGCACTTAAAGCAATGAAACAAACACTGTGATTGCAACTAACATATTTTCTTTCAATAGGTAAACATAGTAAGTCACAAGAATGATTTTGGCATCACGGTATTACCAGAATTCCTTACAATGGAGCTTTGACATTCTGATTCACTATTTTATGTCATATCAGTTGCCAAAGTAAAGCCAAAAAAATTCATGCATGGAAAAAAATCAAACACTATTCTTATTTTAGAAAAAAAAACTAATTTTATGTGTGTATTTCCATTTTTATATTTTCAGATCTAAAGACCGAAAACTTTTCCACTTCACTTTTACTTCTGATATGACAATAAGGCTTCTGCAACAAAAACAATCAAAACAAATACAAAGTCTTCGATAAATGAAAATGAACTCAATATTGAAACAAAACTTTTGCCGGGAGCTTTTTCTCGAATTATTTCTACTCCGCCTGATTGAATTGCCAGGGTGATAAATGAGCCAAATATTTCATATCAAGTATACCTACAGAAATAGATACTTTTTGGCATGGGTTATTATTTATTTAATGCTTGCCTTTTTATCTTAACTGATTATTGCACATAGTTTTAAGCGGATTTTATATAATAATAATAAATTCAGGAAAGCGGTGTCGATTATTTAAATTCACAAATGTTAACGTATCTTTTAAGAACGAAATATTCCAAGAATAGTTATTTCATTATTAGTAGTTCGAATCGAATATTTAACAACGATTCAATGACAGCTAAAGATTATCAGTATAAAAGTATATAACAAAAAAAATTTTGCTTTAATATTACAAAACGAATTCTCAAAAAGTAACATATTAAGTGTAAAAACATTGCAAACAAATGATTTTCTATGCATGAATATTTATAAAAAATAACTCTGTTTTTTTAATAAGACTTTAAATCTGTTGTGTTTTGGCAAAGATTGATATGTCTGACTTCGATATATTGGGTTTATTCTCACAATAAAATATTTGTCAGCATGTGGTGGCAAAATTCGGTATACTATTCATTATTCATGAAGAAGAGTAAGTTTATTCATTATTGTTTATTTATTATTCATTAGAAACTATCGATTTAATTTAAATTTTTGATAATTTACCCAGCTTCATATTTCTTCTGTAAGCTAAGATAAAACTAACAAATCAACTTATTCCATAATGCTACAGAAATATTACAATCATATATTTAAATACTCACAATATGATGAGTGCCGTTAATTATCCTTTTTCCGAAATCAATAATATATCTATTTTTCTGAAAGTTAATATTCATGTCAATTTACTTCATAGCATAGTATTTTAGCATTAATATTTTTCATTTTATGTACACCATAATTGATATGAATCAGTAATTTTCCCACTCCAATTAACAAAACGATACTCATCCCACACAATACTAATAGCTCAGCAATTTCAATCAAAAGCTATGCACAAATAAGTATTAGACTTAACCAGCTGGAAAACTCTTGTCGGGCAAAAAATTAGGGGACTTTACAAATCCTCTGTAAGCGTCCCGTCCTGTCACAGCACACGAGGACAGATGACTCACAACACAATCGCACAAAGGGGGTTAATTGCAATGCGTGAGGGTTTTCCTACAGACTCACAAGCAAAGTTGTACTTATGTTTTGCGGGTTAAAAGTACAAAAGAAGAACAAAGCCATGTACGGGAAGAATAAAAAAGGAGTGACGTTGTCACTTTGTTCCTTTTTATTATTCTTTTGTTGGAGCTTGAATTAAGTAATGGTAGCCAATTTTCATTAAGAATATAATTTTTAAGACTGAAGAACAGTTTACAATGTGCTATAGAAGAATTATCCAGTAAACAGATCTAAGTTTTTGAAGTAAGAATGTTATAAATAATCAAAAGTCGTCATCCTCTATCAAACTATCGTAATCGAATTAATAAATTATTACTCTTTGAAAACTTTTTAGCTATGATTAGAACTCAGGACTCGACTCATTAGTGGGATATGTTCAATATAAATAGCAGAAAATTCCCATCTCAATTTCGATACAAGTTTAATCAATTTGTTTGCTGATCTTTCAGTTTTTTTATGGACTAAAAAAAAACAAACTGTGTAAGCATTATTTTCAATTTATTTACATTGTTATTTGATTTCCTTCAAATAATTATTTCCACCAAGCGTAATGATTTATAAAACGTTCACTTCTCGTTGTACTATGGCACGTACATTGACTTCCGCGTGAATTTGTAATTTTTACAATCTTTTGTCACTTGGTTGTTTGTAGGCTTAACATCATACTATATCACACAAAGATACTTTGCATTGTCATAAAACAATAAAATATTTTTTCAGTCTGTATTTCCGATTATAAAAAATACAAACACATTTTCTTTTGTGTTGTTTTGTATCTAACAATAGAACAGCATGAAATGTGTTTATCGAACCATTATTGTAGTTCTGTCGAAGTTTGTAACTCAGTATATAGTGTTGCAAGGGGAAGTAGCTTTCAGCCCTTTCGTCAGGTTTCTTTTCCAGGCAGATAAAATCTACGAATATAGCCTGCAGTGCGGAATAAGCCGGATTTGGGCTGATATCCTTAGCCGGGGCTGGGTCATAATTGCAACGGAGTCGCGATAAGTGTGACAAGGCACCCGGGCAGCTTTCTTGCAACATTTTTTTCGAACAAATTGGGGACGAGTTACAACCTGGGGGAGATAAAGCTCAACTTTCAGATATCTCTGCAAATTTCGCAACGCGCTGCAAAATTTCATCGCGCCTGAAAGAAGTCGCACCCCGCCGAATGCGGCAATAAAAAAAGTCCGAAAACACTGCCCAAAATCGTTATTATCTTTGCCGACTCGGCACGCGTAATAAGAACCAAAATGAACATTCATCGCCTTTCTCTTATTAAATAATTACAATGTTAAAGATGGCTGTTTACTTTCAACTTATATTTAATTCATTTACTTTACGATTCTTCACCGAAATTCTATCAGAATAAATAAAAATATATATCTAGATTATTAAGGTGTCAATGAAAAATTCTAACAGCTTGTTTTCGCTGACTGCCTTTGACTTGTTTTAACTCTTCATTAGAAGTGCACACCAAAAAATATTGTGTATAACTAACACAAAACGTGTTAATACACTATACGTATACATAAACATATAATATATCGATTGTATAAAGAGAAAAAAATTTTCCCTCCGACTTTTCAAAATACTTTTTTTTCGATAATCACAATGTACACAATTTAATACACGTTTTGTTTGGGCTATACATAATATTTTTTTGTGTGTTGGTTGCGTCTTTTTTTTTTCCACAGTTGATATATCATCCACATTGGGTGTACCATAAATGATATTTAACAAAAACGGTTAACTTTAAATAATAACACTAATTCAATATTCATCAGTATTGTATATTATTGCTATTAAGTTACGCTTTTACGTGACATATTGCTTAACTTTTCACCCTAACCTTCTTTCTCACTTTTAAGGTGTTAACTGTCAATTGTTAGTGGAAAGATTTTTAAAAAAAAAAGTTTTTGTTGTACCGCTTCTACGTTTTTTTTTATGATCAGGACTTGTCTCGCTCATCGCGAAGATTATCACCTGATCTCTAGAGTTAACCTAAATTCTTGTTACATTTTATAGCACATCTATCCGAAAATTTTTAAACAGTAATTTTTGATACCGAATTATAATTTCAAAATATGACTAAGAATCAACATTTTTATACGGCTAACTGTAAATTCTTCGTAAAAAATCATTATATTTATAAAAATAAAACACATTTTTTTTTACTTATTTTACCATATTATCAGCTTGCAACCGGTGTAACCGGTCCTGATTCTCCTGATCATTTGATAAAATTGTGGAATTATAAAATAAAAAACATTTTTTATTTTCGTTGGATTTGGCTGTAATTTTGTGGTAATTCATTTTTAATATGAAATAACTTAATTATTCCACCGGTTGTGTTACTAATTACTGTGTGCAAATTTATCATAAGTTTATTTGAGAAGAAAGTTCTGATAAATTTAGTATAAAGATGCAAAACACGTGTCACAATTAGTAACACACCCAGTTAAATAACAAATTAATCAACTGTTTATTTTTTTTTACTTTTAATGTGAGAGGAGAAGTACAAATCAAATTGTTTTATTTGATTTGTATGTAAACAAGACTATTTTCTCTTTATCTTATTTTCTCAGGGGTTATAAATAATTGCACTTTATGTTATATAGTATTCACTTGGTACACTTGAACTTTTATTTCGATAGTGTGCACTTTAGATTAGATAGTATTAACGCAGTACACTCAAACTATGATTTTAATAGTTTCCACTTAGTCACGAATTCTTTTAACAAACTGAGTTAAGCTGTAGTAGGTTATGTAAGGGTTGGTCTGATTTGGTTTGTGTAATGTATTCTAGTAAGTGGAACAAAGACAATATAGCGGCCTAATATAGGGTAGAAGAATAAGTGACATTTTATTACAGTTTTGTCCAACTATCGATTTCAAAATGTGAGTATTTATATTGAGTGGAAACAATTTTATCTATGTGAAAATATTTTTCCGTAAGTGTAATCTATTTCTTCAATATTTAAATATATTTCATTATGTGGAATTACTTTATTTTTAGTGAAAGAATTTGTTTTTTGTGGAATGTATTTGTTATAAGTGAAAACTATTCTTATGAAAGTGAATATGATCTAAACAAGAGTGCATTTAATTGTAATGTTTTTATTATTGTTATTTCCGTTATAATATCTACTGTCTAACTGTTTGGCGCTTTGGCGTCAGCTGTCAAATGCGATGTGTTTTAATTTTCATTTACTAATAAATAAACAAATCATTTAAAATATATATTTGTATTTTTCTGTTTCAAGCCTATAATATATTTAGTGACTTATAAACAACGCAATAAATAAAAAAATTACCAATTCTTTTGTTTTCTTTTTTCTACCTTATAATGAATTTTCGTATATTTGAATTATATCTACGGTATCCATGCCTAAAATATCACCGCTAATGCCATTGACAGAGTTTTCTTTGTCGACATTTGATCCTGGGATTAGCCAAGAAGTGTCTTTTGTTCGTGTGATACGCTTTCACCAATCAAAAGAAAAACAAAATAATGTTGGTACCCTCTTGTCAGATAATAAGCAATGTCACTCACAAATCCATACCTAACGAGCACATTATCTTTACAAAAGCTCCATTCTTTAATGTAAATAACTTTCAATATTTCAAATATGCTCCATTGTAATGATGAATTGAACAATAACAAAGAGATTTTTTTCTCTTTGGCAGACTTTTTTGGAAGATCATAAATATATCCGATGAAAAAGGTCTCACACATCATATTTGAAGGATATTGTGCCACAATAATTTATTATTTGGTGAAGGATTTCCATTTGAAATATTCAATATGTCATAAATAATCCATATCTGTATATTATATATTATACCGTAATGTATACATTTTTACAAAATTATGATATAATATAAACATACATATTTATAAATATATGTCAAGTCCGTGGTGTAGTGTTCAACGTGTTCGAATACCAGTACGCCAGTTTCATAAATTGATTTTTTTAATCAATTTATGGATTTCTATTGGAAAGCATATAGATTTTCGTATTGTCTAAAATTCCCTCCCACCCATATGATCCCAAAAACATGACGTAGCAATAGCTATTAGCTAGCCACTAGTCCTGTCTTATGGCTATACTTCTATCACTACGCTGTGCGATAAAGAGAGGTTGAACAACTGAGTAACAAGCAGTTGTCGTAGGAAAACTTCTATTGAGATACCTCCATTTGAAACTCACATGCTTCACATTTGAAGCGAACATGTATTTAATATATACATTAACAATTTCCACTTCTTATGTGTAGTATATCATGAAAATTTTTTCAATGCGAAGTGATTTTTAATCAGTTGCTCTATTTTATCGTTTCATCAAAATAAAATGATGGAAAGCGTGAAATGCATGTAGTTAATTAATTTCTTTCTAAAGTTCCTGTTTTCAGAATGGGATATATTATTTACTGGGAAGAGAGAGTAGAACGTTAACCAAAAACCATCACCACTCAACTACGGTGATTGATAATAACATATTTGATCAAAATTATTTTAGCTTGAACTCATTCAAGGAACTCAAAGTTGATACTGGAAGTAAAATTCTATATATCGATACCAAATAACATGTTTATCGCTAAAAATTACATATTTTTCTTGTCGTTTTTTTCAAATCTATTACTGTGCACAAAATTGCCTACTCTACAAAGAAGTGAAACATGCATTGCACTTATTAAGTGTAATAACAAGGTCCATCATTTAAACTGTATATTGGACATATAAAAAAAGCAAACAGTGTAATATAAACGAACTGGTTTCAATTTAAATTATCAAACGTTTTACAATTTAACGATATGAAACAGATATTCAATAATATTCGTATGCCGCTGTAATTAAAAATAGCAATTACAATCTATTTCTTAAATAAGTTTTATTTAATCAACACGTATAGTTAGGGATTACGATACTGGGTGAATCTATTATATTGTTACCGGTATTGCTAGTAAACTAAAGTAAATTGAGTGTTTTAACAAAAAATATAAATAAAAACTTTGACATACATGAAATATCAAATAAACTCTCACAATAATTGTTTTTCTTGTTCTAATATTATACGTAATCATAATATTATCATTAAATTTAATCACATGTTTGATTCACGAATTCAACTTCGCTCGCCGCAACATTTACAGTCTATTCCTTGGGAAGTCTCGAGTAGACTTGAGAGAATGTAAAGAGGCAGCTAAATGCGTGGGTTATTATTTTGTCATGCATCGTAAATATTTTATAATTTCCTGGAAAAAATACTTTTATATTGCAGGCACGATGGAATCGATTCCTGTCAACTTTTCTATGCATGCACTGGTCATTGATATCGTATTCTGTTTAGATTTTCGACGTTAGTTTTTAACTGCCTTTATTATATATTATTCAGTTGGAAATTTTCCTCTAGGGGTGAATTTTTGAGCTCCTGGGGAGGGGGGGGGGAATAGGTGCCGTTTATTAATAGATTTTCACATATGCACATTTGGAAAGCACCTTCTGATTTAGAGTTATGGGAAGGAGCGAATTATATCTGAACATTAGTTAATAGGGGAATGGAGCAAAAAATGTTGTGAACTCCTGATATAATGGAACCTATAAATAGAAAGTTTTAGATGTATTTATGTAAGAGGATTGCAGTTTTAGTAATAGATATAGCAGTTAGTTTCCAGCTAAAAACGAAAAAACGTTCGATTTTTCTTTCAATAAACACATGTATTGCTAGATATGAAACTCAGAATACACTTAAGAGTTTATCTGATGATCGTGATTTTACATAGACGATGGAGCATTGAATAATAGTAGAAATAGCATATCCGCAAACAAAAAATATGCTGATCATGTTTCAAACATCATTTCTAGTACAGGACTATAAAAAGAAAATTTATCGAGTCTTATACTACCCACGTGACACTCTCATTAATTCTTGTTTCAACCATTGATTTGATAAATTAACATGTGTAGAAAGGATATTAACGATCCGAATAGTACATGTAAGCCCTCTTGAAAAAGCCTTAGACCTCAATCAACCCTCATTGGCAATAAATCATCTTGCGATTTCCGCAAAGACCCTCTTCCTCCTCGCTCGAAATAATATCGCCGCGAATTGAGGTGGTGTGTTGTGAACAAGGCCGGGGTCAAGACCGCGACATGATCGATCGCATCCCTGCGCCGTCCATCCATTACGTGGAGCGGGATACTCATTCATTGGCCGCGCAAAAATATCTCCTAGGACCGAATGGGATGACAGTTAAATGTGCAATAAAACGCGGCGACGGAAAAATGTGCACGTACCGCGAATTCCGGCTGTACGTCTTTGCTGTAACACATGTCAGGACTGTTCGATTTTCAAAATAAATAATCCCTTCTTCGCTAAGACACTTACTTCAATATTCTACAGAAGTGTCAAAACGCAAAATGTATACTTATCTACTGGATTCAATAACTACACCCTTTCACACATAAAAAGATTATAAATAAATATTGTATTTATACATTATTATATGAATGGCGTAAACTTCCAATTCTTGATGGAAAGATATAACACATAAAATAAATATTATTATAGGAACGCAATCACTGGCATGAAAAGGCATTTGCTTGGTAGAACTCCATTAATATAAAGTTAAAATAGTAAAATGCTTAATTTCACGCCTTACGAGATAACTATTTCTACTGAAGTAATAGCTATGAATGAATCATTATAATTCTTGTGACACTAAATTCTTTAGTATTTTCACCTTAGTACATACAGATTGTATTTTATTTCTACAAAATCGTTGGGTACTTGTCCATGTCCACTCCCAGCGTTCAACAAATGGACTCTTGATAACAGAAGTTCTTTTAAGAGAAATGCGTGTTACTTAATTGCTCAATCTTTCTTTTCCAAAGACAGTAGGGATAGAGGGATAGAACTATGACAGGACTAGTGATTAGCCAATCGCTCTCGCTGCGTCTAGTTTTTAAGATCGGATGGGCGGGAAGGAAGTTTAAGACATCCATGCCTACGAACATAAATCGATTGAAAAGTCAATTTATGAAACTGTCTGTACTGGAGTTCGAACCCGTGAGATCCGTACCCGAAACCAATGAAGTTGACCACTGCACGACAGACCGAATTACTACAGTAACTAAAAAAAATTAATTAAAGTAACAAATAGTTTAACGTATAGAATTTTTAATAAAACTTCGATTCTATTAATTACCTTCTGTTAACGTATCTGTTTAAGTAAACTAAAGCATATCCATCATCCAAAAAAATATCCTCATTTTTTTCTCTACTCTCATAAAATATTGTAAATATGTATATAAATTTTCGAAATAATCCATAATGTGACGTGATAGGTGAAAACTAAAGGTAGGAACATTAAATTTATCATTGAACAACAAAACAATTTGACACATACAAAAGAGTAAAAGAGTATTCCAGTTTGGATGCAAAACCTGCATCCTTTGTCTAATCTATCACTACTTTTACTTCATGCATGACAACACTCTGTCTTAATCCTTCGTTCATTTAACCTGAACTATACTTCCTTAAAAGAGATTGAATACTCTCCAATTAGTCTGTGTCCAGCATTTACAATTATTTAGAATTTAGAACACTATTATCGATCGCTGTCGTGGAATGATAACACTTTACGGTCCAGTTATAATTAATTTACAATTGTTTATTTTTCATAAAAATATGCGTTTTTATGTATTAGTAGAAATATTAATTTTATTTATGCGTTCTTAATAATTCAATCGTCAAGTTCGGCACTCAGACATCTCCAAATAATCCATATTGAGATAATGGGAAAAGTATTATTCAAATGGTCATCATAATCAAATATTAATGATTATTACACATTTATAAACAGGTGTATTAAATACTTTCTGAATATAGTCAGTGGAAGGATATTTAGAAATATCTTTTTACTGCCACAGAAATATCTACATTTTGTTAACTCTTTTAGAAATTTATAAGTGTATATTGAACTCAAATATACACTTATAAATTATTGAAGTATAAGTGTATATTGAACTCAAATGTCATTTCTTTTTAATTTTTCTGACACTACGAAGGTCAAGTTTTAAAAAATAAAAAAAAATATCCGAGATCAACCCGATGAGAAAAGACATTTGAACACACATGACCTGGATCTGAAATGAAATGTCGTATTATTGAAAAAAGCCTATATTTGATTATTAGCAAAGCTAGTACACGCGTTTCTGAACAATCCGTTCACAAGCGGAACTCTTGTCGCCAGACTATAGCCTCTATAGACGTCTAAAATAGCTATAATCGTAGACTATAGTTTGATGCCGAAACAGCTATCAACATTATTAGATAATTTTTATGGAACATAGTCAATAATTTTTATCCCTTTTTTTCAAAACATTCCTCAAAATATCATTATATAGCCAAGTATATTACAGTAAAAAAACAGTTTTTTTATAAAGCAATAAAAATCAGTTATTCTAAAACCTGTTTTACCGAAAAAAAAACTTTCATTACATTAAGTCATGAACTCTAAATAAAATGTATTCATACTCGATCAAGAATGAAGAGCACGGAAAGAAAATTTTCACTATATATTGTACTCTTAGAATATAACAGTAACTTACATTTCTTTCTAATAAAAAGTCGTCTTTGTGATATACTGTTCACAAAATTAAAATTTTAAAGGCACTTTTATACATAGACACTTATTTTGTTTTGTCAAAATGATTTCATTTGTATTTAACGCTTTTGAAATGCGTTAAGTCTTCGCTTAAAAAAGTCATTTTTAACCCTTCATTGTTGTGGCAGTACATTAAAAAGCCGCGAGAGGGTGAAAATCTTTTGTAGCTTATGAAATAATTCAGATTTACGCATTTTAATAACCGCTGACTGCTCCAAGAAGAGTTTTTCTGTGCCAATTTCAGGAGACGTTTTTGCCGCCAAGAGTTTTGATTCTATTTGAAGTTTTTTATCGGAATATTTAATCAATAATTAAAAGGCTCGACGGTTAATAAATGTCATTAAATTTTTAAACGTAATTTCTTTCAATAAGCTTTATCAATTACTTAAGACCGTGTGTTTAAGGGTTATTATTTGTTCAAAATTTAAAATACGTTTATTGCTGTTCGCTAAATACAGTTTATAAAATTTATATTATATAAATATAACTTAAATTATGAATTGAATTTTACACTTTTGATAGATTCGGCGATAACTGTGTGGAAATTTATTTTTTAATAATAATTAAAATTGATATATCTTTATTATTCAACTGGTTCTGAAGTATTTTCATAACGTGGATACTATTCTCAACAGTATAGTTTGATTTAAAAATATTTTTCGATATGCAACTAGCAAAGTGATACAGTTATTAATTTTAATTAAATAGTAAATTTTATTCTTAAGATTCACGACAGTCATATTTTCAAAATCAATGTTAACCCTAATTAATCTAATTATTGCTTTTATAACAATTTGGTAAAAGCCCACTAAGCTAGGAAAGAAGTTTAACTATCCTTTGTTTTACTTCAAAAAAAATAGTGGTAACATTATATTTATGAATTAAATCCACTATTTAATTCAGAAAAAGTGATTTGTAAAATAATCCAGAATATTTATTATTAATATGAAACTCTTTTTCTTTTTTATTCGACTACTTTAATAGTTTCTTTAAGTAGTTTGTGGAACCATTTTCTTTTTTTGGATTTTTTTTAACAAATATATTACGTTTCGATAATCGCAAAGCAAGCTAAGCCGTCTTTTACTCACGTATGAAATTTCTTTTGAGCAGTCACTTGCGGCTTTCTGGCCGGCAACACAATCGTTAGCTTTCCGACAAACAGCCACCGACTCCCTTCACAGCAATTCCTTTCGCCTCTTCATTGTCACGGTTTTTTCTCATGTTCCCCTTCCTTGGTTTGTCAGAAGACAGAAGAAGTTCTATACTCGATTGAATAACGCGCATGGGTATCGCACGTCTGCCCACTTAGCAATCCGTTCGATGCTCTGCCCATAAACGTACAAACTCTTTCAGAGGAAAATATAAATTTTTAAAATAAACGCAATCAGTTTTTTACTAATTTAACGTTTTTATCGTTAATGTGAGCATTATAAGTTGATAATGCTCGCGATGCGCGAAACTGGGCCTGATCATTATAAAAATTTGGAAATAGTACAACACAATTTGCGTTTTATTTATAAAATATAATTTCATTAATATAATATTTTTAAAGTTGCAATAGCCATAGATAAAAATGAACTAAGAATGGTTACTTTTATTGACTCTTATTGGGTTAACAATAAATGATAAGTAATGAAGTTATTATTGCATTGCTATGAAAGAAATATGCTTTTCAAAATTTTATTTACACATCGCGATGGTACATAAAAAACACGTATCTTATTGATAACCGTCATTGATTTACGAAAAAAAAAATTGAATTGTTGATATTGTTTCTTGTTGGCTTAGTTTGATACATGTTTCAAAAACACAATTCATAAATATATCACAATCAATGTCCATAAATAAAAATCTTACCATGCATTTAGTCTGTAAATGCTTCACAAAGAAGCAAAATAATTTGAAAAAAAAAATACCATTTTAATGTTGATTTTCCAGAAAACAATCTCTGAATTCATAGAAAAATGACTCTTTAAAAGTCTCAATAAATTTGACATCTATCTTTATAATAAACTTTTATGAAATACTTTACAAATAGTATCGCCTGGAAAGAAACATTTCTTGATTATGTACTAACCCAGAAAGAGCGTTTAGGTATATAATGTATTCATATGGACATCAGAAAGGAATAATTTAGGACAGCTTTATAAACTTATTTTTCAGCCGATTTATGGATTTTTATTGAATATCGTGGATATGTCTGTGATGACAAAAAATCTTCTCGCATCTATCCGATCATTACAATAAAGAGTAGCGAAAGTGATTAGCTAACCACTAGCTGTGTAATAGCTTTATCTGTATATTTTTACTATCTTCAATAATAGATATGTTTAGCAACTGATTGGCAAACAGTTCTCATAAAAAAACTGTTGAGATAAATTCCGTTAGGAGTGCTCTATGTTGAAAACGGAAAATATCAAGTATTTAGGTTTACAAGAATTGTGGGATATTCAAATTCCTTAAATTCTTAGATAACTAATTACTTTAATATTTTTACCTTATTGAAATTCTTTATATTTGAAAAAGACTGAAATAAATCCGCGAGTTTATACTGATCAAACGGAGAGATTAGTAAGAATTGACCAGGTCGGAAAAGGGCAGTGTCGGAAAATTATTACAAGGATTTTTTTTTATTTTCCCGAAGAGTGTTTGTGTCCGTGTTTGTGGCGCTCGCCGTTACCACCGACTTGAATGAGGCGTGGAAAATGTTTGTATTGTCACATACTTTCTCAGAGAGAAGTGTGACCCAACTATTTGCCACAGCTTTCTTGTAAGTAGTTGTTTGCGGAGGCTATATGGGCGCGAAGCTTTTGTTGTTGTTGGAACTGTTATTTTGGGGTGAAATTGAAAAAAATAATTTCTTCAATAATACATCTGAAATATTTTTTCTTTCTTGCGAGTCGCACGACTGTTGGATATGTAACTCTTTTATATGTTATATTCGAAACTTGATATGTGGTTTTGCGACAATCAATTAAAAATGGGACAAATATATTGTTTATTTACATATAATATTCTCTTTCAATGTGAATCGTGTGGTAATTTGAAGAAATATAATATTCAACAATGATTGCTAGAGTGCAGTTCATCTCCATTTCTGAATAAAATTTGTACGTAAAGCCGTAAAAGTCATTTGAAAGTGCTCGAGGTGACTGAAAAGAGTTGTAATCGTTTCATAAAATTGTAGTTATCATAACAAAAAAAATGTTTTATTTTGATAAATATAATATACTGCCTTTCCCCAAAAAGTTACAGTTAACACCTTGTTTAAAACAGTAAAGACATGCAATCATTTGGGTGCAAATCCATGAATGGATTGAAAAAATTTGTGAAAGTTTTGTATAAAATGTTAAAGGGATCACACCCGTGACCCCACAACCAAGAATAAAAACCTAATAGCACTAATTAAAACGTTACAATAATTTAAACTAAAAACTTCTACGGAAAAATGAAGTATTTACTTCGACCTCAATATAATATAAAAGTTAGTATACTATTTTATAATTTTTGCTTCTGATTTATTTTATAGTTTTATTGTTTTTTATTCTACGATGTGATAATTAATATGTATTAATTAAATTACGTAACTAACTAAAACAATCCAATAAGCAAAATGTATTCATTCGTATAACATTATCAATTATGAATTGTGCCAAGATTCAATGTCGATATTTCACATTGTACAATAGTACAAATAATCGAAAGTCTTCACGAGTACACGAAGAACGAGTAAGCGAAAGCTCGCATCCTTAATATTGACTGAGCAGCTCTGTCTCGTCTGTTTTCTCTGACCAACCACTAATGGCCTGGCGCAATCATCCTTCAAATTTCTCTGACGTTTCTATTAGTAAAACCAATACGCAACTTAGCTGAATTGATTGATTGTATCAGTTTACTTATCACTGACCATACTAATACATCACGCTAACGTTATATTGTCGGTGAAGATTGCAAAAGTAAATTTTCATATTTTACATGACAGTAATGTCAAAATATTGTATTCAAAATATTTTTTTGTCCTCTAGCAATTGCTGATATCAAAGTGGCATGCATTAGTGTTATACGTCTTGACTAATGCCAAGTATTTCATATGATCAAAACAATTTTAAGTCATAATAAAAACCATCTACTATTCATTTGTTTTTCTTTACATTTCGCTGTTGGATTTATAAAATCGTAACATTGATATCGTGTATCTATTGATTCATATCAAAATGTATAGCGTGTATTTCATAATTTGAATGCACGTAGACTCTTTCATCAACAAAACATACATATTCATTCATTTAAGTTACCATTTATGAAACAAAATATATAAATAAATAATTCATTTCAATCCTAAATATTTTCCCATTGTCTATCACCAGGTAACAGTCAATGCTAAATCGGTTATTGATTGAATTGGTATTTACTTTGTTGAACCCATTATAATAGGATAAAATATCAAGCTTTTTAGTGCCACAACATTTTATGAGATATTGATAGCTATTTCGGCTTGACGCCATCATTAGAACTATACATAAACTAATTTTATCTTAGCTATATATACTGCTTAGAAGAGATATACAATACTTTGTCATCTCACGTATTCAAATATTATAGTATTTATTTAAAATTAAATTATTCAAGCAGCTAATTGTGTTTTTGGCAACGAAGGAGCGTATGCGTTGTTATTAATTAATCATTAAAATTTTACTAATTATGCTTAATTACATGAGTATCTTGTAATGTTTATTCATGTATTGACTTCGAACATTTGTGAGTCTTCTAATTATTATAGCAAAACGTATTATGTCAATTATTAAAAAAAAAAAAGTGGTTTCTACTATGTAAGTTTTCAAAAATATATTTATTGAATCTCATTATCATGGATATGTGCTATGCCTAAATTCTCTGCCATCTATCTGACTCGTAAAACGAGGATTAGTGAGATCGATTCTATATTATTATTTTCCATGAAAAAATGAGATTTTGAGCAACTGAGTAGGAAAACGTTATTATAGAAAAAAAAAATGTTGAGATAAGTTCCATTTGAAGTCCATATTCTCCGTATTGGGAGTGGATATGGTTTTCCAGACACAATATGGCACACTTTAAGCAAAGTCAATTTATCTTGATAAACAAATTTAAATCTTCAACGCCCTCTTTTTTAAACTGCCGTTTTACTTGAAGCGTCTCGTCAATATACAACGGGGGTGCCTACCCCGACACCTTTCTTTCACTTATTAAAGTTCCTCTCAATCTAACAGGACACGTTTCACTACAATTATCATTTTATTGCCACCTCAGTACGCAGCGGACGAGTCGCCCCGTCAGAAACAATTACGCTGAATCCACGGTGGAGGAGAAATATCATCAAAGCCATTACCATCAGAACTGTCGCCACGTACTCCATTGTGTTCTTCTTCACACTCGTATCAGTGACATGGATTTGATATAAATAACGACGCATAATTTAAAATATTTGATTTAATAAAAATAATAAAATTCACTTAAGGACTTCTCAATAAATAAACAACGTTTTAAAAGCTTATTTATCATTTATCGATGAGCCACAGAAATAGACATATTTTCAAATAACTTCCGTTCAAAACACTATCTTTAAATTTAACAAAAAATATTTGTTCCATAGCTGACCTACTTCTATAAAATGCCTACGTATTTTTTGGTTTGTTTTGATTACCGTTTTTCTTTTGTCGCACTTATGTCATTACAAAGTTCGTTTTTATTTTTTACTTGAATTTATTAAGCAGGTTTGCCCGGGATATAGGGCGCAAATGCGGAAGCGAATGTTGAATATTAAAATCTCACCAAGGACCGTACCTCATGTAACACCATAAATTAATAATAATGATTTAAATTTAAATTTGGAAACCTTAAATCGCACAATTATTGACCTATAAATGGCAGCCAGAACGACATGTGTAAAGTTCAAGTCGCTACTACGCTTGGAAAGAGTTCTTGTAACAGACAGACAGATCGATACATGTGTTTTCTGCTATATATAATATATTTGAATATATCATCTGTCAATAGTTACAATCAGATACAACTGTACTGTGCTTATACTAATTGTAACTATTCAAAAGCACACCACTGCTAGCGTCACACTATGCACCGAGATCGTGCCGAATTATTCTTCATTAAGTCAAGGGAAAGCTCCCCCTTGATTCTGTACCCAGCAAAAATTGCAGTAATTTATAAAGTATGTCCGCACTCGTAAATATCAGTTTGGATATGCACTTATACCCATTTGTATTTGTATGGAGCCGGCTGCACCGTATAAAACTACGTAAAGTAATTACAAATACATCAAGCGGTCGATTACAGACCGCAGGGTGATTTTCCATACGTTTTGTAATTTAAATCTACGAGCTCCGTAATCCATTTAGGGGTAACAGAGTATGGCCATTAAATGGAGCTATATTTTAGTAATATAGACAAAATATTTATCACAGAATTCTGAATTGTTTATTCTACTAGTAATGCAGCCATTGCTCAATTTTCGCAATTGAAAATATTGTATATGAAATTATCAGTAGTTCCTATGTTGCAATGTTATCGTATCTACAGTTGTGACAATCGCGAAAAATTGGCTTAAATATTATTCAATTTTGTTATATTATAATATAATAAGAAGTTTTTAATTTTTTTATCCCACTGGTAAAAAAACGCAAAAAGAGCAAAACACGCATCACATTTATTAAAACACCCAGTGGAATAACAAAGTTATCAACTTTAATTTTATATAAAAAATGAATTTCTACAAAGTTTCCACCGAATCTATCGAAAATATTTCAGTAGTTTTTATTTTCACCTTCATAAAAGATATTTTATCTTTACCTCAAATATGCAAATCTTTTTGAATCTATAATATATAAAAATAGAAGTAAATCATCATCATAGATGTATAAATTTATGGTATTAACCCAAAAAAAAAATAATTTCTGTAGAAAGGCACTACATTTATAATAATAAACACATTGTTTTATTTTAATTTCACATTAAATTATGAATTATAAAACATCGATTAAATTAGTATGAAACATCTAAAATTTTTTTTTAATTGCAGTTTGATTTCATCCATTTTCTCGAATGCATAAAATGTCAAAATTTTAATCCCACTCGTTAGTAATATGCGTTAAAAATTTGAATGATTTAAATGCAATATTATAAAAGTTTTCCTAAAACAACAAACTAAAGAATGGGGCATTGTATTAAAATGGTAATATAAGAAAAGCCTGCCATTGTGGCGATAGAGATTTTCGCGGAGTGGAAGATTTAGCACATAGTAAGGCTTATTATGCAGTACAAACAATGAAGAAAGAGGCAATGCAGCTCTTCTCACATTCTGAGTCAACTCGATTCGTAGATAGCAATTCACAACGCTTTACATTTTTAAAGAAGCTTTTGTGTATATTTTAATTCTTTCCTAACCAATCTTAGTTTCCTTCCATTGTATTTTTAGTTGCATGAAGTACATTTTTATTAAAAAGACTTTTATAATAATTAATATTTTACAGTACGGAAGCGCAGTACGGCAGTAATCCTGTAAAGTACACTTTAAAGTGAATTTGACTGCATAAAATTTAGAGTGCGGCCATTTTTTCAAATGAATTATTATGAAATGAACCAACTCATTACGTACAATTTTGCGAATATCTTCTTAAAATTAATAAAACCCACTGTAGAAGTCATTCATGCCTTCTCCAATATTTTTCTATAAAATAAAACATATAATGTTATCATTAATATTAAATAATTGCTGCATAAAGATTTTTTTTTAATAAAACACTTTGCGGATGATGGGGTTAAACTGTTGCTTCAAAACATGGGAGATCATAAATTATTTTATCAAGAAATTTTGGAAATCAATAGAGCCCAGTTAAATTCCTTGCCAATTCTGAATGAGCAGCTGAACCTTCCTAATTCTCCGTTATTGTATCCTATACGTTGAAACAAAACACATTTTTTTTTGTACTACTTCCACGTGTTTATAATTATCAGAACGTGAGCATTATAAGCTGATACGAAACAAATTAGCTTTTATTTTTAAGGTTACACCACTAAGAATGATTAATGTTGAAAGTTGTAGATGTTCTATGAATGATTAAATTTTACTGCAAATTTTCAATTTCAAGGTTTAATATTTATGATGTTTTTATTGCACTGATATAATAAAGAATATTTATATTTTTCTAATTATTGATATACATAACATAAAGTTTGTATTCCTTTGTCATTATCAGAGAAAATTCTTTCACAAATGTTTTTTAAAAACCTCAAAAACTACTCTCGTATTGACGTCAATATGCCAAGATAATCGAGCTGTAGTCAAATGAAAAACTAAGGAAGAAATGGATTCACTGAACTTTGGAGTTCGTGGAAAATGAATTAGACCGACTTAGGAAAACACTCAGTGAGGACACTTAAATTGTATGTGCACCGGCAACTAAAATAAGATGACTTGTAAGGTGTTTATAGTCAATTCTTGGTGAAAAAGCATTAAAAAAATATACAATTGTTTTGTACTAATTCCACATTTTGTATAATGATCAGGACTGGTTTCTCTCAACGCGAGTTGATATTGCTCGAGATGAACGAACCCGTGAAACTTTTTTTTTATAGAATAAAATGAAAATTTGAAATTAACATGTATTTTGTATTATGACCCGTGTTTCCTCTATCTTCAGGCATTCGAGTGCACGAATGAACTCAAACTGATACATGGAAATGTACAAAACTTCAGCAATTCAAATTTGATATTGAAATTTCTTCAAACACCCTCAGTCGATATCTTAAATTATAAAATAAAATGAAATAGTATTCGAGTCATGATTTCTTGCCATTTTGGTAGTACTTTAGATATTTTGTAATATTCAATATTTTTAAATCTTCAAAATTCGCTATGAAAATAATTTTCATCGACTTAATAGCATAAAGCACCGTGACATATTCATTTAAAATTCACATATGAGGTAAGTAAGCTTGCACGTATACCAAAGCCTTCCTTTGTAACAGCTGCTATTTGCTGAGACCGACTAACGCCTTTCACAGTTAAGTTTCATTAAATTTAAGTGTTTTATTCTTAAAGCTTCAATTTATTACAATTATATACGCAGAATATAATATGCGTGCTCAGCATGTGTTGCTTATTTGCACATTATTTTCTAGGTTGAGCTATATTTTATGCCTTCAAACTGAAACCAATTTAATCGTACACTTAAATACGCATTTCAAAAGAAACAATTTGACAACGCACTGACTCGGTCACTTTTTCAGACATAGTGCTGTTTTTGACAACATTTTAATCCTTAAATCAATAAAATTTTACTAATAGCTTTCGATGCTAATTTTAACCATCCAATCGTCTGATTTATTTTTTTTATTTTTTTCCTACCTCTAGATGTCATAAAAAATATTTGTTAAACGTAATAAATATTAATTGATATTTACTTTTTCGTGCTGGTGATATTGTTTTCAAATTTTTAAATCAAGTACATGGATATAAACCTTTAAATATAAAAAGGAAATAAAGCATTTATATTAATTCACTTAGTCATTAATATTTTGTATAATAATATCAAATACCCCTTATCAAATATTACATGCCTCATATAGTTCATTATTTCACCGAATAGTCACTTTCAAACATAGATTTTAATATGAACATGTATCCAAAAGTATGTTATGTGTATCTTCCCCAATCTCTCTTACCTTGAAAACGGGACGATGAAAACGAGAGACTTATATACTAACCTTACTCCATCTATCTACAATAACCTTATCTGGAAAAGAGGTTGATCTTTATATACTTAACATTGGAATAAAAGAACATAAGGTCGTCATATTAGACTAAGTGACATAGGAATTTTTCACGAAAACGTATTAAAGAATTATTTGATGTCCTACTATCATAAAAGGTATATGTTAAAAATTGCAACATAAAATACAATCAGCAATTTAAATGCCGTATAAAACTGTTATTTATAGATTGATTACAAATACTCAAACGTTTCTGTTGAAATTATTTTACACTTTGTCTTGTATGATTCCAATAAATATATTCTTTAACGCTATCTAGTGAGTATAATATTTCGTATAGAATTCTTTACTTTAGATTGAGACTTTACATGTAAAACACCTATTGACAAATGTTTTCTTTAGAATCTAAAAATACTTCATCATTTTTTTTTTTTTTTTAAATAAAACACAATTCATTTGTACTACTTCCACATATTTATAATGATCAGGACCGGTTTCGCTCATCACGAGCATTATCAACTGATCAACTTCAGTTGATAATGCTAGTGATGAGCGAAACCGGTCCTGATCATTATAAATATGTGGAAGTAGTACAAATGAATTGTGTTTTATTTTTTAAAATATAATGTCTTTCCACCAATTACAGTTAACAGTTAACACCTTAAAAGTAATATTTCATCAATAAAAACTGTATTGCGTTTTAAAATTAAAATCATATCTTTTTTCGAAGTAATCACACTTTCGTGTTTTTTGTTATTTTTCTCTCGTGCAGGTGTTTCGAATAACTAAAGTATGTATAAAAGCTATCCAACATCAGTCACCGAGAAAATAGCTCCATAGCTCATGCAAATTGGAGTAACGCAACATAAATTGGGAGGTCGCTTTAACACTTTCTAGCTGCCACTATTCGCGGCATAATAATTTTTGCTCAGAAGCATTTTTATAACACCCTGGTAGTTTTCCATTGCCGCTCCATTAGAATTTTCATTATGGGAACTTTGCAGTACCTATTTAGTGAGTCTAATTTCATATAAAGCACATGGTATTTTTGTATTTAATATATAAAATATGTAAAGAATAGCGATTAATATTCATTCAACTTTTGAGTTTGAAAATGGATATAAGCTTTTACACATTATTAACATACCACTGTTAATTTATATACTTATAATTTAAGACATCGACTGAGGGTGCTTGATGGAATTTAAACATCAAATTTGAATTATTGCGATGTTGTACACTTCATTTTGTTCGGCATCTTCAGGCATTCGAGTGCACGAATGCCTGAATATGCCGAAAGGCGAAACCCGGGTCGTTATTGACAAAACACAAGTGTACAAAATCTCAATAATTCAAATTTTATATACTTGTATTCAATTGTGACAATAATATTGGGTTAATGAATGTATCTTTTTTCAAATATGTACAAAAAGTAACATATTTCTTAACGTTCAACTAAAAACCATTTTAAAAATAAAACACAATCTGCTTTTACTATTGCAATACGTTTATAATGATCAGGACCGGTTTCGCTCATCACGAGCGTTATCAACTGATAAATATACAATCATCACAGGGCTAGTTATATAAAATATATTTATATGAATGTTAGCAATTATAAGGAATATAAAACAGTTGGTTCATGAAACATATGAATCGGCAAGCTAAAATACTTTGGAGTGTAGTATGTATAAATATTTCTAACTAGTGACCAAACTCTCGAACACCGTACGAAAGTTCGATGCATTCGTTACTACATGGCGGTGAGCAATGAAATGTTTATAAAATTGTTATCATTATCGATATTAATATATTTTGAAATTAGCATTAAGCAATCGATACACCCCAGTTTTTTAACATGTCCAGAACTGTAGATTGGCAATTCATTTGTGTACCGCTTGGCAAACAAATATTATCTCATTTCACTTATTTTGTGTGAATCGACGTGGCAACAGTAATACGTTTTAAGTGGAAAACATTCAGTTCGAAATATAGCCCTCGGGCGCAAACGTTCTATAGCTGAAAACAGATACAGAACGAAAAACGTTTTCAAATAATCTTACCTACCCGTCAAAAAGGTCACAAAATCGCAATAGGTTCGAATTTTAAAATTGTTTCGGTCAGTATTCTTCTGACTGCCCCCTCGTAACGATCCCAAGTTGTTCGCCCTACTGACAGGGCGATGTCTTAATATTGTTTTTCAACACGACGTTAATTGTTATGATACATAATTTGTTCGTAAAATGTGTTATAAATTTGCTGTGTTGTCATGTAGCTTGTGTTTTTGTATAATGTGTCTTAATTTCGTAACTGTGATTACTTGTTACTTCAACGTAAATGTAATATCGATATCCTAAATTGTATTAAACCACTGCATTAAGTATTTATTTACCGTTAACCAAAATTTGATGTGCGGTATAATTAATTATGAATATTTTAAAAGTTTAATTTCGGACCTTATTACATAGCAAGAATATTTGATTGTAATTTATGGCTCAAAGGTAAGGAAAGTGTACCAATAAATTTTTACTCATCTCAATTGTGTTAATTATTTTGGACCATATTTTCTACCTTTACACAACCGTGATCTCGTCCAGATTTTTATACGTGACATGAAATTCAAACGCTGCATGTGCTAAACCACAACCCTTGTTTGAGTTGATTTATATCATAGTAATTGACGAAAAATACGCAGTAGCGTCCACAATATGGAAATGTCATCCTGAGTATATATTTTATATACCATTGATTTCAAAACTTTATTTATTTTAAAAAAAGTTTTTTTTTTTCATTGAATACTTGATCTTTAAACAGCTTCAGCAAGTAATTTAAGTAATTTGGAGACGATTCTTCTGTTTTGTGTGAGCTGGAATTTATTTAATAAAAGGTTTCTAGTAAGTACAGTTTTTTAAGATATCCTGTTACTTTATTTTTTTTATCATGTCTGCTCCCAATGTGGAGAAGAAGAACTGCTTGTCACTCAGTTCCTCGGCCACACTTTTTCGAAGAGATTAGGGATAGAAGGATAAGACTAAGACAAGACTAGTGGTTGGCTAATCGTTCATGTTGCGCTCCATCTTTAGGAATGAATGGTGGGAGATAATTTTATAAAATACAAACACCCATCCCTTCTAACAGAAATTCATAAATTGATTGAAAAATTATTTTTTGGAACTGTTCGTACTGGGATTCAAATCAGTGAGATCCACGACCGAAGTCAAGGACATTGGCCACTGCGCCACGGACCCGACATAGGATAAAGTTAGTCAGATTAATTCAATATGTTCACTATATTCATAATACTTTTACATTCTCGGTAGTGATAGATATAAGTTTTGTTTGGTTATTTGCCTAGCACGTTACTGAAACCACTGCTATCATATTTATCCCTAGTATGAATTGTGCCCTAATCAACTCTCCGAAATAATAATAGAAAGAGATACGATTGTAAAATTAAATTATCGCATTGCGAGGTTGTTCGGGGCAGGGCAAAATAATTCTGCAGTCGTAAAACAAACAAATCACAGCGCTATGTTACATTAACACGGGATTTATTCGTCAAATAAACTTGACAACACTAAAAGCTTAATGTTGTTCAATAAAATAATGCCGAGCTTATTGCACTTATAGGGGTAATGTCAATTTTGCAACTCATCTAAATGGAAAATACGTTGCACAATTTGAATCATAAATGTGCCGTTTAAAATAAAAAAAACTGATACAGTTTGTCAAAATCTCACAAAAATACGGACATAGTTATACACTGTAAATTATTTCACATAATACGTAATGATATATAATAAATTTAAAGATGTTAACTGTCAACTCTTGGTGGAAAGGCATTATATTTTTTAAATAAAACACGATTTGTTTTGTACTACTAATCAACCGGATGAAACTGGTCCGGATAAAAAAGTGTAAGTAGTATAAAGCAAATTGTGTTTTATCAAAAAAAGATGATATATAACTTGATATATATTCCCGGAAAAAAAAACACTCGAAAAAAATATTGACGCTCTTCCGCATGTCACGAAAATCCCACGCAGGAACCGATAAATTCAATGCCGATACGTCAAATTTTATTTCACGTATATTTATTGCAATTAGCGGTTGACTGGCTTATTGAAATAGGCATATTGTTCTTAGTTGGGTGGCTTACAATAGGATGGAAAAAATAAACTATCGATAAAACTAATAATTGAATTGTAAAATATTAAAACGTTGTTTATCTAGTGAAACAAAGTACAAAGTGAACATTTCGGTATTTGCTTTTAGACGCATCAAATGTAATACTTTAATCTTTTGATATTTCTTTTTTATGAAATGAAAGAAAATCAACTATATAACGTTAAAATTGGCAAGGAATGCTTCGAAACAAGTCTGAAAAATCTTCTCTAATGTCCAAAAAGTAGTTTTCGGTGGAACTCACTGTATTATATTATGTGGACATCCGAAGCGATATCGTTCAATAATGATTAAAAAAATCCCCCTGATATCACATTCGGCAGGCTGGTTTTTTGGGAGAAGAAGCAATTACTATCCACAACTATTCGGACAATCATCAGTAACATACAGTTTGACACTATAGCAAATAGTGTCAAACTTTATATGTACAAATTGAGGCTAAAAATGTACGCGAACAAATGTTGAGCAACTGATGACTTCTTAATTAAATTCTTATCTATCTTTTTCAGTCAATTCTAAATAATGAAAAAACCATATAAATATTTAATCCATAGTTGATTTATCTTAAATGTTAATCAATGTTTGGAGACTCAGATATGGTTCAGGAGACCTGCAAACAGATTCGACTACTCAATTACCGTTACTCGAATAATATAAATTTTAAGTAGATGTAACTCTTCAATATGTCCACAAGACATGTTCTGGAAGACAACGGATATGGATGTACCCTATAATGCAAGAAAACTTTGCGGTAAAGTTGAAAATCTATGTGACAAGGGGGTAGTAACATTCGAAGAGTTCGAGCTCTTAATGGGGATGATCTCAATATAATCATTTATTAATTTCTTCGAATTCCTGCAGATATTTAAAATGAATTCCAGACATTATCATTTATAACCATTCAAAATTTTGGTCGGGACACCCAATTTATACTTTTTTTTTTGTGTGTTTTATAAATTATTCAGAGATTTTTATAAAATAATACTTTAGAAACGGAATAATTATAATGTAACTTGTAATGAAAGCATTTGAAAGCACACCTTAAATTCAAAAACTAGGTACCGAATGATAAGTGGTAACATAACGTTGACGATCTCAAACAATGGCAAAGGTAACTTTTTTAAAGATTTTTTACATAATAACGTACACCAAGTCATCAAAATGAGGCGGCTGGGACACATTGTTCAGAAGGTGGATTGCCACTAACCAAATATCTACCGAATTGTGTAAAACGGGGTTTTAAGATGTAAAAATAGTAAAATTTCAATTTATAATGAGTGACATATAACATAAATATTCATATTTTCAGGTTTGATAATGAGTATTCTGCTCATCTGTGTCATTAAAAAATTAATAGACATACCAAATTTGGATTATTGAGATTTTGTACACTTCCATGTATTTTGTCACTAACGACCCGGGTTTCGCCTTTCGGCATCTTCAGGCATTCGAGCACACGAATGGACTCGAACTGAGAGACAGTAAACAGTGTCTTAAATTAAATTATATAATAGACATACGTTTGAAGTTAATATACCTATAAAAATTATTTAGTTTTTGTTTTCCATTTCTCAATAATAATTTTATTTTTGGATACCTATAAAAGTCTTATGAATAAAATGTTACGTTGTTTGTAAAAAAAGCCATTTAAAATACAATGTTTTCGTGAGAATGTCTTTTTATTTACCAGGCAACACAACTTGAAAAATAATAAATGAAATAATTACATCAAATCATCAATTACGTGTATTTACAATTATTTGTCGTAAAACTCCATTTCATTAGGGTAAAAAAGAGAGTTGGGTGTTGGATCCGTGGTTGATTGGTCGAGTGGTTAACGTCGTTTGATTCGATTATGTCTCAGTACGGACAGTTTCATTTATTGATGTTTCAATCAATTTATTGATTCCTGTTCGAAGGCATAGATGTCTCTGATGTCTCGAGTTCCCTCTCACTCATTTGATCTTAAAAATGGGAGAAAAGGTTTCGGAGCGATCAGTTACCACTATTCATTTCGAAAAAGAATTATTAAGCAACTGATATACAAGCAGTTCTCACAAAAAACTTCTCTTGAAATACCTCCATTAGAAGGCCATATGCAACACATTAGCAGCGGACACAATTCATTTATCAGTAATAATGTTGCTAGTTTTATCCTATCGTGTAAATAGATTACTTCTATATACTAATAAAACCGTACCCGTCATAGATGACGGTATTGAAATTAAAATACTGAATATCTGAAGTAGCTAGTATGTCGGAACTGTGGGTGGATTGCACACAATTTCAGTTTATATAACCGCGAACGCTTACGTCATGAGAAAATTTCATACCTACATGTAATATGTGATAATAATAAAACGTCTACAGAGCGATCTAGGCTATTATATGTAAGATTCTTAATGTAGTATTTGTAATACCACAAAACGTTTCAAATTTTTAAAATCTCCTAGAAGTATTATATCATAATTCTGAATCAAAATTTAATTATCTTAGCAATTTGGGACCAGTAAGCTAAAGAATATTTCGTAAAAAACATAAAGCCAGGAAAAAAAATCACACCCATTTCCACAAATAAGCTATATACAAACTTTCAATTTCGCATCAAAGGTTGTAATGCCGCATTTTTGGAGTGGATCCAAGTAGAAACGCTGCAATAAAAAATGGATACGAGAGTATTGGAAAACTTTCAACTCTCGCAAAAGTTTACTAAGCAGAAAAAATGTGTGATAAGAATATAATTCATGGCTGGTGAAACACAGCTGTTTCCTCTTAAACAAACATTTATAACCTACAAACATTTGTAAAACGTCGCAATGGAACGATGTTTATAGGAAATTGCTTTTTAATGAATATGTTTTTTTACTTTACACCTTTTTGTGTATTTTGTATCGGGACCGTTCAAATTATTTTTTAAATACGTGATTGGTATCGCGATATTGTGTATCGTAAATGACAGACGACTTTTTGATGCTTTTATCAATATCATAAATAAATTATTCGTGACGTGGCAATTCATAAGTGGTATACATATTTTTTGTATCAATCGATGAAACAGTTTGTTTATTTGTGTTACTACTACACATTGTCGGTCACCGTAACTGAGTTTTAGCATCCGACTCGGTTGGGTCGTAAAGGGTTTGCATCCCAGAATATACATTTGCATGCATTGATTTGTCAATCAAGCTATGATATTTAATATGATAAAACGGATTTTTGTGACAGTAGCTTCTCAACAACTATTTCGAATGTCTAAATCGAGACATTAACAAAGAGATTAGTAATATTTTATTTAGTCCCATTGTCATACAATTAATTATCAAGCGACTGGTTTCTCGTTATGCACATTCAGTTGAAATGCTTCGAAAGTATTTCAAAGGCTCTGTGCATCCATCTGACCTACTTTATGATATATTATAAAACATTTCTTCGAAAAATTCTTAAATTCCGGTATAAAGGGAGCTAATTGCTTGTTCATTCCGTTATCACATCAGTCATTCTAACTTCTAAACCTGCCTGGAAAAGAAACATGCCAACAGCCTGTTTTCTCTAAATGTTTTCTGTTTTAGTATATTAAATAATTTACATTGGGTGTAACATAAATGATATTACAAATGGTTAACTTTAACTGATTCAATATTTGAGTCGTATAGTAGCAAAAGTAGAACTATCCCATATTTAATTTGGATTATTGAGATTGTGTACACTTCCGTGTATTTTGTCACTAACGACCCGGGTTTTGCCTTTCGGCATCTTCAGGCATTCGAGCACACGAATTGACTCGAACTGACGTGTAACTCGACTCGAACTGACGTGTTGGTAGTGTACAAAATATTAATAATCCAAATTTGATATTGAAATTCCATCAAGCACCCTCAGTCGATGTCTTAAATTATATCCCATATTTGTCAAAATTGAACTAATGCTGCCACACTATTCTACCGGTCATAGTGTATGGCCAGAAATAAAATGTTGGTATTAAAATCATGTACATGTGGTATAAAAACGTAAAAGAAAATAATGCTCGCTACCAAAATCAGAAAGATTAACGGCTTTGGAAACAGAAGTGAACGGTTTGGTAAATTATACTTTCGACCAATCACAGGGTTACCCTAAGTGATGTGACAATATGGCCGCTCATACAAATTTAAAAAAACCCAAAAAATTCAAAAACGCCATAAAACATTTTTCGTATATATCTCGAAACTTCGAATGAGGTATAGTTATACTTTTGATACTTTACGACTCATTTATCAGCATTGCTATCAATTTGCGTTTTTATGAACTGCGTATTTTAAAAATAAAACATATCTCTTTCGTACATTAATGTTCATGAACAGAAATAGAAAATGAGAAATTTTTACAATAAAGATGTGAACCACTTAAATAATTAAATAACCATTAATGAAATATTAAATTTGTAATTAGCATTGACACAAAACGGTACATGGTAAATTGTGAATGAAGATTTTTTTCTGTCAGGAACATCCAAAAGATTGACTAAATATTTTTTTAACTGTCAATTCTATCTGGAGAAGCGTTATGTTTTAAAAATAAAACACAATTTGAGGAGTTTGGGATTTTGATGGTCAAATCCAGTTTTTAGAATAAAAGATCGAGATATCGCTGTAATATTAAAGGACAACTTCAAAAGAACAGAATTGCATTTTCAGCGTTGCTAAAATCCTCCTAGTTTGCATGCAATTCAATGTCAAAATATGACCATAAATGAAAATGTGTGCTAAGGAGAATGTGAATGTGGTCATTTTTGATCCTAAACTCCCTCATTTGCCTTTTACTACAACCGCATTAAAAATGTGGTACTAGTAAAAAAATATTGTGTTTGATTTAAAAGAAATAAAAAATAACTTCTTTTTCATAAACAAACCAGCAAAAAATTAATCTCAAAAAACAAATGTATGTGTTTTTAACCACGATACCAACAATATATAAAAAGCGATGTGATTACTGGTAGAAATGATACTCATTTAATTTCAAAGATGAAGCAAGAATCAATACAATGAAATGTAATATTTTCAACAAAACGAATATAAAATCCATCTTATCTCAAGATATTAAGCCTAAAACAAGATTCCACGAAAACCACTTCAAAGAATAATTAAAATATATTCGGTAGACATAAATATAAAATATCCGAGAATCTTCAATCGGCGACCAGGTGCGTGTAAAGGCGACCAATTTATAATCGGATAAGTGAGTACCGGCAAGCAAGACTGGGAGAACGGGAAGAATATTATAAGTCACGAAATTATTATTTCCGCGATTGCTTGTGCGCTTTTCGGTGACGGGCGAAACTTCCAGACAAAGACGGGAGGACGCCTTCGTAAGTTGGGAGCCATCAAGCGGCTGAAGCGATTCGCGCAACCTGGGGACCGGAGTGGTGGGCAATGGTGAAAGGGAAAAACTGCCGCGGGGCCTGGCGTCATGCAGCACAGTGACAGAACAATGAACGATTTATCTATTTACAATATTTCATTTAAATTCATGAAAAATGTTGTTGAATTTATTTTCTAAATTCATTTTTTATTCAATTTCAATGTTCAGCAATAATAGAATTCTAATTAAATGAACGCGTGTCTCAAACGTATCAATTCAACAAATTTATTAAATGTGCAAAAAGATTAATCAATGAAAAACAAATAGCTGCAGACAGATAATATAAAAATAAATATTGGGAGCGGTAGCGTAACTAGAGCCTACACATATCCGCCGTGTGAGAGGGCCTCTGACATCAGCAATTCATTTTGATACCTCAGTTCACTCAAAAAGCATAGTTCTAACATAATTAGGAAAAAAATTTTGATCAGGTTTAACCATTTTTGGTTATTTTTGCTTATTTAAATGAAATTCTAGAATTAACTAAAAGTACATTTTTATTTATAATATTACAAACATATTTTTTTCCAATATTAATAACAGGAAATTTCACAGGTTTCCACAGGATTTTCGTAGTTTTTACAGTTTGAATTTAAGTAATAATAACCATTGTCATCTTATATATAATAGTTCAGAGAGCTCTGTAGACGCTCTAGTGCTCGGCCAGAGTCAACGTGTGACGGCGGGGCGAGCGCGGCGTTTGAAACTAAAAAGCAAAACCGCTCAAGACAAGACGCGCGAACTTCCAGTCCTTGCACATTAACTAGGAACATTGCAAAATCATGCTTTGTTCTTCAGTAGGTCGCGGTGTATAATATAAAATAAAATGTTATGCAATGGACACACAGTTCTGACGTACTAGCTAATTTAGAAATTCAGTATGTCAATTTCAATACCGTCATCTATGACGGGTACGGTTATACTAGTTCTAAAATAACCACAGACTTCTTCATGCTACATTTTGAAACTGGTAGATATCGGTAATCTAAGCATTTCTTCGTACTTAATTCAAAACTGAAAATTAATGACTTTTTACACTTTGGAACTGAGGAATCGATTTGATGTCTTATTATAATGTTTGTCCGTTTTCAGGAATACTGTAATGTTCAATACTTTATTACGAATTAAGGATTGTTTAAAGTTAACTGAGCATAGGTTGGTTTGAAACTTCTACCTTTATAAGCTTACTTTTGACTTATTACTGCACTGATTATAATATGTAAGTACAACATAAGAATTTTTACGCTCCATTTGAAGTGGTTAACTTACAAATATTCCAGTTCTCCTTATTACTGACGGTGTTAAATAAGTACTGAAAAAACAACGATACAATTCAAATTGTTTAGAATAAAACTAGATCTGCTTATGAAATAACCTTTACCTTAAATTAGTGATAAAAATACATTTGTACATGAATTATTAAAAAAAATTGAATATGACTTTTTAACGATGCTATCAAACAATTGGTCTGAAATTACTTTCCCTTTTTTCCGTTTTTACAAATAAATTGATAAAATAAATAATTAGATTAAAATATCAATATAAAATTATGATCTGTCATCAATTTCTAATTGATTCTCCATTTCCCTTCGACGCCAATGATAATTGTTAAAATACAAGAAACAAAATTTCCAGAAGGGTAGTCAGATAAAGGAAAACCATTGAAACGTTTTACCCCATAGCTGTCGGCGATTTATTAAGTTATTTCGTTACAATTGATGCCGCTGTAACAATATTGTGTGACTGCCGAAAAGGGTTTGTCTACTCTCCGAAGGGACTTCAAGAGACAATCGTTTTTATATTCTACAAAATGGCGTTTCTTCCCGCCATTCAAATATTAACTGCGCTAAATACAACTTCGGGCTCCGCTTTGTTCAAGTTTTCGTTGCTTACGTATGACGTCGTCCAGGTATTTAAAATTTATCAAAACTGTGCCACAAACAAAATGTAGAAATTTTATATTCCGTGTTTACTTTTGTTATAATTTTATAACTAGGTTAATGGTGAACTTTTGTGGGGAACTCAAAATATTGAGACTAGTGTGAAAGTTTAGAACTAATAACATATAAAAGTTGTTGTAGCTACTCGTTCTTTATCAACGTTATCAAGACACCTGCGCCGCGCTATGCCATTAAAAAATGTTTTTATTTTATTTATTTATTTGAAAATGAAAATAAAATACATGATATTACAGCTGACGCCAATCCACCGTGCATTTAGAAAGTACAAATAACAAAATAATAATAATAAAACTTTGTTAAAAATCGAGGAAATAGACTAAATAACAAATTATATTATTTACATACCAGATAGAAAATTATTTAATTTATGTAAATTTAATTAATTCTAATCCATTCTAGAATTTTAATTAAATTTGCTTAGTAGTATTATACAAGGGTTTGAATCGCCGAATGTAAACATTCTCATATTGATTTTTCATTTGAAATCAATTTACGGATTTTTATCCATAGCATGAATATTAACAATGTTTTGAGAGGAAACGATCCACTTTCTATCTGTGTGATATTTTCTATGAGACGTTAAGCAACTGGCCCTAACTAGTTCTTGTTAAAAAATCTCCCGTTAAAATGAGCTAATTTTGAAGAATAAACATATAAATTTTTCGTCGTTTTTTTTTAAGGTTTTATAAATATATCTGAATTTTTATTTATTTAATACATGCATTACAAAAAAATAAATTATAATTTGATGGCTTTTGCAATGTAAAACACAGTAAAAACAAAATGGCGAATATTGGAAATTAGCAAGGAAGTCAACCTTGTAAACTCAGACAAAATCTACTTTAAAAAATAGTACTCTGAACTCACCCACATTCACACTCAATATGTTAATACGTGAATAAATACAGTTGAAAGTTCTTACCAGTGGCATCCTTATTGGCAGGATAGCTTTATACCTTGGAAGACCAAAAAATTCCTCAACTTTTCACAAAATTATCAGGAACATTAATGTTTACATTTTAATAATAACGGAATTCTCAAATTGGTCTCGTATAAGTCGAAAAAAATATGTGGCCAGGTATGTTAATTTCTCTTCGAGCGTTCAAACTATTAAAGAAAGTCAGTTGGATAGTATACATACGTTCTGAAAAATAGGGGTCTCGAAAATTTATTGTGAACCGTCTCCACCATAACGGTACATTTCAAGTTTCTCGAGGCCAAAACAATCGACCTGCTCTCAACATATTAAAATCAATTAATAATGTCATAGACTTAACATAATATATCTATACATATTACTCAATTTTATTTCAATGACATATCCGTTATGTCCTGATAATTACTGAAACTGATCGATCAATTATGATAAGACTTACGACTCACATACCTTACTAATTACCAAACACTGAGGAGTTAGTTTACTTTAGTAGATGGTAACAAGTTAATTGATCAATATCCTATAATATACAATCCTATATCACCCATTTTAAATGTCTCAACTGTCAGCTCTTAGTAGAAAGGAATTATATTTTTAAAAAAATGTGTATTTTTATAATGATCAGGTCCGGGTTGACTCATTCACGCGAAAATTATCATCAGACAAAATGTAAATCTCAACCAGGCTGTTTATATGAAAATAAGTGTTACCAGGTATATATATATATAAAACAATTAATCATAAAAAGTTAAGTACCTCTTAAGAATGAAAAACAATTAATCTGTTATCAAAGATAAAATCGCATTTAAAGTCAATTATGTACGAAATATATAAGTAATTTATAAAATAATTCATGAATATTTATTAACAGAAATCGGTATTTATGGTTGATAGAGCTTTACATTTACGATTGGATGGTTGTGTTCAAGTCTCTACAAGACCAATATAAAATTAATATTTTTTTCGTTTTTCGAGATTTCTTTTCTCTTCGTGTTGATATCAAGTAACTTTTAAAAAAAGTCATCTAGTTTATCTCATGTGATTTAAAAAATCAAAATATCTTATGCTTTGGTCTCTATATTAAATGCTAATGCTAAAATACTAAACTACTTTTTCAAAAAAGTTTATATTCGCATTAAAGGTTCCTTGCGAAAAAATTACATAAGTTGAAATTCACTACCAGTTATTTCATCTTTATTTTCGACTTCCGTATTTTTAAAAGGTTGATACAAGAATTGCTACTTAGCCAAAAACAAACAATTTTATTGGTTATATAAAATAAATTTCCATTCAAAATACCTTGAGTGCATTGATCTATAAAGAATGTAGAAAATCTTGAAGAAAAATACAAAGTTTCCAGTCTAAAAATACATATCTTCCAAGTTTTGCGTTCCTCCAAATATTAGACTAATATCTATGTATCAACAATACAAGACTCGTCTGTACATACTTTGTTTTCGCATAAAAACAAAAGCCTGCGAGCGAGCGAATTTCAACTTTTATTATTTGTTTTGAACTTTCATATTTCGAAAGTTTTTGCGTATTTTGAATTTGAATGGCTCTAACGGAAAAAGCGCAGCTTACATTGGTGGAAAAACTTAGTGCTTCATACGGAATAGCCATAAAAGAGTACGTTGCTACGCGTTCAATTATTCCCTTTTTGTAGACTTTTTACTTCCTCTCTCAAATAGTGGTGTCCATTTTATTTTTATTTACTTCTATGATACTGCCAATAAATCGTTACTTTCCGTCAGACATGTTTTTTTATTTGGTAAAATTAACTTATTTTATAAAATTTAATTTAGACATTTTTAAATCTTTATCCCAGGGGTTCTATACTATTTTGCCGAATTCCCCCATTCACGAATGGACTCGAACTGACGAGTCCATTCATGTGCAAAAATCTCAACAATTCAAAATTGAACTTTGTGATGTTACGCGGCAAGTTTCAGTGGTCAATAGCATTAAGTCACTTATAGGAAACTATTCGCAAGTCAAAAAAGTTATGCGGCCTGTCGTCATTGACTGCAGTAATGGATATATGCTAGGTCTATTGACAATTTACTAAATATTCATAAATAGGGCTTTTTGTGGCACCAACTCATTAACCACATCAATTGTCAATTCAAACCCATTCGTGCGCTCGAGTGCCTGAAGATGCCGAAAGGCGAAACCTGGGTCGTTAGTGGAAGAAAACATGGAAGTGTACAAAATCTCAATAATTCAAATTCGTTTAAACATTGGTTTGTAGTTAATAAAACAGCGGTGGGCTTGAATTTCATTCAACTTTTTACAGTCATTTTTCTATAGTATTTTTGTTAAATGTGCAAAGAGACGTGTTTGAAGATATACCCCTTAATTAACCTTATTTAGCGCTCTCTATGCCAATCGAAACATTATAATAAATACTAGAAATCGTTTTTAATTTTAATTGTTGAGATTTTGTACATTTCCATGTATTTCGTCACTAACGACCCGGGTTTCGCCTTTCGGCATCTTCAGGCATTCGAGTGCACGAATGAACTCGAACTGACGACATACATGACAATTTACATAATCTCAACAATTTTAATTTGATATTGAAATTCCATCAAGCAGCCTCATTCGATATCTTAAATTAAATTATTACTAGAAATCGGATTGCATAAATATAAAATTTTATAATTAAATTACTCATACAGTAGATAATTCTGACTTTTCCTAAGTCGTACTGAATCGATACGATATCTTATCGTCAAGAACATCCTTATAGAAACGTAAGATTGGCGAATTGAAAAGAGAGGTTTGCTTTGCTTACAAGAATAACCGATAGTATTATTTTTGCGGTTTGCACCCTTTAACGGGGAGGAACAAAAGTAGGGATTTAATTTCAGACAGCTTTTGAATGTTTCTATGCGATCCAATTTAATTAAAGAAACCCCTTCAAATTAAATACGCTCATTTTCAATTCTGTTCTCATATTTTGAGAAATGCTACAAAATTTGCATAGCTAATCAAAAGAACTGGACTTGAAAGTATTCCCCCATTAATGTTCCGTATTTTTTTATCTCCGATGTTGTTTTAACGAAATCTTTATTATCTCCAACGGACATTAAGAATCCGTCTCTGTACATAGATATTGTAAGAACGTTGCAACCCAAATATTTTAGACAAGGTCTGAGAAAGTTTATGGCTAAACGGCCACATAAGAAATTCAAAATTAACTAATATGCATTATTTATAATCATGATAAAAAAATTTTAACAAAACAAATAATTTATATAATAGCTAAAAATATATATGAATTGACTCAACAAATTCCGCGTCGAGCCGTAGTTTGTCCAGCCTTGCAATATAACAATGTCAAATTCGTTACTTTTAGTTACACAACAGGTAGACTAACCAAACTAACAGCCTTTTCATAAGCTTTTGAAAAAGTATTTCAACAAAGTATGTGATAATTTGCTTGATAGAAAATCAATATCAAATTAAACTCGTTCAAATTGTGTATATTGACATTAGTATTATCACTAACGACCCGTGTTTTTCCTTTCAGCATCTTTAGGCATTCCCGAGCACGGCTGAACTCGAACAGTAAGTTAACAGATTATATCGTTTATAATATAATATATAAAAAGGGATTAACAAAATTAGTTATATTATAACGTCTATTATAAGTCTAGGAACTACATTAATGTTAATCTGAATGTATTTTGATTCTGATGGAAATGCAATTTGAACGATTCAAAAAAATCCAGTTGTTAAATATTTATTATTTTTATTCTTGAAATTTTTTTTAAAGCTCATAATTTCAGTACATAATTTAGAAAGAGACTGAGTTGTTGTTGGAAATATATCAAATCAAAAGACTTAATGCATTCACCCTTTCGTATTCATGGTGTAACAATGAGTTACTTTGGTTACATATAAGTTACATATAATTGAAAATTAATAATGCATTGAAAACTTCGTCAATTTTACCATTGAAAGATACAAAATTTTTACTTTAGTATAGTAACAATGCAAGATGCATAACGTACCGTATGCAACTGTTTTGTTTTAAATTGAACCAAGACACGTCTCGAGCTTGATCTGCCATGTTCTGTCTTTCGATAATTTCGCATAGTTTGTTATGTATTTCAGTTTGGCACACAAAATATGATTTAAAATAATTGCTTAATACTACATAAAACCATATTGCACTTTTTGAAATAGTCATTTCGCTTGTCACTCTTAATAGTTTACTCGAATATATCTGACACTTTTAAAACATTCATCGTGTATTTATTTGCTAGTAAGTAGGGATAATAAGTAATATCCTGTCGCTTCAAATTTAATGCCATTCCTTGAAACATCTTTATACGGCTGCTCGATAAACTGTCCTCATAAACCAACGCCATATATCAGCTAGCCATTAACTCTTTGCAAACGCTAGCGTAAATATGTTATCGAAAACATTCTTAAATTCCATGGCGATAACATAAACAAACTTTCAATACAAACCTGACTTTATTTATCAAATTTAATTTCAATTATTATTATTATTGATTCAAAAACATCTTCCACGTTATATCGACTATCAATCATTTGGCCGATACCTGCTCTATAACTTTAAATTGAGATCCAATCATTAATTCATTTTCGTATATTTTGAGAGTTACATTAGTTGGCCAAAACACCGTCGAAATAATTGTTTCGGTATGTATGGGTAATAGTCAACATTTTCTTGTTTATTTCGCAATTTTTATAGTTATCACGACTGGTTTGGTCCAACTCAAGCCTTTTGAACTGATGAAAGATACATTAAAATGTTCGTGATGCGCGAAAGTGATACTGATCATTTTATAAAATTGTGGAATAAATTCAAAAGTTTGTGTTTCATTTGTATAAATATAATGCTTTTCAAATAAGATTTGAAAGCCAACGTCTTAAGAATAATTGTCTGCATTTCATATTAATTTTCTTTGTTTTCTTATTGTTTACTAATAATTATAACTAATGCGTAAATTGTATTTTGACAAAACGCTCGCAATTAATTTTTGTAAAAAAAAAGCGCTAAAAGACTAAAAACATTACGTGTTTGAGAATAATAACACTATGACAACACGAATTCTTATCTCGAGAAAATTGTGACTTCTCAATTCACTACTGATAGATATGGACCTTTTTTGTGACCCACTTAATGATTTGTTATAATAATTCTCAATTAAATCTGTTTTTTTCTCTTTCAGATAATGGATATTGCTTATTTTTATTTTTTTAAATATAATGTCTTTCCACCAAGAATTGACAGTTAACACCTTAAAAGTGCTTATTTTTATTGTTTTAATTCCATTATCTTCTTTTTTTTAATGTCTACGTTATGTTATAATATTATTTTTGCCGTAACAAATTCATCGGCTTCTGTGCTCTAGTGGTAAGAGCTTTGCTCTAGTGATCAGGTGGATTTTGGTTCAAGTCCCAGCAAGGCCAACAGCAAATTAAGATTTTTTCAATTTAAATTTAAGATCTTGGACAATTAAAAAGTGACTTATA
Organism: Himalopsyche phryganea; assembly: GCA_022494535.1. Taxonomy (NCBI): domain Eukaryota; kingdom Metazoa; phylum Arthropoda; class Insecta; order Trichoptera; family Rhyacophilidae; genus Himalopsyche; species Himalopsyche phryganea. The sequence continues at coordinate 1,231,989 of JAGVSL010000043.1, read as the reverse complement.
AAAATTCTCCTCGAGTTTATCTCGCACGATTTTCCAATTTTCATAATATTTGGCGCATTGGCTATCAAGTGTAATGCCAGATATTTTTATTTTCTTTAAATTAAAAAAAAAATATGTTGGCTATTTACTTTATTGTTATAATATTTCTGTGGTGTTTCTGAATAAATTTATCGGCATAGTTATGTGTTCAATGGAACATTTTTTAAATTGCAAAAAGTTAATTACTATCAAAACAAATTATATCTAGAAGAATAGTTATTTTGGCTTCTGTTTCTGTATCAATTTATAATTTGGAATGATTCTGACTTAATAATTTGTGTTTTCAAATTTCCATTCGGAATTAAATATCACAAAAGAAATTCAAAACGTTATCAGATGTTAATTTGTCATTCACCGCATGTGGAGTATTTTAATATTAATAATTGTCAGGGTGGCGAAAGTGTTAAGGTAAGAGCAGCAATGCATCGCAGTGCCAGACGGCATTACTGGAAACGTCTAGTTTCGGCGAACATCTGACGTTCAATATATCGTATCCCACTATAGAGAAGCCGATTCATACATCAACCTGACGAAATACCCTACCTGCATTATACAAATTCATATAAAACGGAAAAGATGAGCTACAATTAACATTATTAATTTTTCATTACAATTTTTAACATTGTTATTTTACTTGTTGTGTAGTTCAGTGTTCTTCAACCAGTGGTCCGCGGACCGGCACCGTTCCTCGAAAATTTATTGCGGTCCGCGAAAACTTTCACCCAACTACATCGCTACATGATTTGGGAAATTTCTACTGTTGCGACAACTCCATATTTTAAAAAAAACACTAGACGGTCTCTGGCAGCACTTATTTGTAGACATGTGCACGGCCACCGAATGCTAGTATTGCTTCAGTTCGCTTATCGACGACACTTATTTTATCATGCTCGCTGTGTTTGTATCATTGTGTTGTTAAAATGAATACGAACGTAGCTGTAATAATCCTTTTATGGAAGATATAAAATCATGCGCACTTGATCCTCGTGAAAAATAAAATCTGACCGAATTGCCTTCGGGTTTCCCTCTGGTGTCCAGACATAAAATGCAATCATTATCCCAATTTCGGATATCTCTCAATAAAGAATATCCAACTTTGAGCTATGAAGCTATCAAATTGTTTGTCATTTTTACGACTTCCTATTTGTGTGAAAAGACTTTTTCATGTACGTCAACAATAAAAACCAAACAGAAATCGATCAGATGTTAATTCAGTGCTTCGTCTCTCAGAAACAACGCTGCGACCACGTGTATCAAATTTTCTTACAAAAAAACAGCAACAGATGTCGCACTAACAAAAAAATGTAATTTTATAAAATTACATGTAATAAATAAAATTCTATTCAACATTGACATTATTTTATAAAATATTTGACAAAAACGGAAGAAAACATATTTTTTACTAATTTACACTCCGTCGTAAGTCGAGAACTGACTGTATGTATGTATGTGGATTCTAAGAAAAAAAGTGGACATGGAAAAAACCCTACACTGAAAAATCGCACACGGAAAAAACCGCACACATTTTTTTTATTTTAAATAACGTCAAATAATAATTTAAATAAGAAACTCAAAACGTTGTGAGGTGTAGTTGATCTGATACGTGTTTTACCTCTTTTACAAGTATGGCCAGAAAATCTGTATCGTAAAATTTTAACTATGACATAGTAATAGATGGTTATTATTTGCTTGTTTGACATGCGAGATTTTAAGAGTGGAACTATTTCTGCGTAATTTCCTGTATCTTCCAAAATTCATTTTAAGGTGTTAACTGTCAATTCTTGGTGGAAAGACATTATATTTTAAAAAATAAAACACAATTCATTTGTACTACTCCACGAGTTTGGACCGGTTTGGCTCATCACGAGCATTATCAACTGATCAACCGGTTCTGATCATTATAAAAACGTGGAAGTAGTACAAATGAATTATGTTTTATTTTTTTAAATTATATAAATTACCTTACCAAGAAGATAACATACTTTTTTTTTTTTTTTTCAATTATGTTATTGATTTTTTTTCATATTCTGTCTTATTTTTCATATTTGTAGGCATGGCACATTGAAGTAAGTTGTGATGCCATTTATTGTATCTCAATATTTGATTTATATTTACTACTTCTTCATAAAATGACTTCTTCCTTTATACACTATTTTCATCTCACATCCTATGTCCAGAACGCTTATTCTAAATTTTACTCACTTCTTTGTAAAATTTGCCTACAAAAATGCATTTATCAAGCATTATTTAAGAAATTGTAAATTTCACTCTTTTTGCGGAATATGATCGTTTGAAATAATTTGCTAAGCAGATTCTCTTAACTACCAAACTGAACAGAACTTTTCGTTTAGTACAAGAATTCTCTACAAAGTTTGCTGTTTTCTCTTTGATGTATAAATATCAAAACAAATAAACCCGATTCTATTTGAAACTATTCAAACTGCATAACTACTCATTCGGTTTTTAACATACAATTTGGCCTCTCGATTTGACCGAGAATGAATAAACGTGTTCTTCGCAGTACTTTTTATCCCAAACACTTTTTACTTAAAATTTCATATCACTTTTTAACTTTAATTTTATCTTTTAATATACAGAAGATTTTTTCTTAATTCGCAAATCGATATCATCATATTATTTTAAATAATTGTTAAGTTCTCAGCTTGATGATTGAAAATATACTCTTCAAACCTGTAGATCATAATATATGAACTCAATATAATATCTTAGCAGAAATTTTTATACGAGAACTGGCAGTAATTGAGTCGCTTAAACTCCTTTTTTAGAAAGAGTAAAGTTAAAAGTATATGGCTAGACTGTTAACGAATTCCTCTCACTATCTCTCGTTTTTAGGATCGGATAGGTGGGAGAGAATGATGTCATCAGATAAGTTCATTTATTAAAAACCAATTCACGATTCGGCTAAAAAATCAATTTAATAAAGTGGCCATACTTGGAACTGAACTCATGAACAGCGAAACCGGAGAGGAAAACGTTGACCCGGTAAAATAATATTTACGAGCACCAAAAATTTTATATAAATCTATAAAGGAAGCCGTAAGTGTATTTCATTTCATTCACTTCTGCACAAAATCTTGTGTACACATTTCATCACGGTATACATGAACACAAATCAAAACGCGACATCAAAAAATATTGATAAAAATACAAAATATTATATCTCTGATTTAAGTGGTTTTTAAGGTATTAAAAGTCAATTCTTGCATTTTATTTTTAAAAATAAAACACAATTCGATTTTTACTACGTCGGTTTCGCTGATGACAAAATTTTCCCATTTGCTAATTTCGCCAATGATTATGTATCAATTATTTTCATGCCTATTATATTTTTCTTGCTTAATTGACTTGTAATGCTGTTAAATTTTTGATTACAGATTAGTGGTAATTTATTTTCTAAGAGTTTCTTGGTATACTAATCTTAAACGGCTTTCATTTATGTTAATTTTGTATGATTATCTGGATATTCTTGTGAACCGATTGTTTTATATGTGTGGCAATTATTAACACTCAATTTTATAAAAATATTTTTTTTTTTATATTTATATTTTATCGTTGATTAATAATACTTGCAATGAGCGAAACTGGTCCTGATGGTCATATAAAAAGTCGTACAAATCAATTTTTTTTTATTTTTTAAAATATAATTTTATTATTTTCACAAGTGCCTTTTCTGTTTGAAAAGTTTTTCATTTGTAAGAAAATGAAAATGCTATTCATCAACATAAGTTTATTATGATATAAAAATACATTAGATGCAGATGCATAATCAAATTAATCCCGCTTCTTTTTAAAAGCTACCAAATAATGCAATTTAATTAAAAAATTAACGTTTTTCTTTAGCTTTACTAATTTAACAAAATTTGCTACGCGAATGTCTCATTGCAAATGGATGAGGGGAGTATTGCAGCTCGCAACCATTTTAAGCTTAAATTCAAGAAAAAATAGCATTTTTTACACAAGTCCAAGTTTTTTGCTCTTGTTTTTAGTTTTTATACATTATAATCAGTCGCAATCCATATTTTTTTAATTTACACATTGCTTTCGTTTGTGAATTGTTATTTCAAAAAGCATTGTTGCTACATTGTATATTTTCAATACTTGTAATCTCTCAGTCTCAGTTACCAGTTCATTAATCACATAAAAAAATACTAAATAAATAATGGTGTTTTTTATAAATATTATAATATGATATCACTAAAAATCAACAGTCAACACCATTTTACTAAACTATAATTCTGTTGGCATCGAAATATTTAAGAAAATACAGTACTTGATTTATAAAAAAAATATTATCCTATTGTTTGCGTTATTAGTTGACAAACTTGTTTCGCATCTTTATGAAGCATCTTCAGACCAGCTATATCGTAATATCTATATATATATATTATGTAAATAACGTAGACATTGATTCCAATTCTTAAATTATAAATGATAAAATTTAAAGTGGAAATTTTTTTTTCTACTGGGGACAGTAATTTTTTTATGGGATTTTCCTGTCCTATTTAAATTGTTATTTACTAATAATATACATATTTTGCGCTTCTTAATAATATCCAAGAACCTTAAGATATTCAGTTTACCCGAAAAACAAAAATATCAAATAATAAATAAAGTTAATTTTATAAATAACTAGTGAGTACCCGGCATGCGTTGCAATGCCACTCAAAGAAAGAAAGGGTTTGTGTTTTAATTCTGTTTATTGAACTGCTTTTGGATTAGAGGTCTGCACAGGCCGAAATTTCATATACTTACCCGGTTCGAGCCCATCATCTTCAGGTCTGGCCCGACCCGAACCCGAGTTTCAATATCACACTTGTTATAACACAATATTTTTGTTTTTCGTCTGGTGCGTACACGAATAAATCAGAAGGTTTTTCCTAGATGTCGCTGTAAGTACGTATTTGATTCTTTTTTCAATTTTAGATTTTCAATTTTTTTTCTTCAGGACCCTTCACGGGTGTGTGCACAACAACTCACCGAACAACACACCATTCATCGAAATCGTATGAATGGTAAAGGAACGCGTAAAGGACAAACAAACATTTATTTTATATAATATTTCCCGGCATGATCACAATAAGTCCTTCCTGAAAGTTTCGTCGCGATCGGTTGAGTAGTTTAGGAGCCTATAAGATCCGGACAAACCAACAAACCAACAAACAGTCATTCATTTTTATATATATAGATTTTCCGGCATGATCACAATAAGTCCTTCCTGAAAGTTTCGTCGCGATCGGTTGAGTAGTTTAGTAGCCTATAAGATCTGGACAAACCAACAAACCAACAAACAGACATTCATTTTTTTATATATATATAATGAATTTACACAATGTTACTGCCGAATCCATTCAAAATACATAACTGCTGTCAAGACGAAATTTTGTTTCCATTTTGTGGATCGGTACTAATTTATGTTACATGTGCATAATCTCATTTCGTGTCTTCAAAAAGAAACCCCAATTTTAAAGATGTCTTATGTCAGTTCACTGTATGGCTTACACATTTACCCATAGACCTAAAGTAATAAATAAAGGAAAACAAGTCCTAACTGAAAACCTCAGACCCAGTACCACTCAATGGCACGGTGTGTTTCATACAATATCCCTCCACATGAGGAGAATAATAATTTGGGAAGGCTTGATTTACCAACAGAGTACAAAGAACACACGAATGCCTGTGTTTATTTTTCTGTAGTGTAATTGTTTTTTTTTGTGTTACTTTCTACACTATAAAACATTTTGTAGTAAATAAATCTTTTATATAAGATTTCATTTTATTTTAATGCGTTGAAATCATATCAAAATACGATTAATCTTTTGTGAACTTAGTGTAAATCCTAAAAATAAATTTATCACCATATTTTTTTCATACAAAAAAATGAGTTCTTTTGACTGGTTTTATGATAAAAATGCCAGTGACTATTTTTATTGAACTCCATTACTGTCAGTTAAATGTTTTGATTTTAGTTCTACATAGATTGTTAAATATTATAGCTATCGAGAATTGACAATTGTCGTATAATTATTTATTGCTAATATGTTACCAGTCAGCGTCCGTGGCGCAGTTGTTGCGTCGTTGGATACGGTTACGGATGTCTCGTACTCAATTTCCGGTGCGGACAGTTTCATAAATTGATTTTTCAATCGATTTATGGATTTCTGTTCGTAGTCATGCATTTTTATGATGTCTAAAACTCTTGGGGTGTAGCGGGAGCTGTTTGCTAACCACTAGTCCTGAGGCCATATGCTACACGTTGGGAGCGAATACGACAAAAAAATAGATATGTTACCTACAGCTGTTTATACGGCATTCAAAAAATGCTTATAATAATACTTTACATCTATAGACAGTAAGCGTAATCGTTTTATTCTTCGTTATAAAAGTAAGTTTTCGAATATCAAAACGTTTGATACAGTATATAGATTTGAAAGAAAACTAGAATAACTCATGAATAAATACACAATGATTTCTCCATAGATTGTGAAAGAGCGTGACTTGTACAGAGTGTACAAAAAAACCTTTCTCTAATCCGCTCCATATGGTAACCTCACGTTTGCAAGGCTTTTCCGCACACTCGACATTTGTTCCCAACGCATCCTCTGATTTATGTCTCAGACATATTTCTCGCCTGGTACACTAGCTGGGAGAAACAAAAAAAAATCTTGCATAAATTTGAGCCCGAGCGATCTCTGCTGTTATTTTAAGTAGAGCATATACTCCGTATATTGAATATAGAGCGTGAAAGGAAATTGCATTTGGGACAGTCGAGTAACAGCCCAGTCCCGATTGAAAGATACGAGATGAGTTCTTATCGAGAGTGCCGGAAATCGAGTTCCGATGGTCCTATAAAAAATATTTTATCTGTAAGGCATATTTTATTTTATGACAGCAGATGTGGTTTCTCTTTTACTTCATTAGAAACATCTTCAAAAAGAATACTCCTTTCTTTTACTCACTTTTTTGAATATATCTATTATTATTCAACAATATATTTCCATACCACGTTCAATCATTTCAACGATTGAGTTGTCGCAGATCAAACTGGAATAATTCAACAAAAAAAAACAGAAAAATATTGTTTTGTCTCTATGCTAAAAAACAAGTACACCCAATTCAACTTATGCTTAAACCCTGTAAAAAAGAATTATTCAACATAGACAATTTAATAACAAATTCTTAGAATAAACTTATTTTATTATCAATTCTGCATAATAACATTTTCGTAATTTACGTAATGTTGATATAATAAATTTATGCTTGTTATATGTTACTAGACGATATCAATAGACAGCTGTTCATAACCAAGATTCATATTATTTCCTTGAATAATTTGTTGAAACTGAAATTTCATAGAGTTGCAAATTGAAACCGTATTTTTAACATCGATTTTAAAACGTCATGGACAATAATAATGTATTCCCCGAATTCTGCCGATACCAATACAAGAAAAAACGTGCGTTTTATAACAGATTGTGAGTGTGATAACAATAATAAATAGGTTATTTCGAATTTATATTAAATGCTAAATGAATTATTTTTAATAAACGTTCTTTAAAACGCATATCAAAATTTTATCACTAATCATAAAATGAATTATACTATTTAATTGAAGTACGCATTCTAATGACTCTATGTAATGAATAGGATTTAATATCAATATTCATATGAATAATTCATATGTCGTATTTCTATTAAAGCCACTTAAATTTGAATAATTTTGGCAATATTTGATTAAAAATTGAAACTATAATCGTTTGACGTTAAGCTATTTAGGTAATAAAATCACTTGCATACATTTAATTGCAACATTTATGTTGGATGGTTGCTTTTGGTATATTAGAAACTGTTTTGAAATGTCAAAATATTGATATTCATTTTTCTTTTTTCTTTGTTTTCTGTTGCAATATTACACAAAATGGATCAGCTTAGAGAAGAAAATTCTCTCAAGTCCCTCAGCTGCAACTATCCAGAACGCAGTCGACACATTATTGTTTTACTATGAGCTACTATTTATAACCGTATTAACATGCTTAGTGAAATAAAAGATCATTTGAAATTAAATCATATTACAAGATGTATATATTTCTCAGTTACACTTAAGATGTTTGAGTATTGGGTTTTCTTAAGTATGTGATATTTATATGTCCTATTATCCACCTGATTCTGAAAAAGGGGTTTTGGGACCAGCAATTAGTTAAATACAAACCATTGTCCAAGCCCTGTTTTTGTCTCCTCGTAAAAAGAGATGTTTTCGATTGATCGCAACGTCAAAACTTTCAACTTCTGCTCTTTCAATGCTACATTTCATAATCCTCCACGTAACGCATTGAGACCGGAGATGCAAAAATGCAATTTTATATCTGTTTATGTAACGATTTAAATCAAATTAGGAATTTATAACAAAATTGTAATCTTACTATATTATAAATGCAGAAAGAGTGGAACTATGTATTTTACTGGTAGCAGGAATGGGTCATATACAAACAATAACAATACTAATTACTTTTCATTATTAATCCTTTAATTTTAACGCGATGGAGCGTTTCTACATTATTGAAAGAATTATAATCAATATCTATGTTAAAATTATAATAATAAATACAAGAATGCTTCTCAAAGAAGCGTGGAACAGTAGAAACACAACCAGTCTAACAACAACAAGGTTATCAATTTATAAAATATTTTATATGAATATCTACAAAGCTACCACCGAATATATCGAAAATAATTATATACTTACGTTTATAACTAAATTAATGAGATTTTTCAGTTGAATTTTAAAGTGTTCAAAGATTTTAACTCTATATTATCGGTGATGCTGCGATAGCTTCGCAAGCCCCAGATAGCCATAGATTCTAAAGCGCTTTCAATCGATTGTGCTGTCTTTTTCGTGAGCAAAAATACTCAGTCACAGTTAACCAATAGTGCTATCGTGGCCGAAAGTTTTATCTACTACTACCAGTTACTATTTTCATCTAGTTGAACAGTATTGTCACGCTACCATTTTATTTCAGCCATTCAGAACTGACATCTTTTGAGCTACGAAAGCGTTGATGTCATATACCATGCAGTTTCAACAGCTTTATGTTGAAAATTTATAGTATTTGAAATCACTTCAACTCATCTATAGACCATGTCGGAAATATTCAATTAGGCAGTATTTTAACTGTTATTTGCATGAAAGTGTATCTGTTAGCTCTCTATATTATTACAGTGCAGGTATTCCTCGACTTACCACCAATTTTTTTAAGAAACATGTTCCAAGTAAAGCAATTTAAGCGTAAGACAGCTACAATATAAGCGTGAAAAAATTGAAAAGCGCTCTTGGATGTATCAAAATGTATCCGCTCTATTTTTGACTTCAGCTGCATTATTTCCACAAATGAAAGTGACCCGCTAAACTGACCTGAAGTGAAATAATATTTAGTTTTTATATCTTTTATGGAGTTCGACTTACAACCAAAGTTCAGGAACGTATCTCGGTAGTAAGTCGAGGACAACCTGTATAGAGAAAAAATCCAAACATTCAATGTAATTGACATTAAAAATACAATACCAACACTGAAAAAATCTATATATCTCTTTGCTAAAATGACACTCTCAAATTTACTTTATATGTGCTGTTACCATATCCACTCCCAATCTGAAAAATATTAACTTAACAGAAATTGTTCTACAAGAACTGCGTATTATTCAATCGCTTAACCTTGTTTCTCATATAGAGTAAAAATAACAAAATTTAAGCATAGAGTATATATAAATTAATACTCCTGTGTCATTTTAAAAAATATTTTGAAATTAGTTGCAAACTTTATGTATATTATAAACAAAGATAAGTCGTGTAATTATTTTATTGATGGTTATAGTCTACTGGCTTAGATTAGTGCAGTGAAACTATGCTTGGGCCCTCATCGTTGAGCTCAGCTGAGTGCTGCATTACATGACGTGGCGCCCAATAAAGCCTATTATGCTAGGTTGGCGGACTCGAACACAGAGTGGTGGATTGCATTAGACCACAAATCAGTAGCGGAGTCATGAAATAATCTTTGGCTCAAATATCTGTATTCATCTATCAGTGTGCGGGAAATTACAGAACACCCGATTCTTTTTTCTAAATATATGAAAATGATACGTAGATTATACGTCATTTCTTATTTACACAAAGCATTTTTTTAGCTATTACCGCCCGCAATGTGTAGCGTATGGAATCTTAATGTAGTTTATCTCAACGGTTAGATATTTTTTACAAATAATCAGCTTAAATAAAAAGAGATATGAAATCACAATATTTATGAGTCGTTAGAATGCGGTGTTTTTCGATGTCTGAGTTTCGTTGAATTATTGCTGGAAAGAGTTAGTCTATGTAAGGCTAGGGTAGGATAGTCGTAACAATTTTATCAGATTGGTGATAGCTATTTCGACCTCACGCAATAGTCAGAACTATGATGAAGATGGCATGATGCCGAAATACCTATAAACAATCTGATAAAATTCTTGAAGGACCAAATATTTTCATTTTACCGTATTATAGTGGAGTTCTACCAAGTAAATGCCAATTCAATCAATAGCTATCAACTAAATTACATCATCCTTACAGAACTAAATACTTTGGTATTTATCATAAGAGCGTTTAATACCAGACCCTTTTTAAGGTCTGTCTTTTTTGTACCCGGAATTGAAAATTGTGAAATAAAAGTTATCAATTCTAGTTTTATTTGTAATTGTAGCTCAAATACGAGCCCGTATTAGATTAAAGGATTGTCTGCTTGACTGGGATCTTAGGAGTGCAAGTTCTATTCTTATCCTTATCAGTGTTCGATTGTCTTTGATTGACACACATCTATTGAATATTGAACTATATCTATACTTTTTTAACCGAGACCACGACAATTTTTTATACCTAAAGTTGAATTTTTTAGTTCTGTAGTAAAATATTGTATAAAGTAACTTCTGTATTTCATATTACTTCTAAACAATAATTATGAGATGAAGTCTCTGTTCTATGTTAAAAGTTTTCGTACGCTACTGCCATGGGGCCACTAGCCCATCGACATGTCACTTTCTCATTGAAGAAAATTACCATCGAAACCCTTTCCCTTTTGTTCGCGATTCGTTGCTCAATAAATTTTTCCCAACTAAGTGGTCAGGTGCTAGTGGTTTTTCTGTTTATTTTCTTTGTTAGTCCCTTTGCTAATTCTGTAGAGAGCTCTTACTACGTTTTTTATGTACCGTAGGGGAAGTAATGCTTTCATGGAAAAGTCGAATTGGAGACTTCAATGGGAATACTTCAAACTTTAAGATCGTATGAACACGCTTTCACTAATGTTCTCTTCTCTGAAGTCAATTAAATGCGACATTAAATATTGTTTAGAATGTTCTAGATAGTATTGTTCTACAGACAACTTAGTTTTCTTTTTTATTATTAGTTTTTTAGATAAGAAAATTCGATACTTAAATAAATTGTAAAAAGAGTCTAATCCAACTTTTGATAATTTAAAATAATGCATACAAAAAATTAGCACAGCTTTACCCTTATCAATACCAAACACATATTATTATGATACTAACCTATTCATGTTCATTCGCGCAAATTTAATATTCGAGTTCATCCATATACTTTAAGGTTTGACGATGCCAAAGCATATCGCTGATGTTCAAACATTTGTGAAAGTAGAAACACTATTAACCATAACATACTAACTAAAACTTTAAGGAAACTTTTTACAAAAAATGAACTGTTTTTTTTTATTTTATATAAAGAATTATAATGTACATATTCAGGATTGATTTCAACAAAATAAATCTGAATTAAAATGCAATTTTTTTGAATTTTTATTTGAAATTTTATTCATATTTTGATAGCAAGTTAAAACATTTAGACAAAATTTAAATACAAAAATTAAGTGGCTTCGACTAATGAAACACGCCAGACATACATTACAATTACAGTACGATAAACATGCAACATAGAAAATATGGCCTTTTCAGTGAAAATAAAATAAAACATATAGAGAATATAATTTCAGAAGAGTTTTTATGTACTACGGATTGGTCTTTATGGTACGGCGATGTGAAGCAAGCTGCCATCTCTCGACGACACAACTTTTAATCATACGTCTGGCCGTTGCAGAACTGACCCTTCCGTTTCCAGTCTTCGAGCTTTTGTGATTTCGTTGCGACTAAAATCAAAAGCTTTCACCACTCTGGAAACTTGTTCGCTGCAACCTGATATCGCTTTGGCAGTAATAACAGCGTTTGAAGCGTGCTTGATATATTATGTATAAACTGTATTTATATGTCATGTTATTTCTGTCTATCGAGTGATATTGTATTGCCGGCTGATACAACCTATCATTATGTCAATATTTATTTGTTTACTTGCTTTATATATTTCAATGAAATGTAGATATATTTCTGCCGTGGGCAGCCCGGGTCTACTGTGGCTCTTGTGATACGACTAAACCAGGAACTATCTTAAATGCGGCTTCTAAATCAATAAAACTTTGACGACCTGCGAAAACTTTAGTTCTAATAATAATCAAATGCCAATAAAACGAAAAGTTTAGATCTCATAAACTAAATTTAGAGAAACCTAGCGCCGCTCCGAAAATTGCCTGGGAAGCTATTTTTTTGGTTAATAATTATCAAGTACGATAGTATATAATTTTCTTACTGTCTTAAATCAACGTTTTACTTTGTAAGCAAACAGTATTTAATAAGCAGTCTCAGGAAAGACTGAAGTTTCAATTATACGGACAACAAACATAATATTTTATCGTCATTAATTTAACATTTATCAATACATTATTAATAAAATATTAAGAGTATACTGACAAAAGGCATCAAATCATAAAAACAAGATCTGAGATAATCGCATTTTTTATTTACAAAGTACTCTCTATTCTAAGTATAATTGTTAATGATTTTTTGTACAATACAAAGAATAATCGTGTTGCCATATAAATCATAAGATTTGGTATCAGTGAGCTATAGTGACATCAAGCTTTCCACTAGAATAGAAAATAACAATATGATTTGAAACTGTTTTCTTTCCAAAGTCATTATGTCCCTTGACTTAATGCGTTCTCCCAGTACGTAGAGCGTTAAACTGCATACATTTTGACATTTTTTTAAAACAGAAAACAATCTAAAACTGACTTAACGTATTCTGCCATGAACTAACATGAATCACAATTCTTAACTATTAACAAAACCCCAACAAAACACTACACATGTTAACGACTAACAGATTAATAGTGGCAAAAGAAGCATATTGAAGTAAATATATTTATTTTTTTTAAAATATTAAAATTTAGAACATTTCCGATGTCATTTTTGAAGTTTGAATAATGAAATGTCCGTAGGAACTGTTTTGTTAATATCGCTATCCATTGTTTTATATTTTATTTTGCAATTAAAAATGCCATGTGGGGTTCCGACTCGCAGCAAAATGTTCACGATTTATTTTTAAGCTTATATTTTATGTAAATCTTTCATTATGTTTTTGATTACTTAATAATTATATACAATATTTTTACTGTTCAATTATCATTAACCTTCCCGTTACCATAGGTGCATCAAGATTGCCGTACGAGTTGAAAAAATTAATATCTCGCTTATTAGTTTTTATGTAAATTTATGATTTTAGCTATTTGTAGATAAAATAGTTATGTAATAAAATTAAAATGAATAAGTGGTTCGATTCAATGTTTTCATCATTAAATTAATAAAATTACAAAACTCCGATGACAATATTATTCCGAACTCAATGAAAGTGATAGCAATGTATAAAATTCTATAGGCAAGAGTGAAGCACGAACATATTGTTAAGTTGAGACAAAACGAGAAATGGTATTAGTTAGAGGGAGAAAGGACCGGATGCATTATCGCTTGTATTTATTTTTTATGCAGCGGCATGTGGTGGAGTTACTATCTCTATCGCACAACCTCACTTGTATATGAGCAAGTAGGATACAAGAGCGTAAGCCCGCAATCCCTTGTATCTCACTCGCACCTTTCATTTTAAATGGGATTCAGCGAGAAAGAGAGAACGGCACGTCACTCGCTTGCTTGTGTTTGTTATAATATGAGTGAGTTCGTCAAGTTTACATTTGAAACAGGCCGTATAAGGCAGAAGCGAGACATGCCTGCCACTTATGTGACGTACTTTTTTTCATGTCGTCCATATCTCAATTATATTACATGAAAATATGTAAATTTCAAGATCTAGACACAAAATAAAGTGTAAAACGATAACAATATGATATTTAAAAACAGAATAACTCTTTTAAAGCGATCAATTAGCTTTAAAAATGCTCAATACATGACCAAGTTCAAGTGACACAGCCTGTGTCTACCACGGCTGGTAACGTGATTTTTTAGCACGGACTGGAAAAGATTAAGACTATAATCAAATCATAAAAACTTTTATAAAACGTTTTTGTTTTATATTTTCGATATCTAAGTGACATATTTGGAATTCTCATTTCAATCAAATCTCCGATTATTTATTGTATCCGTATACGTAATTTTCAGTCTCTTAATTAAATATATTATGATATTAAATATAGGCATGACTATTTATTACGATATTCAAAACAATGCATTAATGCGTTATTCGTAAATATACCAAATTTATTTAAATTTGGATTATTGAGATTTTGTACACTTCCATGTATTTTGTCACTAACGACCCGGGTTTCGCCTTTCGGCATCTTCAGGCATTCGAGCACAAACGAATGGACTCGAACTGTCTTAAATTATACCAAATTTATTTACTTAAAATATACACTAGAAATATTACAAACTATAAGTTTATGGCTTTTGAAATGTAAAAACGTTTAAAATATAATTAAAAAAACATTGGGAATTGGAAAGGATGTCAACCTAGTAAACGCAAACAAAATCTACTTCAATACAATAAAAGAATACAGCTCGTCTGAAAACTTTCACGTCCACCCGGAATATGTCAACATCATCCGAAGTAATACTGTTGAACATTGTGAAAGCTCTTCACAAATTATCTATCAATTTCTTGCATTTAATCATTAGTCTGAAAAATTTTGTGGTATATACATAAATAAATATATCTAGACCTAAAGCAAAAAATCGTTAGTATTTCTTACTAATATGAAAACATTTTTTATTACACAGCATTATGTTGGAGGCACTAGTAAGTAATTGAATTGCATTCCCAGCTACCTACTTTTCCACTAGCATTCAACGCCCACCAAATGATAAGTAGTGAAAATGTTCTAATAGAAATCTACCACTGCACAGAAATCCGTTTCAAAAGATAAACTTGCACTAAAGATGTAATTATTTTTAGTGCAACATTTTCTGAATGCAGTTTGTCTTTTGCCTAACTTATTTCGGGTGAATAGCTATTAAGAATCAAGATTAATTAAAAGTGAAATCATTTATCTAATACTGATTGACTTTTTCAAACACTGCATTCTATTACGCAGAATGTCAACTTGATTTGATTGTTTTTTTACTAAAAAATGATCTAAAGCACAACCGGAAACTTGTACAGTTGAATGATTTTTTTGTACAATAAAGCAGTGAAGTTCTTTCTTTCGATCGAATTTATATTGAATTAATATTGAACCAAAGTATTTCTGACAGGTAAAGTCAAAAGCTAACCTCTGCATTATTTTATTAAATTTTTAATTGTTTAAGTTAGGGTTAATTTTAATGTAAGTTCAATTCTATCACGCTTCGTGGAAAGCACAAAAAACGATTCAACGGAAAAAGTTCATACGATCGATAAAACTCTCTATACTCTATATACTTAAATTTTTACTTCAAACAAATACTAATTCTAAATCAACTTGGTTATTGACAAATATATTTTGTACACTTAATAAAATAAGATTACTCACCCTCTTATTATCTCGAAATTTAAGCCAACCGGCCACGAGAGTCTGGTCAGACGGCACCTCGCTCAAGTCCAGCTCTTCGCACTCCACTGTCCATTCTCCGCCTGTTCCCATGCCCGACCCCGATCCGGCCCTGTGCACAGGAGAACTGAACACCCCAGGTTCCCCGATACTGCGCGCTGGCGAACCGAACGCCCGCGTGGACTCGAACCTTCGTCCCACTAGTGGGGAACTCACAGCACTGCCACATGCACTTTCCCCACCGAACAATATCTCGGACCTTCTCGTCAGCAGGGGAGATCCTCGCATCGAGACACTCTCTGAAATAAGATCGCTGCGCCTCGACACCACTGGAGAATTCGACGCCGACATCATTGCCTGGGCTATTTCCGCGCGCCTCAACGCTTGAGGTGTGTTAGGAAAGCTCCCGCTGTTTTTCTCTCTCAGTAGAACTGCGGCGCCTTCCAGGCGACGCTTGCACGTTGGAGTGCAGTTTCCTCCGACTCTCACGAAAGCTGACGGATCTATCGACACCTGAACTTTCCTCCCAGCGAGAGGGGAATTTCTGCAAGTCATGGCGCCCTCCGTACCGATCTTTCTGATCGCTCCCAGTTTATTAGCAACGAATGAAATGTCAGCGCCGTTACCCGAAGACGCCGCCGTTAATGACGACAGTTCGCCGTTACGGTTCTTGCCGTAACGATGCGTTTCGGGCAAGTCATTCTGCCTGTAATGGCCCGCATCCACTTTGTTCTCGTCCATCTTGTTTAATGTTTCGCATTAACTGCCTCCTCGCGGCAAACTTGAAACATTACCCACGATCGCGTGTCGCCCGATCGGCCGATTATTATA
Organism: Himalopsyche phryganea; assembly: GCA_022494535.1. Classification (NCBI taxonomy): domain Eukaryota; kingdom Metazoa; phylum Arthropoda; class Insecta; order Trichoptera; family Rhyacophilidae; genus Himalopsyche; species Himalopsyche phryganea. The sequence continues at coordinate 1,215,196 of JAGVSL010000043.1, read as the reverse complement.
TTAAATGTTTGCAACGATAGTCGCAAATTAGACTGATCCGAAGCGGTGCGTAAAACAAACAAGCTCTGACGCGACACCCGTGCAAAATTGGTCACCCGGAAAATCGTATCTCTCGAACAATGCAGATTTCTATGCGTAACTCTGTTTGTATTTGTTGGCGCTCAAACGAGGTATGCGACAGTTGACTCACGCCTCTGACAAGCTCCGCTCTGAGTTTTATTAAAACAGACCTCAGTTCCGCGATTCAAGAAACCCTTAATAGTGTTTCGTGTCTTTTAATCATTAGTCTTCGCCGAACTGCACCCATCAACGCTTCGTCTCATGACACAAGTCGCGCAGCAGGGGGTAAATTAGAAATCTTCCATTTTATGCGATGCTCGTTTGTTAGAGTGAGTGTTTTGTTTTTATCTCTTTATCCTGTGCGCTTTGCATTTCATTATCTGTCATGGTGGGTGATTTGAAAGTACACTTCATGCAGCTTTAAAAAATGCAATTTGTCAGTTCAGTTGAGTCACATTCAGTGCACTTTATTGCAGCTCTGAAACAATAAACACAAAATTCAAATTACATTTACATCACAACTCTTTACAACAGTTGTACAATACTTAATGAATCTCATCTTATCACATGAACTGGTTATTTTTATAATAGTGTTTATAAAATAAATACAGTAAAATGTTGTAGATCAACACAGTTTTGCTAAGACCAATAGCTATTTATATTATTTCATATTAAAAAAAAAAACCATTTTCTAGCCCCATACTAGAGCAGTTACTTTTACAAAAAAATTGAACGGCTTGTTGAAAGAACACCAATACACAAAAAACAAGTAAAATATACGATAACGCAGATTATATTTCTATATTAACATATATTTGACACACTATCACATGTTCGGAATATAAGCAGATGAAAAATCATTAACTCTGTAAAAACATGATGTGTCAGCACCAGTTTACCGATAAAAGCTCATATACTTATAATAACTAATAAATAATCACTAAAATAATATTATCATTCAAAATGGTATCAGCTCAGTCGTTTAAATGTCAAAATCTGAAAAGTTATTTCCGGAAGAAGCATTTTTGTCTCTCCTGAAAATTTGACAAATGAGATTGTATCAAAAAACTGTGTATGCTGGTTGGAAGTGTATTCCTTTTAATATAAGAAAAATAAGATAAGATATCATATAAAATCATCGCCAATGAGTTCCTTTTAATAACAGGTAAGAATGACTCATTTTTAAAAAATATTTGAAAATATATTGATTATCGATTCGAGCAGCATATCTTTGGAAGTGTCAATAAATTCTAATTTCTTGTACAGACGTATAAAAAAAAAACAATAATATACAGCAACATACTGTGAACAGCGTAAATATATTGTTAATAGTTAATTTAGTGAAACACAAGTTTTATATACCTTATAATTGTTAACTTTCAGTTTTATATAAATAGCCATGTTATGATTTTATTTTTATCAGTTGATAATACTAGTTATGAGCGAAACCGGTTCTGATCATTATAAACATGTGAAAGTAGTACAAACAAATTGTGTTTTATCTTTCAAACATAATGCCTTTCCACCGAGAATTGACAGTTAATACCTAGAAAGTGATTAGCGATAACGTGTGTAAAAAACAAATGTAATCCCGATGCTAAAGATAACAAGCGACCAATGTCCTTTTCCAATTCAATCAAGTCGAAACGGCATTCGGGAAAAGCAATAAACTCATTTCAATTGCACGAAACAGATCTCATTAACATTTCAAAGTGAAGGGATGCAGTCGGAAGGGTAATGGGCCTATACCACACCTTACCTCACCTAACCTCGCGTCAGTAACACCCAATCGTCCGGCAATTTGACTACCGGACTTGCATTACAATATTAAAATAGTTTCCATCTCAAATAATAATTATTGCAGTTTTCAAATCCAAAATTATTCAATTTAATACATACATTCAAGATAAGTTTTTTTATTTTTCTCAGATGCGAAGCAGCGATTAAAGTAATAATTAGACAATACTAAAAAAATCTTATTTTTTACACAAGAAAAGAAAAATAATTGGAATCATTTGTTTGGTTTAACGGAAATTCGCATGGCATCTGAAGAGTTTATAAATTAATTTTTTTTTCAACCATGTCCTCTCGCAATGTGAAGCGTGTGGAGTCCTAATAAATCTGTCTCGACTAAAGTTTTTCTACGAGATCTGCTTGTTAATCAGTTGCAAAACCTCCCTTTTTTGAAGAGATTAGGAATAGAGGTATAGTGCTAGAACAGGACTAGTGCTTAGCTAATCGCCCTCTCTCCGCATCGTATTTAAGACCAAATGGGTGGGCGGGAATTTCTTTTAGATATCACATACAACCATACCTACGAACAGAATTCCATAAATCGATTGAAAAATTAATTTATGAAATTGTCCGTACTGGGATTCGAACATGTGAGGTCCGTAACCGAAGCCAATGACGTTGACTACTGCACCACGGATACGATAGTGATACATTATAAGAATTGGATGGGGCTAGAAGATTAATGGGCTTTGTATGAAGATATTGAGTTTAAGTTTTTTTTTATGTTTTATTTTGTTATTTATCAAATTTGGATTATTGAGATTTTGTACACTTCCATGTATTTACATGTAAAATACATGGAAGTGTACAAAATCTCAATAATCCAAATTTGATATTGAAATTCCATCAAGCACCCTCAGTCGATGTCTTAAATTAAATTAATTTGTTAAGTTTCAATATTTTTTGCTGCTCTTAATGAGTAGCTTAAATACCAATTTACTCAAAATTTTTTAGTAACCCTTCAATTAAAAAATAAATAAAATTCAATTTGTTTTGTATAAATTCCACAATTTTTATACAGATCAGGACCTATTTTTCACGTCGCGAGCATTAACAAACTGATGAATGTGCTACAAAACAAATTGCTTTTTATTTATTTTTATTATAAAACCTTTCCACCAATAATTAATAGTTAGCACCTTAAAAGTGGCATAATGACAATGTCTTAGCTGGGATTCGAACTCTATATTTAAACAACGATATCTACGTGCTGTCATATGACAGTGATATTATTCAGAAAAAACGATAACACGACACGTTGCGAAGATTGCATGTAATAAAAGGTTCAAAGCTTCATTTTTATCGGCTAAATAAAGAAACTTTGCATTAGCACTGAAAAGCATTATTACAAAGGTCACGTCGAGCTTTAATAATAAAAGCCCTCGGGTGATTTAGTTTCCCGGAAGTCTGCGTGACACTAAAATTACACTTACAAAAGCTATTCGATGTGACTTTAATGCACATTACGGGTTTTTTTTCTCCCGCCGGAGTTATTTATAAAGTGCATTAAGAAAATTTTCATTGCGGTACATGCATATGAGGTCTTGTTAGTATCAAATCACGCTGAATAGATGTTCACCTTTCCGGAACCATTGGCATACTGAATGTTTTTTTTTTTACATTAAATATTGTATTTAAAAATGTATATAAATGTATTTCTATAATTTAAGACATCGACTGAGGGTGCTTGATGGAATTTCAATATCAAATTTGAATTATTGAGATTTTGTACACTTATATGTATTTTGTCACTAACGACCCGGGTTTCACCTTTCGGCATCTTCAGGCATTCGTGCGCTCGAAAATACATATAAGTGTACAAAATCTCAATAATTCAAATTTAAATGTATTTAGTTTGATAAGCTGAATTGACAACTGGTCCGTGGTACAGTGGTCGATGTCGTTGGTTTCGATTACGGCTGTCTTCAAATCCCAGTTCGGACAATTTAATAAATTGATTTTAAATCAATTTACGGATTTATGTTCATAGGCATGGATGTTATTGATGTCTAAAATTCCCTAAAAACGGGGCGTAGCGAGAGCGATTTGCTAACCGTTTTTTTTGTCCTGACCTTATCCTTCAATCTCTACTCTTTTCAAAAAAGATGTTGAGCAACTGAGTTCCAAGCAGTTCTTGTAGAAAAACTTCTGTGAAGATATCTCTATTAGGAGTCCGTATACTATTGTAGTAACGGCTTTCTTCCAGTAAGGTTTTACGGTTATAAATTTAATGGACGCTTTTATATAATACATCGAGTTATCAAACACTTTATGGATTTTAAAATCTACAGTATTTGTATTCTTCCATCTACTCGCTCTAACCTTGAAATACCCTTCCTCAGCCTCGTGAATATGAGACATACATATGATATTTTCAAACTAACTAACATAATTAATTTCTCTGAAAGAGTGGTCAAGTGACTTAATTGCAAACCATACTTTTCAAATACGTTGCAGACTCAAATTTATTTCGTTGAAAGTGAAAATGGTTGAAAAATATATTGGCAATATTGTGGCAATTTATCTGTTTTAATTTATTAACTGTCAATTTATTTTATTCTTGGTGGAAAGCCATTATATTAAAAAAAAACACTAATTGATTTTTACTACTTGCACTCACATTTTTTATGACAGAGATCCTGAGGACTGGCTTCGTGCAGTACAGATAATCATACAAATAATACATAAATTAAATTAAATTGTCTACAAATAAAATTCTACGGATCTTATACAAATAAATAATTAACTCTGTTTTCAAAAATTTATTCACATTTCAAGTCAACCAGGTAAGACAACATTAAAAGTTTTCAAATAATTCGTACATCAATAAAATTAGGAAATGGTAAAATTCAGTGATGAATGAAACCGGTCCTTATCGTCATTAAAAAATGTGGAAGTAGAACAAATCAAATTGTGTTTTATATAATTTAAGACATCGACTGAGAGTGCTTGATGGAATTTCAATATCAAATTAGAATTATTGAGATTGAATTTTTCGAGCGCAAAAATGTCTGAAGATGCTGAAAGGCAAAACCCGGGTCGTTAGTGACAAAATACATGGAAGTGTACAAAATCTCAATAATTCAAATTTCAAATTGTGTTTTAATTTTTTAAATATATTGGCATGTATATGTTAATTTTATGAGTATACTTATCTTTTAAATTAAATTAAAAATAATAAATATTTAATTTAGTATTGGGCGTTATACATTTTACAATAAATATTTTTATTTGGATATGAAAAATTTTTCAGTGAATAGATTATTTTGACGTACACTGCATAATCATTTAATCGTTTTCTTCTTAAGATAATGTAAGTAAGTTTTCTTGTAAGAGTTTCCGACTTCATAATACAGCCTTAAATATTGTCTCCCCAATGCACATATCATTGCTCATCAACCAGTGTTTTATTTCTCTATTTAAAATATAAATATTTTTTTGTTCGTATGAAAAAATTAAATAACTGATGTATAAACTTGACAATTCTTCATCTAGTAATATTTTTTGAAACACAACTGCACTTAATTGAATATTCTTTGCCAAGAAAAACGAGATTTTATATTCTGGTTGACTCTTAGGATACATAATAACGATCGTGATTTTTTTTGTAATAAAAGGAATATTTATTTTAACTTCACATAACTGTTATATAAAACCAACAGTATTCATTCTATTAAAAATATGTGTATGAATAAATTAAGCTTCTACACCGGTACACTCTTGATTCTAGAATCTTCCATTGTGTTTTAAACGTTATTAATAGTTTTAAAATATTTTTTAATTACTTCTTCTTCAGATACGTAGAGCATGAATTTCTAGTAGTGTATTTCCACAGTTTTCGTTTTTAAAATAATTTGATATTGTTATCTACCATAAAATATAAGACATTTTGATAAAAAATTAACGTTTTTTTATTAAAAAATACTGTAGTACCAATGGCTAAAATAAGTTTTAACGATATTTGTTTATTTTAAATTTTAACCATATCCGCTCCCTATTATATGGCTATCACGCGGTTCCTCGAAGCTTCTCTGTTCCCAGCTAGTCTCCTCGTTTCCTCCCAGGTCATTCCAGCATCCCGTAGCTCCACCGAATACATCCTATAGATGTTCATCAGTGACCTTCCAGGGCGACAAAATCCATCTGGTTGGTAGAAAAGACAGGCAGGATCAGGCTACTCTGGGGCATCCGCATTACGTGTCCAAGCCAGGTCCATCGTTGCTTTTTTATTTTGCACTTAATAAGAGGGTGGTCGGTCCGCCCTTTTACCTCTGAGTTCCTGACAAAATCAAACCACCGTACCCCTAATATTCGCCGCAAGTATCTGTTTTCAAAGCACAGTATGCGGTTACCCTGTGCCTTGGTGAGGTGCCATGACTCGCAACTGTAAAGCAGCACCGTCAGAATGCATGCGTTGAATAAGTGGCACTTGGTTGTGACCGAATACAACCGTGAGTTACAGATTTTTCGCATTGAGTTAAAAGTTACTTCCAGCTATCCCTAATCGGATTACAAGCTCTTTACGCGGATTGCCATCTCCTGTGATGTGTACCCCCAAGTATCTTAAACCGTCGACTCTCTCGATGTCTTAACGATATAAATTTTCTTTAATCAAACTTTTAATGAGTATAAAATATAGCATATAGTCGACTTATGTAATGGAGTAAAATCTTAGCAAATTTTCGAAGAGAAATTTCTTGTCTTTCTATATCCACAATAATAGTTAACCACTACTGGATTAAAGTATGAGACGAAGCTGCTCTAGGAAGTTTGTTATCGGAAACACGCATGTTTACTAAAAGCTTATCATTTGTATCATTAAAGGAAACACTCGGGGGTACACTTAAAGCTATCTTCCTTATAATGCGGTAAGGAGAGCTTCGAAGTGTGCTCCAAGATGAGCATTTTATAATTTAATAAGCTCGCGGTGAGATCTGATGAGGTTTTATTATGTAACCATACACAATACTGAGAGTTATATTAGAATTTCGCAACTTAACTGTGGCTTTAGCTCATATTACTTTATTGCACTGGGAAATATCAGAATATGGTTAATAAATGGTTTATGACGATATTCAACATAACGATACTATAAGAAAGGCTTAGAGTGTTGATTTATCAACCAGATTCGATTTTCGCGCTTTCGCTTATGCTTGATAGATATATCAATTCGGGCAAGAATAAATTCATTTTGCACATTGAATTGTATGAAAAATTTGCATTTTTTATTAAAAATGAATTCTATTTATTAAAATAAAACACAATTGGTTTTGTACTGCTTCCAGAATTTTTCAATTTAGAGTATACGGAATCTTAATGAAATTTATCTTAACGGAAATTTTCTACGAGAACTTTTGTCAAGTAAATCAATGTATAGATTTTTCCCAGTTCGTAATGCTTGTGATTGGCGAAACCGTTCCTTACAATTACAAAAATGTAGAAGTACCACAAAATAAACAATGTTTTTTTTAATACAATGAATTTCTACCAATAAATCGCAGCAATTTTATGATTATGAACATAAAGAATCATTCAATTAAATTTGCATTATCTTAAAACAACTCTTTATTAATAAGGGAATAATATACCATATACTTGATAGCTTTTTCGGCTTCACGTCGTAGTCTTAACCCTAGTTTTACATGTCTTTAAATTCTTTTAATACTAAATACTTTTATCTTATCAAATTAATCGTCCCTATTATTTTTAAGTTGTAATGTAGACAATATGAAAAATAAAACTTTTTATAAAATGATAATATGTATTCGTTCAAATATTCCAATAAAGGGTTAACTAGCCAAATGTATGTAAAATTATTATGAAAAATTAATTTCTTATTAGTGCCACCGAATGCATCGAAAATCTTGATTGTAACAAATTAACACTTCCCCACGTTTGACGCAACTGTTGCAAATATTTTGGATAATTTACATTATTTTTATTTATTCCAAGAAAATATTTCATTTCAAGTTTTAGCTTTTTATTAATGTCGTTCATAAAAATAATATCAACATGTCAAATTCAATACAAAATTTTTGTAGATAATAACAATTTTTCAAAATGTTCGTTAACCAAATTTATTTCTGAAAAGGATGATTAATAGACTGTTTTAAAAATCATTGTTACTTTATGGCTATGGGCGGCTATTCATAATAGTGAAAATAGGTTTGCATATTAATCACGTCAGTTTTTCACGGTGCTAATGGTAAAACCATTAATATTCTTCTTCATAATTATAAACGCCTCTATTCATAGCCCAATTTTCTCGTTCATGTGGGAATTATTCGTCCGTGGAATATTGCAATACAAAATAATTTATTTCATTCACATAAACAACTTTCCATGACAGGCGCTGTTTTACTAACCAATTATTCAAATTAGAGTCAAATATTTTATGACACTTTTTGATCGTAATTAACTTCAGTAGCGATGATACTTTTCAGTTCTTAATATTCTTATTACACAGTGTCAATATTGTTAATATTAGTTATTATTTGTGAAGTTAAACCCTTTGCTTCCTGAACATATAAATAAACATTTTTTCTAGTTTTTCTTAGTAAATCGTTAAAATTTTCAGGAAAACTCATATTGATGAAAATGTATAAGTACTGTCAGGTAAGGGAAAAATCATACTATTTTTAAATTAAGAATCATACGACTTTCAAAAATATTATAAATTACTCATTTTTAAAAAATTAAAATATTTAAAACCTTGTTTCATGGTCAATGCTTCATCTTTCAAAGTATCACGATTTTTACACGACAAATTTCTCTGACAATTACAAACTGCTCAATTACAACTTACTGCCGTGGTGGTATTTTGCTGAACTAAAAATTGCCCTACTGCCAATTTATGTCCAATTAAGTACTGAGGACAATATTTAATGGGATTTATTTTGATGTGGTACTTTTTTGTACCATCAGAGACCAAAGGGTTAACATCAGTTTATGGTAGAAAAAAATGTCACAAAACAAAGAATTGGAACCATTCCATTTGAAATGATCGAAAATGTCAGACAATGAGATTTGCTTGCTATGCTTAAATTTATCACAGCATTGAAAAAGACTTTATGAGACGAGTGAATTGTTCGATGTTTTATTCTTGGAAATCCTGAACTGGACAAATGCGTAGATATTGATCAAAGAAAAATGGGTTGAAGATCATAGCGCCATTGTGTTTTCACATACACAAGAATTGTCTTAATACAAACAACAACTTTTGTTCTTTTAAGTCGATTGAATATTTTCGTTCAAATTGAATATATTACAATACATAATATTGAAACATTACGGCATCAATTATTGGTTTCCCTTGATATCTATATTTATTTATTTCATGAGATTAAATTCATTAGTACTGAAAAATTCTATACACAAAAAACCTGATGATTATGAGTATTACTACCAACCATAACGCAAATTGTTTCATCTCAAACATAATGACATATAACTTTTATTAATTATCCCAACAGAAGTTTTTCTACAAGAACTGTTTGTTACTGTGTTACTCAAACTCTCTCTTTTCTCCCAAGAATATAGTTATTGAAGAGTAGGGCTAAGACGGACTTGTGATCTCTAACGCTCTCACCGTCGCCCCGTTTTTAGGATCGGATTGGTGAAAAGGAGTTTTAGACATCACAAACATAAATCAACAAATCGACTAAAAAATCAATTTATGAAACTGTCCGAACTCGTGAGATCCGTAACCGAAACCAACGACGTTGATCCCGGCACCACGGGACCACTTTAATTATGCTCCTTGTCAATAATTCTTCGTCGAAGACCTATTTTAACATATTTTATAAAAACATAATTTTTACTACTTTTTTCACAATATAACAATATTATCTGAATCAGTTCCAATACTTGCATGATCGTTTTCAAATTACACTATTGTAATTCAATTAAAAAAAATAAAAAAAAACAGCCATTCGCTGAGCGTGTCAGTCCTAGTTAAGTTACTTGTGTCACCTACTACAAATTGATAGTTCTGACGGTGATGCGATATCAATAAGCTACTCATCATCTTAATTATACCCTTTTGGGTGCAACTAAGTATTTCGTTATTTTTTACTTTACTACAAGAAATAGCGTTTTATTTTTATAAATTTGTATTTGTTATAACTGGTATTAATATGAGAAAAAAATGTAGAATCTAAATTAAACTTGTGTGTAGTATTATTGTGTCATAGTTAGTTAATTGTAAATAGATCCTTTGCCTAATTCTATCAACTGTTTTGTTTGATAAATTACGTCTGTCGAAGGACACAAAATATTGTTATAACCTTTGAGAACTTTTCAGAGCTGCTCCTTCACTAATGAAATTTCACCAAACGGATTAGCATAACTTTACATTTAAGCCGCTCTTAACGCAACTATTGTGAAACGTTAATTTGGAATTGAGGTAAAAACAAAAAAGTGTTTTTTCCCGAGACCGCTTACTTGGGATGAAAAAAAGAATCCGATTGTGGGGGCGAAATAATGAATCTTTGAAGAGAGTGGCAATGTTCAAAGCCATCGTGGCCATAAAAAACACACCCCCCGAACGGGTTGGAAATGGAAAGATTTAACCCTTGCAAGAATACCATTCTTTTTTATATGCATTCGAATAACACTTCTTAAAGATGGTTATCGGGACTTTGGGATGCAAACTGGGAATCGAACTTTATAATAAAAATCGAAAATTACACTCGTTTAGCATTCGTGAATGTTTGGTATTTTATTTTACTGCTATAACCTTGGAGTTTTGCTCACTGCTGACATTTAGATGTATTCCGCGTTTTTTACCGTTACAGAATCTTATGTTTTTAACCAAACTCGTCTTCTGGTGAAGGCTACTTGGTGATCTCTAACCTATATCCAAGATCGAACTATCTAACCACAAAACAATCATCACCATAACATGACCGTCAAGGTGGCTGTCTGTTACGAATGTGAGACCTGGTGTTTGACGGGGGAACAACAAAAGTCCATGCAAGTATTCAAAAATAAAATTTACCGACTATTAATGGCTTAATAATGAAACCTCCGTACGTAGACTTAGGTGGGCAAGTACGTGATCAAATGCAAAGCTGCCAGAGCACTCCATATAGTCTTTAATGATAATCCAGTAGACACTCAACTTCCGGACAAACTTGCAAGGTATGGCAGAAAATTAAAAAACCAGAGAAAGCAGAAACAGAAAAATGATACCATATTGATCAAAATGTCTTGCTTGAAAGAAAAAGTTTGGCCTCGAGAAGTCTAGAGAGTAATTATTCAGTCGACCGTGAACCTGAATGATCTATTATAGCACTAACTCAGTAACTTGACTGTACTCTAGTGGTCAGTATTGTTGAACTTCTATATAAAATTTGAATTGTTGAAATTATATATTTTTTTTTCAATCTATGTGATATCTCCGTCCGTCTCCACCCACCTTCTATCCAATCCTCAAACACGGCCCATAGAGAAGGCGATTAGCCAACTATTTGCCATTTCCTAATCTGTTTCTTCTTTCTTAACCCTCTCCGAAAAAAATGGTTTAGTGACCTACGACTTTCGCTGATACAAAAATAGATGTGATCTTTTTTTCGGAGTTTATATGCTTAAAATATTTCTATTTGCAAAAGAAAAAGGGCGTAAAGTATATAGTTGATACTTTTCGAGTTGATATTTGATGAAAAATGTGATGTTTCAACGTGAATTTTTTTAATTTAGTAGCATTGTTTTGACTGTCCCTTTTCCTCTTGTATGCATATATGGATTATAGTTGTTTTGGCAAATGCAACTTATTTTTCAATTATTGAGACATAACGCCGATTTCCTTTTTCATGCAGAATTATTATATAAATATCTATTTAATAAAATACGGTTGATGAGAGTGATATCTCAGAGACTGGACGGATTCGAACAAATGTGGTAAAATATGTATTGAATTGTCTTAAATAAGGAGTTGAAATAGTTTTAAATTAATGTAACAGTATCAATCCACGGTGGGTTAATAAAAAAGGCGTGATAAAACTAGACCCGCTTTCGTTCCTTTGGTTCGGAGCGCGAGAGCATTCGTTATTTGTCGTAGAAGCACAAGCAGTACTTACTAGAGGTCGTAATAAATGATTTTTATTACTCTCTACCAATTACTAACGCCTTGTTAATTAGAGCAGGCAACACAGCTCGTAATTCCGGTGCCATCTTACTTCTCGCTCGAAACGGAAATAATAATCTAGACGACATGTGATGCATTTTGCTAAACAGTATTTGTAATATACCGTGTGTGAAGGAACAGACGTTATTCATTTCTGATTACTGTAAGAGGGTTTCCATGCAAGAGTCGTCTTACTAATATAGTGTATACTTATCTTGCTAATGGTGAAGCCCCTGGCTAGAGCAGCGGTGGGCAAAATGGCACTCTTTTCTAATCTAATGCAAAGAAACAATTTTAATCAACTCGTTTACAGTTTTCATTTAAAAATTTTTTGTAACAATTACTATTTCATTAGTTTAGCAGTTAGCTTTCTCATATGAGAAATAAGTTATAAAATGTTTTTTAGACCCATAATTAACCTAGCTGAAAAAAATTATAATCGCAACTGTTTTATTTTTCATGTGTGTTTTACACTCACAAAATATTTCTTTTAAGAATGATCAGACTTCTTACGACTCAAAAAATGCTTTGAATATATTATTAACAACACAAAGTTTGCTTTATGGGCATAATTTTAATTAGTAGAATACAATGAAAAGAATCGAGAACTGATAAATTTATAATAAAAACTCGTACGACGTTTCAATTGTTACGTGTATTACATATGAAAACGTTGTGGGTACATAATTTTGTGAATTAAATTAGTAAAATTAAAGCTTATAAGAAATATACACTAATCGGAAACAAGGGTTCGTTGGTAACCGACCCACCCGGTTGCATTTTAGAGCGATATCAAAAAAACAACTGCATTTTACTAAGCTGACCCTACCCGACTATGTTCTCACATTTTACCTTTATTATGATTAAAAATCGACGCATAGAATATGGATTTTCAATATAGCAACACTGTCGGTATTAATTTGGACTCTGGCCACCGTCCCGGCAGCGGCGGTAGCCATAAAGCATGATTATTCGACGGCGCGGAACGCTGCTTTGCACCCTTCATCCCTCCTTGCACTGGCTCCCCAGCACTTTCCCCTCCGCAGTGCATCAGAACAGCTGCATTACGTGATGAATTGTATGCACTTTTAAAATGATGCGTTCCTCCGCATGAGCTCATATCCTAAAAAGCCTTCTAAACTATTTACTATATATTTTGCAACACATGAACCGAAGGCGCTTTAACATTGATGAAGCAGACTACTTTCTGAATTCCTGAATCCATTTTATAATGCTCACATGTATTCATGTAGGTAATCAAACTTTGCGAACATATTTTGCTGATTAATAAATCAAATTGTTTTGCAGTGCTTCATTGTTTACACCGTTATATAGGATGTATTGAAAAAAACATACTTGATATTTTTGAATATTCGTTTGCACATCACACCAACAGCATATGCACATCAATTTTCAATTTTGGTAATTCAATTTGTTCAACGATCCAAAATTAAAATGTATTAGTTCCAATGGATGTACTTAAAAGAACACAATTTATCATTATTTTATTATTAAAAATATCTCATCAGGAATTTCGCAACACTTATTTTGTCGGCGTCTGTGGCGCAGTTGGTAATGTCGCTGGGTACGGTTACCGATGTTTCGGGCTCAATTCCCGATGCGCACGGTTTTCATAGATTGATCCTTCGATCGATTTATGGATTTCTGTTTGTAGTCTGAGTCCTCCCTTCCACCCATCCCATCCTCACGGGGCGTAGCGAGAGCGATTAGCTAACCACTAGTCCTGGCCTAGCTCTATCCTTCAATCCCTACTCTCTTCGAAAAAAGAGAGGTTGAGCAACTGATTAACAAGCAGTTCTCGTAGAAAAATTCTGTTAAGATACCTCCGTTAGGAGACCATATGTTGCACATTAGGAGCAGACATGGAAAAAAAATACTTGACTATTTTAACATATAACATCAAAATAAACATGTCACAACAGCGAATATAACATAAGTGTCCAGCGACTATTTTCTATACTAAATTATTATTATTGAGCGAGAATATGCCAACTTTGAAAGATGATATGCTGTCAGCCATTTTATTTTACATAATCAACAATTATTAATAGCGCTAATTTTTTATTTAAACTTTTTTTTACGTTTACATTATAATATATAATTAATATCAAAACTTTTTGATACCGGAGTTGAACAATTGAAAAAAAATCCACTCCAATCATCTGGTTAAAGCCATTGAAATGAACTCTTCTTACACGTAGGCAATTATATTAATATTGGAATAATTTAAATATCACATTTTTAATATTCGTCAAGTTATTTAAGTCGAATCGATTGTGAGCTTTATTTAATATTTTTAGCGCTTGTATTAAAACTCTTTATTGGGTTTTTGGTCTAACTTGAAAGTGAATTAAGCAGGTATATTTCCACGTTAATCGAGTCGTCGAGCTTTCCGATCGACGAAGTTGGGAATCAATGTTTTCCGCCTCGGAAATACGTGCGAGAATTTTCATTTAAATTTTGTGTTGTATCTTGGCCTGCTTGGCTATGCATTCATTACGTACTAGACATTCATTGTTTTGTATTCACGTCGGCTACCTCTTTTCCCAGACATTTTTAATCTCTCACTGAAAAATGCCATTAGGAAACATCATATTTCGCATGATTCCTATCGTTACTTTCTCAAAAATAATCGTTTATCTAATACTTGATTCATATCCTATCCCAAATAGGAACATTTTTTTTTCAACAGTTTTCTATGAGAATCGCTTTTTCGAAGAGAGTATGAATAGAAAGACAAGGCTAGAACAGGGCCAGTGGTTAAGTTAGGTTAGGTTAGGTGATGTAGGTAGTGTAGGAATAAGACGAGTCCATAACAAGGCTAGTGATTAGCTAATCATTCTCGTTATGCTCTGTTTCTCGATCGGATGAGTGGATGGGAAATGTAAATACCACAGTTATACATGCACACACACATAAACCTATAAATCTATTTAAAAATCAATTTATGAAATTTCTGTACTGGTATTTGAGCAATTTGATTTCTTAACCAAATAAGACGAACACGCAATAACGTTATAAATTTAATTTATTGCTAAACACTTAACTTTAAAGTAAGAATTCTGTTAAGTTTTCAGAAAATACCAGTTGAAATTTGTAAATCAAATATTCATATTTAACATAATAGAAATAAAACAGTTTTTCGAGTAAACATATATTAAATTTTTACATCACAATAATGTGCTTTTAAAATCAATATGTATGTGTTTCCCTGTTCCTATCAACGACATCTTATTGTCAGTAATTCACTCTTTTTCAGGGAAGGTAATGATATAACGAAAGGAAGCATATCACTTGAGTTTGCTGTTTAGAAAGAAATTTATTTAAACATCACATAAACCCATACATTAGAAATTTAAGTCAATTGAAAAATCAATACAATTGTCAAAAATTCATGCCTTAATCACTCGGCTTTAAAGATCTTTAAGGTCACAAATAAGTACTCAATATTTATAAATAAACTTCGTGTTTCACGAAAATCTTATAAATATTGTGGTCAAATTATGAATTAGATGTGCTTAAATTAAATGAACGTAATATTCATTTATAAATCTTAGAAGGGTAAATATAGAATAACATCTTAAGCCTCATCATTAATCATTTCGTTCAAGCTGGTTTATTTCGTTTGCACAAATGATAATTATTACAGTAAATTTTCATCGCGCCAAGACCTTTTAAAGGCAAACGAACGTCCTTGAACCAGCAGCTTTTTTTTGTGAAATTGTGTCGTATGCTCGTAGATTAAAATTGAGCTATGAGGCTGGTTGGTCGTGTAATGCTTCTTATAATAAATGTGTTTTGTAGGGAAATCCTTTCATAAATTTATCATTGTAAGCAGCGCGGCTTAGCTCGCAGCCATAAAGGTCGCAAAATTCACAATGGGACAAGAACTGTCCTCTTTACATACATATTATAATTTACGACTCGGCAATAGTCGTTTTGAAGCGTCGAAATACATAGTCTGCCCTACCGAAACTTGTGTGGGAAATTACGCATAGTCATCTCATCTATTACGTACAAATCAATATTGCGGGTTTCTTATTTAATACACTTGCGAGCAAGTTAATTATTAGTTCAGGATACTTGAAACGCACTTTTCAAGAAGGGGCTTCGATTGTCAAAATAAAACTGATAACTTTCGCTTATTGAGTAACAATGTGTGACTCGTGTACAGCCATTGTGGGAACTATAATAGAGATAAATAAAAACATATATAAAACTGTATTATTTGTTTATTTTTTGAAATCGATACCAAATAGTCATAATTGTTTCCGAATTGTTTTTCTTTAATTTACATACACGTTGGGTCCGTGATGTATCTGTCAACGTCCGTTCACTCTTCGAAAAACAGAGCTTGTGCACAGTTCTCGTAGAAAAAGTTTGCAAAATATTTTTTCATAAAAACGTATTTTACATTTATGCAAAGATATTGGTTGAGTTGCGAGTTTGATATGCTTGGGTTTAGTTCGAGTAATTTATTTAGAAATAGTATTGCCAAGATAAATGGCCAATTAGTTCTACTAATAGCCATTTTAGTTTATCATAAATAATTGCGATTTGATCGAATGGCGCATATAAATTGAACTGGAATGATTGACTGAATGTCGTATAGTTTTCGTAAAATATTGACAGTGTGGGGAGATAAACGCATACCAAACGGCGAGCATTGTCAGGGTGACAGAATTTTTAATTAAACCCGTTCTTTAATTAAATCGCGATAACGGCGCTCCGCGGCCGCAAATGTCACCAATTATTTTTTATTCGACGCATACCATTCCGGGAAATTGATTTCACGGGAAAGTCCCCGCGGAAGCAATCACCGTCCGGAAATGCTCACTCTTCGGAAAATGTGTGAAACGCACGCTAACGAGGATCAACTTGCAATTGTGAAGCCTTTAAAATCCTGCGGGAAATCTTCAGAAATTTAAAACCGGCGAAAGAGTTCAAATTGTCTGAAATATGAAAATGCGGCAGACGACTCAAATATAATTTCAACCCACTAAAAAGTGAATAGCGGTAATGGACTCAAATCAAACATTTATTTATTACTATAATATCACTTCTCGACTTACGTTGGGTTACCTTTCAGCACTTAGGTCGTAAGTCAAAACTCACGCAATGAAAAAATCAAACGTGATTTAATATAAGTGTTATTTATATTAATTACTAAGCACATTATTTCTAAAATTTTAATGAATTTCTATCTTATTCTGTCATATTTTATTATCTTGCAATAACATAACAGCACAATGATGTATAATATATTACGTATACATGACAACTTTGAATGTAATTTAATCAATATTCAGATTGTTTTTTTATTACTCAAATATAATTAAATTGTACACTGTTCATTTTCAACAGTTTCAAAAAAAATTAAATTGTTTTTGATGGATAATATCAAATTTTTCTTTAGATTTATTGAGGTATTTTTGAGTTATTCATTAATACACAAAGGACATGCATAATACATTCTTTATCGATCAGTAAGTAAGTACAAGGTCTGTATAGAATACATTTCTGGAGACTTAATCTTGAAAGTCAACAATCGGAATGCCCCATTGTGTTGGTTTTCAATTTGAAAAGCTCCGAACACAACAAGACAAAAAAGCTCCATGAAAGGCGGTGTACGTAAAAATTAGGTAGTTCCGTATAGAAGACGAGCCAAAGCACTGAATGAATTCATTTTGAGGCGGTATTGAAATGTTGAGTAGCAATTCGGCTGACTGCAGACTACACAGTCGCTATTTTTCTTTGCAACAACAAGTTTGATTGGAAAAGTTGGAAGAAAACGGCACTGGCAGGTGAATCAATAAGCTCATGCACCCCTGCAGACTCGATGTGTGTGAGTCGATCGTCGATATGCACGTGCCGATAGTTTCCGTACTCATAGAGATGCCTAATAGAATTCATTTTTGCTAATTTGATACCAAAGAAAACAAATCGTTCTCTTCTTTAAAATTACATCTTTGATACTATTAATTTAATAGAATTAAAGACAACTAATTATTTATTAATTTATTTTTCTATAGATTCGGCTGTAACTTTGTGGAAATTAATTTAAAACTTAAGTGGATAACTTTGTTATTCTACTGGCTATGTAACTAAATTTGACACGTGTTTTGCTTCTTTAAGAAGTATCATCATACTAACTCTATCCCAAGGTTATTTATTTCTAATGTATATAATGATTCTAATTCTCATTTATGAATGAAGGGTGGGTGGGATTATTTCTTTCTAATGTTTGTGGGGAGGAGATAAGACATAATTTATAATAGATGGGAACATTATCGTTTGTGTCTTACCCCCTCTCTACGTCCAGTAGAAGGAAATACTCCCACTCTACCCTTCATTTTTAAGTTGAGAAGCACTCACTCAATTCCACATGAAATATGTCGACATCCGAAACAATGCCGTTGAACACAGCCTAAGCTCTTTCCAGTGACATCCCCATTGTCAGGCTGGTTTAACAATTTGGAAGAACAAACAATTAATGTCCACGATTCCTTCGAAAATGAGTCTAAAAAAATATGTGGCCAGTGAGCCTTCGAGGTTTCTCTTAGACGTGAGCAAAGATGCCTAAGAGAAAGTCCATTGCATAAATCCATGGGTAGTATCCATATGACCTCAAACAGAAATATCTGATGTGATAATATATACACTCAACCCTCTTTTTTCATTGCGAATACGTTCCATGAAAAACGACCGTGCAAAAATAAAACAGTGTAAAAAAAGATTAAGCGTCCATAAATGAATATAAGATTGGTTCCATGACATTGGACTATGCAGTTTTGAAACCGTGTAAAAATAAGCCGTAGAAAAAGAGGATTAGATATAGATGAAACATCCAAATTTATTAACGAAAAATCAGTTAAGTTAATTCTACAAGAAGCAACAAAATCTTCTTGCTATATTTCTAGATTATATTATTATTATTTTTAAATTATTAAATAAATCAGGCTATTTCTTCGCGTATATTTGATATATTTATAACAATTAATTGTAATGGTATGTATGGTATGTAAATGTAACTCGAATATATATTAAGATGCATGTAAAATACGAGTTCTTTTGTGAGAAAAGAGGAAACCATTGATAGGCTACTTTCCGCCTGGAGGCCTCTCATGGGGAAAAATACTGCGCCAATTCACTGCATGTCTGCCAGGTACATCCGTATGAGTTATACACTGCAAGTCTATGAGATACGTGTTTTAACTAAGAGAGCGAAGAACAACAAAGTGCATCATTTCTAGATATCAGTTGGGGCAGTTTTTTTTTTAATTTAACCGTCATATTATGTGCTTCGCTAAAAGTGTAAGATTTCTTTCTCAAAACGTTGACAAACATATCTTCTTACTGATTCTTATTTTTTTTTTCCGTGGTTAAGTTGATCCATCAATCAGACATAATGTAAGCTTTATGTAGTGTTCAGTTAAATCCAAATTTACTCTGAATATAACTTACTGGGGGCAGATTTCGGACATAGACTGAAGAAAGCCATAAACTATTTTACGTTTTAGGGGCAAGAAGAAGAAACTGGTGATACATATCAATCATATAACTATTACGTATTAAAGTTTCAGGTAAATAAAACATAATTTTACTTAGCTTAAAAAGTTTCAAATTGCGTATCTAAGCAAACTGTATTATTATAGCATCAAACAAAAAATATGTAAAACAGTACCAGTTTCGTTCAGTAGAGGAGCATATCTATGATAAGTTTATTATTATCTCTTATTATGGTTTTCCACAAAGATTTAACTGTCAATTTCACACAAATTATTTTTCAATCAAAGCGGTCATCAAAACAAATCCTTTTCAAATATTTTCAATAAGCTAGTTTTTGCCAGATAAAAAAACTATATCCTTACATATTTTGAAAATAAATTCTTCTTTCAATGGTTTGCAATCACTGAACTAGACTCTACCACAAAATGGCAGTACTATTAAAAACTGTCTGAGATAAGTATAAAAACAATATTCGATAGAAAAGTGAATTAAAACCCTTTTCGTGGTAAAATTGAACCGATATCAATGTATACTATAATCACGTTCAGGGTAAAATATTGCATTAAATATTTCATTTTAACTTATCTTTGGTGGAATTTATTGTAAACATATATCAAAAGAACTATCATTAGATTTATGTTAGAGAAGGTTTTTTGATTAATAGGATTAATAGGATCTGATAATTTACTAAATGCTACAAAAAACCAATACAATTCTCTGAGAAATTTAATCTCAAATAAGAAAACACCAAAAAACCAAACATTGAAATTAACGAAACGAGATAACTTATGCAAATTACGAAATATTCGTATTCCGAGACATATTTCAAGTTTGATTTATGGACTGTTCTAAGATCGAACTATTTGAAATAATATGACGACTTTTTCATACTGATATTATTTCGTGTTGTGCTTAAATTATTGGTTGTATTTTCTTATTCGTAATTATTTTTTCTACAGAACTGTATAAAGCCTACAACGGTACTAAAATATTATAACCGTTTTTTCTTCTATATCATTGTATCAAAATAAAATTGGCAACTGTGCTTGATTGAATATTAGAATTAGTCATCCAAATTGTTAAAAAAATAACTGATAATTGGACATCTGGAAGTACGCTCTACACATTTTTACCATGTCTGCTGACAATATTTGACAGAATAAATAATATGTAGGTACCTATATTGGATCATCTTTTCGAACAGAGGTCTTTACAGTTTTGTACTCTTTGGTTGGTAGAGTTGGTAGCAATAAATTTGACCAAATTTTCTTTCGGCTGCAACTTGAAGAAAGCAATTTTCAGAAGGAAGTATTGCTTAAAAATATTAATAAGTCACCATTTATACAACAGATGGTTGGAAAAACAGTATTATTTAGTAATACCTAAATCATCAGACAACATTGTAGCAATCCAGATTACATTAATCAAAAAACGTCAATAAGCGAACCTTACAGTATCAATTGGAATGGCATTCTGAATGAATTATTCAAATTGAAAGTTCTGAGCGTTGTATGGAATCAATACCATCATTCTTTCAATCTTTATCGAACACTATCAATTTTAATGTTATTCTTGAACAATATTGTCATTAAGATTGATCGTGTATGGTTCGCTATAGATTTCAGTGTCATAAAAACTTTTCACTTCACACGAAGAAGACTTAGAAAATAAACTAATTTAAATAAAAGCGTTAACTTTTTCGAAATACTATTTTTTTTTATTTGTTAATTTAAAAAAATAAAATGCATAGCATTACAGCTGACGCCATTGCGCCATGAATTTACACAATAATAACAACAGTACATTAATAAAAACAATAATGAAAATAAAAACATTTTTAAAATTATAAATTACGAAGAGGACAAGACATTATTAATTTACAAGGAAAAAATATTTGGTCAACAAAACCCACGAGCTTAGTGCTGAAAATATCCAACTCTCTAGGCAATGCATTGATCAGCCGAACGGTCCTTGCAACTGGTTTCAAATGACCGACGCGAAGAACAAATTTAAGAATAAACGTTGCTTGGTTATGGTTTCGGCCACGTAGATAAAAATTGCGAGCATGTAAGTTAACAGTCATGAGAATTTCATTATTATAAACTCGTCCCCGAAGAAGAAGAGCGAAATGCTTTGGAATCAAAAACGATATTCGTGCTTCAAGAGAGTGAAAAGATAGCATTCATAAAAGAATTTTTGGTTGGGTAGTACTCTTTTAGGGAGCTATTAAAGGGAAAATATTTAAATGTTTTGAAATAGAAATATCGTAGAAATTTCTTATGAATTCGTTCCAATGTCAACTTGTAGGAATTTTTATTTGGACTCCAGATAATAGAATAATACTAGCTGCCCGTCACTACTCCCTATGGGATCACCGGACATCAATGTGAAATATCTATAACCCATAGTCGTGTCACAGTACACATGTCTTTAAATTATATTATCTGACATCTCTGATGTTACCCGAAATCAACCATTACGTAAATGCCAAAAATATTATAATTGTAAATTTTGTAAGCAATTTTTCAGTAATAATGTAATTACTCTACTCAAAAGATAGAGCCGAAAATAACATTCAAAATGTTCAAATCTTTACGGAGAAAATAAATAAAAACCTGCGTGACATTACATACGCCACGAAATACCACTTACGATTTTAATATAATACATTATGATGAAATAAATAATGATAATTTAATGTAAACAAAATTTTATATGGTTTGAAAATTATTTACGGAATCCATCTGAATTTTGTTTTGTTATCATAATAGGAATCTGAGGAGGTGGTCCGTCTTTGGTATCTCAAAATCATAATTTTATTTATCCTTCCCAATTTTTTTTTTTTATCTTTTCTGTTATATGACCAATGCGTTCATAAACATAAGTTGTATAAACAATAAATTGACGTAGAAAATGCCTAAAGCAGAAAAAAGAATTTTAGATCCTCGTGACGATAAACCTATGCTGGAGGCTTTCCAACCTGTGAGAACCCGTTTGAATAGACAACGAGCCGTATTTAAAAAAAAATCAATACATCAATTGATATCAGTATTATTATTTAGCTTTTGACACAAATATTTCTTTGCCGTTTAATTCTCTTCTACTCACCCGATCTTTAAAACGGATAACCTCTCCGAAAAAGAGAGTTTGAGCAAATGAGACAAGCGATTTTCGTAGAGTAGTTTCTATTGAGATTAGAACGATGAAATTAGCTCCATTATTTCACAATGAAAACATGAAAACATTCATGTTTATACAAAAAACATCTGAATTTTTTTGATAATTACCTATTTTCCTATGTAATATTTAAAGAAGTGCTAATGATAGGTAATTTAACTTGCTCTTGAGCTCTTCTGTTTCCTAGCAATGGGTAGTATAGTGAAGGGAGTTATAGTTCAACAAGTATTCAATCTAATCACATCTACCTCAACACACTCTATACAAATTACTCTATTTGAAAATCTGTTATTCATTTCTGAATGATGTCTTGAAGAGAATTTTATTCATGTCGTGAATTTGTAAATTATATTATAACGTTATAGTACGTCTAGATAAACAAATTTCGGTTAGGTATATAGTATTTATATCTTAATTCGTTGGATATGATAATTTCTAAATGAAAAAAATCATTAAAAATTTTTTTTTGACTCAGCGTGTTGATATCTAAATTTAAAAAAGTTACGACATAAAATAATATAATTATATCCTATTACAAGTGCCATCAATTTGGATAAGTTTGCTAATCGGTCTAAGATAGGCCCACTACATGGAATAAGGTGCTGTTATAATATCATGATAATACTAATGCCATATGAATATTCTTTAGTTAAGCAAAGGTGATAAAAATATGAATTAATGTTCAACACAATTTGTTTTATTGTTGAATTTGTAAGCTGTCAGCTTTGATATGATAAAGCACAATTTAAAAAAATTTGGCTAACCATATTTTCAATTTGTATTACTAATCTGGAAAACAAATGCTGTATATTTTTTCCCATCTCAATTATGTGCAGAATATATGAAAGCATAAATGAAAGTGGCCAAGACTTTAAAATCACTGAATTTATAGTAATTACAGTAATTATTTTTAGTGGGTCTTAGTGATTTGGATGAAAATTTTGCCCACCTTGTTTTATCTATATCTATATATCAATTATAATAATAAATCTATTTTTGTTGATGACATGTCATCTTAAGACTTTAGCTCATTTTATTTAGAACAATACCACACTTAAATGCAATGGCGAACCATAAATATACAAAAACCCTCAGAACTGGCTCGAAATTACTCAGATTGACCGTATATTAATGAATTTCAAGTATTGGTTCAGTTGTTAATACGATATATGTTATTACATCATTCGTTTATATTATTTTTACATAAATAACACATGTGTAGTTATTTTACGTCATTATTTCATTCCCCTGAAAATAGTTTGTTTAGGTATATGTAAGATTTAATTTGGCTCAAGATGTAAATTGAACCGTTGACAATTAAAGCAACACTTATGTAATTTAATTACAATGAACTATGTATCCATTTTTCATAATGTATATGTGAAAAATACCGAGGGTGAATAATAAACAGTAAAGTTTGAAGAATACTGGTTTCTCCCAAACGAAATGAGCCTAGTCATTGTTTGCGACTTGATAAAAGAAATTGGAATAGCCAAAGCTTCTTTATAAAAATACTGTGTACCAGCTTTTCATTTCGGCTCTACTTTTATTCCGAAGTTGTGTTAACAACTCACACACTATACAAGCTTTTCAAATAAAAAAACGGTATAAATACTTAACCCTGATGGTTGCTAAAATAAAAAATATTTTCCGTTCTTAATTATTTTATGAATCAGTTTTTTTTCTGATCACTATCTGCTTAGTTTATATAATCCACAATGTTGTTTATCTAAATATTTTGATGGTGTTGGTTACAATAGCTTAAGGTCAAAGTAATGATGATTATTTGATTACTCGATTGATTTGTTTTATATTTTTTGTTTATCATAATGAAATACTGTTTTTTAAGTGTATATTATATGGCTTCGGTTACGGATGTCTCGCGCTTAAATCCCAGTACAGACAGATTTATGAATTGATCTTTCAATTGATTTATAGATTTCTGTTCGTAAGCATGGATGTTGGTGGTATCTGGAATTCCCTCCCATCGATCCTATCCAAAAAAAAGGAAGAAGCTGGAGTGCTAAGATTACCACTAGTCCTGTCCTAGCTCTATAGTTCTATCCCTACTCTCTTAAAAATAGAACAATATACACTATAATTTAAGACATCGAGGATGCTTGATGGAATTTCAATATCAAATTTGGATTATTGAGATTTTGTACACTTCCATGTATTTTGTCACTAACGACCCGGGTTTCGCCTTTCGTCATCTTCAGGCATTCGAGCGCACGAATGGTCAGTTCGAGTCCATTTGGCATTCAGTGCAGGCATTCGAGTGCACAAATGGACTCGAACTGACCATTCGTGCGCTCGAATGCCTGAAGATGTCGAAAGCCGAAACCCGGGTCGTTAGTGACAAAATACATGGAAGTGTACAAAATCTCAATAATCCAAATTTAATATACACTATTTTCACTTTGTGTTGAGGCTTAGAAGACATAGTGCAAACTATGACTATTTAAGAAGCCCAGAGTGTTACATGGCATAATTTTAGCTAGAAACCGAATTCACTATCAATTTCTATTAATAAATCATAATTTATTTTTATACATTTTAGTTTTCAGTAGTATATTATGAAATTCTATAATGTTTAAAGCACACTTCTAGAATAATAAATACTTACAATTTGTTAAGCCAATGCTTCACTATTTTGTCACTTAATTTCAATAACTTAATTTTTACGATTTTTCCTAACAATCAAATTGATATCTTTCTATTATACTTATTTATTTGATGACTATGCAATTTGTTTTCATGTAACGTGTCCTTATTCTTACGTTAATTTATTTCGTCTACTAAAGCACAAGACAAATTGCATAAATTTAAAGGCATATATTTATGTTGCGATAATATTATTTACTATATTCAACCACTTCGCTACTAAGCTAATTTAATACCGGCATTCCAAACACACACAAATAACGATTCTCAAACCAATTACCCACGCACAAAACAGCTCTTAGTTTAAATTTTCTGGCAACGATATTACCCGCTACGGTGTAGAGTCTACGCCGTAGCGTGTATGCACCTAAAATGTAGTCGGTATCTACGCCTTGTGGAATCAAATCGATTCCGCTCGAAATAATGTGATAATTATGGCTTGGCTGGCTTTCGCAATGCAATTGAGCCTGCCAAGTGATTTCGAAGAGGCGTAATCGAGCATTATCCTGCGCCCAAATATCTTTACCATTAAATTTACATACTGTAGACACTTAAAACATCACCAACGTTTTGTGTTCTGATTATTTTATAATTCACATTTTTTAAGTTGTTTTTCAAGTGTAACCGCTCTCGATACGGAGCATATTATAGACATCTAATGGAAGACATCATGAAAAGTTTATTTACGATAAGTTTTCTTATTTTCTCGCTCGAACCTGTCTTTTTATAAGTTGTCGAGTCCGTGGTGTAGTTGTCAACGACGTTGGCTTCGGTTACGGAGGTCTCGCGCCCAAATCCTGATACGGACAGTTTTTTAAATTGGTTTTTCAATCGATTTGTGGATTTCTGTTCGTTGGCATGGATGTTTGTGATGTCTAGAATTCCCTCCTACCCATCCGATTCCATAAATCGGGTCGTAGCGAGAAAGATTAACTAACTGCTAGTTCTGTCCAAACCCTAGAATCTTATCCCTACTACCTTCAAAAAAGGAGAGGAAGAACAACTGAGTAACAATGATATAAGTAATGAGCTGGGAAAGGACCAGTAGCTAGACAATTGTTATTGCTCCGCCTCATTTTTAAGATTGGATGAGCTTTAGGGAACGCAAACATTACATACAAATGCCGAGATTTATACCAGCATCGGTATACCGTCTCCTCTAATGTTTATGAGAGACGGCGCTTCAAGCCTTGTCCAATTCTTCTAAACATATTAGAACAAATGTTATTCTGGTCTATTCTCTTTTGATTTCAGCAGTTGGCAGCTTTTCAATTTTCTTATTTAGGAAAATCTATTGCAATAATCTTCTTCTCATCTAAATGACCCAGTAATCAAATTCGATGATACATTATGTATTGTGTGGCTTTCAAAGATATCTTTCGATGTGGCATTTACTTGGTAGGTATAACTCAATCAGAATAAGGTATAAATAAACGGTATTACTAAATTGTATCCTTACCATCTGTTAAAGGTGATTTATAATAAGCTTGGAGTGATGTTCTCTTAAAACAAACCATTTTTTAGATGAACTGCCAAATGGTCCTCGTAACATTTTATCTAACACTTTCACAGAGATTGACTAGCAACCAGTTTTATTAACCGTCTCAGTGTGACCCGTCACTTAATAATTAGAGTTTTAAAAAAATTGACTAAGCCACAATCAGTTCTTTTAACATGTCATCAAACAAAATATCTTACATTCTCTCAATTGTTAGAATAACCGATTGACTCAAAGCCAGTCCCCCTAGCGTAATCATTCATTCTTTGCAATTCATTCTTTGCAGTTTACCTATCAGATTAATTCCTTAAAATGGCTGTCGTACTATTGACTAACAACCATATCTCATAACCTCTTCAATGTACTGACCCTTTTCTGATAGACAACGGACTATCCATCAGTTCTATTAAACGTCTCATTTTATTTTACATTCTCCAAAAACACAACCAATTCTGTTGACTCACAACTAGTTCTCCATGCGTATACATTATATCTATATCTTTAAAAGCGATGGGTAATAAACTTTGAGTGATCGACTCACAACCAGTTCTCTAATACACCTACTCGTTATAGTTGATAACCTCTTAAAATAAATGCCGTTTGATGGACTGACAGGCAGTCCTCGTAACTTCTTCATTTAATCTTTTATCTTTCAGAGAGATTGACTCACGATCAGCTATTAACTGTCTCTACAATGGCTTGTCGTGCTATTGACTTAGAACCATTTCTCGTAACCCCCTCAATATAATGAACATTTCCAGGTAGATAACTGACTATCAATCAGTTCTATTAAACATCTCATTCTATTTTACATTCCCTAAAAAGGAAACTATTGCAATCGCATCTACTCGTTATTTGTGACGATTGACGGACAACCAGACAGTCGTCTCAACCCGTTAATATTTTCTCATAACCAGTTTCTTTAGTCAAAAAAGTAATGGACTAACAATCAGTTTTCTCAAACTAAACATTTTATCTTTACTTTTTTGGCAAAATGACCTTTATTTGACCAGTTCTCCATTTGTCATTGTTCTATTATTACAAATTGTCTTTGCCACCTTTGAAAGTGTAAAATATGTTCCACATCCACAATACTTTCCGCTGTTCAAAAACTCCATATTAAATAATGTTTTCTTGTTTATGAATTGTGAAATGTTTCATATTTTTTTTTTCCATAAATAAAACTACAAATTTTTGGTGTAAATGGAAAAACGTAGTGGAAAAGGTTTTTTGTAGAATATTGTAAAAAAATGTATAATTTATTTTACTCTAACTCTATCGAGAATGATCGATTTCGCTAGCCAGGGGGGGTTCATACTAAATTTTATTTATATAGTGCGACACTGCGCATGCGCGAAAAAAATTTCGTTGAAGGAAAATAGGTAATTCTAAATAGAAACTGTCATATTTTGTTCGACGATTTCCCATTAAAACATCGTAAACTATTAACGTACTTGCTACACGCTTTCACTACCGATGCCGTGAAATATGATATTATTTAGTATTTTACCCCTGCTTGAATGTTCCTTGCCACACCAATGCACCGACCAACTACAAATTTTAAATAATAGCAACTGCAGAAAATATTTTTTTTATTATTTTAGACGTACAATTTAGCTAAACGGGCTGCCAAGGGGTACGCAAATCCAAAAGGTTTGGGTCCATAGTGCTTTATGGTTTAAAAAATGAACAGTTATGTAAATATTAAATCACCATTTTTCGAGAAAAAAATACCAAAGGGGCGGCAATCTCACGGACAACCAGTGGCGGCAAAACTCTTAGCTCCGCCAGTAAATATATTTTAATTTAATTATTATGCGTGACATGAGCTTTTTGTAAAGGTTTAAATAAAGGTGATAAATTAGTATTTGTTTGGTTATTATGGAGGTCATCTATTAGTTTGTAAAATTGTTCAAGAGTATTCAAGTCTATGGCTGTCGCAAAAATGTAGGCATACCTATTTTAAATAAATATTTAACATTTTTTAAATGCATAAAAATTCTTTGTTTTTATCTTACAAAATGTAATCAAATGCCTAAGAAATTACGTTGCCTTTTATTTTAATTATATGGCCATTTCTCATCTGTGTCGTTTGAAAAATAATTGGAATTAAAATCAAAATACGAGTTGAAACAGTGCTGAATAAATTCTTGTTTAATCTTTTGATTAATTCAAAAATAATCGCAATAATTCCTTACTCTATCTACCCCGTGGGAGCTTAGTGTTAAAGTGTTGAATAATATACAATTCGTGAAAGGTGATTTCATCAACCGAATCAATTGAAAACCTCATTAACTTCGAAAATATTTCTTTTTTGTGGCTTACCCACCATATTCAAGTTTTTCCTTTAAAAATTATTAATTGCATAAATATACGTAAATATTTTGAATCATTAGTTTAACCTGATATAAATCAATGAGTTTTAATTAACTTTAATTCAAATTTACAACCATATGTATTTATGGCTAAGAATTTTAAGTGGCATAGATAAATATATTTTAGATTTTTTATGTTAAAGTTTGTACGATTTCGTATTGGTAAAATAGCTATCATTTCTATTGAACTTTTCTTAAAAATTAATTACTTTTCTATTTGTAAACTATTATAATGAAATAATGTCATGTTAATGCTAATGTATAAATTAAGAATATAAACACCAGTCGTTGCCGGAAATTAACACCTTTGCTTAGCAATAAAATCTTTATATACAAAATACCATAAAACCTCGATTCACTAAAAGCCGATAGTACGTTATGTAGGTATAGTTTAATACAATACATTTATCTACAAGACCAGTTTCCATAAGAAGATTTAAATATTACTTTAATTAAAAACATTATATTGGATCTATGATATGTGTTTGGAGTGTGGCTAAGTGCGCTCAAAGTTATCGGAGAGCACCCATTAAAAATGCTGCATCTGTGTGATTATGAGCTAAACACGCACAGCGTATTGCGTGCGAGCGGTGACTAAATATTGTGCTTCAAAGCGACGTACGAAATAAAAATCAATCAGGTTCTCTGATTTGCGCAACATTCACCAAAATTCTTTGGTCTCCTTAACCGTACCAGCCCCATACTTCACTTTGAGTTGCTTAAGTATCTAGGCTGAGTATTTCAATTTATGTTAATTTATTGAAATGAAATACCTCACATCGATTGTTCATATTGTGTTGTTCTCTGGGCTTAGTTAGTGAGTACGGCATAATTAATCCACCAGTTAAGTACCCTTAAAATCGTCGGCTTAACTACAAATTCAGACTTGTAACGTGTACGAAACATCTATTACAATATTGTAATTGCTTAGACATATTAATTATTTTGTTTCTTCGTGCCGCCTTTCAGCAAAGTTTAATAACAAAATAGTCTTACGTCTTTGGATTTACTTTATATCACTTTTATAACAGAATCTTAATGCTTTTATTATATATAAGTTCTTCTGCATTTAAATTACATAATGTCTAGCCAATTTCATTTATCTCCAGCTTCAATCAGTTGTAATGAAGTTATCACCAGGAATATGTATCGACTTCCCAGTCACAATCTGTAGTAGCGCTCTGTCTAAGCAGATTCTCCTCGAGTAGGTCATGGTAAGAGAGAAGCTATGGGTGAACTTATGAAATGCATTTTCTAGTGATTTGATCAATTCATTTGTATTTGCACATTGAAAATACGTGTATCTTTTACGGTTTCCGTATTTATCGATCTTCCGTTTCATTAGTCAGATAACTCCAAAATAAAATACTTAAATATACAGTTATTTGTAAAATGTTTCAGTTAATTCGTAAACTATGAATAATTATCGCTGGTATTTTCTATGGATTCGGCGGTGACCTTGTGGAAGTTCATTTTTAATATAAAATTAAATTAAAAATTGATAACTTTTCAGACTAACTTCAGACTAACCTTAGTCTGAAGTTAGTCTGAAAATGCTTCGTTAGTGATAAACCAAGTGGAATAACTAAGCTATCAATTTTTAATTTAATTTTATATTAATTATCGCTGGCTTTTCTTTATATTAATAACATACATTATGTATAGAATTCAATTGTATACTAGTAAACGAAATATTGCTTTGGTTATTTATTGATCAATGAATGCCATAACGCCACCAGTGTAGAATCAGCCTGCCAATGAAGATTCCACAGGGAAGATCTTTAATAATTTTAACGTTAATTCTTCGGATGTTGACCCATTCCATGAGGTCGTGACGAGTACTATTTTTTTAGATAAAAGTAGATTTTCTCTGAACTTACTTGATTGACTTCCTTACCAATTTCTAATATTTACTATTTTTGGTATGTTTTAATCGTTTTTTACATTGCAAAAGTAATAAACTTATAACTTGTATTTTTTTCAGAGTATTCATTAATATAAAATAAAAAAAAGTACGAGACATGTTAGTTGTGATTATGATTAATGTTTAAATAAATCTATTATCATCCAATAAGTACATATAAAATTAAACACTATTTCGGGGCTTACAGTTTACTAAGTCACATTCACGTTATCGAGCATATTGAAAACTTTATTAACTTATAAAGACAATCTAAAAGCCGTTTAATATGTTCGTTTGAGTGGACAGTGCCTCTGTATAGGGAAATTTCAAAATCCGAGGTAGAGAAACGATTCGACTCGCCGAAAACACTAGAACTTGTAAATGGCCGAAAGCTTTTATTGCTCCAACTTTGATTCGATTACAAACATTGAAGTTCAATTTTCCAACTTGATAACCATTTAATTTATAAATCCGACAATAATTGCGTATTCGGTTTTAGGTGAAATTAATATTCACAGCCGAAACTGGCAATTTCTAGATGGAGAAAACTTATTGGATTTTGATAGACGTCATAACTGTAATTATTTCAGAAAAGACTTCGTAATGAATTATTTATATACTGTTTTAAATGAATACATTATTTATTCATTTATTGAACAATAGAAAAACGTGTTCAATTTGCTTTAACTTTAACTTTGTCCTTCTTATAGCCGAGTGTATAACAATCATGGGCGTTTCCCTTAATTGGTTGCGATGTCCACGGGCTTGTATCCTCATACATTTATAAACTCATTTTAGGTAATTTTTTTCACTTTTAATGTGTGTGTGTTACTGTCAATTTTTGGTGGAAAGGCATTACAAAATATTTTTAAAATAAAACAGAATTTTTTTGTATTACTTCCACATTGTACAACGATTAGGACCGGTTTTGCTCATCACAAGCATTATCTACTGATGATAATTTTTTTCAAATGTCTGTGAAATTTGAACCTTAATAACGAGCCGTGGTGAAAGCGATTAGCTAAGTACTGGTTAGCTGTTATTGTTGAGCCATTGAATAACAACAACGTTAAAAAACGATATTATTGAAGAATGCTACATCCTATATTATAAAAGTACATATTATCATACATTTCATAGACTTTAAAATAAAATCAATTAGTAGAATTGTTAAATGTGTATTGATAATGAACTGTTAAGTTAAAGGGAACAAGGGAAAAAATATTTAAAAGACTTAAAGATTTATAAGTTCAAAAATTAGTTTTATTTCCTGAAGGCAATCACCGGAACTAATTCCGACGACTTTGTAATAATTATAAGTTTTGACGAAACCAAAAATTACAATGGAAAAAATTATTCATTCTTTTAGAGTAAATATTCATTCAAAAGGCCACAACCAATAATCTTCAAGGCCACAGGTTCCTCACCCCTTCTCTAAACAAACGCATGTTTCCACGTTCGTTGTTATTAAATGATTGAAGCTTTCACATAATATCATTGTGGTTCATTTTTTACAAAGTAAATATATGATTTTTTCTTTTAAATATAAATGGATATTTATTTAGGCAACTCTACAAATAATTATTTTCGATTCAAAACAACATAATAGGTTACTAAAATTTTCAGGATTTTTTATAATAAATAGGTTATTCGCACAAAACCGTTAACCGTTTTTTTATTATTAACGGCATTCAATCAATCAAATCCAATGCCAATTAACCTCATCCATTCAAAATTGTATCCACTTAATTCGTTTTAAAATTGTCAGAAATTAAATATTATGCCACTAAAGAACATTCTGCTTTATAAAAGCCGTTCAGAATTTTATTGAGATTCATTTATTATTCTCATAAATTAATTGTGTTATTCTATCGACCGTCGTGGCTTAGTGAAGAAGTTCTATGCTTTCGTGACACGGTTAGAGTCATCGGCCGGATATTTTCTAATCGCTCAAAGTATAGAATAGGGACACGACGTAAAAATTCTACCAGCTTCAACATTGTTCGCGGCTTTAAAAAATCTCTAAAAGAAAGTACCATAATCTTTTTTTTCCCATTTCTTTATCATTGATAAACTTACAACTTTTCGTTTTATTTTATATGATTAATATTACATTTGTAGGACTATATTAATCCTTTCTGCCACATTCTTCCATTGAAAATACAATAGACCAACAACTCCCCATCTTATCTTTATTTTCTCTATAATATATTATGCTCTTCGCATTTTTAAATGATTTAATTAACAACTAATCCTCGCTAACACCAGCATATAAACATCGAATAAAAAGTCAAATTTAAAATGGTGTCGCTAAAATATCAGTCAAATTTTATTGAAAGAAATATCCAAATCTTCACTGTATGAAAAATTATAATATATTTTTTCAATGCGGCAACATTTTATATGTCTAACTGAATTATGTACTCGTCTTATTTCAAATAAACTTATGCGGTAATCTGTACGGTATAAATAATAATTATTATAAACTGTAAATTTAAAATTGGAACGAAAAAAAGCGATATTCTTTTTTACGATTTGAAGCAGACTTTTTGAGGAGAGGGGGAAAAGTAGCATTTAATAATAATAATAATAAACAGTATACATACGTACATGAAACTTCTGTATACCTATCCACGGAGATGAATGGAATCCATCATTGTCACTCAGGATTAGAATTGCGTCTGCCATTTTATCTTTCAGCGCTGATGTACTTCCTCTCGCATCTCCGAGTCGCATTTCATAATATATATTTCGCACATTCGTGCACGTCATTTACTTTATTCGTGATATTTTTTTCATAAAATGTGTATGCATATTCAATATATCATAAACGTTTTATTTGTAGGAAAGTGACATCTATCTTACTTTGAAATCAGCTATTGAAAAAATATATTTTTAATATGCGTCAAACTGATAAGCAACTATCATATATCACGCCGATAAACGATTTGTTTTTAATGTAATATAAAAATATATATTGTTTTATCATGGAAACAGCATTTAAATTTTTATATGAATAAATCATTATATTAGACCAGGGTTTCCCAAACAATGTTCTGCGTGAATTTTGAAAATTTTTAGATACTGCAACCTTAAATACCTTAAATCTTACCTATATATTATATTCTATTTTTCGACTTACTCTTTTTTAAAATAAAACACATTTTTTACTATTTCCACATCTTTATAATGTTCTGAACCGGTTTTGCTCATCGTGAGAATTATCAACAGATAATTATAATAATGCGAAAGTAATACAAAGCAAATCGTGTTTTATTTTTAAAATATAATGCCTTTCCACAAAGAATTGAGAGTTAACAACTCTAAAGTGATGATTCATTGTTGTCAAACAATACACGAAAAATATAGTTTTAAGCATAACCCCAAGATTCAAAAAGTTATATTCAATAACTATAATAATCTGATAAACCGCAATGCTGGCATTCGTGTCAATCGGTACTTCGATAATGGATATTCGCTTACGAATTACGATTATACGGATTGGTACGCATATCTCTTCAAAACCTCCATCTACCATACGTTTTCTTTAATGAACTTATGAGTAACAGACTTACAATCAGTAGTTGTAAGAACATATCTACAGTAAATAAGTCAAACGCTGAAATGATCGACTTTTTGAGCAAATTTGGTATTAAAAAAATATCGATGATACTCAAACCTAACTATCAAAAACTCGTGACTTATAACGATGGCCAACAACGATCCATCAGAGAAAAAAAAACTTTTACTAATTAATAAATGATCTTTTACATTTTGACGTCACTTTATAATGTATCTATAATTAATATTTTTATAGCATATAGCACCAATTAATCCAAAAAATATACAGAATTTTTATAATTTATAACGTTTTATCATTTTACATTGAAAAAAATGATATTTTATTAATGACAACTGTGTTGAGCAAATATCACACCATATGACAAATAAACTAACTTTGTTTTCTATTGGATTCTAAATGCAACTATCTTTTGCATTGTAAACTGAGAATTAACTTCATACTTTGGATATGAATTTTGTAGTATAACGTACAATTTTTCCACACCTAATGACCATATTGCGGCCGCAATATGCTAGCGTTGTGTTTTTTGCAATAAATCATACAGCAAACGTTTTGTCAACCCTAACGCTTAAGAAGTCCACATTAATGATTTAAATAATGTATTTCTTACTTCTTTAAACGCCTGCTAAAATGAACACCAAAAACTTGTTGAATTAAACATATTGTTTCATTATTTAACAATCTAACATTTTTGATACATATTTTGATAAAATATCAATTAAATTTCAAGGTTCGTTTTTTATTCAAATGAATTTTTATATTTTCTAATTCAACATAATTTTTAAGCTTCCAACTCAACTATTTTTTCATTTATAATATAATTTAAAATACTAGTAATAGACAAATCAGTCTACAACAAATATTTTACAATCGCAAATACTTGTCGACACTGCATTGTAATGAATTAATTCAATATATTTTGATAACAGTGACTATTATAAGAATATCTGTTTTATTAATTATTACGGATGTATCATTAAATATAGTTCCATCATTCGTGTTAGGAAGCATTTAAATACGTATCATTAATTAAGTAAAATGTTTTCTTTATTTAACTTTGAAATAACCATCTGTAATTAAAAATAGATTATCAAGTAAAAAAATTGATAGTATTAGCATTTATATACATACCTTGTTTTATAATTGTTTATCAACACAAAACAAACTTTAGTTTTCCAAAAGAAATTGCTTCCCTATGGACATACAATATGAAACACTGACACTCTTTTTGAACACAGGATTATCAAAATTTTGTGTATCACTCGGTTGATAGTTATAACTTAACCGTTTGTATTCTAATTTTCAAAGTTTACGTCACATTGTCTACACTAACATATTTTTTAATACACATGAGGATTCAAACAAATTAAAATTATTATTTGTTATTTTAATGATCAACACATTAATACACAAACTACAATACGCTGTTAATAAACTTGCAGTTATAAAAGAAAAAAATCACAAGTACGTTAGAGTTAAGTTAACTTATTGAGTACGTAAATGAATCTTAATTTATTTTTTATGATATTATGGTATTTTATTTCAAGTTAAACGTAGTCACAATATTTGATAATACTATGACATACTTGATATCCACGGCTATGATGTATTAAACTTTCACAATACGGTACGATATGTAGCATATGATAGTAAAAATCTTTTTATTTTAAAAGTCACATAAAACTTGCCAAAACTTTTTGCGAAAGCTCCAAAAAGTAATAAAAATCACACATGTGATATATCGAGGAAACTTTCGACTGCTAAATTCATCGAGCTTTAAAAACTTATCTCGTTTGCACAGATAGGGATGCGTAAATTCAGCGCCGTGCGTAAAGCGAGGGTGGTTCGGGGGGCGAGATCGTCGCGGCGACGTCCGTCTGTTTTGGCGTCCCGACGCGCACTGGTCGGGCGCCGCCGCCGTCGCGATGCATCGAACCTCGGCCGAAGGTTGCAAGTTCACGGTGCGGCGCGACTGCAGGCCGAGGGTTTCGCCGGCGCGGCAGGTGTCGCGGATACGATATCCGATGCCGTTCGAATATCCAAAACAATGCGGAAGTAGAAACCTCCTCCCGCGGGGCAATATAGGTGGCCAAAACAAAAACAGCATGGGAATTTATTTACCCCCGCTAAATGAACGTTGGTGACATTTTATGCTGCTGTTCGTAACTCTGCAAAAATTTGTACCTTAATTATTTATCAAAGTATCATTTTTCACGAAGTGTGTTGATTTAAACAGTCAATTATTATGCTTTGGGGAATATTTCTTCTTTCTTACACCATTCTCTTGATCTTTTGAAGGTATAGTTTAAAATATTTGTAGATACTACAACATTTTAAATATTACCACTGACTGGTGATAATATAATCGAACAAAGCTTTGTGTAGACAAATATTTCAAACAAAAATCAAATAAAAAATCATATGGCACAAAAATTCTTTTTCACGGCTTTATATACATTTATATTGTATTTGGGAAGAAACCTTGTTTTGACTGGTGTTCATCATCTACCTGTGTGGTAGTAATAACTCCCGACCAAATCGCTTGTCTTCACAACATAAAATGTATTTGAAAAAAATCAATAATTTGTTTTATAATATGAAATTTATAAATACTGTTTAAATCTTACAAAAACGACTTATTAATAATTACGTACATAAAACCTTCAAAATATGTATGAAATTGACTAGTACTTTTTAAATTCATGGTCAATATCAATTAAAATTACATTAAAGTTTCATAGTGTATCATAATTATTTTTAGTAGCTATACCCTACGCCATGTATTGTAAATGATTTTTTTATTGGTTACAATAATATCTATAAAAATGATTTAAATTAACAAAAACATAAACTTTTATTTTAAAAAGATCACCGGCTAACCTACAACTAGTCTTCGTTACTTTATTTTGAACATATTTAGCAACTTATCTTTATTAGGCGATTTTCAAAAATGTGCCCAAAGTGAACAATTATAAATCATAGTATTTGGTTTTTCAATTGTTGACCAATATTGATCAAATCATTGGTAATCTGGGGTAATTTTACTAAGTAGTAAAATTACCCCGGTGACCGACAGTTATTAACACAATGAGCCCTTAATTCATATTTTCACCGACTCTTAGTTCTTTAGAAGATTATTTGCCTTAGCATTTTTGATGGCATTTTTGAGGTGTTTTAGTAATTAATTAGATAGAGTCCAAAGTTTACACATAACTACATATTTAATGCAAATTTCATTTTTTTAGAGTTGTCTGACTAATGAACTGGAAGACCGAAATATAGAGTCTTTATTCAACATTTCAACACGTTAATGGTTTTACCACTCGTTCCACAAAAGTATATATGGATAAAATTTAAAAAATGACAACTTTTAAGCAGATTTATCTTTCTAAGTACCCTCAACAGTCTCGGATAGTTTGAATGGGATTCGATTAATATATCACACATATATTTCCCATATAGGGATATGAACCCTTGACCATGCAACCATAACAATGAACTGGATGATCGATACACTATTAATTTGACACTGTTATGGCCCATTGGGTTTATATACATACATTGATTATCCTTGTTAAATTTACCCTGGATTTTTTTGCCTAACGTCATATATATATTTCAAAATAAACTTTCATTTTCCAAACATAAAACATACCATAAATTCCATCTGTTATTCATAAACAACTCTTCCTTTCATTGTAACGCCGCTTTCATTTTTTGAATCCAATTATTTTCGTATTCAATTACCAATTTAACAATCATCCTTTGTTACCGCTGAAAAAGCTCACTGGCAATGGAACATTTAAAAGGTCCGTGTGACATGTTTCTTGTATGGCGATCTTTCCGTAATGTATCATTCGCGTGGCTGGCCTCCATTCATCAACCATCGCTCAAAGAACCCTGCGTATATGATTACACGACTCTTATTACTGTTCACGTACACATTTTTCATAGGATATCCATAAATTAAAAGCCTCGAAATACGGTTGTACCACTTTATGCGATACGCTTGCATAGAATTAAGTTTTTCTTCAGAATTTAATAACACTGTTGATAAATTTAATTACGTAAAAAATGATGGCAATTTGTCTTCGGC
The DNA here is from genome assembly GCA_022494535.1 of Himalopsyche phryganea. Taxonomy (NCBI): domain Eukaryota; kingdom Metazoa; phylum Arthropoda; class Insecta; order Trichoptera; family Rhyacophilidae; genus Himalopsyche; species Himalopsyche phryganea. The sequence continues at coordinate 1,176,390 of JAGVSL010000043.1, read as the reverse complement.
AAAATAAATACGTACATGTTTATTTTTGATAAGTGCTGATTTAAAAACATCAGTTATGATTTCAAATTTAATTTGTATCCACCCAGCACTAAGCAACGTAATTGTTTTATTTTAAAAATACTTCATTAGCATTTCCGACTGACCTATTTTTCCCTAAAAATGTTTCCGATAATATGTTTGCAGTTGTAATTTAATATTGTATAAAATAAAAAAATAGCAATACGCTACACTTTTTTAAATCACTTGGAACCTGAAACCAAGTCATTTAAGTTCAACTAGAGGAATAAACACATCACAAGCACAGTTTCCCAAAATCTCAACATCATTCTCATTTCATGATATTTTCCTTACCAGGACTTGACGTCGGAAACTTTTGGCCTCTAAGTAAATCCCTTACCGCTAGACTACAGAAGATGACTATTACACTTCTTATTTAATTCACTCTGAACATTTGTTCAACCATGTCCGCTCCCTACTCGGATCATATGGCCATCCCACAGTTCCTCGAAGATTCTCTGTCGCCCACCAGTCTGCTTGTTTCCTCCCAGGTCATCCCAACATCTCATAGCGCCGTCGAGTACATCTTAAGAAATTTTTAATCACATATATTATCACAAAAAATAATATTTTATAAAATTATTTACCAATTATAATAGCGCCTATTAACTGTTTAAATATGATCCAAAGAAATAACGTGTATGGTGTCGAGGCAGACGACGAACTCTGACTCAATCACAATGGAAGATAATAAAAACATATCCCCGAAAATGATTACTATTTGATACTCTTTTTAATTAATTTTTGACATTTTTTTCTTAAAAGACGTATATAATAGAACTTTTTGTTACTTTATTGTTTTTTAAATATATATTTAGTATAATTTCACTTTAAATATCAGTTAGAAATAGTGCGAGAAAACCAACTCTTTGGTACATTTCAAAAAAATTTATAGAATCGTAATATTCAATAAATTGCAAATTCCGTCAGCATCAATTTCTTAAAAATGCTTTGTTCTACGATGTTGCCTTAGACATTAAATCTTAATTTTGTCACGGCGTAAATCAAATAAAAGCAGGCTTGAAAACTTTACTATTCTCATTTAAATAAAAGTGCAATAGTGTAAACAAATACTTTGAGAGTGCAATTATTAAAAAAAAAAATATTTTCGACGTTTCATATTTTTTTGGGCGACGGAAAACGATTAACAATTTTCGCGAAATGAGAGAAAAACCTACTTATTCGTTACTCGACGGTAATTAATTGTCAAATTTAGATATAGAAATAGTTACCTTACTTTGCATTATTATGCCTCATATTTTACCAATAGAGTACCATTCTGAAACTCCTAATATGATGTTATTATGACCTAACTGAAAAACCATTGAATGTAAAAGAGGTCAGGCTTTTATGCGAATCTTGAGAGGATAATGCGCTTTTTACTAAAGCTCGTTATATTCTTATCATAAGGCTTTACACACAGTTAAACTTTTAAGCCTTAACCCGTTCGGACTTGAGGGTGTAGCCTGGAAAGCTGCATCGCTCTGAGATGACCAAACGATTGTAGACCAAGTTGAACCGGGCAACTCGACAAATCTTAGTAACTGAACTTGGTCGGTAGTTGCAGTGGTAAGTGGGGTGGTTCTTGAATGTTGATGGCGGACAGAATTGGCCTCGACCGTGCTTTCAAACTTCCTTTAAACCAGATACTATTGCTTGTATTTTGAAAATATTTCATGCATTGTTAATGAAATAGTTGACGTCATAGATAATACAATACAATGCTTGCGATGAGCAGTTAGTTGCGCTCACAATAATTTGAGTAATACATTGTTTCTTTAACCATATCCATTCACAGTGTGGATAATACCATCAAATTTTAACTAAGAAGGCATTTTATATCGAGCATTATTTAATAAGAACTGAATCACTGTTTTAATTAAAAGTAAGACAAGGATGATGCCTTCAGAAAACGTTTATTTGTTACTTGCGATTGTACAACATTAAGTTGGCATGAATGAAAGTCGAGCCGATTTACATGAAAACCATAAAGCGTTACCTCTAAGCTGCGGCTGCAAACTTCTGTTGTAATTTGGTAAAAAAATGACAATATGTAATGTAATAATGTTATAAAGTCAATGACTTTATTAAATATTAAACCTGAAGACTTATACCGAGTAATCGTTTAAATGTAAATGATTATTTTCATTATTAAACCAGTCCGTTTCTCATACATTTATTGTCACCCTCACTGAGAAGCATTCTTAAATTCCATGTTCGCTCCCAACGGAGGTATCTTAACAGAATTTTTCTACGAGAACTGCTTGTTACTCGGTTGCTCAACCACTCTTTTTTCCGAAGAGACTAGGGATAGAAGGATAGGGCTAGGACAAGGCTAGTGGTTAGCTAATCTCTCTCGCTACGCCCCGTGAGGATGGGATGGGTGGGAGGTAGGACTCAGATTGTTTTTTAACCATATCCGCTCCCTATTCGGAGCATATGGCCATCACGCGGTTCCTCCAAGCTACTCTGTCTCCCGCCAGCCTCCTCGCCTCCTCCCAGGTCATCCCAGCGTCCCGTAGCTCCGCCGAATACATCCTATGGATGGTCATCAGCGGCCTTCCAGGGCGACGGAATCCACCTGGTTGGTAGAAGAGACAGGCAGGATTCAGGCTCCCCTGGGGCATCCGCAGCACGTGTCCAAGCCAGGTCCATCGTCGCTTTTTTATTTTGGACGTAATAAGAGGCTGGTCCGTCCGCTCTCTTACCTCCGAGTTCCTGACAAAATCAAACCACCGTACCCCTAGTATTCGCCGCAAACATCTGTTTTCAAAGCACAGTATACGGTTACCCTGTGCCTTGGTGAGTAACCGTAAAGCAACACTGTCAGGATGCATGCGTTGAATAAGTGGCACTTGGTTCTGACCGAGTACAACCGTGAGTCCCAGACTTTCCGCATTAAAAGTTGCTCCAGCTATCCCTAATCGGATTGCGAGCTCTTTACGCGGATTGCCATCTCCCGTGATGTGTACCCCCAAGTACCTAAAGCCGTTGACTCTCTCGATGTCTTGCCCCGCGCTCGTCAGAGGGTAGTCTGGGTCTGGACAGAAACTGTTGCAGAGCACATTGGTTTTACTCGCATTGACTTTGAGACCAATGCGATACGAGTTGCTCTGCAGGCTGTCCATTGTTTCCTGAATACCCTCGACAGATTTATCAAATATTACAGCGTCGTCAGCATACTCGAGGTCGCATAGCCTCAGATTGGAGGCAACGGTTAAACCTCGGTCGGGTGGAATTGACTTCCTCAGGATGAAGTCGAAGATTATTATAAAGAGGAACGGAGCCAGAACACAGCCCTGTCTGACCCCGGTTGAGACCCCAAACCATTCTGTCGTTACGTCGCCGATTCTGACACAGCATTCACTGCCCTCGTGCATGCATTTGATGATGGCGATAATCTTGGTTGGGATTCCGTATAGTTTTAATATGTCCCATAGGGAAGGCCGGTGCGGACTATCAAAGGCCTTCTCGTAATCAACGAAGCAACACGCCAGCGAGCTTTTGAATTCGTTGCTTTGCTGGAGAAGGCATCTGAGATTATGAATCTGGTCCGCACAGGATCGGCCAGGTAAGAAACCGGCCTGGTTTTCCCTGAGGATACACATTACTGGAATCCTTATTCTCGCCAAGACTATCTGCGCCAAAACCTTGCCAGGCACGCTGAGCAGCGTTATGCCCCGGTAATTGTTGCAGCAGAGTGGGTCACCTTTTTTGTGAATGGTGATGACCTCACCGTTTACCCAGTCCCTCGGACAGCGCTCCTGCTCCCACACCTTACTGGGTATGTCAAAGGGGTTCGAGGGAGGAGAACGGTTTAGCAACCCGCAGAAATGATCTCTCCAAATCTTTCTAACACGCTCCGCGCTTGACTCTATTGCCCCGCTGGGACTACGGATGGGCCCGGGGGTCGGTGGTCGTCTACCGCAAATTTCGCGCGTGATTCTAAATAGTTTTCTTGTATCATTTCTGCGCGCTGCCGTCTCTGCTGCTTCAATCTGGTTGTCCATGAATCGGCGTTTATCGAGTCGCACAGATTTTTTTACTATCTTATCTTGGTATCGATAGTCTGTCCGGCGGTACTCGATCCGGTCTGGGTCTGTCTCACTGTCCCTCAGTGCTTTAAACCTCGCTCTTTCTTCAATTTTCCCTCACGTGTCGTCGGACATCCACTTTGGCTGCCCACTCCTCCTGACTCCTAGCACCTCATGAGCGGCTAACGCAACTGCATCTTTGATGCTGGACCATTCCGATTCAATGGTGTCGCGTCGGGGGTTTTCCCCGTCATGCACACAGTTGGTGACGTTCTTTCTCACAGCGACGTTGAAATTCAGCCGAGTTCGAGGAATTTGCAGTCTCTCGATGTCGATCCTCTTTCGAGTCGGGGGCTGTACTGTACGTCTGAGTCTGAGACGGATTTTGCCGACAAGCAGCTCATGATCGCTGTATATGTCGGCACCCCTATAGGTTCGAACATCGAGAAGTTCCCTTCGGTGAGTCGCGCTGTAGAGAAAGTGGTCAATTTGTGCTTTTGTGCAACCATCAGGAGAAGTCCACGTGTATTTGTGGATGTCTCTGTGGGGGAAGATTGTACCGCCAACGGCGAGCTCATTCATAGTTGCAAACTCGATGAGTCTCTCACCGTTGTCGTTGGCTTCACCGAGGCCATGCCTTCCCATCACTGTGGGGCCAAGCAAAGGATCCGTTCCCACTCTCGCATTGAGGTCCCCCATTACGATCACGCGGTCTCTACGGGGGATTGTGGAGATGGCCGCGTGGAGAGAGTCATAGAAAGTATCCTTTGCCTGTGTGTCGGCTTCCTCGGTATGCGCATAGCACTGAAGGACAGTTACCGAGCTATCAGTCGTCCTGAAGGTGGCTCGTATTAGTCGTTCTGAGATGGGTTCCCATTTGACAAGGCAGCGGGCTGCCCTCCCCGACATCAATACTGCCACCCTTTGGCGATGGTATTGCTCCTGACCTGAGTATAAAACTGTGAATCCGCCCTCCAACAACTTTTTCCCGGCGCCTTTCCAACGCACCTCGCTCAGCCCTAAAACATCAAGCTTATAGGTTTGCATGATGCGAGTGGTGTGTAGGTCCTTTCCTGGGGTACGCATAGTACGCACATTGTATGCGCCTATATTCATAGAGTAGTTGTTGGAGAGTATCATGTCCTTTTCGTTGCTGGGTCGTCCATTAGCAGGCCTAAGCGTCCGAGGCTTTTGCGTTGATGGTGTCGTAATCTATTCATTTAAGAAGACCGGGTGATTAGCCCTGCGCTTCCGAGGCCTGAGTCACAAGGGCTCTATAGGTTGGCTCAACCTGGTTTTTCTGTCAGGGATTTCCTTCCATTAGCCAGAAGACCGGTTTTAAGGCGCCGGAAGGTTCGCCTTTTGCCCACTGCTATTAGCTACAGCCAAAGCTGCATTGCCCGATGGTCGCCGCGGGGAGGCCAGCAGATGGACTTGCTGGGTTGAACATTTCCCATCATTTACTATGTGCACATCCACTGACATCGATGTGCTCACATGGGATCCACCAACCATTGACCATCAATGATTGACTCAGATTACGAACAGAAATCCATAAATCGATTCAGAGATCCATCTATGGAAACCGTCCGCACCGGGAATTGAACCTGAGACATCCGTAACCGTAGCCAGCGACGCTACCAACTGTGCCACGGACGCCTACATTACCATTAGCTTATAACCAGCCTTCTGGCATGATCTACGCATCTTATACAATACAATAAATATCATAGCATTTTTATCAGCTTAAAATAGTCTTTTGTCGAACGTAACTAATACAAATTAATTGCGCTGTATTTTAATAAATATACGATTTTTTTAGTGTCTTCACAAAATTTTATCTATACTATATACTAGAAAATACATGTACATCTGTATTTCTCTTATAAGAACTTCTCCCAAACGGTAAATAGTAGCTATGTACAATTTGCTTATGTCATTCTGGCTGCCATTTCAAAGTCAACTGAGCTATTTTCATATTTAGACTTTTAAAATTATCATTAATAATTTATGAATAATTCATTTATTATTACATGAAGTTCGGTCCATGGTGATTTTTCAACTTCTACATTAACTTGCATCAAAATAACGCCTTTTAGCGCACTCTACCCCGGGCAAAGCTGGATAATAAATAATAATCAATATAATATCAAAATACTAACTATATCGTTGACGCTAACACCGGTCGCGGAACGTCGATTGACTACACGAGCAGTCGAGAGACTTGTATAGCCGGCCCTCTGTTATTGCGTTGTGCTAAACAATGGCAACGAAGGCACTTAGCAGACTACGTGCTCAGCACCAGTTCCTTTTAGACTATCTTCACTACGCCCGCTAAATCCCCAAGATGACCAGTCAGCCAGCTTTCAGTTTACTGCATTATCTAAAATCTAAAGTTCCCACTGGACAGTATGGTTTAATCTTCCATATTGAACTGGGTAACCATATTAAATATCAGCTATACTAAGGATTAAGGAAATTAATCGTTTGTCGTAGTATTTTACGTCATTGGCTTCGGTTACAGATCTCACGGGTTCAAATTCCAGTACGAAAAGTTTCATAAATGAATTTTTCAATCAATTTATGGATCGAAGGCATGGATGTTTTTGAAATCTAAAATGTCCTCCCACCTACACTTCACACTGACCGATCCTAAAAAATTGACGTAGTTAGGGCCACTAGCTAACCACTTGTCCTGTTCTAACCTTATTTTTATACTCTTCGAGAACGAGAGATTCAACAACTAAGTAACAAATAGTTTTCGCACTAAAACCTCTGTTAAGGTCCATTAGGAGGCCATATGCTCCCACATTGGAAGCGGACTAAATTCATATTTAAACAGAGTACTTTCATTACCTTAAGAAACACATATTTTATTTATAAAAATTTATAAGAGAAATGTTGCTTATCTACATTTTATCTGCATCGGCTCAATTATTCAAAGCCACTAAAAGGACTAAGTTTTTTGCAAATATTTACCTCATTGTTCCACAGTCAATATAATCGGATTTACCTGATATCAATTTAATTCCCACCGAAACGACCTCGACTGTACAGCGAGTATCCGACCTTTTTGTATCATTATTATTTCATCCCTCCGTCATTATCATATTGTCGCACCCTATTTGCTTACGAAACCTTGTGCCTACAATAATAACACGGCCGACGATTCTGTAATCGATATCAGCTTTCCGTATTATTTCAACTCCTGTCATTCACGATACTTTTTTGTAGGCTCACGGTAAACATTTGACATGACTTGATATTTAATATTCAACGATTAATCCACAGAATAAATTGTGTCTTCAATACACGGAAATGTTGAATGATATCTATTCAGTAACCAAAATGCTTTACCGGTCATATGAATTCTTAATTTATTTTAACTATGCATGTAGTTGAACGAAGCTTTTCCAAAAAACACTACAATTTAGAAGAGTAGTCATATTCAACACAATTTATGAGGCGTCTAAAAGCAAAAACTGATATGTTCATTTTGTAATTTTAGGAGTCGTAAACGATGTTTTTGTGTTTGACACCAAAATTGGTTTTATCGATAGTTTATTTTTTCCATCTAACTGTATTTCCAATTAAAAGCAATAGCCTTATTTTTACTTGTTAGTCAATTGCTTATTGCAATTCATGTTAACGAAATAAAATTGTCATTAAATATATGGATCTCTGCATTTGATTCCCGTGACATGCGGAAGAGCTTAAACATTTTTTCTCCGTTATTTATCATTACATACTAGTATAACCGTACCCGTCATAGATGACGCTATAGAAATTGACATACTGAATTTCTAAAGTAGCTAGTACGTCGGAACTGTGTGTCCATTGCATAACATTTTATTTTATTTTATACACCGCGATTCGTGACTCTTAAGTCAAAACTAAAATGCATAGCATGCTTTTGCAATGTTCGTAGTTAATGCGTAGGGACTGAAAGTTTGCGCGTTTTGTCTTGAGCGGTTTTGCATTTCAGTTTAAACACCGTGCCCGCTCCGCCGTCACGCGTTGACTCTGGCCGAGCACTAAAGGATTTACAGAGTTCTCTGGGCTATTATGTATAAGAATGTGTGAAATGGCTTTTAGTATGATATGAAGGTATTTTTTTCAATTTTAACACAATTTGGACATCGGTTTTTGCTTTTATATACCTCGTATCATATTTTTACTACGTTCTACATGAATAAAACATGTTCGTTTCTTATGAAATTATAAAAAACAAGCGATTGTATGGGACAAGATTTAAAAAAAAACACCGAAGTGTAGCAGAGCTCTTTTGGTAGTGTTTTGTTTTTTCTATAATTTTTAAGTTTTAATTATAAATAAAATCAATCGGCAATCATCGTGGCCGATTGGTAACGGTATAAGGCTTCCTTCTCTATCTGTAACTTGAATAGTACAAATTAACGGTAAATTTATTTATGCATCTGGCATGTTAATATTTTTGTGATATTGTTAACCCTCCCATTATCCTATTCGATCTTATGAAAATAAATTTAAAATTAATACATAACTTGACATGATGACTTGAATTCTTAATTGGACTTATTGTTAATACACATACTCTTTGCACGTCTACAGGTAAAAAAATAAAGAAGGATTTACTTAAGTCACTTCAGTCATCGCCACCAAATCTAGGTCGGTTGATCTTAAAACACTCTCAGCTTAAGAAAAAACATTAGATACGCTTAACGTTTGCATCGCTACTGGATACTACCATTCTAAATAAGCGGTGGTGAGTGGTAGAAGTTAGTACAACCTAAGGTTGGACTGGTTGGTTATGTAGGCGAATTACATTGTATTTGACAAATTTGTGACGTTATAAAGTGAGCGAGTAGAGCTTTTAAACTGTCATTTATTTTCAAACATACTATAGTACTTAGCAAGTAGCAACCAAGTCTCGGGTCACGCCAGGCAATTACTTAATTATGTTGTGTTACGTTACTGTTGATTCGGCCATTACCGAGAAATTTAAAAACGGATTGGTTATATGTGAAATAACTAGTAGCTTGTGTAGAAAAATCTGATAATTAAAACTACTTATAATAAGTTAATCAAATTGAACGAAAGTCTGTGACACGGTGTTATTGTTGTGATAAAAATCACAGTGAAATTTTTTAAATGCAAGCAGTCGTTAAAGATTTATTTAAAAGAAAACCTAATTATTTTCTTGACGCTCTCTTTGATCGCAAAACACTTGCTGGAAAATATCGTGACTTGCATACTCGTTAACTGCAACTCTAGTGCACTTCAGTGCAGGTGGTTCCCGTGAAAGAAAAATATTTGATAAAAACACTTCACTTTCTTTACTGTATCAATATAAACACTTTTCCTTCATATAATTAATATTACTAACATGAAAACTCGTTAATAACTTTTTTAAATGAACCAATTAAGTTTAATTTGCGGGAAATATACGTTGGGCGATGTCTGTGATGTATTCATCACTCACTCGATCCTGAAAACGGAGTATAGACAGAGCTTTTAGCTTACTACTAGTCTCATACTTACCGTATGATTATTTCGTTACCCAGTCCAATGAAAAAGGTTAAACAACCGACTTGCGACAAGTTTTCCGTACGCCATAATGTATAAATAATATAAATATAATATATTGTCATAAAATTTAAAAAAAAACATTTCAATAATCTATCAGTGCGTACCCTTTTAATTAAAAATAAATTTACTCTGTGGAAATCATTATAATAACTACCCGGTACTGCTCCCTACTGGATCGGGGAACATCACTATTAAAAATGTATTACATAAAGCCGTGTCCTAGTGCAAATGTCCTTAAGTTATTATATGTGACAGCTGTAATGTTATCATAACAACGCAAACTATTTTGAAGCTGTATTGTTGTTGGTCGTTGGCATGGAAACCTGTAATAAACAACAACATAAATGCCACATGTAGTTAAATATCATACTAAAATCTTAAATTTCTAAAGCATTGTAAATAAAGTTTCTCTACTCAAAAGATAGAGCCAAAAATTATCCATCCTGTAAATTTTAAAAACCTGACAGATTTGTTGTCAAAAAACCTGCGTGGTGTTGAATGCCTCGAAATACCCCTTAGATAATATATAAGATTTATTCAAACGCAAATTAATTTTTAAAAAATCATGTTTTTATACTCTCTTCTACAAGATCAACGTTGAGAGCTGTCCGACGGATAGTCACGCCCGTTTTTCTTCTTGTTTCTTCGTTAGGCGTAGTCCAATTAACTTGTTATTTCACTTTACCAACAGTTCTGTACGTTTTTCTCAAACCTCTGCCATATTCTGCGCTCCTGGTATTTTCCGCGTCACCTTTTTAAAATTAGATTGTTTATGGATTCCCAGATTTATTTATACAAATCATTTTATTATCATTACATATTTAAAATAATATATTATATTAATATGTAAGAATATTTCAGAAATGTTTTATATTCATTATAACAAACTGTATTATAAAAAATCAGCCTTTTAGTTTACGGTAGATAAAAAATGACGGATGATCTTGGTCGAGTGATGAACGTCGTTGGCTTCGGTTGCGGCGCTCACTGGTTCGAGTCCCAGTACGGACAGTTTTATAAATTAATTTTTCAATCAATTTATGGATGTCTGTGTGACGTTTAAAATTCTCTCCCGCCTATCAGATGCTGCAAATGGGGCGTAGTGAGAGCGATTTAGTTATCGAAGTTGTGCAACAGTATAAAAATTAATAAAAACTTCCGTTGATATAGGCTCTATTACGAGTATATATGCTCCACATTGGGAGCAGATATGGTTTAAAAAAATTATTCTTATTTTTACTCATCAATATTTTATATGGAGTGAATAGACTGCTAATGGAGAATCTTACTAGAACTGTCTGTAAGTTAGTCTCTCAGCATCTTCTATCATTCTTCTTCATGCGAGAGTAAGAAGGGAACGATTAAAAGCCTAGAAAACTAATTAGCTGACGTCTCTCCCTAGCCCTGTTTTTTGCAATTGGAACAGGTGGGAGGGATATTAGACATGTCTTTGAATACAAATCAATAAATTGATTGAAAAATATTTTTTTATAAAAACGTCAGCTCCGGGAGTTGAATCCCATTGCGCGGGTTCAAGAGCGTTGACCATTCAACTGCAGGACAGACAATAATTCAAAAGAATGTTTCTTTAATATTGCAATTATGAAAATCAAAATATTTATTAACTTGTATTGCGTAAAAAAATTTCGTCATCAAATAAATACCAACCATTTTGTTCAGCTTATCGACGGAGAACGATCGAAATGGCTGCGTAGGAATTTGTTTTCAAACTGGTGAAAATTGATATTGGGATTACACTTGCTATGTGTGACATATTTGTTGTTTTTCATTTATTTTTATGACATTTCAATGTTACGAACGAACAATACATTAATACTCATTGTTGTTCTTTTTTTGAAATATTGTTTTAATTAAAACGAACATAAAACAAAAGAATACCTGGAACGGAAAATTGATGGTGCTCTTTTTTAATCTGTCTGCACAAGAGCATTGTTTCTTTTTTGCAGTCGCTTGTGAGTAAATTATTGCGGAATAGAAAATATACAAGAAATTAAAATGTTCACTTTGTGTTATGATTGTGCATGTATCTACCTATTCAAATGTTTGTAAATATAGTAGGTAATGTAAAATCAACGACGATTTAATATATATTCAATTTATTTTTTTACATGCCTAAAAACATGACTTCAGAAACCGTTCCAAGTATGTTTTTTAATTTAATAATAAGACTATCAAATATCTAACTTTCTTGGGTTCACGCTGATTTACCTATCATCGTCCGTTACGTATTTACATTACGTGCTAACACAGTTGTAATTTTAAGCGCTTGCCAAGAGTGTATTGGGAGCATTTACCCAAAACTCAACTGTTTTTATTTGCACTCAAAGTGTGTTAAAATAAAACCATCTGTAGTACTGAAATGCTTCTTACGAATTCACCTTTACTTCAACCACGTCACATTGTCACGCATGAAGTGAAAATTTTCCAAAAATCTTTTCTTACATTTTCTTACTCGTATGGAGCGGTAGAGGACAGCAGCTTCACGGAATATCACAAGGTTTACAAGTGTTGAAAGTCAGCGATTGGCGTGGGAACACAAAAAACCGAACAGAATGGATGGAATACATAATAATAAGGTGGGCAATGTTCTTCCTGCACTGTAGAGCCATAGAAAACGATAAATAAATGTCGAAAATATCAACCGTGCAAAAATAGAATTGAGTTTATTTCATATTTTACGATTTAGTGTATATACCGCGGTGGACAAGGGAGCCACGTTCATGTGGTTTTGCGATGAATGAAAAGCAACAAGCTGACAGCATTCTTAATGTTAAGTCTTAGTAATATAAAAAGACAACAGTTTACAAAGTTTTTAGTGTTACAATAATAAATGAGATATTTTAACGTATTAAATCTGTAATCATTTAGAAAGGTATTGCAAGTATTGTGTGTAAACGTGAATTTGATTACGTCTATTGAGGCGTTATGTCATCCGATGGGGTCTTTATTCAGTACTTAACACTTGGACACGTAACTATCCTCGAAACAGCGGGATTGACACCGCAGCCCTACGCCGGCCAGTGCAATGAAAAGCCGCTACATAAATAATCGAAATGGAAATGTAACCCGGGCACGACATGGTAATTGCTATTAATACCTAGTCGCAGACACGCTTGTTCGCGATCATGTACAACCATTATTTTCATTAGGGCATAAATGGGACTCATTTATTGAAATGGTTCCATTTAACAAAATAATTATCAGTGCTCGGTTTGCTTGATGGCGAGGCGGTTTTGGTGCGATTTCACCTTTTATGGTGTTTTTATTATGTTAATAATGATAGTCCATTATCACCGCCTTATCACTTTATCAAGGAAAAGGTAAATATGTACGTTATTTTAGGGTTGATTAAATTCCCACTGAAATTTATTACTCTGTATACATGTTACTTTAACCGATCATGAAGGCCTAGTGTCAATGCTTTGTTTTACTGTCCTACGATTCGGTATTCGTGTCTCCATTTGGTTATTTGCATTAAGTGGTATTACAACCAATAGATTTATCAATATTGGAAAACCAAAAGAGCTTGACGAAATATTTTATCAAACATGTTGTTCTTTGATTATTTTTTTCGTAAAAATGTACTGAATCAAAACGATATCATCATTATTAAATGAAAATTGGTAACTTTGTTATTCACTGGCTGTGTAACTAGCTGTGATACATGTTTTGCCTGTTTGAAAGCATCTTTAGACTAACTGTATCGTACGTTTATTTATCCATAAGTTAAACAAAGATTCTATTCTTTTAATTTAGGTGGGGGGGTTAATAATATAATGATATCATCAAATGTTTCTTTAATACTTATTGCACCACATTGCACCGATCTGTCACCCAAATTTTTCGGAAATATTCTTTTTTGCTTCATTCGAATACTCTGAATTTTGTTACAGTTTACACATAAATAAAACCGTAATGTAATTTAAAAATCTAAACTCCAAAACAATGGTTCTTTCAGTTTGAACTTTTTCTTTGTGTAATCCAAATCTCATATCTCCTATCCTGTCTTGAATGCCCCAGTCCTTCCTCAACAATGCCAACTCTCTCAAAAGTCCAAAAGACTGCAAATGTTCCAAATGATGGGCCCATATGACCTGTAAAGTAAATGTCTATCCAAAGTCTTTGCACATGCTTGACATAATGAATATCTTTTACTGATTGAATTGGCATTTACTTGGTAGAACTCCATTATAATAAGATAAAATAACAAAGTATTTAGTTCTAACTAAATACTTTGTTATTTTATCCTATAATACATTTTACGGTAAAACTTAAAACATGGCTACAACAAAGATATTTTATAGCCTATTGATGTAATTGAAATAAACGCATTAAAGACCTAGGACCATGGTCTAGTTTTTAACCACGCCTTTCAGATTGTTATGTTTGCTAGAAGCAAAACATATTGTCTTTCGATCCAGTTAATGTTTCATCGCAGGACTATCAGTATGCTAGCCCAGTGCTTCAGTAACCTGGACCGCTTTATAACAGTCACAGCAACCGCCAGTACTATGACCAAATACTTCGGTTCATGCACTACTAATTAATAGAATTCTCTAAATGTCGTCGCAATTTTATACGCTGTTCACTCAATAAAATGAGACACGTAACCAATTACTAACAAACGGTCTTCGTAATATTATTCTCCTCAATTTTCTTTCACTAGGTATTCATAAAATTACTAACTGTCGAATTGTTCTCATATAAACGAAAAAATATTTTCTTTTGAATCAGTCAAAATATTAAAAAAAAATCTGAATTCAAATCTGAATTCTTGCCAGTTAATTAATTGCATTTTCATCTGTTTTTTTTTCAATCCAGAACAAAAAATATTTTGAAAACTTACCTTATAGGAATCACAAACTGCTTGTGCTGGCTTTGGCTTGCCTTAGGTTTTAATTACTGTTATAAGTTTCTAATTACTTCTCACCTGGTAATGACATCATTCTTAAAGGTGCTTATATTGCTTGTGTTTGTTATAAAACTAATTTTAAAACCTTGACTGTTTTTTCAACACTTTTTGTTCGAAGTTTTGTAATCGCACAAAATTGGCATTATACTCTTCTTTCCGTATAACTTATTTTTATATAACAATCGAGACATCGACTGAGGGTGCTTGATGGAATTTCAATATCAAATTTGAATTGTTGAGATTTTGTACGATTTAATTAAATTATATCAATTGAGAAGACCCGGATCGAAGAGAGGCGAATGGCTGGTTATCGAACGTCCTGGAAGGGCTGAAATCTCAGACAAACACCATTTCAAATCCGGTTCAACACTTATTTATTTTTAATCGAAGATGCAGTGGTTTACAAAACACAAAAATACTATTCCTAACACATAAAATTGATTCTACATTTACATTTACTTAGCAACTGAATTTACTTTATGTTACAATACAAAACAAACACAAAAAACTCACATCGTCACCTACGCCGCCACTCGCAACTCGCCCGGCTCGACAGATCGTAATCGATTGTTCACACATACAATTAAAAAAACTCCCTGCATCGTCGGAGCTACCCCTTTCCGTCAAAAATGGACTCGTCCAGCGGACGTGCCCGGCGGCTATTGAACGATCGGCCTTGGCAACAGTCGGCCAATTCTCCGAATTATTGTCGTTATCACTGGGCGATTTCAGTTCTAGACCCTAGCGAAACTTTTATACTTAACAAAGAAAAACCAGGGTGTGTCACAATATTGCTAGTACAGCCAGATTCACGGAACTCTGCCAGTGACAAAACACATGGAAATGTACAAAATCTCAACAATTCAAACTTGATAACAATCGAGGTTATACTGACAGAAAGCATTAAAGTCAGTTTTCGATGATTTAAAATGTCAAAATGTATGCAATTTAAAGCTCTACGTAGTGGTAAAACGTATAAATTCATAGGATATAATGGCTAAATTATATGATAATTTCTTTATTCTGGTACAAAGCATGATATTACTATGGCTCATCGATACCAAATCGTATGATTTGTATGCCAAAAAGATTATAATGTACAACAATTTTACTTGGGAGAGATACTACATACTTTGAAAAAATCTTTTAAATTCGATCATCAGAGAGCTTGAATCTATGACTTCGCCTTCTGTCAGTATTCCATCGATATCCTCTACGAAATGGTACACATGGACACCGTTCGTTAAATGTAGACGTGTATGGTGTTATGATACTTTTTACAAAAATGCTATAATATATCAAAATATTATTACGGCTCTATAGCTGATTGTTATTCTGAATCCTTTAATTAATTTATTCTTCAATCGATACAAAAAAACAGTCGTGAGTAAATTATTAGTCCTTTCCAAAGCTTATCAAATACTTGTACCGTCTCAAAAAGTAAGGATGAGTGACTGAATTACAACCGATGCTCTCAAAACAATTTCTTTTAAGATGCACCAATAGAAATCTAAACATAGATATGATATAAAAAATGTTGTATATGGAAAAAATATATTCACTTTCCAAACCGAAATACCTACATTTTTACTTCGGTCTGTTATTATGCCATATTTGTTTTTGCGTAGGACGTAATATATAACTTTCTATTATGAATGCTTTGTTGTTACTCTCTTAAAGTTCGAAGATAGTTTTCCATTCTAAAGTATTTTTTGCTTCTTCTTCTTGGCCGAGTTAATAACCATGAAATTCTCAAGACTATTAACTTACATGCACCGAATTTCTATATATGTGGCCAAAACTTGTTGTTTATTTATTTGTTTGGTTATTTGTACTGTAATTCCATGTATTGTAATATTAATTCCTAAATAAATAAATAAAAATAATAACATAATAGATATCTTTGGACATGAATTCATACTACAGGTGATCTATCATTTTCACTTTCATCGTTTTCCCGTAATCATCGTCATTTTGAAGAGTCCTTAAAACTGTGAATCTGAGTTCCACTGTATTTTGATTGAAAAATAATCGCGCAACCCTATAATAAGTATTATCGACAAATAAATGTCCATGTCGTTATATTTATAAACTTGGGGAACGCTGTTTCAGAGATTCCGGCATAGATTTGTCTATCCGGCCTATTGTCTAAGACTGAACTAATTAGCTCTGGCACAATTCAAGTCACGATTAGAATTTCTTTGATAAAATCAGAGTTTTTTTTAATTTTGTGGCTCGGCAAACATTTTTAACATTCATTAACCGCCACCCTACCCCGGTTCACCCCTCTCACCACTTGTTTACATCTCACAAAAGACACCGAACGAATGTTTTATTAGCCGTAAACAACCCGAAAACTGAAAAGGAATATCGTGCTTTGAACGGAAACGCCGATTCCGTTTCCCACATGAAAAAATTGATAATAACACACAATGCCATTATTCTACTAATCCGAAAATAACTACCACTTCAATACGAGTCGCAAATTTTTTTCGAATAAGTTGCTTTAAAATTTGAAGATCCATTTAATTTTATAATAGGTAGAACAAACTTATAACCACCGTTGTTACCAGTGGTATGTATATGCTTCTGATGCAGGAAAACTTAGAAAGTATAGAATACCTTAAACATTAAGTATCATATCGTCGGTATAATGGCAGAAGGCGTTACATAAAAAAACCTTGTTTTGAAATAAGCGACTTTTAAAAAAATCATGAAATAAAGGTTTTTTATTTTACATACCTCAGCCATTAATTACAAAACTAAAAACATTATGTGATTCTTTTATCACTTTCGAATTCTATATTATAATTATTAGTAATTCATTTTTTATATTAATATGAATGAAATTGACTTAATTGAAACTGATTTTTTGAAAAACGTAAAAAATACATACAAATATCGCTGAGTTTGTTATTCAGGCGATAGACCGTCCTAAAACCTAACGTACTGCATTCATAACTCAAAACAGCTGATTTTTGACGATATTTTATTTTCATGACAGTTTAAAATATCGTAATATTCTCAATTTATTCATTATTCGGGCTGTTTTTGTCGAAAAATCATTGATTGTATTTTTTTAAGTAAATTGTGTTACGTATTTATGTTTTTCATTATTTTTTAAACATTTTGTTGTTAGTTTGAATAAAATATTTAGAAACATAAACATGAAAATAAACTTGGCTGTTAAATAAATATTGAACAATCTCGATTTAAATCGTGAAATATTATTTAGTGAAAGCTAAAATTATGTCAACATTTCGAATGAAATAAAAAATATATATTTTTATAAAAAATGAGTTTTCTGAGCGTATGCTTATAAATATTACTGAATACGTTTCGTAAAAAAGTGGGAAAAATACTACAAAAACCGTATATATTTAATACTGAAAATCGAAGATGTGAAAATGAATACGGCAATTTACTTACTCGTATATCATCGTTGTTCTGGAAGAAGACACTAACTGAAAAATACTAGTTTTGAGTAATTGGACTTTGAAGTTCGTCAAATGTTTGAAATGCTATACCTTTTCATTTTGTATAATTTATTAAAATAGGTTTGTTCTTCCATACGGTAGAGTTCGAAATAAGGAACATTTTCGTATAACCAACCTAATTTGTAATTTTTTCGATTTATTGTTTTCTTCCAGAACAGCGACGATATTTTATCATCTTTTTTAAACATCTTCTGTCGGGATGTTCTTTTTTGACTTTATATGCTCTACATCAGCAGCGGACATGGTAAAAAATATATTTTTATATACCTTATACGTATTACTGATTTTAACTTTCATATGTATGCCTTTTTATTGACTATAATATATACGTCGGCGTCCGTGGCGCAGTTGGTAGCGTCGCTGGCTACGGTTACAGATGTCTCGGGTTCGATTCCTGGTGCAGACGGTTTTCATATATTGACCTTTCAATCGATTTATGGATTTCTGTTCGTAGTCTGAGTCCTCCTTCTCCGACCCATCCCATCCTCACGGGGCGTAGCGAGAGCGATTAGCTAACCACTAGTCCTGTCCTAGCCCTATCCTTCTATCCCTACTCTCTTCGAAAAAGAGTGGTTGAGCAACTGAGTAACAAGCAGTTCTCGTAGAAAAATTCTGTTAAGGTACCTCCATTAGGAGACCATATGCTCCATATTGGGAGCGGACATGGAAAAAAAAATAATATATACATTACTCATGAAATTTCAAAGTTCTCACTTGTTTACGTCAAAAAATTATATTATGTGTACAATATATTCAATTATTTTACACATTATTTTTTTAGAAGTTTTTTACGTAGATATCGGAAAGGTGACGCTCGCAATTGGAGGCATAGGTTCGGGAGCGTTAACTACCCGCAGACATGCAATAGGCAAATTAAGATACACCCGCGATAGCCCGCGCGGTTCGGCCGCTCTCGTTCACGCCCTACCGCCTCTCAAAATAAAGCCAACGCGCAATACAGAATAGCTACTGCGCCCACCCAACTTTTGATTGATACTAAATGACTGGGCAATAACTGGAGTCCGTAAAGGCCAAACTTAATGCCGTGCTTTGTTAAATCACGAGCTAAGTCTCGTGAAAGGTATCCAGTATTACGACCGTTTTGACAAAGCGCTAGTCTCGCAAATAATCGTTTAGCATGTATTTTTTAACTGGCAATCATGTTTTGGTTGATTAATTCTAAATATTTTTCCGACAACACGGCCTTCGATACCGCAAAATTGTACTATTAGGTCAATTTCTGTGACGTAACTGTAATTTTGTATACCCCTTCGGAAACTTTACAGTGGGCCATTGCCCTTCTGAAAAAATCTATACGCTTTACTCGACGTAAAATACGGCTAAGTGGATTGTTTACGATTACGAATCTATCAGTTTATGATGATTAGATTTAATATTTTATTCAAAAAATGACACATTAAATTTACTAGTAGGTACATGACTAAAATTAAATCGCCTTCAATGTTCCCTGCAAGACAGATATGCAGTTAAATCAATTTATGCAGTTAAATCACCTTTTTTAAGCATATCCATTACCAATTTGCAACATATTGCATCCTAATGGAGGTATCTCAACAATATATGTTTTTTCTAAGAGAATTACTGTTACATAGTTGCTCAACCTCTCTTTCTTCGAAGAGAATATGGATATAAGGATAGGGCTAGAACATGACTAGTGTTTAGCTCACCACTCTTGCTAGCCTCGTTGTAAGGATCGGAAGGGTGTAAAGGAAATTTAGACATCACATACAAGCATCCACAATTGGAAAAATAACAATTCCCTAATAAATCATCATTAAACATGTAGTTCAATATTTTGTAAGATGAAACAATTGAATTAATGTCATCCAATCAGCATCAGAAGCATCCACAATTATATTATAGTTTCCAGAATAACAGAATTCATAGTTCGTTTTAAAATTCCATATTAAATTTATTAATATTAAAAATATTTTTGTACCAATTTATTTCATTAGAAAAATTTCAACTCTGACATTGTCAAGCTGTATATATTTAAACATTTTTTACATATGAAAGGCATTATATTTAAAAAATAAAACACAATTTGTTTTGTACTACTTCCACATTTTCAGTTGGTAATGCTTGCGATGAGCAAAACCGGTCCTGATCATTATAAAAATGTGGAAGGAGTACAATGCAAATGGTGTTTTATTTTTAAAATATATTTATTTTCGTTTTACCACTCAAGGCCATACAGATTTAAATTTACATTTTTTTTTATAAAAATCATCCTAAACACATGAGGTAAGAACGTTTTTTTATATCCTTAAATAATACATAGTAAGTCACAATAGACACATATTTTAACAAAATGAATGCAGGCTCTGTGGGTTAAGACATATTTATGTTCACTTATTACTATGTGCTTATTATATTATATTTTCTTTAAAACCGATAAATCAGTGGTAGATTACTAGGATTACTCCTTGGGCATTTGTAAAGTCTAACACATAGTCCTCGATGGTCTCTGGCATATCCTCGCCTGCAGTAGCACTGTTGTACACAACTTTTCCGAAATATGTTGCAAGGCTTTCCTAGTGTTTTACATTTTATAGGACACGGGGAACCGCAAGCCATAATTTCATTTTCGCCGTAACATCCAACTGAAAGATTAATCAAAATTTTTAATGCCAGAATCACTCGCTTTCAGAAATTAAGCAGTTGACACTAACATAAAAATCACAAGTTAAGTCCATAGTAATAACACACTTGATGAGTCGTGTTTGTTCAGTTCTGTTTATCTAATATCCATTACTGTAAAACAGAAGTCACTGCAAACTTAACATATGATATTTTACGTTTTACGATAAGATTTTACCACGACTTGTTACAAAAAATGCCATGTAAAAGATTATCAGTTACAACTGTGTAAATACTTAATGTACCTATATATTTTTGAAATGGTTTTGAGAAATATTTACAGAACAAATCATCAAGAAGGAGACGCAGCTTTCATGATAAAGACATTGATAAAAATAGTTATTGAGATTTACATTAATATTGGTGTACATAATTGATAAATTCCAATTGACTTAATCGTTTAGAATGTCTCAGTTGATCAGGCTATCAATAATAATATTATCAACTCATTGAGAGTGTACCTAAGGCCTATAGGGCGCTATTAATTGGCAGTGATTTTTTTAGCAAATTACTTCTCAACAAAAAGGTCCTACTTTTCAAAATTTTAAGAAAAAATATAGCTGAATTATTATGTCAGACATTATTCCGCGAATGATCAGAGAATTTGTATTATACCCAAATCAACGGAGACATTTACCTGAACTATACCTGAAGTTACCTGAATTTCATTGAATTGGATTTAAGCAATAACAGTAATATTATAGCTTATTTAAATTAACTATTTTTTATCATCAATAGATGTCACTGTTACAAAAACTGTTACTTTCTTTTCCCTTCAAAAGGAGATGAAAGAAAAAAACCATCATCTTCAATTTTGTATTTAATACTTTTTTTGTATTATGGAACTACAGGACAATCTTTTAACAAATATCAATTATTGAAATTTTGTACATTTTCATGTATATCGTCACTAACAACCCGGGATTCGCTTTTCGCCATCATCAGGCATTCGAGTACACGAATGAATTCGAACTGACTGAAGTGAACAAAATTTCATCAATTCATATTTGATATTTAAATTCCACTGAGCACCCTCACTCCATGTCTTAAATTATATTTTTTAACAAGTTTTTCTTTTCCCATCCAACTTGCTTAATTACTTACCTCGTACTGTCTATCTTTGTTATGGCACAAAAACTTACTTATTATCTTTCTACATTTATTTTTATTAGAACTTTTTAAATTTACCCGGATTGACGATCACTTGTGTGCAATTTTGGGTTCCTTCTTTGATAACATTCTTATCATTGCGTTTACAATAATCTGGTTTTTCTTCGCCATATAAAAATTGAGTCTCACACGAGAATTCTTCATCCACGATAGCATCTTTTGGTTTTTCAGTCACAGGTGTACATTTTATTTTCATTTCTGGAATTACTGTTAAAATAATATTTATTACCACATTGCTTAAACCAACTCACTCCTAAAAACCAAGTGTTCATATCTATTTTTCTTGATATTGAGAGAAAATATATCAGATGTGTCCAAAATGATATCTGAGATTATTATATACACCAATATTTCAATCCAAAAATGATAGATTACTCATATTTAACCCTTTCTTTGCACATTCACAAAACTAAATTAGTTTTTAATATGACAGCAACAATTTTTACAGTGGAACCCAATCGATCGTTTCTCACATATATTGTTTTTCTGCATGCATTATTCATTTTGTTGAATCCCGACTAAACACCCAAAAGGACAATTTCAAATAATCCAACATTCATCGTTCCTTGATCTATCGTTGTTGTCAAATATTTTTTATCCGGTCTGAAGTATGCATGACTCCACTCAGCTGTCTCGTCACAAATTTTATCACAATCTCTCGATTTTGTCGAAAATTTGTCATCTCGCTCATCGTGCGACCTATTCAACCAAAAAAGACTGAAACTGCAAGTCTGCAAGCATCGCTTTGATGTAATGTCAACTCATAATGTTTTCGCTGATGACTCACCTACTGAGCACCAATGTACAGACTATTCAGTTGTCTCACCGACTCGGTCAGTGTTCATTTATCTCTCATATTTTGCATCATGAATTATTATGACTTGCAACTTAAACGCCCCCTAAAAGAAAGTTATGACTCTGGTCTAAAAGTCTAAAAAGACTTTCCTGCATTTATGGTTTCTTTAGGTTCCCTTGAAAAACGGAGAATCAGGGTTCCACTGTATATTAAACACATATATTTTTAATCTTTCCTAGAACAACTTGACTTGAAGTTATCACATGAAATAAATTATATTTAAATCCAACTAAATTTGTTGGGGTAAGTAAATTGATACATTGTCTAATAATATATATATATCTTTTTTTAAGTATATATATTTAAACAAATTTAGTTTGAGCATAGTTCTGGCAATGACATGATACCGAAAAAGCAATATCACATAACATAGCTATTTATTACCAAGTTAATGCTAATTTAATCAAGAATATCATTTATTTCAAGAAAATCATCCTAACTTGAAATCATAATAAATGTAATATAAAATTAAGATAAAATAAAACACATCTTCATTAAATTTCTTTCCACCCCTGAACTGTCATAATATTTTCAATCAATTCTGGTATACTAGAATTAAAATAACCCAATAATCTTGTATGCAATCCAGTTATCAATCAGAAACTGTTGGAGCCCTTTAGCTTAAGGAACAATAAGATAAGATTTTTATATCAAACCTAGTGGGCAATCTTCCGGGCGAATGCAGTTTTTTCTATCGTCTCTAACAAATCCTTCAACACAGAAACAACCTTCGATTGGCCGATTAGGGCAGATTTTTGTAGAATTAAGAGTTCTGCAAGTTAACGGGCATGAACTCCCAAATCCATATTCTTCGTGTGGTCTGATGCAGGGTATTGAAATAGAACCTGTAGTAAGAATCAACAATTTTCCAACAGTATAAAAAACGTTTAAAAAATATGCAATATTTGATATTGAAATTCCATGAAACTCAGTCGATATCGTAAAGTAAAAAAATATAACAGATTTTATTCCATTCTCAGAACTAGTGATAAATTTTAAAAAACAGCTCCATAATGAATTATATTTTATCTGTGATGTCAAATTTTAATTACAGTAAAATCTCAATATAACAGATTTATCAAACAAACATTTTTTGACAAAATTTTCCGTCAAATATGAAAATTGTCAAAAACATCCTTGTGCTGCTTTTTCCCAAGACCTCATAGTCGACACAGTCTCATCCATATTTGTCATCCTGTCTTTAAGCACATGTAATAACTTCTACGCACCAAATCGTAACAAAATGGAGACCAGTGTCATGAAAGCAATCTACTATTTTAGAAATTCCACATTCCCTTTGGCTACATGCGGCCCAAAATGAAATTTGTTGACGCCCAATAAGACAAGTAGTTATATCTATGTTTGGTATGTGAACGAATTATGCAGTATCAAAGGAATATGTATAATCTGAATAGTCTGAAGTAGCAGAGATAATAGTGACTGAAGTATATGTATGTAAGTTTTAAATGTAAAATAGTAAAATGTAACTATGTCTAGTCTATACATCATTATGTTTCTACACTTTTACCTAATGCGCCCCTGAAACAATTAGAAAATGGATAAATTTGACTTTCTGTCAAATAGGTAGTGGCACCATTGCGCTAAAGTACTTTTTTGCTTAGTATGAGCGATTCTTGTTCACATGAATGCTTTGTTTTACCATATACAATATTACATAATTATTATATGTAATAACAACTGTATTTAAACATACCAGGAATATATGAGCTTTCACAAAGATGTGGCAGTATACATTTTTCTCTATTGTCTCGTACAAATCCTTTCTTACAGAAACATCCAGGCATGCATTTACGGAAACACTCTAGCGAAGTTCCATAATTTTTGCATGTCAAAGGGCAGCCCGTTCCACATTCCTTATATTCTTCATTTGGGTCAACACATGTTGGTGTAACTAAAATTCATTTAAATACAATACAAGAAGTGTGAATATGTACACAACCTCTAAGTAGGAAATATTAATCTTTTAATTCTAGAGTTCCATGAGCAAGTTAACTCGCCAAATCCAGTATGTAGCCTCAGGCCATCGACGAGTTAGCTAGCGAGCCATAGCCATCGAATATTTATTTTGACATTTGTAGAGTAAAGTTGTATAGTTCCATCTATTGACAAGTAGTGAATTTTTCTTCTTTATGATAAATCAAATCGGAAATCCCCTGATAACAACGTTTTTATTTTACACACTACATGAATTGAAAGATGTAACCATGTTGTTTATCGGTTGAAACAACTTGATTTCGCAGGTTAACTTAACTTTAAGAAAACTTTTATGATGATACTTGAAAGAAAACAGTTGGACACTTGCCAGAGAAATGTTGTTCAACAAAATAAGTGCAACCAAGAACCAGTAAAGTTTATTCCAGTCTGCTTTATTATTTCATGATAAACCATATTTAGTACCATTGAGCTTTATGAAAACTATTACCAAATTTGTAATGTCTTTTGGAACCAATATGTGTCATGAATCGTTGAATATTTTCTGGTTATTGGCCAAACATTCAAACAAAACCATTCATAATTATTATTACATTTCACTGGACACTGTTCTGGTTTAATGCAGTTCTTTTCGGAATCTCTTATATATCCAGGAACACAGAAACATCCTGCAACACACTGCCTTGTACAAACCCAGGAATTGTTGGGCTTATCACAGCTATCCTGACATGCCGTCCCGCACACTTGTAATTCTTCATTAGGTCTTGTGCAGTCACGCTTTGGATCAAATTGGGAAACTGAAATGTATCAAAACGGTTTATTTAATATCACTGTCTTAGGCTGATTTTCCAGTCATGTTCTGAACGTCGGCGCTGATCAGCGAATATGTATTATCACAATTTTAGTAGATCCATGCATCTTAAAATCCATTCAACTGGTAAGTGTTGTTCATTTTATTGTCAGTTGTGAAAAGACTATGTAACATCGTCAGGATGTTAATCAAAATACCTTTATAATATAAGACTTAATATCTGCAAACGGGCATATCTCAATAATTTACGAATGCGGAATACGTTAGTTCACCATCATGCGACCATATTACTTCATGTAGTCATTATAGAATCCTTAACTTCATTCGTACACTCAATTTATACTTCTTTATTAATCTTTAAAAGACGTTCTAATCTCCATTTAAACATGTTATCGTGAGTGAATTTACCTTTAACCAAGCACTCTATCGGAAGTACACATCTGTAATCCGAGTCCCTCACATATTCTTCTCTGCAAAAGCATCCGGGCACGCATTCTCTGTCGCATGTTCTCGGTATCCAATAGTTATCACAGGTGTCCAGACAAGGTATACCACAGGATAAATATATTTCATTTAAGCCAATACATCGCTGTGATTGAACCGCTTCGAAAACAAACATTCACTTTTATGGGTTGAGTTTTATATTTTAAATTAATTCATCATCTAAGTTGTGCAAATTCATTAAAATAAAATTTTAATTTAATATTGAGCTTACATTGCAAGGATGTTATTATTATCATAGGTTAATCAATTTTCGATATTTGTGAATTAACGACATAAAATTAAACTACGAAATTGTTCAAATAACTAAGAATATTAACTGGTTTTCTGCCACTAAATTTTGTGGATGTCTTCTGTATACATAATGTTTCCGATTGGGTATGGCGGCACTCAACCTGTTAAATGCTGACCAATGACGGCATGTGAACATAAAATTTGAATTGCTAACATTTTTATTCCATTTATTGTGTAACTAGGTGTGACATGGGCTTCGTCAATATGAGAAGCATCTTCAGACTAACTCTATTGCAAGATTCTTAACTTTAACGTTATAGGTATATATAGTTTTCACTGTTAATCTTATCTTAAAAACGAATTTATCATGAATTTATCAATAAAATAAGTTTTGTTGTTTTTTTAACCATACCCACTGTCAATGTGGACCATATGGACTCCTAATTGAGGTATCTCAACAGAAGTTTTCCTAAGAGAACTGCTCGTTACTCAGTTGCTCAACTTCTCTTTTTCGAAGAGAGTAGGGACAGAAGGATAGGGCTAAGACAGGACTAGTGATTAGTTAATCGCTCTCACTGTGCCTCGTTTTTAAGATCCAATGGGTGGGAGGGAATTCTAGACACCACAAACATCCATGCCTACCGACAGTTTCATAATTCAATTGAAAAATCAACCAGAATTTCAGCCTGAGACATCCGGAACCGTTGACCACCGCACCACGAACCCGACAAATATAAGTACAGCATTCAATCGTTTACGAGTTCTCCAAAAATTTTAATTTCTTTTTACATATTTTTGGCGTAGGAATTTTGAAAGGCAAAATAGATTTCAGAAAAGTCATAACACAAATTGTAAGACTCAACATTGCATTGTCAGAATGAAAATGATGTTTGCAAATATAATATCTAGGAAGGTGAACCATAAATCACTAGCATAAAAACATGCACCAACATCAATGCATCATGCCACTTGGCAAGACAATTTTTCATATCTTTAAAAACATATTGTTATGTTAATCATTATCAAATTACTCACCAATATTTCGTATAATTACACAAAACAATATCAATTGTAATTTACACATGATAACTAATTCTAAAATAACCCAGATACAGGCAAAACGGTTTCTTCAATCATGAAATAAAGTTTTAACACGTCACTTTAGTCAATTGTGCACTTCTAATGAATGTCTGAATAACATTTGCACTGTGATAGCCTGTAATTCCAGCTCTGGATCATTCTTTGTGTATTTTAAATAAGTGTGCAATTAACAAATTTAGACATACTCATTTGTTTTTCACACTTGTATCAATATTGATCATTTTTTCTTTTATCAAAATGTGCCTGCATTATGTACGCCGGACTACTCTCTATAAATTTTTACAGCATAAATCATCTAAAAATAATAAAGATACTTAATATGAATACAAAATATTTCAGAAGCCATTGAATGGACCTTTTATATTTTTTATCTATTCAATACGAACAAAGCCAATATGTAGTTCACTTTCGTTTTGGAACTACTTATTCATGTCATAATTTTTGTCTGCAACTTTAATCTTATTCAAATATTCTCTATGGCTGTGATAAATAAATTATGAATAGTTTAATTTATTTTACAATACTACTTTACCTTATATTGGGTTTCAAGAAGCTAATGGAGCTTTTCTACGAGAACTGCACGCTATTCAACTTGCTCAACTTCTCTTTTTCGAAGAGAGAAGGGACAGAAGGGTAGAGCTAGGATAGATCTAGTGGTTAGTTTATAGCTCTCGCTTCGCCTCGTTTTTTGGATTGCACAGACGTATTTAGACATTGCAGACATTCATGGCTTCAAGAAATGCATCAATCAAACAGTCCATACTGGGATTCGAGCTTGTGAACCACAAAACCGAATCCATCGACATTGACCTCTCGATGCAAGAGTGGTAATTCGAGAGAGAAGCAGTTACCAAAATATTTCAATGCATGTACAAATACAGTTTAAATAATGTCACAAAGCTTTCCTTAAAGATACCACATGAAGATGTAAAGAAAATGGAAAAGTTATCATGAAATCTGCCATGAAGATAGGTGCTAGGAGAATAATGATGAGAATTTCAGGATTTCAGGTTAGGGACTCAACACCAGTATGATTAATGATTAAAAAATTTTTTAGTATTTATAATGTGCTTTTTATACACTATCTATTTCAGAATGTTACAGTATGTGACTACAAATTTACAGAATTAGTCACTTTAAAATTAATACATGTTTTGCACAATATTTACACCATAATTGTATGCAGTAATTTAATTTAGGTAGGTACGTGAATTTATAATAATAATAAAACATCAATTTATGTTAAAAGAAGAAATTCTACTTGATTTTTACATTATATTTTTAATGCTAGTTATATAAAAATTATGAATAAAATATTAAATATACCTCTAAACCCAAGATAATCTTTGGCATCCATTTTATAGATCTGAAAAATAAAATTATATTAATCACTACATACATTATTTTTAATAATTAGTTTAATTTAACTCAATCTTGAAGAACGAATTTAGAATATAAAGCTCTATCTACTTTAGTTAGTTAGCTAATTTCTCCCACTACAGTTTTCTGGAATGGATACCGATTAAAGAAATAGGTTTTTCATCCATGTCTTTAAAGTTCCAAAGATTTACCCACTAGACTATGGCAACATTCAAATAACATTCCAGAAATTAATATAATCTACATAAACTTTTTTAAAACAAACATCTATTCATATCAAGTCCAAGCGCTGTCAATTTGCAAAAAGCTGAGAAAATTAGTATGGAGAGGTACCCATGCCACTGACGGGCTTCTCATGCGTGATTGGGCAGTGTGTATTCTTTCAAACAAGGAAATTAGACACCCAGTCGCACATGAAAGCATCTGTATTTATTACCCGCTAATTTGTTAAATTGTTTAAATTGACAAAATATATCATACTTACTTTTAGAGCAGAATTTTGGAGGAATGCATATATTCTGTTGATCCCTGACATATCCGTCACGGCAGAAGCATCCACGGACACAGTTCTTAGTACACATTTGTGGTTGAATCATGTAATTGTCACAAGTATCTGGGCACGTAGTACCACATTCCTTAAAGACTTCATTGATTCCGCATTCACTTTTTCCTAGAAAATAAAAATATTAAAATTTTTATTGCAATCTTTCCCATTTATCTATTGAGGTAAAGTGTTTATAAGTATTTTAGCCCACTGTTATGTTACACTGAGAATATTCGTATGTATCTTTTTCTGTGCTTTGTTTTTTGGAGGGCGATGTGTGATCAAAACATGTGGTTATTAAAATGTAATAACGCAGGTCTTTTGATCATTGCTTGAATAATAACAAAATGATATTACATGATCATGTGTCATATAGACAATTTTATAAGAAAATCATTTTTAAAAACTATTATAAATATATCATATTTACCTGCACTTGGACAAAACTCAGGATTTATACAATTTCCATCAGAATCTCGTACTAATCCATTCTTACAGAAGCAACCTTCAACACAGTTATAGGTGCATGGTCTTGAGATTTCTTGATAATTATCACACGTGTCCGGGCACGCGGTTCCACATTCCATATACTTTTCATTTGGTCTCGAACATACTATTGCCTGACGTGAGTTGACTAAAAAATAAAATTACCGTCATGAGTAAGATCACTTTTAATATCAGTAACACACAAAACTATACACCATCTTCCTATCAATACTGTAATACTATTTCTTAAGGCGACTTGTAAAGGTTTTGTTTATGTGACAGTGACATCTATTGATTAGAATACTTATTAATTTTAATTTAGATTACATATGACCGGCGATATTGTATGGAGTTTGACGGACATTGAGTGAAATTTTTATTAAATTGAAACTCTCTACCTACAGTTACTTATATTCAATGACTAGTATATTGAATAAATAAAGTTTTTAATACATGTTTAATCCTAAAAATAACCAATAGACAAAGACGTTCGAAATTTAAGAAAGGAAAAAACATAAGATTGTGTGATGGGGAAAAGTTATGCATGATGCATAATAGAAGTGATGTTATTTGATTTATTTAGGTGTGCAAAAAATGAATTATTCTTCAACAGTTTTTGATTTGATGTGAATAACATTTTGCCATCAAATTAGTTGCATATCTGGTAGATTTGGGAGAAGACAAGGTCTGCCATAATTTTTACAAGTATCTGTACTAGCTGTTCCGTGTAACTTAAAAATCTGATTTGGCAATTTACAAATGTTTGGTCTTGAAGTGTCAACATCTGAAATAGCTTTGAAATTGGTATACATGTTTAATTCAGCAGTATAATCTTAAGAAATTATATTGACAGCAGTTACCTGGCTTGAATGAAATTTCATACTCCAGTTCTATCTTGAACGAAATGACAACAACTTTTTTGAGTTGATATTGAAATTGAGATTTATTAATGACTTAGTTCCTGATATGCCAATTGTGTATACAATACATAATTATTATTAAATTTTATTTCTCGCTTACCTGGACAATTGCGAGGGCGTATACAAGTTCCAGCATCGTCCCTGACAAATCCTTTCTTGCAGAAGCAACCAGTATTACATAAAAGATTGCAAATATCATTTTTCCAATAGTTACTACAGGTTCTTGGACATGATGTTCCACAAGTAGTAAATTCTTCATTTGGTTTCGTACATTCTTCAAGGTTTGGACTAGTCTCTGTAATCAAACATGAATCAAATGTCGGTATTTTATTTAATTGACCCAATGAAGTAACCAAATTTTTTCTCCAATAAGCAATACCCGATAAATTCAACAATCTATTAAATATTTAGCATATTCTAGAAGTTATGATATTTTCTTCAAAATTTGTTTGATTTTAAACGGAGTCTGACAACGACATTCAATTTCAAACTTACTTGGACAGTCGGACGGAAGTACACATTTTCCAACATCATGTCTGACAAAACCTTTCTTACAAAAACAACCTGTTACGCCTTTGAGATTGCATTTAATTGATGGGTTGTTGTAATTTTCACATGTTAGAGGACAAGCTGTGCCTGAAGCTTGAAACTCTTCATTTAGAAGTGGGCATATTGATGAGTCTGTAAAATTATTCATTTTTTCATTAAAGACGCCTCAGCAACACTCATTTAATAGCAAACGTAAAGCAAAGCTTATAGCTAGATTCAACCAATAATATAGTTTATTTCAAACTTATAAATTGTTTTTCAATTCAATTAAATATCAAGCAGCAGATCTCAATCAAATTCATATTGTAAACAAGCTTTTATTACAGCAGACCTGTAAGGGGTTCTACATAATGTTATGATTTATTTCATTCTATCTTACTTGGACAGTTGCGAGGGCGTATACAGTTTCCATCATCATCTCTGACAAATCCTTTCTCGCAGAAGCAACCAGTATTACATAAAACATTGCATGGCGTAATTTTCCAAAAGTTCTCACAAGTTTTCGGACATGATGTTCCACATGTAGTAAATTTTTCATTTTGTTTCTTGCATATGCCCGGAGGCTTTGGAGGGGTTTCTGAGAGCAAACGTCAATTGAATGTAAATTTTGTTACATGAACACAATGAAGAAATCATATTTTTTATAAAACAAGTTTATAAGATAATAATATATAGTATGCTTTATGAAACAAAACATTTTAACAGCAATATTTCATTCTAAACTTACTCGGACAACTGTCAGGAAGTACACATTTACCATAAGCGTTTCTAACAAAACTTTTCTTACAGAAACATCCAATAATACACTGTGCACTACAAGCTAGTGGTGGATTTTTGAAATTGTCACAAGTAAGATGACACGCCGTGCCACAAGCAAGGAATTCCTCATTTGGAAGTGTGCACTCAATTCGAAAATCTATAAAAATATTGACATAATTAATTTTTAAATAATATCATTAGTATTTGTCGATTTTTTTATGAATAAATTGATGTTCTATCTCAGGGTTTCCCAAACTATGTTCCGCCGAATCTGAATAGGTGTTCCGCGACAATTTGGAAAGGTTTTATACATTACAATACAGTTAAAGATCTTCTACTTCATATTGAAAGGTGAGTGATGATCAATCTCCACTAATGTTTATTACACCAAGTATCTAAGTACAGGCGGAAGACCATGTTTTCTCACACCGTGCGCATGAAAGAGATGGGGTATATTGTTTTTACCTGACCGGCTGACAAGCAAGGTTAGTTTAACGACAGTTGCCAAGGTTGACAGAACGGGCAGCCGAGCTAATAAATATTGCTCAATTAAGATGATAAAATTCAGCATATCAGTGTATAAATCCTGGAGGGAAAAGTCAGCGAGAAGTTCTAGAAGTAAGTCCCTGTAGTTTTAACCTTAAAATTTGATCGACTTTGAACTGAAATTTTTGTTAATCAATCACACGGATTTTTAAAAAAAAGCTATCATTGTTTTATTTCCGTTTTCTGCAACCTATTTTTGCGAAGCCAGATATTAAAATGCAAGTTACCAATATATTGTGCCTGGTATCAAGAAGAGATGCAATTCAAGCACTCAAAATCATCAAAGCCATTAAGTGTTGTTTTTATTCATATTTATATATTTATGTTTATATTTCAAAATAATTAAATAACATTTTTAAACTAGTAGGAATTACCCAACCTAAAAAACAAGCAAAGTGTACCGTTAAAAATTCCGGACTTACGAAATGTTCCATTGCAGAAAATGTTTGGGAAACCCTGGTCTATCGTAATCGTAAAGAAAATTCGAGTGTTTAACACGTTGTTGTCGGGTAACGTCAAATCACGTTTCTTCGAACAGTCGGTCGTTTGCGGGTCGCCTAGTAATCGCGGGCTTGTTTGTGGTCGAAATTAATTATCATGACTCTTACACCCTGCTGGATTATAAAGATTGAAGTTTGGGGTAGGAAATAAAAAATCAAAGGGTTACAGATGTATTTTGCGATTTCCATTGCTAGTTTGTTTTGGGTCGTTTCACGTGTCGGACTATTTTTCATATTGCTTGTGCTGTTTATTTTGTATCGTTTCACATTTTCTAATTCTAATATAATTATATTTTTGTTGATTGTGGTGTATAAGACATTGTCCGTACAAAAATTAACAAAATTGACATTGAATTGAGCGATGATCGATTCATCAAACTAATAGTTTCTTTGAAAAGTGAAAACTGCACGAGTTATTATACTTTGAATGTGTGTGTGTTTAGGCGGTAAATATGGTTCTAATATTTGGCGTCAAATAACACACCTCCAGTAATTGTAAAGTTGTGGGACAAGAATATATAATTATACAATATGGATAAATATGCTATGTTTTATAAATAAAGTGTTAAATATTTTAGATGTAGTCCAATTTTCTGAATTAATAACTGATTTTTGTATTTAGTTTAGAAATATAGCAAAATTATGACGTAAAAGTATAATAGGGGTGTTTTATTTTATTTTGAAACATTAAATGTCAGTGATTATTTCTTTGAAAATTTCAATCAAAAACATCGAATGTTTTAGATTGCTTAGAAGTTGTGTGGATTTTAAGAAAGTAATATATTTTTGCGAAAGTCGTCAAAAACGCCTCCTACAGGCTAGAGTCTATTGTTGAAGGCACCCGATTACAAAGTGTTAATACCCCCTTGGATCATTATGCAAATTAAAAATAATAATAAAATTTTATTCAGTTGTTGATTTAATTTAAAAAAAAAACTTAATTGGTGAAGATGAACATATGCACAACTAAGTCTCAAAACAAAGCAAGTGTTGCCATTTCAAATAACTCTCTGGTATTCGGTCACAATCATTTTTTCATTATTCCTCCCAACTATTGTTAGAGTGCGCCAGATTAAAATGAAAAACAAATAAAGGCAACATTTGATAAAATATTTTGTTAGTATTCTTTTTAATAAAATAACGTCTTACTTGGGCATTTTGAAGGATGCACACATTGTCCATTGGCATGTCGAACATATCCTTCCTTGCAGAAACAGCCAATCGCACAATTTAGAGTGCAGCCAATTGGCTGCTTCGCAAAATTTTCACAAGTTAACGGACAAGCCGTCCCGCAAGATTGAAACTCTTCGTTTGGAAGGCCACACACTTGTTGAGATTCTAAAATTATGGCAGAAATATAAGCTTTACTTGTTGAAATCTTACTAATAAAACAACTTTTTTATTTAAGTTTCTCATAAGATCAAAAACTTTGTAGGTTTGTAGTATCTTAGAATAACTTAAATTTCAACTATGAAAACATAGCCCAGCAATAGCAATGAGCTTTTAGGGACCTAGGGACAAATTACCACATTACATCAGACCAACCCCCTTAGGGGGTGATGTTATAATGTGTGGACAGTTCGAAACTACATTTTTTGATTTGTGTTACAAAAATAATTCTTCATCTTATCATATATATAATTTGAACAAAATGACTTTGTAATAAAGATTTTTAACTGGAAATAAATAATATTCTGAATTGATTCTTACCATCGCCATTTGCTAACGCCGCATCTAAACATTAAAAAAAAGTACACTATTAGTGAATTCACTTTCAAAACTATTCATTTAAAGTGATTTTGCAAATTTAGATAAGTTAATAATGTAATTACAAGGGGACTAGGAAAGGACAAGTAGTATGCAAATCACTCTCTCTATCTGCAGTTTGTTTTCAGATTTGGCTAATACGGCTGCAGAGGAATGAAAATATCACACACATTCATGTTTCAAATCCATAAATAAATTGTACAATTCCACAACTTGACAGCACAACGGAATAGGATCAAATCGCTCATCCGTTTTACTATGTGACTACTTAAACAGCTACAAAAAATCCTTTTCATTTGGCTCAGGATTGAGATGGTTTATTGGTTTCAGATCGAGTCATTAAAGTTTTAAGTATATATCAAACATGATGAGAAGAATGACACAGTGTTACATGATAACTTTGAACAGTAAATGTTTCTTAACGTCTAGATCAAAAAAAAGTGTCAATATAATAGTATCTTAATAAAGATGCTGAAGTTTCAACGAAATGACGACGCCATGACGTGTACAATTAAAGAGGATTAAAATTATAAAACTCATCCTTAAATTACTTTCAAAGGGAGGTTGACAAACAGTTCTCACCGAATAACTTCTTTCTAACGAAACACTTCGCCAAACGTTTTGACATAGTTAACTTTGAGCTTTAAGAACACAAAGTATCATTAAAAAAACTAA
Source organism: Himalopsyche phryganea (assembly GCA_022494535.1). Classification (NCBI taxonomy): domain Eukaryota; kingdom Metazoa; phylum Arthropoda; class Insecta; order Trichoptera; family Rhyacophilidae; genus Himalopsyche; species Himalopsyche phryganea. The sequence continues at coordinate 1,140,888 of JAGVSL010000043.1, read as the reverse complement.
GGAGAAATAATTAAAATATACAAATATTTTTTTAATTTAATTAATTTAATTGCTTGATGGAGTTTCAATATCGATCCGGGTTTCACCTTTCGTCATATTCAGCCATTCATATGCTCGAATGATATAAATTATTTTTTTTACCATGCCCACTCATAATGTGGAGCGTATGACCTTCCGGTGGAGGTATCTCAACAGAAATTTATGAAACTGTCCGTACTGGGATTTGAACCTAACACATCCGTAACCGAAGCTACGTTGACAACTGCACCACGGACCCGACAGTTAAAACATATACTCGTCATGATTTATCTGTGTGTCTTGAACGCACAGCATAACACAATACACAAACACACTCTCAGTCTGCGCATCGTATGCATAATGAACAAATGTTGACATATAACATACTAATATTAAAATAAGTTATTAGAAAAAACTTAATATTGTTCAGATACTCACAATTTAGCGACAGCACTATCGCAACCGCCACAACCCATTGACAGATAAGAGACACCATGTTTGAATCAAATCAGGTACTTGATGAACTGTGATAGTTTTCCTCATATTTATATGATAAATTTAATCGACCAAACAGTAGGGTGACAATAAATTGGTTTATGCTTTTTACATTCCTCTCAGTGGCTTAGTAGTAACCCTGTTTTTACATGGATTTCGGCATTAAATTGGTCACTTATATAGTAAATACAGTGAGAATTTCAAAATTGAAAAAGAAAAAAATAAGATGTAGCCTAAATTTATATTTTCGGCATTATTTAAAATCTAAGGTATGTATTATAATATAAACAGAAACAAAAAACTATTTTTTAATTTGTTTTTGAAAAAAAATCATCGTGATTTATGAAAGTTTACATACAATACAAGTTTTGAAATGTATTAAAATATATCAAGTGAGGTTGATCCCTTACTTCTATTAATCAAGAGCTACCCTTGACAGTTTATAATTATATAACTATCAATATCATAACCGGGTCAAGTCCTGTCCCAGCCCTATTCTAATATCCCTTATATCTCTTCGAAAAAAGAGAGATTGAGCAACTGTGTAATAAGCAGTTCTCTTAGAAAAAGATCCTTTGAAATCTCCAATAGGAGTCCATATGCTCCACATTGAGAGCGGAAATGGTAAGAATATCATCGTTAGTAGAATACTTATAGACCTGATTTTCTTTTCGTATGATTTTTTTACATATTCAATACAGTGGAACACCAATCTGTCATTCCCACATATATCGTTCATTTCTTATAGTCTACTTAAAAAAGTGTCAGTAATTTTCGCCTGAAAGTATTGCTTTAGTATTCATTGCACCTGAGTCAATCATAAACTTGCAACAATGCCACTTCCATTCAAGAAAAATCTGCCCGTGTCAATACTATTCCACACAAACACCAAAAACAAAACTCAGGGGCTATCAAAGTATGTTTAATTTTATGTAAATAATAATACACCCGATTCTCTTTTTGCAAGGGGGATAAATTCTAGGGACCACTAGTAAAAACCAATAAAAAAAAATATTGGGCATTTAGCCAAGTGATCAAAGTCGTTGGCTTCAGTTTCAGTGCTTACGGTTTCGAATCCCAGTATGGACAGTCTCATTTTTTTTTTCATATTTTACATATTTTTCATATTTTACATATTTTATCTGTGTTCGATGACATGAATGTATGTGATGTCTAAAATTCCCTCCCACCCATCCGATTTTAAAAAGAGGGGGTAGCGGAAGCAATTATCTAAACACTAGTCTTGCCCTAGCCCTTTTCCTCTATCCTCACTCTTTTTGAAAAAAGAGAGATTTAGCAACTGAGTAAGAAAAGTACTGTCGAAGAAGTGTTATAGGCAATATGGGACAACATTGACACCAATCTAATTTTACATTGAAAAATTTAACTTTCACAAAGTAACAACTGAATCCATCAAAAATAATATTTCCACTTGACCATCTCTGAAAGAAATTCTTTTTGATACAATATATTTCTTTACTAACTATGAAATTGATTATCACTCCGACATAAATTGTCATCATTTGAACATACATTATTTTTCTACATGAATTGGTGACAATATAGTATCAGTCTATTGATATAGATTTGCAAAGTGCGCTCGAGCTCTCCGAAAACATCTTTTGTCAATCGTATTAGATATTTTCAGCTGTACATAGAATGTATTCACATAGAACATCAAAACATCTGACTGTTGCTGTTATTTTGCTGTGGACATTTACAAGTATTTTTCATCTCTTGATTATCAAATGTACCAGTGGGTCATTAGTCCTTTCGGGGGATCATTAAAATTCGACCTTACCCACCCGATATCAGCAGAGATTTTTGCATACATATCGACTGTGGAAAGGAAAAAGGATGTAACCCTCAGTTTTTCAAAATAGCTTTTTTTCGATAATCACAATGTATGCAACTTAATACACGCTATATCAAAAGGATATAAGCTGTAAATGACTAATTAGTAGCAAAATTTGGATGCATCATTCCATCAAATCAGGTCATTGATGCTCTTTACATTTATATGATCATAACAGCACCAATAAATGGCACTCAAGATATCTAAAAAGATTGTCAATATTTATGTGGCTATTTTCCCAAATTCAGGCGAAATCTATTTAAAAGACTTAGAAAATATCAGAAACACAATAGCTGAACATTTTTAAAGCTCTTTTCAGTGACATCGCTATTGATAGGATGAGATGAAACGATTCATATCCATAATTCCTCAGATAATTGTCAGCAACACAAACTTTGATATTCTCATAGTCAACTCTTTCAAGTTATACTATCTCTTTCGGATTATACAATCAATTCTTAAATAACCCAAAATAATCATTAAATTTAGCCGTGTACATCATTTCACTTCGGAGTTTCAAACTATTATACATGAGTATGACTCGTAGAAATCTAGTTGGATAATACCATTATTAATATCCTATACCCTCAAACAGAGGTGTCTAAAAACCTTCTTGTGAATACTCTCTACCATCAGGATATATTTTGAACCTATTGTAGCCAAAACAATTGTCCTACTCTAAAGCCTACTTTGAACTTAAGCATTATACATCAATATTACAATTTCACTTCTGAATGGACGCTGATTGCAAGAAACTTAAATTTTAACATCATAATATTATTATTCTCTTTTATCTACTTACACGCAATATTTTATTTTATTTGTTTTCTTCGTAAACTCTTTTTCGAGTTAATTTCTTGTGGCTATTTACTGTAATACTATTTATTATTTGTATTCCTGTTTCTAGCTCGATTTCGTACCCATTTCAAATGAATTTTATGAATAAGATATTATGAGATAAGAGAGTTAAAATCAGTAAATATTAAACAATGAATAAACAGCACTTTTGATGATATTGACTTTATTTATTCAACATAAAAATGTTCTTTCGAAATACAAAATTTTAAGTATCAGTATTTACAAAATGTTTGGAGAAGTTGAGAAAATTTTTTTTCATCGCAATACACAAAATTCGTTTTAGAAAATATACATTTTTTTCAAATTCAATAGCTTCTATCAGCTCTAAGTAAACATTCGTTTGAACAAATTAAGATAAAATTTATATTTTGATAGATTACACTTGTCAAATTCATTTAACAAATGATGACTTCGACAATGCAAGTAGATCAGGGAAGATGAAAATCTGAAATTAAAAAAAAATACACGTATCTTTTTAGTTTTTTAAAAATAAAACACATTTTTTTGTACTACTTCCACATATTGTAATTAAATGATGTAAGTGGTTCGCAGCTTTATTGTAAAATTTTCCCATTCGTTATTTCTGTTAATAAATATTTTTTTACTCATATTTTTCTCTCATAATTCACTATTAATGTGGTTAAATTTTTGATTTCAGATTTGATTTGTAAGAGTTCCTTAAAATTTTGATTGTAGACTATTTAATTTCGTTTATGTATAATTAGTATTATTATTTGTATATTCTTGTCATAGTTTTTAAACCAATTGTTTGACATACCTTGCAATTATTAACAATCAATTTCATATAAATGGCCTTGTTAAGATCAGTTTTTAAAATGTAATACCTTTCCACCAAGAATTGACAGAAAGTGATATCTTTTTATGCCATACATGCTCCCAATATGGACACCTAATAAAGCATTTTAAAAGAAATTGCGTAATAAGAAAAGGTTATGTGTCATTCCATCAACATTTTCTACTAGTAATGGTGACTATATGAGAATGGGCTAAAGATTAGTTACCTATTCGCTGTGCTACTACTCGTTTTCGTGGGTGAAAAGTGGTAAAAACAAAACTGAAATCCATTCATTTGCATTTGGATACATGTTTGGTTATGTAAACTGACAATACATACACCCAGTAAGTTTAAATCTATGGTATACATAATAACAAACGTCGGCGTCCGTGGCGCAGTTGGTAGCGTCGCTGGCTACGGTTACGGATGTCTCGGGTTTAATTTTCGGTGCGGACGGTTTTCATAGATTGATCTTTCAATCGATTTATGGATTTCTGTTCGTAGTCTGAGTCCTCTATCTCACCCATCCCATCGTCACGGGGCGTATCGAGAACGATTAGCTAACCACTAGTTCTCTCATAGCCCTATCCTTCTATCCCTACTCTTTTTGAAAAAAGGAGAGGTTGAGCAACTGAGTAACAAGCAGTTCTCGTAGAAAAATCCTGTTAAGATATACCTCCATTAGGAGACCATATGCTCCACATTGGGAGCGGACATAGAAAAAAAAATACATAATAACAAACCAGTAATTCGTTGATATTTGATCTTTTCTTATTAATATACAGTCAATTCTACTTAATTGGGAGGCGAGGGAGCTCAAGTATTCTGTCCAAGATAAGCGACTGGCTCTAATATGCGAAGTTAAAAGAAAAAAAAAATCTTTATTCTTTATATACATATTTAATTATTAAAAAAATATTTAATTATAGAAAACAACAAGTAATTAGTATGTTTCAACAAAACAACCAATAATACTAATAAAAATATGAATTCTGAACAAAAAAAAAGTGAAGTCTTGTTTTTGTAGGGTTATTATTGCAAATCAGCACAGTTATTCAGTGCATATGTTGAGTTCCCGTCATTGCCGTCTTGCATAAAATAACGCTGTTATATTTTTTTTTTGCCTCCTGGTTTGTCATGTGAGTAAAGATATATTCTTAATGCTATGATTTAGCGACTTCAAAAATTGCTTCTACCCAGTCTTCATTTTCTTTATAACATACTAAATTCTTATCTATTGTCAATGTAATTTTCTTTTTTTGTCCCAGCTATGGGATGGAAATTGTGTCTCAGATAACCAATGTAAATTACTGTTAGTTTCTTCATTTGGTTTTGTTCCTAGGAATTTGTCCCAATTAACCGGTTTACCAATTAATTGGAATCGACTGTATTTAAAACATGAGAATAAATTGAAACACTAATATCATAATACTGTAAATAAATATACCATTATTTACCTCTAAATCCAAAATATATTGCATATTAATGATGTCTGCAACCGCATGGCTCTGAAAAAAAGCCAATTATAAAAACAATTAATTAATGGAATAATATAAAGTAGCTCTTACTGATAAAAACCGATTTCGACTTTAACCGGTACCCGCCCGCCCGTATTAATCTGGTACAGGTACTGAGGTTTCACTGTGTTGTCATAACGCACAGTGACAATGTGATCATTGGCTGGTCGGGTTCCAAATTTGTGCTGGGTTAAAACACGGCGCATACATATCATAATGAACTTCATATATTTATAATTAAATTATCTATTATTATTAATTCTTCTTATTTGATAATACAAGAATTAAAAGTCAGTGATTGAAATGAGTTTTGGTTCATTGTTCGACTGTTATTTCAAAACCTAGTAGGTGTTTCAATACAAAATCTTCAGGATTGTCAAAAAAAATGTTCACTCATGTTCTACGTTTTACCGACAATAATTTGATAATTTTAAAAATTGAGTTTACCTATAAATGCACTGATTACACACACAATTTCAACAGCAGTGTATTTATTATGACCAAAGGAACACAATTTACTAAAAAACAGTTTTTGGGTTATTTTTTTTATTGGGCTGCCAAATCAGATCAAATATTATTTTACATTAGTTACAAGCTAAAGCCACAGCTGCTGGTTTTAGTAACATAATTTATGGCAGAATTAATCAACCCAGATTCGGTTTTGAAAGATTGTTTTCTACCATATATTTCTTAAATTACTACAATCCTTATCAACAAATAAATAGTGGTCTAGTGGTTAAGAGCTGTAGGCTAGCATCCAGATTTCTGACCCTAAGTCTCAGTAAGGTCAGTATCAAATTCATTTCATTCATTTTCGATGGATTCGGCGGTAACTTTGAGGAAATTTATTTTCCATATAAAATTAAAATGATAACTCAGTTATTCCACTTGCATCCAGTGGATTTTAATTTTATATTAAATGGGTGTGAATGATGTTTTTCTCCTTGAATTGATCTTGAGTAACTTTCTCGTGACGTCTATCTCGCATGGTTCAAAATTTGTCAAGTATGTGTTGCCCTGGATATTATTAACTGTAATGCCAAATTGTTTCTTCAAAAAATGTCAGACTTACTTCTAGGACAGTATCTCGGACGAATACATCTGTTGTACGCATTCCTGACATATCCTTTACGGCAGAAGCATCCTTCGACGCAGTTTTTGGTGCAGGCTCGCGGTTGGATCATGTAATTATCGCAAGTGTCAGGACATGCAGTACCGCATGTGTCGTAGACTTCATTGCGTCCACATTTACATTTCTCTATGAAACCACAATAATCGAGTTATTTTTAACCGCAACATACATACTTGACATAAAAAATAAAAATAAAATAGATATTAATCTGTTTTTGATAGTAAAATAATAAAATCGATAATTACAAAATGTGTTAGGGCCCAATGAGTTAAGAATATAGTAGTAAAATAATTATTATCGTAATAGTATTACCAACATTACTCGGTGCCGCCGACTTTGGAACCAGAATTGTCAGTCTAAAATAAATTTCCCTAATTGCTATAAATATTTTTCGTAAATTCATGTCAACGTTTAATAACCGTCGCTAAAATATCAGTTTTGGACTTTATTGAAATCTCAATTCTGGTTGAGTATGGTAACATTGCTAACGTGACGGTGGCACCTTCACTAGTGGCCAAATTAAATTGGTATATCTATAGTACAGTATTGTGAAGCATAAAGGAAATGTGACTATTTCTATATCTAGTACAATAATTATAACATACGCAAACACAAGTTGGCCATGTGGCCAAGTGGTCAATGCTTTCTTCCTCTTGGTTAAGTAAGGATTTGAATTTAAAATGAAATTTTTCATACAGTGTATTTTAAATTGATTGTTTATTTCGTATTTGTATCCAAAAAATATCGATGCCTGTAATGTTTTCATACTTGACCACACACCTCTATCCTATTCATAAAATCGTGGTGATGGAAGAGGTTTAGTAATTTGCTGACTATTAGTCGTTTCCTTACCCTATCGTAATTACCTTACCTATGCAAAGTTATTTTTTACCTTATATGTTTAGCTTACTTGTGATGAAGTCAATGAACCCTTTTGGCCTCAGCCATTTTTGGATGGTACCTGCGTGACAAAACCTCACAGCTTTTTGCACACACAACACTACTTACGTAGCATTGAAAAAAAATATTTTGAATAATTGTGTACAAACATCATCATTACATTGCTGAGCACCTCCTTATCACTTTATTTGACAACATACATCCCCAAAAAAGGCATCAAACCTATTACCAAATTACCTATGTTATATACCTATCTGAAAACAAAAGTAGTTGCTTCATTTTCAAACATATTTTAAAAAATGTTGAATAATTGGATTGGATTACGCAACACGTAAAAATTCAAAACTTTTAGTTAAACGTAGGAGACTAAAGATTTTTTAATTGAATTTATTGGGTCGACAAAGGATTTCTCACGTGTTTTTGTTTGTTTCACTGTGTTAGAATATCATTTGTCTTTAATATGAGACATTGAATTTTGCCGTGGTAGATTAGGTTCTGTGGGGTGTTTAGCACACATAAGTTGCGCCGATAGATTGCTGTCTGGGGCCAAGAACGTTAAGTCTTAAAAATATCTTTGACATAATAAAGAATGGATGTTCTAATTTTCAACATCTTAGCTAGTCATGCTCAGTTTATAAATATAACAGTAGTCAGTGCCCATTTGCTTTTATTAAAATCTAGCAGTAATTAAAGAAAGAAGTCTCCCAACTAAATAATTATAATAACAAAAAAAACTTTGCCCCTGTGGAGTGTACATGTCTACTTTTACTCTCGGCAATAAAGGCATGAGAATAAATAAAGTTCTGAATACATTCGCATGTTAGGGGTGAGATATATTGATAAATAAATTAAACTTTATATTTTAAAATAAAACACAATTTGTTTGTACTACTTCCGCATGTTCACAATGATAAATAAATACTATTTTTCATACTTGGACATTCTTCAGGATATATACAGTTGCCAGCAGCATCTCGCACAAATCCATTTTTACAGAAACATCCCTGCACACACTGATAGGTGCAAGGGCGTGAGGGTTCATCATAGTTATCGCACGTATCCGGGCAGGCTGTGCCGCAGTCCTGATATTCCTCATTTGGTTTCTTACACACAGGAGGGAGTTCTAAAAATCAATATTAAGCTGTAGACAGTTAGATATATGCCGTCATGTTAATAAACAAGAAAAATAACTTCTATTTTCTCTTACGGGGATAGTCGCAGGAACGTACACAATCTCCTTTGGCATTCCTGATAAATCCTTTGTCGCACATTTTCCATATGAATGATGCCTTAATATTGGTATACAATTTATCCTTATTAATTTAAAAATAAGTAATTTGTGTAACGTAAATTTTCTCTTTTTAAACATTCAATATAGATATGTATTTAATACAAATCTTACTTGGACAATCGCACGGAAGTACACATTTTCCATCAGCATTTCGGACGAATCCTTTTTTGCAGAAACATCCAATAACACATTGTTCTGTACAAAATTGTGGAGGATTGTCGTAATTTTTACATGTTAATGGACAAGCAGTGCCGCAAAGTTTAAACTCTTCATTTGGAAGTGGACAGTTTTCTGGACATTCTAAAACAATAAACCCAAAATTAGTTATTAATAAATATCATAATCATGTCATCAAATCAATTGCTATAGAAGAAAACCATATGTGAATAAAATATTTTTTATAACCATGTACAAAATAATTGTCCAACGAAGTATTCATTTGGTAATTTCCGAGAATTTCATTTTTATGTATGTATTACTTCCACTAATTAAGTGCCGTTGAAATTCTCAACAGACATGACGATACCCCGATAGAGTCCCATAAAATTTCATGTCGTGGTATGTTGTCACCAACAGCTTTTTCGATTCTGATGAGTTTCAAAAAATAGTTTAACCTTGAAAGCTGGGTCACCGTGGCTTGAATCACAAGCCAAGGTGACCCAGCTCCGCTTGACTTGTCTTTTTGCTTGTTATAAGTTAGATGACACACACGGGATAAAACTTTAAATTATCTCTCACCTGGACAATCGCCAGGACGTATACAATTTCCATCATCATCTCTGACAAATCCGTTCTTGCAGAAACAGCCAGGTACGCACACAGCAATGCAATAAAGATTTTTCCAATAATTTCTACAAGTTTTAGGACATGCCGTTCCGCAATCAGTGTATTCTTCATTTGGCTTCTTACATACAGGAGGCTTCGGTGTGGGTTCTGAAACCAAACGTCAATCAGATTTTAATATTATTAATCCCAAAACACCTCATTGGTGACAATAAATCTTTATAGTTCACAAATATAGTTACATCATAAGATCTTTGTCAACATAGACCAATACCCACTAATATTCAAATACAATGTCTTTATATAAAATCTATATCTGTAAGTAGAACGCTTCAAATTGCTGTCTCATGTTTATAATTTAATATTGTACAAATCTAATTCTCAATCTCATATTCTATAATTTAATTCATATTTAATAGCATGAGAGAGAACAGGAAAAAAACATAATTTGAAGTATTTTCTGTGGATTCGGCGGTAACTTTGTGAAAGTTAATTTTTAATATGAGATTAAAATTGATATCTTAGTATTCCACTTATTTTATCACTAATGTGACGCGTTTCGCCTCTTTAAGAAGCATCTTTAGATTAACCATATCGCAAGGTTATTTGGTTAGTCTGAAGATGCTTCTTAAAGAGGCGAAACGCGTCATATATGTTATAACGCGTATATTTATATTAATTTTAAGATTTCATTTTAAACAATCAATGTCGATGATAGAAATCATTCAGTAATTATTATTGTCCATGGTAACTTTGAACATATGCCATATCTTCAGCTTAACTAGCAAATTACTTATTTATAATTCAGCAAAATGTTCAGGAGAGTTTTAAAACTTAATAAACTCAGTTTTTACCATCGTTGTTCTACGTTTTTTACATATGTCAGATAAATAATGTTCAATCATTATTGTAATAAACACGATATGTATATTACAAATAAAAGTATATATTGGATAATATTTAATGAAAGAAGAAGCTAGTTTCTCAAAGGCTTTATGAAATTCACCACTTTTGTGTACTGTATTGAAAATGTTGACTGAAACTTTTTGCTTAGATTTAAACATTGCATTGGACCTCTGCATTTATCTCCAGTCTTAAAGTAATCGCTAGATTAATGACTATATATTACAATTACTATGTGTCTTACTTGGACAATCACACGGAAGTACACATTTTCCATCAGCGTTTCGGACGAAGCCTTCCTTACAGAAACATCCAATAACACATTGTAAAGTACAAATTTGTGGTGGATTTTCGTAATTTTCACATGTAAGAGGACAGGCTGTTCCGCAAGATTGAAACTCTTCATTTGGAAGTGTGCATTTTTTCGGACATTCTGTTAAAATATTTATACAATTACAACAACAATAAATCATCAAACATAAAAATTTATATTTGTCTTGAATTGTCTGTAGCGCATAGCACAACAATGCACTCGCGCACAATGTGCGTGTGTGAGAGTTTTGAACAAAATTTGACAGGTTGCACTGTCACCTGGTGTACAATATTACTAGTAAAGGTATAATTAGTTAGTAATTACAGCAAATTTTATTGACGTATTGGATTAATTAATAGTATTGACATTACATAATGTAGATTTTTTAATTATAGAATGAAAGTCCCCTGCAGTAATACGGCAATTAAATATTTGAATTCCAAATCATAAATCACTAGGATTGTTATTTCACTAGCTATTAGGTCTAAAAGTACTCAATAAAACATATTGACACATATTTTAGAGGACACGCTATCCCACAAGATGTATACTCTTCATTTGGAAGATTGCAAACTGGTTCTGGTGGTTCTGTAATAAGCAGAGACCGGAACCGAGAACCGAAAACCGAAAAAAACCGTTATTTTTGCCGGAACGAAAACCTAACCCGAACCGATGTTTATTTCGTTTTTTTTTTTTTGTTTATCAGAAACATTTTCGTTGAAAAAAGCCGAATTTAATTAATAATTTGTATGTGAATTGTAAACATGTGGGAGTTGTACAAAAATTTGTGTTTTATTTTTAAAATATAATGCCTTTCCACCAAGAATTGATAGTTAACATCTTTGATTTAAATACGAGCTGAACCATAAACCGAACACCGTAACTAAACCGATATTTTTTTTTTTTGCCGAACTGGAACAAAAAAAAATAACGGTTCGGGTCCCTGATAATAAGTATACCAAAACAAATCTCAGGTAAATTTCATTACTTAAAAATTTTCATATTTACTGTCAAAATCTTTACAGGTGAAGGACATGGACTCCTAATAGAAATTTAAAATGCACATGAAAGTTATAGCGTACACATACACATCAAGACTTATTTATATTATATTTGGCAGGAAATCCCATGGTCTTCGAAATATCTTTTAATAAAAAATTTCGGACATAGTCCACCCATTTATATATCTTACTTGGACAATCGCATGGAAGTATACATTTTCCATCAGCATCTCGAACATATCCTTTCTTGCAGAAACATCCAGAAACACAATTTTTGGTGCAGATTGTTGGAGGGTTTTCGTAGTTCTCACAAGTTAATGGACATGCTGTCCCACAAGATTGAAACTCTTCATTTGGTAGTTCACAAGTGGGCTCTGGTGGTTCTGTAATAATTTCACAAGTGGGCTCTGGTGGTTCTGTAATAATTTCACAAGTGGGCTCTGGTGGTTCTGTAACAATTTCACAAGAGGGCTCTGGTTCTTCTGAAACATGAATATTATTAATAATTACTCAATTAAATCCAATCAGTTTCTTTTTACCTTCTTAGTACCAGGTAAATTTTACTAGGTGAACACTTGTAGGCCAGCTATTTTTGGGATAAAATAAACCGCATAAAACATATGAAATGGCCATAATATTATGTACATTTACCAAATCAACAGGTTTCTCGAAATTTTTGTAAGTGTTTTCAAAAGAAAATGATAAATATTATTTCATAAATATATATAAACAGGGTTGTCGAATCTTCAGAGTTTAAGTCACTTTACCAAACTAGCCACTATAACTTTTTACCAGGGACCCGAACCGAAAACCGGGAAAAAAACGTTATTTTTACCAAAACGAAAACCGAAAGCGAACCGATAGTTAATTCGGTTGTTTTTCGATTAACGAAAAAATTTTTCGCCGATAAAAGCCAAATTTAATTAATAAATCGTATCCAAAAATTTAAATTTAATTTATAAATTGTTATTTTATCAATTGATAAAACTCGCGATGAGCGTAACCGGTCCTCATCATTATAGACGTCTTGAAGTAGTAAAAACAAATTGTGTTTTATTTTTAAAATATAATGCCTTTCCACCAAGAGTTGACAGTTAACGCATTAAATGTGGTTTAAATACGAGCTGAACGAAAACCTGAATGAAAAAAATAACGGTTTGGCTACCTGCTTCTTACACGCTACAGTTTTCTAATGAATGGTACATTTCAAAGCAAAGTTCCATTGTTTGTATGTGTACCTTATGTGCGAACGAATTTGTGATCCCTGCCCTGTGGCATCTACAAGCATCAAGCTACAGGCAAGATTTCAAATTACATCGTGAATATCGATATTTGACCTGAGGAAAAAAATTCAGTATTTATTCACATTATAAAAGTCAAAATAAATATTTGATGACTATCTATCAGGGACCCGAACAGTTTTATTTTTCGTTCCAGGTTTCTTTCCGGTTCAGTAAAAAAAAATGCCGGTTCAGTTTCAGTTTTCAGTTCAGCCTGTATTTTAAACCACATTTAAGGTGTTAACTGTCAATTAGTGGAAAGGCATCAACTGGCGACCCCTCATCATTGTCTATTTTTTTGGAATCATCAATGATAATTACGAAATCAATGATACAGATTACTTTATTCACAGAGTTCATTCGTGTACTCGAATGCCTGAAGATGCCGGAATTCGAAACCCGGGTCGTTAGTGACGAAATAATGGAATTTACAAAATCGCAACAATTCAAATTTGATATTGAAATTCCATCAAGCACCCTCAATCGATGTCTTAATTTAATCCTAGAATAGTTTGTTAATTGAAAACTCAAAGAACTGCAGTTGTCAAATGGTGTTCCAATTTATTCTTCTTGGCAAACCACTGATATAATTTTCAGCGATTGTTAGATGAAACAATAAGTTTCTTAATTTGAATATAAAAAAATATGCTATGTATCAAAGATTTTCAAGTAAAAATAATCAATAATTTCAATCAATACTAAAAACTGAATTATCTTACCACATCCTTTTACCAGAGCCACATCTAAACAAATAGAAACAAATATCTCATTAGTTTGATGACATATAAAATCATACAACATCACAAATAATTAGTAGGTACTTATTCACAAAAATCCCTCCTTTTCTTCGGATACCAAACTTTTATTGCTGCTTTTTAAATTAGTTTTAGTTAGTCATCAGAGATCTTGATACATGGGATTTGAATAAGATTCAGTCCTACAAATATGTCAAATCACATATTATAAATCGATTTCCTTCGATCGTTTAGCTATTGGAAACTTAATATATTGATCGCCCAATTCACATAAACACAGACATAATAACCCATATTGAGATCATGGGAAAAGCAATATTCAAATGGTCACTATAAATCAAATATTATTGATTTCTACCCGGTCTTTATATATTTTATAAACAGGTGTTTAACAATTAGATACTTTCCGAGCAGAGTCAGTTGAAGGATATTTAGAATATAATGAAAATTCAACTATTTAAAAGATATTTAGTTTTATTATTCAAAGCATATCAGTGAAAACCTTGAAGTCTGTGAATATTTGTCAAAATATTTTACCCTATGAACTATGAAACGCCACTTTTACTGGATACAAATAACGATATTAATACATGTTCTTATAACAGGAATTTTATTTTCTAATATTTTAAGACATCGACTATAATTTAAGACATCAACTGAGAATGCATGAAGATGCTGAAAGGCGAAACCCGGATCGTTAGTGACAAAATACATGGAAGTGTACAAAATCTCAATAATTCAAATTTCTAATATTTTTCCGTTAAGTTTTGAAAAAAATTGTACCTTTAATCGGGGAAAAATGGGTCAAAAACATACTAGGCCAACTTTGGGTAGCTTTACAATAATGTTATTTCAAATTCTTTATTGCATAATAAACATTCAATATGCTAAGAGAAATATGGTTCAGAAACCTTGGGGCGGGTTCGGCCCGGAAGTCAAAGAATGATTCTGTCAAATTTTTTGCAGGTCTATCAGTCAATGCAGCAGCCAATTCTGAACACACTGCCAGACTTATATCTTATATATATAGACTTATAGTATATTAAAAATCATTGTAGTATTGCATTGAGTTCCTAAACACTTTTAAAGCTCAGATACAGGATTAGAGTTTATTAAAACATACAATAATTGAACCAGGGTCTCATATTTAAAATGCTCGCCACTAATATAAGCTTAAAAAAACGTTTTCACACTCAAATAAAACTAATCTTCATCATATAAAATAAATTATAAGATGTATAAATTAAAAAATGTTAATAAGGGATCATTTCGCACAGTTTTGATATTGACCTATGATTATTTTTAATTAAATATTGTTGAAATACTTACAAGTAAGTGACAGTACTACCGCAAACACTACGAGACGGTGATGAACAAGCGGCATCATGTGATCATTGACTTTGATTCTGAATTACATATGATTTTTCCCTCTTATTTATATGATTAAAATGTAATTGTGGATGAGGTGACAATCATTTTTATTATAATGAAAACAAAAATCTTTGAAATATAAAATTAAGATTGATATCTTTGTTATTCATCTGGTTGTGTTGTGACACGTGCTTCAACTGTTTGAGAAGCATCTTCAGACTAACTCTATTGTAAGTTTATTTATTTATAAAAAGTACATTGATAATTCATAAATTACAAATATGAAGGGTGGAACTTTTTCTTTCCTTGGATTTAGGTAGGGGGCTAAATACAAATATAAACAATAAGAGTAGCAATTATATGACACACCCTGGTTTTTTTGTTAAGTGTAAGTTTTATTAGGGTCCGGAACTAAGAACGCACAGCGTTAATGACATTGATTCGGAGAAATTGACCCAACTGTCGTCAGGGGCGCTCGGCCATCGCCTGCAGACACGTTCGCAAGATGAGTCCATTTTTGACGGAAAGGGGTGGTTCCGACGATGCGGGAGTCCTTTTTATTTTTTGTGTGGGTAGTCGATTACGATCTTTCGAGTGGAGGTGAGCTGCCGGCCAGTGTGGTCGGCACCGTTGACGTTGTGGATTGTTTGTGTTGTTTTGAAATTAGACGTAATCGTTTGTCGTCTCATTCGCATTATAACTTAAAGTAAATTCAGTTGTTAAATAAATGTAAATGTAGATTCAATTTTATGTGTTAAGAATATTTTTATGTACCACTGCATCTTCGATTAAAAATAAATAAGTGTTGAACCGGATTTGAAATGGTGCTTATTTGAGATCCCAGCCCTTCCAGGACGTCGATAACCAGCCATCCGCCTCTCTTCGAATCGGGTTTTCTCATATAATAACACTACTTATTACGTAATTAATTACATGTCTTTTGGAGGCGAAAATCCCATAGGAGATATATTTGTATTTAATTTGTTTTACTAATATTTTCACAATTTTTCTTCATTTTTGTAATGTAAGAATTAGAAATAATTTATACGACATAAGTAAATAACCTAACAATAAAGTTAGTCGGAAGAAACATGTGTCAGAATTAGTAACACAATTTGTAACAAAGTTAAAAAAGTCGAAGTAAAAAAAATTCATATTGAAAATGAATTTCCTCAAAGTTACTGCTGAAATTCTTTACATTATAAATGAAAAAAGACATTCTAGTAATGCTTTCATCAACATCAACAGCTATATATTTAATACACTCTTGGAGTAAAACTTCCTCTAGCTGTATATATAATACATAGTATATAATACGATTAGTCAAAGTCGTTACTTCAGTTGCAATGCTTACCGGTTTGAATACCAGAATGGACAATTTCATAAATTGATTTTTCAATAGATTTATGGATTTCTGTTCGAAGATAATATAGATGTCTGTCATATTTAAAATTCTCCTCACTCATTTGATCTTAAAATGGTGCGTGGTGAGAGCGATTAGATAAGTATTTGTCTTGTCCTAGCCCTATCCTTCAATCTCTACTCTCCAAGAGCTTGAGCAATTGAGTAAAGAGCAGTTCTCATAGAAAACTTCTGTTACGACAACATTGGGAGTGAACATGGTTAAAAATATCACACACTGAGTGATAATGAAAGGCATTCGGAATACATTTTTGTCTTAAAATAAAGAGATTGTATCAAAATAAATTACAAATGAGAATAAAAGAAGAATAAAAGTTGCTACAATATTCGAAACATATCAATGAAATAATTAATATGAAACCATTGAAGAAGAAGATTAAAATTATTATTCAAGAAGTATTGATAATGAATTATAGAATTAATTTAAAAGTGTTGCATAAATTCTTTGATGGCATTCTACTGGCTTGTCACCCGAACTGTGTTAATAAATATAATATTTTTGCGATAATGCTACACCTGAGTCAACTATATGAATGCAAGGAATTCTATTTCCAATAAAAAATATGCAGCAACCATGTAAACATTATTCCATACAAACATAGTAACTAAAGCTCAGGGACTTGCAAAGTTTGTTTAATTGTTTGCAAATATCCAAAATACAAATGACATGACGTGTCAAAATTATATTTAAGTGTTCAAATAAATAGAAGATAATTTACCAACTAAAAGGAGTTAATGCTGGTTACTTTCAAAATACTGAATATTAGATATAAATTCCTCTTGGAAGCTAATTTTTTTCTGTGTATTGTGTAAAAAATTAATTACGTTTGCATTTCAGCAATTGATAGTGTATAGCAGTGCTCATGAACATTTTATCACCCACGGCACACTTAAGCATTCATTGATATTTCTCGCCAAACCATGTGCCAAAATATGTAAAATTCATAAACAAAACTTAAAATTTATTAATTCGTTTTTATTTGATGAATTTGAAATAGTAGCTAATGTATCTTTTAATAAAAGCGAATTAAACCTTTTACCTTTTTAAAGCGATGAAACACACATTTTTTTTGAAAATTACAAATTATAAAAAAGCATTTGTAAAAGTTGTAAACTAACTGCTAAAAATTAGCCAAACCAAGTTGAGTGCATGAAAGTATTGCTATTTTTTTTGTTTGGACAAGTTCAAAATAATCTTTGTTTTGAGTAAAAGTCTCATTGGTTCTTCTTTAATACTTTTTTACTTTAATACTTCCCAATAAATATGCAGCAATGTGTTATTTGTAGGGTAGGTTTTTTTTGTTTTATAATTGAGGCAACCCCCATCTTATTCCCCATCATTGCAGTTGCACTATCCGTGCAAAAACTAATTCCATTAAATATCAAAATAATATAATATTCGTTTCAAATATAATAATTTAATCGGATATCTATGCAACCAAATGGCTTTAATTTTTTCTAATATAAACTACTCGGTTTTTTCTCATTTTTGATGCACTGTGTTTGGCACACCTGGGATCGTCTCGCGGCACACCGGTTGCGAAGCACTGCTGTATAGCATAGGTTATATATAATAAAACTCAGTATCAGATTCGGCACATATTTCCCACCATAGCAACTGCTGGCAACACTGCTGTGTGTCACAACACAAACCAAACTAAACTACCAATGTGATTTCAACACACTTTTGCAAACAATTGGAAATGTTTGAGAGTGATGGATGGACAAGTTCGGGATCTATGAGGTCAAACTATATTGCTCTACTCAGAATGTCGATAGCCCTAGTAGTCATCTGCCTCAAATTTGTTTGAAATAGTCCAATTCAACAACTTTCATTCGGTTATAAATAAGTAATTCATAATGTGGACAACCAATTGAGAATTTCAGCACCAAAATACGTATTGATTATCAAATTTCAACCTTATTAAGCCCTCAATATATTGTATCTTCATGGCACACAATACAACACTGTAATAATTTGACAACCCCTGTGGAAGAGATTTATTTTACAACATATGAAATTGAATAAACACTGCTACCCAGACATCATCAATTTTCTTCATTTGATCAAATATTTTTATGTTAAACAAACGCATTCTCAAAAGCATCATCAAATCAAAATCGCATTATCAATGACAAAATAGAAGATTAAGGTTTTTTGATGCACATATAATGCACTTGATTTTATCACAAACATCTCTTTTCAACTAGTCATCTAGTCCATAAAATCATTTGGTGTGATTCCACTTAACTTTTCATTTTACATAATATTTAGTATATCAAACTGGAAATATGTAACTATTATTGACTTAAATTTGCTGAAGATATAAAATTTATAATTTAGACTGCACTATTCCATAAAAACAAATTCATTAGATGCTGCGTATCGGCTGCTCAAAGCTGAATTTCGAAAGACTGAATATTGAGATCTCTTTTCAAAAATATATTTCCTCGTGTTCTACTTGACATTTTCATGAGCTGTTGCCTAATTTCTCTAACTGAAGGTTAACTATTTTTTAAAGCATATATCCACAAGTGTTTCCGTCTAAGTTTGTCGGAAATACAATATAAAGTCATGGGCATGTAAACATGTCCAGCGCGTTCACCGGGTTAAAAATATTTTCAATTGATTCGGTGGTCATTTTGCGCCAACCTCTAACGACCATTCCCTCACCGCGTTTTTCTCTATAGCATTATAAATGAATAAAGCCATTATTGTTGACCTATAGGTCAACATTATGACATCTGAGATGCCATGATACATTTTCGATCGGAACTTTTTGTCTTTATTTCAAGAAAGGTTCGAATCTTACACATATATCACAAAAAATTATATAATGCTCAATTTCTCGGAAGCATGATGTTTAAAGGTTTTTTTTTGTCGTCAGACAAGTTATGGCTACTTGTTTCAATAGGAGTTGGTTTCGATTTATCTATCCTCGATACATATACCTGTTTCAAATTTGGATTATTGAGATTTTGTACACTTCCATGTATTTTATCACTAACGACCCGGGTTTCGCCTTTCGGCATCTTCAGGCATTCGAGCGCACGAATGGACTCGAACTGACAGACAGTAAACATTGTCTAACGTTTATATATAAGATACAAATACGACAAATATTATTTACGAGATAAAATATTATACGTCTAGGATCCACACAGATATTTGTATCTTCTATATACACGTTAGACACTGTTTACTGTCTGTCAGTTCGAATCCATTCATGCGCTCGAATGCCTGAAGATGCCGAAAGGCGAAACCCGGGTCGTTAGTGATAAAATACATGGAAGTGTACAAAATCTCAATAATCCAAATTTGATATTGAAATTCCATCAAGCACCCTCAGTTGACGTCTTAAATTATACATATACCTGTATTCAGTAAAATAAATTTATTTTTATATGTACCCAACAGCGGCGTGCGGTGGAGTTATCTCTATCTCTATTGCACAACCTCACGTGTATATGAGCAAGTAGGATACAAGAGCATGCGCCCGCATGCCCTTGTATCTTACTCGCACCCTTCACTTTACATGTCATTGAGCGAGACAGAGAGAACGGCACGGCACGCACCTAGTACCCGAGTGTTTTCTTTGAATTTTTAAACAATAAACCATATGCTTATAGTTGTAAAACCATGGAGATCGTAATGGGTTAATAAATTTCATTTCTTGAGAAAAAACACCTGAATCAAACTCTGTATACGGCATTATAAAAACAAAGTTAAATCATTGTTCACATTAGAGTGTTGACTTCTGAAACGAAATCTGACACGGGGTTCCGAAATTGCTTCAAGTTTTGCGAGCAGCGGATATAATTTAAATTTGCACCGATTTTCGCGGTATCAGGTGTACGGATCGATGAACCTAGCGTGGTCGTTAAGCTATACAGCATCTTCAGACAGAATCTTATTTTTTACTTATTTTATTTAAATAAAAACATTTTTTTATAATGATTCTGTGCGCAAAAGGAAGAGGGTATTAAGTCTAAAATTGATACTTTTCAAGACAACAAAAACAAGATTTGCGTAATTGAAAACTTTCTAAAAAATGTTTCAACGTGAAATTTCACTTGTAATGTCACTTGGAAAGGCATAATATTTATGAAAATAAAATAGTTTTTTTTATAAAATAACTGTTTTTTCTCCACAAAATAATTTTATGGAGAAAAAAAGAACAAATAAAGAAAAGTGAATTTTACTAATGTAGCAGCATTGATTCAACCAGTCTCTTTATTTCTTTACACATAATATGTACGAATCGTAGTTATTTTGACATATTCAACTAATTTTTCAATTTCGAGTAGGAGTGGAATTTTTCTTTTACTGGGCTTTAGAACTCTGACCAACCTAGTAGTAGATTCTCAATTACCTTACCATCAGAATACAGAAAGGTATATTGGAAATAAATCAAAATTTTACAAATATAATGATCTTTATTTTTGATGTTTTTTTTAAATGTATGTACAAATTTACCATTTTTAAATAACAGCATACAATAATTACTATTATAAAAATTGTCTTTGTATGTAGCACACTGTGCGGTATCTTTAACCTGACTAGAGCATATCTAAAAATGTTCTTTTACTAATTATTATTTTGATTTATATATGAAATTAAATGTACAATATTTATAAACTATTTAACATGGCAAAAGGCACCCTGAATATAAATGTATTTAACTAACTGTAAATTCAGCTCAAAATGATTTTAAGTAACACAATAATGTGGAATTTTCGATTCAACAAAACTTTTGTGACAGTTCTCTAAGAAATAAAAAAAATGATCGAAGGAAGTCTTCTCACTGCTTTCGAATGAATATAAGGTTACCCAAAACTACTTTAAAATTATCAAAGAACATCAGGTAAAATAATAGGAAATAAATTATTATTTATAGTTAATTATAGAGGTATATACATATATATTCTTTATGACCTCGTTTATTTTAACTATCGAGTACCTATGTAATGAAACTTAACATATTTGGCTATTCACTTTAATCATTCAAATTAATAATAATGAATTTTTAATTACATACATTGTATAATATAACAAAATATATTATATTCATAAATTTTTCCACAATCCTAAGTATTAGCACACAATAGATAAAAGCTGCATCTAAATAAATATTATATACATTTTGGCAGAATATCTTTTCAGGAATATGTTTGAAAGACAACAATCTATAAGTATCGGTACGGTATCAATGTGATGGAATTTTAACAATAACATTCATTTATTGTAATATAATAGAAATATATTTTATTACTGAGGATGTAATATATTTGTATCTTGTACAACAAGATTTATTAAATAAAGACCATGCAATTAATATACTGGTATTGAATATATTTATAATACATATTATATGTTTAATATATTATATATCGTTGCAGTAGATGTCAAGGGAGTCGAGTCACGAATTTGGCGAAAGTGAGTTTAGTACAGAAAAATATTTTAAAACCAAAAAAGATGATGTGGATATAAATCCCACTCCAATAAATTGGAGCCACAAAAAGCCCTATTTATGAATATTTTGTAAATTGGCAATAGACCTAGCACACATCCATTACTGCAGTCAATGACGACAGGCGGCATAATTCTTTTGACTTCCGATTAGTTTCATATAAGTGGCTTAACGCTATTGACCACTGAAACTTCCCAAGTAACATCACAAATTTCAATTTTGAATTGTTGAGATTCCCATGTATTCTGTCATTAACGGCCCGTGTTACGCCTTTCGACATCTTCAGGCATTATGGCACCCGAATGGACTCGTCAATTCGAGTCCATTCGGGTGCTCGAATGCCTGAAGATACCGAAAGGCGAAACCCGGGTTGTTAGTGACAAAATACATGGAAATGTACAAAATCTCAACAATTCAAATTTGATATTGAAATTCCATCAAGCACCCTCAGTCGATGTCTTAAATCATACAAAGTTCAATGTTTCACCTTATATCTTTAAAAACAAGAAATTGTACTTTTTATCGCACAAAATCTTTGTCTCATGATTTTGTAGACTGACTCTCTCGACATCTATGGCGATGTTATAATATGTTAAATTCATGATTCTGTTACTCCAAACTATAAGTGGAATAACAAAGTTATGAATTCAAATTATAATATTTATTTAGTATACTGCAAAAATTGAATAATGAGTAAATTAATTTAAATTTGAGACAATTAGTTTGTCAACTTATCAATCATTTTCTTCTACAACTAAGAAAGAAATATTCAACATAATTTCAAGTTTACATGATCTGTGAAACCTAATAAACAAAACTATGTTTGTAGGAGTGAAATTATGCTCCTAAAAAGAATGTTATTTAAACAAAATTCTTATATATTCGAGTCACTTGTATATTCAAAAATATGTATATAAGTTACCTACTGTTGAATAAAAATTAATTTTACCAATGTATTTATGATTATTCAATTTTCCACAGTATACTGTCGAAACAGCAAAGTTCCACATGCATACAAATATAACATAATGTTTAAATTATTGAAATATAATAAATTTGAGTCAGGTTAATCAATTTTAGTTATGTTATACAGAAGATTCCAAATTTACCAGAGTGAAAATCCTGTATCAAATGTAAGATTATTGTATTTTTACTCATAGCTAATTTACGTAATATGACATTGTCTAGGGCAGTGTTCCGCACACTTATCGCGGCACAACAAAATTTTCCCCAGATTTTCGGGGCACACCACAAGTAAAAAATATGTATATTAAAACGGTATATACAGAAATCACCTTAGAATAGGCTTTGACAAATAAACACAATAAAAAATTTGTATTCGTGTATTGGTTATAAGAGACAAATTATTTATTTTTTTGGTATCATTATCATATTTGTCTCATAGCAATGCACCGTTGCAGTAGTTGCGGAGCACTGGTCTAGGGGAATAAATGACATCACACGATTTTAGATACTTGTTGACCCTTCTTGTATCCATAATATCATCTTTTATCCGTGTCTAAATAATGTTACATTTTAGAAGCCCTTCTCCCTCTTGAAAACTTGCAATACTTTTGCAAATTACTTTATTCACAATAAACATATATTTATTATACGAGACCCCCTCGACCCTTTAAAGTGTGATGTCATTTATGAATGCAGCTGTGAAGATTTCTCAAAACTAATTAATATTAATTTTTCTGTTCAAAGTGGTCAATGTTCACAAAAAATTTAAAGGAAACATTTATTTTCGGGTCTTGAAATGTCCCAGTACATAGTTGAGGAGGAGTCAAATGCATTTGAAAACATATAATATTTACCATTGAACTGTTTCTTAAAGTCAAAATGTTAATTAATTATGGTTGGGTTATATAATAATTGGCGAAAAATTAATGTATGTATTAGTAAGTATTATAAATCATTGTTGAATTATTTTTATTTGGCACTCTTCTTGTATGAAAGTGGCTGTAGATTGCCTTCGTCAAGCAACTGTAAACGTAAGTAAACCGAGCAGCATATCTATTACCTCAGCAATCATAATAAAATACGTTTGACCAATGTTTATTTTTACGATACTGACTGGCGGCTGCTGTTCAAACTTAGTCCAACGCAGTGGGATAGAAATTTCATTGCGAAAACTTTCAACTTGGTAAAATATCTCATAATTTTCAAATCCATTAATTTGGATTGGATTTACTTACTTTACCAACACAATGGACTGTCAGAATACAAACATTAAACATTAAAATAAGATTAGAGTGCATTTAAATTAATCTATCGACCAAACCCAGTTTGGTGGAATAATTTCACACCATTTAAAATCGTTATAAATGTTTACGTGCAACTTAAAAAATAAAATTAAAATAAAGTGCAAAAGATCTCGCAGCAATAAAAATCAACATTCCAGATTGTTTTCTTCATAATAGCAATTTTTAGGTATAATTTTGATGTACAACATGATCGACAGAACGCCATATTATGATTTATATTGGCAAAGGTTTACTTTATTATTGGAATAAGATAAAACATAATAATGGAAAGAAGTTGGGTAAATCAATATCCACTTAGCACAAATTTCAATTGACATATTGTATCATCAGGTTGTTGTACTATTAATTGTATGTGTATAAAAAATATCCCATACTTTAACATCACCTGTTCATTAAAATTGTTGATTGGATTTATACACACACAGAAAAATACTCACATGGGTTAGGTTCAATCTTTAGCAACTGTAAACAACTACTATTTTCATTAATGTCATAACATTACAAATTCAAGAATATATTTTGATGTTTTATGACATGAAACGCACAGAAAAGGGTAAAAATAATTAGGATACCAAATTTTTCTGTGTGCGCTTTTTCCATGTGCGGATTTTAAGTGTGCGCTTTTAATCACCAAACCGATAAATTCTATCAAATGTCAGTCATTACAACATTTCAAATAATTTATTTTATAAGTAAGAAAGGTATAATAATGATGTATAATTGGTTCACAATAATAGTGCGCTGACTCATCAGTTTAAACCAGACTGAACCAGATTCTTAGTTTGTGCTAAATTCGTTTAACAATGTTTAGTATTCAAGATCTTATGAAGATTTTTTAAGATATTTAATGTAACATCGTCTCAACATGCTCAATTTAGAAAGATAGTCTTGATTTCAAATTGTGATTCCTACAGTTCAATTTCTGTAAAGGTGGGGACATTAATACTTTAAGTTCTCAGGAATGCTCATAAAGTCGTAAAAAAACCTTAGACACAGATAGTAATAAAAAATTCAGTCCTAGGAAGATGAATAATTCTTCATTATTTATTGCAGTCAACAAGTGTAATTAATCATAAAGTGAGGTAGCCGTATAACGGATAATACCTATATATAGATAATTAGTTTTGAGTGCCAAATGCTGAACGGTTTTAGTATTTTAGTTTGGTTATTCACAAAAGATAGGGTAAGAAAGGTGAATGTTTTATTGTTTGAATCACTTATCATAATTTTGTTAGTGCAAATAACTACCTTGGCACACCTACTATATACAATTTGGCCGTAACTATTTAATATAAGTATGCTTAAAACTGAGCTAGTTATATTTCTATGTGTTGGCAACACTGACAAGATGGCGGAATTCTAAGTGCACATTGCATGGGCAACAGGGTGCTGTATTCTCTTCCGGATCTTGGTCGGGCGGTGCTCCGCCCGCACGTCTCGCTGGAGCTCAGGGAGGAGACCGATAATGTCTCGAGATAGTCTGATATTTCCGAGTCTGAAATGCTGCTCGGGCTCCGAACGTTACATCCATCCAAACTCGAAGGATCTGGAAATAAAATTCATCTCATGAATCCCAAAAGTCGTGATGATAATTTTGAATAAATAGCAAAAAAGATTTGGTTTTGAATTAACCAAATGATTTTTTGAAAGATTTGGTATTGAACAGTTAAATATTAGCCCTTTGATTTTGAGGCGCCAATCTTTCAACGCTCAATGTTTGGGCGAGAAACATTGTGCTAATTTTTCAACCCCTACAATACTGCTCTATTAATTGCAACGTTGTTTCTAGTGGTAATTAGCGCTGATTAATTACAAAGAGAAAATACAAATAAAACATGGCCTTTAAATATGAAAAAATTTATGACATAGGCATATTACCTTTTTTGAGATATCTGATGAGTACATAGATAATAAAAACGAATAGTAGAAATTTTAATTATAATATTTTAGGGTACATAACGAGATTGTAAAAAAAAATATATTTACCTCTGGTTAGTCTCTTCACGCAATTGACTTCGCATGAATTGGATTTATTATGAGCGTGAGTTTGATCAAATTGAAAAGAAATTCGCTGCATAGGATCGGAAGTGTTGGACATAACCGAAATGGGGGAATAATCCATAGTCTTCCTGTTTACTCTGTTTGAGTTACCGTGTTTGGCACACATGACGGAAGCGGGTTTCGGTAATTCATATTCGTTAAAATCACATTTGTGGTGTTTCAACGATCCCGTTGAAACTCCAGAATCATTTGAACTGGAAGAATCTCTGTTTTGCTCAGACTTGGTCGGCACACTGGAAGATCTTCGGATTTTCACCGATTCTTTTAATTTGAAAAGAGGAGACTTGTCGTGCTTCATTATTTTCTCAGGATCGGTTTGGTGAATTGTTACCGTTCTAAATTTTAAGCACCTAATAGGTTTCTTCACGCAATGAACGCACTTATCGTTGACACACACATTTTTATGATTTCTTCTCAGCGGGTTCAAGTCTAGCGTCAAATCTTTTTCGCTGTTGCTCTTGGTCACGTCGAAGATCTGTTCGGCTCTCTTCAGAAATTCAGCAGAGCTCGACTTTCGTCTTGACAGCGATGAGCTCTCCGTGCTGTACGATACGCTGTCGATATTTTCACTCGGCGAATCCGGCGATGCGTTAGATCCTAAGCTGACGGGTTGCATGAACATGTAGTTTTGATGGTCTTGCAGTTCATTTCCACAGTTGAGAATATTCTCACGAGACTTTCTAATGCTGTCAATCGACGACTGTTGGATTTCTGCACTTTCTAATTCGTCGATTACTTCTTGACTGAATCCGGCACTTCTTAAAATTTGAGCACAGCTTTCAAACTCTTCTAATGTTGCTGATAAATCGCTGGTCGCTTTGTTCAATATCGTCTTTGAGATTGTTTCGGGAGACGGCTCGACGTTAACATAATTGGATTGAGCCGCTAGTGACATATTAGATATATTAGATGTTTCGACCTTCACGATGTCTTCCTTAGATTTATTTTCATAAATTAGTTTAACTTCAATATTTGGCGGGCAATCACAAATTTTGACATTTTCTCTTAAAACACATCTTCTGAGTTTCTTTGGTACATCATAATGTGTTTCAGGAATTTTTGTTGCGGCTGCAAATATCGTATGCTCCTGTAAAAATAATAAATAATCATAAAACAAAAGCAGGTACTCCGAGATGCGCAACCTCTTCTACTTGCATTTCAGATCGACATTCTCGTAAAAAAATATTAGTTCTTTCCCCGATAATTTGGCTAACAATTTGTGTTTATGCATTCTTTACAAATCATATTATGAATAGTGCCCATAATGTTCTGCTAAATGAAATGAGAAACACAATTGACTCAAAAATAAAATGTGATAAAAATTAAAAGTTGTAGTAAAGGTTAGACTTGGCATGGTGTAATCCCAAATTTGAATTATTGAGACTTTTTACACTTTTTACAAATGGCCTCGAGCTGACGAACTGACAGTTCGAGTCCATTCCTGCGCTCGAATGCCTGAAGATGCCGAAAGGCGAAACCCGGGTCGTTAGTGACAAAATACATGGAAGTGTACAAAATCTCAATAATTCAAATTTGATATTCAAATTCCATCAAGCACCTTCAGTTGATGTCTTAAATTGTAGAATTAATCCCATTTACTAAAGAATAGTGAATGTTAAGAGTTATTATCCCATACATGTCGTTCTGGTGGTGAGTTTATTAAAACTTTAAATGATATTGGATATGTACCTAACATAATAAAAGTTCTCGAATCGCACAATGTTATATTAGAAGTTGAGAAATACCTATGATTTATTTTTGCAGTTAAAACACTTTTATCGGAAAATTATCAAATTATTTTTCAATATGCAATACATTATTATTGATTTAAATCAAAGGTCAATAAGCTCACATGAATAAGAGGCATCGGAGGTTTTGGCACATCATAATTATCATATGGTCCGGAAAATGATCGTTTGGTATTTCGGCACGGACACAAATATAGCGTCTTGGGTGGAATATTTGGGGCCGAAGGACAAATCGGAGACAGAGAACTGCCGCTCTTTGAGCTTCTTATTCCGTCGATCAAGCACGAACTCCTCGGAATGGAATATTCTGAAGTGGCACCGCTGGATCGCGAATAAAGGGACGCCCTGTCAGAATCGGACCGTCTCTCCATGACGGAGTCCATTGTCCAAGGACCGCCGAGCATGCTGCCGGCCCCCGGGGTGGTGGCCGCACTGCTGAGATGACTCATGCAACTGACACATCTGTCTAGAGTCACGTGTTTACTCGATCCCCTGTGGTCTCTGGCCGAACGGTTTAAATTCTGGTTATCGATAACCGACGCTGAATCATTGAATCCGATACTGCTCGCTGCTTCCGATTGTTGGCAACTAGTGTCCATATTCCAATTGGTTATCGATGCAATATGTTCCGCTTCGCTGATGTCAAATATACTCTTCGAACTGGGAATGGCATCAGACATTCTAGGATTATTCTGCGATTTTCGGTCAAGTCCTGTAAAAAAATACAAAAATATAATATGTAGACAATAACTGGCTTTACACACAGGCGCTTCCACATGCAATTAGGATGCTTGTGTGCTTTAAATCGAGAATGAGTGTATGTAACGTTCTCCTTTTCAAGCAAGTTCTCATTCTAAAGCACACACAACCACCCAATTGCGTGTGGAAGTGCCTAGGTATAAAACCCTAGTTACAGATGTGTTAAAAAATAACCTATAAATCGAATTGGTTGGTGAAATTTCACTGGCTTATGTAATTGGTAATAAAATTGAGCATACAAAAAAAATAAAATTTATCTTCTTAGAATTCCGCATATTTATAAATTTGTTCAATTGCAATGAACTTAAATACAATGAACATTAGTTAAAAATAGCCTTTATACCTGCTGGTGGAGGTGCCGCCTCATTGAAGGCCTCAACCATCTTCTCTCCTTTCTCGGTGAGAAGAACCCAAGTTCCTGTCAGTCGTCCACATCGCTTTCCAGCCTCTAAGCATACCTTTCCGTCAACGAGACCGTATCGTCTGGAAATAGATAAATATAAAATTTTAATTTATCATTTACATAAATCAGTTACAGTTTCATATGTAATCTTTGTCATACACATTACAGTGGAAAGCAAGAAAACCTTGCATAATAAATAATATTGCTCTTGAGACACTCCAAGAAATTTGAAAGAACTTAAAAGTGGTGTATTATAAAAAAAGCCTAAGATAATGGAATGTAAATCTGTAGCTGGCGGTGGTGAGTACCATTTGAGAACCTTTGGGAAGATAGAGTTTTAGTAGTGCAGATATTAACGAAAATTCACAACTGAAGAGAAACAATAACAAAAGTCAACACCAATACATTTATTTGAGCACTCTTTGAACACAACATTTTTGTACAAAATTTTACTTGTACAATAAAACACCAACTTCATGTAACTTTCATGAACCTTCTTCGTTTTTTTATAAATATATGCTGATTTATTATATATTTACATAAAAAAAGTTCGCCGGCGGCGCTGCTGAATTCTGTATTCTTATCAGAAATTGTAGTGTTACTATTTTGGGAGAAAAATTATCGAAATGAAGTACAAATATTAGGAATACATTAAGAGGAATACAGACTATGGGGTATAAATTGATTCATTGGTAAAACAATTTATTATTAGATAAGACTACAGGTGGACAACCCTTCTAAAAACTATTTTTCATTTCATTTCCTTTGTGAGACAACTAATAGCAGGTTTTTCAAATAATAACTTTCAAGGTGTCAACTGTCAAGAATTATTCTTGGTGTGAAGGCATTGCATTTATTTTTAAACACATTTTTTTGCACTGATTCGGCATTTTGTAACGATTTGCTTCAAATAAAATAAGTATTCCAATCTATTTTTAAGAAAAAGTTTATCGATATATTTTATTATAGTCGACAAAAAATCGTTCTTTTGTATTTAATTTGCCAAAAATTACTTATTTTGCCCACCCTTCATTAGAAGATGAAATAGATTTACGATATTTATTTTCGAAAAAAAAACGTTGTTAAAATTTTTTATATAAATAAAATATTAACACAAATAATAAAAAGTCGTATTTACGACATTAAATAAAAAAAAAACCCTATTTTTCAAA
This sequence comes from Himalopsyche phryganea, assembly GCA_022494535.1. Lineage (NCBI taxonomy): Eukaryota > Metazoa > Arthropoda > Insecta > Trichoptera > Rhyacophilidae > Himalopsyche > Himalopsyche phryganea. The sequence continues at coordinate 1,110,314 of JAGVSL010000043.1, read as the reverse complement.
AGGCTATGAATAATCGGGATACGATAATTTCGTTCAAGCGGCATAATGAAATTTCGAAAAGGTGGCAAAATTTTCAGGTAGACGACAAACTGAAAACGTGGGGAAAATACTAATGATTTGAAAGGATATAACATTTTTCACACAAAAACGATAGAAAAAAACCCGTTGAGTCGCTTTTATTTGTAGACATTCTGAAGTGGGAAGGTAAGGTGACATTGGGCAGTGGAGAATAGCTTACATCAATAAAATATTGGATGAAAGTCTCCAATGTTTTCTTCGACTTTTTATTTTTCAATGAATTTAGCGCGATACAAATTTAATAACCGAAATCATATTTATAAATATATGGTTTCCATATGAGCCCCGTTGGATTGGACATGGCCAAAAGTTGCCAATATAAGAATGACGAAAGTGGGCCCCATGTTATTTAATACAAATACGTATAAGGTAAAAATAACTTCACTAACAAGTATTTAGTTCCACAAGAATTTTTGGCATTGTGTCTTCGTTGAAATTAATGCGATAATTATTTGATAACTACATACCAGTAACATTCAAACTCAAAATTTGTCAAAATCAAAAAACAGGATAATGTAATTTTTGCAGTGTGTGTTTTTGGTTCAATAATCGGCAACATTCTATTAATTTTCGCGTGTTTATACTTTCTTTGAAACGAAATCCAAAAAATGTTTTCTTTTTCGGATTATCGCACAATAATATTTATTTATTTTCTCCTTATGGCCTCTATTCGTTCATAGTGAGCGGAGAACAGGAACGATTTTCATTTGAAGCAGGATTTCAAACCGATTTATTTTTAGTGCCTGCCTCATAAAACACTTTCCTTAAAAAATACCATAAAGTGTAAAATCATCATTAGGATACTGGCAACGTTTCATAAAGGAAATGTTTATTTATCTGCGAGGGTAGTTTTCTCAGCACGTATAAAAGTCATTTGCATTATACGTATTAATATAATGTAAACCTCCTGACTGAACTGGTTGCAGCCTAATAAATTTTGCGTATTTATTCCCTTGGTTTTATTTTTCGCATTAATTGTGGAGTAGAAGTCATCTAAAAACGTGGAACTATTTTTTATTATTGTATATTTTAAATAATCGATAAACGGGGACAAAATACATAATATGAGGCATCTAAAAGCAAAAAAGGATATGTCCACTTTACGATATTAATAGTTAACGATGTTTTTATTTATTATTAGCCAGTAAAACACTAATTTCATTAAATATAAGCGAAATAAATTTAGATTTGTTGTTATTATTGAAATGATGCTTCCGGCAAAGAAAACAAAACTCGGTTTCAAAACTGGTTCTGGTTCGTAATGGTTTTTGGTTAAAAAAAAATGGTTAATAGATCATTTTGAAGAAAGCCTTGATCCAACACTATTGGAAATATTAAATCATCATTGGGAGAAAAATGGGGGGGTGGCAGCATACTCAAGGACCACCTCAGGCGACGAAACCCCCAGCTACGCTATTTATCAGGAATATCTGTTTTACAGCATTGTTATATTGTTGATAATCACAGCAAAATATACACAGTCAAAAGATTTCTTTTGACTCCAAATCACTAGACGAGCCAATTCATTACTGGCCACGGTGGTTTCGCTGCCAAGCTCATTGTGCTTGGCCGGTTAGTGGATAGGCCAACATGTAAATGTGGTGCTATAAAGCAGGACGTTAAACACATCCTATGTGAGTGTCATTTAATGCACGAAGAAAGGGAAGAGCTGCGCAAGTTAGTCTAACCTTCCATTGGAACGATCGGCCACACCATCGGGACTTGGTGGCGAATAAGGCAAATTACGAGGCCCTTAAAATATTTGCGGCGTCATACGGAAAGCGAGTAAACCGCAACTCATAGAAACTTTTCATTTATCTGGAGGGATTGATTTTCTGCACACACAAGTGCACGCCACCAAGTCTTGGGCAGTTTCTCTTAAGACACTCCCAACTACGGAAAAAAACTGTAGATACGCCGTGTAAAATTATCGGATGGAAAAGCAGTGGTGGATACAGAAAGATCATTAGGCGAATCACTAGGTATAACTTGTCTAACCTCTCTTTAAAAGAATATCGTCAGCATTACGTTAAAATCTTGCAACTTTATAAACAGCAAATTCAAGAAATAGTTAAAACATAATAGCTACATTATGGTTGTTATTGAAAATAATATTTTAAAAAACTATATCATTGAGTGTGATAATTATGCTGTTTCTGGGAAAACATATATTTTATGGAGATTATTGCTTTAAATCTGAAAAACAGGGTGCGTATATTTAAGATAAGTTATTGCAAGTTTAAAGATTGTTTTTTAAAATTTCCGATGGATTCGGCGGTAGTTTTGTGGAAATTCATTTTTAATATAAAATTAAAATTAGTTACTTAGTTATTCCACTGGCGTTTAAAAATAATAACGTAGAAATACTTCACCGACTAAATAAAAAAGGTATTAAAATGAATAGTGTAGAGTTTTTAGAAATTAATAAAACCATGAATAGTAATCGATTATTATAGATGTACCAATTAAACTTGGCTGCTAGTGACGGCGCCACCGTCGCGTTAGGAATATTGCGATACTCAACCAAAACTGAAATTTCAATAAATTCCAAAACAGATATTTTATCGACGGTTGTTAAAAATTTTGGTAATACTATAGTAAATTACATTTTAAATAGGACAGGTGGCTCACCACTATTAAATTTATTTCCGTTGGGATTTTCACCTCCAAAACAAGTAATTGATTTTATAATTAGTAGTGTTATGGTAATTAGAATTATCATCGTTTGAATCTTACCCTCTCCCCACGTCCAGTAGAAGTAAACAAACCCACCATACCCTTCATTTTTAATTTAAGAATTAGAATCATTGTTTACCTTATAGATCAATAACCTTGCGATATAGTTCGTCAGAAGATGTTTCTTAGAGAAGCGAAACGCGTTATATTTAGTAATACAGCCTATGGTATAACTAAGTTATCAATTTTAATTTTACATTGTTTTTTAAAAGTCCTTTTTTGCATAATTGCATTTTTGGCATTTTTTTTTTGTAGAGTTACGAGAACTTTGCACTATATTCTAGCGATGAGATATTGAAAGTTTTTTTCAAATAGTTGTTTTTTTTTTAAATGGTTGTTTGTATAAAAGATCATTTTCAATTCACAATTAGCTGTAATGACGCCGCTGCTTTACACTTTTACATGGTAATTAAGCCACGTAAACATGCAAATAATAAATATAACATCTTACTTCATCTTTATTGATAAGAAAAAATTAACGGCTTACTTTGCGAGACAGTGCAAGAAATCGTCAAATATTATTATGTACGTATGAAATATTGTAACTTTTTACTCACTCACCGTGTGAATTTTTTTGTCAACATCAACTGCATAGCAATCAGAAGATCACGTAAGTCTCAAGGTAAAAATAAGGCGAAAAAAAAACAAATTAAAATAGCATGAACAACAACAACTGAGCAGTCAATTATAATATATCAAATTATCGTTTAAGCCTCGAAAAATGCTACGTAGAAAAAAATAATACGGAAGACAGATGGTACTCGAAAATACCCCGTTTTGTCATGCACAGCCTTCGATTCAGATCCTCAATCGTCGGAGCTTATTATTGATTGACCAAATTACATACTAAAGCAGTGGTTCTTAACCGGTGCACCGCGGAAATATGGTAAAATTAAAAAAAATGTTTCGCGAAATGTTGAAAACCGAAAAAATGTTTTTCGAAATTATGACAGCTGACGAATCGATCGCATATGAACGGTTTTTGGAATTGGTCACGTTGACAACGAATCGTAATCTAAAAATTAAATTTTCTCGGGTAACTATGGAGGAATTTTGGATTTCTGATCAAGACTGCCCAGCTCTCTGCATGAGGGCACTGAAAATCTTGTTACAGTTTTCAACATCATATTTTTGTCAACTCAGTTTCTGAGCACTAATATGAAAACTAAAAAACGAGAAACACTTAGGGATTTAGACGAAAAATTGAAGGTAGATATATTAAATATTCGACCTAATATATATGAAATCTGCAAAAGCCGACAAGCTTAGGTATCACATTAATCGATTTTCACATCAAATAATCTCCATTTTATTGAGGTTGATTTCAGTTTTTCTATATATTTATTTACTATACATATATATTTTCTATACACTACTATACTATACACTATATTTTCTTTAATTACTTCTTGGTGCATAATCTGTTAAATTTATAAAGTTTATGTTCCCATATTTTTCTTTGTTTTTTACCCATTTGATTTTAGTGCACCGCCATTTTTTCTTATGGCAAAAAGTGCACCCTGACTTCGAAAAGGTTAAGAACCACTGTACACTTAACACTATGATTGAGGGAGTAATTTTTAAGCTTTTCTCACAGGGAAAATCGCGGACAGGCCCTATTTTTATATTTTTTTGAAGAATAAACAATCCATGCCTACGAAGCTTCGGATAAGCGTCAGAATCATAAAATTTGACAACAAGAACCAGAAAGTTGGAACTGAACTCGGAGCAGTGGAGCAACTTGTTTAAAGTTATCAAAATGTTGTCCTAAAATCCAATTAATTTATGTAAAAACATCTTAATTATCATTAAAAAAATACTATATTATTGACGGTTTTGACATTTACGTACGACAACACTGCCAAGTATGTCCAAGCGAGTGTCTAGCGACTATTTTCCGAGCTGAAATTATTATTATTGAGCGGCAATAGGCAACCTTTGGAGAATGATAATATGCTGTCAGCCATTTTATTTTATATAATCAGTTATAATAACAATAATTAATAATGTTTATTTAAAAACTTTCTTTCTAACAATTATATACATAATTATAATATAAATATGTATTATACACGTCATCTTTTAATAGGAGCACGAGACGGAGATTAAGGGGAGCAATTAAAAAATAGTCAGCTATAATATTCTGTTAAAAACAATGGGATTCACATTTTGGTCATGTATAAGCCGAAAGAAATATTTTCTCTTGAGACTTTGTTTTCGGAAAATCCAATTATCAAGCGTGAGCATGTCCGAGAGAAGGTCATTTCAGAATAGGCAAGGGACAATAATCACATTACGAAAAATAGAAATGTCACGAAAATGTATTCTGAGACCCTACCTTGGAGCCCAAACTACCAGTCATTAGAATAAAAATAATAGATTAGACATTATGAATACCATCAAATAAGGCAGTAGTGGCAAAAAATTTTACGTGGGCGTGCCAAAAATTCCTGGATACCAACTTCCCGACGTGTCGAGCCAAAATAGTTAACTTCATTAAATTGAACACAGTTTAATAATATATTAATAACATGCAACAGCCCTGGATTATCTGTATTTTGAATAAAGCTAGTTATCTATTTATTTAATTCATGCAAACAATTCATCTGTTAATTTTATATTATTTAGTTTTTGTTCTGTAAAAAATGAAATCTGTAAATCGTTCACGTGTCAGCAAATTTTTTTTCGTACGTGCCCTAGGTTCGCCAACCCTGCAATAAGGGAACAACAGTGGTCATAAAAAGAAACATTTTTACTTTTTTTAATCTACCATTTTGATATTTATATTGTGAAAAAATAATTCAATTCAGTAGGCGTACACAATCGTAAGAAAGTAAGGCGTTTATATGAAAGAGGAAAAAAGAAATTATGCCAAAAATGGTAATGTAGGTGTCCAATTTAACAGACCTTTGGGTACGACTACCTCTTTAAATTAAACCGAAGCGTAAGCCTATAGGAACAGCCATTAAACCATGAAACCCATTGACAATGAAACCGGCTTGGTTCTTACGCAAAGATTCCAAAATGGAAAATTATTCATCATTATTTAAATTATATTACAACTTTAGATTAGTTTGATTTCTAATGGATGCGAAAAGATACAGCGGTCAACATTATTATGTCATTAACCCTTGGAAATAATTTTACCTTACCCACTATTCAATCCATACTTTTGTAACTTTTTCCATATGGCAAAATTGATAAAAAATTATATGCATCAGACAAATCGTTACTCGTCACTGGAAGTGTTATGTGCTTCAATCCAGCGATTCGAAATTCAAATATGTATAAACAGGAAAATTTTGTATCCTTCCTGATGTTTCAATTGAAAGGTGATAGTTCAAAACGTACTTAGTTCAAAATAACACACTTGTACGGTATATTTATATTCTTCTTCTTTGCTTCCTTCCATGAAATGCCAGAGTTCCTCAGCTCCGCCGAGTACATCCTGTGGATAGTACACGATGGCCGTCCAGGACGCCGGAGGCATACGCAGCACCTGACCCAGCCAGTTCCAACGTCTCTCCACGACCACTGAAGTAACAGGGCGCTGCCTGGTAAGTTCCCTAATCTCCATATTTAGTGATTGAATTGGCATTTACTTCCATTATAATAGGATAAAATAACAAAGTATTTAGTTTTACAAAATTTTGTTAGGTAGTTGATAGCTATTTCGGCTAAATTTCGTAGAACTAAACTTTGTTATTTTATATTAAAATCATATCGTCGTCATCCAAGAGAAAGTGACCAAATGTGGGTACCGTTTGGACATTCGTAATCAATCTAAAAATCCCTCATATTAGATTTTTATTTCTGATTTAGTTTTTTTTTTGACATTTGTTTAGATTGATGTATCTGTTTTTTATTTTGCACATTTTTCCATGCAACTTTTATTTTCGATAAAAATGCATTTTCTCAGTTATACTTGTATGACAACAATATATTCGGCTGTTATTTTGGGAAATTCGGTTTATTTCAACATCAGTCACTTTTAAATTAATTGCAAGTTGGAAACAATAATTCTTTACCAGCCAATATATTATCATAATGTAAAGATTGTCTGATACACAATTGGCTTGAGTAAACGCCTGTTTGTTGCATGCAAATGTCGTTAATTCAACTATTATCTCGTATCGTGGAGTAATGATGAAAGTTTTGAGAAATTTAGTTCCCGTTTGCAAGGCGAAGTAACTAATGCAAAATTTGGTACACCGGGTCTGGTTAATTCGCAAACAATTATGTGGGGCTGCATTCGTGAGGCTGCGAACACCTTGCCCGTGAATTATGGCCTATTAGGGACAGAAGAGAAACACGTACAACTGGAGGATAAACAATGCGGGATCCCCCTGCAGCCTTACAATTTGCCTCAATAAGAACACCTCCGACCGAATATTCAACCTGTGGCCTATTCAGATATGAAAATATGGAGCGTGAGAGTTGTGAATTCAAAGAATGTAAAGAAGACAAGAATGATTAATGGGTTTGACCTGAAGAATTTAGCCGTATAAATCTTAGCAGAATAGAAAACAATGAATTAAAGTACGATAATTTTGTTACAACATAATATTATACAGAACTAAGCGGCGATATGACCTTTCTCACCATTGGTCAGATCGAGATATACATTTAGCAATATGGCATTTTTTATTCTTAATCGATCTGTGAAAACGGGGTCCACAAAATCCCGCTGGATAGCCTACCCCATGGTGTAAGAAGTATAGGTGGGCTGGATTGTTGTTTTTGTAAAATATGTGACGTCACTTTGACGAACCAAATTTTTGCTGTCACCAAAAAATGTTCTCAACATGGTAGATTGTAATTCAATAAGCGCAAAGTGACGTCATCAAATGCAAAAATGGCGACTGTCATCTTTTATCCAGCTCAACTATACTCTTACATCATGAGCTTACCCTACCACGAACAATAACATAATAATGTAGTTTTAATCATTTGTCAAAAGATGTCATAAATATGTATATGCTTCTTAAAATTCAAACGTCATAACCAGTGGCGGCCGGTGACAGGAATATTAGGGAGTGCAAAAAAAGATTCACATATTTATGTAAGAAATCCATCCTCCACATATTGGATTTTGAAAGTACTATTAGACATATACGAAAATATAAGTCTGATATTGGCGATATCAACTGTTTCTCTTCACCACGGTATCCCAAACCTTTCCTGCGGATTAATTTCGACGGACCACCTTTTTTTTTTTTTTTGGTAGGAAATATCAATATGAATTTGAGTACGTCTAAATTTGTTGCAGCCCTAGCAGCATATACAACCATTCCAGGTTGTCGCGGATGATAGTTTGGGAAACCTTGTCTGTCTTTAGTCGTGGTATTTCTCAAAATGAATTGATCCTTTTTAAATTTTAGAAGTAACACTCACTTTCGACGGAAGTCATCGATATTGTATAAATTATTTGTAATGGCTTAACGGTTTAGCTAAATACTACATGTATTTTTTATTCGTGAAGAGTTGAAGTATAGACAGGGCTCCAACAACATCGTAAAAATCTTCTCTGCTGTATAAGACAGTTAGTTCAATTTAAGTTTAAATTCCTCCATGAAATCGTATGTTAAGGTTACCGTATTAATGTCTGCAATTGGAATAATTCTGTATTAAACCGGAAATTTTTCGCTTAAGTATTTTTTGGGGAAAGTAATTTGTAGAATTCAATATTGAAGAATTTAAAAATATTAGAGGAAGGTGTATTACGAAACTGAACCAAATACACAGTTGAATATTATGGAATAGGTAAGGCCAGCCAGGTAAAAAACTTGAAACTATCCTATTTTAAATATTCAATTATATCCACTCGGTATTATACACGATCATAGTTATAATTTTATAAATTGTATTCATCACTCCAAAAGTTATAATGGTAGGTAAATATTATTCTTATTGAAGAGCGTATAGTTAAAGAATCATATTGAAATTAAATGAGCTTACTACGCTTGTTCCACTGCTCTTTTTCATTCTTACAAATGACTGTTACAGGCTTGTAAACGCAAACGTCAAGTCGCTTTCGGTTACGTTCGGGAATTTCCGCCAGGGAGATCAATGCTCAAAAACAGTCCATACAAAATCCCCCCTTCGCGTAGTTCATACTGTTGCAACGTCACAAATATGTCAAAATACATGGAACATTTCAGACGTCTAAGGAGTGCAAAAGAATTTATGCTCCTAACGCGTCATCGACCGACTTACCGCGTCATCGACCGACTTTCATGCGTATTCTGAATCGACGCAGAATACGTTTGCTGGTCGTGTTTATTGATCATCGTTTCCTGCAATATTTTCCTATGGGAAACACGAGGAAATTTTAAAATTAGTGAATTGGTATAATTATTATATTTGAATATCGTTTATTAATGGAATATTTTGATGGAACTTATTGGAGTGCATTGCACCCTTTGCTCCTTTACAAGAGCCGTCCCTGGTCATAACTATAGGTTTTTTTACCATTTCTGCTCTCTTCTAATCGAGGTATCTCAACAGAAGTTTTTCTAAGAAAACTGCTTGTTACTCAGTTGCGCCACCTCTCTTTTTCAAATAAAGTAGCGATAGAAGGATTGGACTAGGTCAGCACTAGTGGTTAGCTAATTGCCCTCACTATGCCCCGTTTTTAGGATCGGATGGGTGGGAGGGAATTTTAGACATCACAAACATTTATGACTACGAACAGAAATCAATAAATCGATTGAAAAATCAATTTATGAAACTGTTCGCACCGGGATTTGAATCCGAGACATCCGTAGCCATACCCAACGACGTTAACCACTATGAGATTTTATCACTAAATTCTAAAATCCATTTCAGTGTTTTCGTATTGTTGTATACAATTTTGTCGTTATAATTGAAAACCGAAAAGAAACCGCTGAAAAGTAATGAGCATGACTTATCCAAACTCCTTACTTACCAAACGTCGAAAAAATATGAGAGACTATATCGTTGTTGTTTTGGAAGAAGACACTAGTTTTAAGTAATTGGAATACCTTTTTCATTTATTTCGTTTGTATAAAACTGATTTTAATTAAAATCAGAATTTAAAAATAAGTGTGTTCTTCCATACGATAGAGTTCGAAACAGGGAACATTTTGGTATAACTAACTCAATATGTCATGCGACGATATTCAGGATTATGATCAGAGTATTTACAATATACGCTGTCATTGAAACTCATAATGAACTAATCGTTTTGATTTAAAGAATTAAATTAAATTAATCATTTCTGAATTAATGATTCTATACTTCATATTGAATACACAACATTATCGTAACATTTCGTTCAATCTGTATGTATTAGAACAAAAATATAAGGCATTACAGTACTTAGTTACATAGTAACAACATGCTCTCTTTAAGGTCATAAAATTTCCAGATACATCATACTTACCGCCGTGCTATGTGTTAAGAGTGTAAAATCTTTTTAGCCCTGCAATCTTCAGAAGGATTGGAAACTTTTCATGCAATATTCGAGGCGAGATTACCCAAGAAAAATGATCATTTAAGTTTCCGCCTGTAAAGTTCGCCACACGAGGTAAGTTTCTTATTTAAGCTGATAAATATACCAAAAAGTTTATTTTTTTAAATTTCATAAATATTCAAAAGTTGACGGAATGCTATCGGCTCACGAAAAAATGGAACATACAATTCGATAAAAAAAATATGAAACCGGTCCTGTCATACAAACTTGTAGAATTTGTGTAAAAAATGTGTTTTATTATTTAACACTACTAATTACAAATTAATTACTAGAGTTTTGAGGTGAAAATATCAAGGGAAATAAATTTAATCGTAATTAGTAATATCATTGTTTATGTCTTACCCCCTCTCCACGTCCAGTAGAAGGAAACAAAGACACCCACACTTACTTTTTAATTTAAGAATTAGAATCATTGTGTACCTTAGAAATAAATAACCTTGCGATATAGTTAGTCTAAAGATGCTTATTAAAAAAGCGAAACGCGTTACATTAGTAACAAATCCAGTGGAATAACTAACTATCAAATTTATTGTTTATATTATAAATGAATTTCCACACAGTTAGCGGCGAATACATCGAAAATACTTTATCTTAGATTACAAATGTTATATATTATGTTGTTGAAGCAGATGACAAAATAATTTCGTTTGAAATCAATGGACAATAATAAAAATAGACTGCATTATAAAACTTATGTGTACAAATTAATACTGGGCGTAGCAGAGATAAATTGAAAGATATTTTATGACAATATCATAGATAACCAATTATGCGCTGTAACAAAATATATCAGCCGCTTTATAAATTAACAAAATTTATATTGTCTATCATAATAAAATAATGCTGCTGGGAGTTGGCTTGATTAGGCATTCGGGGCATGGACGTGTGCGATTGTAACTAAACAACTGACATGCTTAGCGATTTGGTATGCTGAAAAACCAACCACCATGTCAAGCACGTAACACTCGTAAAGTGCCGATTATGACGCTATAAAATGTTCCACTCGCAAAAACAGTTTATAATATATATTTTATTCAGGGCACTTCTGATAATTAAACTATAAAAATATGAACTATTCTCGACGTACTGTGATTTAAAAAAATACTTCGGTATAAAACAATTAGGTTCTCACGTCTCTACGCAAATCAAAAACATATGAAGATTTCAACTGGTTCGTGTATTTATATATCAGATAAAATACGTGTATTATTTCTAATTAAAAAATACAAAAATTAATTACGAATGGTTAGTACCCTAACAATAATACAACGTCATTACTTATTTGAATTGTTGAGATTTTGTACATTTTCATGTATTTTGTCACTAACGACCCGAGTTTTGCCTTTCGGCATCTTCAGGCATTCGTGTGCTCGAATGCCTGATGATGCCGAATAGTTTCCACTAAGTCACACATTATTTTAACAAAGCGAGTTAAGTTGTAGTAGGTTATATTAGGATTGATCTGGTTTGGTGTGTGTAATGTATTCTAATGGGTGAAGCAAAGACAATATAGGCGCCCTAATATAGGGTAGAAGAATAAGTGACATTTCATTACAGTTTCGTGCAACTATCGATTTCAAAGTGTGAGTATTTTATATTGTATGAAACTATTTTATTTATGTGAAAATCTTTTTTCGTAAGTTTAATATATTTCTTCAGTGTTAAAATATATTTTATTATGTGTGTGGAATCACTTTATTTTTAGTGAAAGAATTTGATTTTGTGGAATGTATTTGCTTAAAGTGAAAACTATTTTTTGAAGACATCGACTGAGGGTGCTTGATGGAATTTCAATATCAAATTTGGATTATTGAGATTTTGTACACTTCCATGTATTCTGTCACTAACAACCCGGGTTTCGTCTTTCGGCATCTTCAGGCATTCGTGCGCTCGAATGCCTGAAGATGCCGAAAGACGAAACCTGGGTCGTTAGTCACAGAATACATGGAAGTGTACAAAATCTCAATAATCCAAATTTGAAAACTATTTGTATGAAAGTGCATTTAATTGTAAGCCATATAAATATGAGAAGTCTAAACTAACTGTAAAATATAATTTCCTAGGCAGCTCATGACTAAAAGAGTTAAACAATCGTGAATTTTTAGATATGCACAGAATTGCTTCTCAACCATTAAGAAATGTTACAAAGAGTGGATCAAAAAAAGGCTTTGAAAAATATATATGTATAAAAATAAGCGATGATTCAATCATTCACGAAAAATGCTTTGATATATTTTGATACATTTTGTATTTGTATTCGTAAGCGTAAGCGTAGAGTTTTATTTTCTAAGAACATATTAACAAATAAAATCACGAGCCAAAATGACTATTAATTTAACATTAGCTTATTCCCACAGTATCTTATCGCATCACCTGACAGTGATTTTGATGTTTTATTTGAGAATACGTAAAGATCTTGTAATGTTTAATAAAGCAAGGACAAAAACAATTTTAATTTCATTTGAAGTGTCCGCTCTATTTGTTTAGCGACGCTGTCTGTCACTAAGAAAAATTTCCCAAAATGTTTACATTAAGCTTAGTCAACATCATTTGGTATAATACACATGACGAGTGATTTAAAAGTGTATGTTTACCGCCAAATAACAAAACAGCAATAAACGGAGATATCTTACGCCCATACTCATGTGTCAATACAGTCTTATTCGACCATATCCGCTTCTAATATGGACCATATGGACTCCGAGTGGAGCATATCAACACAATTGTTTTTTATTCAGTCGATTCAACGTGGTCAACGATCTCGGACGCGCGACCTATTAATTTTCAGAAGGCTCGATCAAGCTATTTAAGTGTAGGGCAATATTAAGAATTTAAAATTCAATACGCAACTTTCGACAAATAAGAATTAGCTATTCTTTAATAACAAACAATTTATTAACAGCATAGTGGACCGCACAAAAACACGAGCCGGGCTGCATGTGACTCGCGAGACGTAGTTTGCCCGGGGCTGGGTTACAGTTTAGTGTTCACATAAATTGACTTATCAATTGATTTATGGGTGTGCGTTCAAAAGCATGGATTTATGTGATGTTAACATCCACTACTACTTATCCAATCCAAATTACGGGGCGTAACAAGAGCGATCAGCGAGCTACTAGTTCTTTTCTAGCACCATCCTTTTATCTCTACCGTTTTTGAATAATATAAAAAAATAAATACAGTTATAGTATTGTAAAAAAGTATAAGCAACAAAAAATACACATATTTCACAGCGACAAGAACGCCTAATATTAAAACTTTTATGAATAATCTGTTTTCCTTTTTCCCTGATATTACATGGGTATTTTACATAACCTCTCATCAAACGACTAAAACTTATTCGTATGAAATATATACGGACAGTGATAAATTTTTAAAGCTACATACCTGCCGTAGACGCAATAACATTCGAGTAAAGATAGTTTTTACTAGCAGTTTGAATGATGGCATTTCCAGAAGTTTTAATGGAAAATTTACACGTACAATAACGCTATAGTAACATGTTTCCTCGAATTCAAACTCATTTTCCTCCACATTAAAATGATATCACTGAATATGTCATGAAAACAACAACTGACCACAGAGGCCGCTGGTTTTTCCGTGAACTGTCTGACATATTCAGCGTTCTTTTTTTGAATTCAATTAATAGGTGCAACCATTTTGACAAATTTTACATATCGCATAAAAACTGTTTCACTACAAAATACGCATTTAAAATACATCTATCGATCAAAGGTATTCCTGTTTATGCAAGTATAAAACTCTGGTACAAATTAATAATATTTGATTTACGGTGACCATTTGATTTAATACGTAGATCACAAGACAACTGATAGTTTAAAATATGAATGTTCATAACGTGTTGTTACAAAGAAAACAATCACGATACAACAATAATAATATTTTAAACATGGTGTATTATACAGTTTTTTTTTAATTTGTAGACAGTCGTTACCACAGTCTTATCAGTATTATCACTATTATTTAAACAATAATTATATAATGATAAAGTTATAAAGGTTGTAACAAGGACGTAAATGTATACCTTGGACCAGCGGTTACCAAACTTAATTCTACAAAGCCTCCCCTGAAAGAAATTTTTTTTCCGCGCCTCACTACCTTTTTTTTTCAATCAATATAATAAGACACGTTTCAAATAATAAAAACTTTATTAAAAAATACTATAATTAACAGAATAATAACAAGATTTTGTTATTATGTACATGCAGTGGAGTAGCTGAAGTTTTGCCGTCCCGCCCCCTAACATTTTTCCTCCAAAATTACTTAATATTTACTTTAAATCATAAACCAACACAGTACAGAAAAATTTTACAATTTCATTTACAAATGATATATTTAATATTATGAAAGCAGGCTTATTCGTCAAATAAATCAAAAAATCTAGTCTTTAAAATAATTTTTATATTTTTTATTATTTATTATTTATATAAAAAACAGAAAATTATCAATTTACAATCCACTAACATATTGCACATTAAAATTTCTTTTCTCTTTCTGCCTCGACATTAAGGCTTCATAGATTATTTACGGAATTTTCTGTTAATCTTTAAAAATACATATTAGTAAAATAAACGTTCATTCACTGAATTGGAAAATGGTTGGACACCACTGCCTTAGACTCAATATATCAGAATAAACAACTAACAAACTAAATATAAAAATATTGTAGGCACCTTGCTCGTGATAATACAGAAATGTCAAATTTATTATTATTTTATCATGCCGCATAAAAAATATGAAACTACTAGAAATACTACAATATGTAAGAATTTATTTTCGAATACAATAAAATTATTGATTAACCGATGTAACGGAAAAATGGTGTGCATCTAATACATGGCGTTGTATTTTCAAGATTACATAAACAATGAAAAAACTATGTAGCCTACCTTTTCTGAAACAAAAAGATATAAGCCTTTGTTTCACGTTTCTATAATACTTATCAAAAATAATTTCTCATGAGCAAAACAAATACAAATGATAACAATGATAACCAAGGAAGGTATGTAGTATAACGGTTTTTACATTATTTACACCTAATCCTCTTTTGGATGGTGCAACTTAATAGAACCAATCTTCCCTTAACTTATTTACACTCAATTTTTTTAACGCCGTTTATTTGTTTGCACGGATGGAACGTATCCCCAAGTAAAAAAGGGATTAAGTGAATAGTGTATTATATCAGGATCGAATTTTCATTAAACTTTATAACACCCAATAAAAACAGTAAAAATTTTCCGATAACATTTTTTTAAATAAAACGAAAACATATAGGAATTTTGAGCCTTCGCATGTTTCATAAATCATTCATTGTTAGGCATGCAGAGCTGTTAAACTTCAATATCGAGGATAACAGAAATAAAAATACGTATGATGACTTCGAATACGACATCCATGAAAGAAAATAATGCGCTACAGACAAAATCAATTTAACACGTTTATCATTTTAGAATAAGAATTGACAATACTTCCTCGCTCTTCGTGTTGGCCTGCCCTGATATAATATATGATCGTAATTTTTCTTTATATCATATTAATGCTCAATACAACACCTTTCCATCATGACGATGCACGAAATTATCTATTGTATTAATATTTCAATCATGAAATAAGAATGTTTAACAATCAATACTATGCTCATTATGACACCTTTGAAATTGGAGCAGTTTTTCAATACATACGCGGCAGTCATAACACAAAAAAAAACAAAAGAACTTTAAATTCTTTCACTGCAACTAGTACCATTTCCTTAAATTTACTAACAGCAAGGGTCTGCAATCAGTGGATGTTTTTTGGATACCGGTATTTAAAAAAAAACAATCCGTTTATAATTTTCGGTATTCTTAAAAGTTACATACAGATGTATTCGTACCTACTTACTGAAGATAAATAATATCTTTTTATTAAATTTAAAAGTATGCCAACATGCACTTTTTGCTTCGCAAACATTCACACCGGCCCGGGTCGAATATTTATTCTTAAAATTAGCTTCATAACGGTAAAATCGTTGAATATTTATAAAAAACAAAACTGTGAAACTAATGCAAATAAATGTGTTTTATTTTAAAAATATAATGCCTTTCCACCAAGAATTGAGTTAAGTGAACACCTTCAAAGTGAATTAGTAAAATCCTACCCTGAAAACGTTTTTTGGTCTCATTCCTCAAAGTGAAAAAAGAAATTTAATCGGCATTTATGAATCCCGGAAAACCTGGGATTTTCGAGACAAAATGGCAAACATTACGACATCGCAAACTCTACCAATAGCCACACACCACAGTATAACAGATACGAAACATTACAAGAATCGTAAAAGATGGCATTATATTACCATATTTCTTTATTCTTTTGTTTTGTGTTGTTTCCTGATCAATATGCATTTTTGTATGAAACAAACATGACTATTCCATATTCAAATAATGGTGAAGCGAAGTGTAATACAATTCGTATAAAGATGAAACAAGACTACAACATGATAATGCCATTGAGAAATCCATCAAATTTACTCGTCCAATGTTACCACCTGTGGAAAATAAATACCTACAGTTTACTTTACCCTGACGTCAATCAGTATACAAACACTATACGGGCACGCGCATCCAGTCTCGTCGTGAACAAAACAAACAAGGCGAAAAAATGATTAGATTAATTGAAGGTTGTTGACTTTTCCCCCGTATTGCGGATTATTTATGTGTCTATGGTGGTTGCACAGAGCATACATGGCCTATGTAGAATATTTGGCAAAAATGGCACTGTTAACCACTAATGGAGGAGCATTTAAAATTATTTCATGAATATTACTGACTGCTGAACATATTTTCACGAAATCTGCGATACTAGGAACATTTGATGTTTATTATTGAGCAGTTCGTTCAGAGCAGTTTATTTCGACAACCGGTTATAATCTATGCTTAAACCCGATTCGTATTATTGATTTCCCAATTAATATATAATTTTTTTTTTGTAAAAGTTACCGTTTGGACTCGTGATTGAGTCGGTTGGGATAAAATCATTATTTATAACATTGCCTTTCTTTAGTAAAAATTCTGTAACCGGTGAATACAAAACAATATTTCTGATTATCCGCAATATTTCAAAATCATGATTTGAGTAGAAACGTATATAATATTTTGATTTTTTTTTTTTTTAATGCGATGAACTTGTTTGCATCACACCGGAGATCATGTCTCCTCAATGATACATTAAGTCCACAATAAATATTTATAATATAAGTAACAATAAGAAATAATAATAATGTAACATTTAAAGGAATATGATGAGTACACAATGATTATATTAAAGTCGTTAACTAACAATTAATTTAAATACACAGAACTTTCTATGGTGAGGCAACAATTAAGGATTAAATGGTGAGTGGCAGGGAAGTTAAACTTTTTCTCCAAATGAGGCCGCAAATAATATTTTGACTAAATTGAATCTCTTCAATCTCTAATATTACAGACAAATGACATTGTAACATCGTGAAACAAAAAAAAATACGAGAGAAACTCTTTGCCAATCAAAAAAAAAAACATTGTGTTTTTGCGTGTTGAGTAAATATCCATAACCTGATATTTCAATTTTTTTCAAAATTATGTTTGTAATTGAAAAAAATTCGCTTGTTTTCAGATACGCATCAAAAACGTATACGTATCAGCAAAATAAAATCGAATATTTATTGTTTGGTGTAAAGTAAGTCAGAGTAAATTCAACACATAACTTTTTTTCAAATCTAAGTAGTATTTTTATACGCAAAAAAGCTGTGGGGTTTTTAGCATGTACCATTAAAAAATGGTTAGGACCGAAAGGGTTAAAAAGTAGTTTTTTAAGTACTCATCAATGTTTAAATGCCATGAACAAAATAATAATATATTACATCAATATTTTAAAGGATTTATTTACTTTTTTGAAATGTGTTACATTCCGTGACGCATCAAATTTACTAACGTCACATCAGTCTCAGTGTTTCATATTACAACAATAGGAAAATTTAGCAATAAAATTCAAATTCCTCGAGCAATAAAGATAGAATTTATCAACTTGATACACTTCGTTGCGATTGGCATTAATGATTTATGTGACATTTTATAAATAAACTACTTGGCGTAGCTATGTATTTTTAGTGTTTTCGGTCCACGACGTAATTACGTTCAAAAGTAGTAAGTTTATACTTAGCCCTTTCCTTTAATACCTGAGGGATGTGAAAAGGTAGTTTTCTAAATCGTTGACGTCGAAAAAAGCGGATAAAAAATCTCGGCATAAAAACGGTCCGAAAAAGACCGCATTAAACTCAACCCAAAATCATTACAATTTTAATTATCTGTATTATTACAATATTCGGTGTTCGAAGCCCAATCAGGCTAATATGCCTTATTTTATTTTTCAAATTAAATCACAATTTGTTTTGTACTACTGTACTTCTTTAACTATGTTGTATTTTTTCAGTTGATAATGCTCGCATTGAGAGAAATCTTGATCGTTTGATAAAATTGTGGAATTAGTGAAAAAATGTGTCATACATTTCCACCAACAATCAAAAGTTAACACCATAAAAACGATTTCATTTTTAGACCATAAAAATCAATTTGTCGAAGGAAATGGTTTTTCTTTTCGAATTAGATAAGCTTTCATAGGAAAAATTGAATAAATATTAAAGATTAGTTAAATTTTTCGTGTAATAATTAGTTTAAATTACTTACCTAATGTTTCACAATGGTTTTAAAGAGCGATGTTTTCACTATTAAGGTATTCATTCCTGGTTATATATTAAATTGTATTAACTCTTATAAGTCTAGTGAATTTAATCAAAGATTTTTGTTACAAAAATTTAAAAAAAAAAATTACATTATTATGTTAGAATCCGATGATTCACTTATTGGAATTCAGCAGATATACTCATTTCTGTGTGGTCCACGTATATCACATTACATGTACAACGAAACAGTTAATAAATGTCGATATTTTTTAGACTAAATTGATCGCTATTTGTGACTCTATTGTAACGGACGTCCACCAAGTAATTACCAATGCATGTTTCAACACAACGTGTAAGACGGCATTGAAAATAATTTGTAATATATTTTTTTTCCTTCACATCGTCGAAGCATTGTATTGAGTGTTATAAATACAATCTGATTTACAAAGACTTTTTATTTTACTACTATTAGGACTGTAAACATTGTTGATGAGTGGTAACTGGTGTTATCTTAAACAATATGTCTAATAAATACAGGTTACATGTGCGTTCACCAAATAAAAGCAAACAAATCTAAAAAAAAACTGATAGCAACACAATCCATGTCTAAACGGTTGTTTAATAGGAAATCGAATTCGTAGAAACGATTTCGAGTTTGGCCGCATTTTTATGATTAGCTATAAATGTGAGCGGTTCCCAATCGTGGGGTGAGCGCGTTAAAATTGACTAAATACTAACACAACAGCAAAAGAACGCACGTTTATTTGAAAAATAATTTTACATCATTGTAACTTTCACATAATATAACAATGTCATAAGTTTTCACTAGCTTTATGGGAGGGGGGGCTGAACGAAGGATGACGATTTGTGACGAAGCGAAAAGGGAAGTAGTATGAAATGTGACGTCATAAAATCAACATTATACAAATCGAGAAAAAATCAATCATTTTCCTAATGTCTAAAAAAATATCGCTTTAAGGTATGCCCCTTAAAAAAGCATGGGGGGTTTAAGGGTGTAACATCATTAAGACAGAGGATCAAAAATTTTCTGACGAAATGTCACTATGGGGGATAGGGTTAAAAGTAGTCAAAGTTAAAATCATATGACGTCATTTATGAACGGCCCCTAAAATGAATATTAAGACATAAACCAACTGTTTAAGCAAAGTCAAGATATTCACGATAATACCATATTATATACTATGAATGTGATAACGGTTATTATTTGAAGTACTTGTAACCGTCCCGTCATATATAACGGTATTGAAATTGAAATACTAAATGTCTAAAGTAGCTAGTAAGAATGCTTAGGTTATGAGAAAATTTCATACTTACATGTGATATGTGACAATAATAAAACGTCTACAGAGCGGTCTGGGCCATTACATATAAGATGTAACAAAATATTTTTTTTAAATCAGCATGGGCTATTTTTCACGTTAATTGTATTATATAATATCGCTATCGGAAAGATGGACTGCATCAAACATAGATTGAGAATCTCTTGGCTATATTTTGTATTAGGTGAAGACGAAATGTTATCTTATAACGTATACAGAGAATTCGACGAAGAAAAATTTGTTTTCGATAGTATTCTGCCTAAAAAATCGAATAACGTCAAGCGTTTTGTGAATCTATATAACATTACGTCATATTCTGATCAAATTAATTCAATTGTATTACTGTAAAAAAAATTTCGGGTAAGAACCAAAGCTCCCTATAGTTACAAGCCACGCTGTACTGCCCCGCGGACGAGTGGTTCATTACATTTACTTTGAAGTCATGAAATCGATAAGAAACAATGTATATATATCCGTTATTATATTAGATATTCTTTTTTTAAGATTGGCACATCTTTTTTGTTAATTACGATGAATTCTAGCATATTGTAATAATAATAGTGGGTAATTAAATGTAATATGTTAACAAGAATAAAGATGTTTACTTACTTTGAAAGAAGATAATTATAAAGAATAGTAGTAGAGTAATTGATCAAAAATTCTAATGAGTGAAATTCTTATGCGATAAATTATGATTCTAATAAATCTACCCTGCCGCACATCTCCTTTCAGAGAGGACTTAATTATTACTTTACTTACATATATGGTGGTTTTCGATGAATCGTTAACTATATAATGATAATGCTGAAATGATAAATCAATGAATAAACACACAATAAATCTTTTCAAATATATGTTATATTAGACGAAAAACGGAGTTGAAATTCGATCTTCGTACAACCATCATACAATTTTTTGTTATATTCTGGGACCCTTAGGACTACTCCTAAATTGCGAATTTTCTTATAGCACTGCTTGTAGCTTTATAAGAAGTCGTACTGGAAGTTACGCCAGTAATACTACTAAATAAACTTTTTTAAATGAAGAATTACTCTGTGTTCTTCAAGGGCATGTTGCAATTTATTTCAACCTGGAGCACGCACTATTTTTTGTAATATAATAAATATTTTACACTAGTTTCATTTCATTTACCAATAAAAACTTTTTGCAATAAAAGATAAAAAGCGCAATCTTTCATTATTTACGTGCTGCACACAAGTTGCAACAATATAAATTAGTATACCCACAACGACGAAGTTTAGTGACACCAGCAAAAAAAAAACACCAAATTTTATTGTCAGAGAGTTGGTCAAGATTAAACAGGGCAATAGCAAAAAGATATACCGAACTTGGTACGTGATAAATGCACCATGAACGTTTTTGCTAAGAATATAATTCTTTTTTACCTCGGAATGCTTCCTGTAAAAAACAAGCGTGGCCATTTTCCAATTCAAGTGATAAACAATAAACACAAGAATTTCGTTCTGCAAGATTTCGATAAAAAACGTTCTAAACAATATCGAAACTTCTCAATAATGCGAAACGAAATATGAGGGAAGTAATGGGTATAATATTATCTATATCATGTAGAATGTAGATTCTCTCAAGCGATAAAAATCCTTTTTTTTAATAGTACGGGTGGCTTCAAACACAAATAATTTGTTTAGTAATTAGTATTGTTATGGTAATTGGTACCACTATTGTATCTAATCCCCCCCCCTGTCCCACGTCCAGTACATAGTAAACGGTACTAATTCCACCCATATTGTTTTTAATTTATATGTTAAAAATTACAATCGATGTATACCTTATCAAAAAATATACTTAGGATAGTCAGTCTGAAGAGGCAAACACGTGTCAATTAGTAACAGAACCAGTGAAATAGTAATGCTATAAATTTTAAATTCACATTATTCGATAAATATCCGTTTATGACGTGGTGCCAAATAGCCACATACTATCTGAAAATACTTATAACGTTTGATATATTTACATAATATGCTATTTTTCCTTTTAATAAATCATCCTTTTTTTAATATCATGTAGTGGATAAATAAACAAAATATTGTCAGCTCAAAAATAATTTACGTTTGATAAATACGCTGGGTAGGTAATCGAAAATCACCTAAATGGTATTTGCTAAATATTCATCAAAATGTAAATTTTAGTATTAGATATGTTGGGGGTAAAGACCCGAATGTTTATTTTGTAAATAATAAATTATTTGTTATTGTGTGATAAATTATTTCGTTATTTTATAATATGCACTTTTTTAATGCAAATATCTAGCCTAATTTTAAAATAAGTCATTAACCACTTTTTTTCCGAACCCTTTGAAAGAGTCCTGGTTACGTTACAAGATGGTATGGAAATAAAATTCAACGAAATGTGTGCTACCTGTAAGACATTTCAGTGAGTTCTACATGTCATAATGAAAATTTTAATTGATTTAGTACCCAAGTAAGTGAGTAAAATTCTGTGAAATGCATCAAAAGCCTCGAAAATGTCCTCCTTTGCTGACGTAATTAAGTGTGTTAAAGTTCAAGATGGTAATAAAACTTTTCATTTGATATATCATAAAACGTTCATTCGAAAATGATTTACTTCATTCATAGATGAGAGCGAATTCCCATTTTACAAAATCTTTCAAATTCTTCTGGTGTTTTTTATATAGCTGCAGAGTAGGGAGCTACAAGATTATAGGGGGAATCTCGTTGGATGAAACCCGGGCCGTTGTTGCGTATCAGTGGGTGCTATGCAATTGTGTCATTACCTTATGCTCCGCATGATGCGAACGAAGAAGAAGAGAAAAAGAACAAAGTGTGACGGCTAAGTTTTGTTATGCGGAACACGCTCAACACTTAAAAGTGGAAACCAAGTGATTTATTACTAAAAATTGTAAATACCATAGAAAAAACCCCAAGCCAGGTCCATATTTTGGAATGACCCCAAGACCAAAATCTGATTTACTCCTGGATAAATCGACTGGTCGATTATAAAAGAACATATATATGATGGATAAATATGCAGCTTTATAGCTAGAGAAATCGTTAAATATAACTAACCTTAGATCAGCGATCTCCCACAGAGCCATTATTTTAGGCGGCACCCCAGAAGTAACACAGAGGCGACCAGCGTGGACGTGCACCCTGACAGGTCCACAAGGGACCTTGCACTTGGGCGGCGTTTGACTCAGCAGAGCAGGAAAGTATCTCCCTTCGCCCAGATTCTTCACCACCTTCACCCGCCATTGAATAAGAATTTCTCGCGCTTGGAACGCCAAGACCGCCGTGAGGTCCTGGCAGAGGACAGCAAGGGTGTTGGACTCTTTATCGAGGGTGAAGCCTGATTCGAATCCAAGGAAATGTTTTAAAGAAAGTGATGCTTTAGTTTGAGCGTTCTTCTGGCGGTCTTTGTGATCTCTGTATAATTGGAGGTGGAGTGTATCTAGAACAAAAGAAATGGAAAAATATTAGATTGGTATAAATTAATCATAATAACAGGACATACAGGATAGTGTCAGACTGATTGTTAGTCGTTTATGAAACGACGCAAAAGGAGTGGACAAAATTACGTAAAACCTGCCGTCAGGTCGAAATTAATATTATTTTAATTAGTCGTTTCCAATCGGGATTCGCGAGGAATTAATATGAGCACATAATTGCCACTCTTATCCCAATTTTTTTTTTTTTGAAAATTGAGAATCATAAGTATTTCCGAAAAGTATTATTACCGAGAGATAAAAGAAAGGAACACTTAAACAGGTGATAATACTAAGCTATCCAGCAAACGTTATCGGGAAATGCATTACACACAATTTATTACAACCTTGTGGATAGCTGGTGTTGCATATGTTGAATATTTTGACGTTCCCAAAATTTTATGTGATCGTAGAAAACCATCCGGCAAAACAATTTTCTACCTAACACTTGAAATTTGAACTGATAGCATCGTAGAGTGAGGCGATTTACACGCATCA
The DNA here is from genome assembly GCA_022494535.1 of Himalopsyche phryganea. Taxonomy (NCBI): domain Eukaryota; kingdom Metazoa; phylum Arthropoda; class Insecta; order Trichoptera; family Rhyacophilidae; genus Himalopsyche; species Himalopsyche phryganea. Next base: position 1,085,970 of record JAGVSL010000043.1, on the reverse strand, counting down.
TATTTGTTGACAAAATTGTTAATTAAAATTACCCATTCGAAATGGAATTGATTCAAAAATATATTGCCATACACAAGCCTTATATACCTATTAAGAAAGGGATTTATTATCTGACGGTGTAAACACCAACATTTCTTGCAACTATGAAACAAACGTTCGATTTTCAATTTTGAAAATCAATCCATTTTCTTCGATAACAGTGACCCATCTAAATTCGCCTATTTGTAAAATGGGCGCAGCGGTCAATTCTTTTCTGTTCCCTTTTTTATCTTTCCGATTCAATTCCATTATTATTATTTGGTGTCTGGACTATGGATGGCCAGCGATAGGCGATTTGCATAAACAAGGCCAGCCATAATGTTATATTATCCACAAGCATTGTTACAGATTACGCCGATATTTAAATTTACTCGCAGTTATACCAGCATCAAAACAAATAAATCAAATTTGTGCAATGATAAAATTTAATGGGAGGTGTCTTCCGATATATTTGTATTCAGCGATTTATTTCAGAGCAGTTTTTTCGCTGAAAAACAACCTCAATGTGAATCACACAACTTTCATTGCTCATGAAACATAAAAATTCACTCAATACTTTTGATCTATATGTACGAATAAATATGATAATTTTACTAGCAGAGCCTTGAAGAAATGAGAACGTCTTTGAGCAGGACATAACGCATTTTTTTAACATTGGGTAGGTATAATAGCTATCTATTGTTAACCATTTTTAATACACTAATGTCATTCAGTACATTTTATTGATAATTTATGATAATTTGGAACTTAAACATAGCATAGAGAAGCCCATCGACAAGATATACGTATATTTTTTTCAAACCACATGAGCATAGATTCACAACACGGTTCTTTCAATATTCTCTGTCCTCCGCCAGTCTTCTTGCTTCCTCCCAGGTTATCAAATCGTCCCGTAACTCTGTCGAGTACATCTTCGATCATCAGCGGTCTTCCAGAGCGACGGATACTCGAGGTACAGTTGTTTGACTTTGTCGGGAACTCGGAGGTAAGAGAGTGGAGGGACCAGGCTCTTCTAACATCCAAAATAAAAAAAGCGACAATGGACCCGGTTTACACATGTGCTGCGGATGCCCTAGGGAGGCCTGAATCTTGACTGCCTCTTCTACGAACCGAATACATATTTATTTTCGTTATCATTGTTATAAAATTTTCTGACGCTCATACAGATTTCGCTGAATATGCGCAACCATAGATAATAAGAATGACCATTGTGGAAGGAACGACATTTCCTGTCAAGATGGCGAAAAAACTGTTGGCATTGAAATTCCACCTCTGAAATATGCTAATCATTGGTTCTACTCATACAACTGATTTTGTTTACCCCTTACTGCCAGTCTTAAATATTTTATTTTAATTTTAATCTTCTGAATACTGAAAGAAAAATAAATTATAATTCAAAAAAACGTCAATATTTGAGTTATTTATGACTTCATTCAGTATGAAAATGTCATTGTGAAATTAAATGAACACGTTAATCGATTGTTTATTTAATGCTTTAGCTCTAAATTTTTAATGTGCACACTTCGCTACAAAACAGATCATTAAATCCATTATGCAAGGCTGGTTTTTTTGCACCGTGAATGATGTCACAGATATTTAAAACGCCAATATAGAAGCGAGTTTAAAACGCAGATATATTCATTTTAATACCGTAGTTATGTACTGTATGGGTACCCATTGCTACAACAAAAACCGGTATTGTAAGAAATGATGGTCTAAAAAAGTAGCATTGAAGAAGCATTAACAGGAAAAGAGTTTTAAAATCTTAAGATATGTGTATTCATCGTTATGTCGCAGAAGAAGTATAGTATTATAGATCCTTGTAATAAAGGACAAAATGTCAGGTCAAATGTGAAACTGGCCTTTTATTATTTACTAGTGGGACGCCTGTCATAGAAGACAGTATTGAAATTGAAATACTGAATGTCTAAAGTAACTAGTAATAAACAAATATATTGTTAATATAAAATTAAATTAAAAATTCTTTAAGTTTAAATTTAATCCCTTTGGATTTTTCACATCCAGATGCCAGTAATTGATTTGTTTATAGTGTAACAATGTTTATAGCTTACCCCTTCCACACGTCCAGTAGAATGTAATAAAACCCACCCCCACCCTTTTAAGAATAAAATCATCGTTTACCTCAGAAGTAAATAACCATACGATACGGTTAGTCTGAAGATGCTTCTTAAAGAGGCGAAACGCGTCACGTTAGTGATAAACCAAGTGAAATAACTAAGTTATCAATTTTTAATTTAATTTTATATTAAAAATGAACTTCCACAAAGTTACCGCAGAATCCATAGAAAATATTAAATATATTGCTGTGTGTTTAATCGATATGCTTAAAGAACTTCATGGCAAAAACATTTTTTCATACTTATTTTTATGAAATAGGGGTATACGTTCCTTACAAATGCATTGTCGTAAATTGGAATAAATCTTTGAATCATTTAATTGAAAAAACGTTTGCAACGTTAATCTTCGACTAACTGTTATTTTTGTTTGTTTGCCTCGGTTTGCGTCACGTCGGAACTGTCTGTATTGTGATACGTGTGAGTACATTGCATAACATACCTACATGATAATAATAAAACGCCTACAGACCAGTCTGAGCTATTATATTATTTGTATAAATGTCTTGTGCGCTTTTAATTTGTCAATAATAATAAAAAAAGCTTCACCCACATTAGTCCGATATATATTTATAAACTATTGTATTATGTCATATATATAAATTTATAAAAAAATAACAAAAGCCTAATGATTTTAGTATTTTTAGTAATAAAAGTAGAATGTCATTATGACACCATATATGACAAATATTTTAAGGATAGCAGGGGGGGTGAAGTTAAGAAAAGTGTTTGTTGGCCAACTCTATTGGTTGAGGGAGAAAGTTTTCCAAACAGCACATGTCCCATTTCTTAAATACTTGTATAAGAATGTATATTGTATGCAAACGTCCAGCTGTGGATTCAAAACCCGGATGGCAACACTCAAGTTTTATAATACTGCAGTCACTATTCGGGAAGCTAAATAAAACATATTTTAGGTACGGCAATACAATAAATCCTTTTTAGGCGCTAATTAATGAACAAACACATTTCTATGATATGAATATAAATATCAAATTTTAAAGATTAATATCCGTTTATTCAACCCTGATACACAGAGAGTTATAAAATATGAGGCCAATAATGTTAAAATATTTGTCTATAAATAATATTGGTTATAATTTATAATATATTCAATTCAATCGGCTATCATTGGGCAATGTTATTTTACGAATAATATTTGATTTAACTATTAGACCGAGCCCGGTTGTCAGGCGAAAATGTTTTGAAGGTATGTTGAAAGAATTAACATTGAAATGGAAATTGAATGAACAGACAGTTGGGTACAGAGAAATACGGAGAATATCTGCAAAACGAGATTTCCAATAAATTACTGTTGCTGAGGGGACCGAAATCATTTAGCTTTACTATTCAACTGATAGTATATACAGAATACAGTCATTGAAAATAGTCGATTCGTATCTTTTGCAATAAGTTTAAAAGTTTACTATCAACGATAACTAAATAAATTCAACAATTTATAATTAACCGAATCTCATCCAATTTGTGTAATTTCACACAAATTGCAAATGCTGCAATGAAATCGTGTTAAATTGTTTCTTAAAAATAATGGCTGCAAAGTCTAACCACAAAATTATTCTGCAAAGTAATGACTGCCAGTTTTCTTACAACTGTTCTCAAAAATTTTTAGAGCTGCACAAAAAAAACGAAAGTTTTTCAGAGCTAAAACCAACTGCTGTTTCCCATACAGCAGTTAAATGCATTGATGATTTATCTAAAGAATAGAAGGCAATCTTCTCAGATATATATCAACGACATTCTTGTAATTTGATAAAACACATCTAGTTCTTGAAACATATTGTAATGCATAGTAAATTATAAGAATGAGTTCTTTCTACCTATCTTATAATAGTTTCTGCCAACGAAGTTCCTCCTCGTGCAGTCGACAGGGAAAAAGTAATTCGTTAATAATAGAAGTATTGTAGTTCCGACAAAAAGCGAGACGCCATAACATAATACAATATTAGATAATTCCTGTGGAATAAAATAGATTGCTCTGTTTTACCTTGTTGTCCTTAAAACGTGTGAATAAGGTGCTTCACATATTATTTACATATCAAGTCCGGGTATAACAATAAAATATTTTCGGCTGATACAAAAACAAATCAAAATATGGTAAAGACTTATTGAATCAAATAAATCCATAAGTTTTTCATACACGACCCAGGTTTCGTCTTTCGACAACTTCAGGCATTCGTGTGCAGTTAGAATTCATGACAAATTTAAAACGCAAAATATAATTCTGAATGAGAACAACATCGGAAAGGTGCCGTCGATAAAAGTAAGACGAGCGGTTTTTCGCCTGTGCATTGTATAATATCTTTTACTGTTTTAATAACAAAACTAATTCATTTGGAACAGTGTTAGAACAGATGATGAAGTGTTTAGTAATAATTACTCATTATGACCCGAGTCGAAACTGATTAAACTGCTTTCCATTGACAGTATTATAATCAACATGGATATCACAACATATATTTTAGTTAAGCACATACATTTTTAAATACTTACATATTTTTTCATTTACCTACCCAAGTTAAATGACGTGAGGGTGGTATGTTACTTATATACATGTTAGGCTTGCCGCATTCGATACAACGGCCTCCCTCTCATCAGCCTGAAGCCTGTCTGCCTTAGGGTTAATTTAACTAATAGTATGCGAGTACAACGGTACGAAAACAAATCCATTTTTCAGCAGTCCTCACAAAACACGTCATTTAAAACTTCCAATTTAAAGCGTGTATGAAATATTTGCATGACATAGTACAAGACAGGCCCAGTGGCAGAGGCTTCGCAGCGATGGATGGGACGAGTTTTCAGAAAATTTTAGCCAACCAGGCGAGTAAACACCATTTATCACAACTCGAAACCGCCCACCCCATCTCACGCCACGCATTGATATCATATTCACCCGCGTCCGCCGACAGAGGTCTCGCCTCGGAATATCGTGAGTTTTTCCGAAAGCCTGATTTAAACTTTCATGAAAGTTATGATTGGCCTCCGCTTTAAATGATTATGGGCAATGCATTCCGTTAAATTTAATCATCGCCGCTAACTACCCAATTAAATTTAAGTGATGCTACTCTTAAATGAGAATCAATCAATGCTACATCAAACGAGAAATTATCTACAAAAAATAACCTACTTCATAAACGTTTTTATGATAAAATATTAAAATGAAAAGGTCACATGATTTTAAATACAATTTTGAAATAAACATCATTAACGATTAGACAAAAAAAAACAGATTGAGACACTATAGAAGAAGAAACGTTGGTAGGTAAATATTTTTTTGTATAAAAATAAAACGAAACTATTTGTTTGCACTAATTCCACAATTTTATAAAATGATCGAAACCGGTTTTGCTTCAATTCAATCAATTTAGATTGACGACTGATCAACTGTCATGCTTGCAATGAGTGAAAACGGCCCTGATCATTTTATAAAATTGTGAAAATTATCTTTCCACCAAGAATTTTTGTCAGGACACCCTAGAAGTGATCAAACATATTTTGATGGAATAAACTTATTATTAAACAGTTATTTAGGCTACAACGAAAACATATTTTTACACTTGTTTTGAATTTATATGCATGTTCAACAGATAAAAACAAAGTCAACGAGTTTGAATGTAATTACTTAGTAATCCAGGTTAGTTGAGGCAAAAATTCGAAAAATGAGAAAACGTTGAAATTTAATTGAGTGAATGGCGGACCAATAATACTCCTTGTTGCTTTTATGATTTCAATCAATTTATTCAAAATTTAAAATCACAATTAACGTCATATTGCGAATTAACCATTTATTTTGTGTTTTCTTTTTAACAATAAGTATATCTCAAACATTTATCAAAGAGTTAAAAAAGATGCTGTCAGATACGAATACCTATTCGTGCTGTAATGTAGGAAAACCGTCGTCAAAACTGATATAAAATCTATACATCATTTTGTTTGAAACTTTTCCATATGCCCATAAAACATGTACGGAAATCCGCTGACTATACATAAATTATTATATTATAGATTCCATCTTTCTCTTACAAATACCTTTGTAATTTTGTCTAGTTTTCTGCCATTTGAGAATTGTATATTTTCTCTTATAAATATTAGACACGATTCTCTATTTCATAATATGTATTTTTGAACAGTTTTAAACACATGTCTTCGTACTGTTTTATACATTCCATATGTTCAGCATACAAAATTATATTACTTTTAATGTGTTAACTGTGACTTCTTGGTGGAAGGGCATATCATTTTTAAAAAATGGTCAGGATCGGTTTTCGCCAATCACGAGCATTAACAATTCGATAATACTAAATTGCTGTCTTGATCATTATAAAAATGTGGAAGTAGTACGAAACAAATTGTGTTTTTTTTAAACAAAATTATATGATCAATTCTGTATCACTTTTGTTTACGGATCACATGTTTATTAAAAATTTTGCTCATCACGTTAATGATAATATTTATCATATATATATTTACTATTGTATTAAAACTAGTTGTACAACTTTTAAGACATCGACTGAGGGTGCTTGATGGAATTTTAATATCAAATATTTATTATTGAGATTTTGTACACTTCCATGTATTTTGTCACTAATGACCCGGGTTTCGCCTTTCGGCATCTTCAGGCATTCGTGTGCTCGAATTCCTTGAAGTTTTGCATTGTAAAGGCATCAACTAAATAGAGAGGTCCTGGTTAAACACGTAGCAAACTAAGGTTCGGATAATAATGACTGGTATAGTGTTGCATCACTGAATCTACAGCTGTTTATGGTGAAGATGAACAATTATTAGACATTTTAATAGCACATTATGTCAGTTGCATTCTGCGGTTACTTAGTCCATTAATGGATGTTCTATAAAACAGAATATTGCAAAGTGACCAATTTTAATGTTTGTTAGGAAATGCATCCGTTATGAGGATATTTTATGATGACGCTCAGGATATCGAGAGACACTAAGTGGAGAATATACCTACGCATAAATCTAATCAACGAGGTTCTTTTGCTATATTTTTTGTCGGTTAAGTATACAATTCAGATCCGGATCTGGAAAATTTATTATCGCCTTTGATATATTTTCGTAATGTGTTTCATAAATTGTGTCAGTGCGGAAAAGCAGAACAAAAGGCAGGCGAATGGTGAGTGGACAGTGCTGTTTCACGTCTGCGAGCCGCAAGAGCAGTTCTCCCAAATTCACGTCTCCATAAAACCATTATCGGCGATTCTCTTCACCATTCCGCCCCTGTACGATAATATTATATCAAAGCAGTGCCTGATAATATCTTGTTTTTTTCTGAATGTGACGTAACGGCCATTTGTACTGAAGCCACTCCCGTTTCGTGTCATTTTATTTGTCCATTTGTAGGATATCTGACATAAATAAGGACAAGAAAAAAACATCCATTTTTACCCGAAACTATGGCGCATTGTAAGAGCGTGTTCATTTATTTTATTGCCTCGGTAGAATTAACATTGTGGCCGGAATGTATCTGAAGCTGTCAAAATAAGAAAGCCGACATATGTAAACAAACTGAATTAAACTTTCGAATGATAATTTACACTACAAACTATTAATAAACTCACATTCAACTCACATTTACAAAAATCAGAATTGATAAAAGAGGGTTTGGGAAACTCAGTGAATCAGGAACCGTGAACTTGTCAACATATTAATAGGGCTTTTGCTGATATTTATAATATATTACAATTTAATCATTTCAAACAGTGTAATCGCGTAATATAAGCAATTTGAAAGTAGAAAAAAATATATATATATTATATGAAACACTCTGTTATTTATTATTTCATTGGTTGATGTCAGAGATCAGAATAATAGAGTTATCAAGTTTAATTTCATATTAAAAACAAATTTCAACAAAGTTACTGCCGAATTTATCGAAAAAAAACAAGAGAAAATAATTGTATCTAGTACAAAAAGATTCAAAATCATATCTCTCCACTATTCAAGTTCATGAAACGGGCATAAATTACAATTGATGATAAATCATCTATAGAACAAATTTATTTGTACATTTTCATATTTACCTACTGTACCTGCTCGAAACAGCTCTCTTTTATATTTACTAGCTTGTGATTTTGTTTGAATTTCATTTGAGTAGTTCAAAAAAATATGGTTCTAGTAAAATAGGTAAACAGGATTATGACGCGAACTGACATTGTGATCGCCCACCACAATAACAGGGAATTAGCATGACTGTTATAATTTATTCTATTTTGGCAGAAACGGCGATGACCTAGACACAGAATTAGAGTGACGAAAATATAAAAGTAATTTCTCGAAACCTTTGATTTAAAAAATACAAGTACCTGAAGGCATTCTGGTAAATTTTGTTTCATTCGAATATAGATAGAGCTGCATTATTTAAAAATGGTAGCAATGGTAAAAATTGTAAACTAGCAAGTAAAAGTTCGACCCACGGCAGAATCTATTTCAAATGAATTTTTTTTATAAAATAAACGTGTATTTTTCATTGCAATTACTATCGACTTTTTCGCATTCTTTCCGAGATTAATTAAGTCAAATTATTCGATATATTCAAACACTCGGAACATCAACCTTGTTCTAATTAAAAGCTGTCAAGCGAAAATTGCAGGGAAACCAACAGACCGCCTAATTAATTTTTTTTTTTCAGCACAATAAAGGCAAATTTAATTGGCATAATATTGTGTTAATTGTCTTGAAATTAAAAAATATTGCAGACGTGCAACACTATGATACAAATCGGCAATGTTGTAATAAGGCTGAACTTGATTCTTACTAATATGTCAATTATATAGCTTCGAATAATAATCCATCCGTCATTAAATTGACAATTTCCGCAAAACTTCAGTTTTATGAATACATATTTAATACCGTCGTCAGTCAATATTACCTAACTCAACAAAAGAAAACAGATAGCTTACTAAATGTCAAGAAATATAGCCGTTGGCACAAATGATATGAAAACGAAACTGTCGTACGTCCAACTTGACAATTGGTATATCTGACAGTCGAATTAAAAATGTCTGAAAGATATTATAAATCGATGTCTAACTTTATAACCTAGATAATAATATAATGATATCAAAAACGTTACCTTTTAGGTTTGGTTGCGGTGCTCCCGGTGTCAAAATCCTAATACAGGCAGTGTCGTAAATTGATTTTTACTCGATTTATAAATAACTGTTAGAAGGCATGGATGTCTGTCTCCCATACCATCCTAAAACAATGGAGTGAAGAGAGAGCGATTAGCTAACCAGTAGTCATGTCCTATCGTTTTATCAAATAAAAGAAGTTCCGTTGAGATAGACTCCATTAGGATTAGGTGTCCATGTATCCATGTGCAGAAGGGACATGGTAAAAAATATATTATTAGTGTGTACACCATATAGTGGGATACCCGAGCTAAGCCCTATTTCTCGTTTCATCTGATGGAGAAAGTGGTGTTTATCGTGTTATGTCTGTGTGAAGCAATGAAGTCTTGATGTGGAGGTAACATTGATCGTTGATATAATAACCTCGAGCTGTATCATCGTAAAGATTTGATTTTTTTTTATATATATATGTTGTCATTATACATTTTTTTTAGGATTTGTGTTGCACAAGTTTGTGCAGCACTGACATACTCTTTTGGTTTCTTCAGTTTTTTATTATTTATCCTCGAGAGGAGGTCGAACGATCAATGTCCCAGATGATTTGGAAGTCTTTTTTTGGAGTCGTGAGGTCGTCTTCTTCTTTCCTCTGCTGGTTCCGGTCCATGCTGCACTTCAGTCAAATGAGCTGTAGGGAAGGAAGAAAGGACTCAGGGAGGTTTGAGTAACAGGACCCGTCGGGGCCTAACAAAATCGGTCGCTGTATTGACATCATAATCTAAAAGAGATTTGATGGTCGGGTTATGGTGGCCTTTCATGTCGCTGTAGTATTTCTCCGATAGCTTCACTGTATGGTTCACGACGGGTTCTATTTTTAAATCGCGATGTAAAGTCGTGTTGCGCACAAACCACGGCGCGTCCGCGATTATGCGCAACGTTTTATTTCGGATAACTTGCAAGCTTTTAATCTGACTGGGGGTTGCGTGGCCCCATACGGGGGCCGCATACGTCATGATCGGCCTATCAGGTAAAAAACAATAGTGCGCAGAAAGTTATATATGGTAAGAGCAGGTTTAATGCGTCGAGGTCTATTTGCTCTCATAGGGCCCTCCACACTATGCTTCTATCGCGCACGATTAGGTGGTGGAGATATCCTTGTTATTTTCCCTCCACCACCATATTTTTCCACTCAAACGTGTAATCTATCGTACACGAAACCAAGTCGCCATGACATACGGATCCGGCTGAATTTTTTCCGTTCATTTTCCACATATGGACATTCCCATGGTAGTAACCGAAAAATCAGGTTACGGCGACTAACTGTATGTCTTCAATATGCCTTTAATAATATTCAATGGCCTGTCAAAAGGCCCACGAAAAAAATAACTCGGCCGAAAGCGACACAGAGTACAGCTAAAGAAATGAAAGCAATTTCCGCCCGTTCCTCGAGCTGAATTGCGTATACAAAACAAACAAAGGTATTCACAAGTTTCCCTGCGAAAGCAACTTTACTTCTTATCTTCCACTGAAACGTAGAATAACGAATCGAGTCTGGCAGAGTAAATCCGACAACATTTACTGTCCATACAATGGGACTAAATTGAAAGGACGAGACGAAAAATAATTCTCCTTCGAGGAGACGCAGAGCTTGATTTTTTTAACTTTCGAGTAAGTTTCTTTTCGCCCATTCCATAATAAAAGTCGGCCTCTGTGGTCTAGCGGTAATAGCTTTACCCTAGAGATCAGTTGGGTCTGGATTCTAGTCCCGGTAGGGTCAATATCAAATCTAGATATTTTAAATTCAAATTTGAGATCTTGGACATTGAGAGCATGTGATGTCATTCCTCTTTGAGTTGATCTCGAGTGACTAAGAAAAATTTGTATTGACAATTAAGCTGTAATCCCAAAAATAACTTTTCAAAAAACAGTTTATAGCAATGAAAGCAACAAAAACGACTGTGATACCAGTCGACGTAGAAGTCAATTGACCACGATAGTATAAAAAATATCAGAAATCGACCAGCGTCGCATCGAAATCCCATGCAAAGTTTTTAGTATTAATTTTCCCTACTTCAATATATTTTTACAATCATTTCTTCCCCTAATGTGGACTCTTAATCGATCGTAATAAAGAGAACTAGTCGTCTCTTCTAAGCCAATCGCTATTTCTACACACCGTTATAGCGTCTAATAACTGTGAGGATAGGACTAAAAGCATCACTAACCCGTCCATAAATCGATTAAAAATCAAACAATGAAAGTTTCCAATCCGGGTTATCGACAATTTCACCGCGCAACAAAATACAATAAAATAACGTCACCGCTCCGGTTAAATCGGTCAGAGTTATGATATTTAATAATCAGAAGTCGCTTCTTAAAGAGAAGATACCCGAATAACATCACATGCAACTAATACATAAAAAGACATCAATATTATGTTCAAAATAATAAAAACAATAAAAATACAGAATACATTCTATAACGGGCGTCTACGTTTCGAAGCATTCCATACAAAAGATAAGTATTACAACAATTCTGGAAAGAAAACAATGGAGAATGATTGCTTTTGGATTCAATTTGAAAAGGAAACGATTTATCTAAAGATATGACAGAAGATAGATTCCATGTAATATCGAAAAAAATTGAGGATATATTTCGGAAAATATCGCCGAAAAATTGTACATTTTTATGTTGAAATCAAAACAAAAATGAACGGACTATTTTTGTATAATTTAAACATTATTATTGTACAAAAATCATTATATCGACGTATATATCAAGTAATAAATAAAAAATCTTCTTGTGTGTTCAATACTTTTGGGCAATTTCCGTTTTATTTATGCATATTATCATTATACAATAATTGAATATGTTCTGCAATGTGAATCGAATCTTACAAAATGAAAATAAAACAATAAATTAACTTACGAAACAACATTGTTGATAAAATCAGAAAATTAATTGAAGTACATACTGTATTTCTAACTAAACAAAATTCTTATCTTTTATGGTGCAGTAATTCATTTATTATCAAAGAAAATCTATAACTTGAATTTTCCGAATTTCGCACAATAGTGATATTGCCTTATTTGCATAAAATGCTTAATCTAGTTAATTGAATAGTACATCATGATACTGACATAATTTCTTACGCACATTTCCCGACAGACACTAAACACATGTTAACGCAATTACATAAGTAAATAATGCTATAGCAAAAGGGATGCGAAGTATCGTAATTACATAATTAGTCAGTGAATTACTATTATACTGGGTATATATGTATCTAATTTTTATAAGAAATTTCAACACACCAAACCAACAATAAATTACTATTCTATTCTTATATTTGGGTTATTCTGAATTAGAAAATTGTTTGAATCATGGGGTACCACAATTTTACGTATGAATCTTTGTTCAATGAATGTAGATAACCGATATCAAGCATATATTTGATTATTCAGGTCGTTCAGAGGAAACAATTTATCTAAAGTATATTCAAATGACTCAGAGGTAATTTTGTGGAAATTCATTTTCAATATAAAATTAAAATTGATATCTCAGTTTTCCACTGACTGTGTTACTAAATGTGACACGTGTTTCGCTTATGTAAGAAGCATCTTCGGACTGACTATATAGCAAGGATAACAATGATTCTTATTTGTAACTTAAAAATGGACGTGGGCAGGGGGTAAGACACAAACGATAATAGTACTAATTACCATAACGCTACTATTTACAGATTTAATTCAAGTGTTCGAAGGTGAAAATCCTAAAGGAATTAAATTTAATACTGTACTTTTAATATAAGCCCTTCATAAAACTTGGGTTTTTTCAGAAGTTTTTAAAAATATCTTAATTTTCTAAAACACTAAATATGTAATTTTAAATTTTTTTAAAAAATGTCACTGATAATTCGTAACCCTAGACTTTATTGGGAATGCTATAAATAAATTATTTTGTTGATTGGACGACATGCGGAAATAGCAGACATTCTGTAGGACAGTCACGATTTTCCGGTTTTCAACTTTAACTAATGATGGTGATACGATTGGAATTGAATCCAATTTATTGGATGAAAATAGGGTACTAAGAACAAGCAAAGTCCGATCGATAATATTTATTTCACATCGACCTCATAGTCAGTCAGTAATTCATAGAAAATGTGAGTCATGTAAGAATTACATAGAAAATTATACGGGATTTAAAAATACCTAACCAACCCACGGCCAGGCATTCCATGGCAATTAATAGACAACCGTGTATGTTATTAGTAAAAAAACACATAAAAGTATTATCGTAATAATTACATATTCGATATAGTCATCGACCAGTCAGTCAATCAAACGAAACATTGCTCGTTGATTAAAACATGTTGTCGACTGTCATCCGGAAAGACCCAAGACATCTGCAAAAAAAGTCTGTAATGTTATTATAGGTATTGATAGAAATAAAAATTTGATTTGATTAATAACTATTAATGATTAATGCACTAATTTCAAAACCCAAAACGATAAAAAATCGTTTGTGGTAAACTTACCAAGCCCATTGCGTATTCTTCAAAGATTAGATGGTCAAGGAATATTTTGGTCATTAAATATGGATTGTATTTTGAAGTAACAAATGTATTTTCAAAAATTTATATATTATAATTTCAGTTGCCAAATACTAAATTTCTTAATTAGTTGACTAATAGAGGTCGATTTCTATTAGAATACGTAGTGTGTATTTAGAAAATTGTATGCACATAATGCTTACCGTATGAAACCAACATTACTTTATCAAAATAATATATGAAGTATCAATGTATAAAAATACTTACATCAAAGATATTTTTCGGGTTCATTTTAAAATAAAGTCAAAATTGCCAAATATAAAAATTACTGTTGGAAATTTTGCTATTTCACGCAGCAGTTTTAGAAAACCTGCGCATTCATCTCGGGTTAGGAAGCACTCGAATACAAAACTAACCATTTATTAAATATTAGTATATACAATAGTAATTTTAATTGTGAAAAGTTGGATAAAGCCATATATCTTTATGAAAAATATTCAAATATGGCATATTGATGTTAGTAAAAAGGATAAATTATGCCGCGCATTTGTTGGTTTGGCCTGCTCAACCGTTGAATGTATCGTGCAGAGAGCCAAGAGGGCACATGTAACCAAGTGTAACACGTGATCAGCTTCCTTAAATGCATCATCAGAATAAATGTATTCGCATTTTTTATCGATTTTATAGCTAATGATTCTAATTTCTTAATTATTTTACGTACAATTTTCTGATATAGATTTTAAAGAAAACCTTACAATTCATTTAGTAAAATAGAAAAGACCACGAGGCAATATATATATTCGCATTAGGTATAATGAAAACGATGTTAATTTTAAATTGAAAAGGAATTAAAACATCCGAATCCACCGAAAAAAGAAAATTATGAATTGTTATTAACTAAGAGTGGAAAACAAGCATTTGGGCTTATTTTATAAATGGCTGAAGTATTAAAAGCCCGAAGTATTGCTAAATATATATAAAATAACATTGTTCTTTGAAACTTAACAATGAGTGATGTAAAATATTAGTAAAGCACCTTATTTTATTTTAATTAACTTTCAAACTCTTAATTACATAGCATTTAATTAAGATCTTTCAAAAAATTTGAATGGTGTTCAAGACAAAACTTATTTAAATTTAACAAAAATGGCCGTCGTCCTTTAAGAATATCGATACAAGAAGAATAAAAATTAAACAACTCTTTCTGGGCTCGCGTCGTCCATTGTCTGAAATATTCTCGGTCGACCGATTTCTGTATCATCAATTGAGCGTTTTCGGTAGATAGGGATTTTTTTATTTATCCAATTTTGCCGATCGTAAAAGTATCATAAAACAAGCAAAATCGCGCTACAAGAGCCCTGCTCAACTGCTAGATGCTATAAAATAAAATTATTCAAAGTCTCTGTTTTTGCCCGTTCATAATAAAAAAACAAGTTCTTAACAATTCTCATAAAAACGACTGACGGCAAATAAATTTGAAACTTTTACATTTGTCTCTCATTTAAAATACATTATAAGGTTTATTGCGTCGAATAAGATTGCTTCTGTCAAGGCCTCGGTCGATTTTAAAGATATGACCCCATACTGAATAACGAAAATGTAATAATTGATGATACTCTTAATTTCGAATCATATTACATTTAATGATATGGAACACGCTACTTCTCATTTCAATTGATACCTCTAAAACGGAAATAGTTTTGTGATCAAAACATCTCTTGAAAGATTATTATTTACTAACTTTTATTATTAATTTATTGTACAATTTGGCCGAATAAATACCAAACCATCGTATATTATTACATTTGGATTATTGAGATTTTGTACACTTCCATGTATTTTGTCACTAACGACCCGGGTTTCGCCTTTCGGCATCTTCAGGCATTCGAGCACACGAATGGACTCGAACTGAAGGTCACTGGTCAGTTCGAGTCCGTTCGTGTGCTCGAATGCCTGAAGATGCCGAAAGGCGAAACCCGGGTCGTTAGTGACAAAATACACGGAAGTGTACAAAATCTCAATAATCCAAATTTGATATTAAAATTCCATCAAGCACCCTCAATCGATGTCTTAAATTGTATATTATTATGTTGAATTTACTATAGCTGTATGCATAATGATTGTTCACTAGGTCAAGGAATAAAAATAACGTGGACTTATTTACATCAATAACATTTAAACATCACAATTGAAATTCAATTGAGAATTTGTAATGTAAATTAGCATTCGGTAATCTTTTGTCAAGTATATATATTATACAATAAGTCAATCTTATAAATATATTTTTAACCATGTCCGTTCTCTGTATCCAGAAGGTCTCCTTGTTTCCTCCCGGGGCATACCGGCGTCCCGTATCTCCGCCTAGTACATCCTACGGATGGTTATCAGCTTCCTTCCAGGGTGACGGGATCCATCGTCGCTTTTTTGACGTAATAAGAGGCTGGTCAGTCCACTCTCTTACCCCTGAGTTTCTGACTAAGTCAAACCACCGTACCCCTAGTATTCGCTGCAAGCATCTGTTTTTGAAGCACAGTATACGGTTACCCTGTGTTTTAGTGAAGTGCCATAACTCGTAAAGAAGCACTGTCAGAATGCATGCGTTGAATAGGTTGCACTCGGTTCTGATCGAGTACAACCGTGAGTCCCAGACTTTCCGCATTGAATTGAAAGTTACTCCAGCTATCCCTAATCGGACTGCGAGCTCTTTACGCAGATTGTCATGTCCCGTAATTTGCAATAACTGCTTATATATCTTGTATATTACATAATAGTTATAGTATTCCTTTTAAGCATTATTCTAAGTGATCAGTAGACACAGTCCGCCGAAATAGTCCCGGAAGAGCAAAACTTTCCTGCCTGCAAAAGGCTTGCAACACTAGAGTCTGACATAATCAATGTCGAAACCTTTTCCAAGCGAACAGAGAGAGATAAATTTAAATATACAATGAGCTGCTTCAAGCACTGCATGAAAATGATAGTATATGTGTTTTATTCTAGGATTGAGGAGTTGGAGCCGTGAAATAATGGTATTATGGGCGAAATAAAATTCGTTAGTTGATAACTCAAAATATTATTTTTAATTTTTAAATCGTAGACAATGATCTGACACACCCTGGTTTTTTTTTGTTAAGTTTAAGTTTCATTGGTGTCCAGAACTGAAATCGCTCAGCGGTAACGACAATAATTCGGAGAATCGGCCGACTCTTGTTGCCAAGCCGTTCAATATCCGCCGGGCACGTCCGCTGGACGAGTCCATTTTTGACGGAAAGGGGTAGCTCCGACAATGCAGGGAGTTTTTTGAATTGTATGTGTAGACAGTCGATTACGATCTGTCGAGCCGGGCGAGTTGCGGCCTCGTCGCGGCGGAGGTGACGATGTGAATTGTTTGTGTTTGGTTTGCATTGGACTTAATTTATAATCGTTTGTCGTGCCATTGTATTATAACTTAAAGTATAAAGTTCAGTTGCTAAGTAAATATAAATGTAGAATCAATTTAAGGTAATAAGATTATATTTTGTGTAATGTAAACCACTGCATCTTCGATTAAAAATAAATAAGTGTTTATATGCAATGTGGTTGATTAACTGTAAATTCTTACCGTAGATCTTGAACCAACTGTTTGATATAAATACATTGTAATTATTAATATTTCGTTTTTTCTAAATAGTCATGTTATGGTGTCTATCTTATTGGTTGACGATATTCGTGATGAACGAACCGGCCCTGATAGTTATAAACATGTAGAAGTAGTACAAAACAAATTGTTTTATTTAAAAAAAAAAAAGATACTTTAAACAACTCCACAGCCGTAGATTTTTGGTTTACAAAATAAAAAGGCGTTTTATAATGATAAAGTTACAAATTTTATTATAGGTAATGTTTTTATCAAAATGTATTATGTAACTATAATAAGGATCCGAAATATATCTAAATAATTATTCATGTTACGCCCACGCATATAACTCTGATTCTTCATAAGCGGAAAAACTATACAAAGATCCTTGAAGTAGTATTGTTAATCAATGTTTTTACCAAAAGGTCTTTACAATATTTATTTCAATACTAAATATAATTATTAGATCACCTTCCTAATTTAGAAAAAACCTGTTATTTTCAACAATGAAGTGACATTGAAAATAATTATATGAACGAATTTACAAGAATGAAAACCAGAAATTTTGAAGTAGATATTTCATAGTTTTTGTTAAATCTACGGGATAAAAATTTTTTTATTGATATTACACAAAGTTAAAGGATTTGACAACAGTATTCAAGGAATAAGTCCTGTTAATCAATCTGTGCAACTAACTCTGGATCTTGATAATTCACGACAGAAATAGTGCATCGTTTAAATGTATTTGATTATAAACCTAATTATTCCTGTCGTCGCTGTTATGCATGCATTTTCCCATCAATTTCATTAAATATAAATTTCATAAAATGAATATTTAGTATACACGAATGTCGGCTAACGTAATAGAAAGAATGTTTTTTGATTGAATTTTACAGAACGGAATAAATTGATTTCAAAAGTAATATCCGAATTTATAGTATTAATTAAGTCTTGTCTTACGACATCAATATAAAGTTATGTTATTTACTAAACTAGTAACTAAAAAATTATGTATTATTCTTGACCCCTCAATTTTATCGTTAATTCAAATGATCATCAAACTTGCCTGCAACTAAATCGTCGTAAGTCAGCTGCATTATGATAATAGACATGCATAATGCACTTTGCGACTTTACAATCTTATCATCATGTTCATCAACATAATTGAGAGTATCGTTACGGGTCAATAGTTCAAAATCCAAGATGCCGTGGATGGGATTATCATCCTTGTGTGAGGACGTCAACAGCATCGTAAATCTACATGATAATCAAATCTATTAAGCCGAAGCCTGGGTTCATAGACAGAGTGCAATCAGCTTGCATGACAACATATTGCATTAATATGAAAATGAACGGTAATTAAAATTAACACGCGAGTTTCATAATTAATTCCAAGAAAAACAATTAAAATAATCATATCATTGGTATATTTTATTAATCACTGTTTCAACAGTGAATAGCGATCGTTAAATTTTCTAATTAGGGTATTACTTTTTAACCTTTTTCAACATAAAAAAAACTTTTTGTTTCAATTGTGACAGGATTTGAAAGTCCGAAAAAAGGTCGGGCGGCATTATTACTTGAACCCTGGTCGTGTGCTCGGATAAAGTTTTCAGACTGAACCCAGTTTCCTAGTATTTCCCATCACTTTATAGGTTTCATATCTCTATAGATAGTGTACCCAATACACTATCTGTACTATACATTGTATCTGTAATACACATCTTCAAGATTTAAAAATAAAGCAAATGACAAACATTTTAATGGGCATTACGTTATCATAAGAAACAGCATTCCGCAGAATTTTTCGGCGAATGTTTACATCACAGGTTTTAATGGCCCAAAACCGGTTTCGAAAAACACATTTCAAATACCGCAAACATCGCTCGTTTGCTAAAAACAAAAAATATTCCGATTTCAATAATAATTTTAGTGTGTCTGCATAGTTATGTTATTAATTTTCGATGCCCAAAACTGCTTATTATATTAAGTATGTTGTGAAAATATAATTGCATTTAATCCATTAAATATGAAAATTACATTTGAAATGAATGATTTTATTGTTGAAACGACCGCACCATTATATATAAAAACTGCTTGTTTTTAGTTGAAAACAAATTTGATAAGAGTGATGAAAAACGATACAAACAAATGCTACATCAATAACAATTTCCAACATAGTTTTTTACAAATTTTTCATCATTTCAAAAATAAAACACATTATGATAGTGTCTTTATTAACAACATTTTGGAATGAATGAGTGATGACGATAAATGTTTCATAACTTACTATAATCTGAATTATAAATGCGTTATTAAATATTTTTCAATTACTTTGCCAATATTTCAAATCGATAAATCGGTTTGTAAGTTTATTTTATCTGGAGAAACAAAAACATCAGCAATTTGATTATTTTCTGACGTCTCTGAGTTTAATTATGTATAAAATTATAATTAGGCTATTATAATAAAATGCAAACCATATTTTGCATAACATGTGTATGAACTCTAAGCCAGTGGTCGGCAACCTGTAATCGAGGGCACGCAAGTTCTCGTGAAGCATATTTAAGGGGCCCACCATAAACGTGAATTCGAAGCCAAAATAATTTTAAAAAAACTACAGCATTGCGACAACTTCATTCTTTAGTGAAGAATTCGAGGCAGACAGTGGTGATATTTTTCCTTTTGTCGTCAATGCTCGTCCTACTCTTGTAGCGAAGATTGTAGTCATAGGCTAATCATGACTCACAGCAGTGAATGGGTGCACTCCAGCTTTATTTAAATGTGCTTCTATGAAATAAATGTGTTTTGATTTAAATTTAAACTCCCAACATCCTTATACATAAAAATTAAGATATAGCTATTTTGTCATAATCCAGACATTCGGATCGGGTCCGTGGTACAGTGGTGAACGTCAATAGCTTCGGTTACGGATACAACAGATTCGAATCCCGTTACTGACAGTTTCATAAATTGATTTGTGTGGATTTCTGTTCGTTGGCATGGATGTATATGATGTCTAAAAAATTCTCTCCCACCCATCCGGTCTTAAAACGGAGCGTAGCGAGAACATTTAACTAACCACTAATCCTGCCCAAGCCCTACCCTTCTATCACTACTCTTTTCGAAAAAGAGACGTGGAGCAACTGCGTAACGAGCAGTTCTCATAGAAAAACTTCTGTTCTACCTCTGTTATGGGGATATATGCTCCACATTGCCTACCAGTGCTGTAACCAAAAAGTGTCAATAGAATTTAGAAAATACGGAATGTGGCACTTCGGAATTTTTACCCTTATTTATACTAAAATAAAAACAAACAAACAATACTTTTCATATTGGTATACAGTATATTGTTGGTTTCGAGTGACTAAGCAGCTGTGACTTTCATAGACGTTCTATCAGAACGTGAGCAATTGAAAGAAGTAATAGGGTAGATGAATCAATCAACGGTTCAAAGAATACTATTTACATTCGTATCATTTTTTGATAAGGGTGCGGCATAAATTTAACAATCGCTTATATTTCATTTGGTATAGGCAAGGCGGCAAAGTTCCACGTGATCGCAATATAAAGATCTTTCACAGCTTGTTGTAATTTGTTACCTGCTCATCAGTGGCGTATGCAAAAGTTGTAATCTGTGTTTATTTTTGAAATTATTATCATTTCTTAAGGTCCAACCTGTAACAATTACGAAAATCCTATGAAAATCTAGTGGAAACCTCTAAAAACTTTTTTCATTAATACTAAAAAATATATTTATAATTTTATATATTTTTAAGATAATCATAGAATCAAAAATTAGAATTAAATAGGTATCTAATTCATGATTCGCATTTGCGTGATTCCAGTGATCTTAAGAACTGAGGAGTACTGTCGGGTCTGTGGCGTCTCGAGTTCAAATCCCGATAAGAAAAGTTTCATAAATCGATTTTTCAATCGATTGATGCATTTCTGTTCGAAGACATGGGTGTTTGTGATGTCTGAAATTCCCTACCTCGTAGCGATAGCGATCAACTAACAACTATTCATGTCCTAGCCCTATCCTGATTTGAAAAAGAGAGATGAAGTAACTGAGTAGGAAGCCATATGGTTCACATTGTGAACGGACATGCTAAAAAAACTATCGGCTTACTATCCATATAGTTTGTAGTATTCGATGTAGGCAACCATTTATGAATCACTGGGATTAGAAGCCATGAGTTCCGTTACCGAAGCCAACAACGTTGACCATTCATTGCACGACGGACCCGACAGTCTAAGCAAAATCTAGTGTATGTTTTTATTTCTTCGGGCCATTCGATTATGACACATACTAATAATACTATACTTATAAGTATATTTTTGTATTATTTTGATGCCCCCCGAACCCGCGTCCTCCTAGCCAAATCCACGACACTGCGGTGCATTACGATTCTTTCCAAGCAGTTGTATGTAGCTACAAAGCCACGGTGCGAACGAAAATTTGCATAATGACGGGGTAAGTGAGTTCATTATTTCGACGCGTTGGTGTGTGAACGACGCGTGTGGCGAAACAAATAAGGGGACAGTGGGGCACGTTTGACAGTTCGATATCGGATATAAAGTGGTTGTATTATAGCATAGTAAACGTGTTGTACTTTGATGACTGAATAAAAAAATATAAAACATATTACTGGTAGAGATTCGGCATGTCTCAACCCCGCAAGAAAAGTGTCACAATTATATGAAGAATTCGAATATGTAGCAAGATTCCAAATATTAAAATGTATCTTCAAAAAACGTAATTTTTATTGTTCGTCAACTCACCACTAGAAAACTGAAATTACCTTATTTATGGCGTCAATTTGGCGTCGCTGTATTCGTGAATTTTGAATTGTGACAGTTTTTCAGGATCTTTGTATGTGAAACTAATAATAAACGGAAAATAAAAACCAAATTATTATAACTCAATATTGACACTTTTCTTGCGAGATGCAATTTGTGCGATCCTGTGGTTTTGGATCGGATTTCAATATCACAAACATATATGGCTTTAAATACAAAACCATATATCGATTGAAACATTAAATTACGTTTATAATATTAAATTTGGATTATTGAGATTTTGTAAACTTCTCTGTATTTTGTCACTAACGACCCGGGTTTCGCCTTTCGGCATCTTCAGGCATTCGAGCGCACGAATGGACTCGAACCGACGTCAGTTCGAGTCCATAGTTTAATTATTCAAAGCATATCCGTGAAAACCTTGAAATCTGTGAATATTTGTCAAAATATTTTACCCTATGAACTATGAAACGACACTTATACTGGATCCAAAAAACGATATTAATACGTGTTCTTATAACAGGAATTTTATTTTCTAATATTTTAAGATATCGACTATAATTTAAGACATCGACTGAGAATTCCTGAAGATGCCGAAAGGCGAAACCAGGGTCGTTAGTGACAAAATACATGGAAGTGTACAAAATCTCAATAATCCAAATTTGATATTGAAATTCCATCAAGCACCCTCAGTCGATGTCTTAAATTAAAAATTTATAATATTATAAGTATATTTTTTATATAATCCTAGAATTTCATTAAAACCTACAAAGACTAGATGTGCAGAATAAATGCCCAAAATCTTGTTTCTTTTTTATCTCAAAACTATACTTTTTCAGTTTTTACACTTTGGAACTGAGGTATCGACATATAAACTAAACACGGAATTTCATAAAACATGTAATTGCAATGAAATCGCACTTTATTTTATTATATAATATAAAATAAAAGAATTCATCTTATCTTGACATTATGTGTGATTATCTTTTCCTCTAGTCTTGAAGATACTTTCCATAGAACTTTACGAGTGATGTGTCAGCAATTCTTCATTGAATACATCGTAGTCTTCGAAAATGTGGAAAATTTACATGAAACGTGTATTTTATCGTCGGTTGGCTGAAGTATCAGGTCTGTTATCTCAATACGAGAGCTCAAATAACACAATTTGGTTTTGTTTACCCAATTCGCGAGGATAGATAAAGTCTCAACGAGCAGAATATAGCAATGGGTCGGTTGCCAATTTTTTGAGTAGATTTCAGAATAAACGTTACCTGTCATCGTGCATTGTATACTTTTAAGTGACATGTCAGCGAAACAACTATTTATCACCAACCACCACAGTAGCTCTTAAAAAGATAGTTGGTACAATGAACTGTTAAAGGATACATGGTGAAAATATAAAATAAATATAAAATAAATTGATCGATTTGGCAATTAATTGGAGAACTCCATTATATTAGGATGAAATTATTTAGTTCTACACAATTTTATTAGTTCGTTGATAGCTAATTCGACTTCGCGCCATCGTCAGATACTATGCTTAAACTTATCTTATACTTGGTAATAATATATACTGTTTTAGAAGAGGTAGACAATATTATTTAATTTATTCCAACATCATAACTTTTAGTTAAAATTAAAATATTTTACGTACTAATTGTCTTTTTAGAAAAGGAACATACGTAGTATTATATCGTTTAAGTAAATGGATTGCAATTATAAGTTTAAGCATAGTTCTTACGATGGCGTGAAGCCGAAATATCTTTTAACTAACTAATAAAATTTTGTAGAACTGAATAATTTGATATTTTATCCTGTTATAATGAAGTTATACCAAGTAAATGCCAATTCAACTTTGATGTTTTATCCTATTAGATAGTGCAATTTTATTCTCCAAAATATACATTTTAGGTTGCAGGAAAAGCTTCAGTTTCTTTGACAGTGATATAAAGTTTTATAAAGCTTCGTCTAATGCCAGTTTTAATTTTGAAGACATCTCACCAGCTCAGGCATGAGCAAACTTTTTAACGTTGGATCACAGTGGGTATTCAAAATGAATATTGGACCAGAAGAAAAATACTATTTTTATAATATATAGGTATAGGTGTATAAGTGTAACGTATAGACGTTATTCTTTATCATGAAAAATGATTTTCAGCATACTAAAAATTAGTTATTTGATAAAAAAAAAAACAGAAAAAATGAGCATTGAAGAATCAGTATTAGCGTGTGCAATCTCCCACCCAAACACATATTATGTGTCACGTAGAATGGTAATGGTGTAACTCCTGTTTTGAAGTTTTGAGAAAATCAAGGTTTTGTAAAATATTCGTAGGATCAAATAACAACCATTAATAACTGTTTGTCAATCAATTTAAAACCTCAAACGTTAGTGTTGAAGTCTGTCCGGATACTTTTCTCCTAATCTGATATTGGAGATTCTTCACTGTTATTCTGAAAAATATCGTTTAATATGGGAATAAAAAAACAGTTTTTTAAAGAAATTAGGAGTATCTTCTATGGATTCGGCGGTAACTTTGTGGAAGTTCATATTTAATATAAAATTAAATTAAAAATTGATAACTTAGTTATTCCACTTGGTTTATCACTAACGTGACGCGTTTCGAGCGTTGAAGACGCGAAACGCGTCACGTTAGTGATAAACCAAGTGGAATAAATAAGTTATCAATTTTTAATTTAATTTTATATTAAGTTATGAGTATATATGGAGGTGTAACACTATTAAACTAATAAATTCACATCTTTTGAACGTGTTTGAGGTATAAACTCATTTTTCGTAATTTTGGAGTTACACCATTACTATTCGACACATATTTGAGTGGCCCGCGAGCCATAATTGTATTTCTGAAATTTGGAACAACTTACATATTTTGTGAGGAAACCTTTTCTCTCGTGAATCTTGTTAAAACCTATAAGAAAGCTCCATTTGTCTTATTACGTTGCTAGTTTTATGACAAACACTAATTTTCTATGTATTCTTTTTACATGATAATTTATTTTTTATTTAAGTATAACACTTTATTTGCGGCTCGCCGCTCGTTTTGAATTCTTAATGGGGCCCGTCAGCAAAACATTTGACCAGACCTGGTATAAGTGCAGATAGACAAAGCTATGGCGTGTAGATTCAACTTCAATTGCAAAATTGTATGGTATTTATGATTGACAAACATTGAACAATAAATTTATGTTTGGAAGATGTTACAAAACAATATTCGATGTTATGAATATAATGAATGCTTTGAAAAAGAGTAATCGTACTTACTAATCGGAGTATTATGAAATATAAATAATTATATTTGTACTGCTCCGATGTAACAGATCGTCTGACGTATTATTAAACGAGTTTTTTTGCTGTATACCAATCTACAGAAAATAGAATTTAATTTTAAAAATGAGCATAAAATAAATTGATAATATATCGTGCCACTTAAAAATCGGCTTCGCAATTATTTTTCACCGTTAGATGATACCTCTTACTCGCGAATAACAACATAATACCTACTTACTCGATGTTTCTTTCGGTAATAAAGCATAACGATAAAAAACGAACGATTGTGAACTAGTTAAGTTCCGAGGCGATTGCGGTGCACGAATTTACTGGCCGTAAGACGAATCTTTAGTTCTTTATTGCCAAACAAGTAACTAGCAACAACACGAAGAAATCAGCTCTTCTAAAACAGTTTATGTCGGTGATTTGCTAAATGTTGAAATAAACACAAATGTTCTTGAATACAAAATTAAAATCGATGACTTCCTAAAACCACTTTTTGTATACCTCCGACTTCTATTTATAATAGCCCGTCTGCTGTAATGCGGAGCATAGGGCAAGTATAAGGTCGCACCACTTCCCTTGGTCCGATGCAACGGTCCTCGCCTCTTTCAATACAATAATTTATTTATATGCAATAAATAATTTACATTTGAATTACAATAGTCATTAAAAAATTAGAAACCAATAAGAACCTTAATACCAGTAACTCACTGGTTAATAGTGATATTTTAAATACAAACGGTGACTTCTCATTTTTTTCTATTGATCTCATTGAAAATATCCCAATTACAAATAACTAGCAATGCGAGCATTTGACTGCCCATCCGAATAGTTTATCAACATTAAATAGGTAATAATTATTTTTTTATTAGAAATGAAAGATAATCTATATATATATATATATTTATATATATATAAATATATAATGTATATATATATATATATATAAATGAAGATTTGTTTGTTTGTATGTCCTCTATGCATTCTTTAGCATTCATCCGATTTCGGCCAAACTTTGGTAAGTTGTCGTGCGCACACCCGTGAAGGTTTCTGAAGAAAATTTAAAAAAAAGAATCAAATACGTACAACTAGCGACATCTTTGAACCAGACGGTAAAACAAAAATTAATGTACCTATATCCAAAATAGAAGTCTGCATGAGCCCGGGCATGGCTCACGGATCTTTACCCGACCCGGGCTAGGGTGGGTAAAGACAAGTCAGATTCGGGCTCGGGCCGGGCCCGGGTAAAGAATTCAAATTTAAGAAAATATTTCGTAGTATGTTCAGGTCATGAGTCAACCGTAAAGCAATAGTCTTCATAACTTGAATAATTTATTTCACATGTGCAATGAATATCGTTGGAAATATGGAAACAATAAACTATATTGTTTGAAAAGTATAAATGACCAGGTTCTTTTCGGGCTGAGAAAAATAATTCTCGGCTTCGAGTCGGGTTCGGGTAATAAGTGTGATATTGAGACTTGGGCTCGGGCCGGGCCGGGCTCAGATCGGGTAATTTTATGAAATTTCGGTCCGTGCAGACCTCTTATCCGAAAGCACTTCAATAAACAGAATTAAAACACAAACCCTTTCTTTCTTTGAGTGGCATTGCAGTTTTTAATAAAAATTAATCTTTGGTGACAAAGTTCCTCCAGAACTTTGAGAAATGCAATCTTTAAAAAAATCTTCCAGGATATAGTTCAAAATCAGGATGGGACATCTGCTAGAGATAACTATTTTGGAATTACATGAGTTAGGAGTTGGTAATATTGTTGAATGGGATGAGATTAAGTTGGGAGTATTGTGCGTTAGCTAATGTTTATTACATAAAATATATAATTTATCAACGAGTTTATCATCCATGTATCCCCATTAGCTATTGTTCCAAGTCACTTATACTGTGGAAATAATACCAAACAATAGTGAATTGCATTATTATTGTTATAGAATGGTACTTATGTATGTTTATAAATATTTTGAACCAGCTTTCTATTGTAATGCAAAATCATTTATTAAATTGTGATAGGATGATAAGACATAAATCCCATTCCCCACTCGATTCAATTTAATAATTTAGTGCATGAACTACAATTGCAATCTTCTATTGTACATCTTTTATGAATAGTCAGTCAAGTGTACAAACTTGGTACGAATATTAATTGGGGAAAATATGCTTGCTGTATGAATAAGTTCTTCATAAATATGTATGTTATTGAACACATTTGATTTACATTTGACAGGAACACTGTGTCATATTAAAAAAAAAGAACATTGTTCTTTTGTCTAATGGCGGAATACACACTAGTGAGAAAATATTATCATGTTGCTTTCCGATTATTATTCAGTTTCCGAACGAATGGGCAGAAATTTTAATGCAATATTTGAATAACACCGTTTCTGCAAAACTATCTGTCAATTTTATCACGGATATTGATACATTAGGTTAGGCACAACATTGACAGAACTGCTCGATAAAAAGTAATGGCCGTTTCTTTTCATACGTTTATAT
Organism: Himalopsyche phryganea; assembly: GCA_022494535.1. Classification (NCBI taxonomy): domain Eukaryota; kingdom Metazoa; phylum Arthropoda; class Insecta; order Trichoptera; family Rhyacophilidae; genus Himalopsyche; species Himalopsyche phryganea. The sequence continues at coordinate 1,057,921 of JAGVSL010000043.1, read as the reverse complement.
TTCACGCTCGACAAATTTGTTTACGTTTATAGAACAGGCAATTTTTTCACATCGTATTATTTTTTACATAAAAACCGACCTCTCCGACTCAAAAGACTTCTTGTGTATAACATTCATTTACAATTATAAAAACAGAACGCCAATTTAACAAAGTTCCAATATTTATAACTATTTTAAATATCTACAGCAAAGTATTAATAAATATAATCATTTGGCAAACCAATATTCCACTAATTACAGAACATATCGTTGTAATTTCTTAAGCTATAATGGGTTGAGTAAATGCGGCTCTGCGCATCATGGCAGCCAACGATGACTAAAAAAACCGTATTCTGAGATTCGACAGAAAATAATACTTGCATGGAATACGGTGGGCTGACATGGTGAGGAATACGAAGTTCAGAACACGGATAAACTAAACCCAAGGTACGTCTCCAGGATCATACTGTGACGATGGACGGTGTCAAAGTATGATACTATCTATACGGTGAACTTCGATCATATGTCTTGTGATTTCACACAAGCTTCATCCATTTTGATCAATATATTTATTATATAGAACGGCCCTGCATTTATGACGTTAATAAGCTCATATACGTAATACTGTAGCCAGTTAGTCAAGTGTACAAGCAATATATTCACAGCTGTATTTATTCAAACTGAATAAATAATGGAGGTGTTATGTTATGTCTACGATGATAAAAATTAATAGTCAATGTAAGCAGTGCACTTGACTTCCGCCGATGTTTTAACTACAATATTTATCTGTTATCTTTGATCGTCTTTTAATTTTCTTCATTACGTGAGAAACAATATCTTGACTTTGTTTAGGATTCCATTTTTAAAAATTAAATGTCAAATAGCAAAATGTTTACGTACAACTTCACATTAAGTTTTATATCAATTTTACGGATACATATTATGATATAACGATACTATATTGCAAGGTCTGCAAACATTTTAGCCTAAGGGCCACAGTGACTCCTCCACTAAGTCCCAAGGGCCAAGACCTAGCTAGCACATCATACCAACATAATGTAGTTTAGAATAACGCGCAAATTTCCGTTGATACTTACGGGCAAGTGTCAAGGACATTTCATTGTGGCGGAGATAGCCGACAAACAGAAAACCAGCTTCTGCCTGATTTATACTTATATTAAGTCCTGTCGACAAAAAATTTGTTTGATCAGTTGCATAAATTTGCTCGTGACTTTTTTTCCGCTTTCGCCACTACTTATGTGTGAAAAAACTATGGCGGATCAGATTGGTGGTGATCGCGGGCCGTAGTATGGAGACATCTATGTTATATATAATATTATGTATAATAAATGATTGCTTATTTTATGACACGAATAAAACTATATCGATACACGATTGGATTGTTATAAGAAATGTCGTAAAAGATATACTCAAATTGCATTCACTCGTTATTCACACTAAAGATTTCGAACAAATGGTCAATAACACTGTATTTATGCAAAATGGAGAAAGCACAATACATGCAAATATTTATAGCCGACATTAAAAACGCATTTTTCGTCAATATCCAATTGATAAGGCCCAATCATTTGTATGTTTGTTTTTTTTTATCAACAAATTGTCAGTCCTGTTATCATTTAAAATTTAGAATCTAAATGTTTCATATAAAAAAACAAGAACTTTGACCTAAACAATTGAATGCATATTTGTTACTCAAATGTTAAACAATATGCATATCACTGACAGAATAAAGTAAATCAAAATCTTCATTTTTGCTGAATTTTGCTAATTTTGTAGCGGCTTTGAGCAACTTTACCATTTAAATATTTGAAAGGATATTTACCTTTCACCAGTTATTAGCTAAGACATATTCCATTTATTTACAAACATTATTTAAAATAAAGCAAGCATGCCATATAATATAGCATACTTCGTGTTATATCAATTTTTTTTTATGCATTAATCCTGAATAAGAAACAGGCAGCGCCGCCGTGGCAGTCTGGGAAATTATTAAATCTTTTCGCAGATTTTAAGTAGTTCTCATACAGATGCAGCAGACGAAAATTTGCATTTAAAACTTTGCTTTATTACATTTCCTGCCGAGGCAATAAAGAATAAGAAGTAGGTTGTGAATATTTAGCAATATTACTTAACACTGCTCAGAATAAATTGAGATTATATCATATGCCAGCATTGGTTTGTAAGACTATTCATTATTAAAAAATGCTTTCTGCTGTCATCATTTGTAGATCATTACAATAAATCACCATTATACGGCGATCTCAATACAGTGAATTAAATAATATCGATGACTATAAAATAACATTATTTACAAATCAAATTGACGCCCACCATATATTTAATTTATCGTCAGCTTTACCAGCGAAACGTGCATGTTCGTTTTATAGGAATGTTAAAGGCGGAAATGAATTTCAATAAAACTATATTTCAGTGATTTTTCACGGTGCTTTTCAAAATTGTAGTGTACAAACACTGGATAGTATCAATTTCGTTGACATGCTTTTCCTTTTTAATCAAATGTCATTTAAAACGAAAATAAATATTTTGAAAAAGATTTTGACATTCTCAGCAATTAACAAGTATATAGTACAGAGCACCGAAGTACGTATTCCAGATAACCAATAAAGAATAAAAATAGCCAGAAAATGTTAAATTTTTTTTCTCGATGTATTGGGCTTATGTATAGGTAGCTTCGTTGATATTCATTTTTAATATAACATTAAAATTTTGTGTTTTTATTCCACTGGGTTTTACCAGTCGCGACACGTGTTTCGCATCTTTGAGAATCATCTTCGAACTAACTCTTTCGTAAGATTTTTATTTATAACGTAGATAATGATTCAAATTTCATACTTTTATTTTGACATAAATATATATATATATATATATATATACGTCAATTGTACAATAAAATTTGAAATAGTGAAAAGATGGCGTTCAATTAATGCATGAATTGCATTAACGAACCCAGAGCCGTTAATGACGTTATATTATCTTGAAGTTGACCATTTTTTTGACATATTTATTTACACTATCTAAAAATTTTATGCTTTAAACATTGTTAATTTAAGACAAAATATTGCAATAATTTAATGACATTTTAAAGGAATCCTTTAACATAGAGCAGCACAAAATATAACTATGTATACCTGTGGCGTTAGGCACAAGTTGATAAGTCAATTTTACCTTAGTTTATAGGAGAAGAAATATGAACCTTGATAAGTTATCAAAAAATCATATTAAATGGATAATACATTTTTTCACCGAATTTTGACATGCTGACGAATATTTTACTGGGAGAATAAACCCAATAAATATGACAAAAACGGACATATCAGATTTTACCATAACGACACAGATCTTTATGTGCTTTTAATTATAAAATTATAATACCATTATATAGAAGGAATGCCTTGTAATCAGCCAAATGAATAGATTTCATGAAATTCAGTTATGAAAAGAGAGTCTTTCGTCAGAGATAAACGCAGACAGACACCCTCTGGATGTTTCCAAGAAGCAAAATCGAAATTAAAATATTCAAAATAGTAATTGGCAGTAACAAAACAAACTCAAATCAGTTTATATGAAGCAATCAAAACTTTCATTGTCATGAAAAAGACAACAATACAACAAATATTACATTTTGGTGCGAAGAAAATTAGTATATTTCACCACTTCTCAAATGTTTGATGTCTACGGAACTTCTTTAACTTTTAATAATTTATTATAAAATAAATCTTATAGAAAGATGGCAGACATATATGAAAATCATTGTGTAATATTTTTCAATCATTATAAAGCTTCATTTGTTTATAGTGGAACAATGTATACAGCCTTACCCCCTTCCACACGTCCAGTAGAATGTTATAAAACCCACCCCCACCCTTTTAAGAATAAAATCATTGTTTACCTTAGAAGTAAATAACCATACGATACGGTTAGTTTGAAGATGCTTCTTAAAGAGGCGAAACGTATCACGTTAGTGATAAACCAAGTGGAATAACTAAGTTATCAATTTTTAATTTAATTTTATATTATATCATAAAGCTTGTTTTTCATTAGTAAACAAATATTCGGAAGAAATTTCCATGACGCAGTTATCAAACTTCAATTATTTCATGAAATACCATGTTTTAGATTCACAGGAATTAATAAATATTGTTATTACGGTTTATAATTGAATTAACATTTACTTTTTAAAGCTCCATTACAAAAAGGGAAAAATGGCAAAGTATTTAGAATAAAATTAATGTAAAATATATTGCTATTTATTTACATTGTTTAAATGTATGTTTGTTATACTAACGTATGTATACTAACTTGTATGAGATAGTTAATATATCACCATTTTTTCTGCGTAAATAAAAAAATAATTGTATTGTCTTGAAAAAATAATTATTAAAGTGTAATTAAGTGACCTTATGACGATGGTTTGCGGAGAAAAGGTGCATTAATATTCGACCCGAGTATAAAATAATTATTAGCATATTAAGTGCATTTGGTCTCGGTCTTTTGTTACATATATGAAACTAAATAAAAATGCACTATTCAACTACCTCACCTGCAGGAATTAAATTTTGAAATGTTTTTCATCAAAGAAAAAAAAATCGTTTGCATATTTTAATAATATCAAACAAAGAAAATTTATTCTAGATACACCCCTTACTGCAAAAGAATTTGTTAAGATTACCTTTACGTATACTAATGATTTTATTGATGTTGGAAAAACTTTTTGAGAGCCAGTTTTCTACACAGTAGGGTGGCCAAAACGAACAAGCATCAACATGGATAGATTACTTTATGAATCGTGTTTAATTTCTGTTCCAAGACTATACCTACTGTGGTGTTACATCGCGTGACAGCAACGACCTGCCAACTAGCTATTCATTTTATCATCCACGATGCATCCGTTGTCTTCTTTTCTTTAACAACCCGAATATATTTTCGTTAATTTTTAAGTAATTTACTATTCGTTAAATTTCTGTCGAGACACGCTTTTAAAAATAATTTTACATATTATATACAAAATTTATGGAAACTAATAATTACATAGTAATAAACACTGGATAAGAAGTTGACGATGTAAATTCATACAATAATAATTGTGAAATAATCGATAATCCGATCACCTTGGCCGATTTTTAAAACTCTATGCCAACCATGGTATACCAATAGCAAACGTGCCAGGAGTGGCTCTACGAAAATTTTACTGACATGTGAAGGATTAATTTAAAGATGACAACATTTTATAAACTTACATATTATTTAAGATTATCGACTGAGGGTGCTTGATGGAATTTCAATATCAAATTTGGATTATTGAGATTTTGTACACTTCCATATATTTTGTCACTAACGACCCGGTTTTCGCCTTTCGGCATCTTCAGGAATTCGATCACACGAATGCCATATTATATTATCTTTACCCCTTTTGTAAAACTATCTGGCATGCCAGTAACTCAATAAATACTATTTTTACTTTTTTTGGCACGTGCACACAAAACAATACGCAATCAATGCTTTAGGTTTACTTACTGTGATCCAGTGGTAGAATCCGGGAAAGCCCATATTTATTTGTCATTCAATGTGCATTTCTTCTCAAACGTATGATTTTTTTTAAACTGGGTGAAAATCTATCGCTCAATTGATCTGTTTTTCTATCTAATTCGTCATATTACATCAAACATACATTTGAAAATAAAAGTATTATTTCCTTCATTCGTAATAGATGAAAACAAAAATGTTTTTAACAAAAACGAATTATCAACCATTATCTGTGTAACTTTCGTCACCAAATAAATTATACAAAAAGAAATAAATTAGCCCTAGTAATGCTGAAAGATAACACGCCCTTAGGGCTAATTAAAATGTTAATATAAAAAGGGTAAGGCAGAAAAAACAACGAGCTTTATCGATTGCAGCGCCACCCTATTATTTGTAAATGAAGGGACAGGAATGGTATACATAGAAACAACTCTCCTTCTACTCCTATCTAACGACGGCAATTACAATATTAAAACCTTTCCCCAGGAGAATTTGAACCCTTCAAATAATTAGGAACATTTGGGATTAATTGTAATAACAGATAATGTGACAGGAGAATTGGGCAATCAATATTTGAAATTAAAAAATAACTGATATTTAAAATGATTTTTTGTGATATTTTACGGGAATTTGTATTTGTACTGTTAAATGCTCCCACACTGAGTGCAACGGGTTCTTCAGGTATTATTCAATTTAGAAATAAATAATTGCAACAAATTTTGTTTTATGTGAAATTTTATTGAATTGTCAATATTCTTTTAAAGCGCTAAGAAAACGCTCTAACAGAAATTAATTCGAATAATCCAACAAGTGTTATTGTTTTAACTGCGATAAATATTAATTGAATCGTTCGTTTATTTGTTAATTTAAAAAAGAAATTTTCAATTACGGTTTATGATTATTTTGCATGTCTTGAGCGATGTGCCACATCGACATATATAATAGAATAACACAAAAAATGGCGCTGCTAATGCTACACTTGAATTATCTTGAATGACGGTGTGTCAAACTGTGTTGTCAAATTCTATTTTATTGTATTACAATAAGATAAAGATTCATTTGATTATTTAAAAAAAAACCTGATGCCAGATTAAACCGCTACCGTTATATCAGATAATAGTTTGACACAAATGAACACTGGCATAGACATCAAGAATAGTCTTTTTGTTAGTAACATGTCACGATTCCAAATAAATCTCCAATACAACGAGTGAAGCAGTTAGCATCTGCAGCGAGAGTTCACAGCATCGTACATTAGTGACAAAACTATGTAATTTATTCCAAACCCATTTTATTATGCGATAAAGCCTAGAGGCAATCGAGCGACTCACTTGAATATCAATTCGAATTCAAGTGGTATCATCTTTCCAGTATTTGTCTTACTCTGATAAGTAAACACTTGGAATATTTCCAGACAGTGAAAACAACCGACCCTTTTAAATATAGTCTTGCTGCAGAACACCTACAGGCGTTATTTCGCAATAGGAGATATGCTTCATAATTTTCGCCAACGCTTTATAGGTGGATGTTGAAAATTTTCAGGAGAAATTTCCAAGCAAACAGAGCCAAACAGGCAAAAAAGTTTCGCGCAGCCAATTTCCGAGGCAGACGACGGAAACCCAGGATCGCAAACGTCTCGTTACAACTTTCAAGATGAGTATTGCAGAACAGAGAAAACCAACTTGTATATTACTGTTTTTATTTAAAAAAAAAAAACGGGAAAATGATACAACCAATACAAAATGCGACTCAATAATTAAACATTATTCAGTTATCGAGTATTCTTAATCGAAAATCTATGATTAAGTATGTTTTTGCAATTAAAAGAAGTTTTAAATTATATGACGTCAAAATATTGTATCTTTATTTTTTAAGCTGGAAGGGGAAAGGTTATAATATTAGCATAACTCAAATTACATCACATCGGGTTCTGGTATTTTTTTAATGAAATACATTCATTTTGCATCACGTTTTTGTGAAAAATAAAGATTTCTCACAATAATATTACTCCTAATTGGACTAGTTTTACAGATCCTAAATATCGATGTACTGAACTCGAGCCACATAAATATAAGTCCTAAATTTGGATGTCAGAAATCAACATTACTATCGGTCACTCAAAAATAGATTACTTGATTAGTAAATCAAGGTTGTGACGCACGCAACTCTTCATGTAATCATATAATGCCAACAAATACCATCAATTTAATAAACATTCCTGGGAACCAAGGCGTTATTTAATAACGATAAAGGACAGATTAGCGAGTTTGTAACAGTGAATCGTAAAAACGCCGCGAAACCACGCAATTAACCCAATCCTGCACACAAGCAGGCCCGAGTAGAATCACAGATGCATGAAGTAAAAGGAAATTTCCCAACAATATTTATGCATCTTCTACAGTAATTATAAACAAATAAAATAATATCTGGCAAGCGTATGCAAGAATATGTGGGTAATTAAATTGTTAATATTCGTAATGACAAAAAACATTGCATCGTCAAGTCATTAATATGTAATTAATCTTACATTTAAATCTATTGGCAGTAATGAACAAAGTGTTCATTGCGATTTTTGTATATTGCTTAGCTCATCAAGTAAATAAAAAAAACAATACTCTATTATTCGCGTCGTAAATGGATACCTGGTCCAATGCTCCTCTCACCTTGGCTCAATGATGTTCATTAGCAGTTAAATGGTTTTAAATATTTGAAACGTACTACTGAATGTAATATAGAAGGCCGCTGGCGTACAACCTCATTTACATTTGGAACTCTTGCAACACACTTTCAACTGTCATGTAGTCCTGCCAAGATTCTAACGATATTGCGTACCTTCTCAAGTTCGTTTACCCCTGCTAGAACTGTACCTTCCTCATTGATTACACACACAATTAATAAAGATACATACAATTAAATTGCATTTAATTATTAATCACACGAGTCATCTGTATTCATCATTCATACGATTGGGGCACTTTTTTACATGACGAACACTTCACTCAAGTGACACTCGGTTGACAGTTGAATGACTCGCAAAAAAGTTGAACAAACAGGAAAATTGAAAATACATTACTGATGCTATATTACATTAATTCAAGTGGGTATATTGTATTAGTCTTGTTAAAAAATATGAAATTTTAATAATGTGAAGTACAATCACTACTAAGATAATAAAATATTGTTTGATTGACATGTTTTTGTCAGAGATTGAATAAAACTATTCGTTAATGTTTTTTATTGAATATCGCATGGCGGCCGGGCGATTTTGCAAGAAAAACTGCCACTTCACCAAATTCACTATAATTTGTAAACCAATTGAGATATCTTAACCAAATTTATTTGATGGCTTCCAGACACTTTGCCGCATAAATCAATGACATTTGACGAATGGTTCTATATCTGTGGGTTGCATACTTATGTGGTGTAGTGAAGAAAACGAAAATCTACTAAAAAATCCTGCTTCTCATATCATCCCTGTTGCAGATGTTACAAGTCACCCAGGGATAACCCTATCATAATGACTCAAGCATCTTAAAAAAATCCATATGGCCCATTCAATAAATCACTACGCAATGTGTAAATAATAATAACCAATACTTCGAAAGAAAAATGTAAACGTGTGCCATCTAGGGGTAGTTTTACAACACTGTGTGGTAAAAATATTGTTTATATTTTGTTAAATAATGCGTTGATGTGTATACTACCATCTCTCGTTGACATTTGAAACTAAACTCGATTATAGGCCAGTATTTTTTCAATATAATTTAATGTATGACGTAGAACGCATATACGAGTCCGCGGCCAGTAAACTGTAACAATATCTTTCCCTGACTGTACCGGTTTGATCACAATTCAGTATTTTAGGAGGGTTGGTTGGTAACCTATCAATAAAATTCAACACGACGTTAAAGTTAAGAGTAGAGGTTTTAAATCACTGAAAACCACTATATATGGATCATTATAATAACCAAAATAAATATATACAACGGTCCGATCCGGATTCCGAATACATGTTAGGCATTGTAAGCGTACACACTAAAATAAAACTACAGACACGACCATGGTATTATATGCTATTCCTCGATACTAAAATTATCTCACAACCAAGAAAACGTAATATATTTTATTTTAATCATAAACTACTGATTTTTGAAAAAATATTTGACAGCATTCCCTAAAAAGTCTTCTCAATTATTGTAAATACTTCATCAATGCTGTTGAATTCTTCAGAGAGTACATACTTACCCTATACAAGTAAGTACGATACTTACCGATAAAAATGGGTATTATTTTAAACGATTGTTTTTAATGTATGAAAAAACTAGATAATATGTTTAGTATTCCAAAGTTGTACATAGTTCGTGCTCTTAAATACAATCTTTACTAGGGAATCAGCGCATCGCATACTTTAACTATCGCGATTATAATATTATATTACAAACTAGCCTCTCACATCGGTTAAAATATTATCTTTTATCTTACACATGAACCGTGGAAGCATGTTTTATTATTTTTAGGAAACAATATTTAAAACAATGATGGTTATTAATTTCCAGATTCCAGCAATTCGATTATAAAATTACAGCTTGTACATACAGTAAGCTGCGTAGTTTTGAAGTTTTAAATTCTATTATGTGCAATATTTTTCTAGATAAAAATATTTTTTAAGCACTAGGGAAGGGACATGTTTAGTATTAATCCAACATGAAGTAGAATTTTTTTAAATTGTAATAATCGTTTTTCATTCAACTAAAAAAATAATACTGAATTCCATCTGAAAAAATATGCAAATTTATAAGAACCCTCTATCAATTATGTACTTTAAAAAATCCAGCATAAATTGATAAAATTATGTATTTCTATTATCGTAATGAATTCCTTTACTTTAGAAGTGAAGCTAAAAGATTTTATGAAAGAAATTTCCAAGAAAATTAATTTTAAACCTTAATTTCGGGTCACCAGTAAGCTGATAAAATTCTTAACAGTTACAAATTTGCATAAAGCGGTATTTAAGCTCGTCTTCATGGTTACTAATTCCTTTTGGCAACCAGATGAGCTTCAGCAGCGGCAGCGTCACATTGAATTGTTTCTGTTACTGGTCCTCTAATCCTGACTAAATAAATGAAAGTAAAATATTATTACCATATGATGTTTTTGTAATCAGAAGATTCGTGTGAAATAGTCTGTGTGCTTCGATGAAATTTGGATATACATGTTGTATCTAAGTATCTTTATATCAATATCAGCAATACACAAATTGTTTATTTTGGTTTTTCTTTAGTAATAAAGAATATGATGTAATTCCCTATAGGTCATTATTCAATTCTTGAGTGAAAGTCATGGAATACAAATTAGATCAACTGTTTAGGAGACAATCGCCGTATTTTCAATTTGATCTGGTGGAGAGGATGGATACGATGATTCTTTTATTGAAATAAAGAAAGTATTTTTCCATTGAAAAACCAATGTACAAGTGACAATCAACTACCGATTGCAACCCAATTGCAGCCCAATACCGATATCGTATGTATTTCGGTATTGAGATGAAGTTTCCGAAATCCGTCGTGTTACTTTATAAATTAGATTTAATAAGGCTTTACAAAATTATAAACCATATGAATACATTTATGTTTTATTAAGTATACCTGTATTATGTATGAGTTTAATTTTCAATTTACTTTCAAATCAGTACATTTACTTTAACCTGTGATGCAAACTTTCAATGATTATAGAAAGCGCATTTAGTTTTTTTCTGAACGGTTTTTAATTGTTTCGTCTGCGTACTTAGGCCAGGAGCCTTTATATAATTATATATTCGTCATTTACAATGAGTCGTGTTTTCATTACGCACAACTATAATGTACAATGTACATATTCAAGTTTAATGATAATGAGGGAGTAAGAATGTTTTTTCTAAAGCTTCCAAAGAGGCGGGTAATTATTTGAGTACTGTGGGAAAATCGCAAGTGCTAACTTTACTAAGAGTCTATCTATCGACATACATATACGTACGACAGTTCAGAGAGTCTGTCTTTTAATCTACTTACAAGTATCACCAACGTGAGAGCTTAGAAACTTATAGCTCGAACTTCCACTTTGTATAATATCAAAGTTGATAAGTGCACTACAGGAATGAGTGCAGGTGACTTTTCATTTAAATATTAAACTCACCTTGATGTCGCGCATTATAAAATTAAACTTTATAAACATATTTTAACGTACTTATTCTTAGAAAAATCATTTTTTGGAATATTCATCACTATCGTATAATCAAAACAGTTAATTTTCAATATCACCTTAAAATATTCGTTATTAAATTCCTGCTGAATGAGAAAGAAATATGTTCTATTTTCACTTTCTTAATCTTGCACGATTATTATTTGTTTCGTGTTAATTCTAAATTTAATAACTGTATTCAAATGTACATTGGCATATTGGCGTCTTTTTTACAACAAATAAATAATTTCTAGATGTCGCTTATCCAAAAATGATATTATCGTTGCGTTGAGTAAAGAAACTAATATTGTATTTTGTAATAGTCGAAGTTCATGTAGAAATTAATCAATATAATAGTATAAAAAACATCATTTATTATTTTCCCAAGATAAACAAACTTATATCATAAAGCATACGATATAACTGATTCTCTTTTTGTACGGTTTTTTTTACACGCAGTTGAAATAACTGATTTTCTTGAACAGATAATAATTACCGTGTTTTGCTATTGCTAGAAACCTAAAACTGAATAGATCTATTTTTTGTGAAGAATTCAATTGAAATTTTAAAATAAACGTCATTTATACGTAGGTAAATTTTAAAAATATTGGTATGCATAAATGAAAATTCTTTTATTCTAGAAAGCAATTATGTAACTTAATAATGTAACTTATCTCTCACATTACTATTTCACTTTTTCATCCGGTTTTTTTTTCCATTTTGGAACCTAGAACGTATTCACCGTGCAAATAGAGAATTCGACGTACCTACGTATAATATATATACATACCTATGTATATATTATATATAAACGTTTGTCATGATTGTACATCTCATAAAGCTGAGCAAAATTAGTACATCAGTGTGGATAAGTTTTACGTTCTGCCTTAGCAATGGTAATTACAGCGATATATTATGAAGCAAGAATTTTCTAAGCAATTACGTCTTCCCTACGTTGTTGATACAGAAAATAACAAGCTAAGTAGATAATCCGGCATAGAGTTAAGCTGTTAATAATTTAGTTAATTGATAGTGTACCAACGTATTACCATACGATAAACTTGATAAGATGGTAAATCTATAATTCGACAATTTCTTAAGTAAAATACATTTAACCCATACTTAATTATTTGTTGTTTGCTTAATAAATTGTTTGATTTTCAAATAAATATTAAACAATTATGTATACGAGACAATTATTGACATTGCAAGATAATTAATACACGTCTATATCGCTGAATTCCACATTTTCTGTCTCACTCTCGCCTCATTTTACACTCTTCTCGGACTCGTTCTACCACGTTCAAGCCTGTCACATGATACAATACTTCAGTTGGTGTGATAAAAGTGCGGCTAATTTTGTTTAATTAATAAAGATTTAATAATTCCGTAATAATTCATATTTTTATTTTATGAACTAGGTAGGGGAACTTTCTTCTTTGGTCAATTTAAAAAAAAAAAAAAAAAATTTAACACAAAAGTCCCGTTAGTGGTCCGTTGGATTAAAATTATGAATTTAGTGGTCCGTGAGCCTGAAAGTTTGCAGGCCGCTGAGCTAGATAGTTTAACTTTTAACTAGATAATTTTAACGATGACGTGTGTCGTAAAGCAATCGACTATAATTAATAATTCTTGTAGAACTAAATACTTTGCATTTTTGCCATATTATAATGACTTACTACCAAGTTATCCAACAAATGACAGTATTAGATTCAATAAATTCATTATTTTATGTCATCCTATAGTTCAGAGATTTTTTTTAATGAGGATTAATTTAATAAGTTTTTTAATTTAAATAAAATTATTTACAGTGAAATTAACGTGAAATATTTTCGTGTTTCAAATCTTCTAAAATAAACCATAAAAATGGCAACGAGATCAACTCGATGACACTCTTACGACAGACATTAAATACAATTATTATAATAACATTCGATAGCCGCTGAAGGTCGAGCTTGAAAATTCTTAATCATACGGCTACCTTTTCTAATGTAATATGGCCTCCAATAGAGGATTTACGTTAAATAAATTCAATGATAGATTAATGAGAAATGTTTACGATCCATTGATCCTATCGCTATTTCACATTTGGAGGGAAAACGTTTGATTTAGTTGTTTACGATTCAAAACATGTGGGTGAGCAACGAATAGTTATAAATTAGAACAGGTAACAAATAGTTGGTGAAAAAAATCGCGGTCATGTAAAGCTCCGGGTGAAAGTCTCAATAAAACCGCGAATATTATTATAATGCATCCGTGTATAGAGCACGACACTTGAAACTCGAGACTAGAACTATGATGAAGTATGGAAATTGCAAATAACAAAATAAGAATGTGCGGAGAGGTGATACAACAATGCCACCTACGGTCGGTATGGTAATGAATTGCGCTTTTTAACCTTGACCATAAACAAGGGTTATGAACTCCTTTCCTATTTCAAAAATATAACACATGGTATTACGACTGAAATCAATGTGTCACTCAATATAATGTAGACAGCAAATGAAACAAAAACGGAATAGAATAAATAATAATATCATTTACTTCAACATTCCAATAAGAAAAAAATATTAAAAAACAATATACAAAGTTTGTTGTTGAATGTGTCCACATCTACAGGCAATGATCGGCTGAAAAGCCCTTGCAAATGGTGTCTCAGCTGACCAACACGAAGAACAGGCTTCAAGGAATAAAATACGATTATAGTTTCGGCCACGCAGATAAAAATAAGGAACTTGTAAGTTTTTCATTTTATATTAAAAATGAACTTCCACAAAGTTATCGTCGAATACATAGAAAATATGTAAGTTTTTAATCTTGATAATTTTAAGACTGTAAACTCTTATAATTATAACTCAACGAAGATGTTATGAACATATGAGTTACAGTCATAACTATGCTAGAGTGATCTAGCGATAAGGAAATATGCAAAAGTCATGATTGAAAACACATCGCTATCAATTTCTAATGTTTGAATTATTTATGTGTAAATTAAACCAACGGTGTGATTGCACAAATGCATCCAATCTCGCTTAATCTTGCGCTGTATTCTTTACAGATTAAAGTAAATTTGTTTCTTTACGATTATCATTCCTATAATTGTATGTAATATATTACGCCTAAGATTTATATTTTGTATACTTTTATAACTATACTACTTTTAATATATAAGTTTTTCATTTATCTTGTTTATATTAGATAGATATAAAATATTCAAAGTGCTGTAAACAACATAATTTAAAACCATTTATATTTCATATATTCTGACAAACAACAACGCATTGCAAATTAATGAATACTGTTTTCAAATAGCGGCTAATATTTTTAAAAAAAGTGGCAACCCTGCACTTTCGTCGTATAGTATCTTGGAAAGGTAATTCGCCAATCTCCATTCGAGATTCGTCGTTCTTAGTTGAGCAAAAATGGTCTTTGCGGCTGCTTCCTCCAGCGTCTGCGGCCTGTGGCTACTTCAGGGTAAGGTCAATGCCGTGGGGATATACCCGTTACACCAACATATAGCATGGAAAGTGTTACCACATCTTAACAATTTATTTGTATTAATAAAATATATTCTACATAACAATAAATCCAAAAACATTTCGTCTCAAACACAAAACATTTATCACGGGCATTATAAAACAGGTGAGATATTGCGTAACAAAAAATTAATTTCTAGATTGACGAGGAAGTCTCTACAATATAAATTATTAGATAATATAAAATTAAAACTATAACTATGTAAGTGAAAGTATGTAATTTCATTTACTTTTTTTGATGACAATATTTGTACAAATGGTTTTATAGTTTTGCATTTTACTAAAATAGGGCGTGCATCATGGATTACCGGTTTACCGGTTAATACAGGATTTATTAACCGGATTCTCGGTAGAATTATTACCTTTCTCTTAAGCTGGACTAACTGCATTCAAATTAGACACATTTATTGCTGATACTTAAAAAGTATTATTTTTCTTAATGTCTACTTATTTAAATTCCTGAAAAATTATTAAGGAACTATTGTACTGTGTGTAGAGTGACATCGTTAATGTGATAAATCTTATTTTTAATTTGTTATCCTAATTATATAATTTAAGATATCGACTCAGGGTGCTTGATGGAATTTAAATATCAAATTTGAATTGCTGAGATTTTGTACATTTCCATGTATTTCGTCACTAACGACCCGGGCTTCGCCTTTCGGCATCTTCAGGCATTCCAGCACACGAATGAACTCGAACTGACAAAATACATGGAAATTTAGAAAATCTCAACAATGAAAATTTATTGTCCTAATTATTTTTCATACTTACTTACTTACAGGCAGATATATTTAACATTTTACCGATTAATTGATAATGCTATTTCTCGTTGATTTTGCATGCTCTTGTTGAAAAAGCTTACCTGCTAAGCGAAATCAATCTTCTTTAATACGTTTTATGTTTAATTAGTATAATTTTATCTACCAAATAAAATGGCAACACTTCACGCCAACGACGAAGAGTGTGGATTGTAGCTATGCAAAAGGAAAAATAGCGAGCATGTTGCCGCCACGTGGACATGCTTCACTTCGACAGGAATTCCAACACAGTTTTACCCTGTGCGAAATAAATGTTGATTGTATTCGCGCTATTTCATGAATCATGCATGGCAAATGCACACGCGATTTTTTCCGGCTTGCAATA
The DNA here is from genome assembly GCA_022494535.1 of Himalopsyche phryganea. Taxonomy (NCBI): domain Eukaryota; kingdom Metazoa; phylum Arthropoda; class Insecta; order Trichoptera; family Rhyacophilidae; genus Himalopsyche; species Himalopsyche phryganea. The sequence continues at coordinate 1,041,479 of JAGVSL010000043.1, read as the reverse complement.
CTGGTTTACAGCAATAAATTAACAATAAAAATATTACATTATCATGTATTTTTGAACACACGTACTTACATATTCATTTTGAATTTGGAACAATTTTTATTATTCTTCCATTAGTACCTAACAGAAGTTTTGTTGATATTAATAGACACAATTAGAATGATTACATATATAAAATATTTGAAGTAAATTTATAATTTTTTCAATAAATCTAATTATTTATTAATCAATTACATGCTTTTCTATATTTGAAAACAAATAACGTGTATTAATGGGGTTTTTTAAATCATTTAAATACAAGAATGAATAAATATAGCATTATAATAATAAAACAATATAAGCATTTTTTAAAACCATGCCCACTGGCAAAAGAGCATTTCGACAGAAAGTGTTCAATAAAACCGATTATTAGCCAGGCCCTCGACATCCATATTCAGAAAAGTTACGGAAAGAACCATGGTAGTTTCACGATTTTTACTTTTGGATAGAAAATCATATATCAGTAATCGTTTGAGGAACATTACAGTTAGTAAGGGTAAGGAAGCTACAAATCATTAGTATGTATTCGGCCACGACGATAGGCAATTTAAAATTACGAAGGAGTAAGTGCAGAATGCACATTTATATAAGAACTATCATTTGTATTTTAATCGAACGATAATTGTCTAATATTTAAAGTAAATAAATAGTTTCAGATAACACGACACACTTTTTTATATCTTTAGGTCAAATTATAAATACACAGTATATTGGTTATGAAGAAACACTTCATTTTCTATATAAACAACACCCAAATCGTATGTGTGGATTGTTTTCTAGTATAAATATCCAAGTTTACTTCTAAGCTGAATAATAATGAAAGGCCAAGGCTTAATTTTTTTACAATATTTATATAAAAAATATGGTTACATAGCCTCAAAGTCTCGCCGTAAATTTCTGGGAACAATGTGCTGATAATCATTTGAACATACAAAACGGTAAACAACTAACAGAAATGTAACAAAGCGGCCTCCACTGTGATGCTTTCAAAATTTATAAAAACACCATTTTGATTGTTGTGTACAAAAGCCATCATAGAGATTCAACGTTGCGCAAGCCGACGCTCGCTTGCCGAAATTCGATCTCTGATCGAAAAAAAGGCAAAACACGTGAAGTTTGTTTTATAAATATTTATATTTAAAAAAATAAGTTATCAGTACCATTTCAAGCTTATCTTATTTTCATTTATTTTGATTATCTTACATTCATTTTCCTGCTATTGTGTAGTTTGTCATCAAATATTATTGTTTGGATTATTGAGATTTTGTACACTTCCATGTATTTTGTCACTAACGACCCGGGTTTCGCCTTTCGGCATCTTCAGGCATTCGAGCACACGAATGGACTCGAACTGAATGCCGAAAGGCGAAACCCGGGTCGTTAGTGACAAAATACATGGAAGTGTACAAAATCTCAATAATCCAAATTTAATATTGAAATTCCATCAAGCACCCTCAGTCGATGTCTTAAATTATAAAATATTATTGTTTTTAATATAAGCATTTACGACGCTTTTGGCATCTTCAAGCATTCGACTATGCGAATAAACTCGAACTGACAGTTCTTGTCAATTCGAATTAGTGAAGGTGAGTACGTGGAAATTTTAAGAATTCTATTTTGATATTGAAATTCCATCAAGCACCCTCAGTCGATATCTTAAATTATTAAATTAGTATACATTTATAAACATTTTATACAACGGATGTATAAGACCAATTCGTTAAACTGAACACTGCCTCATAGAAATTAACATTGATTACAACTTACTTCAGAGAATTCTATAAAAGATAATCTATAATAATGTATTTTTCAGTCCGCATGGTTCTACCGTAGTTGAAGAAGCACAGTAATAGATTGCGCAGATAGATACTTTACCTATTAACAGTTTTAGAAAGAAAAGTACTGTCTTGCAAACTATCTGTGAATCAAGCACGTGTAATATACCTTGCGGTAAATTAAAATAAACACGATTGTTCCTGCATCAAGTCAAAAAAAATAAAATTCTCTCAATAAATGATGTTCACATTAGTAAGTAAAAATTCCATTGTCCTGTTCCTTTGTAAGAACTTTTGCCGACAGTTAAAAAATAGCTGATTTTTTCGTTCATTCCGTGTAATAATTGTTTTTCATTCAACTAAAAAAATAATACTGAATTCTATCTGAAAAAAATAAACCAATGTAGGGTTAGTTCGCCAGTGCTCAGCCAGTGAAACGACAGGTGTACTTTCAAAAGGGATTTTGAGTCAGTTTTGAGTAGTTTGTCACTAACGACCCGGGTTTCGCCTTTCGGCATCTTCAGGCATTCGAGCACACGAATGGACTCGAACTGACAGACAGGTTAGGTGTTTCAACAGATGTCACTAAATGTGGAATGATTGTATATCTGTTCCCAATGTGGAGCATATATACTTGCAATGGAGCTAACTCAACAGAATTTTTTCTACGAGAACTGCTTATTGCTCAACCTCTTTTTTACGAAGAGAGTTTGGATATAGGCTTAGGACAGGATTAGTGGTTAGCTAATTGCTCTCGCTACGACCCGTTTTTAAGATCGGATGGGTGGGAGGAAATTTTAGACATCCCTACCTTCAAACATAAATCGATTGAAAAATCAGTTTATGAAACTGACCACCTCGCACTTTTACTCTCATTTTAGTAATTTTGCTCTCACCGACAACGGGTGCATGTTAGATGATGTGGGTGATAGTGAATTGGTTCCCCTCGAAGGAGATTTATTTGAAATGGGTTACCTTACAGCAAGCACGATGGAGCGAATATTTTTTGAATTCCGAACGAAGATAGGAGTACACATACCTGAAAGTAAAAATAAAACAATTTAATTTAAAAAAATGGATAACTAATCTACCCAAGAATGGCAACTGGGAAAATAACACAATGAAATGAGAAACTTTAAATTGACCCCTATATATATAAACCAGGGCTTTTAACGGTGCCAGATTACCTGAGGTTTTCCCGGATTGAATATAGCGAACCATGGTGACAATATTATTGCATTGAAATATCCCGGAATTTTTGACAAAACGTATATGCATGCAATTGTATTCTTTTTTTGTGACCATGTCGGCTTCCAATGTTGATACTATTGACTCCTAATGGAGCTTATTTCAACAGGAGTTGTTCTACGAGAAATACTTGTTTCTTAGTTGACCTTTTGAGAGTATCGATAAAAAGATAGGCTTACACCGTGTCTTAGGTGGACGAATTCTTTGCGAGCGTGAGGCGGCGCGGCGTAGCTCAAAAATATCAATCTTTCTCCGCCAATGGGAGTATCCTACTTGGTAGAGGTCTGCACGGGGCGTAATTTCATAAAATTCTTAATTCTTCATAAAGATATTCATAGTTTATTTGAAATAAATTATTTATACGAAATAATAAATATACGTCATAATAAATATATGAATTAATTAATTATGCCTGACTCATGATCCGAACAGAGTGCGAAATATTTTTTTTTAATTTGAATTCATTATCCGGACCCGGCCCGAGCTCGAATCAGAATTGCCTTTACCCCGAGCCTGACCCGTGAGCCTCTACCCGGCCCAGCCCGTGCAAACCTCTATTTTGGATATACAATAATTTTTGTTTTTCGTCTGGTGCGTACACGAATAAATCGGAAGGTTTTTCCGAGATGTCGGTAGTTGTACGTATTTGATTCTTTTTTTAGATTTAAAATTTTTTTTTTCAAAGAAACCTACACGTGTGTGCGCACAACAACTCACCAAAGTTTAATCGAAATCGGATGAATGTTAAACGAACGCATAGAGGACAGACAAACAAACAAACATTCATTATGAACATCCGATATGTGATAATAATAAAACGCATCTGGGCTATTATATTTGAGATATAATCTTTAAGTAAACTCAATTTAAAATACTTTGAAGATCTAAAAATAAGCAGAGAAAAATAGCAATACACTCAGAGATAAAATTGAACCGATATTATTGCAAGTAAACTGACAATGGACAGTCGATGTACTGTTAAGATGAGGATTTCGATAAATAGCGGCCATGTTGCTGAACAAGTTTTTTCGAAAAACATAATTTCAATTACTATTATTAACGGTTATTGCCATAACGGGTATTTGTATCTGAATATTCATGTTATCTTTCAAAAGTAGGCCATTACTAAGAATGTTCACGATAAGGATTTTTAATGAATTATAATAATCGCACGTTACTCTCAACAGCTGTTAACTGAATCAAGTAATTAACTAAGTGGTACACGGAAACAAAATTAAGGTAGATTTAAGCGTTTATGCTTTAAATTTCAATTAAATTAAAGCCTATTAAAAATACAAAATATTCAAAATCAGCTAATTTTATACGAGCTTATAATGATATTCAATGCTCTTGAAGACATACTTGTTATTTGAATCAATAAAATGCTATATTCGATCAAATAAGAGGCTCTGAGTACTCAATTTAAAAATAAAATTAAGACGGCTTCGTAGTCGAGTAGTAATGTTTTAGAACAGTGGTTCTCATGTACGGCCACCAACGGTTCTATAGTAGTAAATATTGATATTAAAAAAATGAGTAATATAAAATAATTACGACATGTTTATTTGAAAACGTTTTTGTTATGAGATGATAGGGATCCTTTTTTAGATAAAAATTAATCGGGATCAGTCGGTTTAATATGTACTGCAGTGCATTAAGTAATTCGGTCTGTTGTACGATAACCAACGTTGTTTGTCTTGCAATAGTGTAATTGTCATTGAAGAGAGATTTTCCAAATATCTAAAGTTTAACAGTGATTATCTTCTGATTTCTTTTTATAAATATGGTAACATCTGTATATTATTCTTTATTTTTCTAATTTTGAAGGGAATTTGATACAATCCCCGATTTAAAAGGCATATAAGAAACTATGCATAAACAAACATTCGGAATCATGAAAGTGTAAAAATCTAATGACTAATAGATTTTTAGAAATATTTGAAAAACAAACCTGCAGGACTCTACAATATTAATATTAAACATAATATTTGTAAATGACAGGATTGTAAAAATATAGTACATATTTTTAAAGAAATTATATTAAAACACAAAAATTTTCTGCCTGCGGTAATGTACTAACTTGTATGGTTTCTTCTGGTTAAAAAAAATCAAGTAGGTAATAAGTCCCTTAAATGCATCAGCCTAATATTTTAAATCACTTGAAAAATTGGTGCGGCCACGAGACATTTCCAAAAGACCACTGATGTTCATTATGCGGCCACGGAGAAATTTTCCATGAGAACCACTGCTCTAGAACTATCGTCATAGGTTGAGCGGTCACAGTATCGAATCCCTGTATGAACACTTACATTCTTTTCTTGATCGTTATTGCATTATGGAAGGCGGCTGCATACACAGAACGGGTTGCCCCACACCAGCTTGTATTAATTTATCAATCGATTTGTGACTGATGCCAAATGCATTCATGGCTGATATATTTCATTCCTTTCCAGCAACCCGATTCGATCATTCGCCTTCCGAGGCCTATCCTTTTGTCGTTTTGTCGTTCTGTCCTTTACTCTCTACAAAAGAGAGGTTAAAGCATTTACAGCAAATCTACAGTTGAAATCCTTCATCGTGAGCTTATATCGAAACAAAGCAGTAGCTCAATTTTAGTTATTTTGCAGGGCAACGAAATGACCAATAATTGATGTCTATTAATGCGTTGAATATTTTTTATGAATTCAAAGATTTTCAGTTTGTATTACAATCTGCTGCAAAATGTCCGAAATTAAGTTACTGATTTGTTCGTTAGGGGTGTTTGAATGGTTGATAATACCGTTATATAATTTAATGATTGTGTTTGCAATTACTCAGAATAGAAACTGCTAACAGATGAATAAAAACTACGCAATGGTCAGTCAACGATTTGTAAATTAATCCAACTTATTATGAAGATGAAGATAACAAACAAACGATTCCGAAATTTACATTTTTATTTTCTAGCAACACTGATTGTAGAATAAGATACATTTTTTTGCCCCACTTAAATTTAACAATTTCATAATGTTCTGTTAAACGTGAAAAGATTGACTGCTTAGAGTGGTTAGTGAGTAGCCTTCATGAATAATTGATTAGGCGGACCACGTTTTGAATCCGAAAGGTGTTGCCAGAAAAAAACGAATAATGTAATTTTAAAACCATTTCGAGAAGTGATGAAATCATGGGTATGCAACTTTGTTCTGTCATAATTCAAAAATATTATAATTAATTTACGTGCTTAGTTCTAATACATATTAAGAACCACTATAGAAGGCACTAATCTAAGACTACGGAATTCAATAACACGGCTGGCAAACCTTGATAAAAAGCTATTAATAAATACGTAACATTTTTAGCCATGTCCTATCCCAATGTGGAGCATATGGCATCTTAATCGAGGTACCTGAACAAAAGTTTTTCTTATCGAACTACGTGTTACTCTGTTAGCAGAGTAAGGATAGAAGGATAGGGCTAGGACAGGATAAGTCGTTAGCTAATCGGCCTCGCTTCGCTCCGTTTTAAAGATCGGATGGGTGGAAGGGAATTTCAGACATCACAAACATCCATGCCTTCGAACAGAAACACAAATCGATTGAAAATTTTATTCATGAAACTGTCCGTAGTGGGGTTCGAATCCGTGAGATCCGTAGCCGAAGCCAACGACGTTGACCACTGAACCACGAATCCGACGTTATATCACACATATTAAGTGTAGTATATGTTTTGTGTCATCAATACTGGTTTCGCTTAGCGAGTAGTAATTTTCACCATGCTAGATTTCACAACATTGACTATCAATATATCAAAGAAAGTATATAAAAAGAAATTAAAAATAGGAAATCAATTTCACTCATTAGTTTTTTTCAACTATCCAATTAGCCAAAGCACTGTCGATATAACTACACCATTTTTTTATAAATACACTGAAGGTATAGAGTATTTCACTGAACGTTGATACTTCTGTAATAGAACGGCAACTTTTCTCTCTGTCGCTAAGTAATTAATCTTAGCACACGATTAGTCAAGATTCGTGAACAATTAACAATAATTTCAAGTAGAAGAATCAATGATTGGAATCATTTTTCATTTGAGCTATGAGTCGTTGAACGTGATCAATAAGAGCGCCGTGAATCATTATTTTTCTCCTGATTGTCGCGATACGCATGCAAATGATTTTCAAAACGGCAATACAATACTTTTATTGTTTGCCCCTTTACAGTCTTACAGCTATAAAGTAGAAGTTAAAGGTGTCTTCTGTATTCTGGACACGTGTTGGAAGTGCCAAGATAAACAAACGGATGCCCAATAAAATGAAGTTGAAGGGATAAAACGTTGAAGAGCTTTTTGAGTAGGTGTGTATTTTTCAGATAAGAATACACGGAATTATTTATTTTTTACACTACTTTTTTCAATGTATACAGGTTCTTTGCTGCACGTATCAACACTTAATGGGTTTGTCGGACTTATAGCCGAGTTTGCCAACGCTCTTGCGCGTTCGTCCTATTTGATTCTAGTGAACAATTTCAATTGATTTATATAATGTGCAAATCCCTTCCCGCCTAACCATTCCTTAAAACGAGAGCTATCTGCAAGTAATACTTTACTATCCCTATCTTTCATCCGTATCTCAACAAATAAGAGAGGATGAGCAACTAAATAACAAGCAGCTCTCGCTAAACCTCTATTAAGATGCTCCATTAGAAGTCCTTATGCTACACACTTCGAGGGGACTTGAATTAGCACATAAAAATACCGCAATGTCTTAAATGTGCTAAGTTTAGTACTGATTACGAATTAACTAAACAGTGTTTTTATAGATACAATCTTATCAAGTCCGCAAAGACCACTTGAGATTATTATCAAACAAAAATTAAAAAAAAAAAAAAAAACAATTGAAGTAACTAAATATGTTGTACCATACACTTCGATAAAATCCAAAAATAAAAAATATTGATTGTAATATTAATATCAAACCATAATATTTAAAATTCCATATTGATTCCTTTCTACATCTGATGTCATAAACGAAGTTTACTTGTCAGTTCGTACACTTTCTTTAAAAAGTAATAACTGATATCTTCACGTACAGCAATTCAAACTTTATGTTATGATTTTAAAATGTAAGACAAAATATTGTGAATGATGAACATTAAAAAATGTGAAATGAAGGGTGGAATTGGATTATTTCCTTCTACTGGACGTGAGTAGGGGGGGGGCACAGTCAGTGGAATAACAAAGCTATCAGCATTAATTTTATACTAAAAATGAATTTCCACAAAGTCACCGCCGAATTTAAACTTATTTAAACAATATAAATACCGAAAGAGCACATCACCGTATATTAGATGGCGCAGTGACGCCATAATACATACCTCGGATCATGTCTCTCACGCATACCTACCTATATAAAACTACCCATTTTTCTTAATATTATACTGCCCCTGTATTTTGTTACCAAGGTAAAACGAAGCTATAGGCTAAAATGATAGCGTGATTTAAATTGATTCATAAGCAAATAACACTTGATATATTTTATTCATCATGTATGTCCCGAGTTCCTATTTCCAGTTTTTTTAATGGACTCAATTTATCAGTAATTATTAAATAATTAATTAAATACATCGGTATGATTTTTTCCATAAATCCGTTCGCGAATCATCATGCATCATATAAAATCAACAGGATGTGTTCTGTAATAATTAATTTCAAATGGAAACTATTTACACTTGCCGTGGTATACTATAAAGCCGCTTGCAAAAATAATTAGCATTAGCTCTATGATTCGCTAATTTTGCGAAACATGAACAACAAGTGACTTTGTTTCCCTTCCCTCTCTCTTCCTCTCTTTTATAATACGATTAATGTATTCCTCTTTCCGTAGAATATAATTATGTTATAATTCTAAAGGATTCAATTAAAATTATTCGATTAATAAAAAGAAAAACACGTGTACACAATTCAACTTAAGTCAGTTGGTGTTTCATATTTACACTGCAAAATTTTTATTGTACACGTCAAAAACAACATGCAATGTGAATTTAAAAAAGTGTCTCTCAGATCGTTTTCAGGTTCATTATAATATGAGGTTTCAGCCACTCTATATGTATATCTTTACAAAATAAATTATTATTGCCTTGATTCAAGCCAATCAAAACATTAAAATTGTGTAAAAAACAAAGCTGCTATCGTTCTCGCATTCATCGTTTTCCCGCATTCATCGTTCCCCGATCCCTCGATTTATCGGATTAATAACATGGTGGCGTCACAAGTATTACCCCAATTGATAGCTTTTATCGAACATTTCTCATCCCCCTCAGAAGTAAGGGCGACTTCATTCAACCGCTATCAATGTTTCGACACAAATTTTATCACGACATATTATTTTTGTCAAACATTTTTATCCCGCTCAAAAGTAAGTGCGATTCCATTATCGCAACCAGTATCGTAAAAATCCGAGACTGCAAGTCTATTAGCGTCGTCTTATTGTTATGATGCTAGTTCATGTTTCCGCTGATGACTCACCTTCTGAGAACCTTATGTACAAACTGTAAAGTCGTCTCGCTGAGTCGGTCAGCGTTCATTTTTGTCTAGTATTTCGCATACCTCCTATGAGGAAAGATGGAATAATTATTCATACTTTTGCGCATTTTTCGTTATTTTTTCAGGGTCCTTTGAAAAACGAATAATCGGTATTCCACTGTATGTATTTTTCCTTATTAAGTTAGTGTCATTTTTATGTGGTTTTGTAACAATATTATTTTTCTGCGAGCTTTTCAACATGATCTTGCCATTAATAAGATCACAATATATGCCAAATTGTAATTGGGGCAAACCTATTTACCAACCTACGAGGCGAAACAATTACGCTAAGAAAATATGAAACAATAGTTTCACGCAAGAAGAAAATTGTATCTGATATAATAACTAATTACCCATTTCATAACATCAAAACAGTCTTAAACTTTGTTGTGATATGTATCTTTTAAGTCTGCTCGTTAATTGGTGAGTTTCACATAATTAAGATGTTCAATTATTACTTTATAATAGAATATTGCGATGTATACTGAAACTGTATGAGGCATCTAAAATCAAAATCTGATTAAACTATAAGTCATTTCACATAATAATTATATACTTGCAAAACCTGACAAAAGCATAAGAAAAAATGTATTCCTCTCTTCCGCATGTCGCTGAAATCAGAAACGGAGAAATTCAATGCCGATATGCCCAATTTTATTTCGCATATATCAATCGTCATTAGTCAGACAACTACATGATTCAGTACTCAAAAATGCCACCAAAAACATCCTAAGGCAGATAACTTTCTAAAGAATTAACCTTTATCCGCCCAGCGGTCCCGTACGGGACGGTTGATAATGACACATTTCGCGATTGGAATACACTGATTTATGATAAAAGTATTCAAAATATAAATATTAACTTATAGAAATAATGACTTTGAGATACCGAATCATAATTTTATTTTCGCATTCAATAAATATTTTTGCCATAATAAGTAATGCAAACATCTGCGTTTCGGGGTCGTCGATATTCACATCCCAGAAGTTTAAAGATGATCCATATATAGACAAATGTTTTAAAAATTGGCATACGAAAAAAAATGTAATCTTTGTGTACCTTTAAGGTTTTAATTGTAATTTTATAATTTGATTCGCTATTTTTTTAGTAACTTTACGGTTTTTAATTTAATTTTGGTGTGATGTTTTAATTTAAAATGATATAAATTGTAAAAAACAGTGAATAAAGCTTTTATAACAATCATTTTTTTGACAATGCTTTTTACTTTACCAAAATAAATTGACCATTTCTAGAGATAGTTATTTTAATAACAGCTTAGGATCATGCAATAATTGTGCAAAAAAAATTTTGGGCAAATAAAGGTTAAACAAAATAGTTCTAGCGCAGTCAAAGGATATTTCCAAATATCGTCGGCTTAACTAGCAAACTGCTGGTCTACATTTTAGCAAAATGATCAGGAGAGCATAAAACTGAATGCATTCAGTTTAGCCGACGATATCATTCTACTGACTATAATCGGAAAGTACCTAATGGTAAATCCTGTTTTTAAAATATATAAAACTCCGTTACAAATCAATAATATTTGATTTATGGTGACCATTTGAATATTGCTTTCCCATCATCTCAATATGGATCGTCGAATTCGTCGAATGTTCAAATTCTGTCCTACCGTGCATGAGTATAGATATTGAATTATGTAATATATTTTCAAAATAAGAATGCCACGACGGAATTATTTCAGCTTTTAAATATTATAATATATACAAAGTTGAGTGCGGTATATCAAAATATGCTTAATTATTAATACAACTGGTTGTAACATAAATTTTAAATTTATTGAAACAATTTTTATTATGTATTATAACATTGTGAAGTATTTTTTTCAGAATTTGCAAATCTTTTACCCCACACACCAACTGTGTCTTCGTTTAAATCCTTCATTAGTACAAATCTTATACTCTTAAGAACAATATATCCTTATCCATTTTAGATATTTTTTCGTTACAACACTTCTGAAGTTGCTTCTGAAAAAAGCACGTAGGGTCATTTCAACAGACAGAGGACAATGAACAGTGAAGGTACAAAAGGGATTTTGAGTCAATGAATGATAAATACATATTTTTGCGCTGTTATTCCATTAAACAGGGATTAAGTAATGTAAACAACTAAAATTAAAATAGTTAATATTGTACTAAGCATAAAATAATAGAAGTTTACAAAAAAATGCCAATTCTCCCAGTGGTCGGCCCTCAAAATCCAATGATCGGCCTTTCGATGCCCAGTGTTCGGCCATCACTATGAAACTTCATAAATATCACGACATATCGCGATAAATATAGACAGAACAATAAAATACATAATGATGCAAAGCATGACAATATAGAATATATTTTTTTTAATTGTGCATTGCATCATATAGATCAATATAGTGCAGATATACATTGGCAAGTAGCAAGACTACCTACACGAATTCTAAAAAATCTGTTTTTTTTAATGAATCCACTATGATTATAGTTTTAAGCTCAAAAGGCCGACCACTGGCGACGGCTGACTTTAGGAACACTCTATCACTCTACACTATTTATTACACTAGTCATTATACACTATCGACACTAGTCATTATAGTAAATAATTAGTATAAAACGTAGCTCATTATATGCGATAAATCACTTACTGTTTGAATAAGCTTAATCTTTTGATAAGATATAAAATTTTATTGGAAAAATATTTTTTATTCGCATAATTCTTAGAAAACTGTGTCACGATAAGTGTGAAATTGACGTACTTGGTGATATCAGATTACTAATGAATCAAAAACATTTCAATAGTAACTATATAAGACCTTTTTGTTTTGTACGTCATGTCCAAAAGTATGTCAACACTGAGATTAAGTACCTACACATAACAAGAATACCAATTGGACGGCTCTTATATTGACCTTCCATTGTATGGTTAAATAATACACTAACTGGCTACTTCTGGGCCTGGATCTTGTTGCGTACTGCTTTCATGCTAAAATATCAGAACGCAAGCTATGAAGTAAACATAGAAAATTAAAAGTTCCATATTAATTAATTACCGTTAACACGTTATTATTTATTATTGAATAAATTGAGATAAGGGCGGATTTTATCGGTGGCCGGGCATGGAGAGGAGAAGAATTTACAGCTCATAATGATAATTGAATGTAAACGGGAAGCCAATAGTATACATTTAAGTGCGGAGCCACACGTGATATTTGACACCACCTTTACTAACAATTTAGTGTTTTTAAGACTCTTATTGATCAACTATTAAAAGTTTATTACTGACGCGAGACGCGATGGATTATTTATATGGAATGTTATTACATACAATTACCAAGTGTATATTATTAAAAACAAAAAATATATATACATATCAGGTTGATGTATAAGTTCCGTCGTATATTTACATAGACTATGAAATATTATTTGTGTAAATATTATAGACTTTTTAAAATGTCGGAAAAAGTGCATATTCGACACTGTTTACTTTTTGAATTTAATTAAGTCCATAATGCAACAGTGGCAACCAAAAACATATGTGACGCGTACGGCAGAGGTGCTATCGATGTTAGAAACAGTCAACGATGGTTTGCTAAATTCTGATTTGGGAATTTGATGAAGATTGTGTTTGGTGAGATATGAAGGGCATTATTTATTGCAAGTTATTGCAACCTAGCCAAACAATTAATGCCGAGATATATTGTGGACAGCTGCAAACATCAAACTCGAAACTCATAAAAAACGACCTGAACTAATCAATCGCAAGGGTGTCGTCTTTCATCGCGACAATGCGCGGCCTCATTCTGCAATGATGATACAGCATAAATTAACGGAGCTCAATTGGGATGTTTTAAAGCCTTATTCTCCTGACTTTCACTTTTTTTATCATTAGAAAATTATTTACATGGAAAAAAAATAATACAACAGATGAGATGAAAACAGCACTAGAAACGTTCTTTGCATCGAAACCCGAAAGTTTTTATTCTAATGGGATTAAAAAGTTGACAGAACGATGCGAGACAGTCATTAGCAATAATGGGTATTATGTAATTAATTGATTTAATAAAGATTTTCTGAAAATAATAACATTCGATTTCTTAAAAACATACGACGTTACGAATGCATCAACCCAATATATTATGATTGCCTAGATAATTTATGTAGCTATGAATGCCATAGATATTCCAAATGTTTCGAAAATATATAGCACTACAGAAGTTGTCTTCAATAAATAACTAGAAACATTTATTATTTTATGGGTACAACTACATACTTATCTTTTTCACAATACAATTAAAATACAAGAGTGCATACTTTCCTAACAAAATAAAACTTACGGAACGGTACTCCATATTATTCTAATGATGACGACACTATCCGAAGAAATTATTTTATTTTAAATAAGCATCAACCCACTTATATTTAAAGAATCTGATCACTTGATTATGGCGTTCTTTAATTCTACAAATCTAAATATTCACAATCGTCCCACATTTATTTTCTAGTTGTTTGATCATCAGTATATTAAACCTAATTTTAATAAAATGACACAAACAAAAGTTTCATGATCTCATAAAATAAAAGAATTAATTTCATGATTCATTATCTAATAACTGGTGTAACATACAGCTATCTGATTTCAATATGTTGACAATTTTATGAATAATTTTATATAGTTTCAGCGGTTACTTTTGACTGTAGAACTTGTAGCTGGAAACACCGCGCGCACGCATTTGCTTTCTGGATTGTGAACTTCCCTATGATTATTTAAAATCGATAATGTTTATTTGTTTATTTGATACGCGAAACATAGATACAGTGTAAATTACATTGACATAAGGACTAACAGAAGCATTTTAAAATTCATTTTATTTGTCAGTAACTTAGTGGAAATTCATTTTTAATATGAAATTCGTTATAATACTAGTACTTTTTTTCATTAAACGTTCATAAAACTTTTCCCCACTTTAAGATATTATTAAGAAGCTAATAGTTTGAGAAGACCCGGATCGAAGAGAGGCGAATGGCTGGTTATCGAACTCCTGGAAGGGCTGGGATCTCAAACAAACACCATTTCAAATCCGATTCAACACTTATTTATTTTTAATCGAAGATGCAGTGGTTTACAATGCACAAAAATACTATTCCTAACACATAAAATTCATTCTACTTTTACATTTACTTAACAAATGAATCGACTTTAAGATGTAATGCGAGTGACACGACAAACGATTTTAAATTAAGTCCAAAACAAACACAATCAATTCACAACGTCACCGGGGCTAGCCCAGCTCGACATCACACATAAAATTAAAAGGACTCCTCCATCGGCGGACTCACCCCTTTCCGTCAAAAATGGACTGGTCCAGCGGACGTGCCCGCCGGCTATTGAACGAGCACCCTTTCGCGACAGGAGTCCGGCCGATTTCTAGGAATCATTGTCATTAACACTGTGCGATTTCAGTTATGGACCCTAATAAAACTTAAAGTTAACAAAAAAAACCAGGGTGTGTCAAGCTTTCTCTACGCCCTGTTTTTCGGGATCGGATGAGGGGTGGGCGACAATATAGACATCGATGTCATACGAATCCATCAGATCTCCAGTCCGCATAACGGATTGAACAAAAGCCGAAAAGGATCAACCACAAAGCTACGAGGCCAGCAATGTTACCTGGAGAGCCAGTGTTATGTACATACTGAAGCAAATTTATTAGTCCTTTCAATTTCTTTGCACGAAACATTTTGAATTGCAGTCAAGGAATGCGATACTTGTTTTAAAAGAAAGCCGCGATGAGAACTTAGCAGGCGATTGATACCTCTGCAGGAAAGCATTTAAATTCAGCTGTGAACATGGTGGATCGGTGGATATTGAACATGTCTCCGAAGAGAAATTATATGGATGAGTCCGTCCCACGTGAATTACGCTGAGTTTGTACTCTGGAGTTCACGCAAATAGTCAATTATTTAATATACGTAGGTGCACGCAAAGTGAGCTGTCAATAAATAAACCAATTTTTGTAATCGATATTATGATTAATAAAAAAATACGACATCCATTATTCATCGGATGTTTTATATCATCAGAATCATAAAACTCTATGTTTTTTTAAATTGAATAAGAAGGTTGAATTTCTCATCATGTTTAAGAGTTTGCACGGTTATTTTTCTATTGATTTGTGAATCTATATATAAATAGATGTGTATATAATGTTTTCATTTTTTCACTTCTTGCGAAGTATAGAAAGAATAATTCTTTAGTCAGTATATCCATAACCTCGTTTTCCAATTCTCAAATTCTCCCTGATAAGGAAGGTTGAGTTTTGGTTGAAATACTTACTGGCAAGAAGGAAAAGTTGTATACATTATATCATTTACTTAGTTGTATTATAGCACTAACAATAAGTGGAATGGGCAAATTATTTTTTTGTCAACCACGTATATCGTAAACAATAATAACTGCTGAACGATCAATGCAAATGATTATATATTACGTATATAAGATGCCAAATCCAAAGTTTTTTACATCATTTAATATGTAACGTCTTTGAATTTCTGCACGTGTGTTGATATTAGTGTTTTTTGTCAATATATTTGTACATTTTGCCAAATGACAGACTTTCGTATAAATATCTCTTAATCAGAACGGTTAACAATCAATACGCCCAGTTGGGGATTTTGACTAATGATCACAGCAACGGAAGCACAAAGGCCAGTGGCGGATGAAGCACTTGGGAGGCCTCAGGCGCAATATAATTTGGAGGTCCTGTTTTTCGGATAAACAAAAAAGTGTCGTAAAATTTATTCCAGATTTTTATATTACGTATATAAATAAAATTCTTCTTGTAATCTCTTCGAACACATATATCTGATTATTAATATCGAAGGCGTTCCAATGAAAGCATAAATTGAAAAATATTGAATAAATAAAAATAAAAATATTCAATAAAAACCGTTGTTGCAGTATAATTGTAATTCCATGTAAAGTAAAAATAAATATGAAAAACTGTATTTAAAATAGATGGGTTGTGTAATTATAAAAAATATTTTTGAGGACAGTAAGAGTCGGGAGTTCCAGGCGAGCACCTCATCCACCTACGGGGTAATCCGCCATGACAAATGCTCCAAGAATGGCAGTAATAAAATAATGACGGTTTTATTCTTACATGTATGAATAATTATAGAATACACACTTCATCATTATTATTCGATACGTGTTTGTATCAATAATAATACGTAATATATTATGAATAATAATTATTATTTCAAACATGAACACAAAAAAAAATATACGAGGAACGCAAAACATCAAACTATCCTAAAACAATAATGTCCTTCGTTTCATTCAACGGTTTTTATTCTAAAAATAATATCATTCAGTAAGGATAACAAATGTGAATATGATAAATATGGAGATGAGATCAGAAAGGGGCAAGTAGTCTTTTAGTGAATTCGTTTACATGGGCGTTGGAATAAATTATAGTTGAAATGTCAACAATAAAAAATATGAAGCCTTCAATTCATGTCTGTTTTTCTTGTATTCAATGTTTTTTTAGAGCAAGGATTCTCCATTTATTTATAATATATTATTTTCTACATAAAATTATTTTCTTTAGGTCCGTGGCAATTGACGTCCTGTCATTCGTGCTCAGTGTAAGATAATTGATTTCAATTTAAATCTCAATTCTGACATAGGTACATTATTTTTACACAGTATTGTCATAATTTATAAATTATTGACAATACGTGTAAAATATAATATATTTTTAATTATACTAAAAACCACAATGTGAACTGTTGAGAAATACATTATAAGAAAATAATTGTTGTGTTAAATTGTAATATTATGTTTACGGTATATTAATATTAGTTTCATAAATGAATTAAAAGTTGGAAATGCTTATTAATTTGCTGAAATTGGCTCGGAAAAATTCATGTTAATCGCAGAAAAACATAGATCCGCAATACTTTTATTTCAAGATACTTCGTTTTGACACTTATAAAAGAGGTAAATATTTAACACATTTGTTTATGTTTTGTCTACAACGAAACTAAGCAGTCAACTTATTTAATTATATAAATTATTATATTAATAACGTTTTTTGTTATTTAATTGCACTTAACATACGTAAACAAATTAATTTAGCATTAAATTTGGATTATTGAGATTTTGTACACTTCCTTGTATTTTGTCACTAACGACCGGGGTTTCGCCTTTCGGCATCTTCAGGCATTCGATCACACGAATGGACTCGAACTGACAGACAGTAAACAGTGTCTAACGTTTATATAGAAGATACAAATACGACAAATATTATTTACGAGGTAAGATATTATACGTCTGAGATCCACACTGATACCTGAGTTAAAATTTCGAGAATCGCCCTAATCCTTATTTTGTAAACACCATATTAACAGAGTGGCCCGCTTTTCAACTTCTTTTAGAAATACCAGTGATATTACAATTATAATAGTATTGTGGGTTTTGACGGGATGCAATTCGACGAAAGGGTAAATATATACAATCATTCCACGTTTAGTGACATCTGTTAGGTGTTTCAACGTATATGAAAGAAGTAAGATATAAGATAAGAAGTTGGAAAGCGGCAATTCGCCACTCTGTAAATGTGGTGTTTGCAAAATAAGGACTAGGGCGATTCTCGAAATTTTAACTCAGGTATCAGTGTGGCTCTCAGACGTATAATATCTTACCTCGTAAATAATATTTGTCGTATTTGTATCTTCTATATAAACGTTGGACACTGTTTACTGTCTGTCAGTTCGAGTCCATTCGTGTGCTCGAATGCCTGAAGATGCCGAAAGGCGAAACCCGGGTCGTTAGTGACAAAATACATGGAAGTGTACAAAATCTCAATAATCCAAATTTTATATTGAAATTCCATCAAGCACCCTCAGTCGATGTCTTAAATTATTTAGCATTGATTCCCTATCCGATTTTCATTTGTGCAGCAAAACAACAGAAGAATTATTCAACAAAACCGGGTTTGACATAAAAAAGTAACCGTCCATGCTATTTCGAAGCTATTAACTTTCTCGGAATCATACAAGGAAATTTAGCTAAAAACTGCTGTGCAAGTCAAATTTGTCTAAAAAAACACTATACTATTACAAGTATTAGGCCTAGGAAACTGCTGACAACAGAGACACTTCACACGTCTCCTCATCTGCAATGCTAGTCGACATCGTGAAAAAATATAGAATGTACATACTACAACAGTAAATACAAATAATAATTTTTCATATAGAAAAACGTCATTGTACTAAGTTATAACGTTGATATTATTTATTTGCTACGATTTAATTTGACGTTTTAAAAATCGAACATACTGTGACTTTCATTGTTATTTGTTTCAATAATAGATATAAGTTGATTATTGTTTTCTTATGTGAGCAAAACTTTATGAACAACCACAATATTTTAAATTATTGTGAGGATTATCGTTTGAAAAACAAATCAAATAATATAACGCTTTACACGTCTTCTCCGCCATTAAACGACATCGTAAAAAAAACCACGAGTCTGAATCTGTGTTCACAAATAAAGTTCAACCTGACAACAACAAAAAAAGATTATTCCCTACCTCATTCGACCTTTAGTTATTTTCTTCAGTAAAGGTTTATCGTGTTTGTGACATAACGTGTACAGCATGAGTGTGTGATTAGATTAAGACGAGCACTACGCGGGATCCCAAAAATACTTGAAAAACACTGATATTACCTCCATTTATGGCTCTATTCCAGGGATAGTTAAAAATAAACTGAATACAGCAGTACACTCTTTATTATTTAAATTATTATTATATTAATCTCAAAATTGAAAAAAACATATCTTCATCTTGAAGGCTAGGTTTTTATCTTTGTATAAATACCTACATTTTTTGATAATAATATTATGATAGTATGCATGCGTGTTGTCAGTGGCGTTTTAATGAAAGATGTACGATATGCTTTTCCCATTTTTGTTGTTGACAAAAAGCCTCCCAATATACTTAACCTCATTATTTTTATTAAAATACTTATGTCTGCGATGTTTACATCCACCTCCTACCCACCTAATCCTAAAAATGTGGCGTAGCATGAACGATTGGCTAACAACTGGTCTGTTTCTAGTATCATCCTTACTGTATATAACAAGCAGTTCTCGTAAAAAACCCTTTGTTGAAATGATCCATTACTAGTACGTATGGTCAACATAGGGCACGGACGCGGTTTTTTTTTTTTAATATGTTTTCCGTAAAAAAACGCTTGTAATTAAATGCTACATGTATAGGTATACCTCTAACCTCTTCGAAAAACGCGTCTCGTAAAAAAAACTTCTGTAGCTTCATTAGGAGGCCATATGCATTTACAATGGAAGCGGACATGGTAAAAATAAATATATATATATATTATACCTATATATTACATATTATACTATCGAACCATACAAAATACTATTATCTATTGATTAAACTTTTCGGTATGATTGTCACAGTTACGTGATAACATCGCAGTAGTTTCGTGTTTGATAAATGTGTTATGATAAGATAACACTAATAAGACGAGAATGGTTGCTATCATATATCAAATCAATATCAAATAGACAAATATTACCTAAGGTGACTGTTTTATTATTGTTAATCTGGTTCCACTGCCCTGGCCGCTTGAGAGACGCCAGATAAAATGATATGGTTCGGAGGAGTGTTCCTTGGGAGTAACTATCAGGAATTGTCAGTAAAGTTGTGCCACACTCTCATAAATAATTCAAAAGCTAGTTAATAGTGGCAACATCGACACTGTCTATGAATGTCAGTTAAGTGGATGCTACCTTACGATACTAGGTCTGACGAAACATCGGTACGTGAGGTCGAGATGGTGCCGAATGCACCATTCCCGGTGCCTTTTATGAATCAATAAAGTACCACAGAATCACACTGGATTCCATTTAGCATACATAAAAAATACTTCTCAGCAACAAACATAACAATAAAATGTTCAATGCTTTATCTATAATAATATATGGCACTGTTAAAAATACGTGTTTGTATTAGAAATGAGATTTTCTTGGATACTGGCTGTTTTGTATAACGCATTGATTGGTGAGTTTTTTTTTATGAAATTAGGTTTCTTTGAATATTTTTATTATACTACACACAAAAATATAAAAACGTATTTTTAAAAAATGTAAATGAAATAATTCGTTATTACTTTCAAATATTTTTTTTTTTAAATAAAACACAATTCATTTGTACTACTTCGACATATTTATAATGATGAGGACCAGTTTCGATCATCATGAGCATTATCAACTGATAAAAATACAAACATAACAGGCTGTATTGTTATCAGTTGATAATGCTCGTGATGAGCGAAACCGGTCTTTCCACCAAGAATTGACAGTTAACACCTTAAAAGTGTTTTCAAATAATTATCCAGAAGCTTTTACTTCCAATTCGGCCGTAAATCTTTCTTGCGTTCATTTGTCAGCATGTGGCTCTGCGTTGATAGTGATTCCAGGAAAGGAGTCGACCAAAATGAATTTTTACGCTCATTATCATAATATATCTACAGATTTGTTTCCTAATATATTAACATGCATACAAAATTCTTTTGTAAATTTGAAACAAAGACATAACCAACATGCATACCCAAAATATCAGTTTGAAAATGGAAAAAAACCAACATTTGATATTGACTTCGCCAGTACTCGGACGCGAATAATTGGAGCTCCTGCCGCTGGGCTACTTACGGAGACCGACAAGATACATCGGAGCATGAGCTACAGATACTGTTCAAGAAAAGAGAGAGTTAATTAAAAAAGTACTATTTTGTGTCAAGTTTTTAACATGTATGCACAGTGAAATGTTTGTGTAGTTATATTTACTGACAATCTCTGTACATTTTCATTTGCAGACCACTAAACGAGGAAGAGGTTGAATATGGACACAAATCAGAAAGATAAACGCCACAAAATAAGATTGATTATGAAAATAAAAAAAATATATTTTACAATTACATATTTACTTAAATGGTAATTATTTAATTTTCCATCAAGCAATCTTAGGCGATGGTGTAGCATACGTTTGCTTTGAAAATGGTAAACGGTTTTTCTTTGCTTTCAAAGTAAACGAAAACATTATTTTAATTGAAAAATATTTTTCAATTACGCGCCTGAAGAAAATTTAACATTTTTCTACTACAATTAAGCTTTACGAATTGTAAATTGACCACCATATTATATATTTTGCAAAACTTCGTTAATTGTTTTAGCACAGAAAGAAAGCAACATCAAACATACGAAATATTTAATTATAGTATCCTTGTGACTACAGGGCTTTTTGGGATTTCTATGTATGACATGCCATTTCTATGTATGAGTAAAATATAATTATATTTAATAGTATGCATACTGTAACAATACTCTAGACTGTTAAAAATGTATTGGATGCTTTCTGAGCGGTTTTTCAATTCTCGCAAAAGTAGCAAAAGCCGATATATCGGATTTTGCCAGCCAGGGGTTAATATTTGATTAATAAGAGAAACTGTACTGCAATATTGAGTCTTCATAATGTTTCACCGATTTAAATTCATAAGCTTCAATTATATATTCATATAAATCGGTCAAGAATGAGGAATCAATTTAATTATCATAAATAATACATAATCTCGAATGTAAATAACGAAGACTTTCAAATAAAAACATTCGCGCAGGCTTATATCAATTCTGATGGTTTTTAATGAGCCTTTGGCGAAAAATTTTGCGAGTCGGGATTTGTTGAACATTTTAGAAATACCATACGCGTATTATATTGTAAAACACATTTACCCGCCGGCGCTATTTCAACAAGAATGCAAAGCAAACTGTGATCTTCCGGCGGTGAATTTAAACTACAAGTAATCATTTATTAAAAACCGCCATCAGCTTGATGAGCGTACGAAATTTAATCATATAGGAACAAGTCACGCTAATGGTAAAGTTAGTATAACTTAAAAATCAAAGACACATAATTTTCTCCAAAGTTTATAAGCTTACCGAATTATGTAACGTTTAGCTTTCATTTTTTATGAAATATGTTGTAAATAAAAGTGAACCAGCAAATACTTCATTATATCCATTTTCATTCCGTCAAGAATAGTTATTAAAGGATGATACATATGAAAATCTGATGAAATCAATCCTTTAAAAATTGTTCTGACCCATGAAATTGCTTCTATTCTTCTTCAAAATTATATTCTGGTCTTCGAAATTAAACTGTTTTAATTCGACGACAATTTTTTTTAAAAAAGGCTACTTCGATGGCTCTCTGATATAAACGAAAGATAAAAACACCCCGCCACTAACATAATGTGGATTGAGACATTAAAGGGAAGCTATCAGTCGGCTCATTAAATAAATATAAAAAAAAACAGCACGATCTTTGAGATTGTTGGACCCTTTATTCCTAAGAGGGTTCGAGTTGAATGTAATGAAATTTTAGTTGAAATTTAAGTCCATTCACATTCATAGTTAATTGAGATGAACACCGATAGTGTTAATTAGGTAGGAATTGTATTATTTCTCGTGATTCAACAGTGTTAAAATAAAACATTTAAAAAACACAAGCCTTTTTATTTATATTTTGAAAGTATACACTACAGATTTTCAGTGGTTTCTGGTTTTTTTGTGAATAAAATTTTCAGTAATTTTGAATTTGTTTTTTTACGACTGATATATATATTTATATTTATGAAAACATGGAACCATTTTCACTCCCTGGGTGGAGAGAATATTGACTCCTGGAGGAGCCTTTTAACTGATGTAAGTAAGCCTTTCAACCCCTCATCAAATAATATAGGATACGGTATGGAATTACCAGTAGTTAATTAATCGTTTTATCTAAGCCCCATATGAGTATAAAAGGTCGGTGGGGAGGAGTCAATACATCGCAGACATTCTCTTTACAGATCCATAAATGGACTAAAAAAAGTAATTCACGAAATTGTCCATTTACAAATTTTGACCCTTGACCACGCAACAGAGTAAGACAACCTTCTCGAAAGTATTCGAGTAATTACCACTCGGATACGGGACTGGCATAATAATAATATTATACAAAAACTAGTGTGATAAACATAATGTCATTATGAAGTAACGTCTATAAAATCGACACATTTATTTGGTTAATATTATCTAGCATACGGAGTAATCATTATTAACTGAAAGGAATATGGATTAAATTTCTGATGGCATCATTCTACAAGGGATAAAATGAACCTATTTTACATTTCTTGGTAATGTATGTTATTTTTATTTTTTGGCGTATGATAGTGCTGCAAAAATACGATACTTTCAAATCAAGGTTATCCAAGATTAAATAATAATCAAATACAAAGCAATACATACATAAGAGTGTTAAAACATAAATAATTATGCAGCGCTATTGATTTTTGACATTTTAATTATGCATACGAGTGATTTATTGCTATACAATCAGTCAAAGCTAATATAAAAATGAACAGTTAATTAATTTAAATGATAAATATGATTTCCATGCAGAAATTACAATGCAATATGCTTTTAATAAAACTCGTATGTTCGTAACTGTATTTCCCACTTACTTTTTATATACGGACATATAATACGGAAATATTGTTTTTGACCATTCCGTTTTCAAGCACGATAATTTTTAATTGGATTAAAACACTTTCGAAGTTCTCAAGGACTATAAATACTATCTATATGGGGTTAAGTTTGCATACAAACTATTTCTTAATATCATTAGAAACTTAATATTGAAACATATATTTAAGTTTGCTACTTAGTTTTGCTAATACTATGATAATAAAACGTGTATTCGTTGAAAGCTCCTCTGAAATATTGTCAATAATTTTTGGATGAAAGCGTTTTATTCATTCAAAATAATCGTACTGTATTTCATAGAAAAACAATAATTTTAATTACAACGTATCTAAAATATTATGCTAGCCATATTTTTTGTTGTCAATCTGTCAATATCGTTATTTTATTACATCAGTGTTACCAATTCGCATGACGTTTTCAGCATGAGAATTGTGCAACGTCATTGTTATGGTCGGATCGCATTATCAAATCGACCGTACAAAGTGCATTTAAAAAAGAAAAGAAACGAGTGGTCGGAGGTTCACGATACGATTACTTTGCTAAATTAATGACAATGCCGAAAGGGGGCAACTTTCCCCCCGGAATCGGAACACGTGTGTCATAAAAACGTAACCACGAAAGCACTCAAAGTTTTTTTTTATTTCAACTGTAATAATAAAAAATATGAACACAAATATTTGGTAACATTCCATAAACTACTAATAATATTTATATAGTAAAATGATGTCAACAAAATTTTAATTCCATACAACAGAACAGGAAGTGTTCCCATAATGAAAAATGAAATATTCGAAATTTTTAATATTTCTCAAATTTGGAACGTATCGAAAAATATTCCCAAAAGATTTTCCATTTCAAATTGATAAACTTTGGTAAGTTTATGAAATGAGAAATGTTTCTTTTGTTTGTAGTATGTTCAAGTACACGCTAAATGGTTTAAGGTTTAATTTATAGAATTATTAGTACATGCGAAAATATGACAATACCTAATAATACAATGTAACTAATTGTTACTGATCAGAGTTATTATGACATTTAGTTTTTGACCT
This sequence comes from Himalopsyche phryganea, assembly GCA_022494535.1. NCBI lineage: Eukaryota > Metazoa > Arthropoda > Insecta > Trichoptera > Rhyacophilidae > Himalopsyche > Himalopsyche phryganea. The sequence goes on along the minus strand of JAGVSL010000043.1, from coordinate 1,016,206 downwards.
GAACCGAAAGTAACACTGATGTCTCAAGGCTTTTCAATAATAAGTCTAATCACTATTAATAATTATTTGTTATGATCGGAAACAAAGCAAGTGTTAAATTTTAATTCATTTTTTTTAAAAGAAGCTGGATAAAAATGTTTATAAAAATTATCAATACTCACGGTTTGTTAATTACTGAAACTCGTAGTATCTACCTAAAAATCCATTAGTCTTCATTCAGTTTCATTAGGGTTCAAAAAACGTACATTGCGCGTCGATTACATTCCCCTGCTTTCGGCCAATAATTCTTTAATCGCCCATATTTTAATTTGTTTTTACAGCGTTTCCCCTCACAAATGCGTCGCGTTGTGATCGATTAATTACGCCATAACCGTTTAATAACAAATTCAAACAACCACCATTAATAATCACCGTAGTAATGTACCAGTCTTATCAATAAAAGCATCGCAAGGAGAGCTGAAAACACTGTAACTTAGGTCTTATATCTAATCTTAACAACTGGATTCAATTTTCATTTCTTTGCCGTGTTATTATTTAATTGATTTATAAAAAACAATAAAACATAAGTGATTGATTACTAGAACGATTCTACTTCTACATTTGTATCAGATCAGAACCAGCTTCACTCATCATAGCATGGCTTGTTAAGATATACCAATTGATAATGCTAGCGATTAGAGAAACTGGTCCTGATCATTATAAAAATGTGGCAGTAGTGCAGAAAAAATGTGTTTTATTTTTAAATATGCCTTTCCACCAAAAATTATTGACAGTTAACACCTTAAAAGTGAATAATTTCTTTTATAAAATACATACATTTTAAATTAGAGTTATTGAGATTTTGTACACTTCCATGTATTGTGTAACTGGTGTCAGTTCGAGTTCATTCGTGCGCTCGAATGCCTGAAGATGCTGAAAGGCGAAACCCGGGTCGTTAGTGACAAAATACATGGAAGTGTACAAAATCTCAATAACTCAAATTTGATATTGAAACTCCATCAAGCACCTTCAGTCGATGTCTTAAATTACATACATTTTATGCTTAGGTTTGTGTATTCAACATCAATCCACAAATTAATGGATTTAACTGACCCTTCCTTGTTAATTCAATCCGTGAAGATGATTAATTCGATTGAATTCAAATATGGAACAAACATTTGCTTCTGACGTTTAATTTTTTGATCTTGATTTACAGTGGCTATTTTGACGAGTGAGAGATTTATTTTTCTTTTTCGAGATCTGTTTTCCTTCATCCGAAAACGACGAACTCCGTCCACGTGTAGAAAAGAATGTCTGTTAATGAGAATATGGCGAAATAACAAAGCGGCTGTTATACGAATGATAAATGAACTTTCAAACGTTAAATTCCAGACAAGTAGCGCTTTCTTCTCGCCTCTCGTCTGCCTTTCGCTTCTTTGGCGTCTGCCACTCCACTCGCCCTGTCTCGGTTCAAAAAGGTTGAAGGGTCAAATGGTTGCATTACTTACATACATCGGATGCAAGCGATTGCATGCACGTCGATTCAATAACAATAATAAATTGCGGACAACGACACGCACAATTTCGAGGTGAAAGAAGGGCCTCCACCCGTTCAAATGAGAGAATATGGAATAATAGGATAGAATAACAAAGTATTTAGTTCTGCAACATTTTTATCAGGTATTTGATAGCTATTTCGGCTTTACACCATCGTCAGAAGTATACTTAAACTTATTTTAACTAAGCAAAAATAAGTTTAAGTATAGTTCTGCCGATGGCTTAAAGCCGAAATAGCTATCAACTACCTGATAATATAATTTAAGACATCGACTGAGGGTGCTTGATGGAATTTCAATATTAAATTTGGATTATTGAGATTTTGTACACTTCCAGTTCAGTTTTGTACACTCAGTTCGAGTCCATTCGTGTGCTCGAATGCCTGAAGATGCCGAAAGGCGAATCCCAGGTCGTTAGTGACAAAATACATGGAAGTGTACAAAATCTCAATAATCCAAATTTACCTGATAATAATTTTTAGTACTAAATACTTCGTTATTTTATCCTATTATAATGGAGTTCTACCAAGCAAATGTTAATTCAATCAATGAATATGGAATACTAAATCAAAAGCTGAAAATCCACATTTTACGTTGATAGCCGAACAACAACGTGAAAGAGTCTGTTTCGCTTTCTTTTCTTATTAAGTTTTTTTAAAAGAGTATTAATATTTCTAGATTTTCTAGTTTTGGTTTCTGCTTACATCTGCGAGTATTAGACTGATAATAGTGTAAACAAATCATATAAGGGATAAAACGACGTTTATTAAAATAAATGCTTCGCAGGCTCCATACAGATTCAGTAGATAAATAAATGTATGGAACATTAACATTAAATTAATTATATTTTATGAAACGAACATTTTTTAAATTAATTTTCGTCACTTACGCATTGCTTATAATATATTATAGTCAATCGTTATAGCATTGTATAAAAATATTGGTTGTATATTTCCAATTAGATAATTGACTTATTACAGACTTTGTCATACATTTAATAATAATACTAACAAGAGTAAGGCCTTCAGAAAGTAACTTACTTAACCCAACCTTTCTTTGTTTATTGCTTACTTCTAATAATAATTAGTTAATAATATTTTTAAATTGCCGATTATATTTATATTTAACGAGACTCTTAAAATTAATTGATTGTCATTGTGCATTCTAAAGTCAGTTCTTTCCTTAAGCCTGGCAGTTCTTAACCGAATATGTATAAATAAATATTAAATACCATTTTCGCTTACTGTAAACAGTCACTTTCGGATATAATAAAACTTTGCCTACCAATTTAAGCATGACATTAAAGTATGAATATGTTTTTAAAATTAATCAAAAAGTCATTTGAAAGTATTTTCAGATTCAAGTGGCACATGTATCCAAGTAGTATGTTAATTTACTAGATGCCTTATTCCAACAGAACACAACAACAAAGCGCGCAGTTTGGAATAATTATAATTGTACAGATTTCCTTATTCAAGTATGCAAACTTAAAACAAACAGGAAAATTTCCTGGAATTACAATACGCAGACTTACAACATACACTATGATTCTACATTTGAATAATAAATCTAGTACGATTGTTCTTTGTACCATTTTCTCCCTCATCAAACAGGGTTACACGATCAAATAATATGTGCGAGCTGTAAGTGGCCTGTGTGCATTGCACATTTCCCGGCTGGATTTGAATATAGATTGAAATGCGCATACGACACGATTATTCGATATGATAACATACAATTTGCCTACATCGCTCTGGGGAGTGTATTAAGTGTTTTAATGGCGTACTAAACCGGCCAGGAAGTTAACTATGATCATATAGTATAAATATATATTTATTGTAAACCGAAATCGAATCTATAATAAATCACTCGACGATTGTAACAAAACGAAATGAATTCACGTTGTTTTAATTAAGTGTTATGATAAGTAAATCAGTTACTTTATTTTTTATTAATATATACGTAAACAATTGTGTTAAATAATAATACATATATTTCTCAACAATAATCATTTCTAGGTACTGTTATGTTTAATATAATTTTAATGTTATTATTCACCAGTTTATCACATAATTAATTGTCTATCAGTACACAAATGAAGACTCATTTGTGTGTCATTATATTGGCCAACTATTTGTAAACACTTTCATAAATAATAATTTATAAAAATCACAACAAAAATACATAACTTAATTTTGTAATAATTTTACCAATTTGGTATAACAGGCTAAAAATACGTGGTTAATTTAAAATATGATTTAAATATTACCACCATCATGACAGTCTAAGTAGTAACGTATGTATTATTAACCTATTACTTATAGCGGTATATGGGCGTTTTATCTACTTATTTATTTTTAAAAATGCGGCATTACGACTGACGCTAGTTTCCCAATTAAACGTTAAAATATGTATCCAGTGATAAACATTAAAAAAATACAATATAAAACAACAATTTCCACACGTGGGATCACGTGGACGTGAGGGAGTTTAGACGAGCACTATTTTTTAATGTATTGAAGTATTGAAGTCGACGTCTTAAATTATAAAGTATTGAAGTAGATTTTGTTTGAGGTTACTATGTTGGCTCGGTGCCAATTTTCAATGTTTCAAATGTTTTTGTAATGAATTTGTAATTTTTTAAATGTATATATTATATTATTACATAAATACTAGTTCAAATAGGGTCGCAAAAAATTAGCCTTTAATTCTTTATTGCATCGTATATTAAATATGCAACACACTAACCATTTTTTGTCCATTTAATAATGTGGCTGTATTATTTAAAAAAAAAAGTTAGGAAACTAAGTTTTTCTTATTAAATATGAGGCGTAGTATCATAAAGTTGTGAAGCCACTGCTGTAAAGGGAGAAAACGAGAATTTATTTCGTTTTACCATAATAACAGGTAATGTTTGTATTTTAGAATTAGTAAACTTATCATTTACAATATTTACATGATGGCCTTCATTAAGTAGGTGAATAAGCACTTTGATTTGGAATATAATCAACATACTGCTTAAACAAATTACTTTTTATTCGTAGAAACATGAATATCATACAACCATTTTCGTTCTTTGTTAACTATTATCAATAAATTCATGTAACAAAAATTATTATATTGTATTTCGTGCATTATTAATATAATAGTCACATTACTGTAAAGAAATATGTAGTTACACAATGTTTTCAAACTGGTCTAGTGCTGTCAATTATTGTTAGAAGGTACATTTATAAAAATGTTCATGCGATTTATTTTCATCACAATTCATTATGAATGAAGTCAGGAAACAAGTGACAAGATAACAAACATGTCACAAAGATGACCAAATTGAAATCGAATGAATTTTGATAAAAAGTTCATGATCTTTGACTTTATTATCTAATTTTATGACAAAACGTGTTCTTGTTGCTAATTATAATAAGTGATCTAATGTAGTGTTGCAATTCAGTATGTTGCATTAGACCAGTGGTGGTCAACATTTTTAAAACCTATCATTCACTTTTTTATAGATGTTGACTATACAATTTCCGATTCGATTAGGTATATCTGGAGCAAGTTTCAACTCAATGCGGAAAGTTTTAAGCTCATGGTTTTACTCGGTCAGAAGCAAGTGCCACCTATTCAACGCATACGTTCTGACAGTGCTGCTTTTCTTCACGAGTCATGGCATCTCACGAACGCACAGGGTAACCGTCTACTGTGCTTCTAAAACAGATAATTTCGGCGAATACTAGAGGTAGAATATACGCACAGAGCGTGTTTTTAATAACCAATCCTACCGGATGGCTTCCGTCACCCTCGAAGACCGCTGATGACCATCCATACGATGTACCCGGGGGAGCTACGAGACGCTGGGAGGAAGCATGACGACTGGCGGGGGACAAATAATCTTGGAGACACCGTAGTGGCCATATTCTCCAAGTAGGGAGCGGATATGGTTAAAATCACATTAACGCCCACTAGTGCCGCAATAATTCAATTAAGCTCAAATGAAAAGTAAATTTTAGAGGGGGGTGACGTGTAAAAAAACATTTATTTAGTGTATAAATAATGTACAGTATCGTTAAATGCGACTACATATCGGTGATTGACTGTGAATAAATATTATTAAATATAATTTAAGACATCGACTGAGGGTGCTTGATGGAATTTCAATATCAAATTTGGATTATTGAGATTTTGTACACTTCCATGTATTTTGTCACTAACGACCCGGGTTTCGCCTTTCGTCATCTTCAGGCATTCAAGTACACGAATGGACTCGAACTGACAGACAGTAAACAGTGTCTAACGTTTATATAGAAGATACAAATACGACAAATATTATTTACGAGGTAAGATATTATACGTCTGAGAGCCACACTGATACCTGAGTTAAAATTTCGAGAATTGCCTTAATCCTTATTTTGTAAACACCACATTTACAGAGTGGCGAATTGCCGCTTTCCAACTTCTTATGGAATTACCTGTGATTTTACAATTATAATAGCATTGTGGGTTTCGACGGGATGCAATTCGACGAAAGGGTAAATATATACAATCATTCCACGTTTAGTGACATCTGTTAGGTGTAGATAGAGTCCATTTTAAGAACAAATCTGGTATTTATAAATTACAATGCAGTGATTGCCAACATTTTTATGTGGGTAAAACCACACGTACATTAGATATAAGGGTATCAGAACATTTAGCTGCCTTTAGATTAAAAAAAGAAACTTCGACATTCGCAAATCACTTGCTAATGGAGAACCATACGTTCAATGCGGATGATGGGGTTAAACTGTTGCATAAAAACATGGGGGATCATAAATTATTTTATCAAGAAATTTTGGAAATCAATAGAGCCCAGTTAAATTCCTTGCCAATTCTGAATGAGCAGCTGAACCTTCCTAATTCTCCGTTATTATATCCTATACGTTGAAACAAAAAAAGTGTACAAAATCTCAATAATCCAAATTATTAAATATATTTAGATTTAAGCTAGATTATATTTTTAACAGTTGAGTTACTATGCGATGCATTATGACGTAAAAAAATTCTTAAAATCTCAAAGATCACATCGTCACGTTTTGAATGTATCGGATTATAAATTCCAATTAGGCCATGTATATTAAATAAAAGCATACGTTGTTTTAGTACCGGTATTACGTTATTAACGGCATTGCATTTAATGATGATGCAATCACAATAATATTTATAGATAAATAATAATAAGGTATTCTGAATGTGACAGATGATTTTTGATATGACTCGAACGAATCTTAAAGCTTCGTGCTACTACAGTTTGCATAGAGAGACTAGTATATATATATATTATGATTACACATTGTTATAAGGGGAACGATCCGACTAAATCACTATTAAAGTGAAGGCTACATACAACATTCGTATGAATTCACATTAATAGGATAAAATAACCAAAGTATTTAGTTCGGCTATTCAAAGTATTTAGTTGGGCTAACATCAAATAAAAAATAGTAGAAATTATACATAGTCAAATACCGACAGACCGTTTTAATAATAATACAGTTCAAAAATTTTAGATGAAGATAATCGTGGGGCATGAATCATGTCAATATAAAGAATTAGCAGATAAGGTGTCGTGAAAAACAGGAAGTTTGGCAAACAAGTCTAATAATTATAATTTTCTTATCATCATAAACAATATATTATGAAAATACCCAACACATTGCTAAGCAGTTCGACATCGTTTGCAATAAAACGAATGCAAATTGAATATAATATAGCAATTATACTATTATAAAAGTACTTATATATTATAAAAGTACTTATAAAAACCATGCACCAAACAATTGTCGAATAGTATTTACGTCTCATTATCTAGCTACGTTATCGGTTTTGTTTCGCTATCGAGAATGTAAATTTCTTCGTTGCTTGGTGCTCAATATTTTTACATTTTTATTTTAACAGCTGTAATAAGTGTTTAAACAACAGGTTTTATCACTTTTTTATTCAATGTTTAATTTTATTTGCAGTTAAATTATTTTAGAAAAAAAATTATAGGTATAAAATTTAAACTCATTTATTGAATTGGCATTTACATAAAAAATATCTCATTCAAATTTTGTACACTTTCATTTTTAAGTTTTATTACTAGCTTATGAGCTCGAACTGACGTTAATAGTTTGTATTGTTTATATAATATAAGAAAGCATAAGGGAAATTTTGATCACAATGTCTAGGAACTATATTTATATCGATTCAGATCACTATCAATAAAAATTTCCCCAAATTACAGATTCAAGCTCGACTAATAACCTATCGTCCGAAAAAGCTAAAATCATTAATATTTGTTTTTCTTTCCCACGATGTTAGTATGGGCTATGGGCGAACTAATAATTAAAATGTTTAGTATGCTAATTTATAGCATACTTAAATGTACATATATTAATAATAATATTATTTTATTTGTCACCACATCATCGAAAGTCGAATTTTACAAGCAGTTCTACATGGCAAAGGTCAAAAACTAGTATTTAAAATTTAAAACATCAAGTATTTTCCTGATAAATTTTTAATGACATTTACCAAAATAGTAACAGGTTTAGCGAAAACTTATATAAAACAACGTATACTAAAGCAATTTTAGTAGATTAGCATAAGAAATTTATAAATTTGATTAATTACTAAATAACACTTTTTGTGTACTAATTACTGTGTCCCGCGTTTTAACATTTTTTTATTAAAATATCTGGCATTACAGCTGACAGCCAATGCGCCAAATATTTAAAAAAAATGAAAATCATATGATATTCACTCGATGAGATTTTTTTACATATCACTCATGTCCAATCCAAGATCACAAATTTTAAATTTAAACAATCTAAATTTGATATTGACCTTGCTGGGACTCGAACCAGGACCCACCTGATCGCTAGGGCAATGTTCTTACCACTAGACCACAGAGGCCGACAAACTTTATCAACATCTTTAAATTTCCTGAAAATCTACAATTGTTGAACTTTTTATTTCATTTCGATGGAACGTTACAAAAATTTGGGAAATGACTATTTAAGCACAAGTCGCTTGCCATCCGCGATTCGTTCTTACTGATTCGCTCAATCGTTCTATTTAAAATTCGTTTTCTTAAAAGATTCATAAAATTTCAAGTCAAGTCAAAAAATATAAACTTTTAGTCAAATAGATTCTCGTGAATAATTTTTTATATGCATTTAACAGAACCGAATCATTTATGCAAGTCATTTTTTGTGCGAGTCAAACTATTCTCAATATTTCAGAAAAACAAATTAGTAATTTTAATTCTAATTAATTAAGATTAGGACATTTGGATTCGTGTGTAGCTAAACGATTAGATACAAGTCTACCTATCTTATGAAATTGCAACAAAATGTTGTTTTATGTTCGATACTGTTATATTATCATGAATGTTTGTTATATTATATTCACCTGTGTGGGAAAATATCATCGAGAATTTAGAGAACACAATAAAAATGGACTTTGCTCTCATGTATCGGCAACATGACCGTTTATCGCATGCTCATAACATTACGTCAAAATGTAGCTAATGAATCGATGCTTACACCGCCAAGCTATTTAATTGTAATTTATTCCACAGTAAGATAGCGCACTGTGTATTAATTTTTTTAATCAGTCGACTAACAAAGGGGGAGGTATAATTGCCGCTACAATTTCTCCGCACTGCATATGGCGTCGGCCGATTGGAGATGCTCAATTTCCATTGACTTTGAACCAATCTGGCCAATGAATATGCAAATCGCAAGAACCAAAGCGTGAGGTTAATGTTTCAAATCAACACTAATGAAAAAATAATTATTTTCCGTAGGTCTAGATTAGGGATTGCAATACTGAACGAATAATTTAATACCGGTATTAAAGTAATAAATAAATGAAAGAAAAAAACAACCAATTGGGACAGCAATAGCAGCAGACGAGTAAATCCACAGCGGTAGTTGAATATCATGTCCTATTGAAGTATCTCAAAAGAAAATTCTCTGTTTCTCCACCCGTTACTCTCTTTTTCGAAGAGAGTGGGAATAGGAGGATAGTGCTATGACAGGACTAGTGGTAAGCTAATCGCTCTCGCATCGTCTCGTTTTTAGTATCGGATGGGTGGAACTGAATTTCAGACATCACAAACATCCATGCCTTCGAACAGAAACACGTAAATCGATTAATTCAACACTCCGTACTGTTATTAGAACCAGTGAGAACCGTAACCGACGCCAACGACGTTGACTACTGCACCGCGGAATCGATATATTAAATACCGATATTAATATCGTAATAATAAAAGCTGAATTTCGTAATTACATTAAAAAGTTGTTTCTTTAAATAAAAATGCGCCATATAAAAAGGCTAGTTCGTTAATGCTGGAATCTGTCAATCTTGATCGTATCTTCGTACAAGTCCGGTTGCAGAAATAACCCCTCTCAGATTAAACACTTGGATGAACAGCTATTAAAAACTTGCACCGTAACAATATAACATAGGGTTATAAATAATTGTACTTTGTGTTAGGTAGTATTCACTTGGTATACTTGAACTTTTGTTTCGATAGTTTGCACTTTGTGTAAGATAGTATTAACTTAGTACATTCAAACTTTGATTTTAATAATTTTCACTTCGAAGCGGATTCTTTTAACAAAGTACCACAGACCAATTTTGATAGCTTGACTTTGAAACTGATTATTTTAATTTTGTATGTTATGGACATTGAAATAAATTATATTAACATATTGCATGTCCAGTTAGAACCCTGCTTCTTCATAAATACCACTCCTATAATATACTAGTGAATAAATTCTAATGCGTGGAGCAAAGACAATACAGGCGGCCTAATATAGAGTTGCGACAAGTAAGCTAGTCTATGGTGGAAAATTCTATGTTGCAAGTAGTAAAGAATAAGTGACATTTCATTACATCGTTGTGAAACTATCGATTTCAAAGTGTGAGTATTTATATTGAGTGAAAACTATTTTTTCTATGTGATAATATTTTTTCGTAAGTGCAACATATTTCTTCAGTGTTTAAATATATTTTATTATGTGGCATTACTTTATTTTTAGTGAAATAATTTGTTTTTGTGGAATGTATTTGTTATAAGTGAAAACTATCTTTACGAAAGTGAATATCATCTAAACAAAAGTGCATTTAATTGTAAGCCTATAACATATTGCAATACCTTTATTTTTCATTTTACCGAGTTTTAACGTTAACATCGCAATCCCTAGTCTTCACAGGAAAGAAACCGGTAACTATTATTGGTATACCTATTATTAGCCCAAAATGGTTCGGAAAAAAAATATCGTACAAAATGTGAAAATATTGAAAGGACGAAAGGGTATGAGCAAAGGGACATGAAGACAAAATGGTATATGCGAGATATTTAATCAAAATTCAATCTTAAATAGTTTCAAAACCATTTTTTGTTAAAAACAAACAAATACGATAAAAATTTGGATTATTGAGATTTTGTACACTTCCATGTATTTGCACATACATACATCCAATAAATACATGGAAGTGTACAAAATCTCAATAATCCAAATTTAATATTGAAATTCCATCAAGCACCCTCAGTCGATGTCTTAAATTATAAAATACGATAAACTTAGCCTGACGATAATTCCCAAAGAAATGAAACAAGTGGATTTATTAGGTAGTCGTATGAATTGTATATTGAAAATGAATTTCCATTCAGTAACAAATCGATTGAAAACAAAAGAAAAAATAATACTAAACCGGTTCTCTTCGTGATAAGGAAATGTTAAAATTCCTGTTTGACAGGAAAAGGTATTTATGCAATCGTAGTTTCTATTATACTTGCGTACAAGCGATTAGTAAACATAATATTTTCAACGGTAAATTTCCAAATAGACACTAATTCCCAATATGATATTTAAAACATGCAAGAAAAATTTTTCGTTTCATCGTGGATAGAAAATAGTGTAGAGAAATATAATATTATTATGTAAACGTTGTATTATTCATTATTTCATTGGTAGACAAAATATTAATCGCAAGATCCAAGGACTTCTGACATTGCGGCGAAAACTTGAAAATAAACTAAAAGCACACCCGCCGAAATGTTTAAGTGAAAAGAAGCTTGGCGCTTGATAATCTTGAGGGTTGAAAAATTTGGCAAAATATCAACGCCTAAAAGCATGAACGGTTAACAAGCACCTCTATAACATAAATTTTCTCTAATTTCATTACGAAGCTCGTATACACTTTTTTCAATTTAAACTTTTACATCACACTCGGGTATTTATTACAAGATGTTTTGTTACTGGCCCATTTAAATTTTCCATTAAGCTTTTTGTCCCATATGTAAAATTTACTCATTGATATTTGATGCAAAGTGGGTCTTCAATTCAAATGCGCCTGCCACAAATATTTTATTTTTTTCAATGGTGAATTTGCGCATTATATCAACGGATCAAGTCACAACCAGCAAAACTTAAAAAGTTCAATTTATTATTAATATATATATATCTTAATTGTTACATATACTCCACAAATAAATAGCATTAGTGTGTCACCACCTCCTCGCAGTCATTTTTCATAGTGCAAATAACGATCAAGAAAAACTAATATATTTATCCTCTCACCCTCGTGTGGATGCAGAACTACTCTAGACTAATCTTCATTCACCATGCAATATTGTGTTTCAACAGAATAAGATAGAATAATTTCAGCATGCTCAGCTGCTTAGTTTAAGGTGATATTTAGTATCATGTGTGCCATTTACATAATACAATAACGATCAAAAGAAATAAATTAATTCACCCTTTCGCCCTCATGCCCCGCGGCAGAGCTGCATTAAACTAATGTTTGAGAAGGTCTGGGATCTCAAGCAAACCCCATTTCAAATCCAGTTCATCTCTTATTTAATTAACGAAGATGCAGTGCTTTATTACACAAAATATCAGTAACACATAAAATTGATTTTAAAAAATAAAACACAATTCATTTGTACTACATACTTTCACATATTTATAATGATCAGGACCGGTTTCACCAGTTGATAATGTGTTTTATTTTTTAAAATATAATGTCTTTCCACCAAGAATTGACAGTTAACACCTTAAAAGTGACATAACATTGAGTCTACATTTACTTAACACATGAATTTACCTTTAAGTTATAATACAATTGACACAACACACGATTTTAAATTTCAAAACAAACAAAAACAATTTATAATGGCTTGTGATGCCTACCGGCGCCCTGTAGCTGAAGGCCTCCGAGAGCCGACTATGAAAATTAAAAATTAAAATTACAAAAATTAAAATTAAACTTCAACCACTGTAGGTTGCTCCCCTTTTTGTCAACAATAGACTCGACCGCTAGACGCTTTCTAATTTTTAGCTATAACCCTAAGGCAACCGATTGCTTTTAACGACAATGACTCGGTTCGACTACCAAGAATCATTGCCATTAAAGCTGTGCGCTTTCAGTTATGGACCCTAATAAAACTTAAACTTAACAAACAAAACCAGGGTGTGTCATGTTCTAGCCGTGCCCTATCGTGTTTAAAAGTATAAGATGAAATAAAAATGACAGTTTTTTCAGCATCTCAGGTGATATTTAGTTGTATCTAAAATGGAATCAAGTATACCAAATTTCATAGGATATGTATTTATAATGATGTAAACTTATAGAATGCCTCAAAGTTGATCATGGTTGAGATCAAGAATCGTAGTTGACCCTAATTGAAAATTGAGAACAAATAAATCGGTGTGGCCAATTGGTCCCGAAAATCACATGTTCTAAAAAAGAGACACTGTTTAATTATCGAATGAGAACTTTCAACCGCTTATAATTCAACTCAAACTAGGCTATTACATATCAAAAAATCTTAATGATGGATATAAAACATGATCGCTAGTTTCTATGACAAATTGCTCTTGTTGTCTGATAAGTTGAATAATGGCCATTAACTTTATTCTTTACTCGCGAATCGATTAGTTATACAGCTTTTCGACTACTCATTATAATTTTGTATGCATAGGCCTGTTTGAATTGTCTTATCATTTGAAAAAGTTTGCTCGTTAAATTAAATCGGTACATATATTTAACAGCAAACTGTGGAATATCAAATTTATTATACGCCCCATTCTCTTTTTGCATGGGGAATACGTTCCAGAGACAGGCATGCAAAAAAAAAGATACAGTAGGCATGTAAAATTGCGAGATTGGTTTCATTACTTAAAACTGAAAACAATTCACATAATAATAAACTCAGTTAAGTTTTCGTAATGAACAAAATATATTCCAAATGGTTTAAGTACACAAAAATACATTTATTCAGTTTCCCTGCCACTGAAATGTTTTTGTTCCTGACAATAAATATAGATGATATCGACTGTGGAAAGGAAAAAAGACGTAACCCACACACAAAAAAATTTTGTGTATAGCCCAAAACAAAACGTGTATTAAATTGTATACATTGTGATTATCGAAAAAAAATATTTTGAAAAAAACGGAGAGATAAGGCCTTTTGCTTTTCTAATGTCGATATATTATATATTTATAAATAAATATAGTGTATTAGCACATTTTGTGTGAGCTATACACAATATTTTTTAGTGTGGGTTGCGTGTTTTTTCTTTTCTAGAGTCGATATATATCAGGGGTGGCCAAACTTTTGACCACTACGATCGACTATTTTTTAAATTATAGGCGGCGGTCTACCAACTTCGTATGAGTTAGGTGATCATAAGAAAAATAGTAATTTAAAGCCAAAAATAAGTTTAATTTTAAAATATACATAGATAATAATAATACATATTCAATATCAAGTTATTCTAATAAGAGAAAATAATGATTTTTTCCTGTAATTTAAGAGAAAAGCAAGATCACACACCCACTTATCATCTTCCAATTGAGGATATGATTTATTACCAGTTGACATCAATTCTTTTATTTCAGGCACAAGATCCAAGAATCTTTTTAAAAACATTGCACGCCTTACATCAGTGTGTAATAGTAGTTCCCCGATGTCAGATTCACATTCCTCTAGTAATTCTTTGAATCTGCGTCTTTGCAAACTGCTTCCACGAATAGAATTAACTATTTTAAATGCTAAATTCATCACATCATCTGAGTTTAATATTTTTGAGCACATAATGCCTGCTGATGGATAATGCAATAATAGTTGGTGAAACTTGGAATTAGTGAAATTACAAGTCAACTCTTGTTTTAACCGTCGGGTTTTAGAGAGAGACTGTCGTCGTTAATCGGCTAACTTCGAGATTGTAGACCGTTGTCTCTGTCGCACGGCTTGTCTCAACAGCTGTGTGGGACAGGCATCAGAGATGTGTACATATCGACAGGCGGGCGACTAAATAGTTACACGCGATCGACCAGTCGACCGCGGTCTACGCTTTGGCCACCCCTGATATATATGATAACATTGATAACTAAGTCCCATACCAGAGTGCTAACGTGACGAACGCTAAAGGGCTTCCGTCTTACTCGGATGCGTGGTCGTGGTCTAATTTAATATATCAACTGAGGGTGCTTGATTGAATTTCAATATCAAATTTTGCATACTTAAATATATTCATTAGAATTCCCTCCCACCAATCCGATCGTACAAACGGGGCGCAGCGAGTGCGATTAGTTAACCACTAATCATATCCCAACCCTATCATTATATCCCAACTCTATTCGAAAAAGAAAGGTTGAGCAAATGGTTAACAAACAGTTCTCGTAGAAAATCTTCTATTGAGATACCTCCATTAGTCCATATACTCCACATTGAGAACGGACAAAACTTATAGAAGAAGTGTACAAAATTTGAACGTTTCAAAATTGATAATTCATCTATTTCCTCGTCATGTACTGTATTATTTATGTGAAAAATCTACTTTCAAGATAAGGATTACACTTATCACATATCAATTATAAGTATTTCAAGAAGTATTTTTTAAAAGATGGAATTTTTTGTTGGTATTGGCGCGCTAGTATCTTGTCGAAATCTGAACCATCGTGCTTATAAGTGGAAACTTACTCAATCCAGTCTGCGACATTCAGCTATCATTAAATCTCGTGAAAGTAGTGATGTGACAATTGTGTCGAGTAACAAGAGCGTTAAAATAAATGTCCTAATTAAAAATAATTGCTATTCTCCATATTACGCTAACTAACTAATTTCATTAACATGTTGATTCTCGGAGGAGGATTTCCTGATTTAGAATTAAACCCGCAGATATTTATACAAGTGTAATAAAAATTTCCTTGTGTAATTCTGTATTAATAGTCAATAATTAATATATAACGTTTCTGTTGTTTAACACTTAACGTCCTTTCCGTGGTGAGTGGTCAATGTCGTTGGCTTCGATTCGAGTTGGAATCCTATTACGGACAGTTTCATAACTTGATTTTTCATCCGATTTATGGATTACTATTCGAAAGAATGTATGCTCGCGATGTATAAATTTACCTCCCATTCACTCGATCCTAAAATGAGTCGATTAACTAACCACCTAGTCCTGTCGTATCCCATCGTTCGATTCTCACTCTCTTCAAAAGAGGGTTGAGCAACTGATTAACAAGTAGTTCTAGTAGAACTTCTGTCGATATATTTGGAGGCCATATGGCTGTAATAAATCTAACAATATTATCAGTATGACAATAATACACAAAGCGACATACAAAAATATAATATGGATTTATCAGTAAGTTATTTTTAAATTCATGTTGCTGATTTTTCGACTATATAATACAACATGTATATCAGTAAAGACCTGAATTAGGTCGATAACAACTAAAGTATTAAAAATGTTTTATTTTTAGAGATGAGACACCATTATTTATCAGATGATAAAAAAATATCGATATGCGTTGACTGTTAGTAGAGAAATCGATCCTGAATATTAAAAATGGACTATGTTAAAAGGTCACATTTTCATTATATTCAAATAATATAAAATTTGCGATGGCATTGAGTAAATGGAGTGTACGTAATCAAGAAATAATATTCATTCCATGATCCAAATAACCGACGCCATAAAACCAAAATTCATTCCGTAATTTCACAGTACATCACAAAACTAATAAAAAAATAAGCCCACTATCCGTTTCTTAGCATTCACAACGTTTTTAGCAACGTAATTAAAACAGATATTTAATCTGCCCTCCTTGGTTCAGCAGTATATTTTGTATTATGAAATACGTTTGCGACAAGGGTTGCTCTGGATACCCGATAAGGGATTTTATTGATAATAGAGGGGGGCAAATATATTAGTGTTCGCGGTAGGCGGCTTCACAAAAAATAGTTACGGGAATTTCCGGCACTAACCAAGCAAAACCATTGACCCTTAGTCCATAGTTTATCAACGCCACCCACGCAGCTGTTGAAAATAATTATTATCAGTATCTGGTAAAACTGACATTCGGATACTTAATCAGTCGTGACCCAAAACTGTATTTTAATGTTGTAGAACAGTTAATAAAATAGCTATTATAGGTTTCAAATAAATTAGCTAGGTTTTATTTGAGAGGCAGCTGCTATTTATTAAATGCTGGGCGAGCCTTAAAAGCTTTGTTTTCTCACGAGGGCGGTTTTGGAATTAATGCATTACACTGCCATCGCGCCTAACAAATAAAAGTATTTAATTCAATAAACTAAATAAACGCTAATATTTTAAGTTATCGTAATGAATCTTTTAAACAGTATCAGATGTTACTCAAATTTCATTTTAATATTCGATATATTTTTAGTATAATGTTATAGAGCAGGGATCCGAAACCTTTTCTCATCCACGGCACACCTAAGCACTCATTAATATATCTCGGCACACCACACGCATGAAATATGTAAATTTCATAATAAAACTACATACCAAATTTTTAGCTGTGCCCGCGCGTAATAATTTCACTGGTAAATCATTAGCCATCAATACTTCCCAATATATTTAGAAACAATGTGTAATTTCTACGGTAGAATTTTTTTGTTTTACACAAGAGAAAACCCCCCTTTTATTCCTATCATTGCAGTTTCACTATCCGTACAAACACTAATTCTATTAAATATACAAATAATACAATATTTGTTACAATGAGAATAATACCAGCGGAAATCTTAGCAACGGAATTTTTTTATGATATAAATATACTTGATTTTTCTCATTTGTGATGCACTGTGCTGCGGCACACCTGGAATCGTCCCGCGGCGCACCAGTGTACCGCTGCGGTTGCGCAGCACTGTCATAGAGAATTGAAATATTCATTTGAAAACAAAGCTTATTATAAACAATGCTTTTTCCTTGACGGAATGTGATTCTAATACTAATAAGTAATCTCGTGAAAATTTAATATTCCATAACATTTTGAACTAGTTCCGTTCGTTGCACATTTATTTTACTGTTGCCAGAAACAAAATGAATATTTAAATCTCCACGAATTGCAAGCGTTAGTAAAACGCTGTGAAAGTGTTAAAACGAAACTATACGCAACTTATATTAGCAATATTTTGTACCTACGTTTTCAAAGAAACTGATTCTAATCTATAATAATCTTTCATAATACAAAATACTATCGATAATGTGTTTGTACGGCAATTTCATGAGTGGTATGTCTATTTACTTTACTTGTTGATTTTTTAAACATAAACTCCTCTTTAAGTAAATAAAATATTTAAATATTTACAAAAGAAATACAGTTAAAATAACTTGACTTGTTTCAATGAAACTTGTTACAACGCTCTGGAATGAACAATATAACCCATCATTACTATGTTTTTCAATGCAAATTTCAGTATTAACATATATTATAATACGACTTTAATTACATTGTGTTTTATATCATTTCGAAGCCGTAATTATTGTTGATTTTGATACAAAACAATAATGATGTATGTACTATTGTTTTTTGTATTAATTTATTCTTCTATGAAACCGCAACATTAGTTGTTTCGAATGTAATACAGGAAACGGTGAACACAAATTGACATTCAAACATCAACAATAATGAACAAAAAAATCATTTTTTAACATTTCATTTATTTCGATGCCATCAGATCAGTGGTTTCAAACCGAGGAGGCGCGGACACTCGCCAGGGGAGGCGCCAAAATTTTTAAATTAAAAAATAATTTTCATACCATAATATCTACAAATAAATAAAACTTCATATCGTAACACAACATAATTCTGTGAATGAATGTTTCTTTTACTCATTAACAAAATATACTTTTGGAAGTAGCATTTTTGAAAATGAACAGAAAATTCCGTAAGTAATAAACGAATAAAAATAATCTAAGAAGTCATGAAGCCTAAATGTCGAGGCAGAAAGAAGAAATTGTTGTGAACAGTCCCAAGATGCTGAATTATCATTTTGTGGTTGAAATTAATAAAAAAAACTATTTAACATCGACATAAAGCAATTTGCGATTAAAAAATCTTGCAATACTTTCAATAGAACACCAACTGCCAAATAAAATAGATTTTGATAATGTCACGAAGAGCAAAGCAAGGAAAAATAATTTTGCTATATTTTTTTTACCAATAGTTAATGTTGTGTAAGTACAATCTGCTGAATATGTTGTCCTAAATTAATTAACAATTTTAATGTGGATTGTAAATCAATAATTTTGTATTTTTTATACAAGTAATAAACATAAAAATTATTTTAAAGTCTAGGTTTGTTTTATATATTTCAAGAACAAGCCTGCAAGAATTAATTTTAAATATAACATTTGAAAATGGTGAATTGTAAAAATATAGTACATACTTTTCAAGAAATTATAAGTATACATAAAAATTTCAATTTTCGCAATTTTCTGTTCTGTGATGATTTATAATTTTAAATAAATAGTAAGTAATTTCAAAGATACCCTTAATTCAACACTATTGTAAATATTACACCATGTTTGGAGGAAAAACGGTGGGGGGGGGGGCGGCAAAACCCCTAGCAACTCCACCGCACTTACGTAATAGCAAAATCTTGTTATTATACTGTTAATTATAGTTATCAGTTTTTTTTTTTTTTAATTTTTTTATCATTTAAAACTTGTCTTTATTAATACATCAATTGAAAAAATAACAGATAGAAAGGCGCGGAAATTTTTTTTTATGGGAGGCGTTGTAGCATTAAGGTTGGAAACCGCTGCATTAGATGGAAACATACAAAATGGTTTCTATTCACATAGGAATGAATATTTTCTGCACATTTAATTGTTTAACATAATAAGAGTCGAATAAATATAGGTAACGAAAATCGCTAAAATATTTCGGTATTTTAATGATTTAGTGAATCGTCTTATATTATGTTGATATATGCACTATGGCAGCGCCCGGCAATTTTTTTGGCTCACGAACCACTAAATTCATATTTTTTATCCAGTGGACCACTAATGAAAATTTTGTGTTAAATATTATTGGAAAAAAGTGATCAATGAAGACATAAAATGCTCATAGGTCATTAAATATTACCATTAAATATAATTAAATTATAAAAACTTTATTAATTAAACAAAAAACAAAAAATTGTTACAACAAAGCATAAATAAAATGGTTTAAATAGAATATATAGACTTTTAGCATTAAATATTTCTAATGTGATAGATGTTCCGCTTCTTTTCACTCAATATGGGTTTAATAATATATATTTGAAGATAAAATAAAAAAGTGAAGAAATTTAGAAAAGTCAAACTGAGTAGTTCAATAAATCACTTTTAATGTGTTAACTGTCAATTCTTGGTGGAAAGACATTATATTTTAAAAAATAAAACACAATTCTACTTCCACATATTTATAATGATCAGTTCAATAAATACTAAATAAAATAAAATACATACACGATTAAGATTTAACATCATACATGTCTTAAAATGCACCAAATAAAAAGAAAACAAATCCCACCTTTATAATCAATCTGATATATTGAATACATTTTATTTTGAACTCAACACGTACGTAAGCCGCACTTTTATCATGCCAACGGAAGTATTATGTCATGTGACAGGCTCGAACGTTGGACATGTTGCGAGATTCAAATGATTTTTTCTGGGATGATTTGCTATGGATTAGAAAATTCAAATAATCTCAGATTTCCCTTTATTTTATCGCGGACCACCACTTGGGCTACCGCTGCACTATGGGATGTCTAGCAAGAGATAATATCGAAACGAAAACTATTTCAAAATGAAGTCATATTTTCAAATATGTATAGTTACTCTAACATAGAAATGCTTAATATGAACATTATTCTAATCTAGGAAAACAAAATAATATAGGTAGAACTTTCACGTGCGATGTGTTCATTAACTGTTTTAAATTAATACACTTTGTTAATTTTACAATTTAATTCTAATCACGTCGAAAACAGACTTTATTGATAGGTATGCGAAAATTTTACTTGATGTTATTATTATTCAAAGACAATAAAATTAATTCTGTAAAAATACACGTCAAATAAGGCATGGTAAGGAAAGAAAAATCGTCCTTTTAGGTACACAATATAAATTCGCTAGAAACAAGGAAAGATATTTGCATATTATCAAATATGGCGCAATTCTTTCCGCGAAAACGGCCAAAAAGTTGGTTATTTCATCTTTTTATGATCCGTAAAACCTTTCTGGGAAGAAAAAAAAAATTCTCAGTAGATATTAACTGTCTTACATAAGAAACGGCAAAAACGCAGTAAATCTTTTATGTGTTTATTTCACTTTTTTAATAAATTCAAAATAAAACAAAAATAAAGAAGAGTTTTCACTCACTTCAATGTTACGCTAATATTGATCTATATTCGTTTTATTTTTTATACGTAATCGGATGTCGATATAACCGTCGAAATAGTTGAGCATTATTCAAAGAAATCTGATACCAATATATAATTAAATATCTATTATCTGTGGAATTATGACTAGTTTTAATGGGACAAGGACGTCAATTCTGTGGTCAGAAGAAATATCTACCTGCCAAAACCACTAAGGCGAGATGGTTACGTTGTGTTATTAGTTCGATAATCTATTGGATAATAAATAATAAAACGAATTTATAAATAATTCATATTATGTTATGGTGATGTTTATTTAAAAAGAGATGTTGCCTATAAGATGCAATAAAATTAGAATATAATCAAAAATAAAAAAAAAACAGTGCTATTACCATGAAAAAAAAATTTCCACGGAAATTGACCATTTGAAACTTAAAATCAAAGAATTAAAAGGAGAATTTCCTCAAAGTTACCGCTAAATCCACCGAAAAGAATTTTTCATGTTTTCCTGGATATACTGTATATGGTTTGGAGTTTTGGACTTAACCTCCCGTAGTCAGTATATACAGCATAATTTTTTGAATTAAATAATTCAATCATAGAACACAAAATGCCTATTTCGTTTCCCTCTTTCTGTTGATCATAACAATGCAGTCTTAGATATGGAACAATCTTTTTTTCTGTTTTTACAATAAAAATATATTTTAATAATGATTTACTTTTGATAGTTTTTCATTAAAAACTTACCACTTTAATAAAGTTGTCGGGAGGGATGAAAACATCATAGACATATATTTCTACGGATAGAAATTCATAAATTGAATGGAAAATAGGACGAAAGTCAACTATCGTCATCACTCGGCTACGGCGATCGGGATATATAATATTACGGACGAAATAAAATAGAGTGCATTTATATTACCAATGGCCAACATCTGGCTGATCATTCTACCGCAGAATATGAATAAAAATGGCCGGCAATAGTAATTTTATTCCCCGTTGATGGTGGCGGCAAACAATTGGGATGCGAACTAACGACGGAAGCGAAACGCCATTTCGGCCACCGCGCGCAATAAACGATGAGTTTTGGCAAGCCGGGCGTGACGGTAACTGGCCACGTCGCACTATTATTCTCATTTTAGTAATTTTGCTCTCACCGACAACGGGTGCATGTTACATGATGTGGGTGATAGTGAATTGGTTCCCCTCGAAGAAGATTTATGTGAAATGGGTTACCTTACAGCACGCACCGTGAAGCGAATATTTTCTGTTTTCTGGACGAAGTACATACCTGAAAGTAAAAAATTAAAACAACTTATTATTACAAAATCGATATTTAATGTACCAGAGAATCAGTACTTGGCAAATAATATAATAGATTAAGTAAGAACTGAGAAAATTTTTAATTGGGCCCTATATAAACCAGGGCTGTTAACCGTACCGGATTGACTGGGGTTTTCCCGGATTGAAATTCCCGAACCATTATCAAGGTACGATTATATCGGAATATCCCGGAAATTTTGAGAAAACGACTTTTTTATATAAAATTATGTCCGCCTACAATATTGAGTATATGGAATCTTAATGGAGCTTATCTCAACAGAAGTTGTTCTACGAGAATTTGTTACTCAGTCGTTCAACCTGTCTTTTACAGAGAGAGTAACTAAAGAAGGATATAAAATCCGTTTAAAAGTCGACGGCGTGATGCTAAAACAGCTATCAAAAATACATAATATAAATGACAATTTTGATAAAACTGAATTAATGGCTATTTTTTATCTATTGTGATGGAGTGAAGTGTAAATTTAATAATTTTTATGTTTTTGTGAATAAATAAATACATTTAAATATAATACAAATCCAAACAGAAATATAGAATGAAATAAACATAGAATGAAATAAATTCATGTGTTAGCACAAAATTATATTGTGTTTTAAGTGGTATTTAAAAATTGAATTTAACGCAATGTTTTATAATAACAATATTTTCCGACATTCTTAATTAAGGCACTGCTTCTGGGCAGCATTTCCGGCCAAAACCATTCCTATTTATTTTGTAGAGAGTGTATCAAAGAATTATTACAATCCCGCTTTATAATTGCTTCTTTAGAAAACCATCCAAAATGATATTGAAAATTAAAAACAATGCTGGAGGCGTTTCGAAATTCCTACAAACATTATTAAATGAAATTCGCAATTCGTTTCTGCTTTAAACGTAATGCGTATAACTGGTGTTTCTACATTTAAGGTTTTTTATCCATAGAGTTAGGAGGTCTGCACGGGATGAAATTTAATACAAGGCCCAGTCTCGCACATTTTTTTTATCTGAACGACGCCCAAGGATTCATTGTTCAATTTATACTAAAATATGTATATAGATGTAATATAAAATCAATGTCAAAATTAAAAACTGAATAGTATTAATTCGTATAATAAATTCTTCGAGCGTATTTGAATCATGACCCGAAATGTTTCGAAAAAAACAAAATCCATACCCGAGCCGTTTGCCGCACGAAATTTGGTCCACGGGCCAAGCCCGGTCCCGTGCAGACCTTTAATACAGTTTAATGAATAAATAAAAAATAACTCTGCTTCAGACAGTTTTTTCGCAACAAAGAGCTTTTGATTAAAGACCTTTGTTTTTAATTATTATAATACTTGATATAATATGAAAATTTTTGCTCGTTTGGTTTCCGCTACGGTGCATCCAGAGCCATGGCCGACATCACAACTGTCTTCCAGGCATCCGACGCTAAATCTCTCCATCAACAATTGATAATTATCAGTCTTCAAGAATCCCTCATTTCTACTGGGATTGGGATTCCTTCATAATATACCTCGTATAGAGCTCTCGATTCCATGAAACTCACAACGTGTCTTTCCCACCTGAGGTTTTTTTATCGTCAAGATTATCATAGATAATAAATTTAACAGCTAATATTGAGCTTCAATAACTCAAAGAGCCCAGCGCAAATACGTATACAAATATTTGGTTGTATTTAACCGGTCTTAAATGCTTGGATAGCTGTTCTTACTTCTCAGGCAGGCTCCATTATTGGTTCGTTTTTGCTGGATATTACGATGCATTCCCATCGTACATATGTATAATATAGAATATTATAGTCATTATTATGGCTAAAGTTTATACTGTATAATGGACTCAAAGGTATTCTTTGTTAAAATATTCTAGAGGTGCAGAAAAAAATGGTGAATTAATTGGATGATTATTATTGTTTTATAAAAAGTTGCAAGCCGATCGCATACTATTTTGGTATCTCAATAAAAAAGGTAAGCAAAAACGAAACGAAGTAAAAAGTAGACAAACGAAGCCAATTTGATACGTACACAATAACTGAAGAAACGAAATACTTGGACCGACAATTATATCGCGTCTTTTTATGCTGAATTTGACAATCGTTGGAATAATCATGCACATTGAATTAAATGACTGAATTGTTGCATATCACTGATAACAAAGTTTACATTTTTTTCAAATATTTCAATAAGGGATACGTTTACTCGCGTAAACATATCTTAAAAGTCTTACCCTTAAAATGTAAGCAATTAATTTAACTTTATGTTCCAAAATGAAAGTTGGATTCGGCAGTATCTGTGTGTCGTATATTATATTCATAATAGTAAGTACTGTCTATCGGTCTTATAGCCGAGTGGACAACGTGCATGTACGTTTATCTCAATCGGTTACAATGTCCCCGAGTGTTAATCCCCGAACTTAATAATTGATTTTTTTTAACGATTAATTTACTTGTGTTTAAAGGTGTGGATGTCTGAGATATTTACATACAATTTTGTCTGTATCTTCTCCGAAAGTGAAGAATTTAGCGACTGAACATGAATTGAATCTATTAATTATCAATCCATTAATTAAGAGAACTTTCAATTCTGTTACAGCAAAAAGCAAATAATAGTTACCAATAAAACCGTTTTAGATTCAATCAATTGATTAAGGTAATAAAGCGGCCACGAAAGTTGCAAATTTAAAACGACAAAGCGATACTCAATAATTACAAATACAATCTAACTGTTTTATAATATACGTATATATCTAATTGCAATTATAATAACTTACATCAAACTCACAATGATACTATTGATAATATAGACATGACCTCACCATAAACTCGCCAACAACATTGCAAACGCTCGAAGGCTTTTATGTTGCGCAAACAATCACAGCCCAACTCTTAAGGCTTTCATGTCAAACAAAACGATATTAAGAAATAATTATATAATATTATACATGACACGAAAACGACAGAAATATACCGTCAATTGAATGCTAAATGTCCGGAAAATTGCGGTTTTTATCATTATTATTAGTGAAATCTTCGAAAAGGGAAATGTCATTTCAAGACATCTTTGATTTGGGTCTCCGTAATTGAGAGAATTGCATGAAAAATAAAAATGGAAAATGTTTTTCTTTTAGTAACTGATTACAGTGTGGCATTATTAGCAGCAGAGAGAGCAATATTATCCGAAAGGATTGAAAATAATGATCGACAAAGGAAAGCAATTGGTTTAAATTTATTTTTATTTATATTTCAGACAAAATAATTTTCAAGCAGGAGAGGCAAATCGACGTTTAAAAGTCTGAGAAAATTAATAATATACTGATAGAAAAGATGATAATTTTCACTCGCTGAGAAAAGCCTTACTATATTTATTTTAAAAATGCACATTTGCACACGAAGCAGTTTATAAAATAAATTTGTTTAACCCATTCTTTGGCTTAGTCAGACAAAAAAGGAAACACGTGGTACCTAAGTAAAAATTAAATTAAGTTAAAGATTTTTATAAATAAGTGCGTCAAGCGGAATATTTTTATCTATTGTTTTTTTTTACAAATCGGTCTACTCAATCTAAAAGACTGTCATGTTATCATGTTCATGTCATAATGTCATGAATTTTGTGAATAAGCCGCATCTTGTATATTTTTGTTATTGTTCTGAAATGAAATCTTTTTGAATAAAACAATATATCTCATTGAGTTTCCGACCTTTTTTCTATGTTTTCAATGAAATTTAAGTATTTTTTATGGAGTATGTACAACGAATAATCACATTACTCCCCCCTCAGAAAATAACAGCCAATTTGATTGGGTAGTAGATACATAATTGGGGTATCTTGACACCCTATTCCTGCGTCCGTTCTTTAAAAAAGGATGAGTGCCACCCAATGACCTAGTCTTGTTGGATTTATCGTATCAATTAGGTAAATGTTTACACATTTAATGGTTCAATTTTGTATCGTCCTCGACATTCTTTGGTGATCAATTAAAGAAGATTTCCTTTATTAGACATACTTGTTTAATCTGTCAGTATCGCTCGTGCGTATTTTTTTATCCATATCTAACTAAGCATATTTATACTGTAACTTTTCTTCAGAGAGATAAGTGAAGAAAGAAGATAGTCTGACATTCTTTGGTATCAGATCAGAAGATGCCAGATAAAATTTCTGCATGAGCCAAATATCAAATTATGGTTTCTTCAATTTGACATATCTATGGGAGGTGTCAACCCTAACTACTTTTAATGTCAATATTTTCGATAGATTCGGAGGTTAGTGTGTGGAAATTCATTTTTTATATTAAATTGATTTTTTCCACTGGTTTTGTCACTATGTGTGACACTTTTTTGCATTCAGACTATCTGAAGATGTTTCTTAAGCATGTTTCATACCTAGTAACACGAGTTCAATAACAAATTTATAATTTTGTTTACATTATAACTTACCTAAGTATCAAATTTGGATTATTGAGATTTTGTACACTTCCATGTATTTTGTCACTAACGACCCGGGTTTCGCCTTTCGGCATCTTCAGGCATTCGAGCAGACGAATGGACTCGAACTGACAGACAGTAAACAGTGTCTAACGTTTATATAGAAGATACAAATACATAAACGTTATACTATATAAACGTTAGACACTGTTTACTGTCTGTCAGTTCGAGTCCATTCGTGTGCTCGAATGCCTGAAGATGCCGAAAGGCGAAACCCGGGTCGTTAGTGACAAAATACATGAAAGTGTACAAAATCTCAATAATTCAAATTTGATATTAAAATTCCATCAAGCACCCTTAGTCGATGTCTTAAATTTTACCTAAGTATATTTTTCAAAAACTTCGAGTAATACGAAATAAATTAAATGGAGACTATTATTAGTTTATAAAACGGAAGATTGCTTCTAAAAAGTTATATTTATATATCTGACATGGTTTATTATATTGAAGTAAACAAGAATTAAATTTTATATTTAAAACTAATGCAAAGACATTTGTTTTCGATCCATAAATTCTAATTTAAAAGTAGGTTTATTATATTCAAAGATATCAATAACACAGAATAGTAGAAAATTAATTACATTTTCGGTCTAGCATACCTGTCACACAAATTAATTTACCTGCCGAATATTAGTTAGGTGTATTGCAAATTCTTGCCCAAACTAAAACCAATACATGTGTCGACTCTCGCAACAACTTAAGGCAGCCCTACTTAACTTGAGACAAAAGGTATTTAAGCTATTCTCATGAGATGGAGGTGTGCTGGACCGGTCCTTAGACGTGGAAGAAGGACGCCAAACATCGAAAACGTTTCAAGGCAAACCGAAAACCGGTCCCCATTTAATAGCGAGACTCTAGGGATTCTAAATTGTCGCTTTTAACCTTTTTTCAGTCATCTGCACACGCAAAATCGTCCAGTTTCACTATTCCAAAGACTATACTACAAAGTGTATCGAATTTCCTTTGTCTCAATCTAGTTATTGCATTCTTTAATTGTCGTATAGGTATATTCTAAATAAATTTTTTAGTCGATACAAATTCCGAACTCAAATAGTTTTTATCAACTAACGTTCATAATATAAAAACATACTTGATAAGGAATAATACCATTACTAGATTAAAAGTATTATTATACATACATATATATATATTATACAGAATTAGTTAAAAAATAACAATTTATATTTTTACATTGATCAAGAAAAAGTACTTTTTGATGATAAGAATTTAATAAAACTAGTCCCTACTATACGGTTTATACATCACAAAATAATTATTGTCAGAACATTGGGCTGGTTGTAAGGATTAGAGCTGACTATTCTTTGAATTGCTTCGCTCGAAGTGCTTGCTCCACCTCGGGTCCGTGCTCGGAGTAAATTTTTTTTTAAATAAGCTTCATTAATTTTCGATAGCATCACCTATAAATTCCATATAATAAAATGGCCGATTCATAGATTGCCTATTCTCGCTTAAAAATAATTGTAGGTGTAAAAATAGTCGGTTTTTTTATTATTGGTCAAACAGTGTTCTAATACTTTTAGGAAATTAAATTACTCCAGTTTTAGGAAATGCGATATATAATATTTTTTAACGATAATTAGTATTTTTTTCCACTATACCTATTGTAATTTAGGAAGAAATTTTGACAATAACAGTTTTCGGAGCAGTGGAACACTAAACAATGTACGTGCTCCAACTTAGGTTAAAACCCATTGATACACTGCTCCGAGCTCCGCTTCAACTCTCATTTAAATGACATATTTCCATTAAAATATACCGCTCCCCATGAAATTACAGATTTCTCGAATACACTGCAATCATTCTGAGAACACAAGTAGTGTTCAAAATTACATCATTTTGACGAACACTGACATCTTTTCATAAAAAAACATGTAAGGGAATCGGTGAATTTTTAATCGTAATTATTTCCAAATTACATTTGATGAGAAATCCACGTTTATCGAAATCATCTATCAACAATTTTTTTTAACAATAACAGCGTTATTAAATCAGGTATAATATAAATGCTACAAAAAAATAGGGATATCCCAATTATAAAATATAACTCGCATTCTATCTTGATTAGAATCGCTCTTAAAAGCAACTGATGACAGCTTTTACGTAAAAAAATTCCATTGTTTTACCTCGGTTATGTAATTTGATTAGCATACATTACAAAAATCTCACTCAATAATTATAATTTACCCGATCTGCGTCACAGGTAGTTTTCAGAGTGGTAAAATATTAAAAAACGAGCATAACTTTTTTTATAGATTTCAATGAAAAAGTATAATCTGGTTTGTTTTCATACGATTTTTTGTGGTTGTGACTTGCGACGTCATTCCAAATGATAATCAGACAACGAGTATAAAAATATAACTTTTATATGTTTAATACCTTGGGGCCTCATGCGGTAAAAAATATTATATTATGTCGGTTTGGTGACTTGCTTTATTGATTGGGGTTGGGAATTATATTTATTACCATACATATATATTTAAATAATATATTTTTTTATGATAATCTAAAAATATGTTTTTAATTAAAGGTTTATTAATGTTTTATTAAATTAGTCGGGTCCGTGGTGTAGTGGTCAAAGTCGTTCGCTGCGGTTACAGATGTCTCGAGTTCAAATTCCAGCACGGACAGTTTCATAAATTGGTTTTTCTTGGTGTTTGTGATGTGTCATTTTTGTGTCAGAATTTCCTCCTACCCATCCGATGCTTAAAACGGAGCGTAGCAAGATCGATTAGCTAAACACTATTCCTGACCTAGCCTTATCCTTCTACCCCTACTCTCTTCGAAAGAGCGGTTGAGTAACTGAATAACAAGCCGTTGTCAAAGAATAACTTCTCATAAGATACTTCAATTACGAGTCCATTTCACATTGGGAGCGAACATTGTAAAAAATGTTTGTAATGCAGTCAGAGTTGCCAGATAAACGCCTTATTTCCTACGAACATCCCGATTTATATTGTAGAAAAATGTACTTACAGATAGAGTAATGATTTAAGGAAAAAAATACCGCTAAATAAATACGCTAAAAGTTGCGATGATTTTATTTTAACATTCACAGTTACAGCGCATTTACAGCAAAATTCAATTCATCTGATTGCATCTAATTAATATATTTTATAATAACTATATTAATTCTGTCACTATTTTTTTATATCTTCTGCATTTGTAATAATGTATTCAGCAAAATAACATTTTTTGATCGTTCGAAATTATGCATGTCCCGATTTATCAATTCATAAATCTGAAAAACCTGAATGCCTTTCCATCTGCAAGCATTTATTAACACGTCAGTATTTATGTAGTTCACGAGGCGGATTCGATTACATTCATACAGCTTATTCAGGTAAGCAATTAATAATTATGTATGTTCACAAATGAAAAAATCTTGTATAAATAGACCGACCTTGGAAAGTACTCGATTGTGTCGTGACATTCGAACTGTTTTTATTGTTTTTGTCTGACATCTTATGTCACATTGCATTGCAGCGTAAATCGTGACGAGCAGAGTCTATAAATTAGACACTTTTTGTTTCGTTTGTTTACCGTTTATCTCAGTAAGAATATGTGATAGCATACCAAGGAAAATTTGTCCACGTCAGTCGACAATCCTTCAAAGTTAGCGCAACTCAGTAAATATCTAGTAGGGATTCCAAATGAACATTCGAATATATAAAGCTCTTTTTCGACAATTGGATATTTGAATATTTAATAAATTATTCGTTCATAGTATCAATGTATATTAAACCACTGGGTTCACAAAAAATGCCAGCAGACATAACATAACAATATATTATATTGTTATAATTTATTTTGTTTATTTTAAATCCATAATACCCACTCAATACAAGCGGCAACAAGGGCGAGTGTTCCCAAAGTCAGCCGTCGTCAGTGGTCGGCCTTTTGAGCTTAAAACTTAAATAATAGTGGATACATTTAAAAAAACAGATATTTTTTAAATTCGTGTAGGTAGTCTTGCCGATGTATATTTTTCACACATTTACACACATTCACATTTTTACTTCTCAAGCTTGGACAAAATCTTGCTGTATGGGGAAAAGGTTAACCGTGTCTTAGGTGGACGAAGTCTTGTAAGCGTGAGGCGGTGCGGCGGCGAAGCGGTGCTTGGCACGCCGCATGTTTTCGTCAACTCTCACGTAGAACACTCCTATTGGCGGAGAACGATTGATATTTTCGAACTACACCGCGCCGCCTCACGCTCGCAAAGACTTCGTCCACGTAAGACGACCCGTAACCTAATGAATGAACTAAGCTTGGAAGCCAAAAATGAAAATGTTAATGAGTTCATTGAATCTCACTCAGAACCTCTGTCGAATGAAAACTTAATTGAGTAACAAGAGTTTAATGGCTTTGTTGTTTTTTTAAATATAAAAAATATTCCTGCGCCGCGGCACACCGGTTGCAAAGCACTGTATTATGGTATTCGAATACTGAAAGGTTTTAATGTTCGACATTCGAATATTCATTTTCAAAGAATATTTAAAATTCCTATTCAATACCAATAAAACCTGGTGGATTTTATATTATCGATGAGTCCCATCAAACGTGTGTTAATTTTGCAGAATCGTTTGCAGTTTTTCCTCAAGCCTATAAAAACCTGTGATACAAAATATTTTTAAGATTACGTGAATAACAAAAATAGGCTTCAGATTGACTTTCAATAAATTCAAAACTTATTTTGCTGTATCCAATGATAAACTGAAATTCTATATCTAATACCTAACGAATAATGCCGTAATTATTATGTAACAAATAATATAGCTTTTTGACATGCGCAATTTATAAGCAAGGTTAAAAAGTATTAAGTTACCAATACCTATTTAGTTCCACAAGAATATTGTAATTTGGTTGATAGCTATTTCGTTTGTTGGTTAAATCGGCATTTAGTTGGTATAAATTTACTTCCATGATAACAGTATTGAGCTCCACAAAATATTTCTGAAGACAGCGTGATATCGAAATGGTTATCAACATATCAACTATCAGTATCACGCTGATGTAAATGTCAATTCAAATAACATGATATAAATAAGTTAAAAATAAATAAAACACATTTTGTTTTGGACGACTTCCACAGTTTTACAATTATCAGGACCTGTTTCGCTCAGTCCGAGCATTATCAACTTATAAAATATAAATCTTAAGAGGGCTAATTATATGAAATTCCGTGTTCATAATTACCACTGCATTATCAACTAAGAAAAGTAGTACAAAGCACATTGTATATTATTTTTTTAAATATAATTCCTTTCCACCAAGAAGTGGCAGTTTATACATTAAAAAGGATATTTTTAAGTGTTATTTAAATCTAGTCCATGTAGAAAAAAACCTTGAAGCAGTGAAATCTATCAGATTTTAACTTTTTATCAACATTAACCTAAGACATCGTGATTGTAAATAGCGGTTTTAGGTTATTTGAATGTCGGAATCAATATGCGTTTTATTTATAATACTTTAGAGAAACGTGACGACTTTTCAAGATATTTTAAAATACGTCACAAATTCTTAAGATTGCACAATTTCAAGTCACATTCGTATTTATGGCCACAATAAGGTAAGTTCCAAAGACAATAAAACTTTTATTTACTTCACGTATAAATGCAGTGACATAGACACCGTAAAACGAGCATTAACTCTGTGTTTGGTGTCAAGTTAATTTAATCAGAAATATGTATATTTTTAAATAGAAGCTCGTAAATTTTACCTGCAGCTTATTGGAACCGGCGAGCGTGAATATCAGTTGAAGTCACGCGCTACAAATGCAAAATAATAAAACAGCATACATAATATTTATTAGAATATCGCGTATGCTAAGTTATGAACAGTAAACAGAGATTGTGTAAGCAGAGGGAAAATGAGAACGGTCGCACTACTTAGCAAAATAAGGTCACAAAAAAAGATCGCATTTATAATTTCAAGCTACGCCATTTTTAGTAAACTTTCTGAATGTGTCCTAGATAATATGGCAACGTTCATACTAAATTTGAATTATTGAGATTTTGTACACTTCCATGTATTTTGTCACTAACGACCCGGGTTTCGCCTTTCGGCATCTTCAGGCATTCGAGCACACGAATGGACTCGAATTGACAGACAGTAAACAGTGTCTAACGTTTATATACAAGATACAAAAACGACAAATATTATTTACGAGATAAAATATTATAAGTCTAGGATCCATACTGATACCTGAGTTAAAATTTCGAGAATCGCCTTAATGCTTGTAGTGTAAACAAATGCATTAACTGAGTGGCGAATTGTCGCTTTCCAACTAATATTAGAATTACCAATGATTTTACAATTATAATAGCATTGTGGGTTTTGACGGGATGCAATTCGACGAAAGGCTAAATATATACAATCATTCCACATTTAGTGTATTTTGTTAGGTGACCATGAAATGAATTTATTAATATGGGAATATCAATATATATATATTTTTTTTCATACTAAACATGAGATATCTTTTTAACGGTGAATTTAGAATCAGCTACGTAACTATAAAATGCACATTTATACCAGCAACGCGTAGGCGGTCTGTAATAGAAAACAAAAGTTTTTCTTGTCGTCAATAGCTGATTTAAAATCGTGTGGAAAGAAGGAAGGGTTCGAAATGGTAGGAAAATTATATTCATTATAAATACATATAATAGAATAATTTTATTGATTCAATGCATTTTCATTTAACCATTATCGTTGTTTTGTATTATTTTGAACAAAGTAAATATGCACGTCATTTTAACAACGAAACGGTTGAAAATTATTCTCTACAATATCCTAGAATCACTTTTAAGGTGTTTACTGTCAATTCTTAGTGGAAAAGCAATGTATTTTTAAAATAAAACACAATTTGTTTTCTAATGCTTCCACATTTTTATAATGATCAGAAGCGGTTTTGCAGTTGATAATGATCATTATAAAAATATTGAAGTAATACAAAACAAATCGTGTTTTATTTTCAAAATATCCTAAAAATTAATATTATACAAAATCCTCTTTTAAATGGAATGATTTTACAAGAGTTTTGTACTTATAGAGAGAAAATGTGGCAGAAGTATGAGCTGTCAAAAACCATATTTTTTTATATTTATAAGAGTCATTCTTTATATATTACTCTGTTACTTTCTGTTCCACCATTTATTTCGTGAAATATTTATAATATGCATTAATAATAGAAGTTAAACAATATTTAATAAAATTTAAATGTTCTATAAAATTTACATTTAAATTACATTACGAATCACTTATAACATCATCATTAATTAATTGTGACGTAATTATGATGTAACAGTAATATATCAATGTTATAACATTTTATAGAAACCGTATTATATCATGTGATGTAGTATTTTTGTAACAATTCGACTACAGAATAACGTTGCCGTCAACTAGAGCACCAGATCAGAAATAAAAATATGATTACCTGTTGCGAACGATATGCTTAGTGTGAAGACGTTTGTTTTCTAAAATTTTACTGATACGTTCAAATTGAGAGCACGTTAATTTCCACTGCAAAAAAAAGAATGGCCACTTAATGAGATGCAAAGTAATTGAAAATACCGTTTTATACAGTTTAAAATTTATGCGAATTGAGATTACAAAACCGGTACAAAATGGAGAACACTGTGTGACATGGAAAAACAGTTTATGCCCGATTAAATAATATTGACTTTATTTCATTTATATACGCTCGTCAGTATGTAAATAAAAACGTAAACGTAAAAGGCAAATATCCGTTAAAAGTGGTCATATATTTGCACTTAATATTCAACCGAATGTGACAGTACAATGATTGTAAAATTATGCATATCAGTAAGTATTTAAATACTAAATATTCATTCGCGACCTACAAATAAATTAACAGATATTCCTTTGCAATAATATGTCGTGTTAATTGAGAAGCTTAGGATAATACTTGTTCGCAATGCTGAAGAAATTTTGCAGATGGTATACGGAAGACATGGGCAAATGTGGCTCCCAATAACTCCTGATAAAAAATAGATATTTTCTTTCCCTATTATACATGTATTTTCGCAGGTTTTTCATAATACAATAATTACTACTTATTTATTCCAAGGAGTGAAATGAGACTGTCGATTAAAATAATCATTTATTATTACAACTAGAATCAAAATATTCGTTATGGATCATTTGATCAACTGAAATACGTGTGGTGCAGGTATAATACTTGTTACTAACTAGAACTATTTTCAGGACGGATTCGAAATGAGAGCAAATCATAGTACGAAACGTGGCGCCTGCTGGCAAGCGAAGCGTTGCAGTCTTCCGAATGAATGAGACTTGTTATTATGAACCACAGAATGCTAAAAGCGATACAACTAGCCACCGCAATACACAATAAATTATTCAATGCGCATGCCACTATTATTAGCGAATCTGCAGGAAACGAAATGTCTGCCCGATGATGTGATGACAGAATTACAAAAAAAAAATGGCCCGATAGTAATAATGTTGTGACTATAGCCAGCAGGGTTCGCCGAATGCCAAAACCGGATTTCGACAAAAGTCATTCGACTGTAAATATGTTTCCACAATGCGAAATTTACATGTTGTTTAGTGCAGCGATGGCTAACCCTTTCCATTCCCGGGCTATTATAATATCCAACCACATTTTCTTTCTTTGCCATATCCGAATAACGGACGATTCTCTCTATTTTCACTCCTCCACGGCCGCTCTATGCTAGGTCATAGTTGAGCTCACCAATCTCATAGACTTTCGAGGATGAATGTTCTTCTTTTACCAGCGCCAGGTTAACGTGAATTTTAAGATGACGTGTTTGATACTTTTTTAGTATTGTATTACGTGTAATGTACCTACACTCACAGGTATGTTAACTTTCTAGTTTTTACTTCTTTAGGCTTTTTAATCTTCGATATCACTATGTACACGTGTCTTTTTCTTTTCACTACTACCTTTTATGCGTCCGGTATCCAAATTCAATTTTTGACGTTTTTTTCTGTCGATTTAATTAAAATCAATGGACAAAACAAAGATCATACGGATAAGAATACAAAAAATACAAAAATTTAAATATTATTAATTTGCAAGCACTTTGCATTGAATTCATTTTTTTATTCTTTCTATACAGAACAATTTCATAACTCTAACTCCGTTTCGAATTAGTCAATAACCAGGTAAATAAGCTTTTTGAATTCTTTCATTTTTTTTTCACAAACGTAGTACTTGTCAAATATTAGTGCGAGTCGTGGGTTCTCATTCACTGGCGCGGCATATTGAATAAATTGAAAAACATATATATATAGAATATTACAGAAATATTGAATAAATTGAAAAAATATGTTATTTTTTAATTCTCTGATATTTTAATTGAAAAAAAAACAATTCTTTAATGTATTGGCGTTTCGCACCCGTGTGCTGTATATAACATGAGTATTTTAACAGTGAGTGTATTTACAAAGCTGGTAAACTTTCGTTTTAGAGAAGATAAGAATAGATTGATGAAGTTTTTTTAATTTATCTAGTCCCGTTAGCATACACACCATCAATATATTAGTTTCATTAAACAAATTTTAATAAGTATTGTAAAGAAATAACAATTTAATTAATTTTATTTTAATGGCATTCGAATAGTTATTTATTAATGAATATGTTCAGTGGGGATAATGAGGCATACTACTTCATACATTGGAAAACACTAACGACTTATAACTTTACTATGCCGACAGATATAAATTAATATAAGGCAATTTCAGACACGCTGAAAATATGAGCTAAACGTCCGACGCAGCAATTGCAATCTATAATGGTCGAATATAATTTTATTTGAACTTTAAAAAAGTAATATTATTTGATATTATATCGATATACATGGTATGATAAATCACCAAAACAATAGATATCTACACTTCTGCCTATGAGAAATTCTATGTTTAAACTTATCTACGATATTCAAAATCCGTGACATACTTTAGAGGCGGGATAATCTTGTAAATACAATAAATTACCTCATGAAAGATACTACTTACATGCAGTTATCTTATAGACAATACGACTCGTAAAAAGCGATGAAGTCAGAATTAAGATCGAATACAGATAATAGTCAAAGCTGCATTAGCCTCAGGCAATATATTATTCTAACATATATATTCAATATATTATGTTGCATACATTTTTTCCTCTTTAATATATTCTGCATACATATTTAATGCCGTGTTTTATTTAACATAACAAGTAATTTAGAAAAATCAACTAGACACTCCTCTGGAATTTTAGAATGCTAACTGAAATTATTTTCAAATGTCATTTTACAGATAAATAGCCGTGTTTATATTAAGCGTACTACGTAACACAGCATATAAAAATTACTTTTAGGTGGCAGTTCACTTGCGTTAACAAAATGACAGTTAACCGATATTGAACATTTTGATTTTGAACGATTTTTATAAACTGGATATTATACTCTCTTACAAGTTACAAGTGAAAGATTTTCAGATGCGAAATGGTTGATTTAATTTAATCTTTTTAAATCATTGTTGTGATTATCGCTTTTCATTTTCCGGCAATGTCTATAACACTATACGTATGAATACTCTTGTTGCAATTACATGTATGTAGACAATTTACCATAAACAAAAATAGTTAAATCATTATGTTAATGTTATGCAAAAAAACTCGGATACACTGACGCAAATATATTAACTGACAGTGGTAACTTATGGAATGCATGATGCCATTATGAAATCGCCCACTTGGATTTGAGCAGCGCCTACAATGCTTAACATATAAAAATGATAACGACCGCCCAACCCCCTACAATTGCTTAAAATTTACAACGAAGATTATTACAAATTGTCTAACAAATTTTATTTTGCTAATAAATGAGCGCGTCCATCCCACAAGATGGCTCACTTTGATCTCAGCAGTGCCTCCCCCACCCCTCATTTTTAAAACACCCTGTTGAGAACTGTTTTGGAGCAAGTAAAACTGTGTTCCTGCGTATAGCGTATGTTAAAAATAATCTTTCAATAAAGCCAAACAGCGTTGTAAATTGTTTGCGAAATGCTATGGCTCTGTCGCAAGTTTGATGTAAATGCGAACCCTGTTGCAGAACTTTTTCCTGATCACAAATCGTAGAACCGCATATTTTTGCAGAAACATCGACTTATTAAATAATACACCTGCGTTCCGTTCGCAAATTACATCGAAACCGGTTTTGCTTTCTCGATCCGATCACACGTTTTTACCATTGCCGCGATTTGTTTAATTAAAAACGACGTAACCCTCTGTATTCACGGGAACTATGTACCTGAAATGCCGTGAATACAGAACCATGGCGCCTAACAGTGATACAACAGTGCTATATTGCAAAAGTTGCAATGCGAAGTAGATTTCATTATTTCACCAATGCCAGAATACTTAACATCACTTTCAGTTAGCGGTTGAATATATCACAAATAAAGATTTCTTTGCACTTTTGGATCAATCTAATGACTTATTTTTTAATCTTAGAATTTAAAGCTTTTTTTCATAAATCTATTTAAGATTAATACAATAAACGATTTATTACGTAGGTGGGTAACGCGTCAAAAAAATATTTCACGTCTTATTTCAAATGTGCGACAGGTGATAGACAGTCTATCGGGGCTAACAACCAGTGGGGAATTGCTATCGTTTATTAAAGATAAAAGGAAGGGGGGTGGTATGAATTATATTCTGAACATTTTTTTTACTTTTAAGGTGTTAACTGTCAATTCTTGGTGGAAAGACATTATAATTTAAAAAATAAAACACAATTCATTTGTACTACTTCCACATATTTATAATGATCAGATCATTCTGAACATTGGTGAAATGGGCAATGAACCAAAAAAGGTTGGGACACTAAGCATTAAAATTTATATTAACACAGATTATTGCAATAAAATTTAAATAAGGACGACAAAAAAATTGTTATATTGCAAATATTACATTAAATTCATCTTTTTAGTACATTCATTCACAGTAGTTAATTCATTTTACCATACAAATAAAGGCGAAGATCTGTTTTAAATGCCCTCATTTATTTTATAATAGATGTATTCAAACTGTATGAGTAATAAACTATAGTTCATGATAGCAATCAGTCAAAGTCAAGTTAGTTTATAAAAAAATCCCATATTAATTTTTCCTCGGAATAACTAAATTTGAAACGGGAGGAACCATATGAGGGAGCGCAGACTATATGGAACAGATTATTTGGTTCTGGTCCATTTTAAGAGCTTCACTTTCATTTGTGGAAATAAAGCAGCTGCAACCAAAAATGGTACGGATATATTTTAAAACATAAGAGCGCTTTTTAAATCTTATATCGTAGCTGTCAAACGTCAATGACAAATTATTCGCAAATTGGCCTGCTGATCCTCTACTTTTAACAAATAAAACACAGAATTTAATTTTGTGAACACAATTTTAATATTAATATTGTAAAAAAATAGATGGAACATGCTTACGGCTACCAGAATTAATGCTTTATATACAGGTGAGCTGTTTCTAACAATAAAAAACTCAAATAATTCAGTGCTGCAAGTATCATAATACTATTTGCCCTATAATTCAAATGGATAGAATGCGGCTATATCATTGAATGAATTTAGGTCGCCCAGCTTTGTTATTTTATATTTTAAAAAAATCATCAAAAAATACTCACTTATCAAAGACGGACGGAGTGACGGACATCTGACGATCTTTCAGCGCTTTACTTCAATATTCATTGGTTCCATATTACTATTGATTGAATTGGCATTTACTTGGTGGAACTCCAGTATAAATGGATAAAATATCAAAGTTATAGAACATTTTATTTTATCCTATTATTTCTACATATTTACATTACAA
This sequence comes from Himalopsyche phryganea, assembly GCA_022494535.1. Lineage (NCBI taxonomy): Eukaryota > Metazoa > Arthropoda > Insecta > Trichoptera > Rhyacophilidae > Himalopsyche > Himalopsyche phryganea. The sequence continues at coordinate 976,249 of JAGVSL010000043.1, read as the reverse complement.
AGTTTGTAAACACCGAGTAACTATATAATATGCAGCACAAACAACATAAAGTTGTTATTAAATAATGAATAATAATTACTATTGTGCCTACTATCAGTTAAATTTAGTTTTAAGATTCTTTATAGGTCGAGATCCAGGGTAGAGACCCTCAGCCCATGGTCATTTTGACGAACCAAATTTTTATTGTCACCAAAACACCGTTGAGTACATTGTAATTGGATAAGCACGTAGTGACGTCAACAAATACAAAAATGGCGACTGTCACCTTTTATTCAGCTCACCTTGTACTTCTTACACCATGCCCTCAGCCTTATAGAGTCTGAAAGTACCTACCGTAATTTTCAAACAATACTCTATCTCAACCAATCAAAACTTTCAAACATATTTTTTAGGCTTAACAAATGTTTATTTAACACGTTTGCTTACTTAATTAAAAAAAGCTTTTTATCATCTGAAATAATATGAGTATTTTTCTTTTTAAATAATATTGAAATAAATATTTGTTTTTGTTTCAATGCCATAAATAGGGATAAATAACATAATTTTGCTTGTCTATTGAAAAATGTCATAATCGTCTATGGTAAGCCTTTACGACGTTTGTGTGAAGTGTATGTTTATTTAATTTGAATGTTCATTTCTTTGCTTAATTAAAAGAGCATTTTTTCATTTGTAATAATATGAGTATTATTTTTAAATAATAATGAAATAAATATTTATTGTAGTTTCAATGCCATAAATAGGGATAACATCATTTTGTTTGTCTATTGAAAATTTTCATAATCGTCTATGGTAAGTCTGTACGATGTTTGTGTGAAGTGTAAAATTGACACCTTCAAAATGAACCAGAACCGATTATTTTCGTCAAAATTGGCGGCATTCTGTCTAGTTTTCTCAGTAATGTATTAAGGATAAAATCATCCATTCGCATATTAAAACATGTGTCGACATTCATTGTGGTCAGCTATGAATAGGTTACCATAAACATGTGACCGACCTTTCAAAAAAATGTATGACAGATTGATGAAAACAATGAAAATAATTTTAACCACCAAATACATTTGCGGTAAATAATCGTGGACATGTTTATCAATTAAAATAATTAAACTACGCATCGTAGTACTTTAAGTGCCCTAACCATACATTATCTCAAAGTAAATATATTCATTTAATTTTAATACATTTCGTGTTTAATTCGTCAAAATATGAATGACTCAGTATCGTTTTATTGGTACATACATATTGTATAAAAATAACTAAACTTAAATAATATTAATTCATTTTTTGAATTTAAGATTTCGACTGAGGGTGCTAGGGTGGAATTTAAATATCAAATTTGAATCGTTCAAATCTGGTACATTTCCATACTTTTTGTCAGGGTTTCGCCTTTCGGCATCTTCAAACATTCGAGTACACGGATGAAATCGAACTGACAGTAAATAGTTTATATTTATAAAGACAAATTAAGCTTAATTGTGAAGATAATCGCATAAACAATTATAAGCTTATAAGATTTTGCAATTGCCTGCGATGAATCAATTATCATTAAAATATAATGTGGAAAAAATATAACATAGAGATACATACCGATTTAAAATTGACGAGTATCGTAAGGGTAAATATGAGATGATTTATTATTGAGAATTAAAGTATATTAAATATTGAAATATATTTTTATCAAGAAAATAATAAACAGAAATATCAATGTTTCTTTCAAAAATTATTCGATTATGGAACTAGATTTTTTCCATATAAGTCGCAATGAAAATATCTAACACTTTTCCGGTGTTAATTATCATTTCTTAGTGGAAAGGCATTAAATACATCGGTCGCCATTTTTCAATATGTCAGACAAAGCTTCAATTTAATCGACATGGGACATGAAAGTTAAGAAGTATTTTATACGAACATTTATGCAAACGTTCGCTAATTATGTTTTATAAATAAATATGATTTAATTAAGATGTATTTTTGGTTTTAATGCACTATTAAGTACTTACGCAATGTATTTCCTAAATACAAATTGCACTGTTAAATAATTTATTCTTAAATTAGATAACAACTCAGAATAGGCATTAGTTCAAGTTACACGATAGTGTCTAGGTCCGGATTCAAACATGTATTGCGGCAAGAGATTGCAATACCGGTATAACCGAAACGGGGATCCCGGTATTTCGGCTCGTTTTTCATTGCCAAAATAACAGTTTTGAAAATGTTTAATACCAATGTAAATATGACTGATTTTCGATTTAACATAAAAAATATGGAGCGGATTTTATGAGCCACCAGACGGCCACTTTCTGCCGTAGTCGTCATTGACATCACAGAACGGTATGTTAATATTTATCGCTTATGTAAAGGTATACATATATTTACGGGGGATCGCATGCTGTAGGTTCCATTGGGATAATGACATCAAGTCAATGACACACGTGCAATCAATTGCCAGGGTAACCATAGACTGACCGCATGCACCTGACGTTAAACCTCGTCTCGACAGATGTCCCGATTCTCATTACAAGTACATCCGAATCGATACAGGCAGATGTAATTTAAGAAAATAATTTATACATTGGTACGACATGCAAAAGGACTACATATAAATCAGAAATTGCCATTAATTGCCGAAGAAACCGGTTCCTGCCCAACCACGTTCAGCTGCCTTCTTTTAAAAGGTGTCTTGAGATTCTGAGATACAGGGAAGAATTTGATTTCATAAACATATAATTAAACGCAGAAGCTTGGCCGGGTCCGTGGTCGATTGGTGAATGTCGTGGGCTTCAGTTGCGGTGCTCACGAGTTCGAGCCCCACTACGGACAGCTTCATACGGATTACTTTATTTTCATTCAGAAAATATGTAGCTATTTAATAGAAAAGTATCAAGAAGAATATTGGACTAAGCCAATTATATCGCTAACCTACCTGGAAAATAAGTTGTCCTAATTAGTTAAAAATAAAATCTTTTTTTGAAATGAGGTCATCTGGCATTCTTAATCAGGAATAGCTGATGGCTGAAACAGGTGTTTTAAACTAGATAGTATTTCTTATTACAATGTAACAAAATTGATGGTGTATGCCCGAAGTATATGCATTCGTATATTATATCAATGAATGATGCTTAATTATGCAGAAATTAATTGAGGTTCCAAAAATTATTGCGCCAAAAGAAGGAACAATGTCTCAGTTCGATAATAACGTCACCATCTTGCATGATCATTGTAAAATTTGATTTACTGAAACAAATGACGATAAAATCATATGTTTTGTCAAGTGCATACAATTTTGCTTAACCATAAGTGTCTTAACAACACAGATGTCATAGCTTACCACACTTCAACACATCATTCCAGATGTATGCCAAAAAAGTCAAAAAGAATTGGTGTTAATTTGTGGGGAAAATATTCTCAATTAAAACTTTTCATGTCACTAGAATTTAATTTTAGAACGGTGATATCCTAAGCCATACAGTTTATATGCTACCAACTGTAGCATAAAAAGTATTAACATTGTATAATAAATACGTTGACATCTCCGTGTTGTGAACCCCAGAGAATGGAGTTCAGTTAACAAGATGAATTGCTCATGATTACTGATTAGGGTAACAGTTAAAGTTCTTCATAGAGCCGACACTGAAATCAATGACAGAACTTGACTGAGTTCACACGCTTTGTTTAACGCTTATAAATTGTACCACTTAAAATAGAAACACTGTTATATATTTATGGTATAGAACAGTGGTCGGCAACTGGTGTGCCGCAACACGGTCTCAGGTGTGCCGCAGCGCAGTACGTCCAAAATTGGAAAAATTAAGTATAAATATCTGTATTACAAAAAAATTAAAGCCATTTACATTATTCTCGTTAAAACAAATTTTGTATATTTTGATATTTAATTGAATAATTATTGTATTTGTGTTACGGTTAGTCCAACTGCAATGATGTGAAATAAAATGGGGTTTGTCTCATTACACACATTGTAACAAAAAAATCGTACCGTCGAAATTACACAGCTGCATACACTGGGAAGTATTGATGATTGAAGTTTCCAGTGGAATTATTGCAAACAATGAACGAATATATCAAAATAATACTCATTATCCGATCAAGAAATTTGCATCTTTTTGGAATATCAATCCCAATTGTTTCACATAGAAATACGTTGGCTGTCCCGCGGCAAAGCTTTGGTAAGATTATAAACTTCGCTATGAGACAATTTATTTTTACTTAACCAAAACATGTCAGAATTCCATCAACTCTTTATAAATAATCCTTTGATGAACTTGTGTAAATGGCTGACATTTTTGAGCACCTGAATTAATTTAAAAAAAGATCGAAATGAAAAGTTATTGACATGTTCTGTCAAATAAAACGTGTTCAAACATAAACTCAAACATTGGCACAGTGAGTTATGACGATAATCATGGGAAATGTTCTGGAGGATCAAAGTGACTATTATTTGGTTTAAAAAAATGGCAATTTATTGGTGTATTCATTTTATTATTTACAACTTTTACAAATGATTTTTTTTTAATTTTTGTTAAGTTTTCACGTTGAAAAGACAAAAGGTGAAAATTGGTGATTATTAACAAATACATTAGCTTATATTTCAATTTCATCAAAGTAAAAACAATTTAATTGTGCCGCGAAATATTAATGAGTGCTTAGGTGTGCCGTGGATGAGAAAAGGTTGTAGAGCACTGGTATAGAATGACAAAAACGTGGTTGGTTTGTAAAAGGTATGGGTAAAAGTCATACAGGTGAATTTTATATTATATTAGTCTGTTTGAACAAAGATAAAGTTATAGTAGGCCGAAAAAACGAAATAAAAATTGATGGTTCGGGTTATCCGTGTTTTTTGATTTTCCGTGCGACCCTTCTACACCATAATCGGAAGTTTACTGAATATGCAAAACGTATTGCTCTGTTTACAATGCACATTATGTGTTAATGATATGGTAAAACGCCTTCTTGAAATAAAATAATAGTGACAGACTGTGAAGAGTGCTTGCGCGACAGTTTGTCTGACATATAGGGTTGCCGACTAATAGCTACTGATCAATATCATTCTACTGCACTCATTTCTTCGTTGTTAATATTGTTTTAATTTTGAGCCCAAATAAAATATAGGATATTAGGTAGCAACACTGACAACTCTACACATAGTACTCACATACTTATGTGAACGAGATGAAACAATGACTTTCCCGGTTTCTGTAAGGTATATCAAAGAAAATAAATGGAACACAAAATATGTAAATAATTGATCATTTCAGGATCCCTAAATATGAATATTCTAAATTTTTAGGGGTTATGATAAATGTTGAATCAATAGCAATCTTTTATCAGAGGTAAACAATCAAGTAATATTCTCAATATTGATTGACCTAGGCCTACTTTGTGCATAATAAATAAGTCATGATTTGATTACTGCTATAAGTTTGATTTATATGTTTGTTTACATTTAAAACGAACTCATTTTATTTACAAAATTGTATGTATTATCATGATAAAACTAAATTAATGCTGACATGTTTAATCTTATTTGATAGCAAAGCCATAAAAAATAAAGAGAAATGTCTATACTAAACTTCATTTAATGGTTTCTAATTACTATTTCAGATTTTTAAAATAAATGCACTTTGTATACATAACTCAATCAATAAAACTAATGAACAATTCCATTAACTAGCAACTGTAAGTTGTTATGAAATACCATTATTTCAGTTTAATTATCACCCTGCCATAAAATTATTAATTAACGTTAAACATTTAAAAATAACTTTAATATCTCGTCTAATAAGTCAGTAAGTTATGATAAATTAGATAACGATTCAATTATTGTAAGAAAGGGCCAATTAAAATTTGTGAATAAACTGTTAATAAGTAATTGACACTAAAACTAATAAAAACGTCAACGTTAAAACAAATCAAACTATCGATTTTACTGCCAAGGACAAGAAAGCCATTAAGATATAGTGAACCTCTTCTTTGATATGTCGATATATTCTGACAATTAATTTTGTTATGAAGCTATAAATTTAATAATTTTACAATTAACCCTTTCCCCGTGGTCAAATTTTGATTTGTACCGATTTTTGACATAACGTCTACATGATCATAGCAACAAAAGCATAAGCAAATTAATTCGGCATTACGCCTTCAATAAAATACATTGTTATCAATATAAAGTCAAAATTGTTTATTCCGATCGTTAGTGTAGGTGTCCCAGGTTTTTCGCAGATCATGTATCAGTTAAAATAAAAAATGAATTTGAAAAAATGAGAATGAATACCATTGAAAAGAAATCACTCATTTTCAACGTAGTAATTGCCAACTCAAAATATACCGGAAATAACAGACATGAAACATGAGTAAATGTACCAAAAGCTATATATGTTTTCAATATAATATTGTAAGATTGTATTTCAGTAGGTGATTTTTTCATATTTATGGTGCGGTATCTTCTGCAATTTCTAGATATATCTTCTATGGTAAGTACCTAAAATGAAGAAGTATTTTTCGATATCGTATAGCGAGGACCCGGAACGTAAAAGCATTATATTGTCACTTACAAGTGACAATCGGAACCACAATGGCAAAACCTCCCATTCAAGAAGACATGGGTTGACTGCAAAACCCTTTAAAATATTGACGTACACTGAGATCGGCAAAAATCCAATTTCCAAGTAAAGAATCTAGTCTATTTTAGTAAAATACTTTCTGGCTGATCAATTCTGATAAGAAAAATCGGAAAAATCTTGAAAACAATTATTTTGTTGGATAATGCAATTGTGCAAGAGTATTCAATACATCGGTGACACATAAACAAGGGCATCGAAGTCACACTATGAGCGATGCATTGGATAATAATTTAAATTATGATGCTTTTGGAAACATATCCGGATTTGCGAAACGTCGTGGGCAAACTTAATCAAATATAGAAAAGAAGTAACAAGAAGATGGCGCCCAAAAGTCAGTTTTCACTAATTATTAAACTTCATTAGAAAATATATATTATTATTTCGTGTGATTTATTTGATTATTATGAGGTAAAAAAAGCAATGAATCTAGTTTTATTAGAATAATCTTATCTGGTGTTTAGAACTCATGATGTGGTTGAGGATAAATTAATATTTTTGTTCGACATATTAACTTATTTCTTTCTTATTATATGGTAAATTTATTCCGTTTTAGATCTAATTATATTTTAAACAAAAGTCAATGCAATGTAAAATTCAGAGAAAATAAGCGATAAGTTAAATAGAAGAAACCTTAAAATGTTTATATAGTTCCAAATGGAGTTTTTTGTGCCACACATTTCTTAAATGAACTATCTTCTTGTGAGATCCGTTTATGCGTTTTTTATTAATGCTATCAAACTATCATAGATATCCTTCAACTTTTGAGAGTCAACGACTGTAGCTAATTGCAATTACGTAGTTTATTATTCCCTCTCATTTATGTAAATATGGATATAGTATAACATAATGCCACTTTAACGAGTCTTTGTAAACAATCACGGTCAAAATCTTACGGCAGATTTCTTGTTTGTCTTACGGTATAAAGCATAAATAAATTATGTTTACAATAAGTACGTATAATATAATTTTTAACAGAGAATTCTTTAATTTGCATATAAAAATCCATTTTTAATGACAGATCTGTAAAAAGAGACCATAAATAAGCGTGCAAACTTGATTATTGTCTGTTGACAATCGCTTAGGACGCTGCTACTAGTTCTAAATTTGAATGATGACTCCCGCGGTGTATTTTCAACTGTCACTTTTCATATTTTTAGATTCTTTATCTTACAACTACCATTTATTGGTTTGATGCACCGCACTATTAAACTTGATTCGATTTTTCTTAGATGATAGATAAATTTATTTGTAACAATGTATTAAATTTTATTAGGTACCTGTCATTCCATTGTAGTGAAACAGTGAAATAACAAAGTTATCAATTATTTTATTTTTTTATATTGCCCGAATCCATTCAAATACGTATATGTACATAGTTACATAATAATATTATATTGTTTATGCATATTAATCTATCATTGCGTCATTTCATTTACAACAGCAAAACTAAAATGAATAATAGTCGTTAAAAATATAAATTAATCTTTTGATATATAAATTATAGTTTTAAATGATAAAATGCATATGCATTGTTTAAAAATGTTAAGCTTTGAATTTTTTAAGTGAATAACATTCTAAAACATAAATTTTATTTTTGAAGGCATATAAATTCTTATATAATATATTTCATGACTAGTATTCGAAATCTCATCCACGTCGTTTTTTTTATCTCTAACACTACATTTTATCTGACGGCTTTGGTGGACGTGGAAATGGTTAATCTTTTCTACACTAAAATATCAGTCCCGTGTAGCTCTACATCGGGTCGCACACTTGTGTGTGAAATTGTGGGGGTGTGATAACTAACTTCCACCATACACAATCCCGTTGTTATAATATGCAATAAGGATAGAATGATTTACTTTTTATCGATTAATTTTATTCCAAATTTAACAAACATTGCAATGATTTATTTGAATGTACTTACATATCGTTACTTATGTAAGTTAAAGTAAAAAATGTATTCTTATAGGAGTGCATTCAAAAAATTCAAGTTTTGCGTTATAGGTTGTCAATAACACATGTACATAATTATTATCAATTTAAATGAAAAGTCCTTTCTAATATGACATGTATTAGAAACTATTTTTTAATAATGGACAGTTAAGTAGTTAGTCATAATATGAAAAATTCTATTAATAAATTTGGCAGCAGTACAACTTATAAATAATTTGTCTGGCTGCGTGGAATTATTGTTAAAACGGAAGTTCTGGAACAGAAATTTATCCAGAAAAATAATCATCATCACGAGCCATAAAAGCGAATCGCCAACTACTAACTGCGATATCAAATGTTTTTTCCTATTCCCTTTCCTGTTTTAATCATAGTCATGTGCTTAAAATGATTCACTCTTTATTACTTATCTGAATGCATGAATAATTTTCATGAATTGAAAATAATAAATGTTGAAATCTGGAATGAATTTAATAACAAGGCAATGTATTGTTCAAATTTCGAAAGTGGAACAAAATTCGCGCCTATTGTGACAGTCTTCCGTTTAAAGTTTCAACTTTTAACCTATCGGGTTCGGCAAGTTCCTGTGTTACAGCGATAACCGATAACCTCTATATCACGATTTTCTTTGATAAGTCAAACCAATAACACCACGCTCCGAGCAAACAAAGTTTAAAAGTATGTAATATACCTAGTCAGTTACCTATCTACGTAACTAAGGGAAACTCAGAGTATTCACGTATGACAACACTGACGTATAATCCAAGTTGGGTAGATTTTTAAACATTGAATATTTAGTGTTCCATTAAAATAAATAATATCGACGTAAAATTATATTTGCCAAAAACAGTGTTTGTTTGCACAATTATACCACCGAAACTTAATTTTGTACTATTCGAAAATATGAGGCAAACAGTGGAGTAATTAATTAACTATACGGCTTATACTGCATCGCAATCTGATTCGAGGTTTGCTTTATTCACCCTTTAGCAGAGTATTTAACGTCGTTGGCTTCGATTACAGTGCTCTTCGGCTCCAATCCCAGTATAGACAATAATATAAATGGATTTTTTAATCGATTTTTAAAACATGGATAAATGTGGTTTCTTATCCAACCGATCTAAAAACGGGGAGTAGAGGAAGCGATTAGCTAACCACTAGTCCTATTGAGCCCTATACCTTTATCCTTACTCTCTTCGAGAAAAGAAGAGGTTAAAAAATTGGGTAAAAAGCAACAGCAAAAACTTCTGTTGAGATACCCTCCATTCGGAGCGGACATGGTTTTAAAAAAAACGACTGATTGAAATGAAGCACATGTGCCATTTTTACATTTGAGATGGAATAGTTACAAATAAATAATTTTAATAAACTATGACTAAGTCATTCTAGCCTAGCTAACTCAAACACATGGAACGTGCACCAAGAATTCGCAGATTTCCGGACACGACACGTTTTTTACAGAGACAATAAATTTGTTTCCTATTTTAGGATCAAGTTTTTTTTTCACTTCGCATTTAAAATTGAGTTTCCGCATTAAAAAATTCCGAATACACTAATCTGTTTACAAGACGCGTGCGTCAATAAAACTTACAGATCAAAGCTGAACATTTTGGTACAAATTTGGTGAACCGGATTAGTACAAAATACAACGTTATGCGTAATATATTTATATATATCAAGGATGGCCACATTTCTAGACATTTTATAATTTGGTTTCGCTGCTCAAAAGAAATGATTGCGGTCTTATATAGGCAACTCAATAAAATGGGAAGGGTTTTTATAAGTAAAATATTATATCACGTTTCTATATTATATTAAATAAGAAGTGTTAAGAATTTATGTATTATTTATGAAAAAATAGTTAACATCTTAAGAACAAATGAAGAACACATTAAACTCGACTCCTAACTATCATTTTTCTGTAAGTTCTTTTAGTTTATTCAACTCATTAAAACAGTACCACAAAAACAAGACCAAATGTTCACTTGTGAAGTAAAGAATTGCATAAATATAATTCTTATTTTGTCATTAAAAACCTTCAATTATCGTCATTACTTTTCGAGTTCAGACTTAAAAAATCAAGAATTTTTTTAATTTATTCAGATAAATTAAAAAATTTCGAAAACAGTTCTTACCTTTATTCAAAATAAAAAATGTCGAACACTAGCAAAACAGACGATAAATATTTGATATTTTTATCGTAACCTCCAGTAAATCTTTTGTATGTTTATATTATATATCAAAACTGTAGTTTTAAAAAATGTGAATTCAAAACATCCTATCGGTCAGTCGTCCGTTCGTGCAATTATCCGCGCGACGAATTGTATCGCGATAAATTTTCTGTGCGATACAAGTGAGAAATTTTCCCCATGATAGTTTTCCGTGTAAGAAATTTCCCGTGGTAAATTTCATACGATGAATTTTCCGTGAACGGTCGATCACAAATTGTTTCAATGACGGCCGCAGTCGGTGTTTTTACCATCCCTGATTTACATATAGATATTTCAAATAATATTATATTTTTTTTCAAAAAATCAACATTTCAGTTGGGGACTTCTGCCTTCTTCAAGCCACTGTACGTCATAAATACACAAAAGCATGTTACCTGGTGAATTACCTCTGAGAAACTATACTCGAAAGTTCTTGGAAACTTATTGTTTGAAATACCTATCATCGGATGTTGCTGAAGGCTAGTTCGACAGAACTCTATATTCCAACAAACTGTGGCTGTTTTTGAAGATTTCAAAGTGAGTAAAGTTAAGATTATGATAAGAATATAATCATGTTCATTATGTAATTTGAAGAACAAAAATAATAATATGTAAATATACGATAAAGTTTTTTTCCCTAGCTGTATCCAGGAGATATGCGATGAAATAAAAATTACACGATTATCCAATTCAGCAATTGATACACAAGCTCTCAGGTGGAAAGCGTTCCCACTTGACTGAATTTATACATTTATCAAATTATTCTGATGTACTGAATTTGTGCCCGGGTCCTGTTACAAATGAATCCTAATTTTTTTAGTGTATGACGGTCGGTGGAACTAAAAATTGGAACGCTTTAGGCATTACAGCAGATTTACCTTCCTTTACAGTACGAGTGTTTGTTTTTATATGGCAGGTAATATGTGAGATTCTACCATCAGTCGGAACCTTATCCACTGTGTCCTATAGGACACAGTGGATCTGCTCGCTGTTCATAAACAGGGAGCAGATCTCAACTCATAGAAACCCTTCGATGGATTCAGCGGTAATTTTGTGAAAATTTATTTTTAATATAAAATTAAAGTTGATAACTTTATTATTCCACTGGCTGTATTACTGAATAACAGTGCGATATAGTTAGTCTGAAGATGCTTCTAAAAAAACGAAGCACGCGTCAAATTAAGTAACCCAACCGCTGAAATAACAAAGTTATAACATCTACTTTATATTATAGCATTTTGTTGTTCACATCATCTTTACTTTCATCCATTACAGCAGGCCCGGGCAAATTGATTGAAGGATCATATTAAAAAATCAAAATGGACGGCAGGTCGCAAGTCAAATATTGTTAACACTCAATATAAAAAATGAGCGATTCTTTAGAGAATTATTAGTAACGAAAAAATATTAACCGCATAGTGGGCCGTACAAAAATACATGTGGGGCATACAGTTTTCCCAGACCTGCACTACCGTGTATTCACATAAGAGGCCTGCAAGGGGCCTGGGTAAGGAAATTAATTTTCAAAAACATATGTCGGACTATGTTCGGGTCGGGTCAGTCAACCATAAGGCAATACTATTCATGATAATTTATTTTATGTTTTATGAATATCGTTGGAAATACGGAATAAATAACATATTTTTTTGAAAAGTAAAAATGAACTTTTATATTGAAAATAAATCGGGGTTTTTTCGGGCTGAGCAAAGTAAATCTGGGCTTCGGGTAACAATTGTGATATTGAGACTCGGGTTCGGGCCGGGCCGGGCCTGAAGATAAGAATTTCAAATTCGAATTCAAATTCGGTTATTTCTATCTTGCATTCCATTCATTCCAAATACCCTTACAGTAATGACAAATCTGAGTTCCGTTATATTACAATAGAACGTGTACATAATCAAAATAGTTTACTGACAATGGCGATAGATGGTAGTCTTCGGTGAACAATTTCGTTGTCGAGATTTTCGTAAGCATTGTTATTTTTTCAACATCACGACCAATTATGATGTTGTGTCGCACTTTCCGCCGTTTCGTGAGAGAGGTAAACCTACTTGAGCCGATTATTAGTTCTTAGTTCCATTGTTGAATTCTGTATAATTGCATCACAGTGTGTCACGAAGCCAACAGCCTCGTGCCATTAGACGGAACCTTAGAAAAGGGAAATTAGCTTCTGTGAGAAAATTCAACTTCAAGCAGTATAATCAATGAACATGCATATTGCATACCTCACTGATATTGTGGTACATCAGAGGCAGTATATGATTTTAGAGTCCCGTGAAGATCCCCAAATCGAATACCAATTAATAATCACATGTTACACTACAATTCCCTGGTAGTTTTATCCGTTGGAAAAAAATGCTTAAAACGCTTAAAAACATTATTTTATCGTGAAAATTACTATTGTTAGTTAATCCTTGGTGGAAGATAGTATAAGTTACAATGAAAAAACCGTATGTATAGGATATATTTCGTGATTAGTATTTAAAAAGAGGACCGGTTTTGATAAGCATTTAAAAAAGTTTGTAATATTTTTTTCAAAAATCCGAGTTTATAATTTTCAATATGATAATTATTAATTTTGTGTAAGTATAAATGTGTTTTTTTTAAATAAATTAAAAACATTTTTTCGCTACCGTGCTAAGTTGCAGTTCATGGAATTAAAGGATTAAAATTTTTGAATGATAATCAGAATTTGCAAAATTGGCATACAAAAGGCAATGAAATAAATACATAACTTTTTAAATAACAACTAATACTAATTGGCAGGAGATATGTACATATTGTTTAACAATATGTTTAAATAATACAAATTGTATTTTTTGAATCTTAAAAGTCGCCAAAGACAGTAATAAAGATAATTTATTGATAATATTATGCTACAAAATGATACATTTTTATTTTTCGAGTTTCAGATCCGTTGAGATGTGTCGAGGATTCAGAATTTGTTATTATCACAGCTGTTGCAACGATGATGATCCGACACAAGTGGTCTTTTTGCATAGAAAAAAAATTACGAGGGGTTTTAGGTAAGCGTGAATTGCTGTTAATTATCGCCCCCATGAAATAGCTTGCCATTCAAAAGTTAATATTATTTAAGTTGCCCAAGTAAACAAAAAAACCGAAAAGAAAACAAAATACTCCACACATGAGTTAACATTGTTTTACACATTTAACAACCCGATGTCATCTTATTTTAGTTTCATCTCCAAACACCTTGACGGTTAGATACAAATTTTATGGCATTTTGAAAACTCAATTTATTATTTTAAGATTTCAACGCAGATTTAATGTATTAGGTATGCATCAATGCGTTTTTTGTGTTGGAACTTTTGCGTCTATTAAATAGTGTTTTCGAACAGACCTTGACTTTTTAAAAGCGAGCAGAGTTTTATTTTTAAAACCGGATACCGACATCCTATAAATTTAGAATGCAAACAAACTGCATTAGATATGTAGATATATTATTTTTTTCTAAATCAATATCATAACATTTTCTATTTTCCCTATGAAGAATGGACACGGACCGTGTATTCTAACAGTATGAATTGGCAAAAATGCCGATACGCAGAGATATGTTAATCAAAGCATCAATAGGGTAGTTTCGTCAGTGCTCGGCCAGTTAAGCGACAGGTGTACTTTCAAATGGGATTTTGAGTCAATGAATGATAAATACATATTTTTTTCGCTGTTATTCTATTAAACATGGATTAAGTAATGTAACCAACTAAAAATAAAATAGTTAATATTGTACCAAGCATAAAATAATAGAAGTTTACAAAAAAATGCCAATTGTCCCAGTGGTCGGCCCCCAAAATCCAATGGTCGACTTTTCGTTGCCCAGTGTTCGGCCATCACTATGAAACTTCATGAATATCTCGAAATAATGTACTGATAGTAGACAGAACAATAAAGAACATAATGATGCAAAGCATGACAATATAAAGTATTTTTTGTTAGCGATCCCCATACAATATGTGATTGTCGAAACTTTCGAAGTAAAAATGTGCTTTTTTTTTAATTGCGTATTGCATCATATTAGCCAGTATAGTGCAGATATACATTGGCAAGTGGGAAAGGCTACCTAAACGAATTTTAAAAAATCTGTTTTTTTTTTAAATATATCCACTATTATTTAAGTTGTAAGCTCAAAAGACCGACTACTGGCGACGATCGACTTTAGGAACAAGCACCCTATCAATGCCAGCAATTTTGAAGATGTTTCATTCACAGCTGATTTGAATCGAAGCTAATTTCTTTTTCTGTTCCATGAATAACAGTACTCTATATTAGCTCTATATAACACTGTATTTATTTTACTCTTATTTATTCAATCACTGACGATCTAATTTAAATCATTTCGCGATTTACCTTATAGGCACCAACCGTCATATATGTATATACTATATAGGTAATAGGTACATATAATGAATCGTGACAGCGATTATGGAATTGGTTGCAGTAAACAAATTATAAATAAATATTACTTTTGTCAACTCGTGTAAAACTGTCCTTGTTACTATGAACATGTTTCCATACCCGTATTCGTTGCATACAATACAATATGAAGTATGTATGCGTCTATTATTGAAAAGTTTCTTATCGGTAGACGTTTTGTTAACAAAATCCGCGAGGATATAATAAATTATCATACAGAGTATTATGTTTATGAAATATTTAACTTTAAAATTCTGTGAAAAAAAATATTACACATAAAACAACATCAATAGGTGAATTACTTAAGTCTGTGGATAGTTGGAAATAATTCACACCTAGAAAAAAACTTGTTTTCTTTCCAGTATCCTAAGAGACATTTCGATGTGGTATTCTTCTTCTGCATACCTCTGTCGATTTATGGACTATATTATATAATTTCATAATCTCATTTTTGTGGTTCGGTTCAATTTCTGTTTTTGTGCGGCAATCGAGAGTCAAAAAGTCGACGAACAATTAAAATTTCACAAGATCTCAATCATCGTTTTACACGGTCAACGCGCTCCGAAAAACGACAGTGTAAAAGAATATTATAATTTTCCTTATACATCAGAAGATACAAAATAACTTAAATTATACTTAAAACTATCGTTCCCGCCCATAACAGTTTTTCGTGATTTACTTTAAACTCTAAAAATCTTCGGGAGCGTGTTAAGCGACTCGGTGACTCGATTCAACATTAAGTCTAACTTGTAGTGTCATACATGAACACCATACTCAAATTCTACCTGAAGTGTTTAAAATTTTGATTTGATGTTTGCTATACAATAACATTTTTTAACATTATTTTATTTGCTCGTCCATAGATAAGGTTCTAAAACGAAATGCGATGAATCTTAACATTGATAACGCGCCAAAACTGTATATTATAATTTATACAACATTCTTCTTTTGCGAGCACGCCAGGTGATCTGAAGAACCCTCATATTATTTATATATAGGGTAAAACCACACAATGACATTTCAGGTAAATGATTAAATGCTTATCGAATGCTACGCTATTCTACTTTTCCAAGATTCAGAGGACAACACTTAATTTATGTCAAGATGATTCCGAAAATTTATATTAATGAAAAAAATAATAGCCATCTGCAATATGAAATTTATATTCACTGGAGCAGGGCGAATATTTAGTTTAATATATCAGCTTGTCGTTGACATATAAAATATGTACCTATGATATGTAGATAAATAAGTCATTCATTTATGTTCTTCAAAATATTTATTATCGATGTAATAAACTATAAAAATATACAGATTTTAATAGAGAATAATTCTTGAGTGGTGATTCACTTGAATGATTATTCTCTTGATTATCTAATTATTACTGGTCAATTATATTACCTGCAACCGGTGAAAGCTTCCGCATAACACACCATCTTGATTTCCACTGAAAAGACAAACACTTCTTATTAGATAAAAGCGAGTGCATATTATACCTATTATAATAAAACTTTGTCATATGATAAAGAATGGTGATTATCTTCCTTTTAGTGAAAAATTAAAAATAGGTATTCCAGTTTCTAACTAACGATTGCCAGTACATGTGGCACGCATTTTATGTCGCCCCGGTCCCAAATTAATACCTATTATAAAAGATTGAATGTTTAAAACAAAGCGATGACATTAAAAGTTAAGGAAACACAAAATAAAAATTACACATACACTAGGTATATTCCATTTCATTATACAGAATCTATATTTATGATCATTTAAGTACTCCCAGCCCCACTCTTGATCCATAAGTATGCAGTTTTCAACATGTAATATGCGAGGAATTTTTAGTTATAAATCACTTGATATTTTTATGCACTTTTTCCTACAAAATGGGTGTATTAACGGTATACTTTTTAAAAAGTAATTCAATTATGCTTGATTTATTTCGCACATTTCCTTGAGAAAAAAGAAAAAGTTTACTTGGTATTTCGGCTATATACCTAGTACAAAATAAAATAATTTCATAATAACAGTGCTTTGATACAAAATGAAAAAATGAACACGAATTTTTATACCTTTTTGCCATCTCTGAATTTGACCAGGCCTTCAATAATAGAATCCTGGCAGTTGGTAGAATGTGTTCCTTTATTTTTTTCCATTATTGGAATTTAGAAAAACAGCCAATGCTTATCAATAACTTTTCATTATTTTTTTTATTTCATCACTTTCATATAACAACACTTTTCATTTGTTTAAACATGAATTCATCTCGCACAATCAATGCTGAAATGTTAATATAAAATATCACACATATATTACGTATTGCTTGAATTGGATAATATCCACACTAGAGGTCTGCACGGGCCGAAATGTTATGAAATTACCCGGTCCGAGCCCGACATCTTCAGGCCCGACCCGAATCCGAGTCTCAATATCACACTTGTTACCCTAACCCAACCCGAAGCCCAGATTTATTTTTCTCAGCCCGAAAAAAGCCTGATTTATTTTCAATATAGAAATTCATTTAAACTTTTCAAATAGTATATGTTATTGTTTCCATATTTGCAATGATATTCATAACACATGTGAAATAAATTATTTAAGTTGTGAATAGTATTGCCTTATGGCTGACTCTGACCCAAACGTAGTCCGAAATATTTTTCTGAAAATTAAATTCCTTATCCGGGCCCGAATCTAAATTGTCTGTACCCACCGGAACCCGGGGTAACGGCCTGCGGACCAAGCCCGGGCCCGTGAAGACCTCTCATCGACACTAAACAAGCATCGGTTACCAACGGATATCAGATGGTATAGCTACTATTGTTATTATATTATGGGCCAAAGGGACTATTGTGGACTATTAATGCGGATACACCTGGTCTTACGTTGGCGTGCTCCAAATTGTAAAGAATGGTGTAAAATATCACAACAAAAAAACATTATTCTTACACACAGAATAGCGCGAATATAATAAAAATTAAATCACACTTAATTAAACTACAGCTGGAGAATGCTAACATATTTACTAAAATAATTATATAATTGTATTTATTGATATGCGCGAAATAAAATTAAACACAATTCTAAGTGTATAATTAATACAAGCTGGCAATAGATATATATTATATTTGAAGGCTTAAGGTTTTGTACAACTTTCTTTAGATATCAGATAGGTACTTCTATAAATCTTTCATTCAACATAGCTTAGCATGTCTCCAACAGAAATTGGGGTTTTACCTCAAACACGGATTCACATACTAAATAAGAAAATATAAGAAAAAACAAACGCAAGAATATGAGAGAGTAGAAATATTGGTTTATGTTATTTAATAATATGTCTAAATAGGTTTTTCTATAAATAGGAACGCCACTGCAGTTTTACAGCTTAAATAAGTTGTTGTGCTGAATGCAGACTGAAATGAAAGGACTTATACACAAATAAATATCGTCCCTAATGTTATTGATTGTGCATCGACAACAAAGCCTACCTCTTAATTTTTATTTTCTACTGTCTTCCACTACTGAATTCTCCCAACTGTTTCATGAAGCGTCAGAATTAATAGTTTATGAAGGGTTTCTTATTATTTTAATAAATGATATCTATACAATAAGAAACCCGGTGGCATTGGATTTTCATTTATCGTAATGTCAAAAAATTGGCGGGAAATTTGAAATAAATTTAAATAATATTTTCTATGGATTCGGCGGTAATATTGTGGAAGTTCATTTTTAATTTAAAATTAAAGGTAAATAAACTGGTAAAGTTATGATATTTTGGATATGTCGAAATCATTTCAGCTGCGATTGCTTAATTTACCTATAATTTTATCCATATTCCCAAACTTTTACTTGTCAAAGGAACTAAGGTTATCAATTAATTGCGTGTCAATCTATTGAAATCAATGTGCACTATCAAGAGTTAAATATTCATTTCACACAATTAAATAATTATTGTACTTCAACCACAAGTTTTTGAAAAGAATAAACATTCGGGAAAATCCCCAAAAACACTTCAAAAAACTTTTTCCATAGAAAAATAAGATTCAAAAGATTTCAATTACGGGTCACAAATCACTAATCACACAACAAAATATGTAAATCAACTTTATTTACATGAAGCTTTCGAAAAAAGCCGGAAACATAATAAAATTATATTTCAATTTCGAACGTGCATCTTCCACCTCACGCGAATACAGACAGCGAACAACTGAAATGAAACTAAATTTTAAAAACTGACCAGTGCTGCCATGGCGTTAAACTTAATTCTCCAAAATTTAATATTAGGAATAAACCTTTTGTATGTCTGTAGGTACTAAAGACCAAGCCTAGTAACTTTTACTGTAAAAGTAGGTATGTACGAAATTCATATTATTAAGAAAATTTATTAATTTCGCTTATTATGTGATCCTTCGATTTCCTAACAAAGTCAAACCACTGTACTCCTAGTATTCGTTGGAAGCATTTGTTTTCGAAGCACAGCATACTTTAACTATCAATTGACCGACACATTAAAGGAAGCTGTACATTCGGATTCATCAAAAAAATTCGGACACTCTTTGTAGTAATCTTCTCATTTTGTGAACCTGCCAACCCAAAAATGCTTTCAAAGAAAAATAAGGATTCCACCACTAAAGATACATTATTTTGACTATCTTGCCTCAACACAATCCTCACTTTGCCTTAAGCTATACCAATGGCATCTGCAACAAGGCACTCACCAAGTTTAATGATAAAATTTCTTAGTTGGTGCATTTTTTTTTTACTTTTTTCTGCTGATTATGAAACTGCCAAATATCGAGGGAATTCTAACAAATTTCATAAAAAAAATACTCACTTATTAAAGATGTACAGTGACGAACATCTGACGATCTTTTATCGCTTTACTTCAATATTGATTGGTTCGATATAATTATTGATTGAATTAGCATTTACTTGGTGGAATTCTATTATAATTGGATAAAATATTAAAGTATTCAGCTATAGAACATTTTATTTTATACTGCTATTTCCACATATTTACATTACAAAGTTTGTAAACACCGAGTAACTAAATAATATGCGGCACAAACCACATAAAACTTTTGTCATATTATATAATAAATAATATTTATTATTGTGTCTGTGAAATTTAGTTTTAAGATTCTTTTTATTTTGAGATCCAGGGCAAAGACCCTTACCCTTATATAGTCTGAAAGTGCCTGCCGTAATTTTTAAACAATACCCTATTTCTACAGATCAAAACTTTCAAACATAATTATTTTAGGCTCAACAAATGCTTATTTAATTTGAATGTTCATTTACTTGTTTAATTAAAAAAAGAATTTAATCATCTGTAATTCATAATATGAGAATTTTTGATTTTATATAATATTGAAATAAATATTTATTTTAATTTCAATGCCATAAAGAGGGCTAACATCATTTTGCTTAATATAAAATTAAATTAAAAATTGATAAAAATGAACTTCCACAAAGTTACCGCCGATAATATCATTTTGCTTGTCTATTGAAAGATGTCATAATCGTCTATGGTAAGTCTGTACGACGTTTGTGTGAAGTGTAAAATTGACGCCCTCATAAATGGACCAGAACCGAGCATTTTATCATCCGTTATAATATGAGTATTTTTCTTTTTAAATAATAATGAAATAAATGTGCATTTTAGTTTCAATGTCATAAAAAGGACTTACATCATTTTACTTGTCTATTGAACATTTTCATAATAGCCTATGGTTAGTTTATAAAACGTATGTGTAGTGTAAAGTTGACACTTTTAAAATGGACCAGAACCAATGTACTTACACTTTTCTCAAAATAAATATGAGTCTTCAAATTCGTAAACCTTTTTTTATATCGGAGGTATAAGTTATTTAAAATATATATTGATTTTACAGTTTTATGTTATGGCAATAATTTGTCCAATTGTCATTTATGTCATATCGAAGTCCGCATTATTCATCTGTTTCGCCCTACTAGGTTATGAAATCTTCTTAAATATTTGAGTATAGTTACTAATAATTCAAACTCAATATGATGAGCCAAGGGTCTGCTTTTAGTCGATATGAGGCTCTGCAATTAGTTATTAGACTATCTATAATATCTGCTGCTACATATTTTACGATAAAATGGGTTGTGAATCAAATGGATCCAACTAGTAAAAGTAAGAACAAAGCTAAAGAAAAGGCTCACGAACGTTTACGAAGGTATGCAATTTTGGAATATATATGTAAAATAAACATTAATCTACATACGTATGTACTCATGGGTAACATATTGTCCCATTGATACTGCTTATAACTATTTTTAATAAAATCTATTTTGAAGATTTAAATTGGACTTGTTATGTTTCAAAATGGGTAAATATGCTTGTAAAATACTACTCTTTTTTTACTCGAAAAATTATTTACTGCTGTTTTACTCGCTGACTGCTAACGTCTCAACTGTTGAAACGGCAGATATCAGTGTGTTGATAGCTTATACTCAAAAATATAAGTGTTAACGGTGCTAAAACTTTTGTGTAGAAGCTAATTATTGTATTAAGATACAGCCTGATTGGTCCTGATAATTCAGTAATTACTTCATAAGTTTGGTTAACACCAACACTACTGAATTAATTTTTGAAATATTTCAACGTCTCAGCAGGAACGGGTTAAAACAATATCATTCTCTAGGAATTTGGCAAAAAATCAAACGTTGGAGTCAATGAAACCAAGAAATTATGCGAAATACGAATTTAGTATTACAAAAATTCGTCGCTATATTTCAAATTTGCTCCATCGTTTGTTTTGAGAAGTTCCATTTGCATTATTATGGTGACTTTTTCATAATGATATTATATTCTTATTTCACGTAAATTACCAGTTTCCCTGATTCCCATGTATGATTATTTGACATTTTCCTATTTGTAATTAAATTTTCTGCAGGACTGCGTTATTATTGATGACATTTAGTAAATTTTTGTATAGAAAAAGAGTAGCGTGCTGTAAAGCATATTTACCTCAAAATGTATTCATCCTGAAATTCTGAATATGTCCTAAATCAAACATTTATTATTTCCGATTGACTTATTTTATAAGAGAATTTTTTGGTATCTATCAATCTGAAGTGACTTTTATTGCCCCATTAACGTATTGAATACTAAAAATGGGAAACTGCCGGAATAAAGCTGGCGAAGTTATTAGATTAAATTATATTTTTAATACTTACAACTGCAATAATTTTCTTATATGCTTTTATTTAGACTTGGACATAATGGTAAATCAGCGCTACAAGTTGACAATTTAACTGATTATGAAATGATGATTGCTGCACATTTGGTTGTTCCTGAAGACATAACGGTAAGTGAAATAGTTCACATGTAGATGTAATGGTGCTTATCTAAAACTGTTCTCGGGCAGATATGTCACTCTTACAAATCGTTTTTCAAAATTTCATGTGATTTCAGCATTTGTTTATGCTTTTATTTTTTTTTAATCCAAAAAGGTAAATATAGCTTTCTGACCAGTAACTATTTAAAGTTTATTATAAGTTACCAAAGTGAATGATCAATCACCTTTTATTGCGAATATTTTTCTCATTATATGCTATTTTTCTTTCCGGATAAGTTTGACAATCTTGAATGTTGGCTTCCAGGTTAGTTGGGCTGACATTGCCGGCTTGGATGATTTGATTCAGGAACTCAGAGAAACTGTGATTCTTCCCATACAAAGACGAGAACTATTCGCTGACTCCCTTCTTACCCAACCTCCAAAAGGTGTCTTATTACATGGACCTCCAGGTTGCTAATTTTACACTATTTACTTACCAAACGCAATTTATCTACAAAATTTTTAGCTTGTCTATTATTTGTATTGTTGAGCAAAAATTACCCATTAATGAAGCTAAATGTGATTGTAATAAGCATAAAAATAATGTCATAACAGCTTGAATATGCAATCATTAATATTGATTTTATTTTGTTTATATTTCCTTTCGACAACCGCATTTATAATGAGTGAATTACACAGATATACAATTCGATATGCAACATTTCCAATTGTTTGCTTAGTAGAAAAACCTAATTATTACTATAGCAGACAAAAAGCCAAAACAATTATGTCACACTGTCTGCCCACACTGGATTACTGGTTGATATATGAACTAAAAATGGCTTGCCCACCCATTCTTGTGGCTTGAAGCTCTCATTACAAAAAAATATTTTTGAATCTTGACCATTACATTGGACGATAATGTTAACTAATTAAATATGTTTATTGTTTTTAGGTGTTGGCAAGACTTTGATTGCGAAGGCTACAGCTAAGGAAGCGAAAACTCATTTTATCAATCTTGACATGTCTATTCTCACTGACAAATGGTATGGTGAATCACCTAAACTGGCCGCGGCCGTTTTCAGTTTGGCTGTAAAGCTACAGCCGTGCATTGTGTTCATTGATGAAATCGACTCATTTTTACGGTCACGAAACCAGAACGACCACGAGGCTACGGCAATGATGAAAGCGCAATTTTTGTACTTATGGGACGGACTCAACACAGATCCGAATTGCACAGTCATCATAATGGGTATGCAGTTTCATTAATCATTAAACAGAAGATATACCTAATCAAAGAATTATTACTTTTTGTAATTACCAATTGAGATAAATTCTTCCATTTGGTTTCATCAAATTTTCTTTCACTGTGTAGGTGCTACCAATAGACCTTCCGATTTGGACAAAGCTATTCAACGTCGTATGCCGGCAACTTTCCGAATCGGTCTCCCGGATGTAACGCAGAGAGAGCATATCCTTTCACTAATTATCTCAAACGAACCGGTATCAGATGACGTCAACTTGCAAACAATCGCCAGACTCACAGATGGGTTGTCAGGTTCAGATCTTCACGAATTATGTCGGAATGCTTCTGTGTACAGAGTTAGAGATTTTATGAAAAAACCGAGCAATCAAGTAAGGATAAAAATTTTGATTACAATTTTATTTTTTTAAAGAATATTTACCCTGGATTAGATACATTTGGATTTTTACTTTCATTTATCTATGCTGTTCGTCCACTAGTCATCTAGGAAGCGACACGCTGATGAGAAAAAATTTTTGGTTACTTCCAGTGTATCGATAAAAATTACACTTCACCCTTGTTGTAGCGCCGTAGAACTTCTCGCTAGATAGCTTGATGTTCTGCATTTTACTGGCTCCCGATGCCTCACAAAATTATACATTAGATTCTGATATTAGAGATATATGATTTTTCGATCATCTGTAGAACTTTTATCTTCAAGCTTGATGAGTGCCTCATTGTAGATGTTATAGCATAGTTCAAGGCGACGTGAGGATTTTCTTGATGCAAGATATTCAAAATATCTTCAGCCGTGCAGTCCTTATTGTTCTCCCAAAACGCTGTTGGGTTCGAAGGTTTACAAAACGAGAGGATTACTGTCAAAGATTACTGCGACCTTTGTATCCTTCCGTATCCCCTCACATCACGAATCATCACATTATATTAGACAAGGAGTCTTTCCCCTACTACCTAAAATTATACATGGATGGCCCTTGATTTGTGAGAACAAACATTTATACGTCTTAATCATTGACTTTTATTTCAGACTGCCGGCGCTTCATCTTTGCCAGAAAATTCTGAGACTGCATCAGAATGCCAAGAAACTCTCCGCCCTATAACTATGGATGACCTATTAACGTCATTTAAGAAATTCAAAGAGTCCAATAATTTTGCTTCGACTACCTGGCAATTACATTAAATTTGTAGAACATTAATGTGAATAGTTAAATATGATCATTGAGTATGCATATAGTAGTTAGCTTAGGGTGGTGTTAACATTTTTTTAGTGGAGTGTAGCGATCTATTATATACATGACAAGATTCAAGTTATAGTGAGAAATCAAATTTGAACACTATAATTAAGCTTGGAATTTCTGAATGTAAGTCGCTTAACAGCTACAGTGATCTTTGCAATTGGACGTAGTTATGCAAAAGCATACAAATTATTATATTATGCTTCTTTCGTTTTCATTTTCATCTTTAGATAATATATTCTACAAAATGTAAAAACGTACAAAACCGTATTGCCTATAGAATTAACAATATTATCGTCTGTTCTGTGCAACGTTTATTATGACATATTGAAAAATAATCATTAAGAAAGAAAGCATAGTATTGGGTCGTAAACATGCAGAATTAAAATTATATTATATCGACTGTGGAAAGGAAAAAGAACGTAACCCACATACAAAAAATATTGTGTATAGCCTTAACAAAACGTGTATTAAATTGTATACATTGTGATTATCGAAAAAAAAATACTTTGAAAAGACAGAGGGATGAGTTCTTTTGCCTTGTGTGAGTTATACACAATATTTTTTGGTGTGGGTTATGTCCTTTTTCCTTTCCACAGTCGATGTAAATTCACAACCAACGTTCCCACTTAGACGAGAGGGTCACAGGAAATCCGAGTGCTGAACAAGCCAAACCAAAAAATTTGCAAAATAAGATTAACATCAATTTGTTGTATTTGAATATTTTTTTTTATTAAAATAGTGTTTTTTGTGTTAGTATTATTTATTCATTTATTGCATTAGGTGTATAAAAAACAAATATTTGACAAGAAATGGTTTATTGGCTTATTTAACCTTTTACATTGTTATATTTATCGCTAAGGGAAAGAATATTTATTGAAAAAAAATGTTTACAAATATATTACGATATTTTCCTAGCAATATCTTTTAAATAATTGAAAATGAAAGTTTTTTTTACAGAAAGTAAATCATCAGTTCTGAAGTAAGTTATAAAGTTCTTAAAATTTGTACAGTTTTACCACGTCATCCTTTACAATTAATCAAAATTGTATGCACTTCATCAAATTCATTTCATTAAATTATCCATGTGTTTAATATCTGATTAGTTTAGCGTTTGAGATTTGATAGCATTCATCAAGCTTAAATCGTCGTTCCCATTCGACGATTGATGGTTGAAACATTGAAAAAATATAAAGAACCGAAAACTTAATTGAAAAGTTGAAATTAACATGTAATTATTCTAATATTAACTACTCAACAACACATATTTTAACAAACCCAGATATAATTATTACCTGAGTTACAAAAGATCCAATTTTTTTTATTAATTTTTTTAACTTCATCAATTTGTTAATGTTTTCAATTTGAGTTTGTATCGGAGTGCACGCCGACCTGAGATGAGTGCGAAGTAGTTTTAAGACTACTGTTCACGGCACTAACAGTTTGTAAAAAATCTAACACAAAGATAAAATAAATACGTTTAAAGTTTAAGTAGTAATTAGTGCTTTTTTGTATAACTGTGTCTGATTGGTAGATAAACAAGAAGGAATCTCGATAAATATATTCAGGTATATAATTTAATCGATTGGTATGCAAATGTGTTCACTGCAACTTTCAAAATCTCAATAATTTTAACTTCTTTAAGCGAATAGTGGGTTATGAAACATTAAAACATAGACAGCAGTGACGAATTCAGAAATATTTAGACGGCTCGAACATCTGCATCCATCTCTGAATACGAATCTTTTCAACCTTACCAATTTAGCATAAATTGACTCTTAAACAGTAGATATCTAATATTTATTTGCCATCTAGCAATTGCACTTTTCGAAAATATTGTTATTTATTCCATGGAAATTAAAATCACATCAGTAATCATTTTTGAAATTGTAAACATTAACTTTTTAGATACCTGAGATGAGAGTGTCATCTATCAATCACGTCCCCCAATTCTGTCAGTGTTATCTGATTTTTCTAGTTCTAGAACAGTCTACTTGCGATTTATTATACTTCTCATTATCCAACATTAACATTAGAATATTTAAGTTTTCTCATAGAGATATACTCAAATGTATGTAATAAAATTTATTAAAAAATTTAAAGATTTATCTAAAGATAAGATGATAACTAAGATGGTTAAGATGATAACTGTCCATTCTTGGTGGAAAGGCATTATATTTGAAAATATGTATTTTAAAAGCTTTAAGCTATTTTTAAAATATTTAAGTTGATAATGCTAATAAACATGTGGAAGTAGTACTAAACAGATTGTGTTTTATTTTTATAATATAATGCCTTTCCACGCAGAATTGTCAGTTAAGAACTTAAAAGTGAAAAAAAAAACATCTAAAGGTTTCAAAATTACCAATAATTAGAATAGGCTCATTTGGGTGTTGATGATTAAGTTTGTGATAGTTTAAAAGGCTTGTAGAATGTAGCATTATGACCATTGGTGGGAAACTTTTTCATGTTGGAAAGCCTCATTAAGTAGTTGTGACCTCATTCAAGAAACTAATGAGATCTGCTTCAAATGTTTCTTACTTTTTAAAGTCGATTCAATGTAATTTTAAAATGTGATATAATTTAGTTTAAGGCCAATAAATACACAAATTAGCTTTATTGTGTTGGGCTCGGCGGTTTATATTTTTGTAACTATTTATTAAACCTTACATATTGTGGAAATTTTTGGTTAATCTACATCAGACAAAAGGTCATGCTTAATAGCTTTCAATTCTGTAGGCTACCCATCCATGAAGAAAAATATGCAAGCATTAACATTTTTTTATTGTTTGGGTTGTATTGTTGCAAATAATTTCAATGTAAAACAGTGGGGAAAAAAATGTTCTATTCCACATATTTAAAGAAACCTAGCTCATAAATAAACATTAACTTAAAATTAATCACCCAATTGTTGAAATATGAAATGCTTGTGGAAAAATTCGAAAGCTAGAAAATATAGACATATTTCAACTAGTCTCTGCACTTACACAAATTTTTAGATGATTTTTAGTGTACTCAGAGGCTCTACATTACTATCAGACATTTCATTCGGGTATTGGCGTTGACGCAAACGACATGAATATTAAAAAAATATGTACATATTTATGTTGTTTCCATAATTTGAATCATTATTATTACTCATATAATGTGTGACTGGAGGGGAGTTACGCTTTAAAATTGAGAAATGGTCTTGCTTATTCATATCCTATTTTATTATTTTTTTCTCACCATGTTTTAAGCGTTTTTTACTTTGCAAAAACCATAAACTTATAATTTGTAATTTTTGTAACGTGTATATATTATATAAAATAAATACCCGAATATGTATAATATTCTTTAAGATTGAGTAGATTCTTTTTAGAATTAATTATATTTTCTGCAATTATGATTTTTCATATCTCAAATGTTCTTAATTTAAATTGATTTTGGATTGAACTCCCTTATCATCTCATTTTGAACACAGTTGTGAAACAATAACCCGCAAACTATTTTGTTTACCTATTTGAATATAGTTTGTAAATAGTAGTTTGGTATTATTGGTTGTAAATGTAGATTTTTTGACTATTGATTACCACTTCTCTTACATATCTTTGTTTCATTTAATACTTAAAATTAAATTAAATTTTCATTCTCTCTTGTATTGATCAATTGTGAATCAATATTCAACTGTAAGTGGAATACAACATTGCATTTTGGTATTCACTCTTGGATGGATAACTTAATTTTGGAAACAGTTCGTAGACCAACCTGAAGGAGTTTAGAAGATTATCTTATTATTACAATAATCTTTAAACTTGCTCTTTCTTCACTTCTTTTTTATAATTATTATAAACTTATATAATAAGCTAGTAATGCATTAAAAATATGAATCTTGTACATCTGCTGAATTCGTTATTTGAAATAAGTATTTCAATTCATAAGTTAAGTGAGTGTGCAGCATTTTTATTTCTCGTTATGCAGATTGTACAATGTTTGATATATTTTTTCTATGAAAATTAATGGCACTCGAGTGCAACCTTTTACATAAACACTAAGATGAAGAAAATTACCGTGGCTATTTTTGTTTAGATTTCGATTTCACTACACATTAATGGATTGCTTTAATATTATTTGCTGTTAAACCTTGGTGGAATGACATTATAATCACACGTGTAGTAAATAGTCCACATTCTACTTAACTATAATAATATTTTATTCCTAATTTGAGGCATGAGTTAAATATATAGTTACAAAGAAAAACCTCAAGACACTTGATTCATTAAGCAAAAATAAAATAAAATTGTGACCACCAGTGACCGGGCGTGTTTTACTGAATACTTCCTACCGAAGAGGTGTTTGAACTAATAACTAGCGATGACAATGTCTAATCATGTCCTCTTCAATATATTGTATGACGCGATAGTCATTCCACCTAACCTAACCGTCCAAAAAGATATCCGACTGTGGCTTAAAGATTTTCTGTGTCTATCGTTTTCGATAATTCATAAGTATCAAGGAAGGATTTAAAAGTATTACTAATAAGAAAACTTATTCTGCTTAAATTAATAAGCTTTAGAAAGGAGAACTTTTTCATCAAATTATTGCAATCGATACGCAAACAGCTCGAGCATTCTATGATGTAGATTATAGCATTGTCCCAACCGTAGGTAATTTCATTGTGTAGGATAAATAAAGTGTTGAAAATCGTGTTGTTTTATTAAATGATGTACGCCAACTTTCAAAATATTGGTATCTAAATCGTTGACAAAATATTCTAAAATCGTGGAATGTAATATTCTACAATATGTTGATAATTGAGTGATTCACTAAATAAACTATCACAGCAAAGAATGTATTTAATTCCAAACATTGTTTTATTTTCATTGCAATTTTATTTAGCCCTTCCGCTGCCGCTGAAAATTCGTTCATCTCGGCGTTCATGAGATGCTTAAAATAATGTGTTGTCAAGCTTGACATCTTGTCGCATTATTGTCTATGTCTTGTTGTCATATAAAGTAAATTAGTCAACGGTCATGGCCGTAGACCTGACTAGAGATTAGTGATGCGAAGCCGGAAAATACCCGGGTTTTACTAATATCGCTTTATAACATAATGAAAGTTAATATTTTCTATGCATTCGTTGGTAACCTTTTGGAAGTTCATTTTTAATATAAAATTGATAACTTAGTTATTCCACTGGTTCATTGTTTCCTTATTCCATTAATTTATTACCTTTGAAATAAATAACCTCGGTTAATCTGAAGATGCTTCTTAAAGAAGTGAAACGCGTCACGTTAGTGATGAAACCAGTGGAATAACTAGGTTATCAATTTGAATTTTAAATTAATTATGACAGTTGAGACAGAAATACCTGGGTTTTTACCCAGGAATAAACTCGCATGGGAAAATTGAGAAAAAATTGGAAAAAACAATTATAATATTAATGATAACTGTATATCATTTTTAGCACTTGGAAACACTTATTTTCAAAGCGTAGCATTTTTTTATGCTGACAATTGTATCCACAAATTTGAGGTTACGGTTATTAGTTTGATGTTAATATTCGATGGAAATAAGAAACTTGATTCAATATCGGATCACCTGTGTACCAGTCATGGCTGGTGACAATGAAACAGGTGCGAGCGGGGGCTAAATTGAAAAAAAAAATACAAACATAATTGTGTATTATACATATCGTCGTTGTTTGGTAAAAAGGGCGAATTAACCGAAATGCTATTTTACAGGAGGACGATTTTTAACTTTTGACATTTATTTATTAATTACCTATGGATGATTATAATTGTCCAACATTTTTATAATAAAGCTTAGAGGAAATACTGTCTTTATAATATTTAAAAAACAAATAAATTTGTATAAAAATGCCATAAAAATCATTTTAAATGGATATTCGGCCTTTATGTGTAACAAAAAATACATAACAATGCACGTTCGCCCTTAATGGGTTTATTAGGCAATAATTGTAAGGCTAGTAATTTTATAATATTTTATTTAAGCTTATAAGAGTCAAAACAATATAATAATGAAAGTTCAATTAAATCAAAAACATATTCTAGTGAAAATCAACAGTGTTTATCCTTGAAAGGTATATTTTACCTAATCAAAAGAGTTATGGAACATCAGATATTTTTTATTAAGAACAAATTAATTAGACTGGAGATGCAAAATGTTTAAAATTTCGTTCAAAATATATAATGTTTATTGAAAATAATTAGAAAACTAAGTTTCGCCGTTAGTATGAGGTAGTCCTTCAAAATAACTGTGGAGATTTCGATTAATTACACCATTTTTGCATAACGGTATTAAGTCGTCATATTTGACTTTGGTATTTTTTTTTATTTGAGATGGAACTGGATAATTTCTTCTTGTACGTGTATCTACATTGATTTCTTTAAATTCTTCACCATAGTCGTATCGAAATAAAATTATGTTTGGTTTACGCATTCTGATAACGAAGCCATTTAATTTTGAGCCACGATATAATTTCAGAAGATTTTTTATTAATATTGCTGGATGAGGATATTTTTTTTCAATCAATGAAATCATCGTGGAAGTATTCTCTAACTTCAAACGGCGAAGGATTATTTCTTGCCATTTGGCAAATCATTTTCCATTCGGAAACAGTATTAACATATTTTTAGATGCTAGTGGAGTGCATAGGGTCTCCTTGTTGAGAATGGTTAGATTCGTAAAAAACATGGTCAATTGTTTCTATGTGAGGAATATTTGCCACTGCATGCAAGCAGGCAGATGCAAAATAATTATTACGGTTCTGCCCACTACAACTGTCTGTCATAAAGAAAAATTTCTTGGTTTGAACATGGCTTTTGATGTAGTTATATACACAAATTGAAACCTCAATTGACCTGCGTTTGACTTCTACTTCAGTCCACATATTACATGTAACTTGATGGGATACAAGATCGTATATGGTGAAATTGTAGGATGCTTATACTTTACCCTTTGGGCATTGCAATACAGCCTGCATATCAAAACTAACTACACAATGCTGTGAGTTTGTCTTAGCTTGAAGAACGGCTGCATTTTTATCTCTCGGGCACTGTCTTTTGCCTGTAGGTGATGATTAAAGACTTGCAACTGCAATGATTTTCTTCATCCGATAGAGACTCATTTCAAATAAGTGTTGCACAAGTTTTTCTTAGGTTTATGAAAACTTAGATTATAAGAATAAAAATACTTGTTGTAAAACGAAATACTTAATACTTTTTCCCAGCTGTTCTCAATCCACGTTTCATTAATGTTAATCTCAGCAGGTAAGTACTTTTCGTACGAAGATTTCCTGCAGTTTCTACAACTGGTACTGACAATATTCTTGCAAATTGGTCTTCTTCATCTGACGTTTTAATTACCGTTTTTTTAAACACATTCTTATAAATTTTTCAGAAATACCATGAACAGATATAAAAAAAAGATCGACACACTTTGTTACGTTTATTGCTTGAAATAATATGATAAGCCAAAGTATGTCGTTTGCGTGAAATATTGTTTACACGCTGCCTTTTGGGTTTTTCAATAGTTATATTGTCTCTGTTTATCTTGGTTACCATCGTTTTCACAGAGTTTCCGAAATTCCCCAAAAATCAGGTTCTTTTCTTTCTTCGAAAATCGATCACTGCATTTATATATACATTTTCTGCAGAAAAAATAAAATCGTTTCCTATGTTGCACATTTTTTTCCGTCGCAGTTATAGTCTATTCCAGCGGCTCTTAGTTGCTTTTTTTCTTTCCATAGTCAGATTTTCGGTATTTTATCTTAATGTTTTTTTTTATATACTTCTTAATCAAATGTTTTTTAATTTACTTGTAAAACGATATTTCTGTCCACTATCATTGCAAATAAATGCGGACACAAAGCTTCCTGTTTTTTCGTCCAAAATGAAATCATTTTCATCACTTTGACGAAAGTGGTTACTTGAGGCGAATGATGAATGTAAAATTATTAAATAGGTATATTATGTGTACATACACAAACAATATTAATATGTCAATATAACATTTGACACCGCCCTGAACTAATGGGGCGGGCAGGGTCTTCAAGCCATTCAAAAACCGTCTACAGACTCATCCTATTTAATACAAATATCATAATATGTCATGTTTTTAACAGCACAACAATCGCAGCAATTATTAAAAGTTTTAAATTAATCTTCATCGTTAATTTAAGTAATTATTTAAATTAAATTTAAAGTAGTTTCAATTTCATCATCCCCTGGGAATGAATTTGAAATTTGCCGCGCTTTCTGTGTTCGATAGCAATTTGAGTGAAGCCAGTACAGGGCGGGCGAGTTCCCAGAAAACCAGCCAAGGGATGATTACCTAAATTACAAGTGACAGTCAGTTGGAGGAATTCGCACAGGAAAAGAAATGATGGCAAACCTTTTTGTGTGTGGCGCATACAAAATATCCTACTTAATGATTAATAAAAATCGTTGTTAAAATTATCTTTACCCGTTTAAAAAATCTACCTACACAAAATCGAAATATTTTTTGTAAAACTACCCACTTTTTCGGGTGACAATAAAAATTATTGTTACAATTGAACATGAAATTTATGAAAAATCTACAATTTCATTCTATTTTGTAACAATAATATTTATTATCACCTGTAAAAAGTGGTAGTTCCATAAATATATTTTGATTTTGTGAAGGAGAGACTGAGCTGACGGGAAAGTAAAGGAAAGTTAAGGGCTCTTAACACAAAGTCGCGTTCGGTTTGTACGTAGGCTTGCTCAGAGCCTACCCATTTATTTACACACACACAGGAATACTATTAACAAATTAGATTTAGTACAAACACACAAAGCAATTGCGTAATTCCTGTAACAAGGCCCTTGATCATGCGGCGAGGGGACGGGCTACACCTTAATCCTAAGAAGAGTCCGGCCTAGACAACGAGTGTCTCTTGTCTTATATGCGGGCTGATAAGCATCCTCACCAAATAATCTAACTATTGCAAAAGCAGATTTAAGCAAACTATATCAAAACTAGAATCAATACTTTGTGGAAGCGGGTTAAAATGAGACAGTTAGCCATTCAAAGTAATTCTGCTACAATATAAATGTTTTAGTTCGAATTTGTGGTAATTTAAATTATTAAACATCAAACACCTTTTTTGGTTTGAACTCATAAAATTATAGACCTGATGTCTATTGTTTCATGTAGTAATAATGATTCATTATTTTTTGGTTCAACTTATGTAAAATTAAGTCATCAGACACTAGCTTGATGAATTTAATTATAACGTTCCCAAATTCTATAGAATCGAAAGACATGAATTTCCGATCGGTATTTAGTAAAGTGAGCAACGATAAAACCGCAGTAAAATACTTTCAGCAATACAATATTATACCACGAACACGGCCGTGTGTGCGGAGAAGATCTGAAAATGACATTTGCATTATAGGACGAATAATATTATGATGTTCTGAATTATTTGAGTTTTTTATTGTTAGAAACAGCAGACGCAATTTTTGTAGCTATAAGTCTCTTCCATCTCTTTTTTTACAATACTAATATAAAAATTGTTTTCACAAAATTAAATTCTGTGTTTTATTTATTAAAAGTAGTGGATCAGTAGGCCAATTTGCAATAATATTGTGATTGACGTTTGAGAGCTACGATGTATAAGATTATAAAAGCGCGCTCTTATGTTTTAACAAATATCCGTACGATTTTTTGTTGCAGCTGCTTCATTTCCACAAATGAAAGCTAAGCCTTCAAAATGGACCAGAACCTTAATATGTTTGCAGTACATATTATGACTATTATTCTACCTCTGTTATAACGTAATAGTGATAAGGAATTACTCGGTTTGCTTTAAAATAGGCGGAATAGCCCAGAGTTAGTGTTATTTCACATAGATGTATATCAGTGAAATAAATATATTAGAATGTAAATCGATAATATTTAGCCTTTTTAATAACTGCAGTTAATTCTATATAATACTAAAAACCTCATAAAAAGAAATAAATATTACAAAAAAATACAGTAAATACATATTAACAGCACAACGTAGAAAAACCTTGTACCTGCTTTCACCTTTCTCATAATAATCAGCCTACCACCTATACATATTTTTTTTAAATTATTTAATATTGTTATGGATTTTACATTTTTATGTTGTGGCAATAATCTGTCCAATTGTCAAATATATTTGTCATATCCATTGGTACCGAGCTTCCCAAACTTCACATTCTACGGCCCGCAAAATTTGCTAGAAATAAACCACAGCCCCCTATCCCACAAATTTAATTAATTTAGTTATCAAAACCTTTATTTAACATTATATATACAGATGCATTCTACAATCGCATCTAAGAAAAAAAAATTGATAAAATTACGAATAATGTGTTCTCATATAACAAATACATACATCATATGTAAAACGAAAAAAATGCATAAATTATTACTTTTAGGTCTACTGGAATATTTTGAGGCCCCTCGCAGAAACCCTATGGCCCCCAAGGGGGTCGCGATCCATAGTTTGGGAAGCACTGCATTAGTATATTATCTAGGATCATATCTTATCAAAATCCACATTGTCTGTTTCGTTTCTTTCGCAAATTGTCTAATAGGTAAGCTAGGGCTTATAAAATATTTGAGTTTAGTACAAATAATTCAAACTCAATATGACGAGTGAGGGGTCTGTGTTTAATCAGCATGAGGCTCTGCAAATGGCTATTAGACTGACTTTACTAACTGCTGCAACATTCTTCACCATTAAATGGATTGGTAGTCGAATGGATCCAACTAATAAAAATAAGAACAAAGCTAAAGTAGAGGCACGCAAACGTTTACAAAGGTATGATTGTTTTTAAACATTAATTATGCGGTGAGTTCTGTTCCGTTGATTATGGAAATACCCTACCCTAATAACTAATAAAGTTAAATTCAGTACATTTATCATGAGAACAAAGCATTAATTTTCATACATGTAACATATTATCTCATCGATCATAGTCTCACACCCTATTTTATTTTTTATCTAATCTGAAGGTTTAAATTGCACCGTAATATTTTAAAATGGGTGAATAATTACGCTTTACAACATGCTACTCTTTTTCTATTCCGAGTTCCTCACCCCCAATATCCGACGCAAGTATCAATTCTCGAAACTCAGTATGTGATTTTTCTGAGTCTTTGTCAGGTGCCACGATTCACTACCGTCAAGCAGCACAGGAAGAATACAATCATTGAACAAATGACATTTGGTTTTAATCGTGTACAGCTGCGTGTCAATAATTGACCTAAATATTTTAGGGTTTTTTTCATGTCTATGTCATTTTTATTCTATGTCCAGAATGCAACTTCCAATATCTTAATAACGATACTACATATAGTCAATATGTGCTAACATCTAAATAAAGAATTAATTTTAATTAAAATTTATTCCAAAATTATGAAGATATTGTATACTGTTTGAAAAATATAAGTTCTGAAATATTAAACTGGCTCCTGTGTAAAATTTGGATTTATGGACATAGAATATGTTGATCCTCAGCCTGTGATCTATCGATCTGAAGAGACTTTTTTATTGCCCATTCACCTATTGAATACTTACAATAGCAACTATCAGAATAAAGCTGGCAAATTTATTAGATGTAATTATATTTAACACTGTAATAATATGCTTTTAGACTTGGATATAAAGGGAAATCAGCGCGACATGTTAACAATTTCACAGATCATGAAATGATGATTGCTGCACATTTAGTTGTTCCCGAAGACATAACAGTAAGTGAAGTAGTTCACATGTAGATGTATTAGTGCTTATCTAAAACTGTTCTCAGGCAGATATATCACTGTTAACACATTAAAACTGAGATATATAACTTTCAAATCGTTTTTCAAAATTTCATGAGAGAAGTATTATTTTTTTTATGCTTTTATTTCTTTTTAATCCAAAAGATAAAGTTATTAAGTCCAATAGTGGTTACCTGTTTCTGGGCTTGTGGAAAATAGCTCTACGACCAGCAACTATTTTAGAGTTTATTATAAGTTACCGAAGTGAATGGTCAATCACCTTTTACTGGGAGTATTTTTCTCAATACATTTATTTTCATTATATGTTATTTTTTTTTCGGAAATGTTTGACAATTTTGATTTGGCTTCCAGGTTAGTTGGGCTGACATTGCCGGCTTGGATGATTTGATTCAGGAACTCAGAGAAACTGTGATTCTTCCCATACAGAGACGAGAACTATTCGCTGACTCCCTTCTAACCCAACCCCCAAAAGGTGTCTTATTACATGGACCCCCAGGTTGCTAATTTTACATTATTTATTTACCAAACACAATCTATCTACAAAATTTTTAGCTTGTCCATTATTTGTATTGTTGTACTAAAAATTACCCATTTATGAAGCTAAACGTGATTGTAATAAGCATACAAATAAAGACATAAGAGCTTGATTGAGCACTAATTAATAATGATTTTATCTTGCCTATATTTCCATTCAACAACTGCCTTTATAATGAGCGTACTGCACCTGCGTTAGTAAAAAAATATGAATTATTACAATAGTAGATAAAAAAGCAAAAACAATTCGGTCACAATGTCTGCCCCCGCTGGATTACTGGTTGGAATATGAACTAAATATGGCCCAAACTCTCACTTACAAAACATACTATAACACTCTCACTTACAAAATATTTTTGAATATGTATCATTACAGTGGATGATAACGTTACCTAATTAAACATGTTTATTGTTTTTAGGTGTTGGCAAGACTTTGATTGCGAAGGCTATAGCTAAAGAAGCGAAAACTCATTTTATAAATCTTGACTTGTCTATTCTCACTGACAAATGGTATGGCGAATCAGCTAAACTGGCTGCGGCCGTTTTCAGTTTGGCTGTAAAGCTACAGCCGTGTATTGTGTTCATTGATGAAATTGACTCATTTTTACGATCCCGAAACCAGAACGACCACGAAGCTACGGCAATGATGAAAGCCCAATTTTTGTACTTATGGGACGGACTCACCACCGATCCAGATTGCACGGTCATCATAATGGGTATGCAGTTTCATAAATCACCAAGCAAAAGATAGACTTAATCAAAGATTTGTTGCCTTTTGTAATTATCTCTTGAGATACATTATCCAATTTGATTTCTTCAAAATTTTCTTTCACTGTTTAGGTGCCACCAACAGACCTACTGATTTGGACAAAGCTATTCAACGTCGTATGCCGGCAACTTTCCGGATCGGTCTTCCCGACGTAACACAGAGAGAGCATATTCTTTCACTAATTATCTTAAATGAACCGGTGTCAGATGACGTCAACTTGCAGACAATCGCCAGTCTCACGGATGGGTTGTCAGGTTCAGATCTTCACGAATTATGTCGGAATGCTTCTGTATATAGAATTAGAGATTTTATGAAAAAAATCGAGCAATCAAGTAAGTATGAAAATTTTGTACACAATCCTGTTGATGCTAATTTTTTTTAAAGAATATTTACTCTGCATCAGATACATTTGGATTTTTACTACATCCATATTGTTGATGAATTATAAATTATTGAATAATACTCCTGGAAAGCAGTGGAATTCCAGTAGCACATATATATTATATTATATGCCAACACTAGCTAGTCAATTGAATGAAAAGATTTTTTGTAGACTTTCATGTGAAATTCAATTGACAAAA
Source organism: Himalopsyche phryganea (assembly GCA_022494535.1). Classification (NCBI taxonomy): domain Eukaryota; kingdom Metazoa; phylum Arthropoda; class Insecta; order Trichoptera; family Rhyacophilidae; genus Himalopsyche; species Himalopsyche phryganea. Next base: position 937,552 of record JAGVSL010000043.1, on the reverse strand, counting down.
GATTATTTTATGAACACCCCAATAGCCACAAAATCTTTTACCCGCTATATAAGTTACAGCATATTTTGAACTATACCCTACTTAACCTTTCCTTTACTATGTAAAATAAGTCCGCACGGTGCAGTGTATTCATTACACATCATGCATTTATTATAAGTGATTGATAGCTAGAAAAATAGGAATATTCAAACATCGCTTAAATTTATTAAAGTTGAAGACGACATAGTCGATATGAAGTAATAATTAAAATTATATCCCTGAAAACATGAAAAAACATCAGCCGACGATAAAACGGCTTCGTAGGCTACCTCAAACAGAGGCTCGAAAGCTACTGGTTTGTCTGTCTCGCACATTCACATTCATATGTGAGCTAATGTGAAAAATGTGTGGTGTTCCCGCTGGCCGTTGTATCCACTTGCACAACTGAGAATATGTACATTACACACTCGCACACGTATGATTGTATTGGTAAATTTATCCCGTATTTTCGACAAAATATCCCCGCTGCGCCCAATGGCATGTTATTCTTATTACTATTATTGTTATTGAATGCGTAAATGTACAACAGAGGAATACCTAAAATCTAAACGTAATATTTATTATATGTATATAGATATTTTAATTATTAGAAGCTATGTGCACTACATACATATCACAGAAAAGGAAAAGTTAAAAAGTGTTAATTTAATTCTTAAATTGCTAGAATATTTTTCGATGCCATTAGAAATGGAAAAAATAGCAATGACACAAATCTTTTAATGTGGCAGAAATAGGTATAGTCGGACGATGGCGTGATGCCGAAACACCTATCAAATTCATTTTATAATTCTTGTGAAACCAATTTTCCCATATAATAATAGATTTTGACAAGCTCGAAACGTAACAGGGTTGCTGATGATGATTCCACAGAGTTTCAGCATTCAGGGTGATTCAGACGGTCAAAACACGCTAATTCCGTCCAAATTATCTTTACTGCAGTTAGTTACAATTGATGATTTTACAGTTACAAAAATGATTACAAACTGGACGATTCACAAGTTAAAGAAATACAGTAGAGTTTAAACACCAAGAGGCTAGTGGCAAGGCAAACGGTTACATTACGGTTTATGAGAGGGTCACGGCCAACCCTCGGACAGCGACGAGGCACCGCTCTGCGCAATGATAGTACGAATTGACAGAGAAACTTAAACGTGCACCCTTTTTGTAATGTGTTAACGACTGTTGGTATGCCAGGTATGCAAGTGTTTGGCGTGGGGCGGTAGAAATATTTCAAAGAACTATCTAAGGGCACCCTTTTTATAATGGCTGGGCCGTACCAAACACGATTGGGGTGGGTCAGGTTCTACCAAGGAAGTGTCAATTCAATCAATATAAATTTTGGTAGAAGCAAATAGTTTTCAAACATGCAACCCTTCCGTATCACCTTAGTTACGAATAATCACAATATCGACTGTGTTTTCGTCAATGATGTAACCCTCAAAATTTAAATTGTTCAGGAGAGAGTGAAAACTGTTTTCATCGAAAGCATTATATGGTGAGTTGCGTTACGAATCTTTGAAATGCACTCCTGTAAATTCTCGTGTTTGCAGATACGGGATTATACGTAGGGAGTGTCGATATAATAGTGGCTTACATCATGTGGCCGGGTCAGAATTTTTAAATATAAAACCAATGTAAAATGATGTTTCCCTTCCAAAAAGTGGTCAATTTATTTTTCTAATTGACATCATTTGGCCGAGACCTGCTCCTTCGTCTGTAAAATGAGATCCAATCGTTAACTCATTTTCGTATTTTTTGATGGTTACATCAATTGGCCAAAACAGTCGATATATTAGACCCCCTCCTCTTTCTTCGTGAAATTATATACGGATGGCTCTTAATATGTGAGAACAAACATTTATATGTCTTAATCATTGTTTTTTTATTTCAGATTGCCAGCGCTTCATCTTTGCCAGAAAATTCTGAATCTACATCGAAGTGCCAAGAAACTCTCCGCCCTATAACTATGGATGACCTAGTAATGTCGCTTAAGAAATTCCAAGATTCCAATAATTTTGCTTCGGCTAGCCAGTTATTACAATTACCATAAATCTTTAGAACATTAATATAAACAGTTAAATTTCATTAAGTATTCAGACACTAGTTAGTTGAGGGTGGTGTTATCTTGTTTTAAGTGGAATATTTAAGCGATTTATTATATACATGACAAGATTCAAGTTATAGTTAGAAATAAAATTTTAACAGTATTATTAAATATAGAATTTCTGAACGTAGGCCGGTGAACAATTGCAGTGACCTTCACAATTGGATGAGTTATCCAAAAGTGTACAAATTATTTTATTACGCTTTTTATTTTTGTATCTAGATAATATATTCTACAAAATGTAAAAATGTACAAAGCCATATTGCCTATAGAATTAACAATATGATCGTCTGGACTATGCAATAAAAGCATAGCATTACATTGTAAATAGGGTGACTGCTATAGTAATTGGACACTTAAGGAAATACTTTCCTTTAACAGTATATAACTTAAAAAAAAATAAGTATGTAGGAAACATGCAAGATATGTAGAGATGAGAAATTTAATGAGCTTCAAGGAAATGAACACAACAATAATAAAAACAAAAGGTTTTTTTAGATATTTGTACTAGACTGAAAAATATGGAAAAACATAAATAATTGGACACATTTACTTTTTAGGTAAGTTGTTGTACCACTTGAAATCTCAATGAATATTGACAGCTTATAGTCTCTCACGCTTTCCTGAGAAGTTTCGTTACGAAATTCACGAAGCTTTTGTAGAGTAAATGTCATTAAAATATCACTGTTTCTTAACTTAAAGGGTTTGTTAACACAAACATGTTTTTTCACGATTTTGACCTGACATTACATATGAATGAAGTTTTCTCAGTATTGTTATCTAGTAGTGGATAATTAAAGCTGTAGTTACGTAGAGATAGAAAGACTAATGCTTATTTACTCTTGATTTGTACGTTTAAAGGTGAAGTGTTCAATAACTATAACCGTCCAATTACTATAGCAGTCACCCTATGCAGGATTTAAATTTTATCATATATAATTTAATTTAAGACATCGACTGAGGGTGCTTGATGGAATTTCAATATATATCATATATTTTCACAATACTGTCAGTTTCTAAAAAATCTACCACAAAAATAAAATCAATACCTTTCTAGAAATTTGTGTCATTTTGTATAACTATGTCCGATTGGTACATAAACAAGAAGGCATCTCAATTAATACAATCATTCTCATATATATCATTCAATTAATTGTATTCACTTAGTATTTTATTCAATTAATTGGTATGCAGGTCTTTTCACTAAAGTTTTCAAAATCTAAATAATATAAATTGTTATTCTTTTCATTGAAATTAAAATCACATTAAATAATCATTTTTTAATATTTCAGATATTTAAAGAAGAGCTCATAAATGAATAAAATAAATCTTAAAATAAATCACCATGTTTAGTGTTGAAATATGAAATGCTCATGTGAAAATTCAAAAGCTAGAAAATATTCACGTATTTCAAGTATTAAAAAAAAACACAATTTGTTTGCACTACTTTCACTTTTCAAATACTAGTCTCTGCACAAACACAAACTTTTAGATGATTTTTTTGTGGGCTCTGAGGGCTCTACATATATTACTACCAGACAATTCATTTGGGTTATTGGCGTTGACACAAAGTAGATGGATATTAAAAGAATATATACAGATTTATGTTGTATTCAAAATTTGAATCATTATCATTATTTATATAATATGTGAAGGGAGTCACGTTTTCAAATTGAGAAAAGTATTAATTATGGTCTTGCTTATACATATAATAATATAATACATGCATAATAATCTTAAAGATTGACAAGAGAAGCATCTTTTCAGGATTTATTATATTTATCTGCATCTCTGAATTTTCATATCTTAAATGTTGTTCTTAATTAAAGTAAATTTTAGACTGCACTCCCCCTTTCTTGGACTTGCAGCTACGATTCAATGGTTTACATATCATCTCATTTTGAACAAAATTGTAAATCAATAACCCACGAACTATTCTGTTTACTAATTTAAATGTAGTTTGTAAATAAAATTTTAGTATTAGTGGTAAATGTACATTGTTTTGACTATTGATTACTACTTCCCTTAGATATATTTGTTTCATTTAATGCTTAAAATTAAAATAAATTCTCATTGTCTCTTGTATTGACACTTTGACTCAAGGTATTAAGATTTATTTTTTGTAATTTTGCAATAGAGTTAATTAATATTCAGCTATAAGTGGATTACAATACTACATTTTCAGTTGAAACGTTAGTGCATAGTTGCAATTCAGCAAATGTATTATCAAAACTGTTAATTCTTATAATGTGTCAATATAATCATTAATTTCATTTAACGTCGTTTATCCGAGAAATCGGTTTTTATATGATTACTGCAAATGATTCATTGCTGGTTAGATTGGCATTGTATTTTTACAAATTTCTGCCTTCAAAAATGTTTTCATTTCAAATAAAAATACATAAAAATATTGAACAAAGTGATTTTTTTCCCATGTCCGCTCCCACTGTGGAGCGTATGGCCTCCTAATGGAGGTATCTCAACAGAACTTTTCTATGAGAACTGCTCGTTACTCAACTTCTCTTTTTTGAAGAGAGTAGGGATAGAAGGATAGGGCCGGGACAGGACCAGTGGTTAGCAAATCACTCTCGTTATGGCATTTTTAGTATCGGATGGGTGGGAGGGAATTTCAGACATTACAAATATTCATAACTACAAACGGAAAACTATCAATCGATTGAAAAATCAATTCATGAAACTGTCCGCACCGGCACTTGATCCTGAGACATATGTAACCGCAGCCAACAACGTTACGACTGCACCACGGAGCCGACCAATTTATCAATTCGTTTTTATTTGATGAAATTGAAAAAGTAGCTAATATATTCTTTAATAATAAGTAATTCAACCCTTTTACCTTTTCAAAATGATGGAACACACTTTTTAATTACAAATTATAAATAAAGTCTAGCCAAGTTCAAAATAGTCTTCCTGTTGTCAATAATAGTCTTGTCGGTCCTCAGGAACCTTTCCAGTGATCCACACAGCAACTCGCTTTGCCAATGTTTGATTTTCTGTTTGAACCCGTTTTATTTGTCAGTGCATTTCAATAACTTTTCATTTTTTGTTTAATTCATTAAAATGCGCAAAGATGTCAGCCACGTACACAAGTTAATCCGACGATTATTCTGAGAGAGATGATAATTTTCTGACATGTATTAATTAAATAAAAAATATGTAGCTTCATAGTGAAGATTAAATAATCTTTCCGAATTTTTGCCTCGGAACAGCCAACGTGTTTCTTTGTGAAACTTTTGATTTGATAATGTGTATTATTTTGATACATTTGTTTATTATGTGAAATAATTCCACTGGTAAATTATTAGCCACAATGCTTCCCAATGTATGGTGCAATGTGTAATTTCTAAAGTAGGATTTTTTTGTTTTACACACGAGACAAATCCCATTTTATTTCCATCATTACAGTTAACACTAATACAATATTTGTTTCAATGAGATTAATATCAACGGAGATCTTAGCAACCGAATGCCTTTAATTGTATTATAATACAAATATACTCGATTTTTCTTATTTTGGCGCAGCAGCATAGTATTTTTTTAGCAGCATTAAGTAATTTTTCAGACAGAAAGAGAGTAGCAGGCTGTAAAGTATATGATAAATATTCATTAGCAGGGACAAGGCCTAAAATGATATTTTTCTCCGAAAACGACACAGAATGTACAGGGTAGAATAATCTTTCATGAACATAAATATATGGAAAATATTCGTGAATTACGAAAGGAAATGTTGGAATATAGATTTAACGATATGTCGCAAACTTTCATGTCTCTTAAGCACCGATCTAACAAAACAAAACTCCACGTATCGTATGCAGATTTTGCAAATTAAATGTTTTAGGGTATAACAAACCAAACCAGTCCAACCCTAATAGCCTACTACAACTTAACTCATCATTGTGAGTAGTTTTCGGTGAAAAATATCATTTTTAGGCCATGTCCCGGTAAAGGTTCGTTTTTGTGGACATTGTCCAAAAATGCTTTTTTTTTCACCTAATACTGCTCGAAATGATAATATATAGGTTAGAATAGTCTTTATATAGGTTAGAATAGTCTTTTATCAAGCTAAATATGCTCAATAACCACGAAATGAAGCATTATAAAACTGGTTCATCGCGTAATAGTTGCATATGTCAAACTTTATTTTTTCAGCCATGTTGGAAAAAAAATCAGAATTGCCAACATAAAAACCAAACATATGCATGTGTACATGAAACCAATAAGATACTAAATTAATATTCCTACATATTCAACTATCATTATTTTTTTACGTATCTGGTTTTAGGCTGCCGGCGATATTCAACATAAAATTCGATGCTTACGATTAAATTATGTATTTAAATGTGTTAGATTATATAATTGTTATAAACTTTTATAATCTCAAACATTAATTTGGCGGATTCTCACGGCGCGCGCGGTTTTAGGTTGGCAATTCTGATTTTATAACTGACACGGCTGGGAAAATAAAGTTTGACATATGCAACTATTACGCGATAAACCAGTCTTATAATGCTTCCTTTCGTCGTTATTGGGCATATTTAGATTAATAAAAGACTATTCTAACCTAATTATCATCATTTCGCGCAGTGCTTGGTGAAAAAAAATCATTTCTAGACAATGTCCACGAAAACGAACCTTTACCCATGTCCCTGCTAAAAGAAATTTACCATTATACTTAATCCTTCCACTTAGATTTTTAATCGAAAATTCGTTGAACTTGTTCATGAGATGCTTGAAATTTTAAAGACTTGACAACTTGAAGCGTCCGTGCTTGACAGCTTGAGGGTATTTGTCATTTAACTATATTAGTCTATGGTCATATCCATAGACAAGACTAGAGTAAAACATAAGTAGGTAGGTAGATATCTGTCACTGAGACATAGACTAATTTTACAATTCGCCCAATTACTAATAATAATTATGTTATTATGGTCATATCTCATATCTATCAGTTTTCCAATCTAATTAAATGTTGACCAACAAAAAACAGTTTATTTCTTATTCGCTAACAAAGAAAACGCAAAAAAACATTCAAAAGATACAAAATGAAAAAATTCAATAATTTATAATATATTGTCGTTGTTCTGGAAAAAGCACTATATTGAAAAAATTACATCGTCGTTGTTCTGGAAGAAAACTCTAAATGGAAAAAATTACATAATGAGTTAGTTATATCATAATATTAATTATTTCAAACTCTACCGGATGGAAGAACACATTTATTTGTATAAATTATACTTTTACTAAAAAAAATATATTACAAAAAAACAAGCATTTTAGACATTAGACAAACTCCAAAGTCCAATTATTCAAAACTAGTACTTTTAAGTTAATGTCTTCTTCCAAAACAACGACGGCATATTGATGTAGTTATACAAAAATGCTCTTTATTTCGAACTCTATCGTATAGAAGAACACGCTTATTTTTGTAAATTATACTTTTGCTAAAAAAGGTTTTGTATAAACAAACAAAACATGTAAATAGGTACCTAGCATTTCAAACATTTGAAAAATTTCAAAGTCCAATTACTCAAAACTAGTATTTTTCAGTAGGTAAGCCTTCACAACTTCAGAACAATGATGATATTATTAAGTACGCACATAGGTTGCACGCCCGGCTAAGTAGGTACGGGTGCTGTTTGTTTTCATAAGAAAGTAAAGATATGCTACAAATTAATGATTGTTACATGTTGCATCTAAGTCATTGTCATCGGACAGACTGAATTGCTTGCGTCCGTTTATATGACGAAGAAACGTTGAGTTTTTTTTCAAAACACTCGTACTTCTTTTTACACGGGGGATACGCTCCAAAGACTATCGTGCAAAAAACAACCGTACACAAAATATGATCTGGTTATATAAAAAAGGTAGATCTACTAGATTAACTTAAAATATGAAATTCTTAAATTTTCATAAGTTACACAAGATACTTACATATATAAATAAATAAAAAATGTACACAGTTTTCGATTGAAATTAAATTTAAAATAGAAAAATATATTCATTCAGTGTCACTACTTGACAATAAACGTGTTCGTTTAATACTGTTTTTCGCTGGTGAAAAATCACTCTCATCGCTGGAAATATTTAATGGATAGACATATTTTTTTGTTTGTTTTGTTTCACTGGTTATGCGTATAATTTCGGTTATCATTCGCTGTGATTTTAGTTTTGTTACTTCCTTGTATGATTCTCAATAACATGCCATAAATGTGTTAAAGCAATAAGTCAATGTAAAGAAAATATCGCCTCCGTGGTCCAGTGGCTAACGTCGTTAGCTACGGTTACGGATGTCTCGGGTTCAAGTCAGTTTCATGAATTGATTTTTCAATCGATTTATGGATTTCTCTTCGTAGTCATGAATGTTTGTTTGGTCTAAAATACCCTCCCACCCATCCAATTCTAAAAACGGGGCATAGTGATTAGCTAATCACTAATTCTGTCTTAACTCTATCCTTCTATCCCTACTCTCTTCGAAAAAGAGAGGTTGAGCAACTGAGTAAGAAGAAGTTCTCTTAGAAACCTTCTGTTGAGATACCTTCATTAGGAGGCCATATGCTTTACACCAGGAGCAGACATGGTAAAAAAAAATAATCAAAAAATAGTCGGACTTTTTTTAAACCGTGTAATTTTGAAACCTTGGAAAAAGAGAATCGGGTATACATTATTTAAATTAGCTATAAACTATAGTTTTAACATACGTAATATGTGACTGTTTTATTAAAATATTATCAATGTTTTTATGGAAGTATGGAAAACTATTTTTATATGTATAGCCGTATTTTATTTAATATTTCGCATATAATATCTATGGTATTACATCGCCACCTAGAGTTGTGCGTAAGTAACTGTGCTAAACAAAGAGATTTCTTTCTCTTTCTATCTTCATCATCGAACCAGAATAAAGATGTATGCATGCTTCTTTCTTGTTTGAGAAATTGTAGGTGGAGTAAAAGAGACCAACATGTGAATTTTAAACGTCGGTATCATCTCGTGCAGCTGTTTCTGTCCGGCTATGTCCTACTGCAAGCGCAGGATGGACGCCATTAATGCAAGATAGATCCTTTTCATTGTGCTGGTATTAAGCACTTTACCACTTTTATAACCAATTTGTAGTAGTAATGTTTAGCTATTTAATAAATGATGGTGTAAAAGTTCGCTATTTTGCCAAATTAATGGGAGTGCCGGTGAGTAGCTCTTCCGGAGGAGTTGACTTTTCCATTGCATGGAAGTCTCCCAGAACGTGTGGTGTGACAGTTTCACTTTTGTGATATTTCGTCAGTATGTTGAATAAAATTAATATTATGTTTTGTATCAAATTTTACTTTCGATAATCTCGAGAAACGAATGAATCCATCTCACTAGTGCGTATCTAAGTTGAATTTAACAAATGAACTCTTAATTGTGTGTTGAGCAGTTTTTCTTACAATGGGATCACTCGTAATTACCGCAGGACAAAGAATGTACTTTTTCTCCTGCTCTTTTGCTATTCCCGATGTGATGTGAACGCGGGATCGCGATCGGCCGCCTTACGCGTTTGCAGTTTTATGGGTGTTTGCCTGAGCTGTCACCGCAGGAAGCGAAGGAGTTCGGAGAAGCGCAAAGTCGATCAGTCCGGTCAGTCGGTGGCCCCTTTACATGTTTGCGTCGGCGAGTGTGATAAAGCTCTATTGGACCAGACTGCTTTCGATATATCCAGAAACCTGGAAGACAAGAATTCCGTCGATAGGGCCTCGGTAGGGGCTTCGTGTGACTCTGAGACTTCGAGTCGCTCATCCAGAAACCCCCGACCCCCGCCCCCGAGAGATTATTCGTCCCAGCAGACCTTCTTCGATCATCTGCACCTGCTCGAGGAGAAGCAGTTGTGTATTTACAAGTTGGACACCAGCGTGTTCAATGGGCCTAGAAAACGGACCAAATCTAGTTTTAACAATGACACTTTTGACTCTTTAAATCAAGTGTACAACCATGATTGCTCCGACTGCAAACAAGCGTTGACAATATCCAATGGACAAAATATATCCATATCTCGGAGTGCTAACAAAACTAAGAGAGACAATATTATTAATAATAAATGTGATGGCTTTTCATCAGATCTCATAAATGCGAAAACAAGCAGCAGGGACAGTGCGACGATGGCCAATGCAATATCAATTCCTTTTAAAGTTATAGTGAGTGGAAATAGAAGACGATATAATCAAGATGGCTTCAATCTTGACTTGACCTGTATCCTTTTTCTGTGTGCTTGTGTGTATTTTTTAGGTTACTTGTATTCTTAGAAAAGTTTTGACAGAAATCAGTTTCAAGGCCATTTCATAAGTATTGAAAGTATTTATTGTATGCGTCATTGTATTCCTCTTTAACCACATTTCAAATAGTAATAATCTTTTTTGAAGTGACGTTAATTGAGGTATTTATTAAAACAAAAGAATCTTATTTAAGTATCTTCTAAGCCAATGTTTCTAACAGTACACCGTATAGAGAACATAAAACGAGTTACAATCGTATGCGTCTTCATAGTAAAAGTAAACACAACATATAACTTCTAATTATTTACTGCAGTTACGTTAATCTGTTCACTGTAAATATACTTTTTATACACTTGATAATTATATTATTTAATATTTTTATTTAACCGAAATAGACGATAGGCACATGTCTGAACCTTGAGAGGTTATTTATTAGCCCAATGTCACATACTATGCGAAATATCAGACTATGAGATGCCTGAAAGAGCAAACCAGTGAGAGAGGTCATAGAATGAATATTTTACATTAGGAGAGAAAGGGGGAACCTGTACGCTTCATTTTGCCTGTCAAATTCTTTTAGTAAGATTAGATGCCCAGAATCATTTACAGACTAGTTACAGTTGGTTAAGCCGCTTCTGAACCATCACTTCAGTTCATTCGGTTATTTAGTCATAGATTATCGGTTTGGTCTCAATATATTGGTAATATAACCGTATGCTTTAACCCAGTGGTTGTCTAAAACTATCTTCAACAAAGAGTCTGTCTTAATAGTTATGGTAACTGAAAATATTGGGTCAAATAATTTAAGACAGTTGGGGCTGGGTTTCAATTCTTTCCTCACATTGACAACACTTCAGTTGAGCTTCTAGATTTTAATTTGACGTATAGTTGGATTGACCTTTTAGAAGTGGTCATAACCGGGGACCTGAACCGTTATTTTTTCGTTTTGGTTCGGGAAAAAAAATACATAGGTTCAGTTCCGGTTTTCGGTCCAGCTCGTATGTAAAACACTTTTAAGGTAACTGTCAATTCTTGGTAGGAAGGCATTTTTGCACTACTTCCACATGTTTATAATGATCAGTTCCAACTTCGCTCGTCGCGAGCATTATCAAGTAATAAAAATACAATATCTTAACACATTCGTTACCGGGAATGCCATTTGGCGTCATGACCACGCCAACCGTTATTTACCGGGACCGCCTATTGGCATCATACGGCACATGTCTACTTTGCATACAAAATAAAATAGATGCTCTAATGTTGGGTTCGAAATTTTTTAGCCTATGGCAGTATATATATATGAAATACCATATTCATAATTTAAAATAAAATGTTGACGGTGAATTTCACAGATATCAATCATTTTGTAATTTTGATTTTTCTGTTGTTTCGATGTTTTGAATAACAAAATATGTAAAATTAATTTAACGTTGGAAAGTCAAAATTTACATTTATTTTAAAACATATACACATTTATATACATATTTGTAGTAATATATTTATTTATGACTCTTAGTGCCTTATGACGTGTCTAACATAATGCATGTTCGCTTGTAAGGGTTGTCAAATCAATGGGACGAAGTAATTTATATTTGAACATTTTTTTTATGCGATTTGTATCAATGACTAATTCTGTTCTCATGAGAATGAAATAAAGCAAAAGATCACTGTTTGCATCGGTTATGGCCCACCAGGCATTTGACACATGTTTTAAATTGAATGGTCAGTTTGAACCTTCTTTATGTCTATTTATCTATTATCTAAAATAACTGCTGGTGTTGGAAACATTTTTTTCTTGTGTTTTGTATGAATATTTGACAACGACTGGGGTAATAGTATAAACATAATACAATATTATTATAAATTTGGATTATTGAGATTTTGTACACTTCCATGTATTTTGTCACTAACGACCCGGGTTTCGCCTTTCGGCATCTTCAGGCATTCGAGCACACGAATGGACTCGAACTGAATATATCAATCTTAAATTATATCAATATTATTATGTTTATATTTGACATATATATATTTAAATTTGGATTATTGAGATTTTGTACACTTCCATGTATTTTGTCACTAACGACCCGGGTTTCGCATTTCGGCATCTTCAGGCATTCGAGCACACGAATGGACTCGAACTTAGAGACAATGATATTTGTCGCATTTGTATCTTCTATATAAGCGTTAGACACTGTTTACTGTCTCTCAGTTCGAGTCCATTCGTGTGCTCGAATGCCTGAAGATGCCGAAAGGCGAAACCCGGGTCGTTAGTGACAAAATACATGGAAGTGTACAAAATCTCAATAATCCAAATTTAATATTGAAATTCCATCAAGCACCCTCAGTCGATGTCTTAAATTATATATATATTTTATAGAAAACTAAAAAATTATGAATAGTATACATTATATAATCTATTTGATAAATATAAAAGTAGAAACAATTGCGAAAAAATAAATTTTAAATACTGACTGTATCAAAATTGGATGTACTCTTGGGAAACCATAAACCACAGATTGGATAACGTTAAATCAATAATAAATAAATCGATTTATATAATTATTAATACATTTTTGACGGTTCCTGAAAATTTTATGTCAATATGTCGACGCATTTAAGAGATATAGCGATTTTATATAGAGCACGATTTTTTCGCAATTGCAAAAAAATAGCCGGTACTAAGGTTTTGTTTTATGTAATTACGCCCGGTAGCTAAAGTGTCAATTACATTGAAATTTTTTGATACAATTTATCAATTAAATTTCCTCGTAAATCGAAAAAAAACCGAAATAAATATCGGTTCGGTTTCAATTTTCATTCTCGCAAAAATAACTGCTTTTTCCGGTTTTCGGTTTGGTTCTGGTTCGGGTCCCTGGTAATAACCAATCGACTGGTGACCAACAAATTTTTCACCATCAAAAATTTCCAAGTTCCAAATTTTGATAGTTCGATTATTAGACAGATTCAACAAAAATCATACAGATGACCTCAGTGTTGGCAAAACTATTGATGAACATTTTTGTGACAGGTGATAACTCTGACATTAACATTTTAGTTTTACTTGAGTATAAACTGTCTGTGACGAACAGAATGTAATGTTTTAATTTTATTACAAAATTTATTCTAATAATTTAAACCCTAATTGATGATTCCTGAGAACATGTTAGAAGTCATCTGTTAAGGTAGTTTTGTATGAAAATGTTTTCATTCAGAATCGGGAGCATTTAAATCAAATGAGGAAAGTTGTACAGGTTTTGTTTTTTTTTGTAATTAGATATTTGTTTGCGTACACGACATATTACTTGATGCCGTTAAAAGGTTACTTTAGCAAAATTCAAAACAAACTACCGATTGCACGGATTGTTACATATAAATTCGATTTCTTGTCGTTTGTGCTCCACGAATAAACTGTATTACAATATCAGGAATTTGCTTTAAAATATTATTCCTTAGAATACTTCTGGAAAGAATCCATTTACTGAATATTAACTTCATACGTATAGCATGCGTGTCAGAAAATAAGAAAGATGATAAATGCTTTATGTATTTTTTTATATCTCGTTTGGCCAACAATTATATGACATCATAAATAGCTGTAAGATTGTAAGCCACGATTAGATGGGGCGTACGCATAAATATAACACAATTTTTTATTTAATATGTTTTGAACTCAATATTCTGAACTCTATAATACACAGCAAATCGAATGCTACTACAAGCTTTTAATGTGGATACTGAATATGTTGGTTATTTTATGTCTCGTGCTAGTTTTTCCTTAACTCACAATATGCAGACATCACCGACAGTCTGATTGCGATGGGGTTTCCGGCAGTAAATCTAGAGGGAGTGTATAGAAATCATATCGATGACGTCTTCAGGTTTCTCGAAGACAAACATAGGGACCATTATAAAATTTACAATCTCTGCTCTGAAAGATCGTACAACACTAGTATATTTCATAAAAGGGTGAGTTTATTTTATGTATTAATAAAAAAAAAACTACAAAAGCTTGCATACCAAATTCGATTTCTGAATTGCCTTTGCTCTGATTTAATATCCGCAATTGTTATCAAATGAATAATCAAACGTGCTATTTGAATTTTTCGACTGTCTTATGATACATAAAATAATACTACGTTGATGATAATACGTAATATTGCAATATTTACATGCCAGTATTTGGTATTAAAGTCGATCAGTTTGTATATGCTTTGCATGACGATTAAATATATTAAATTGGATTGAGTTGTGCATCGAGATTATTCCAGATAAATAAAAATTTATAGAAAGCGATACTGTCAATTTTCAGGTATCGGTGTACGCTTTCGACGATCATAACCCCCCCAAAATTGAGCTTATTCAAACGTTTTGTAAAGATGTTCAGGAATGGTTATCAACAAACCAGAGCAATGTCGCAGCCGTCCACTGTAAGGCGGGAAAGGGGAGAACGGGTAAATGCACCTTTATATTATCAAATTGAATGCCATCAGTGATCAAATTAATCAATCTGTATTATTTTATAAATCGCAATAAAAAATTTGAATCGTATTCAATTACAGAATACTGTCTTAATGCGTACCGTAATACCATCTGTTTTCCAGGAACAATGATATGCTGTTATATGTTACATAGTGGACAATTTACAACTGCTGCAGACGCTTTACAATATTACGGACAACAAAGAACTCACGATAGCAAAGGTACCTCATTATTTTAGTTTCTAGTTGAAAAACAAGTATAATACATTTTGGTCATCAAATTTTGGTTATTTTTTGGCTTTAGTAGAATTAAGAAGACTTTTTTTGAATATCTGACACATCATCTATAACATTTATGTATTGTAGAATCCACTCAACCATATTCCTCAGTTCAAGATTGTTTATTCTATGTGGTTTACCACCAGAGTAAGGCAAGTGTGAGAAATCAGCCAAAACATTTTTGGCTTGCAAGAAGGGTCTATTTTAATTGTTGATATTATTCATTTCCTACTACATAAAAGAAAAACCGATACAGTAAAGATACATCGTATTCAAAATAAACTTGTATTGCAATTGCATTGAACTCTAAGTGAAATCTATTTTCCTAAAATTTGTTTCAGTTAGTTGATATCTAACTACGAAGTAAACGTTATGTCTGTAATATCAGTCGTTTACAAAGATGAACCTTTATTTATGTTAATGTTGAACTATTTAATGTTATCTGTTTGTAATCTTAATTTACTGAATTCTACAGGCGTCACGATACCTTCTCAGCGTCGATACGTAGAATACTATGCTGCGCTTCTGAAAATGCTGTCGCAACCGGGCCCCGCCATCGGCCTGAGTGTAGCTAATGAAATGCCCAGCAACGCAGTCGGAGGTAGCGACGTAGTGAATCCCAACCAGTACATCCCTCCCGCTCTGCTCATTATGGAATTAAGAATGCAACCGCCGCCCACCCTCAACGGCGGTCAAGGAATGCTAGAGTTTTGCGTCTCCGCTAATCATTCTTCACAAAAAGTAAGACTATTCTCGAAATCATAGTGATGAAGTACATAAAATTTGGTCAGTCACTGTGTGTTCAGTGTTAGTGAAATGTAATGTCAAAAATGACTGGCTGATGACTGTTCCTATAGAATTTAATCTATTACATCATTCTGCAATATGAGATGTGTGAAAAAACAATTATATTATTATTTCATTATTATGTTACTGTCAGGGCTGTGGAGTCGTTTAAAAAAATGCGACTCCGACATTGACCGACAACCAGACTCCAACTCGGACTCAGATTACGGCTAAAAAAGACTAATTTTGTCAGGTTTTTCCTACCTTTCCTATTTATGGATAATTGGTCTTCGAATTAAACACCAATATGGTAAAAAGCCAAATTTTTTTATGTTATACATATATATGTATATTACAGGACAAGAAAATGTTATAGGCATAAATAAAAATGAAATAAGTACATTAATACATGCAAACAAATTATTTTAACAGAAAAAGTTTTAATTACTTGCACATAAAAGGATATGTACAAAATTTAATTTAAATCAAGGATAGTTATTTGAATTTAAGTAGTGAAAGAAAAAGTAGTCAAGAGTCATTAATTTTTTACGACTCCAGCCAAACAACAACGACTCCGTAGCTCTGGTTATTATAATTTCCAATATCATTTTTAATGACTATGAATAGTATATTTTCCACAATTTATATTTGAACAGCAATACTGGTTCGACACGGCTGTCTTTTTAGTTGAAACTGCTCACAAGCAGACCGAAATCAGTCCTGTCAAATTAAAAATTGTGGAGTTCATACTAAATATCATCTGTGTAGTGTAATATGATGGTTTCTGTTTAAAATAGCAAGCAAATGACATTATATATCTCTTAATGATATTTGATAATATTGCATATACATCTTCAAAAATTATTTGTTTTAACACACAACAGATGTTCTCGAATCAAAGGAGATAATTCATTTCAGTTGTTTCCAAAAAGATATTGATAAAAAATGACATCTGCTATTTGACCCCTTCCCCATCCGGAAACCCAGAGCAGAAGTGCTCAGAAACCTATCTTAAAATTCTGGCTCAAGACAAAGGTGATCTTAATATTCATATCTATTGGCACTACAGCTAATAATAGCGAAGGTACCAGTTTTGAAATCACACAAGATTTGCTCAAGGAAAGACATCACAAACACCCGTACCTGAGATCTCAAATACCAGATTAAAATTTTTTAATTATATGTTGACCTTGACTGGACTTACAATGTAGTTCTATTAATTAAATACCGATTCAATCAATGACTTTTATTCCTATTTGGATGCTGTTACAGGTATCGTTGGGTAGTCATGAGGCAAGAAAAGGCTCACCACTGGTTTTGGTGCCGCTGGATCGGTGCACGCCGCTCATCGGCGATGTGAAGGTGGAAGTCTACTATAAGCCCAAGATGACCATCCGTAAAGATAAAGTCTTTCACTTCTGGTTCAATACGTTTTTCGTGACGAACGAGGTGAACGCAGTTCGAGAAGAAACCAAGGATAACAATGGTGAATTGCTTTTATTTATAAACTATTGTAAAAGTGATCTGTCGGATTGTTTTTGCGAGCTCCCTGCTAACATTATCTGTATTCTGTTTCAGGGGCTGCTGTGGAAATTTACAGATTGACATTGGAAAAATGGCAGTTGGATGACGCCCACAAAGACAAACAGAATAAGCTTTATAGTTCAGATTTTAAGGTGAAAATTTTTTTGTTTGGTAATTTTTCTTCTCTTTTCCAAGCCGCAGCAAGGATATTCTAAAATTGATTTATGTAGAACTTATTTGAGAGCGTATTTTTATGTCGAAACTCTTCTGTTGAACAGTTCATTTGCTGCAACATTGACAACAAAAATCAGCATTTTTTCAGTAAACGCTTATACATATTTTGAATAAAAATAATTTTGTAAGCAAACTTTACCAGTACATTCAGTAGACTACCGATCATTGTCGAAGCAAATGAGCGATACGTCGGCATATCTGTCGGAAACATAATGATTACAATTAAAAAAAAAAAATATTGATGTTACAGGTGACCTTGGTGCTACAGCGAGTTCCTCAAAATTCTGCATGGCGACCGCACGAGCCGACGGTGCGGAACCAGATCGCGCAGCAACCTTCTCCCTCCCCGTCGCCCTCCAGCAGCGGCGGGGAGGAGAAAGAGGAGAGCGCCGACTCGGCCGAACAAGAAGAGGGATGGGACTCTGGTGAGACGCTCTCTCCCTCTCCTTCGCGGCTGCGCCCTCGCAGGAGAGCTTCTCTCTTCCCTCCCTCTCTGTCCCTCTCCCTTCAGCTTCCCCTGCCGCCCTTCAGAAGGAGGCTGTCGGCACCAGATCGTTTCCTAGGGAAGCCTTCCAAACGATGATCCTACACCGTTGATCTCGTCCTTTTCGATTCGTCTTTAATCGGACACCTTCTCAGTTATCGTGATCGTTTGAAACTTTCGCTTTACGCCTCTGATCATCGAATGTTTGAAGAATCCGTCGCGGCGTCCTGTCCGTTTTTCGGTTAGTCCGATAACGGTTGACTGAATTTCTTAGGTGTCTAACCGTAACTGTATGCAGAATCTAATGTATATGTCGGTGATGCCTATCTTCATTATCCTGCAAAGGGTGGATACGATTGGCTACGTGTCAAACGTACTCCGGTAGAAACGTACTTCTTTAGTATAACCGTTAACAATAGCAAAAAATTCTTTACATGTGGTAATGAGGCAAAAATATTGGCGCTAAATTGTTAACTTTAGATAGTGTGAGAATAAAATGTCTATTTTCAAAATTTGTCATTACTTACGGATTATCCTATGGTAATTTGTGGTGTAAAATATAACATTTTTAATCTCCATACCTATATTTTGGAGACCCTGACACATTCAAAATATTAAATCTCTCTTAATCAGTAATGTTGTAGCTTGAATAGTGAAATTGAATAATTAATTTATATAAATCGAGCACAAGTCTGATGGCAATTTATTGAAGTTACATTTGGACACTTATCCGACATCAGAATTTTAAATACCGTCTCTTCTTCCTACTCCATCTGAATGAATTCATATGCAGTACAACCGAATATACAATGTCGTATGGGCTGAATTCCTCTGGAAACTAACGATGTTATAAATCACTTTAAAGGTGTTAACTGTCAATTCTTGGTGGAAAGACATTGTATTTTAAAAAATAAAACTCAATTCATTTGTACTACTTCCACATATTTATAATGATCCAGGATCAGTTGATAATGCTCGTGATGAGCGAAACCGGTTCTGATCATTATAAATATGTGGAAGTATTACAAATGAATGATGTTATAAATATATAAATGCCGTCTTGTAGAGGACTGCGCGGGCTGTGGCTCGGCCGGCGGGTCATAGTCCGGCGTAAGTTTCGGTTGGACCTGGCCTGAATATGTTGGGCTCGGACCGGGTAATTTTATAAAGTTTCAGCCCATGCAGACCTCTACCGTCTTGTGACAGTTTTACGCAACGGTGCCAATCCTCTGACGGAATTAATGCATATTAGGATGAATAGATACAGAATGACTATCTATTTCACTACTATGGCCATGAACAGAGTGAAACTATCACCTTGACGGAGTGAATTCGCAATGGCTATCGGATACTCATTTTCCATCAATTACAACGAAAGCAATTGAGATATTTGTAAGTAGATTGTTACATTATACAAGCAGTAATGGAGCATTCTTACTTTAACTTGCAGCTGCCTTATAAATTCATGACTTGTTTTTACCTAATAAAAGTAATGATATCTGGCGTGATTTTTGTATGACTCTTAAATGTTTGCACCTGTATCTTCAGTGTTGCGTTTCCATTATAGCTGTCACATTTTCACTTCGAAAGGTGTTCTAATTTATAATTCTCGGTATAGCTATCTACTGTAGATTCATGGTGAATCATTCTGCAGTTTTCTACATTTTACCCGTACATAGTGCGTAATCAATGTATACGCTGCAGGCTATTGATATTTATTTAGTCAAAACTTCATTTGATATTGCGGTTTGTTTGTTACAAATCGTTTTAGCGTTTCTTCGATTATTATCATAAATATTATTAGTTCAACTGCCACTCAAAATCCATCACTCGAGTCCATATAAAATCAAAATCATTCACTTTGTTATGCTAGATCAATATGAAATTTGATAAAATTGCAGTAGTTTTGTACAATGAAAAGAATCAAGTATTTTGACGGTTTGATTTTAAAGTAAATTTCATATTATGCAATGCAAAGTAATTATAAATTTGGAAATTAATTATCTTCACGAATGGTTTAAAATTTTTGTAATGTAACAAACTTTACTTAAAATTACTATTTCCCTCCACTTTGCATTCAGTTAAAATATCACAATTTACAATATTTTTGCAGCATAAAAATTGGAGCAATTATCAAATTTTGTATTTATATCTGAAAGTGAACTTTTATGTTTGAAAATCGACTAAAATCAATTTATTTAAACACAAAATGGATATGACAACTGTGGGGTTCTTTTCCAAAAACTGACTTTAAAAACTTCAGGAGTTGGAATATTCTACTATAGGTATTGTAGAATTTAGACACCGTGGAGAAATAATATTGGCCCAACAATTATTATTAAATTCATTGTTTGCAAACATCTATCTGCAGCTAGGGATTCCAACGCAGAACATTAACCGCTGACTTAAGTCAATAATCTGAAACATATAAGTTAATGATTTCCAAAACAGAATATTCTCTAAAAACAGTCAGCAATGTGGTAAGAATATGTTCTTTCATATTGAAAACAGTCAATTTGGATCACTCTGACTGGTGCTGAAATGAATAGCTGAGATAATATACTGCTGGCTAAACACAGTAATGGTGTCTGACAGCTTAAAATATTTTGAGTTATTGATGAACTGAATCTTTTAATAATTCTTTCTCGCAAACGGTAAAAGAAACATAGCCTTGTCTCTCGTATTCCCCGGTATTTGGGTTTTTAGTCAGCGGGAGCATAAAAAATATATGAACAATTAGCATTCGATTACTATTACCGCTACGATTTCTGTTCCGAACGCGGCAGTAGATGAGTCGTTTGGTCAGTTTTTACGAGTCAGGGTATGGAAAAGAACCTGACAATTGATTACGGGGCCACAGTTACATTTTAATTACAATTTATTTATGAGCCTTAGATTCTTTTTCATGTACATAACTCTATGATAACCCAAAGAAATGAAAGTATTCCATATAACACATTTCTTTTATTATAAAAAATAATGTTTTTATAATTTGATTTATAAAATGATGTACATATTATGTTATAAGATTTTATATACTAAAATGGATATCTGTCAGTTTGAAGATACAATCTCTGCGGAGCAGCAAACTGATGAGATATGCATGAAACAATTCTGCTTCTTTTCAACGCATTCTCTTTATTTTACATTTCTTGTATCTATCATTAAACACAATAGTTATTTAGTTATTATAATCTGCTCAATGTGGTCATTGATTTCTGTAATTCAATTTCCTACATTGAATGTTTCCTTTTTATACCAGTCCAACTTTATCATACGATAGATTCGCCCGAATGAGAAATGCTCATGTTTCTTCAATTTCATAATTGACCTTTATTCAAACAGTACTGCTGAATAGATTTTTAATATTTAAATATATGTTATTGAAATAGTCAAACTTCTTTTATTTATCATTTTACGATTTCATCAATCTGTTTATTCTTTACTTCGATAAAACTGCGCATAAACTTATTCATTTCACATGCGTTAACCTTAAACTGTAACAGAGCAAATTGTACATATTTTCAATCGATCTCTCATATCTGTGATATTAATTATCTCAAAATGTTCACAGGGATACAGTAAAATTTTCGTTAGCTATATTCGATGAAGCCCTTTCAGATTAATATAATAACTGGATAATTATAGTCGACAGGTGGACAAAATTGCATTCATGAGAAATGTGTAACTCTTGAAAACTTTTTTATATTCAAATTCTCACACATTCTCAATATAGACTGGACTCGAAAACTAAAATTTTCAATCAAAATCAACACAATATTTTTAAACAGTAGACTTATTATGAAATTCTATCGTTATACATTTTTCTCAGTAATGTGACAATTATTTGGCATGACAACAGAAACTGATTCTGCAAGTACAGCGGAAAGGAATTATCATTTTTATTGAAATGCGCATCATGCTGCGGAGATAGTGGATGCGATTCTATATTTGTCACTAATTAAGATAATGTAGAGGAAACAGACATTGATATTTCATCATTACAGTTTGGTAATGTTTCCCTTTTTGATAGCTGGCTGTGTTTCAATCAGGATGAGTAAAATACTATAAATTATCAGTCAAAAATGAACTCACTTATCAGAAGAGTGAGCAGTCATTATGTACGGAATATACATTAAAAAGTCATCTGTAATGCGGCAAATTGTGTCGCAAAATTTAGTAAAGACCTTAAATACATAAAATATTTGATTCTTTTATGATTTCGCTCACGGTGGACAGAAATACGATGCATTCATGCTGCTACCTCGCTTTAATTCTCTCCTCGTAAACTTTTCTGTTACATTTTACCAAAATCAATATTTCAGAATCGATTTTCTGTAAGCAGTCGATGGTTGGAGCCCTAACACATTCTTAAATTCTGCTGTCACTGAGGCATGGAGGACTGCCATCTGCGATCCGTCCAAATGTCCACATTTTGTTATAAGACAGTTAAATTCTATAACACTAACATTAGCTTTTCTCTGTAGACATTTTCATTTCGTGTTGTTTTTATTATGATTTCATAAGAAAGCTGTATTGTTGCATTATCCAACATATTTCGCAACAACTTGCAGCAATTGCGAAGATACTGCTTCATTAAAAAATTTTATTCACTGTAAAATATATAGTAAATCTGGCCTGCCGGGCAAGGGGTTACTCGTGCTGTAAATTGAATGTCATATCGTACACAGTGACGGATAGATGAATACCTGTTAACGATTAGAGGATAGCGTTAAGCGGTTTTGCACTATATGTACCCGTGCTGAGGCTATTGTGTTATGACATGTGACAGCGGTGGAAGGCGTCACGAGTAGCGGCGGACGAGGGAGGGGAAGAGAAGGCCTGCTGCTGGGAGAGTATCGCCTGCTCTCTGAACCGGATCTCCAGTTGGACGCGGAGGGGGAAAGGGAAACGGCGGTGCCTCGGCCCGATTCGGAGAGGACTCTCCGGGCTTGACTGATCCATCACAGTAAAGTGTCGTCCGCCCTTTTTGTTTGATTCCACCCTGTTTGCGTGTGATTCCCAGTCGCTTGACGCGCTTCAGCGGTCTTCCTCGAGTCAGGCCGGTCACGCTTTGCACCGTCTCGCATATGTCTCATATAACAAAATTTCTAACGCTCATTTCTCATATATGTCGTATTTGACTTTAGTTAACTATAGATCGCTGAATGATAGATCTGGCAATATAATTGAATGTCACGGTGTCGAAGAAAATTAACTGCCTCATATTTAAGTAAACATATTTTTTTCATAAAGATATGTATACAGAATGTAGTCATGAATTGTTGCACTTGGGAGTAATGATTAAATGGCTACAAAATAATTATTAATTTTTAATTTTATAGATGTTAAAATAAACATTTTTTTATCTATATTTAACCTATCCACAATTAATTACAGTAAAGGAAAAATATAGCAAAAAATATTGATTGTTTAAATAATTGAATCATGAATATTCTATTTTTCAATTTTTTATGAATTGGTAAATGTAAGAATACGATTTTAAGTATGGTAGATAGAGATAGAGATCTTCCAAAATTGGATGTATCGATCGCTGTCATAATTTTTTGTGCAGAAAGGTTATTCAATGTGTACTTAATATACCCATGGAATGGCATGTGACCGACCTGACCGAGGTGAACCGTGTGTTGTATAATTAAAAACTACTTTTGAAGTCGAATCGTGGCTGCTGAGTTAACAATATTAATACAGGTTTGGGTATTCTTTTCTTGGTTGAATTTTTCATCTGCCGTTTTTGCTTTCCTGCAGTAAATCCTAAATGAATAATGTAAGTTTCTAGGCTTTGTTATTTTAACGTGCTGCACTTTAAAAAAAGTTTCAATTTCCCGATTAAGAACAACCCTGCCAGTCAGCTGCACGACTTCAACCACCCGCATCAGTTTATGTGACGCATTGTAGACTTTTCAGATTAACATTTATATTACAATTGAGAACGCGGACAAATTATAACAGAAAACAAATCGCTGCCAACTTTTGACTTAGTGGCTTACTGTTACAATATTATAGCTTTCCAAATATGAATGTGGCTCTTGAATATACTAAGTTTAATAACAACACGGTCATGATGACTTAACCTCTGCTACAGTCGGCTAAAGATTTCTTTTTTAACACTACATTTAATGACTGGTGATTGAACTGACGCTATTTATCAAACCGATTATTGTGCTGAGTGACCTTAACTTACTATCCGTCCGCAAATCAGATCTTGCTGTAAAATTGTTTTAATTATTGGAATATACGATTGTGAATGTAATCATATAAGACATACTGAATTTACTTCGTTGAATTGGGTGTAAACACTATGATTAATTTGAGTAATATACTTCTTACCGTTCAATATAGATTCTTCTTAGTATAGCGACATGCTATATTACGTATATATCAGGCATATTGGTGAATAAATTAATCATGTCACGCCCTTGATTATTCAAATTGTAAGATTATTTTTATGCGATAAGTAAGATAGATCATTTACTTAAGTCGACTAACTAAATTGTACATTTTTTTGTGTATGGTTGTGGTACAACTTTGGTATTTATTTATTATTTTAGGTTGGCATTTCTATTTAACGCTGGCAATATTAATCAATGATTCCCAAAATGCTCATTCAGAATTTTGTCTGTACATGTACAGTGATGCGAAATGCCATTCACACTGTGTTATCCAATTATCAACTGCAATTTGGGAAATATTATGATGTATTATTAGCGAATATCATCTGCTTGTTTTTTTTTCCTTTTTTTAATGCTTGTTATCATTGCCTTTTGTCATTCCACATGTTTCGAATTTTTTTTCATTCACCATTGAGCACCCTTTTCTTTGGATTTTTGACTTTTTTATAGGACAATCCATTTCTTTTCATATCATAAATCGTGTCGCCACTCCTCGCTCCCTATTAATTTTGAGACATCTCGTTTTATCCTAGACTGAAAACACAGTTGGGCAAAAAAAATGTTTTTTTCTAACATTGAATTTAAATGAGTAGAATACATAATTTCAACTGTTCGCTGCTCAATTATATTTTCAGCTTGTTATTGAGATGTTTATTAAATTTAACTTAGATGTATATGATACAAACAATAATTTTTTTAAAGTAGATGAAATAACTTACTTTGGGATGGGCTTTATTTATGATTCTCGTTTTCAAATATAATCTTTTACTAAGTTGTACATTTAGCAAAAATATTACGCCTTTACCCAGTAACTTGTTATAAATATTCAATTTTCTCTTACACATTCTTTAATTGAAAAAAACTATTGTAACGCATTAAAATACGCAAAATATTAATTTTTGATTTGGTGTGCATTTGTTCATTGTATTTCTTTTTTTCTATAATAATTCTATTGATGGAACAACCTATCATTAAAATAACTAGCACAAATTCCAAAAATTAAGCAGGGGGCATAATGAGCAGTGAAGCTTACAAACATATATATAAAATCTACTAGGGTGTTTCGATGACTGCAGAATATGGTCACTTAATATCACTTTGAATCAAAAATTTTACGTGCATTGCTTCAGACCGATGACGGTTTTTGTAGCATCATTTCGTATTATCTATTCTCTCAGTTTGTTACGATTTAAACTATTTTCAAGCATAGTTAAATTTTCAAAACAATGCAATTAATAATTGCATATTAAAGTTTTGTAATGATGGAGTTCTACCATGTAAACTCCAATTCGATCGATAAAGTTTTGCTATTGATATATTATGCGTAACTCTTCACTCGAATGTTCAAATGTTAGTCTTTAATGGCTGCCGTCGCCGTTTGATCCTCATTAGATAACGAAAGCTGAAAAAGTCGGAAGCTAATAACTCAGAAATAACGTGTGCTAAGATTTTAAATGGATATTTAGAATAAATTTGAAATTCATATCTTCTTGCGAGAGTCGCACTAAAGTCGTCATCGGCAGGACTGTAGACGCCTCGATGTCGCCTCTGTGTCGTGTCGCTTATTTGTGTTGTGAATTTGGGGCGGATCGCTCATGTTTGGCGGTTTATGTGTTGCAGGAGAATCTACATACCTGTGATATGTGCCGGGCCGCCTGCAGTGTGGCCTACTCAGCGCGCCCTCCGGCGATGTCGCGCTGTCGGACGACCCGCGAGTTGCATTCGGCGTTGCTCGGCTGCACAGCGGATCGCGTAGCGTCACTCGCCGTGCGGTCCGGTCGCTTTTACTACGGATCGTATCGTTTCTACGTTTCATCGTGGCCGTCTCGCAGAAGAATCGTACAGTTTGAGTGTTCCGATATGTAAATTTTCCTCTATAGAACTTAGTTTGTTTACGACTGGAGCGAGATTCTGAAATGTATGTGTTATTGACTACTATAACAATTGTATTTTCTCAAAGTTTAAGTTAAGAAATCTTGAAGGTATAAAGTGTACTATATAATTAAGTTATATAGATTATTATTGAACGCTAGTGAGCTTTTTGTTTTATCGCTTTTTTAATATTTCGATCACACCCTTGATCTCAGAGATTACGTAATATTTTATTGGATTTTCACATAATAAATCATATAATTAGTTGAAATGCATATTTGATTCGTAATCAATATCGAATGACCGCAGTACATTTTTAGTTTACAATGTATCGTTGAAATTCTATCGTGGACCTTTATCAATTTGTCAATTGATCGTGTTGACTTATCGTTTGAATCCGTACTTGTCCGATCGCTCATCGTTAATTTTACCAAAATCCTTCGCATGCGGAACTCGCTTTCGTCAGCCGCAGAAAGGAATCGAGGCCAAATAATCAGTTTGAAAGCGCGTACCCTCCGAAATAATATTACTTATTTCAACTGTTCGCTGTCACATATCATTTCCTAATGTGATGCTTTTCCTTCATTGAATAATATCATATTATTTGTAATAATCGTGCGTCGATATCGATACGGATGGCGTGTGAATGTCTTCGGGGAATATGTGTTAATATTTAATTTTACTCGTTCAGTGACTGTCGTGATTGTAATGTGGTTTAATTATTTGCTGTTTATTTTCGTACTAGCAAAGAAGACGGATTTTTATCTTCACGATCAATATCCCGATTCGATGTCTTTAACTTCATAAATTAAGCTTATTTTTATACTTATTTTCTTATTATGTAATATAATATCTGAAAGGTATATACGGCGAGTCGTATGGAAATGAGAATATCACTACATGTTTTTTTTATTGATACCCATCACCTCAAAGTATAAATTATCTAATAAATTCTGTTTGTCACTGCTATGTGTTATGTATTTTCAAAGACGGTAATTTTTTAAAATCTTTAATGTCACACTGATGTCTACACATTTGATGAATACTACGTGCATATGTGTGTGTTCAAAGTATATATTATTATTATGGATGTAAATATACGAATTATTGTTTAATTTTCTACAGTTGTTGTAAGGCACTAATTTTACTAATGCGGATTACATATTATTTATTTTTTAAGAGTTTCTGATAATAATTACCACACACGTATGCGCAATATTTTAAATAATTAATCAACTCGCCTAATGTGAATTGAATATTTCCAAAAAAAAACTGAAAGAAATTTTACTCAAGGCGATGGTGTTCTGTTTCCAATATTTACCGCGTTCAAATCTTGGCAATGCGTCCTTGTATTTTTAAAATTAACATTTGCTCTCCGCCATTTACTGTTGACGATTTGCGATCAGGCGCAATCATCACTTTTTTTCGTAAATATCCTGTCTGCAGTTCTGTACAAAAAAGCATTTTGACTATTATCTCTGTTGTAAAGTAATAATGATTTTAAATTAATTGGACTTCGAATGTATCGACCTGAAATTCTAATCTACGAACTCGTCTGCTGTCGCACTTCAATAGTGAATGTCCTCATTCGGTTTTGCGAAGACTTTCAGTATTTTCATAAGTAAAATTTCACTCACTTTAATTTAAAACGAACAATAGTTATCGCATACTGTTTATAACCTAGGGAGTACAAATCAAGGGAAACGAGTTATTTGATCTCAAGAATATTAGTTATTTTCTTGCCAATGCTGAATGATTTTGTTAATTTACTGAATACAATCTGCCATTCTCTTTTCTCAATAAATATTAATATGTTAAAATTTTCCAGATCGGTGTCATTTCCATTCATTTCCAGTTTTATGTTGTACTTAATTCATTTATAAAAAGTTGACACCTTATTTTGCTAATTGAGTACATTTTTGTTTTTGTTACCCGATGAATGAATAAGATGTTGAAATAGGTAAAATGCTGACCGCTAAGCGTTTTAAGTGAATGTTCAACAATTAGGTTATCGTCACATATTATATAAATATACATATATAATTTATCAATAAATTATATGCAAATCTTTTTTATCAATGCAGAATTGATATATTGAATCGGTTCATATGTGTAAAAAATGCGAGGTAAACTAAACCGAGCGCCGCCGCGTGAAGTCTAGTTACTCAGTGCTGTAGTATGTGCTATATGACTGGCTGTGATTTAGTCAGCGACGTCGCCAGCGTAATCGTGAACTCAAAATAATGGATTGAAAAAAATCACTATGGACGTGTAGTGTTATGAACAAAAGTGCTATTTGTGAATTAATTTCTAATAACAGATTTCTTTATAAGTACGCATTGAAAAGTGTATACAGGGAGCGCGACATCATCCGACCGCATTCGAATCAAGCAAAATCATTTTCCATCGAATGCCGCATTCGACTGTGATTTCTATTCTGTCTCGCGTCCGGCGTACCGGCGCGAGACTTCTATGATTTCTCATAGCTACGATGTGATTGATAATGTAACAATTATGTACCTAAAATATTTCACAGTAACAATTTTATTTTTGTTAAATAAAACCGTGGATTCGGTTAGATCGGTTCAGAATATTTAAATACTAATTGGTGTTAGATTAATATTAAATAATTGTGACGGATTGTGTATTTTAAACATTCGGATGGTTCACACCTCTACTTACTGATCGCCCGTTTGACTTAGTTTAACAGTAGAGATCGATTGAAAATGTCTGCTTTGCGGTCTCTCCACACATCTTGACGCAAACACTTTTTTTACACATATTTTTGTACACATTGTTAGTGGACATGCTGAAACAATCGTCACTTTTTTAAATTAATGATACACAAATAGCGAAAGGAAAAATGATAACATAAGCATGTTTGTGATATAAAAAATACCTAATGCATTATTATCATAAAATACAAGTAAATAAAAGTAAAACGTGGTAAAATAAATACTGCATTAGGATTTATATAGTAAAAGATATTTTATTTCTACCCTTCCTACGATTCCTCTCATCCATCATTCGATGTTTTCATTTTTTTCTGGTAAAAATTGAAAATGATGCGATTTATTCAATAATATTCTCTCAATTATCAATACTTTGCATTAAGAAAAAAACACAGAGGGCGGAGTCGAGCAGGATTCGGTTTTTGTGTTAAAATATGTTTTGGTGCATGATTTAATCCAAACATTTTTGCACCAACCACTGGAACAAATTTCTACTTTATAAGCGGGAAGAACTATTTAAATAAATAAGTCAATTAATCTATTTGCAAAATACACAGTCGCTGTAAGAAGCACTAATGACCAACCTCTTCCACTATACATATACAGTAATCTAATAAGTGTTCAGTAAAATTTACTATTGTAATATTTAATATTGATCACATTCCTCGATTACTGGATGCACCAAAATTTCACCATATCATTGATAGAAACATTCTCGATTGTGTACTGATACATGAAAACTGTTTTTTTCCACCTAAAAGATACTGTTTAGTTTGCAACAGATGGTGCTTTTTAGCACATTAACTGCAGGCGAGGTTCGCACACCGCTGCTAACTTAATGTGGGCAAAAAATCATGTGTTTACATAAAATGCCATAAC
The DNA here is from genome assembly GCA_022494535.1 of Himalopsyche phryganea. Classification (NCBI taxonomy): domain Eukaryota; kingdom Metazoa; phylum Arthropoda; class Insecta; order Trichoptera; family Rhyacophilidae; genus Himalopsyche; species Himalopsyche phryganea. The sequence goes on along the minus strand of JAGVSL010000043.1, from coordinate 907,461 downwards.
TTAACAGCTTAATGGCCTGCAGACTCGTATTTGAGGTCTTGAAGAACTTTGCTTGCTGTCCGTGGACTCATACGAGTCCTACGACATACATTCCATTCTATAGAAAAAGTAATGCTAACGTGAGCTTGATTTCAAATGTCAACGAGAGATGGTCGTATAAACATCAACGCATTATTTAACAAAAATTAAACTATTATTTTTACTAAATGGTTTTGAAAAACTACCCCTAGATGGTACATATTTCCTTTTTTCTCACTCTCGTAGTATTGGTTATTATTATTTTTGCGTAGTGATTTATTGAATGGGCCATATGGCATTTTTTATGGTGCTCGAATCATTATGATAACCGTGTCCTGCTCCGGGATGACCTGTAACATCTGCAATATTTTACATATTTAAAAAAATACCCTTTAGTAGATTTAAGTTTTTTTCACTACACCACATAAGTATGCATATATAGAACCACTGCTCAAATGGCATTGATTTATGCGGCTAAGTATCTGGAAGCCATCAAATCAAATTCGGTTAAAATATATCTCAATTGGTTTACAAATTATAGTGAATTTAGTGAAACAACAATTCTTTGCAAAATCGCCCGGCCGCCGAGTGAAATTCAATAAAAAAAACATGCGGCCATTAACCCATTCACTGCTACACTAATCACCTAGATATTAGTGCCCTATCGATTACCATGTAGTTGCTAATTACAGTGAATGTATTAAGCTGTTAAAATAGCCATTATATTTAATATTTATTTTCAATATGGTACTCCCCATGTATAGCACCGCCAGCATAGTCATCAAAGAGTTGTACAAGTTCTAACACTTAAAAATTCACAGAACAATCGTCACATACCATTGCCTATAATATGAGATCTATTTTTCAATAGAAAATATCAGTTGCAATAAAATTGCAAAAGCTTAGCAGCTTCTATAATTGTCCGCTAGTCTTTTTGGGCACGTATCAGATCTCTGGTTTTAAAAAATTTAAATGAACTCGTAATTATGAATACATATGGATGAAAATGGCTATGCATGTGTCACTTAAAAAATAATGATGATCGGGGTACTGGTCATGATAATATACACATTTACTATGTAAACGGCATTACCTTTTACTTCGGGACAATTTAGTCTAGGTGTCAATTTAGGTGACACATACCCAAGCGTTTTTTGTCAAAAATTCATCGATTTTGTTTTTTTTAATAAATAGTTCTGTACGTAATTTGAAATTCTTTTTTGTGTGCTCTCAATGGTACAAAGTGATAATTGAGAGTTTATATGAATAAAAAGTAATGTTTTCATTTTTTATGGTGTAAAATATTTTTACAGAATACGCTCCGACACAAAATATAACCACTGCAACACTCATAAAATAAATTAGTCATATAATATAGAATAAATAGTGTGCTTTATCCACATCAGACGAACAATGACAAAAATAAAATTAGAAAAAGTCGTAAATTTGATTCCAAACTATCAGCCCAATGGGAGTAAAATGATGAATACCATTTCATCGGGTATTTAATATTTGAATTAAATACACTATTTTTCGTGAATTTTACACATACTTTTTAATTTTTCGGCTTACTACGCATTGTTGTATAAATTCAGACAGTTTTACAATAACAAAACAGTAACTACGACAATAGTAGGCAATAACTGAAGAAATACACTCAGATATAAGGAAAGATGGAGATGACAGTGTGAAGGACCTTAATTTTGACAATGATTCGTCCGATTCTTCTTTATGACGAAGAAGAGTTATCTGGCCGTGTCAAAGAAACCAGAAACAATGTTGAGCAAGTGCTACCTACCTAAGGAAAAATGTACATGGAAAAGGATTCAGAAGGAACTACAATGTAGAAAAAATAAAGCTAGTATCCTGCAAAATCAAAGTAGCCTGTGACACATGTTAACATAAACACTGTACAAAGATAACTGAAGAGCAGCGATTAATTCACCTAATACTTCAGTTTACGTAACATCATCAGAAAAAAAGAATTTATAACCACTAATATATATATATATATGTCTGCTCCCCAATCTGGAGCATATGGACTCCTAGTGGAGATCTCAACAGAAGTTTTTTTCTACAAGAACTACTCAGTTGCTCGACCTCTCTTTTTCGAAGAGAGTAGGGATGGATAGAAGGATAGAGCTAGGGACAGGACTAGTAGTTAGCTAATCGCTCTCGCTACGCCCCGTTTTCAGGATCAGATGGGTGGGAGAGAATTCTAGACATCACAAACATCCATGCATACCAACAGAATTCAATTGAAAAATTAAATTATGAAACTTTCCGTACTGGGACTTGAACCCGAGACCTGTCACTGAAGACAACGACGACCACTGTACCACGGTCCCGACAGATATCCACTGATATGGAGTCCATTAAACCGAAGTATAGATATGCCAATCCTAATAGCCGAATCATTATTCATTTAACAAGAAGACATGCTCAAAATTTAGAGGACCAATAACCCTTTTTCTGGAGAAAATCATTTCCTGCAAAAAACGACTAGCCGCCTGTATAGATATTGCAGCACAAAAAGAAGAAAAGAACAGAAAGAAGCGCGTGTATGAATGCCAATTATGTCAGTTACATTAATGTGGAGTGTTTTGGTCCATTCCACACATCTGATTAGAGAAAAAAAGGTAATAGGTACATAATTGATCCCACTTATGTTGAATTTCTTCCTATAAAATTTATAATTGAATTTGCTAGGTAATGTAATAAAACATGTGTGTAAAAATAAAATCATAAGATAACTACAAATGGAGGGTGTTAAGCAATAATCAATTAAGTGACTCTTTGCGATTTTTATGTAAACGCCATGCTGAACAAGGCATCTTCGATTTGCAATATTTAGTTCGATGTACAATTTGTCGAGTAAAGCCACCTTTTAGGCTTGCAGAAATTGGACATGTTATGAAATGAGGGATTTCTGATTTGCAATAAACAGTTAACCACCAAACATTATGGCCGTAGTTGTCAAACCGTAAACTTGTGTCACTTTTTGTTTTATCTTTTTCGTATACATTTTCTTATAAAGCATTCATCTGTTTATCGCAAAATATACCTATATTATTGTTGAAGAAGTAGAAGAATTCATGGATAATATAAGTTGAAACGAATATAATTCATAACTGTTGATCATAATGAGGAACTGTCAAATTCACATGTTACTTAGCTGATAATTGCTTTTTAATTTTTTGAAATTTTCATTAAATTTGGTGTTTAATGGATAATTTCAAATTGAACACAATAAAATATTGGTGTATGGTAATTATATTTTTTATCAATTTAGTGCCATCAAGTTTTAAAGTTTATGATCTTGCTTTTAATTTATTTAAAATATTTTAATGAATAGGTCTTTTAAAGATACTTTTTGCTAATTTCCTCTGCTAAAAAAAAATAAATCAGTTGATATTCCTGAATACAAATCTCACTAAGTTCTACCAAGCAAATGTCAATTCAATCAATAAATCTCACTTCTGTCTTGGAAAAACCAAACCACGTTTTTAACCCAGGTTCGACTTTGGCAAAAATGTATACAAGTTGGTTGCCCCACCTCCACGTGTTATGTATGCAGCAGCTAATGCAATAACGATTAAGAAAAGTAACGAATTTACTCCTCATATTCTTGGCCAGATGCAGAGTTATACGGGACCTATCTTTTAATCACTCACTATCGTGCTTAATAAAGAAAAGAATACCATACGCAAAAGAATGTGTGAATACTGTAAGCGAATCCAAAAACGAGGATATTTATATAATACACCTAATTTGCAAGCCGCAATTTAAAATAAACTTAATAAGATAAATATCAAATAGCTATTTCGGCTTCTCGCCATCAACTAATTAATAACATTTTGTAGAACTAAATACTTCGATATTTCATCCTATTATAATGAAGTTCAACCAGGTAAATGCCAATTTAATCAATATAATAAATTTAATTTGCGTGTCAAACTTTTTACTCCATTTCTCCTTTCAACAATATTCAGAATATAATTACCCCTTCCCAAGATAAACTAGCTCTAACTCACAAGAGTGCTTTCCAAATATGCATATACTTAGTATTGGAAATCTTTAATAAACACGTTGAACGGTAGCAATTCCTTCCCTGGAACTCTAAAACTCCCCCCTAGGGGGAATTCCCCACTGGTTCGGAACCACTAATCTATCTGGTTTGCAACCCTTGAGTATCTAGATATATCTAATTCTGAAAAATTGGTGTAAACTTAATAATAATGTAAAATCAGTTAAGTCACAAATTTTTCATGTAAATGGTTAATGCATCTGACTTTTCTCAGTAATATTCAATAAAGCAATAATAGGTTTATAACAATTTTAGTCTCAAAAAAACAATAAACTGCAATTATAATGATTTCATGAAACATAGTATATATAAGGAATAATTCAAAACAGAAATTACAATTGTACCTATTATCATGATAAAACAAAATACATTTAAACATGAAATGCATATAGCGCAAAACTCCATTTTGGTGGATGATTGATTATTGCTTAACACCGTCCAAATATAATGATTATTATTTTTATATACATGCAATAACATAATTATTTGAAAAAAAAGCATAGGGTACATACATGTACCACTGAATACACACTGTCCTGACATCGCTTCAAACAGACAGTGGTACATAAATGTACCGTGACATTTTTTTTTCAGAAAAAGTATTCGTTTTTAGAAAATTTGTACAGTTCAAAACTTAATGCAAAACAAAGTGTTTTATTTTTCAAAATATAATGATTTTCTACCGAGAATTGCGTCTTAAAGGTGAGGTAAATCATTATTACCGAAGACATTATTGGAAAGTAGACAGACCACCGACAAACATATAAGCACTTTTGTGCACTAAGTATTTGTGTAAATAATTAAATGCAGCAACAGCTCAAGTGACAAGTTTGGATTATTGAGATTTTGTACACTTCCATGTATTTTGTCACTAACGACCCGGGTTTCGCCTTTCGGCATCTTCAGGCATTCGAGCACACGGATGGACTCGAACTCGAAATTATATCAAGTGACAAGTATTTTTGTAGAATGAATCGAATGTATAAATATTATATTACTGTGTGGTCGCTTTCTGTAAATTAAAGGTAGCCTATTCGGCTGTGTGCAACACAATTTTAACTGCATAAATGCAGCCTGGCTGATTTTAGCACAAGGTAGAACCAGTTCTCATATCAACATGATAACGGAGTTTTTTCCAAAAGACTTCCTGAAAAAACATATGTGAAAATAAAGGAAGTCTATAAAATATTTAGATATATTTATTTTCATGTTAAATTTTAACAGTTTATGTTGATCGAGGGTTAAACAATACTAATGCCAAAATATAAACTTTCATTCTGTATAATTTTATTTTCGATATATGAATGCATCTTAGGACTATTTGTTAGTTTTGAATTTCAAAAAGAAAATCATCCAAGTTACCTTGATAAAAGTTCAATTAGGCACTCCGCGGGCTCTGCCTCTAGAACGGAAACTGCCACGCCCTCGAGGTCTACCTCCGCATTTGCTGGTGGCCGGAGGACTCTTGGGTCTTAAAGCTTCAATTCTGTCAGTGCAGCCGGTCGTTTCGCGCCCTTCCATAAAATATGATGAATACAATTCCGGGTTGAAATTCGAATTGGTCAAATCGTGACCAATTGTCACCCAACCAGGCCTGATAGTGGAATCTCGGCCAAATATATGCAACCTATAAAATATTATTCAGTTTGTTAAGCTTTTTTTTTGCCACTATACAATCATAAAATTAACTCAGGCATGAAACCTCTTCCACTTTAATAATTTTTGGCTAAGATTATTGAATAGTTTTGTTACACACGCCGTAGGTTAGGAGTCAGGTATATCACATGTCACAATTAAAATAAGAAGTATTTATTAATAGGGATCCGATCTAACTGAGGACGCAGAGCTCCAGCAGAGATGGTTTAGATTTCTCAGTATCCGTAGGATTTCAGTAATCGTGAACCTATCTAACAGAGGATGCAGTGCTCCAGCAGAGATGATGTCGATTGCTTGGTATCCGTAAGATTTTACTAATCGGGAACCGATCTAACTGAGGAAGCAGAGATGGTATCGATAAGATGGAATCCGGAGGTTTACCAAAGTGGCTAGGAAGCTTAGACAACAGATGAACTCTAGTATTCAGTAGCTTCAAGGCAGCGACGTTTATTTTAAGGGCTAGGGTATCTATAGAATTTGAAGAAGGCAATAAATGCGTATTTTAATAAACAACGAAGACGCTATTTATTATTTACAGTCAAAAGGTGATAAATGGGATTTAAATAATATTATAAAACTAGCTAGCGACATCTATATGAAATTATCGCACACTATAAGATTTAATTAATTTTAGGCGCAAAACACGAGTCACCAGTTAGTAACACATACAGTGAATAACAATGTTATCAATTTTATATTATGGATATCTATTTTAAGGGTTGGCAATTACAGTATTCAAAAAAACAAGTTCTAAACACAACACTTATGATGCTACATAGTAAAGTGGTTTAATAAGTGGCAAATGATTTTAATGATAATAATCAAAAATTACCTTCTTCTTCCCAAACAGAAGTGTTCCATAATATGGAATATTTCTATCGGCTTCTCTGGGCTCCCATATTCAGCATCTTCCGAGATTATCAGGTCAATATCGACATTAGCATGGATAAAATCCCCATCAGTTGATCTCCGTACGGTACCTTTGATGCCCATAAGACAGTGCTCCTTGGTGCGTTGAAACACAGCATTGTGCTCCAAGTTCTTTGAATGACCGGGATTGTTAATATTGGTGCGTATCCAGCAGATGTCTTCGCACCTTCTGAACCCCCACTTTTTTAAACAGTCTCGTCCCATATCCACACCTGTAACATTCAAATGACCGGTAATATCTCATGCGAGAGTAAAATACAGCAATTGATAAAATGAGATTTACTCGCCTTCTGAGCTGCCACACCAGAGGAATACGAAGCTCCTCGGCTGTGCGACTTGAGGAATATCGAGGGCAAGGACATCATTCCAACTCCATTCCCCACCCAGAGGAGGTTCAACAAGGATGACGTCAAATTTATTTCCCATTTGCTTTAGATCAGTTGTCTGAAATTATTTGTAACTTATTAGGTTTTTCCATACACAATGATTAGAGAACAAGCATTTTTCCTAACATTCATAATTGCCAAATTTACTTAAAAGTACATTTAATAATTAATTTAAGTACATATTAATATCAGCGGTATGATGATGAATAAAATAAATCCACAATAAAAGACAGAGGGTCTTTTTCGATATAATCTACACTTAACAACACGACTATTGTCTGACCATCTAAGCAGTGCGCCCGGAAATGCATCGGCCATTGAAACTAAATATGCACCCTCCCCTCTAAGAGAGCTTTTCACCTACAGCATTTGGTCCACGCGTTTAGTTTGTATTGAAGCATCGTACCGACGCCATACTTATTATCCTTTTAATCATACCTAAAGCTTTGAGCTCTCAAGCTAAAATTATCAAGTTTTGTGAAGAAGAAAAGTGACACGGATCGCACTTAATTCCTCTAGATAAAGCAAATGAACGGATCGCAAAAATGACAAGTAAGAATCCACTGTATTTTTTTTCTTCTAAAAATATTAACTGAGATTTTATTGTGTTAGTTAAATTTATATTGCTATTTTTGAAATAAAGAACTTATAATAACAGAATTGTAGCTAATTTTTTTATGCACATTTTTTATTACAAAAACTTTTATAAGTCGACTCATCTTTTAATATAAACGGAGGAATTTGCAAAAGATTTTTTCCAAAATGACTCCTCAAGTTATTCCATTTTTGTTTGTTTATTTCAGGGTTTCCCTAAACTATGATCCGCAGAACACTGGTGTTCCACCAAACGTGAATAATAGGTGTTCCGCGAAAACCTGGAATGGTTTTATAAGCTGCTATGGCTGCATCAAGCTCAAACATGTTTGAATTCATATTCATATTACCTACCCAACAAAATACACAGGGTGTTTCGCTAAAATTTCAGGATTTGTAGTGTTCTATCATTGAAAAAATTTGTGAATATTTTATAGATATAGGTGTTAAAACCATACTAAATATTAAAAAGAAGAGAAATATTGGCGATGAAGAAACTTATTTTAGACAAGTTAATGTTTTTATGAAATATTAGGGAATTTTAAATTTTCAAACTCTGGCAAACCTTTTTCTTGAAGTTGTCACACAGGAAATGCACACAGTACCACGGTCCCGCACGCACTGTTAAAGCAGTTGGACTATACCACTAGATGTGTAACAGGTGTTTCACTTCATTCACAATAACGACTTACCAAGTCTGATATAGTTTAAATACAATTATATCTCAAATTAGTTTCTATAAAAATTGTCTTTATGGACCGCAGTCTTTAATTGTTGTAGAACCACAATAAAATTGAACATTTATAGAGTTACCTTGAGATCACACTTTAAATACATCGGAGGAACTGCAGTCTGCGAGATCAAGTCGTCTTTCAATTTGATCAACTCTCTCAGCTTCGGATACTCTTCAAATCGATCAGCCAATCCGACATCTCGGATGAAATTTTGCGGTCTCTGTCCTGTGTCCACGAAATGCTGACAGTAGTCATTATGCGGGTTGAAAGATTGAGTGCCCTAAAAGTTTTAAAGCATATGTCAAAAGACACGCATTTCTGCTGTACATTGAAAAGCATAATAACAGTTTTTTTCCTGTACCTAAACATAACAGGCAGGGTTTATCCGATAAACGACAGTAACCTACCAGAGTGGGAACGGGTGTATCAAATAAACTGTGACAGGTGTAAAAAAAAAACTTTAATTGGACAAACGGCATGGGTGATAAAGCAAACGGTGAGTAAATACGAGAGGGTATGCCTACTCAAACACTACTCGAAGTCAGGGGTCCATGGATCTCCTAATAACATCAATAGGAATGATATGTATTGTTTAAATATTTTGTGGCTTCTGGAATGAGAAGATATGTTCAGCTATGTTCAAAGAATTGTTATGTCTAACAATTGATGTGCACAGGGCTCACTCGTTCAATGACCTCAGACAATATCATCATTGTTTTATTTTTATAAATATAATGCCTTTTCACCAAGAATTGACAGTTCACACCTTAAAATGATATCTAATGTTATTTCTAAGAGCAGCGTTTGATATTTAGAATCATTCGATATTATTCCATATTGAAAAGGATATGTATACATGTAAGAAACCATGCAATTCCATCATTCATATCCCAGTGATCTGGGACCCCTGAAAACAAAACCTGTAACCAATTTTCCCTCTTAAAAATTGGAATACCCCGAATTCAGTTACAAAATTCTCTCTCGCTTTGTTAAAACATGTGTGGAACGTCATAGCAGTGGTTGCCCGAAATGTCTCTATTGTTTGAAGTAACACAGATGTCTCTGCCCTAAATCGTCAATTTTTGGACTCTTGCCGATAAATACTGAGAGGATATTGAAATTGCAGCACAGCATAAAACGTCCTGGTGACCGTTGAAAACTTACTCAAGTATAATATATAGAAAGGAATTTTTCAAAGTTGAAATAAATAAAAAATCTATTTAATATTAACAGTGAGAAATTTGCAATAAAAACATTGCAAAACGTTCAATAGTACACCAACTAGTAGAAAAAGCTATATTTTTTTCGATGTAATGTTAGTTAAACCTTCTGAATATCTTGTTCTAAATTGATTCAGAATTTTTAAAACGTTTTTAAGTACAATATATATACCTATTATATTTTTGTACATAAATAATTTTGTATTTCCATATTAATAACAAATATAAAATTTATTTGACTAAAAGATTTTTTGACATATATGAAAAACAAAACCTGCAGGACTCTTCAACTTTAATATAAAATATAGCATTTGTAAGTGACGAGATTGTAAAAATATAATACATTGTTTTCACTAACTACACCACTGCATGTACATATAAATAATTAATGTTTGTGTTGCTATAAAATATTATTCAAATTTATAAAGTATCATTTAAAAATTGAATTTATTTTTAACCCTCAGATGTTGAAACATTCAGCGAGTTAATCAAATACATATATCGTCTAGTTTCTCCAAAAGTAAGAAAAGTTATGACAATATAATGAGAATTAAATCTTCCCTATTATCAAAACAAGAAATTGATTTAGATGAAGTATATAATATATGGATTAGATGTCTTATTAGATATTAGTGACTGATTATTTTTTCTTAATTTGTGATTGATTTTATGTGAATAAATAAAATGAATTTTGTTATTTCATTGTTTTATTTGAATACACATTATTTTAATACAAATTATTAAATGATAATAATTTTAAATATAATATACAACGCAAAACAAAAAAAAAACACTTTTATTTCAATTTTTTTTGCCGCGTACTTGTTGGAGTGGCCTGCACAGCCTTTAAATTTTCCGCGCAGCTAACCCCTCATCTTAGAGGGAACGTTGCCTGTAACAGTTTTGAAACATCAGGTGTTTACCACCAATCAAAACATGGTATCTTCTCAGTATAATAGCTATGTATGTTATGTTAGTATAGTTTACTAAATAAACCAATTCGATCCTGTGCTTTGCAGTTGAAATTATTGTTACAAAAATGTGTACTCACTTTGAGGAATGTTGATGAATCAGTATAAACTAAAGCACTTGTCTGTTCGCTGGCTGTTTTAGACGTTCCGAGGGACTTATCATTGTACATATCGTCAGAGGCATGTTTTTTATTCGGAAGATCAGATTTTGTACCCAACGCTTGACCCAGCTCGCAAACACTCGAGACACCCAGCTGAAAATATTGAGCACTAATAATTAATATTTAATGTTGCAACCGAGGACACGGGTGTCTGTAATGTTTTGCACTCTATTCACTCCTTGAGAGTGGGATATAAAACAAGGTTTAAAGAAATTTATTTGGCTACCTCACAAGTTTGTACACCGATTGACACTTTGAAAGAGGTATGGCATAATCTAGGTCAAGGGTATACAAAAAAGGGCCACACGAACTGTTCCACAACTTTTTTAAAACAAATACATGGCATGTCTGTATGATGCAGTGGTACTCTACATGCCATGTATTCGTGCTGCAGACTTTCGGTGCTCACCATAAGGTGTCAACCGGCACAATTTGGAGAACCCTGGTCTACGTCTAGAACTGTTCCGCATAACGTGAATAGGTGTTCTGCAAAAATCTGAAATGGTTTTATATGCCGCAAAAGCTGCAACAAATTAAAATATATTATGACTTCACATTGACAGGTGAATCAGTGACTCTGATTTAAGCCAAAGATACAAAGATTAGCCTCTAAATAATATCTAGGTGAATTTATGAGAACAGAAGCACAATTTGTCAAAACAAGTTATTATTCTTTTACTTTTGTTTACTATTACATATTTATGTGAAGTCGCATTTTCATATTACTTTCGCTGCTAAGTCCAGGAACAGACTGACACCACACTAAATAAACGATTAATATTTTAAAATTGAGTATGTACACTACAAAATAAACAAGGTGTTCCATTAAAATTTCAGGATTCAAATTAATTGTAGGGTTCCTCTTATACCACGCTCAGGATTGTGATTTGAATGATCGTCTAAGGTTCGCTTTAGAGTTGTTTATGTCTCAGCAATTGTGAAATCATCCTTGTCGATATTTGCGTAAGATATTACAATTTATGAAACTGTCAACTGCAAATACTCCCGGCATATATCTATTGAAGCATTCAGAATAAAAAAAACGGATAAAATTACGTACTAAACAAATCGCAAATAATAGCATAGGCATGCACGTCCACATACAAAACCTGCAATAAAGCAAGTGTGGATAAATATCATAAAAAATATTAAATCCAATCGTATTTACCGTTTGGGCTAACAATTTCTTTCGTTTCTTTGATCTTTCTCGAAGTGCTTTCAGCATATCACCCATAGTAAAGAGACGTCTTGTTCAGTGAATCAGCTTAATTGTGGAATTATGGAATCTTATATGACACTCGTCAAAGCACGAACGAAACCAAAGTTTTATACGGGCGATATTGAAAAAACACTGCCTTAATAAAGAATAACAGATTACGAGTGCAGCGGTCTACCTTCAATAAAAATGACAATTTCAGATAAGAATTTTAATTCGGAGTTGTGCGTTAATTGCAGTTTTATTATTGCCATAGTAATGAATAGTTTGATAAGTTTCCATACCTAAATGAATAAAATTCGTCATGGCCCTTCTCCAAAACCTTGAGAAGAAAATAAGGTTTCATATCTTGTATATTGCATTCAAAATAATTTAAATTTTTTGCGATAAATATTATTATGATATGTCAAAGATTAAAAGAGATTAATGCGCATCAACCGTATGACCATTTCGGTGGATACTTAGTAGCCATATACGTTTAAATTAAAATGTCAATATTTTATAATATGGCGGAGATAGGTTGACATATTATATGCAAATTTATTTTTGGTTTTTACGAAAAGTATATTTGTTTATTGTTGAAGACATGTAATGTGAATTCTCTTAGTTTTTAGCGATTTATCAAAAAATATTTTTTAAAAATCAGTAAGTACTTGTCAGTTTCTTTACCCCTTGTTTCAGTGTTTTGCGCTATGGTCATAATAATAATATATTCTCGCTAAAATGATTAGTATTCATTGTTCGATGTTAATTGACACCGGTAAAATTAAACAGAACGATTTTATTACCATAAACACCTTGAATATTTGCTCTAACTAGTTTATCTTTTGTTTATGTGACCGCGAATCTCTTTTTACCTGTTCAGGTGGAAAGCGAGGATGGGCGGCCATGTCTACACCTTCTGGAGGCGCTACAAGTGCCCCCCAATGCGCCTGCACTAACATCTCGATTATGCAATTGTTTCATGAGCTAAAACAGCAATACCCCGGAGTCCCGGATCATGTTGTCTCCAGTACAATATCTTCTCACTGCCATGACAGGTCTGCCTGTCAATCTAGGCTAGAGTGCGAGGCCAAGAAGTATATTAGCCATTTATATCCGTCATCTTCCTTATCTTCTTCAAGAAAGGAAGACAACAGAGACTTTCTGCAACCTCAACAATGTCCGAACCAAGTGTTGATGTTGAAAGAAGTGCAAAAAGCGCAAAGTATCATAATATCTACGCTTCATCCGCAGAAAGCCGTACAAGAAGATATTCAATATTCTTCTCGTAAAACAAAGGAATATATTGCAATCGATAATGATTTGAATCAAAACACGCTCAGCACGGATGTGGAAGAAAACATCACCGTTCTGAACAACATTCTCTCTAAAGACTTGATCAGCGAATCCGCGTCTACAAAAGTTAATCGTGCCGACGGTAAAGATTGTGAAAATTTAGAATGTTCAAATAAAACTTCGGAATGTGATCTTCGATCGAAAGATAGTGTAGAAAGTTGTGTAACCTGCGTTACGGAAAATAAAAGTTATAAAATCCTCAAAAGCAACAAAGTCAAAAGTGAACTCAACAAACAATTAGATAGTCAAAATAATAAAATTTCTGAATGTCTCGAGGAGCATGATAAAATTAAAACGTTAAACAAGATCACGGAGGAAGATGCTAAACTCAAAAGGCCGACCACTTTAGACTTTTCCACGGCGCATCGGCCGAGTAATTTTCAAAACCCAACCAAGAGTCCGCCTTCAACCCAGGATGATAACTCGGGAAACGGCTGTAAGGAAAAATTCTCAGACGACCAACGGAAAACGAATGAATTCACAACGGACACGCACAAGCCTAACAGTGCCCCTTCCGAAGATGTCCACAGAAGGCAGGACGATTCTTATCCTTTGAATGTTTCCGTAAACTTAAACTGCCGGATGGATATGGTCCCGCAGAATTCTAGATCTAGGCCTGTTCAGTTTTTCGAACCCTGGAGAGAAGATTTTTCAAGTCCGGGATCGTACACTTCCGTTAATCTCACGGTTTGCACTCCTACATCGTCGGAAAAGAGGAATCCCCGGTCTCACTTTAATGCGAATCCCGGAGAAGGCAGAGCGAGGGGATTCGAAGGGCACGTCCAGATCACCGTGAGTCCGGCATCTTCGCAACCTGCGCCTCAAAATATATCGGTTACCCCGACTCACCGTTATACTGCAGCTTCCGAAGTCATGACGGATAACCCGGTAACATCAGCTTTAGGTAAGTAATAATTTCTTAATATTTTTTCCCATATACATGAGGAAAAGATTTGGTTTTTTACTTTCTGCTCCCAATGTCTGGACTTCTAACGGTGATAAATCAATAGAAGTTTTTCCACGATAACTGCTTGTTACTCAGTTTCTCTTTTTTTTGAAGAGGGTAAAGATAGAAGGATAGGGTTAGGACAAAACTAGTGGTCAGCCTATTGCTTTCGCTACATACTGGTTTTAGGATAGGGTGGGTGGGTACGATTTTAATTCTAGGCATTACAATCATCCATGCCAGAAATCCATAATTCAATTAAAAAATCAATTTATGAAACTGTCTGTACTGGGATTCAAAGCCAACAACGTTGACCGCTACCCACAAAGAAGAAGAATACTGTTGTCACCTTACTATAAGGCCTATTGAATAATATTCTGTTCTTCAGTAATTAAAACAATTATGTTCAAAGCATCATAAAGGACATCTATGAACCATGTATACGTGTACAAGTATATAAATTGTGTAAAACGGCACAGTGTGGATAATATGTGGATTGGTGATACTGTATAATTAAGATTATGACCAGAATACAGTATTTTCAGTGTAATACAATAATTCATTTTTGTGAATCACAGACGACCTGGTGAGGCGGCAAAAAGAGCGTCTAGAGCGTTTGGAAAGTGCATTAGCAGGCGAGAGGGCGAGACTGGCGAGTATGCAGCGAGAAGTGAGTGCATTGCAAGCGCCCTCACCTGCGCCGACGCAAATGCTTCGACCCGCAGTCCTCCGCCTCAGACATCTCTGTCAGCGACTCGCCCGGCAGCTGGACAGGGCGGCCGCCACCGCAGGTGCCGACGACATTATATATTGATTGACGCTTCATTAATCCGCTATTTAATAATACTATAAAAATATAATTTCAAACTTTTGCTAAAAATGAGAATATGATTTAAATGTTATAAAGAAGTAATCACAATAGGCTACTCCGAATCTCCAAAGTGATTACGTTGCGGCAACTGACTTCACAAAACTTCCTTACTAACAATTTCATATTGAACGGTCTATCAAATATTGTAATTATTAACAAAGAATTGTTCATATCATCTCATCTTGCAAACGGCCTGTTTACATATAAAACATTGATTTTGTAAAAGCCCCTCTTGAGTTTGGTGAATAGAATAGTTATGTATAATATTTTTGATGACTTTGACGGTAACTTTGTGGAAATATAAAATTAAAATTGTTAACTTTCCACTAAGTGTGACACATGTTTCGCTTCTTTGAAAAGCATCGTCAGACTAACTATTATAAGATTTTTATTTACAACTTGGACATTGATTTTAATTCTCTACTTATAAATGAGAATTCATAAGTGAGATTTTTCTTTTACGAAGGGGCTAGATAAAAAGTTGGATAGTTATAAATTTACATTAATCTCACTTAACTTGCTTTTACTTAATCAACTCGTAAGAATTTGTTGCACTTTAACATCTGCCAACAAGCTTCTTCAATATATATGCATATATATTTATGTATTTAAATGGTGTAATATTAAAAAAAATAATTTACTGTAAGGAATGCATCATTTGGCAGACTATAAAATTTGTATATGTAGGGTTCACTTTTAAGGTGTTAACTATCAATTCTTGGTGGAAAGACATTATATTTTAAAATATAAAACACAATTCATTTGTACTACTTCCACATAAATATGTGAAAGTAGTACAAATGAATTGTGTTTTATTTTTTAAAATGTAGGGTTCTACGGATTAAATAAAAATTTAATAAATTGCATGGATTACATAATGAGTGATGACATTAACCGACTGCTAACTTCTTACCTGTGAATTTTCATTTTTTGATAGCTTCTTTTGGTGAAACAGATGAGGAGTTTTATGACAATATCTATACCGGACAGCGGCCTACAGTGGGACGCGGCTCCGGCCGGGGGAGCTTTTCGTGGCAATGTCATGTCTGCACATTCCGGAACCACGCTCTCCTCAACAAGTGCGAGGAGTGCAACATGCCGCGGATCATCCTAGGTAGGGAGGAAACCCCCCACCGTCTCTTACCGTGTGACCCTAACAATATGGCTGTCGTGGCTTCTAGTCTCTCCGATAACAGGATGCTGTTTGATATTCCTAACGATCCGGCAGGGGCCGAGCGTCTCATCGTGACCTCGGAAAATCAGATCGTCAATGCGGATTCTGAAGTGCATGCTAGCTAGCGGCTTTTTCGTTTTGTTTTTAGTCAGTGCTGCGGTTGAATAACTTTTCTCACTAACAGCTAGAGTGTTGTGACTGTTGATTGAAATGATATTTACGTGATAGGACTCCATTATAACGGTGAAAATAAAAAAAATATACTTCTGCGAGATATTAGATATAGTGAGCTTCGACGCGGATGAGCCTCGGCCCGGTTCGAATGCAGATCTATACTGCACTGCTCTGTTAAGAAAGTGGATTTTTAATGAATTCAAATTTTTTTCTCTTGCCATTGATAAAAAATCAAAGATTTATCTCTCATTGAATGTTTAATTATGAAATAAATACTCGACAGGGCCTATCCCTCTAGCCAAATAATTTTTAACTCCCTAAATCAAATATTTGGCAATACGTATAGATAAACTCTAAATAAAAAAATTACTCGAGATCAATTCGTGGAGAAATGATATTTAGAAAGTCTCAATGGATATTCCATTGAAAAATAAACATTTGTGTTAACCTTGCCAGGTTGAAACCTCATGATCGCCGAGCGGAACTCTCACCGCTTGGCTACCAAGGCTGACTGTTGTAGATATGGTATTTGAACTTAACATGGCAGTAATAGGAGACCATATTTTGAATCTTCATTCAAAGCCTCAGATCTGTGTTCATATTTTCAAAAGAATGTTTGTTTTCACCATTAATATTGCAGTGTTGATCGTATTTTATTCAAAAGTATGTGTGCCCTGAAGCATGATATGCAGTGATAATATCGTAATGTTGTATATACCGTTTTTATGAATTTAACCTTTTTGTACACTGTGAAAGTATCAGGAATTTGCGAAAATTGATGACTACTATTTAGTTAGTACATAATATTATCATAGTAAAAAATCTTTTCTCACCTGTTAAGAATTTTTTAATGAAATTGATGAATGTTTCTCTTACATGCTATACTCTTTTATGAGGATTTCAATGAATACCGACAATTATCCTTTTCTCGCAGTAAATTTTTTGTGTGATTTTCAGTAACATTGTTTTTACTAAATCATAACATAATATGATTCAATGGTATCATGTGATTTTATTTATTGAAAAGATTTCGGATATTATAACATCTGTGAACTGCAAAAATATACTACCTACTTTGAGTGCGAAATTTATGTCGGACAAAATTCGTGTGTCAAAATAGAATGACATTTGGAGATGACAGCCGTTCCGCAAGTTGAAATTCGGCCGGCAGCTATTATTTTCAGTTCACAGTTGTAACGGAGTATCGATGAAAATTTCCCAGATTTTACAATAATGATTGCTTAAAATATTAAACAGAAGTATCTACGTATGAAAAACCACATTACAGAGTAAAATCACAACCAAAGAAGCATAGAGAACAAACAATTCACGGCTTGTCGATACAATAATAAAATAAAATTATCACCGTAATAATTGATAATTCTTTTGGTGATGATTTAAAAAAAGTTGTTTCGATTGTACCTAATTTGAATTAATTAATTGACGTTTTGTCATTTCATAAAGTCTTAAGTATATTCAGGGTTGAGTAAATGTTTGATACCAGATCTATTTTTGGAACTGTGATATTTTTCCAATTAGTGAGAATAGGCAACCCTAAAAGACTTTTAAGGTGTCAACTGTCAATTCTTGGTGGAAACCAAAAATAAAAAAACATTAAAAATTTAAATTATGTATCATAAAAATGTAAGTTAATTAGTATCAGGGACAATTTTTAATGTGGCAATATTAGAAAGTTTCACATAACTTTGTAATTAAAAAATCCATAATTATAATGAGTACATAAACTGTAAATTTTCTTGATAAGAGTCATTCATATGCAATCAACATAGCACAAGCCTGTGCTCTTTACCCATATCAGTATAATAAATATATTATATATAATTCAATTATTGAACTTGGATGTGATATTAATGTGACTCAATTATAAATTAATTTTTTTACTGATTTTGACTCTTTTAAGTATCATGCGTCTTCCAATTGAAAATATGCAACGAAAATACATTTTTTATTCTGCAATAAGGATTATTGCATTCATTTTTGTATTTCATTAATAGCATTGTAACAAGACGAGTGAGAAAGTACAGCTGTACTTTTAATGATGCATCATGATGTCATCTTATATTTTTTGTTATTTTATTATACAATATTTTCTCTTTATTTTCTTGAATAGTAATCGATACCTTATAATTGTAGATATTAAAATAAACTAGATATTTGTCCTCATTGAATTTCATTATAAGTCACATTACGAATTCTTCAAAGGCAAAGTTTTTGTTATTATAAAACACTAGGTAGGTCATATATAAAAATAGCATCGGTGTAATCGTTTACTTTTTATAATTAGCTTGACGATACGTGAAATGACATTCATAAAAACAATACCTTTCTTTGTATAGCCTGATCATATCTCATGAACATCATCATAAAAAATTAATTGGCTGACATCAAAGTGTTACAAAATAGTCACTGTAGCCGAGCGGTAATGCACTGTGGCTTTCATTCTGCGTAATCAAGGTTTCATATCCCCTAACGGACAATTTTATATTGATCTATGAATTTTTATCCACAGGCCATCTGTGTTGTTTTCATTGCTTCACTATTATTACTATACGATCCTGAAGATAGGTCCAAGAGGAAGTGATTAAGACTAGTTCAGTAGTGGAGCTGCAGTAATAAAAGTAAAGATGATCAGCATGTATTAAAGATACAATAATGAAAGTATTGTATCTGCGTAAGACGCAAATAGAAAATTTATCATTTAAGTGCATCGATAATAAAACAGGAGCAATCACTTTATTCTGGCGGGCTGCAGCCTCGCAACACTTATGAATGAATTGCCATTGGACTGATGATTGTGCTAGTAATTCTGTTAAATAACTTAGATGTCTCTAAAGCATAATATTCAGTGCAAATTAACTTCTCTATATAATTTCAAGATAGATTGGCAAAGATATGTAAAGACAGTCATTAATATTTATTGAACAAATTTATGTATATGTGGAGCTGTATTAATGAAGTGTTGGCCAGCGGAAGGGTTTGAATAAATAAAAAAATTAAGAAAAACCCGTTAGAAATACTTATTGTCGGTGAGTAAACTGAAGTGCTCAATTTTTATCAGGAATTGTTCGGAATGTGATTTTAAACTTGAAGAGTTTAATATTTTCGATAGATTCAAAATGGAAAATAATTTTCAATATAAATTTAAAATTGAAGTTGACTTAAACATCGCGACCGCATGGACCGTCTGCCAGAAGACATGCACAATGTATGCATTACTTTCTCTTAGGACATCCTGAAGCGTCGATTTGCTTGTACATGATGTGTGTAAAAAAAACGCTATTTCCTATGAAACTTATCACTATCAAAAATTGCTCAAATGATTTATTCAATTTCACGAATAAACATTATTAAATTACATACTTTAGTTAGCGTTTACGTCTCATAGTCTGTAATATTGTTGAACCACTATTGATTAGTTTTATATCGAGTAGTGAGATTAAATCGGTTTCACGCTCTAGGAATCAATCTTTTATTGACGACGACATATTCTGACAATTTTTATTGTGCCTTTTCATGTGTCTTGTTATCTTGTAGTTTTGTATAGTAGTCTTAAGTAATCTTATTTTAATACTTAATACTGTTTGAGAATGATTTTATTGTATAAAATAAAATGATGTTTTTGATGTGATTTTTTACTCCTACTAACTCTTTACACCTTGCTTTTTTTAATAATTATTTTTATATTTTAACAACACCGTTATTTATAATTTAACTCACGTCACGAGAACTTTCAAAAGGTAAACGGTAGCGACGTGACATATATTTGGCTGCCACTTCTAGGTCAACTGTGCTATTTTCAACTTTTAACATTATTATTAATTGGTGGACTATATTTTATGGGTGTTACATGAGATACAGTCCACGGTGGTATTTTCTACTTCCAACTTTCAACATTGGCGAGCACCAATCTAAATGGTCTAAATGACTTGTTAGCGCCAAAATAACGCAGACGTGAATATTTGTATATTTGGTGTCTGCATTTGGAAGTTGAATACAATCAGGACGATGCCGGGCAATACACCTACCTTTTCTATTTATAGAACGCAAACTTTCTATTTATCGAAATGTGGTATATAATCTGCCGTATTCCTGTAAAGAGTTACATGTTCGTACATTTGATAGAAAGTGAGAGCCATATGTACTCGCAATGAATAAAGTATGAGATTGAATCTATCCCAGGTAAAGCCGGATAATAAATACTAGTTATCTATATAAGGGGCAATGTTTAAAACATTTGTTTTCTGTCAAGAATACATGTTGATGCTTTTCTGACAGAATCATGACAACATGATAGGGTTAGGGTTGTCATGTACCGTTTTCCCGATTTACACAGTACATACGATCTAAGAAAATTTATCTTTTTTGGTAAGAAGCTTATAAAAAAGGAAACTGGAAGATCTGTTTCAGAATACCGTTATCTGAATAAATTCAGATACAGAACTCATAATTTATCGTCGAACAAAGGTATGAAAAAAACCTACTAACTGGATGAACGAGAGGTAACTGAAGATGTTAACTTTATCATTCAAACCTTCATGCTTTTACGTTATATTTTTTTTATCAAACTATAATAATTATTGGATATCTATGTTTACGAACATAAAATTATAAATATTTCAATTCAAAAAATCATGTTTAAATTTAGAATCAAACAATAAAATTATGAATACAGGATTAAAATTGGTAACTTTATTGATTGAATTTTTTTGAGTTATTGAGATTTTGTACACTTCCATGTATTTTGTCACTAACGACCCGGGTTTCGCCTTTCTTTTTATTATATACGTTATGCAAATTACTTATTAACAATAAAGATAGAGTCCACTTTAAGAACAGATCTGGCATTTATAAATTACAATGCAGTGATTGCCAACATTTCTATGTGGTTAAAACCATACGTACATTCGAATGCGTGAATATGCCGAAAGGCAAAACCGGGTCGTTAGCGACAACATACATGGAAGTGTACAAAATTTCAATAACTCAAATTTGATATTGAAATTCCACCAAGCACCCTCAGTCGATGTCTTAAATTTATTGATTGAATTGGCATTTACGCCATCGTTTGTTATTCCGCTGGCTTTGTCACTAATGTCATGCGTTTCGCCTCTTTAAGAAGCATCTCCAGAAAAGAAAAAAAAATATGATTTTTAAATGTTCTGGCAAAAGTGTACTTAAAAAATAATTGTCTCAGACTGCAGACAATTTTTGGAAACTCCATAACCAAATATGTTCATACTATTGACAAACATAATTTAGAATGTTGAATTGAAAAAACACAAAGATTGGCGAGCTTATTGATTGCTAAGATTATAACATAATTTCTTGTTTTACCGAAAGAATTTGACTGAACAAAAATGTATTATTCCCATGTAAGTGCAAATCTGAAATACTAGGATAATATTGATTGAATTGGCATTTACTTGGTAGAACTCCATCATAATATCATATATGATATTTTATCCTATTACTATGATAATACATATCAGTCATCAAGAATTTTGGGAATTTTGGAATCTGGTTTATTCAACTCTTAAAAATATGTAGAACAAATACAACGAAGTGCAAAAAAATCAGGGTGCATTTTATTATGTGACGAATAACTTCATTCTGATGATTTGTTTTATAAATGATAATTCGATACATTCAGTTGAATATATCTAAAATTATGCTAAAGTTAATAAAAACATTATGTTGATTCATAATATAACAATAATGCTAAAGTTAACTAACATTTCAGTGCACGCAGATGACAGGATTAGAGTTCAACTAACTTGCGGACCCAATAGTAAGCGTGCTATTCTTTCATTCTAAATGTTTTTTTAAAGACCTTTTGTTCAACTTATAAGAAATATTATTATTCATTTGGTAAACTAGTATGAAATCCGGTACGAATACAGTTTTATATAAGAAAAAGTTGGATATAGTGTGATGCAGGATTTAAATTTTTGGCGGCCATCTTGGAACGAGTGACTAAACTAGATTTTTCGTTATTACAAAATGAGCTAGCTCAAATGAATTTAATGCTGTGCGATAGAGAATTGGAATTTTTTCTATATTATAAAAATAAATCAGCTAATTGAGAACAGAGACGGTCCCTTTGCCATTTTTAATCACAATGTAGGGTTTCTAAATCCAAATAATTGGATGCATAGCAAACAGACAAAAAACGAGCTGCGATTAAATATTATTGATTATATGTTGATGTATAGCTCCAATTATGTGAAAATCGTCATACATCAGCTATGGAACATACTTATATGCTGAGTTTGTTGTTAGCGATAGTTACAAGAAAACCATATTTAAATAAATGCTGTTATTAATTTTACTGTAAATAATAAATACTAAATACTTACTTTAAAACTTCAACCAAGATAACTAAAATTTACAATATGTTGAGCGTAAATTCAAAGATCCTGTCTGTCAATTCATCTAATTCCATTCATTACATGAGACTACACGTCCGTATTTTATACTAGTATAGAAAACACTATTTGGGGAGGTTAAGGATAAGTAGTTTGCTGAATCCTGGGTGTAAATTATATTGATATTTTTAACACATATATTCCAAGATTTAAGACTAACAACAAACTGCAAGTGCTCTGTTATTCTTATTATGTAAATACAAAATTGTGTTTTTATATTTTAAATCGTTAAATTTATGCAAAGATATCCTTTGACAGTTTTATTTGTAACAAGTCTCACCAATTCCTTAATGATTCAAGAACGCTTGACCAATAAAAACTGTGTATACAATGAAACCTTTAGTCCAAAACGAATGATCATATCAAATCTTTTTACTAATTGCGTTTTTCCTACAATATTTATATACCGAAAACAAGTGGAGTTGAAGATTTATATAATATACGTATGAGCTTTTCACCTTTATCCGACATAATACAGTGGAACCCTGATTCCTAGTTTTTCGAGGGACCCTGGAAAAAACAATAAATGCAGGAAAGCTTTTTTTATCACTGCTAGAATCCTAACATGCTTCATAGAAGGCATTTAGGTTGCAAGTCAGAATAATTTACAATGCAAAAATGAACACTGACCGACTCTGCACAACTGTACCGTGCCTACAGCAGCTCAATAGGTGAGTCATCACCGGAGACATTATAAGCTAGCATCACAATAACAAAACGACCCTTGCTGACTTAGAATTTATAATATTTTCTGAATGGGGTCGCACATACTTCTGAGGGATGAGAGTTATTTAGCAAAAACGATCAATCGGGGTAATATTTGTGACATGACCATCATATTTAACCGATAGGTCGAAGAAAACGTTATATCGGATAATGATGAATGCGACAATATTTAACATTGTTCTTAGGGGTGTTTGGCCCAGATTATAAAAAATGACGATACATGCAGGAAACAATAGATTAGGGTTCCACTGTAAAAATATTAAATGTAGAAAGACTTGTAACACACAAAATATCAATAAACATACAGTCCTTGCCCAGTTTTAATAGATGCACTGAGCATTTCAATGAGAATATTAGATTTCATTGTGATACAGATTATTGATAAATATAGCGATATTTTAACTACGCGTCTTAGCTTATGTGATACATAATTTGATGATTGCATTGTGGCTTATATTATGTGTAAACACATCCAGTAATAAATTAAGAGTTTTTGTTTTTTACGTATCATGTAACTGGTTTGAACTCTTATTACACGAAATTGAGCTTTATTGTTTGATAGCATAAATTATAGTTACTTTGTATGTTTTTCTAAAATTACAATCTAAATATTTCACAATAATTGGACTATTTTTTGTTCACAACTATTAAATGTATATAATCAATTCACATTCAGAGTAGTTGTTTTTCTTTAGTCTACATTATTGACTTAATTAGAATATTCAGTTTAATCTCATTTTCCATTGAAAACCATAGTATGGCGCCTAAACTATAATATTAAGTCATTTTTAGAGTGTCTATTAAAATGGCCACTGATTGCATAAATATTGTAGTTGTTATATAATTAGAGAAAATAAAGGTTTTCATATAAAAGGAATACACAATATATTTTTTTTGTTGTATTTTTACTAATATGAATAAGATATTGTCATTAATATTAAGCATACCTTATATTCAGTAAAATTTTCTACCAGAATTTGTTTCATGTTTATTAATAATATACAAACATTTTGTTTCAGAAGTGACACGTTCTTGGATATTATGAGGTGAAATTTTAAGAACCGACAGTGTTATATTCTTATTTGGTATAAAACCGCATTTGGGTGCTTATGTTAACATTATCATGTAAATATTGTTTGAAAATACATCATATTTTGATAACAAATGTTTTTATATCTACAATTGGATCAGATCGGCGAAGACTGCTCTCAGAGGGAGGTAATTGCATTGTCATACGACTCATGTAGGTATGTTAAAAAAATTGTTAAGTGCCTAAGCAACTACAAAAAAATAATCAATGTAAGGTAAAAAATTTACAAGTAATAATAAAAGCATTTTCAACTTGCAACTAGCAATCAATTCCAAGTTGTCGAAATCAAGTTGAAGTTCTATTTTAAATTACAGTAAACTCCCGATTATCTATCAATATGTATATCAATATTAAAAATGAATGGAACTCACAAAATGAAAATTTTGGTGATTGGAAAAGCAAAATAACCAAAATTATTGAAGAGAACTAAGAAAGCTTTCTATTGATTATTACGACTAGAAAGGAGCACGGATTGATAAAAGGACCTTTGAGGATTGGTTCAAAACTATATGGATTCCACAAGTGAAGAGATTTTTTGAAAAGTTAGGGTTTTCCACAAAAAGCAGCAGTGTTGTTATTAGATAATTCTACTTCTCATCCAAATAAAAGCATATTGAAAAATTATAAATTTCTAACTACATTAATTAGTACCGAAATTTGCTAAGGTAAATTAGTACTGAAATATTTTTTTCCAGTTCAGGTGCTCAGTAGTTCTGTCAGCTCTCAGATTTCAATTCAATTCATTCTTTTGACATTGCGTAGCTCAATATCGGCTGTGTCAAAGACCTAAACTCTGATCAGGTCTGTAGCCTTCAACTGCATTGATAGAGAAACTCATATTTATTTGATGGATTTCAAATAATGTCTCCAGTATAGAAGCATTGAGAGACCGACAGTCAATTTTTTACAATTATTTAGCAGACAGCGACCCCCTCCACTGGATTATTGAAAATGTACTCGTGGATACTTTTTGAGGGATGTGTTCTAGATATTAAAAATTTGAATAAACAAAATTTTTTCAACCCGCTGACTGCTAACGTCCTGAGATTGAGACGGCAGATTTCAGTGTGTCGATAGCCGATACTCAAAAAAAATATAAGAGTGTTAACAGTATCAAAACTTTTGTGTACAAGCTAATTATTGTATTAAGATAAAGCCTGGTTTGTCCTGATAATCTTAATAAGTTTGGTCAACACTGACATTATTGAATTAATTTTTGAAATATTTGGTATTGAAATATCCTTTTAACGGCACAGCAGTTGAATTTTTTATAAAATTCAGCGTTTCTACAATAAAATGAAACAAAAATCTTTTAATAAAATTGTAATATTATTCCATATGCATTGATAACGATCGGCTACCAGCGAGAGACGGTGGGTATGACGATCATCATTCTTATGAATAACAAAGGTGCTTTGTAACATTCTGAAAATAATTTTTCAATTTCCTTTTCATAAAATAACATGCGTACTTTTTTTTTTGAGATAAGCATAAGAACTTGAAAAATATGCAGTTGAACAGTAAAAATGATCCATATGATAACCAACAGATGCATTAATAAGTCCAGCGACAGATATTCACAATTGGCTCAATACAGGTCACACGAAAGGTTTCTAAAAATTATGACTTTACTGTTATGTACTAATCTAAAAAAAAAAATTCATTTTTAAAATAAAATAAATATTAAACAAAACTTCAACAAAGATACTATCAATATTTTCGGTAAATATGCTTATTCTTTTTCTGCATGAAAAATTACTTAATGCTGCTAAAAACATGGCATTCTATAGAAAATTTAATAATTACAGATAGGAAATTGGCAAAAAATCTAATATTACAATCAACGAAACCAATAAATTATGCGAAATACAAAAACCTGTCACTATATTTCAAATTTGCTCTACTCTTTCATACTGATATTATGTTCGAACTTTGCGTAAATTATCCGTTTTCCTGATCCTGACGTATGATAATTTGGCATTCTTATTTGTAATCAAATTTCCAACAAAACTGCACTGTTATAAGCGGCATTTAGTAAATTTTCGGGCAGAAAAAGATTAGCATATATAATAGATTTTCTCCTGGATCTTTAAAATTGTTTCTCAAAAATATTAGTTGACGCCGTCCTCGCATTTTCCTATAAAATACCGTAGCTCTAGACAATAATTGTAGTACTAAGAACAATAACCAATTTAAGTACTGCTAATACTTCTAGTGAAAGTTAATAACCAATAATCAAAAGCATTACATGTTTTTTGACATGCAGTCAGGTCATTGAAGACTTCATGCAGTAAAAATATTAAGAAAATAATATGGGACATGTGGTAATAACAATAAAACATATTTCCATACATTGATACTGGTAGTTAATGCAAAATGGGGCACATATTGTTATCAAGTTCTAATTTACACTCCCAATAGAGCATTTTTTGTTATATCACTAACATCTATGTTAAAATTTAATTTAATTGAAACGATCACATAACAATTCCATTATATGGCGGTACCACGTTCCAAGTTCTGTTTGATCTCGACAGTATGTTCACCGTAATATCTTTCAAGTTTCTTGTTGAATTTGGCATTCCTTTCATTGATATAATCAATATCGGAATCATCGTTGTGAGTTCGTCTACGTGAGAACTTCTGCCGTCTAGAAATTTGCTGTTCTAAGTCTTCCACCATACCATCGACAGCGTCTTTTTTATCTTCGTGTAAGCCCTGCAAAATGACATTTGGTCCGCCATAGAATGAATCCCCGTATTTTAACTTTTCCTTTTCATACTTTTCAAGATTACGATTTGGCATTTTCTTCACCAAGCGACCATACTGCCTAATAGTAGCCTGTTCATATGTAGAGAAACCCTCGTCGGGATTTTTCTTCTTCTTTTTCCGTTCAAGTCTTTCTGCTTCCGTAGCAGAGACCTTCAACAGTTTGCTTTGGTCGTAATTTTCCCCTCTGGATTTAGCTTCATCTCTTGATTTTTCATCTTCGAGTAACCATTCAGCCTGCCGTTTCAAAGATTCATGATTTGCTGGTAGCTTATTACGCGCGTCTTCAGCAACTACTTCCTGGTGATTGTGATTTCTAGCCTCGTGTCTAGCAGAATGCAATGACCGTATTCGTTGTAGTCGCTCAGCTTGTTTTTCAGCAAATGATTTTTCAACCGACGCAGATGCTTGACCTGAATCAGCCATGGCAAAATATGTTTCTCTTTTATTTTTATAATAGAGTATCTAATCGCTCATAACAAAAACAAATTCACAAATAATGCGACACAAATGTCACTAATCTGACATATGTTGACCATAAACTGATATCCACGTCATAGATAATACTCTATTCAAGTATTACTTAATAATGTATCTACCTAATATAAATCCACTAAGCATAAAGCGATATAATTTATTTATTTATAATGTATAATCACGTACAAAATCTCAAAAAGCTTAAAATATGAATAAAAATAACAAAATCACGAATATTATGGAACATTATTACAAAGTGAAGGTAAAGATATGAAAATTAACATTAAAGAATATGTCATGCCATACATGTAAAATATTAAAATACATCTAGGTATTTAAATACATTTAAAGCGTAAGCGTAAAGTTTTTTGCATTCTAATTACTAGCATGTAATGAAAGAGAGTGTAAAAATATCTATATCGCAACATTTGTATTCTAGGAGATAGTGATAATTTTTCGACAGTTGAGGTAACTGCATAATGCATATACCTACACATTAGAGGTCTGCACTGGCCGAAATTTGATGAAATTGCCCCGTCCGAGCCCGTTCACTTCAGGCCCGAGCCAGCCCGAGCCCGAGTCTTAATACCACATTTGTTACCCGAGCCCGACCCGAAGCCTAAATTTATATATCTCAGCCCGAAAAAAACCCGATTTAAAAAAAAATACAGTTACATAAGATTGATTGAAATTTAACGAATTTGACGTACCTACTTAACTTTTTCACATGAAGAAAAATCTATTATAACACGAAATGATTTTCACACATCACCACAGTCACCACTTTTTAACATTTTCTTTATATCGTTGAAACTCATTTTTAACGAATCTGTTGTATTTTTTTTTTGACTTGGTACTGATCTCGAAAAATAGTCGAACATATAAATAAAATTCTAAGTGATAGCAATGACAAATGAATGATCTATTATGTCATTAAAATTTTTTTCATTAAATAAGCAAATGTATATTTTTTCGATTGATTATTAAAAAAAAGTATATCAACAACCTTCGATATGTTTTTGGAACGCATACCTAAATGTTGTATGAATTGAAATGTCGTATAACACAGATTTATATTACACGACGTTTTTTTGGAACCATATGACCGTCTTATACGATGTCCAAATGTAATGTCACAAACAAATATCTTGTCTACCCGAGTATAACAATAAGTTGTGGCCATATAAACAAAACACCTTTTTTGGATTATTGAGATTCTGTACACTTCCATGTATTTTGTCACTAACGACCCGGGTTTCGCCTTTCGGCATCTTCAGGCATTCGAGCACATGAATGGACTCAAACTGACCATTCGTGTGCTCGAATGCCTGAAGATGCCGAAAGGCAAAACCCGGGTCGTTAGTGACAAAATACATGGAAGTGTACAAAATCTCAATAATCCAAATTTGATATTGAAATTTTATCAAGCACCCTCAGTCGATGTCTTAAATTAAAACAACTTTTATTGGGCGGAATTGCACTTGGTAGGCGAAATAACCCCAGTTCACGCTATCTATATTATGATATCGACTGAGTGGACTGAGGGTGCTTGATGGAACGTCGATATCAAATTAGAACCTTTTAAACTTTCAACGCTTCTATATGTTTTATCGGTTCAGGTCCATTTTGAAGACATCAATTTAACACTGTTTACAAACGTCGTACGAACTTTCCATAGACCATAGGTGTGCCGCATTACCCGGTTGCGGAGTACTGTACTAACGCATTGGTAAGCCGCTGTGACAAAACACGAATTGTCGGCGCGCATGCGCTGTATATGCCATAGACTATTATACTTTTAGTATATGCTACTTTGCCGCTCAACGATTTGACGTAAGGCGTTAGACCTCTATTATTCCACAATGAATTTGAAAACACTGTTACGTAAAGTCTCCAGCCATGAAACCGTCGTTGAATTTCTACAAAGGTAAATGTATATTAGCAGGGACAAGGCCTAAAATGATATTTCTAAGAAAAATTTCATTTTTAGGCCTTGTCCCTGCTAGTAGACATTTACTTTATTAACTTAATATTGTTTCTGAAAATATATGAATAACGAAACTGTTTTACGTATCACACAAAATAAAACAATTATTAAAATATAAAATAATGACATTAAATGAATACATATAATGAAACGTAATATCAAACTTATACTTACTGTCGATGTATTTCATATAAATATGGATGACAGATCATCATACACGAATTGCGCATGCGTAAGTTTGAAATAAAAATACTCTTTTCGTGATGCTATCTAATGTACGTGGTATTATGTGGTAATTTTGTAAAAACTCTACATCGGCTTCATCGCCTTCACCAGACTTCACGTGATAGTGTTTTAAAATGCATGGTGTCAATCAAGGCCAAAAACTATCGTAATTCGAAAGTATAGAGGTCTTAAGGCCCTGCGTTAAATTATTTGAAATTAGCGGCAAAGCTGCATATATACAGCGCATGCGCGCCTACGTGATTCGTGTTTTGTCACAGCGGCTTACCAATGCATTCATATATCTAACAAGTACCACTTTCTAGTGTGAATATGTGGAAATAATAGTTAAAATATCAGAGTATTCAGTTCTATAAAATTTTATTAGTTTGTTGATAGCTATTTCGGCTTCATGCCATTGTCAGAACTACTTTAATAATTGTTCTGAATATGGCCTAAAGCCTAAATAGCAATCAACTAACTAATAAAATGTTTTATAACTGAATCATTTGATATTGTATCCTATTAAAATGGAGTTCCACCAAATAGATGCCAATTCAATCAATAATTATATGGAACCAATCAATATTGAAGTAAAGCGCCAATAAGATCGTCAGATATCTGTCACTGTAAGTCTTTGATAAGTGAGTATTTTTTTTATGCCATTTGGTTTTTTTGAATATTTTGGTTATTTTTACTATTACTGTACACAAAAATTACTTTCAAATAATTATCTAGAAGCATTTACTTCCAACTACATCTTTATTGCATGTGCATCTGCGAACATGTGATTTTCTCTTGACGCAGATTCCATGAAGTGAGTCAAACTAAAATGAATTTTTACGCTCAATTTATATAGCTTTAGATTTACATTTACGGCCATATTCCTCAAACGGTTAACAAAGTTAAGTAAACTATATTAAAACTAGAATCAATACTTTGTAAAAGATGGGGTTGAGGTGAGACAGTTAGCCAATCAAAGTAATTCTGCTACAATATAAATGATTTAGTTTAAGTTTGTGGTAATTTAAATTATTTAAACATCAAAACAGCTTTTTTAGTTTGAACTCATAAAATTATATACCTGATGTCTATTGTTGTATATAGTAATAATTAGTCATTATTTTTTGCTTCAATTTATATAAAGTTAAGTCATCAGCCACTAGCTTGCTGAATTAAATTATAACATTCTCAAGTTCTATAGAATCGAAAGCCATGAATCTCCGATCGGTATTTAGTAAAGTACACAACAATGAAACCGCAGTAGAATTGTTTCAGCAATATAATATTATACCACGAACACGGACATGTGTGTGCGGAGAAGATATGAAAATGACGTCTGCATTATAGGGCAAATAGTAGGTATTACTGATGCACTGAATTATTTGAGTTTTTATTGTTAGAAACAGCTGATACAATTTTTGTAGTCATAAACATCTTCCATCTCTTTTTTTACAATACTGATAGTAAAACAGTGTTCGCAAAATTAAATTCTGTGTTTATTTTATAAAAAGCAGAGGATTAGCAGGCCAATTTGCAATAATATTGTAATTGACCTATGACAGCTACGATAAATAAAATTTGAAAAGCGCGCTCTTATATTTTAAAATGTATCCGTACCATTTGTGGTTGCAGCTGCTTTATTTTCCACAAATGAAAGCAAAGCCCTCAAAATGAACCAGAACTGTTTTATCACTTACGACCCAGGTTTCGCCTTTCGGCATCTTCAAGTAAACTGTCAGCTCGAGTTCATTCGTGCACTTGAATGTCCGAAGATGCCAAAAACTGAAACCCGTGTTGTTAGTGATAAACCATAATAAATACATTTATGGTCCAATATATTGCTCTATGGCTAGCTAATGCATTGTTTTTGACATCTGTATCTATACTATTTCGTGTTGATGAATTAATTGTGTCATTTTAATATATTGCCATGGCGGTTCCGCCGCAAGCTTTCGTGAATCGTAACAAGAAACATTTTCTTGGTATTCCAGCTCCATTGGGATATGTCGCCGGTGTTGGAAGAGGGTGATTATACAGAGCTTTGAATTACAACTAACCTAACATTTTGTTCGTTTAACATTCGTAATCGATTTAAATGTGACACCATTAATAG
This sequence comes from Himalopsyche phryganea, assembly GCA_022494535.1. Classification (NCBI taxonomy): domain Eukaryota; kingdom Metazoa; phylum Arthropoda; class Insecta; order Trichoptera; family Rhyacophilidae; genus Himalopsyche; species Himalopsyche phryganea. Next base: position 875,152 of record JAGVSL010000043.1, on the reverse strand, counting down.
TGTCTTATCTATTAGTGGAATAACAATTATTACACGGTATCTATCTCATTATAAAATTTATTTCGATCATTTAACTTAAATAGATATGTTTCATTCAATATTCATTTATTATAAAAAAAATGCAATATAATAGAATATTCCGTTTAATCATTTCAGAGCCACCGGATTTACGACACGTTCAGATATTGGTCCCGCTCGCGACGCAAATGATGTTTCGTAAGTAAAATAATGTATATTATTCATGCCAACTAGAATACGTCACAATTTGTTTACCATCCCAATATAATGAATCTTTTTTTAACAATGTTCAATGACAGAAAATAAACATAATTATTATTATAATCAAAAGAATTTGTTCTGCAAGTAGAATTCATTCAAAAGGCCGCACTTAATGATCCCTAATGCCGCATGCGGCCTTGAATTCCTTACCCCTGATCTACATCATCTGAGTCGACTTACTTTTTTAACCATACCCATCATAGGTGACGGTATCGAAATTGAAATACTGAATGTTTTAAGTAGCTAGTACGTCGGAATTGTGTGTGTAATGCATAACATTTTATTTTATATACACCGCGAACGCTTACATCATGAGAAAATTTCATACTTACATGTGATATTAATAAAACGTCTACAGAGCGGTCTGGGATATTATATATAAGATATTTCCATTTGTTCATAGTGTTTCTCAATGAAATTTCAGTGATGATAGACACGCTCCACCTCCAACCAAGCGAAAGAAAAACGACGAGGAAGAGGATGATGAAGATTTGAATGACTCCAATTATGATGAATTTTCAGGATACAGTGGTTCACTTTTTTCTAAGGTAACACATAATTAACGTATATTTAAATTCAATATAATTTTATTATGATTACCTAAGCATTTTCAACCGATCCGCTAAACTCATCCGATCGCTAATAATTGCATAAAAATAACAGTTTCCTACGATATTCGTCTCACACATAACCTTATTTCAATGCTCGTCAGGCTTTGTTGCAATACTTCACGCATAACAGACCAGTTTATTTTAGGTATAAAGCCCACCTTTTATCACGTCACCGACTATTTCTAAACGGAACAGCTTTTTTAACATCACAGTTGGTAATGGCTATAGAATTTTTTATGGCAACCAGGTAAGTAAAGCTTGTTTGTAACACTTTTATCCTTATACCGATGATCCAAAATTGTTGAATGATCTACTCAGATTATTTTGTGCAATTTTTCAGAACGTAATCCAGGTATTTTTTATCTTTTGACCGTAAAACTTATGTCTTCTTTTATTTGACAGGATCCATATGACAAAGATGACGCTGAGGCTGATGCTATATATGAAGCTATTGATAAACGCATGGATGAAAAACGCAAAGAATACAGAGAGAAACGTCTCAAAGAAGATTTGGAGAGATACCGACAAGAAAGGTAAGCCTACCTCCGAGCAACATTAATCTCACTTTCCATGCTATAAAATTGTATTAAATATGTAATAAATTCTTACTTTACAGACCCAAAATACAGCAACAGTTCTCAGACTTGAAAAGAGAGCTCGTTTCTGTATCGGAAGACGAGTGGGCTTCTATTCCCGAGGTGGGTGATGCACGTAATAGAAAGCAACGAAACCCACGTGCTGAAAAGTTCACTCCTTTGCCTGACAGCGTACTTTCCCGTAATCTCGGAGGAGATTCATCTGCTTCGATTGATCCCGCTTCCGGATTGGCTTCTATGAATCCGGGTGTTTTGACTCCAGGAATGCTCACACCCACAGGTATTATATTCGGTATGAGTATTATATTACACTTTTTATTATCAATAGAATATACATAGATTAATTTTGATTTCACAGGAGATATGGATCTTCGTAAAATTGGACAAGCGAGAAATACTTTGATGAATGTCAAACTATCTCAGGTATGTTATTTAATATCATTGCTGTCTTTCACAATGGTGAAAATTACGATTGCGTGTATACATATAATGTACATATTTTATTTCACACTATCGAAATGGCCCTAAAATTTTAGGTATCTGATTCAGTGACAGGCCAAACTGTTGTGGATCCTAAAGGCTACTTGACAGATCTTCAGTCGATGATTCCAACGTACGGCGGAGACATAAATGATATTAAAAAAGCTAGGCTTTTGCTCAAATCAGTACGTGAGACAAATCCCAATCATCCGCCAGCTTGGATTGCCAGTGCCAGACTGGAGGAAGTCACCGGTAACTATAATATGTTTCTAATGATAAATGTGTTATTTAGAGGAATAATATTTAAATCTTTTAAGCTATAGTATATGTTATTTTACATATTTATATCAAAATGAAATAGTGTAAAAAAATTTATGACTTGAAATTATTCTCTTGAACAGACGGATTGAAATTGTACCTATACTTAACTCATTTTGTGGCCATATGACCACTTCTTTTGCTAGCTATGATATAAGAATATTATTTTTTAGTAATAATTGCAATACAAACAAATATATTGTGAAAAATTGCATATCAAATTGGTAAGATACATTCATAATGTATATTAGAATTCTATTGAATTGTCTGATAAAATTCTGTCGTCATAATAGGTAAGGTGCAGTCGGCTAGAAATCTAATAATGAAGGGATGTGAGGTGAATCCGAGCAGTGAAGAGCTGTGGCTGGAGGCAGCCCGTCTGCAGCCTAGAGATACTGCCCGAGCTGTCATCGCCCAAGCTGCCAGGCATGTTCCTACCAGTGTTCGCATTTGGATAAAGGCTGCCGATTTGGAACAGGAGACTAAGGTACCACGTGGCCCACCTTAAAGTGACTAACATAAAAATCTATCAGCAAAGAGTGTCCATTCAGGGATTCAAACCTGTGATGTCGCAATCGAAAAGCATGAATGGCTATAGTGTTGACCGCTAGGCTTCATGACCTCTTCCTATCTAAAAAAGGGGTGCAGAGAGGAGAGTGATTAGCTTACTACTATCCGTTTCCTAGCCCCACCCTTCTATCCTCATCCTCTCCAAAAAAGAGAGAGGTTGAATAGCAATTGGTTCTGATTAGATGCTTGAAACAACTCCTGTTGAGATGCTTTATTAGGAGCCCATTTGCTCCACATTGAGAACGGACGTGGCAAAACAAAATTGCGAAATGATTTAGTGCATGAAATAATGATGGTATCGGGTATTGTTTAATGCATTTGTTATCTGAGGTGCCCAATTTTACTGCGAGTATTTCTTTATATTTGTATTGATATTCTTTTAGGCAAAGCGTAGAGTATTTCGAAAAGCTCTCGAACATATTCCAAACTCGGTCCGCTTGTGGAAGGCCGCAGTCGAGTTGGAAAACCCCGGCGATGCTAGAATTCTTCTGTCGAGAGCTGTGGAATGCTGTCCTACTAGCGTCGAGCTCTGGCTGGCCCTCGCTAGGCTTGAATCTTATGAAAATGCTCGGAAAGTATTGAATAAGGCGAGAGAAAACATTCCTACCGATAGACAGATCTGGGTTACTGCTGCAAAGTTAGAAGAAGTCAACGGTGAGCCATTTATATCATTTTGTGTACTCATTTTAACTATGATTAAATTAACCATCACGTTTTATGTAAATTGTGTTCATAATGACTATTTCTTCGATTTGTGCAGGAAATAATCCTATGGTTGAAAAAATTGTTGACCGAGCCATCACATCGCTGAGTGCGAACGGTGTCGAAATTAACAGAGAGCACTGGTTCAAGGAAGCCACAGAAGCCGAAAAGTCTGGAGCGACCCAAACTTGTCAGGTAATCGAATACATATTATAATCGTAGAGTATTATGTTCTATATATTTTTTTGATGATATATCTTTGATTTTTTTTTTTTTAAATAAAACACAATTCATTTGCACTACTGCCACATGTTTATAATGATCAGGACCAGTTTCGCTCATCACGAGCATTATCAACTGATCAACAAGCAACATCATCGTACCTTTCCACCAAGAATTGACAGTTAACACCTTAAAAGTGGTATATCTTTGAGTTTCAAACCATTTTCGGGGTTTTTTTATTTTAAGTAGTAGGCAATTTTTTGTTTCAGCTTTTAAATCGAGGAACGCAGTAATTTGATTACAGCAACGATGATTGCTCAAAAATGCTGACGAAAGCTATGAATTTATTATTCGTGTCATTTACATTATGTTTTGAATTCCTATGCGATCTACATAGTTTGCGTTGTTATGGTGACACCACCGATACCACAGATACCACATTAAGTAGATTTAGGACGTGTGCACTCGAATACCGCTACAGGTTATACAAATGAAGCCTCTTGTGGTTTCTCTAATATGAATCAGCCTCCAGTCATCTGGCGGTGATCTGAATTCCAACTGTTCGCAGGCAACAGTTCTAAGTTTGACTTTTATTAGTAATAATATATAAACATCATTACAAGGCGATGTCCTGTGATCCCATAGGGAACAGTACCCGTAGTGAACGATAGATTATAATAAACTTGTTCCAATCTATTGATGAAATAAAATTACATACATTTAATTTCGTAAATACTTAGGAAGTAATTTAACTATATTGTAAATGTAAGTTTTTATTTTATAGGTTATAGTTCGTGCTATAATAGGACATGGTGTTGAATCTGAAGATCAAAAACATACCTGGATGGAAGATGCAGATCATGTAAGTGAAATATTTCACGCAAAGATATATGTATAATTTTAGACATCGACTGAGGGTACTTGATGGAATGTCAATATCAAATTTGAATTCTTGAGATTTTGTACATTTCCATGTATTTTGTCACTTACGACCCGGGCTTCGCCTTTCGGCAGCTTCAAGCATTCGAGTACACGAATGAACTCGAACTGACGGTCAGTCAGTTCGAGTTCATTCGCATGGAAATGTACAACATCTCAACAATTCAAAAAAAAAAAGAAAAAGATATGTGTTATTCTTCTATAGCAGGGGTGGCCAAACTTTTGACCACTACGATCGACTATTTTTTAAATTATAAGCGGTGGTCTACCAACATCGTATGTGTTAGGTGATCATAAGAAAAATATTAATTGAAAGCCAAAAATAAGTTTAAATTTAAAAATAAACATAGATAATAATAATAATACATATTCAATATCAAGTTCTAATTAGAGGAAATAAATGATTTTTTTCTATAATGTCAGAGAGAAAAGCAAGATCACACACCCACTTATCATCTTCCAATTGAGGATATGATTTATTACCAGTTGACATCAATTCTTTTATTTCAGGCAAAAGATCCAAGAATCTTTTTAAAAACTTTGCACGCCTTACATCAGTGTGTAATAGTAGCTCCCCGATGTCAGATTCATATTCCTCTAGTAATGCTCTGAATCTTTGCAAACTGCTTCCACGAATAGAATTAACTATTTTAAATGCCAAATTCATCACATCATCTGAGTTTAATATTTTTGAGCACAATGCCTGCTGATGGATAATGCAATGATAGTTGGTGAAACTTGGAATTGGTGAATTAGTGAAATTACAAGTCAACTCTTGTTTTACCCGTCGGGTTTTAGAGAGAGACTGTCGTCGATAATCGGCTAACTTCGAGATTGCAGACCGTCTCTGTCACACGGTTTGTCTCAACAGCTGTGTGGGACGGGCGTCAGAAATGTGTACATATCAACAGGCGGGTGACTAAATAGTTACACGCGATCAACCAGTCGACCGCGGTCTACGCTTTGGCCACCCCTGTTCTATAGCTTTGAATTAAGGCTGCAGATTTATTTTCTCTTTTCTTTCAGTGTGCAAATCAAGGCGCATTCGAGTGCGCGAGGGCTGTGTATGGCCACGCGCTCACCGTATTTCCATCGAAGAAATCAATTTGGCTGAGAGCTGCTCATTTGGAAAGGTCTCGGGGAACTCGGGCATCCCTGGAGTCCTTGCTCCAGAGAGCTGTCGCCCATTGCCCCAAGTCGGAAGTTCTCTGGTTGATGGGTGCCAAATCCAAATGGATGGCCGGTGAACTCATTTTATTCGCATACTATTTAGAAATTATACATTATCCAATGGAAATATGTAAATTAATGGAGATTAAAATATTATGAATTGAAAATTAGTACTGACATTTTCATGATCATTTGCTGTATGTTGATAGTTCTTATTCAATCAATTGGTATCGGTATTAAAATAATCAAAATTAGAGTTTTTTATTATTTATTAAATTGGCAGCTCATAGAAGCTTTCCATTATGCACTCATTTTCTTCAAGCATTCAACTTTTGCGAGATGGTCCTGACAATCATTTTTAAAGGGTCTACTGTTACTATAATGGGCTTATATTCATAACATGTACAGCGAATACCCTGTGTGAATAAAGGTTTGTATTGTCACATTTTTTTGTATTAAAAACAATCAAACTTGGGAATGTCAGCTGACTATTTTTCAATTGCTTATATATAAAATTGCACTTTGCATGAGATAGTATCCACTTGGTACACTTGAACTTTTATTGAGATAGTTTGCAGTTGGGATTACATAATATCAACTTAGTACACTCAAACTTTGAAATAATTTCCACTTAGAAATGGATTCATTTAACAAAGTACTACAGCTTTAATTTTGATAGCTTGTACTTGGAAATGGATTATGTTAATTTTAATTTGTATGTTATGAACAGTTAAATAAATACATGACCACCCTGTCATGCTATAACCCTGCTTCCTCATAAATACCACTTCTGAGCGCATCTGTTGTCAAATTTATGATTGAAAAGGTTACTATTTACCTCTTAGATGCGTTGTTTTCTACTTTTAAATAAAATAAATTTATTCATATCCAATAAATGAATGTGATTACAGAAAAAATATTAAATAGATTTTTTTGGTATATTTTCACCCAAAATCATTTTATACTTTTTAAACGTCACCATGTATTGGTAACCCGCTTCGTAGTATTAAACAAGGGACGCGATTATTATGACAGAAAAAAAAGAGCTTATGTGTATACTTATGCCAATGGAGCACAGATAATACAAGGTGGAGCAGCGAGTATCAATGCATTGTTGCTAGTGGGATTTAATTATAACTTAGTGCAAGCTATCGATTTCAAAGTGCGAAATATTAATATCTAAGTGATAATTTTTTTAAGTGCAATATATTTCTTCAATGTTAAAATATATTTTACATGTGATATGAAGATGTCGGACAGTGTTTCAATATTTTTGTATTTGTTTAGGTGACGTCCCGGCCGCTCGAGGAATTCTATCTCTGGCTTTCCAAGCCAATCCTAACTCTGAAGAAATTTGGTTAGCAGCTGTAAAACTAGAGAGTGAAAATCAAGAGTACGACCGTGCGCGGAGATTGTTGGCAAAGGCGAGAGCCTCTGCTCCGACACCGAGGGTATGCAAGGCTTTTAATATTAATTTATGAACATATTTCTGATGCTAAAAAAATAATAAATTTAATTTTGTGTACTGTTAATCCTCGGTGAAAAGACGTAAGAAAATGATAATGAAACCTGTGGCATATTTGTTTGATTATATCTCGTAATTAAACCACATTTTAAAAACCAATCAAAAACAAAGCAAAATATTTGTAACATTATTTAAATGTATTGAAGAGAAAAAAAATCCTTTTGTGTTTTCCAGGTTATGATGAAATCAGCAAAACTTGAATGGGCACTAAATAATCTGGATGTTGCGCTGGAGCTGTTAATAGAAGCCATCAAAGTGTATCCTGATTTTCCCAAACTGGTTATGATGAAAGGACAAATCGAAGAACAACTTCATCAATTAGAAAATGCTCAGTCAACTTTTAATAGCGGGGTATGAATTAAATAACTTCTCTTTTTAGCCATATCGACACCGGATTCTCCCTCCCCGGCTCTTTGCTTCTTCCCAAGTCACGTCAGCGTCCCGTATCTCCGCCGAGTATATCTCGCCTACGGCATTCCGAGATGATGAGATCTATTCGTTTGGAACGAGGCACTGGAGAGATACCTTTATATTCATCTATTATAATTTCAAAGTAGAACCTATTATTGTATGTATGGCTGTTTTCATTCTAGTTGAAGAAGAACTCTTCGTCTGTGCCCTTATGGATTCTTTTGTCAGCATTGGAAGAAAAACGAGGTCTCATAACAAAGACAAGATCTGTATTAGAAAAGGCCAGATTGCGAAATCCCAAAGTACCCGATCTATGGTAAGTACCAAAGTTCTTTTTCGGTAGAAATAGTTCTGTATGAGAGGTCAGCAAATATTGCTTACTTGGTTCAAATTAAAATAATTACAATGGTTGTAATACAAGAAATAATCATTAGCTCGATTGCCAAAAAGTGTTCAGAATATAAACCGCACATCAATAGTTATGCATTCTAATTTATCCTTTTAATTATGTATCCTGTTCTGTGTTCTTTTTAGGCTAGAAGCAATCCGTGTTGAAATTAGGGGAAAGCAATTTGAAATAGCAAACGCTTTAATGGCAAGAGCTCTACAAGAGTGTCCTAATTCTGGTTTACTTTGGGCAGAAGCCATTTTCCTAGAATCAAGACCCCAACGTAAAACAAAGAGTGTAAGTACAATTGTTTTTTCAAGCTTTCATATAGCTCTGTTAATGTTGAATGCATTTATTTATTGTGTATCAATTTTATTTTTCCTCTATTTTAATAAACGCGAATATGATCTGTAATGGTCTTCAACAGTTTTGAATTGAACTTATTTTGAATTTTTATTAAAAAAAAACCGGCAATGAATTGAAATAAACGCAATATTTGTGTTTCAGGTTGATGCTCTTAAAAAGTGTGAACACGATGCGCATGTGCTGTTAGCTGTATCTAAATTATTCTGGAGTGAAAGAAAAAGTCAGAAATGCCGAGATTGGTTCAATAGAACAGTAAGTGAAAGCGTGACTTCTATGGCGCTCTCACTGGGGCCCTGTATGCTATTTTTCAGATTACATTCTTAATATTCTGATGATATTTTCTAAGAGACAAAATGCTTGAAATTGTCATATATTGTAAAAACCATGCACTAATCTCAACATAAACAATATTATAATATCGATGGTATTTTGGCCATTTGATGTAACCCTCAAAAAATACGAAAGTGATGTAAATTGGAAAAATAAATTGACCACTTTTTGGATGGGAAATGTCATTTTACATCGGTTATAGGTTTAAAAATTCTGACCCGGTCAATTGATGTAAGTCACTATTATATCGACAATCCCTACGTAAAATTCCGTATCTGCAAATATGAGAATTACAGGAGTGCATTTCTAAGATTTATAACCTAACTGATCATATAATGTTTTCGATAAAAACAGTTTTTACTCTCCTGACGAATTTTAATTTTGAGGGTTAAATCAATTGGCCAAAACACTCGATAATTTTTATGTTGACCAATACTAGTTAATTTAATTTCACCAGTTATTGAATCATAAATTTATGTGCATTTTCAGGTAAAAATTGATCCGGATTTCGGAGATGCCTGGGGCTATTTTTACAAATTCGAGTTGATGCATGGGACAGACGCACAGCAGGAAGACGTAAAGAATCGATGCAAAGCTGCCGAGCCTCATCACGGAGAACTTTGGTGTAGGATTTCCAAAAACATATCCAATTGGTGCTTAAACTTCGAACAAATCTTGCTCTTGGTCGCCAAAGAGATACCCATCCCGACCTGAAAGAACGTGATTGAAAACCATGTTACCTTATAATTTAATGGGCTGCGGAAACAGTGCGAGATATATTTTGTGCATTTGTATATTGAAGTAATACATATATGTTGTGGGTCGCCATAATGTTCAAAAGAATGTTCCATTGTTGTATGCATCACAATAGTTTTATGTTATTTTTCTTATTAATACTGTGAATATGTGTGTTTAAATAAAGATTTCAAACCATTTTTTTTTATTAATCTATGTGTTTTATTTGGTCTCAACATACCGAAATATATAGAAGTGAGTCAGTATGTAAACTCAGAATGGATTGTTTCAAGAGTTGGTATTTTACCCGGATCAGTTGTGAGCCCTGTAATCCAAGGAACGATACACTACCCATACCTTGTAGGGGGTGCTGACAACAAACAATATATATGCCAATTCATTTGCTAATTGATAAATAATGTACGATTGAGGAGTTGACCCCAGGAGACCAACGTAACTATGGCACAAAGTGTTACCCATGAAATGGAGCATATAATCTGATGTGTTAGTTATTATATGAGTACATTGGTATAAAAAACGGACATAAGCCATCTATGAAATGTCTATGATTTTTCATTTCATATATATTCCACAATTCGTCAAGCCCGGCAGCCATGACACTTTAAAGTAAATTCTAACTCTGTGATTGGTCAATGTATGGATCGAAATCAGTGGACATATGTCCACTGATTTCGCGAAAATGGATGTTAAGTGTTCTCTTTTGAAACTATTTACGAACTTTAAACTCAAAAATCTATATGAAACTGTTGGATTCTGATATTTTTAATGAGTTTTTTGAAAAGATCATCACTTGCACTACCACAAACAATAAAAACGTGACTTTCGTGGGATGTGGGGTTTGTTCGACTTTGATACCATGGTACTCATATGATAAAATTGCATTTTTTTAAAACATTGTATGGTCTCATAATAAAGCATTTCAACTGAAGATATTCAACAAGAATTGGTCGTAAGTCAGTCACTCAATCTTCCTTTTCAAAGAGTCACAGACATCCCCATCTATACACATAATCATGAAGCGATTAAAATATAAATATACGAGATCTGTACACTTGACTCTACTGTGTACGATGGAAATCTTAAAGCATTTTTATAGATTAATAATAAATCTTTTGTCAACAGTTAAATGTTTTCAACTACAATTGAGGGGAAATATTATTTGAGACAATGGAAGAAAAGCTGCTTCATTTTTAACCAGCTATGTGTTAAATATTTCAGAATTTGATTTTTCTTTAACTATTCATGCAAAGGGGATCAAGGTATTTGTGGATACAAACAATATCATTATAAAATTTTTGCATTAGAGGACGGGGGGGGGGGAGAAAAATAATTTTTATGTTTTTAAGTATCGTTGCGATTAAATATTAAAGAGCAATAATCAGTCAATAATAAAGTTTTCAAGTTACAGTGTGGGCAGCTTTCATTCAGCAGGGTATGGGACTTCATAGTGATAAGTAGTCAGTGTCTCGTAAGTATCATGATTTAAAAATAATAATTTATCAACTTATAATTCATTGGAGAATTGTGTCTTAGTACAACACTACAATTATTGATTTTCCTATCTGTCACACAATTGGTTCACACTGAGCATGCCCAGTTTGTAATCTACAGGTAACATCTGACTTTTCTAATAACTTGCCTTATGGAAATGTAGCTGCCATTTATTAACATTGTCGAGTTTTTGCTTACAGTGAAACGTAGTTTATAACCTTCCATTTATTACACAAAAGCATAACACAATGTAGTGAAAAGTTTGTAGCCGCAAAACATAGCTGAAAGTCATATTTTCGAGTGATAATGAGACATGTTTATGTCTCCATATTTTTGATATTGAATATCATTTTACATTAAAACAATATCTAAACAAGTAAATACAATAAACTAAACATGGAGGAACTACTATTAGAAATAATGAAGGAAGCCAACGGAATAAAGGGAGCCCACTTAAGGAAAACCTGCCAGACTGCATATGGTAAATAAGAGCTGTTATTTACAATATTGGAGATAAGATATTGAGTTTTTTTGTGTTATTTTAATTTATAATTGTGTTTAAATGTTAATTTTAAATTAAACACCATCATAAATTGTTAAATAAATATTAATGAATACGAAAATCCATTTTACTTGTAATGCAGAAAACATTTGACGTTTTGAATTGTTTTTCCAGATCTTCTCTGCACCCAACAAGGAACAACGAGAGATCCTTCTTATGAACTGAGACGAGTGTGTTTCATTCCTCTTCAAGTAGCTCTCGAAAGCAAGCGTCCTAAATTGGTTTCTCTCTCCTTGAACGGCTTTCATGTAAGAAAATTAAATAAATTAAAAACAGTACTATTTCACAATACGTGTCATTTTATTTGATGGTTTCATTGAATTACAGAAAATATTGCGAGATGATCGTTTCCACAGAGGAAATGAGCCAGAAGATGATTCTCTGTGGCTTCCATCCCAGTTGCTTTGTGCAACATCGTCAATGGCTAATCATCCACAGGAAACTCAGGTGTGATCAATTTGAATTATGTTAACTTGTCAATATTTAAATATAAAGCTTTCTATAAACTGGATTCCCATGTATTGATTTGAAAAGTAACAAGAAGTTAAGAATAAATAACAGGTGATAGAGATTTTAGGATTAGATGGTGGATCCTAATTTATTATCATGACTGTCCGTAGTAAGACTTTTACCCTAGCAACCAGATAGTTCAGCGTCAACTAAATTTAGATTTTTTCAATCTTATATTTGAGATCTTTGGCATAGGTGTGGTGTCTTTTCTCCTCAAGTTGATCTTGAGTGACTAAAAATAGTCTTGATGAATTCTTTCATGTAAAGGTTTTTAAAATAGCTCGCACGTTGGCTATTAGCTGTAAAGCCACATATTTTGTTTTATTTTAAATTTTTTAGAATGATAATTTCTTGCATTATCACCAGTTGCAGCTTATATTCCGAAGTGCTCGTCGAAAGCCGGCACCAATTCATAAATTGTTTTTGATCAACTCCTGTGAATATTTCTAGTATTCAAGGATTTGATTTTTATGTGACTTTATTATAATTCATATAGGTGCACATATTGCGAGTTTTACTTGCTTTGGGTCTGCGCAGTGGCGGTGCCCTTAACGGTCGCTTAGTTTTGTGGGTGGCAGGACGATGCGCAGAAGCGGCTGCGGCACCTCCCGTTGCGGCTTCTGCTCGAGCGGCCGCTGCCATGACCATCCGAGCGTTCTGCTTATCCCTCGGTATGTATGTTCAAATTTTCAACTCAATATCGATGAAAATACATGATGTCACTACATCTTTAACAATAGACTGCAGGCTCATTTTTTTCAAGAAGGATTTTTCGCATTGAAGTATTTCGTCTGTTCATATTAAAATTAACGGTATCCTTTAAAATTGTAGATGAAGAATGTCAAGAACTTCTGAGCGAAGGATCTCCTTTGGTGAAAAGCAAAGTTTCAGCGGTCGCCTGCTTCAGTGAAATCATTCCGGTGATGCAATACCTATGCAGTAGACTCTGTGAAACACAACTGTCAGTAAATCATTTCAACTTTAAATATAATAACATGATAATATATCAGGCTGCAGGAAAAATCATAACAATGCATCTTCTTACTTGAATTGGTGCAAATGAAACATCCCCATTGAATGTCAATTCCAGATTATTACTGAGAATCAATAATTGAAATACATGAAGCTATTTTGTTTCGATTATGAGCATACAAGATTTAGATCTGAGGAAAATGAAATACGATGTTAAGTTCTCATCGCATAATAAAATATATTTCTCATTAAATCCAATTTGTACCTATCTCAATCAGGCTGGTTTGTTCTCATATTATAAGACTATACGTCCCAGATAATCATTTTCTGCATGAATTTTAATTAGAGATTCTGTAAAGGCATGTAATAGGATTTGATAACTTTTTTATTCCACTGGTTGCGTCACGTTACACAACCGATGAAATACAAAGTTGTCAATTTTATATTAAAAATTAATTTCGACAAATTTACCGCCGAATCCATCGAAAATATAAAATGAAATCGATTTCTTCTAGTCTTAATTCATTGACAACTTATTTGATGTGTCTCATCATGATATTTTTCTACTTTTATTATTAAATATAATTAGAACTTATCTATAAACAACATACAAAATTATTGGTTCGTTTCTTTCAATAGCGTACTATATTAATACTGACCTAATCACAAAACATTCTGCAATTATTTTAGTTACTGCATATAGTTGCTTACATGGCGATAAAGTAAATAGGTGCAAGCATTCCAGAAAGATTGTTAAACATTATCGATACCTGAAGTCGCTTCTCAAAGGAATTAAACTTAATTATGTTGATCAAAGTAATACAAAAAATATTAAATAAGTCACATTGAAAATTCGTAATATTCAAGTAACGGCCAAAACACGGTCAAAACACCTATTCGTCTGCTAATAATTTTCATTCATTTAAATTTCAGAACAACAAAGTCCAACGTCACTGCAATATTTTTTCTAGAATGTTTATTAACACTGATGACCAGTCTGCCAGAAATAGTGAACAATAATTCTCACTTCACGAATTTTCTATGGCAGAAATTTTGTCCAGCCCTGATTTCATTTCTCGGTACCCCTAGGGTAGACAAAAATATCAAATCCAGGTAAACACATTTAAAACTTATACAATCAATCATTTACCAAATGCAAATATGAATACATATGTGTATTTAGTTACAATTATTTACTAGAGTTTGTACTATATTTTGAATTTCATTAGGGATGAAGGGCAGGGCGTAGATGATTCAGGTAGAGGTTCCGGATCTTTGGCTAGTGCTCCTAGCTTTAATAGTCAACAGGCCAAAACTGTTTATAGGTAAGTTTCTCCTTAAAGATTTTTCCATATATTATATTGAAACAGTTCATGCCCTTTTGATAATGTTTATCTGCAGGAAATGTACGAAAGGAGAGGGTGTCAGGTAACTGAATACTTTTGATCGTAGAGTATTCATTTTGTTTCAGTATCGCCGGTCAGCTGATACGGTTAGTGGGATGCGTCGCATCACTGAGACCGGTGCTGGAGGCTCTATACCACAGAATGCTACTGTATCCGCCTATTTCCCACCGAGCGGAAGCGTTAGCCAGCACCAGGGACCTTCTGGGAGACCCTAACAAACTTTGTTCACTTTTATTACTTCGACTGACAAGTAATAATATGGAACATCACAGTGATGACATGGCCCTCGTGCGTTTGTAAGTTTAAATTGTTAATGTTTCTAAATAATTTAATATTGCAGTAGATATTGCCAAAATTACACTTGGATGGATGTTTCTGGCTCTTCTATCTAATCATCGATAAATGCACCTTCTTTCTGTAATTATAACATAAATTTTCAAATCATTACATAATGTTTACTCACTATCACTCATATTTAATGTTTTACTACTCAGGGATGGTCAGTGAACATTGACTGTTGACTTGCCAGAAATAGACCAATCACAATCAAATGACTAAAATCGACATGCTGCGTCATTATCTTTATACTCACACTCATATATATCTGTCACTAAAGCTGCTCTGTTGAAATTGTAGGCTGACATTTTAAAGCTTGACAAAGTTCTGCTACGTTTATCACATTAAAATATGTGTTTATGAAGCCGACTTCTAAGCATGCACAATGACTTTTATTTCGCAATACTCAATATCATGTCAAAAATGAACAAGATATAGTATTTTATTTTACAGTAAAAAAACACATGAAATGGTAGAGAAAAGAATATTCACATACAAAGACCGGAAATAACATTTCGTAGAGCTTACATAAAAACTGTAAAATACAAAAACTGATACTCATGTGCACGTCCATGTAATGATTTCCAATATTATAGAATTGAATTTGGATTATTGAGATTTTGTACACTTCCATGTATTTTGTCACTAACGACCCGGGTTTCGCCTTTCGGCATCTTCAGGCATTCGAGCGCACGAATGGACTCGAACTGACAGACAGTAAACAGTGTCTAACGTTTATATAGAAGATACAAAAATGACAAATATTATTTACGAGATAAAAATTATACGTCTGGGATCCACACTGATACCTGAGTTAACATTTCGAGAATCGCCTTAATCCTTATTTTGTAAACAACACATTAACAGAGTGGCGAATTGCCGCTTTCCAGCTTAGAGCCCAGTTAAATTCCTTGCCAATTCTGAATGAGCAGCTGAACCTTCCAAATTCTCCGTTACTGTATCCTATACGTTGAAACACCTAACAGATGTCACTAAATGTGGAATGATTGTATATATTTACCCTTTCGTCGAATTGCATCCCGTCGAAACCCACAATGCTATTATAATTGTAAAATCACTGGTAATTCTAAAAGTAGTTGGAAAGCGGCAATTCGCCACTCTGTTAATGTGTTGTTTACAAAATAAGGATTAAGGCGATTCTCGAAATGTTAACTCAGGTATCAGTAATATTTGTCGTATTTGTATCTTCTATATAAACGTTAGACACTGTTTACTGTCTGTCAGTTCGAGTCCATTCGTGCGCTCGAATTCCTGAAGATGCCGAAAGGCGAAACCCGGGTCGTTAGTGATAAAATACATGGAAGTGTACAAAATCTCAATAATCAAAATTTGATATTGAAATTCCATCAAGCACCCTCAGTCGATGTCTTAAATTATATTATAGAATTGAATTGATCAAATCATCAATATTTTAAAACTCCAATTGCAACATAAAAAAATGAATAATTATGTGATTATTGACTTCTTGTTTAAATTTTAGAATAATGGATGCTATTGAAGAATGCGCCATCAGTTGCACTCCAAATGTTCTACTGGTGAGCTTAGAATGTGTTGTAGGATTGTTAGGAGCGCTGGAAGAGTTGTGCGAAGGAAAATATATTCCAATAAACGCTTCTGACATTAACAGTAAGTGGCCAAATTTAGAAGACGCCGATTACAGAGGTCCACTCACTTATCAAAGTTTGGCGAGGCTTCCGAGCCCTTATAGGTGAAAATTTTAATTGAAGCTAAATTGAAAACTAATATCTATCACACTTTACATTTCATAATTAAACATTACTTATTTCTCAGGGATCTTGTGGCTGAAATGCAGAGTAAATTGGAAAGTGAAGCATGTGATTCATCAGGTATGTTATTATATTTCAAAATTTTCATATTCTTGACACTCAACTGTCAGAATATAATAAATCTAGACAAGAAACTTGTATTGATTTTTTGAATAGTAATATGTTTAAAAAATTTCAGTGAAAACAAAAGAACATACTTTGTGATAGTCATGTTGTGGGCTTACTTTCCTCCGAGATGTTTGAACCCACAACTATTTGCAGTGTGTACAAGAAGCTTGCTCAGAAACAAATCAATTTATTTCACTTCAAGAATTGTATTTCATAAATATAAAATAAATGTGATTGTTTATATATAAGATACTTCAGGACCCGAAGACAATAGCTCTGGCGGTGAGGGAGAAATAGATTCAGACGCAGACAGTGTTTTCCTCCCTTCGCGACACAACTCAAATATCCAGAGTCAAAATGCTGAAGACTTGGAAAAGAATTCTGAGAAATATTCTAACAGTGAAATCCCATTTATCAAATCTGTTCCGACAACTCTTAACTTGGGCAGATGCAATGTTACGGAATACAATGTCGACGTGGAGAGACAAAATGCCAAACAGTTTATAAAGACATTGCAAAACATCATGGTACCCAAACTGCTTTCGTTCAGAACATGTGTAGAGGTAATTTGTACTATATTTTATAACATTGTTACACCGGGGATTGACAATAGACCATTTTAAACTTATTAAACTATCAAAAGTTATATTTTATATTGTATTATGTTTTAAGGTTGATCAATGCATGCAAGACTTTGCATCAAAGTGTTGCCAGTTCAATGCGGCGCGATCACAATCGTCAGCCACGATAATGAATGCTGACGGAATCTACTTAGCCACATACTCCGCCCTTATGCTTAATCTAAAACTAATTTACTCAGGATACTATAAAGGAAAGACTGTAAGTTAAAAGATTGTATGATTTGAATTAGTGGTGGATGGATATTATATAGTCTCTGTTACTATTTTATCTACTGCAATTTGCTGTTTTTTTTAACAGACATCAGTGCCTCTTTCTGAAGATGAATTCGTAGAGGAGGTTCACGGAAGCGGAGTACTCGTTTATCTCTCCGCGACTTGGCTCTGTGAAGTGTATCAGCAGATAATCACTACTTCTATATTGGAAGCCGGTGGATTTCAGCCTCTCGCACAAGAGCACAATGCTTTAGTGAATCTTCTCATTGGTGATTATTTGCATTTTATTCAGTATTAATACTTAAGTTGATTTTTGATTAAACATTTCATATTTAGTTTTTGGTAATTTATTTAAAAGCATATTGCATGACAGATTTCTTCTAAAATGCTAATGATAAATCGACATTAAATCATTTCTTAACCAACAAGGGTCTGTCAAGTTGTCAGATATCGACAGACTATGACTACTTTTTTGATAAATTAGCATTTTTCATCAAAAAAGATGGAAAATCAGAGTTAGTAGATTTTGAATTACCTCACAAGTTTGATCATAGCACTGTTACCAAATCGTTTTCATAATTATTGTATTGTATCTAGTATAGAAAATAAATATTTAAAATTATTCAAGACTTCGGAGGCCTGGGTGTGAGCCAAGTTATGTGTGATTGGCAACGCCTGAAGGAGGTTTCTACTCCCAATACTAATATTGCCGAAAATCCTGAAAAGACTGCAGCTTTGAAACTTGCCAGAAGGTGCTGTATTTTTTTGCTATAATTTCCTGAAGATCCTGGTTTATTATTTATATCTAGCCGTGGTATATAAATATTTTTTTAACAATATTCAGAGTTCTGACCTGCATGTGGGATTCCATGGTCACTTTATTGAGTGCTCCGCTGATTGGAAAGTATTCAAACTCGGGCGGCAATCTGGGTTCGCGAGTCAAGTTGCACAAACTTTTGCCTAGGAAGACTAGATTTTCGTCTAAGAAAGACAAAGTCAGAGATGAACTTGTGGCATTATCTTTGGAAGGACTTCATAAGGTAAATATTTCAATATTCTTGTATTGTTTTAAGTCAATTTACAAAAAGCAGCACTATAGATTTACAAATGAAATAAAATTCTGTATAACTTTTTTCCTGAGATTCAAGGTCAAAGAGGCATTAACTGTATGTTTTCCTAACTCAACAGCGTTTTTATCGGTTGCATGTTGTCAATAGCAGTAATCAAAACTCTTTGAAACCTTACAATGAATATCGTTTTTCTTTTAGGCTGCGAGAATAAGTAACATTTTATGCCTGCAAAGTCGATGCAGCAGCTTGCTGTCCCTTTTGGCCAACTCTGCATGTTCTGAACCACCGTCAACAAAAATAATCTCAGCACACGCATTGTCCCTTGATGTTCTTATTTCTGGTATGGCACTGAACTGCTTTTATGTTTATGTAATTAATGGCAATGTATTTATAACATTTCAGTAGTATTACAATTTATATTTTATGTCACATAATGTCTCAACTTTGTTGATTTTTAAGTAATTTTAATTTTCACTTTTAAGGTGTTGACTGTCAATTCTTGGTGGAAAGGCATATTATTTTTAAAATTTTAATTTTGACAGTTCTGGATGACAATCAAAGAGACTCACAATATACGACAGTTTTGATAGTTTCTGTGCGGGTACATACCATCAATCAACAATTGTTTTATTTATTTCACTACGGTCTTTTAACTAGAGGCAATGGTTTTCACAGAAACTGTAAACATCATTTTCCAAAACTGTGACAATAACTTTTCGGCTACAACCTTCATACCCACACTTAAGGCCTTATAGTAGGGTTTTCTGTCATTTCGCGAAAATCGTTATTCGTTTTCTGTCGCCTAAAAAATATGAAACGTAAATTTTTTTTATTTTCTTTTAATAATCTCATTCTCAGAGTATTTGTTAACACCATTACACTTTTATTTAAATGGAAATAGTAAAGTTTTCAAGCCTGTCTAGCAAAGAGTTGACACATTTTTTTCAGATATGCTTTTATTTGCTTTACGCCGTGACTAGGTTAGGGTTTATTGTAAGTTACCGAGATTTGATGTCTAAGACTAAATCGTAGAACAAAGTATTTTTAAGAGAGTGATCGATATGGAATTTGCAATTTATTAAATATAACAATTCTATAAAGATTTTTGACATGTACCAACAAGTTCGTTTTCTCGCACTTTTTCTGACTGATGTTTTAAGTAGAATTATATTGAATATATATTTTTTTTTAAATATTGCAACAAGAAATTTTACGTCTTTTAGTAAAAAAAAATCGAAAAAATGAATAAGAATAATAAATAGTAATCATTTTTCGGGGATATGTTTTTATTACCTTCCATTGTGATTAAGCAGCTGTCTGTTGTCTGCCTCAACACTACGCTCGATATTTATTTTAATTATATGTAAATAGTGAATAGGCGCTATTATAATCGGTAAATAATTTTATAAAATATTATGTTTTGACATGTGATAAAAAATTTCACATGATATATCACATGACATATAATATTTCATAAAATTATTTACCGATTATGATAGCACCTAACAACTATTTAAATATAATGTAAAGAAATAACGAGCGTGGTGTCTAGGCGGACGACGGACTCTGACTTAATCACAATGGAAGGTAATAAAAACATATCCCCGAAAGATGATTACTATTTATTATTGTTACCAATTTTTTAAAAATACGTATATAATAAAATTTATTGTTACTCTGTTTTTTAAAAAATATATATTCAGTAAAATTTTACTTAAAACATCAGTCTGAAAAGGTGCGAGAAACGAACTCTGTACTAAAGAGTTCGTTTCTCGCAATTAAGTAAAATTTTACTGAATATATATTTTTTAAAAAACAGAGTAACAATAAATTTTATTATATACGTATTTTTAAAAAATTGGTAACAATAATAAATAGTAATCATCTTTCGGGGATATGTTTTTATTACCTTCCATTGTGATTAAGTCAGAGTCCGTCGTCCGCCTAGACACCACGCTCGTTATTTCTTTACATTATATTTAAATAGTTGTTAGGTGCTATCATAATCGGTAAATAATTTTATGAAATATTATATGTCATGTGATATATCATGTGAAATTTTTTATCACATGTCAAAACATAATATTTTATAAAATTATTTACCGATTATAATAGCGCCTATTCACTATTTACATATAATTAAAATAAATATCGAGCGTAGTGTTGAGGCAGACAACAGACAGCTGCTTAATCACAATGGAAGGTAATAAAACATATCCCCGAAAAATGATTACTATTTATTATTCTTATTCATTTTTTCGATTTTTTTACTAAAAGACGTAAATTTCTTGTTGCAATATTTAAAAAAATATATATTCAATATAATTCTACTTAAAACATCAGTCAGAAAAAGTGCGAGAAAACGAACTTGTTGGTACATGTCAAAAATCTTTATAGAATTGTTATATTTAATAAATTGCAAATTCCATATCGATCACTCTCTTAAAAATACTTTGTTCTACGATTTAGTCTTAGACATCAAATCTCGGTAACTTACAATAAACCCTAACCTAGTCACGGCGTAAAGCAAATAAAAGCATATCTGAAAAAAATGTGTCAACTCTTTGCTAGACAGGCTTGAAAACTTTACTATTTCCATTTAAATAAAAGTGTAATGGTGTTAACAAATACTCTGAGAATGAGATTATTAAAAGAAAATAAAAAAAATTTACGTTTCATATTTTTTAGGCGACAGAAAACGAATAACGATTTTCGCGAAATGAGGAAAAAACCTACTTATTCCTCTTAGAAATGCTAGTCAACGAAAATAATATCTTATTCTAGTAGCTTCTACAAACAGTGAAAAGGGAAAATTTTAGTCACAGTGAAGCTACACATAAATTAATTATAAATAAATTATGACAATATGTTAAGTGAGTTTATATTAATTTTTATTACTGATAAAAAATCCATTGAACCTTTTACCTCCAGAAAGAAGTGAGGGTTTTATGTCCTTTTAAATTAGTGTCATTTACAATTTTCGTTGACTATTACAAATGTGTGATAAATGGTTAACCAATTGTATATGCTTCAATTTGCTTCGGCGTCCGTGGTGTAGTTGGTAGCGTCGTTGGCTACGGTTACGGATGTCTCGGGTTCAATTCCCGGTGCGGACGGTTTTCATAAATTGATCATTCAATTGATTTATGGATTTCTGTTCATAGTCTGAGTGTTTGTGATGTCTAAAAAAAAACTCCCTCTGACAAATACGATCCTTACAAGGCGTAGCGAGAGCGATTAGCTAACCAATAGTCCTGTCATAGCTCTATCTTTCTATCCCTACCCTCTTCGAAAAAAGAGAGGTTGAGTAACTGAGTAACAAGCAGTTCTCATAGAAAAATTCTGTTAAGATACCTCCATTAGGAAACCATATGCTCCACATTGGGAGCGGACATGGAAAAAAAATGCTTTAATTGCCTGGCTATTACAGCCAACTAGTCAATACTTCCGGGTGTTCATCCTCTTCTGACACTGTCAGTGATGTTTCAATATTCTCACACCCTGAAAACGGAGCTTTGGCTAATCACAATTACTAGTTCTTTCCTAGCCCCATCCTCATCGAAAAAGAGAGATTGGACGACAGAATTACAAGCTGTTCTGTTAAATAATTTCTGTTGAGATGTTCCATTAGGGATCCATGGCTCTACATTGTTAATGGCTTAACAAAAAATAAAGGAGATTTATTAAATGGTTTATTTCATTCTAGGTGGACTAGAATTGGGATCTCGCTCAGTAGACTGTTGGAAATATATTTTTGAGGCCTGCCAATACGTCTCGCGGTTGGAGCATACTTTATTTGGGCAGCAATGCAATACAACAACACCGTTAATAACCCTTCAAACAGGCCGAAATAAAACTGTCTCTTTCACACAAAGCTCGCAAGGGAATTTCCTCGGCGATAGATTGCAGCAAAGTTTTAATTTAAGTCCAACTCAACCAGATAATGAAACTTGGTGATTATTACTTCTATCTATTGCGCTTCTATAAACTCTGTTATATATTTGTAATGTTTACATTATTTATGACATTTTACTTCTTTCAGTATTGATGTATATAATTTTCTTCAGTCCAATATTGACAGCCCGACTACAAATAGAAAGATGTCTGTAGCTTCCATAATAGAAAAATGCAATCAGGAGGTGAGTAATATTGATTGTAAAATAAAAATCACCAATGAATTACTTAATCACAACAAAATTAGAGATATTCAGCTTTTCTAAATGCAATGGGAGATAAGACAGGAAAGTTATTAAGGACATTTAATAACTTTCAATTTAATATACAGGTTTTAAGGAGGTTTCATCAGTTGATAATGCTCGTGATGAGCGAAACCGGTCCTGATCATTATAAATATGTGGAAGTAGTACAAACAAATTGTGTTTTATTTTTTAAAATATAATGTCTTTCCACCAAGAATTGACAGTTAACACCTTAAAAGTAATACAGGTTTTATTCTAAAAATTTCATCCTAAAATGTCAGAGACAACTACTATATTTCTGTAAAAAATAGGGTTTAGATAGGCCAAATCTGACAAACCAATTCTGACACCGTTTGCTTTACATCATTAACATAATTCAGCTGTTTTTTTATTCTTAGTAGTGAGCCACAAAAATATTAGGTAATCTTAACATTAAAATCAACAATTTTAATATGTTACATTTTTAGGCCAACAAGATAAATCAATCGGGTTCTATTAGTGGTACTGATGCAGCCAAAGTATGTTGTGCATTGTCGCAACACGTTGATGCATTGTTCAGTGATGCAGCGAGCAAGCTTAATCTACCCGCCTTGTGTGGATTTCTTCAGCAATTGTGCATAGCTTCCGAGAAACAGGTTTGAATCTTTCTATCACTGACTCACGTATCAAGAAATTACTGCAAGATTGTCTTGCAGAGTACATCCCAAACTCTTTTGGGAAGCACTTTTGTGAAGCACAGTTAATCCTATCAATTTTAGGTATTTTTGTTTTATAATGAAATAAAATTCTACATATTCCTTTGATGAGAATGATAATGAATTCAAACAACACATATAAAATGAGATCTTAAGCTGTAGAATCTCACTAAAATGTAGATACGGTAACTGTGCTAAACATGACTGAATACATATTCATACTTTATACTAAAGGGCCATCCATAAAAAAACGATTCCGGACATTTGTTGATTGTTCTCCCGCCCTCGTCGCATTCTTTAACTTCCGCCCTGCTTAAAAAACTTGAATGAAGTAATGATCTTCGGAGTTTACAATTATTTCATTGCATCTCACAGCTTTGCGCAGAGGGTTCGCAGTCTATCCAAGCAAACGTAAGATGGTGGAAAGGAATCGGCAATACACGATGCACAATAGGAAATAGTACAGGAGGCGGTGGTCTTCTTAGTAGAGCTGGGGATGTCACTCTGCAGTGTTTGAAAGCGCCGAGGCCTCTCGCGCATCATATGGCCGTATGGACAATAGTTGGGCCACATTTTATGAAGGTATTTCGATAAACCATATTATAAAAACTGCATCGGTGGTCGTCATCATCAACAATAAAACTATCTTTGGGCTGTCGTACGTGGAAGACCGCTTTACACCTAACCTCCATTTTTATTCTGTTGAATGTTTTCCTTATTTAGGCAGCGTGCAGTAAAGATCGACGGATATCAAAAAAAGCTATACAGTGTATACATGATGCAGTGACTATGTTACTCAATGAACAGACGGAGCTGCCGCATTTCCATTTCAACGAGGCTTTGCTAAAGCCGTTTGAAAATTTATTGTGCTTAGAATTATGCGACAGTGATGTTCAGGTTGGTAGAAGTGCATACTATCAAAGAAATTGAAAAACTTCTTTTATTTAATTAAATTTTAACCAGTTTCACAAATTGAGATCAATGTGTAAATAATTTTTAATATCAGCATATTTTACAACTTCTAACTATTATTGAAAAGAAAAATTAATACCAATATTATTGTTACCTACTTATCAAATAAAATACACTGCTAGATTTGATAATATTTTTGGACTTAATTTGAATGTTGGTTTATTTTAAAGTTTATTTAACATATTGTATAATCACTGTGAATTAATAACTCTCGCTTAATATTTTTATAGGAGCAAATAATATCGTGCATCTGCGAATTTGTGGAAGCGAATCAAATAGAAATACGTTCCGGTTGGAGACCTCTATTTGGAACATTGCGAGCTGCACACAACTCCAACCAATATTCAGCAGTTCTAGAAATATTCAGAGTGTTTTTAAACACCGATAATACTCTTGTATTTGCCAACGCTGCCGTTGACTGTATATTGTGTTTACTGAGTTACATTAAAGGCTGCAACTCCAGTCTGTCGACCAACAGCGGGTCGAACGTGAAACTGAATTCTCCGGAAACGCCGAAAGCCACTTTCAATTCGAATCAACGGAGCAGTCAAAAATATGATAAGATCGATTCGATATCTATGGGAATCGACCAACCTCAGCTAACGGTGGAGATTTGTAAGGAATCTCTGAGGTATATAGAGAGTTGTGCTGAAATATTAGGAATGATGTACAGTATGCCAAAATGTCCGACGTTCAACACGGCCCACCGTATGAACATAGACATGCCGTTGCAAGTCGTCGATGCGCTGTTTCCAAAATCTGCACTTCACGTGAAACAATTTTGCGAAGCGTCGGAAGTGCAGGACACAAATGTTATATCGTATAGGATACTATCGACAAATTTGCCATTAACGAAAACAACATCCTCGTCCCTGGTGAAGCTGGACCGTCCGAGTGGGATATTAAAAGTGTGGCATCTCCTAGTCGAAGGATTAGTTTCGGCTTCTATCAGCTGTCCTCGGCAGTTTCAAACTGCTGCATTGGAAACGTTGTTTAAAATATTGCAAGACATGATGGTCATACCCGGTCCCGTGTTCGGCTTGCACAGTATTAACCACTTGCTGCTGCCAGCTATGCAAAACTGGCTTCGGCAAGTCAACAAGGACGGCGTCGGTTGGGAAAGCTTCGCTCCTAATTTCAAGCAGTGCTGCGGAATGGCGACCGATTTGATCGTAAAATATTTACATCACTTGCAGCAAGGGGCGAGTACGAAAAATATCATAATCAATCATCAAAGTAAATCTAACAGCGGAGATCATCGAGAGCCGACGAGTTTGAGCGAAGAAGAGTACGACGCTCAGAGTGAAATTGCTGAGATCAAAGCGGTGACGTTCGCTCTGAAGCAACTGCTTTTAATATTGGTTGAATGCATCTCGCAACCGCACGAGATCATCGCTAGATTAGGAGCTTCCTGCATCCGACACATAATCTTAACATCAGGATACTTATTGTCAGAGCAGCAGTGGGAAATAGCATGCGCCAGTTTGCACAGAGCCTGCAATGCTAGTCTCGCTCCCTTGCAACAGCTGACGTTGGCGTTCGAAGAAAACTCCAACAGCTTCTATGGAGATCTGGCGATCGTAAAAGTGGCAGCGAGATGCGACAGCTCCATCAACGATAACGTCAGATTACATTCCATGGCGCAGCAGGTGTTTTTTTACGATTACAGCAAAGAGCATTCATTAAATGTCAAGAATCTGCAGAGCTCCAACAGATATCAAATCCAAAACCAATCAATTCCAGTGAAAAACCTCGTTTTGGCAGATGACAGAAGTTATATTTTCCTGCTTTATCCCCAAGACGCCGTGAATGTCTTGAATCCTGACGTTTACATAATTCGTATTCCACACAAAAGTTTAGTGATAGGGCTCTTGGCTCATCAAATTTTAGTCCAGATCATTGCTACGATTTTACTCCAGAGATCTTCAAATATCATTCCGTTAAATCATATCTTGCTAGACACGTTTAAAACGAGTGGACTAGTTTTAAATAATAGGTACGCTTTGAGCTCTAGAAATATTGACATCTTACTGAAATGCCTCGATATGTCTTACAAGCGTTCGATAAGTTTCGATTTGAGGCCGGGCCTCAAATTCCTCGTCCAGAAGGTGTCGAACTTAGAATGTGCCGCCAATCTTTATAAACATACGACCGCTTCGTGGATAATTAAGCTGATGACTTTGACTGAGATGCATCTGCAAGGCATATCTATGAAAAAAATTACTTTATCCGATTTATATACATTAATTGATAATGAGAATGCAACTTTCAAAAGTCACATGAGAAGTGCGATGAATAGATCTATGGATCTTAAAAGATCATGGGAGATGCTATGCGATCTCTACATAAATACGATTGAAATCGATTCAGTCGCTGCAGAACTTGCCAATAGTGAAAAATCGGTCAGCTTAAACGGTATTAACTTTGATTCTCTCGATGAAAATTGCGCATCAGACAATGATCAGTCCGAATTATCGGAGGACTTAAACATTCTCAAAACTAATGATATTGATGAGTCAACAGTGATAGATAACCATTCTCCGGATGGATTTGTTCCGAAACCGTTCACTTTTAGTGATTTCCGAGAACAACCTGTCAACTCTACGCAAGCAAGCGATTGCGAAAATGACGAAAATCCTCACGTCAACGATGGAAGTACAAAAGACCACGTAGGCTATCACACCAGTTTGAATATATCTAACAGTACTCAACACGGTATCGTTAACAATATTGAGAAGACTGACAGCTTTAAAACAGAAATGAAATATGAGCTGAAAAGTTACCAAACCAATACTGTAAAGGCAAACAATGTTCACGTGGAACCACTTTTGCCGGCTCAACCGATTCCACCAGAAATTGAACAAGAAAGAATACACAGCATTGCAAAGGTAATTGATAAAAATTTCTATTATTCTTTTGGGATGATGTTCGAATCCCCAGCCGGATTTTGAACATACTGATCTTTCAATCAATCAATTTTTGTCTAATGGGGTGTGATCATTCGTACTAACAAACTTTATTCAATTTAGGAGACATTGGTTCGTTGGGAATATAAAATTTAGTTACACATAAGTATGAAAAAGTAGTCTATCATAATTTTGTCCTGAAAATACATTTCCTGTAAGTAATCGCCGAATCCATTGAGAATACTATTATACATATCAAGTAAAAGAGATTTTGTATATTGATTTATTATAACACATTAATCAGCTAATTCTGTATTCTATTTTTACAGGACACCGAGGCAAAGAGAATCGCATTGGCTAATATACTGGCGGCTTACCTAGAGTTAATTTTGTCCTTCCCGAGCGGCCAGTTTGAAATGACAGCACCGATTCTAGAATATGGCTACTCGAAGCTGTCCAAATTCGCTACGGACTCTTTGCTTCTTCAGAGAATAGAAGCCTTTTCAAATAAGAAAGACACTGTGTAAAAAGATTAATGTGTTTGAATTTAATAGGCCGAATTGATTTTGCTGTATATTTAATATTTTTACTAAAAAAAATGTCTGTCCTCAAAGAAACTTTGTGTCATTGAATATATCCGCTAATGTATTTCCCATTTGCCAAATATTATATATGTATATGACTCTTAAGCTATGATCCGCAAATGGATATGCGTAGCCCAATATCTTGAATAAATGTTAGAAATGGATGCAACTATGTGGCTTAGTGGGAACATTAATTAGCTTTATATATTTCCGATTCACAAACTCTGCTGTGAATTTATTTTATCCTCTTCTCAATCGAAGCTTGTTTCCCTTAACCGAGAGCCTTAAACGAGTGAGATAAGAATTATCTTGAATTAGCACAATGAATTGTAATGGAATATTTGAAAAGCGTAGAATGCCATTTTTAAATATGTACTCCATTGAAGCTTCCTCACTGTATACAGGGCATTTTAAATGTGCACAGCCATGGTCCACCGTAAAACACAATAAAAATGAAAACTTGAAAACCTAGATTAAGCAACTAAGTGTATATGAAATGAAAAATATGTTTATTTTGTTGAAAAAATTTTATGAAGATAATTCAAAATTCGTAAAGAATATCAAATATTTGTAAAATAAATTAATTAATTTAAAAAAATAAGTTTTATTCATTGTAAACACCTACCCGCACAACAAAAGAAATATATTTAATTAATCCTCACCATCTCAAGGTAGAATCAGTCCCGGAGGACAGCCATCGCTACCTGTTCAGGAATATTACTGTCCGAAGAGTTTATATCGGTCGATATTAAACTTTTAGACAATTCCTCTTCTTGGATGTCATCGTTATCTTCCAGACAGAACAGTAAGCCGTCATCTTCGTATGTTGAAAAGTAGAATTCAGGTTGATTCCATAATGTTGAATCGTTCAAAATGAAGTGACCTCGTTCCTTCATGTGCAGTAACAGCTCATCTATATTATTTGAGAGGGTGTCGCAAGAAATGCAACGTAAGAAATGTATTTGCCGCCTTAAAAAGTTAACTATTTTCACCTTTTCGTAAAAATTAAGTTTCTTTGTGATCTCATTAAAGTTAA
The DNA here is from genome assembly GCA_022494535.1 of Himalopsyche phryganea. Classification (NCBI taxonomy): domain Eukaryota; kingdom Metazoa; phylum Arthropoda; class Insecta; order Trichoptera; family Rhyacophilidae; genus Himalopsyche; species Himalopsyche phryganea. Next base: position 845,980 of record JAGVSL010000043.1, on the reverse strand, counting down.
AATTGTGCTCCTCGGTCATGTGAAAAGTAATATTCGCATATTTGTCAGCAGAAAATTTACAAAACAGACAAATAATCGTCAGGCTGTCCTTTTCTTCCCAATCGGACCAATTAGTATCACTGTCAGAACTGGATTCTCGTATGCTTTTCTTTGAAGTGACGCTGCATGAGCTCGCGACGGATTTTTGTTTTTGTTTATGCAGGCCGACATTTTTTAAATATGATTGCCAATTTTTACCCATTTCCAGGTAATTACTGATGAAATATTTATCGTAAGCTTTGTTACTCGGATTAATTTTTTTATGAACCTTTTTCCGCATATGTTCTTTAAGTATCGTTCTGTCTTTGAACACCTTTTCACAATAAATACAAATACAATTATCAAGTTTATCAGATAACAATTCTATGAGTTCACCTAAGAAGATGAGATTTTCTGATTTGGCAACATAGAAGTTGTGTTTTTCATAGAGATGCAGCAAAAAATTTGCCCTCGTATCTTGGATAACGGTTCTGCAAAAGAGACATTCTCTGTTATAAGATCTATCATCTCGTTCCAGTTTTTGGTGTGCTAGGATTTTTTCCAAACGAATCCTTTGCAGGTCCCGCCGCAATTGATTATCTTGAGGAAGTACATCGCTTAAAAGATAATATTTTTCATCCTTGGAGATTTCTCCATCGGGCGTTTTGTCGAGCAGCATAGTGGAACAATATTCTGCTAGTTCATTTTCTGAAATCAAAACAATATTATTCATTACTGTTCATTTCAGTAAACAAAAATTTTAATGGATTTCTTACAATACAAATATAAAATTATGAATATTGAATCGCACTCAATAATACAATGAGAAGTGAAACATTCTAAAGTTTACATATTGAGCCTCATCAGGCTCATCAGGCATCATATAGATCAGTGATCGCCAAACGCTCGCGGTGGCATTTTCGGTAGCTAGCGTAGGATATTTTACCATGTATAGTCGAAAATTTTCAAGAAGATGGCCTTTCATCAGAAATGTAATTGATTGAATTTCAATGTGATTTGTCGCTTAAGAGAATCTGTGTGGCTTTTCGTTCCAACAGAAATGTATCCAATTTGGAAAAAATTGGACAGTGAATGTCATTCTTTTCATTAATTATTTTTACTTTTACTCACACTTATTTCAAGATATTTTTCAATCATTTTTTGTTTATAAATAAATTTTTATTGGAAGCCCAATGTCCTAATTTATTTTACGTAATATAATAATATTATGTATGGTACGATAAAGGACGATGATAAAAAATTATAAAGAAGGAATAAGCATGTACAAGTAGCTCACCAGACAATTTTAATTTCTGATAGTGGCTCACATCTTTATTGAGTTTGGAGACCACTAATATAGACAGTGGTACCAAACGCTACATTCCTTATTAAAAATTTTTGGTCAATGCTTGATCGCTTTCTTTGCACCCTAAGCATCTTGAAAAATTCTACTAAAATTACCAATTCAAAGAATTGAATACAATATCATTTCTTACAAAAATTACTAATGTTAAACTAATGTTAAAAATCTACAACATGTATAACATTCAAATATAAACATCAACAAAAATGAGTCCGTTTTATAATATAAAATTAAAATTGAACTTAGTTATTCCACTGCTGTACTACTAAATGTGACACGTGTTTCGCTTCAAGTCTGTTTCGGTATAATAAAAATAATTGGTAAATATGCTTTACAACCTTCTTTTTTTCTAGCTGAAAATTTACTAAATCCCGCTAATATATGCTATGTGAAGTTTTTGTTACTGTTGTATTCTTGCGCACTCACCTAAAAATTTGGCCTTCCAATATATAACATAGTCATAGAGAGATGCAATCTGTTCTACATCAGCGATTACCAATCGATGCTTGAAGTATAAGTGAGTTAACAAGTCTTGCTGGTTTTCTGGTAACAAGTAAACGGTATCGCATAGCATGCATGTACATTCATGACTTGGAAAAAATAATTTGTCTGATGATATAATTTGTGTTTCTTTTTCATTATCGTTGAAGGTCAATGGACCAATAATATTTGATATTCTAGATTCACCGTCCATTTTGAGATTTCTGCTACTGACAGTGAGGTTATTTAGCTTTTAAATAAATTAAAAACTAATGCATTTTTCAAAACTGAATAATTCTTATAAACGTCAAATCAAATGTCAAAGCCACGATATTTTTTGCTGTCAGTAAATGGCTACTCACAAATATATTTTTTGACGTCAGCTGTTTTTACGCTAACATTGAATTTTATAGTTACTGGTTATCAGCTGGGGTTATTTCGCCTACCAAGTATAATGCCGCCTAATAACAAATACTTTGTTTAAATGGCATTAATTTATTTTAACACTCGGGCAGACTAGATATTTGCTTATAACTTTATTCAAAATCATTAATTGATCACACTGAACCTTTTAAATACCTAGAATTTCTCGTAAGTTTGTAAAAAGTTGATTCAAGCTCGTTGATTATTTTTTAAATCCTTCTTATAGGATGAACAGACTTATAAAGTTAAATATGACAGATGCCTCCTTGTCTGAAATCTATGTTCTCCCCTCATGAGCTATTACATATTATAAATATGTCCCGGATGTTATTTACATTTCCTTGTCTCGTCATTTGGAAAATGAACTTAATTTTCTTGTATATTTAATATTCAACAATAATACAACATTGCGATTAAGCTAGGGCGGCCAAATCAATCATTAATGGATTAGGATCAATACTTATCTAATACTAATTAACATTTTTTGGCTGAGGATGCTACAGAAAAGAATTGAATTCCGTGTCACGCCTTGTTTCAAAACAACTGAAATATCAAAGTTTTCAATTGTTATTTTAAATGTGCAAATAAATTTTCTCAGACATTGAAAATTATATTAAAAAAAAAAAAAGTATTTGCTGATCATCGTGGTACGTTTCAAAGCTTTCATGCTACATAATTTTATTTCACAATCAAAAGTTCCAATTATTAAACATTTTTCAATGCTGACTAACTTTGAAAATGTATGGTATTAATGAGATTAAAAAATATGTTATTGGTAATATACTATACTAGTCGGACGCCCGTCATTCATGACGGTATTGAAATTGAAATACTGAATTTCTATAGTAGCTAGTAATAAATAAATGTATTGTGTGTTTAATTGAAAGAACTTCATGGCAAAAATATTTTTGCATATCAATTTTTATGAAATAGTAGTATATGCTTCTTACAAAGGCATTGTCGTAAATTGGAATAAATCTTTGAATGGAATCATTTAAAAACGTTTGCAACGTTGATCTTCATTTTTTTTATTATTATCATAATGAAAATAAACTAAACCATTAGTCCTATCCAAATGCCATATTTCTATCATTTCACTCTCCGAAAAAGAGATTTAATTACAAGCAGTTCTCGTTAATGATGAGATGCTCCATTAGAGGTTGATATTTTCCACACTGGGAGGGGGCATGGTAAAAAAAATATATTTCAAGTAAATCAAGAACCAAGAATATTTTTTATAAAATCGGTCAACTTCAAATGAAAATTGTGATATAATTCATAATATGTAAACCAAAGATGTAATGAAAAAACAAAACTGAAAATGCAATATCTTTATTTGATTTTAAAAAGATGAACACCGAATAATCAAATATCTAGTTTCATTCTTCAAAGCAAATCATAATATATTATTAAATAAGATATTAATAAAAAAGCTAGCGTATCAAAAACAATTAAAATGCATCATACTTACAGAATCCTTGTATTCTTAAATTTATACACAATAATAAAAATGCACAAAGTATGTATATCAACAATATGGATTTTCTAGTTTCAATTTCTTTTAATATCAGTTAGTTTATAGTATTATATTATTCATCAATACATATAATATTACTTACAATCCAAGTTGACATTTAATTGAAATTAGTATTCAAGATTTAAGCCAAACACATTAAAATGCATTTAATGAATTATGTGAGCATTCAAAATACTATCTTATTTATGTACCTACAACATATTTTTGCATTAGCATCAAATTTATATTCAAATGTGATTTTTTTCCAATCAGGGGCAGTCAGTCCATATGACATCACGTTTTAAATGTGACTACTTTCAACATTGGGAGCTTCATTGACAATAGTTCTAGATTTGAGCTTAAGAATTAATTAGTATGCTTTCATTACCTCAAAAAATCATTAGAAATACACTACCCATTTGAATATTAAAATTTACCATTTTTTTTAAATACATAAATATGATTTTAAATAAGTCAATACTGACGGAAAATATTACAAGGAAAACTGGGTAGTTTGGATGAGCGAGTTTAAAGATTTTATGACATAATGTAGCAATATGTGTGTGTAACATAGTGTGGCGCCATTTATAGATATATTATTTAAGCATGAGTATGTACATTTTTTTATCTAATAGTATCCTGTCTATAAATATCCGCACTGGTATATGTGCGTGTATGGCAACAATTTGTTTCAGACATCACGAAAACAACCCTTGCGGAGATAAAACTAAATCTGTGTTGGTGCTGTCAATGATGGCTTTCAAGAGCATCATGTCGTCTGGGGTGATTGACCAGCCACTGAGTTGGCCCAAACTTTGAAGCTTCGGACAGCGATCCATCAATATTTCCACAGTTTGACTGGTGAGAAGTGGAGCGAGCGGAAACCATATGCCTTCAAGATTTTCCAGTACTCTTTGTTGCTGTAATATTCTGTAAAATATAAGATTTTTTTAGTTTCAAGGCCTAGTAACATAATAAAGATTTATGTGTAAAAAACACCCCTGAATAAACCACCTTTTCTATGGTATAAGTAAATTCAGTGGCGGACTGGGTCTGAAAATATTGATTGCCAGGAGTCAAAGGGGGCTTACCTAAGGCAAAAATAAATTTGTCCCTCCCCCCATTTTTCCAACAAATTTTCTTTTTTCCATCACAATAAAAATCAAGGGTGCCTATTTTAGTGTAGGGTCTACTGCTTATAATCTAATATATAGGGGGGCCCTCTTGCCATCGGGTAACCTGGCAATATGGCCAGTCAGTAAGTTTTCTCTGCCCATCCTCCTTTATAAATAATTCTAATTATATTATTTGTTTATATTAAACTGATATTCGGTGTAGCAATATACCTCGACATAATCTATTTTTCTCAGTTAAACACCATAATACTCACAAGACACATTCTGGCAACTAGTATGTGTTAACAATTATTGATACATCTAGCCAGGAATAAAAAAAAACAATAAATATATTTGATGAAATTCATACGTTATATTATTCAAATATAATCGAATACCATTAGGTTTTAATATCCTAATATTTTTGTGAAGCTGAAACAGCTATAAAACCAATTGATAAAATTATTTGTTATTTTTACTATTATTTGTTATTATAAATGAGTTCTACTAATTAAATTCCGATTCAATCAATAATAATTTGAAGTCTGCTAATAATGAGATATTTAAAAGATATATTACCTTAAGAAATCATTATCATTCAATTTTACTTCTTCACCAATGATTATTTTTTTCAGCTTCGGACAGCATGTCAGTAAATATTTCAACGTAGATGATCTGATAGTACTGTGCAATATTTCAAAATGTTCCAATTTCTGATATTTGACCTCTTCTTCGTGAGTTAAAACATCCATTTTGAAGCATTCAATTATTTGAAGATTTTTACATTTATCTGCTATGTGTGTCAAGTTAAGGGAACCGGTCGCCAAAGATAACATTAAGGAATTCAATCTGTGCCCGCATCTCTCAATCAATTGATGGAATTCATGACACTGCACCTTATTAAGCTTTATTCGATTGACACATTGAAGTTTGTCAATCAACGCTATGACGCCCATTTCGGGTTCCTCAAAGTAAACAGTCTCCAAATTAGGACACACCTTTAATATAGAATTCATTGTTTTTTTATCTGTTTTTGTGTCATGAATATATTGTAAATTACTTTTAAAAGAATCGGGATATTCCTTACTATTTACGATATGGTGAATCGACTTGCCCACAAAAGAATAGCAACCGAGGTTGGTCAAATTTGGCAAGTTCACAATCAACAGAGCCACGTCCGTGTGACAGATATTTTCTTCTCCGTATGAACCTATGTTGACAACAGTGAGAGTTTCTCTTATAGAAGGGCAACCCGAGCACAGAGCGTGTATGCCGATTTCGGTGATATCGGTGTCACCTGATACGTCCAGCATTTTTAAATTTTCGCTGTACTCTCCGATGCATTTGAGCACCTCATCGTTTGCAATATATGGTATGTTTAAAACATTCAAACAGTTCATAGACTTGATTAAATCATACAGGACATGCAACTGATCATCTTTTACCCAAACTCCTTTCATATTTAATGCGTTCAATCCGGTTCCTTGCTTTAAGATTGTGTCTAGAATTCTATTGTAATAGCACACAGGGAACAGACCGGTAGCCAAAGTTTTAACATTGTCCTGGAGCAGCAGCTTGAGAGCGAAAAATCTCGCCGTCGGCTCCAAATAGTCTGAGTTCAATATCAGGTTTAATAGATCTTGATGGATGTCTCCCGTGGCCCCGAGCGTTTCAAAGTAAGAAGAGATGACGGCGAACGCGAGAGATAAATCGTCTTCCGCTTCTAGAGATGTCAATACGTCTATGAGTTGTCTTGCCAAAACAGTTAATGAAATTTCACTGAGCGTGGGCACTTCGCATTTAGGAGACATCTTCTTCGTGTAACACTGAATCTACCTTCTTTCGAAATATGTTTTTCTATACACGATTCTGCATTTAGTCAAGAAATATTCACCACGACTAAATTGTTAACCTAAGCATGGGCTGAGAAAATAGTAAAATGAAACCCGATGCGTTTAATGACCTAGAAAACAATTCTAGACGTCAGTCTAAATTCACACACATCTCTTGGCAGAGCGCCAAATCTTTCCCACTCAATTTACTATGGTGTAACATGTGCTAACTCAAGTAAACACGGATATTTTTGAAAAATATTTACCAGTTGCAAAGATCCGATGGATGTAAACAAGTGGATTGCAGATAGAGCATACATGAGTCACTATTTTTTTGAAAAAATTAAGTATTGTCCTTTAAATTGATTCATCTGCAAGATTAATATTTTAAATGCAGTTATCTTAAAAAAATGTGCATTTCATTTATTATAAATTGTGATTACCTGGTCACAAAATAAGTGTCTTTATATCAGAAGCTCCTTTGTTGAATATTCAATTCAGTAAGGTAAAATTTATGAGATCAATATTGAGAAGACATTACCTAGATCAGTGATCATGAGCTAAAGGCCCAGCAATTTATTGAATTATTTGACTGTCGTATTTTTAAATAGGTGTATAATGTTTAGTTTGTAATTTTGATAATGGTATCAACCAGTCTAGATAGCAGCATTCTGCACCATAAAATAAACACCTCATAAGTGAACACTAAAGCGGGTAAGGGTATTTTTACAAACAATAAAATCTATGATTTTGTCGATATATTATAACATAATAAAAATAATCATAATAAAAACTAAAATTATCAATGGCATTACACGTTATGATACAATAAAATATAACAATAAAAACAATAAAGAAAAATAATAGTCAGTCAATTTATGGAAACTGGTTTTCCTGGTTCGCGTCAAGCTCGCGAGATTTTTTAGTTTTCATCTTCTCCATTCTCATTCGGTACATTTTGTTCTCATCTGCACACTTTGTTGTTATGATATTCCTGTGAAAAGGATAATATGTAATTAATAATACGTTTTCTATTATAAGTAACTACAAATTAGTGAAAAAAAGATCAAGAAATAGTGTAAATTGCAATTTAATGTAACTGAGATTTTGCAGTGTGATAGGTGGATTTTGTGTTCAGATTGTTAACGTCAAAATTTATTTTTCTATACTGATAACAGTTAGTTAAATTGGTATGTTATAGGTAAATCGGTTAAAATTAAAGTTTAGATCAAATATACGATATTGTGAAAAAAAGATGAAAATACTGCTATCGACCATACTAGCCTTGAATACTTTCGCAAGTTTTTACTCCCCACAAAAACGTTTTTTGGACATAGAAGTAGCAATGTAAAATTGCAAAACATTTTCTACTCGCAGTAACCAAATATATCTTATCTATAGAGCAGAAAATACTCGTAAGCTAAAACACAAAAAAAATTATAAACTAAATTCTGCGCTGTAGCCGGGTATAGATGTACCAATTTAACTTGGTTGCTAGTGAAGGCGCCACCTTCGCGTTAGGAATGTTGACATACTCAGCAAGAACTGAAATTTCAATAAATTCCAAAACTGATATTTTAGCGACGGTTATTAAAAGTAGACATTTATATTTATTTTGCATAAAATAGCAATTGGAGAAATTTATTCTAGACTGACAATTCTAGTTCCCAATTCAGTGGCGTCCAATTAATGTTGGTAATACTATAATAAATCTTTTCTATATAAGTATGAAAGTTTCTTACCTTACTAAATTTTCTTGGACTTTACACATTTCTGTTACTGTCACAATTATATCTGTAATTTTTTTTACATCTAGTTGCATTTTTGCAGGCTTGTTGGTGAATGCCGGTGAAGATTTTCCGGTCAATGAATGTGTTGCCAGGGTTCTGTGAAAGAAGAACAACCATTTAAACATAACTACTATTTTTAATAAATGAACCCTAATAATACGGTCAGAGCTCATGACTATCCTTCGATAATTAACACTATATTTATTTAATAGTTTTTTTTTATTTACAAGTCAAGTCAATGGTTTAAATTATTTTCTCTGACAAATGGTATTGATTTTTGTGTAGAATCATTATGAAACAATGGGAAATGTACCTAATAAATTCAACATTAATATAAAATTAAATTTGATAACTTAGTTATTCCACTTGGTTTATGTGACACATTTCACCTCTTTAAGAAGCATCTTCAGACTAACCATATCTTAAACTTCAGACTAAAGAGGCGAAACGCGTCACGTTAGTGATAAACCAAGTGGAATAACTAAGTTATCAAATTTAATTTTATATTAAAAATGAACTTCCACAAAGTTACCGCCGAATCCATAGAAAATTTAATATTGTTTACGGTTAATCCTCGGTATATTTAATAAATTATATTTAGTACATAGTTGTTTTCATTATATTCTATAGTGTAGTTACAACACAGGTTATGTAAAGAAAGCCCGCTATTATCAAATTGTGTTGTGTGTGAGATGTGAAGGGTGTGAAATATAACAGACACCCATGTCCCTTCTTTGAAATAGCAATAATTAGCAAATGAAAATCTCAATTAGGTTACTTCTGGTTTTTCGTAAATTGGAGATTTTATATTGTTAGTAATTACCTCCTTGGAAAAACAGCCATCAATAATTTTCTTGTGGCATGAGAATACGAATTCCAATTTATTTGACGAAAAATGTGTCGTGGAATCAGGGTAGTTCCGCTACCTATGGCCATCTGAAAATACAGCATAACATACATCATATTAATATTCAACATTCAACTAATTCACAGGCACATCTTAAACCAGTGTTCTCCAACCAGTGGTCCGCGGCCCAGTGCCGGACCACGGAAACTTTCCGCGGGGCCGTGAACAGTATGGCAAATTTCAAGAAATTCGCTATGCAAAAATACTAAATACAAGATTTTTTCGTCTGCACGTTTACTTGTATTTTTAGTTATTGTTAAATAATAATAATTGGTAGGATGATGAGACACAGTGGTTGCTGGTTGTCTCAGAATCAGAGACAGTCAGAAATCTTCTCAGGTACAAGAGAACGGAGATATTTGCTCTTGGATAGTGAACCCAGATGCAAAACTCTACCTAAATATATTTCCAAGAATTTCGTATGTATATTTGTTAGTTATAGTTATGTCCACCTGTGTAGCAAGAGGGCCGGGGGGGCGGTTCGCCCTGGGCGGCATTTTCGAAAACGAATAGAAAATTTCAACCATAAAAAAAATATTTTTTTTTATATATACATAATCAACAATACTTATATTCCATTCACTATTCCGTCTAATTTGTGAAAGGCTGACAAAATTTACTTTTGTAGGGGCGGCATTTTTGAAAATGGATAGAAAATTACGTAGGTAATTAACAAACAAAAATTGTCATGCTTTGTAATTCACTGACAAAATATATTTCCTTTCTGAAAGATCGGATAATGATGAAGCCTCAATGACGAGGGGAAAGAAAAAATTGTTGTCTGGTGAACAATCGCAAAATGCTGAATTGGGGAGAGCAATTTTCTTCAAGCTTCATAATCTTGCTGAGAAATATGGTTTTCTTACTTCATCAAATCTTTTGAGTGAAAGTTACGAGTGTCAGTTGTATTCAGATCATAATGATGCTGATCGGAAAGATCATGTTGCTGTTTAACATAATGAAATAGATGTGTGGAAGGGTGGCGAAGATTGAACTTTTGTAATTTATTCAAAAATATAATTTTGGAGACTCGGGTCACAAATATTGAAATGCTTTTAGTTTTTTTCCTAGCAATTGTGTTCCTAGCTGTGAATGAATTTTTCGAAGATGAAACTAGTAAAAAATCTATTTAATATCAACAGTGAGCCATTTACGATAAAAAAATTGTAATATTTTCAATAGCCCACCAACTGGCAGACAGATAAAATAGATTTTGATAATGTTAGAGCAAAGCAAGGAAAAATAGAAGTTTTTTAAATGTTATTTTACTAAAATCTACTGAATATCTTGTTCTAAATTGATTCATAATTCTGGAAGAAATTATATTTATGAATGATTTTGCCTGCGGCGCAATTTTCCGCATCGTCATGATTTATGATTAAATAAAAAAATAGTAGGTAATTTAAAAAATAACCTTAAACCAACACTATTTTAAATATAAAATCATCATATTTGGAGAAAAATTATTAGTATTAAACATAAAATTTGTCAGGAAATTATAATTATTCATAAAATTTTTCTGCCTTTGGTGCAATCTTTTCCATTGTATTGGTTGAAAAATTAGAAAAAGGGGGGGTGGCACAAATCCTAGCTACGCTACTGGTTATGTCCATCTGTCACAATATAATATCAAAAAAATATTACGTAAAAGACCATTTTTATTTCAGTATTAGTGGTCTGCGAAAAATTTTCCTTTTAATTGATTTCTATCAACCCCCTTCAATAAAAAGCTTTTAACTCTTATACTTGCCAGGTGAGTGAAAAAATCACTTTGTAATGAAAATTCATGAAACCTCTGCTTAATGATTTCAGTTTATTACTAACATTATTGATTAATTATATGAATTAATCCAAAATTTCAGGAAATAATATTGATCCAAAATGAGTTATGTATTGCAAAAATGCAATTTGTTACATCAGAATATCAGTAGATATATTCATATACGTTACAGTTATTTGTGCATTTGGGCAGCAATATAAGAAATATAATATAATAGAATTTATATTCTTACCATATCTGGTTCTGAATTTCGATGAATGCTAGGAGACGGAGTGGGCTGATCTCGTAAAGCTTCATCGTTTTGGAAACCTTGCACATATGCAGTATAAGGCTGCGCATCATGTTTCACTGACGAGTTTACAATTCGATCCGTCGAATGTCTATTGTTCGATTCTCTAAGAACAATGTTGTTGCTGTTAATACTTTCTTCCAGCACTTCCATGTTGTCTATGTATTCCATTTGAGTAATCGTTTCAGAGTTAACATTCATAACCGGGGTGGGCTGTCTTCCAAAGTGAGACATTTCCGCCACGGACCTCTGCATGGATTCCATTTGGTTTCTCAAATCATTTACAGTTTTATGCAAGTATGATACTTCAGCAGTCAACTGGTTGTGATTTTCACAGAGCAATTCAATATTCACGATGTCCGCGTTGCAAAGTTTGGTCTGCGACTGCTGATCGAAGGTCATCGGCAGAACGGATAATTTAATACTCCTACTTGTATCGGCATCGTTTCTCAAATGCTGAAAAGGTTTCTGCCTTTCTTTAAAGTTGTGCAAGTGCGAAGGAGACTCAGCGATTTCCTCATTTCTCTCGGATGCGTATGAACCCATATCAATCACGAATTGTCCAGGAGAATGAGGCACATTTCCGGATGGTCTTCTCGGTCCACAGATAAAATCTGCAATTCCAGGGATGCTATGCCTGCTTGGGTGATTTTCTTTCGGATTTGAATATTGATTTAACTGTTTAGGATTCGGTTTAACCTGATGGTGGGGTTTTGAACTGTTTCTCCATCCTCTGCTACCTTTTGAAATAGATCTCTTCAGATTCTTCTCCTCCTGGAAATGTATTATTAGGAATTAATTTATACATTTTATATACAATCGGGGGTTTAGTTTATAAGAGAAAATTATAATGTTTATTTTCCAGTGATTTAGTTTCATTCACTGTATAAAGTTTGTCAATTTTTTTACCATGTCTGCTCCCAATGTGGAGCATACGAACTCGTAATGGAGGTATCTCAATATAAGTTCTACAAGAACTGCTTGTGTCACAAAATCTTCTTTTTAGTACAGTAGAGATAGAATGATAGGGCTAAGACAGGACTGGTGCTAAGCCAATCGCTCTCGTTACACGCCATTTTTAGGATCGGATGGGTGGGGGGGAACATGACAAACATCCAAATTCTCTCAGTGTCAACAAAAATACATAGATCGATTGAAAAATAATTTATGAAACCGCCCGTACTGGTATTCGAGCCCGTGAGCAACCGCAACCGAAGCCAACAAAGTTGGCTACTTGGTATAATAATTTATTTGATTTTATTTAAGTATTTGAATACTTATGCTAATGAATATTACACTTCACAGTGTGTGGACGCGAGATTTCCAGTGGAATGAGTACACACTGATAAAACAAAGTTTTCAATTTTAATATATATGTAAAAACAGAAGTTGCCTTCCGAAAAAATTGAGATAGTAGATATTTAGTTATATTTACGTTTTCAGACTCACTGTCGCTGGAATCTGGGTGCCAATCAGAGTCGCTGTGTTCTTCGGGGATAACTTCAGGAGCAGTTGTGCTGCTGGCTGGTGGTTGATTCTAGAGAATATAAGTAGCATATGATACAGATTCCGCAAAGTCATTATTATTTGCAATTCGATTTTAAGATCACGGCCACAACTGTAATACTATTAGGTACATTCATATATTATATATCTCATAATAATCCCTATACATATTGCCATGATTGAATAAAAATGGTTTGTAATATATAATTTCGTCAAATTAACTTAATTTAGATTTGAAATGTTGGAGCTGGAAGCCAAATTAAACAATCATAAAGATATGTTGCATTTAAGATATTAGAGGAAAAGTTTGTAAACAACTTACATGTTCCTTGATGATTGTTGGTTTTTTCAATAGTCCTATTTGTTGAGCAGCTTCTTGTAACAATTTTATCTCCATTTCTAGGAAGCCTCTGTCAGCTGAAATATAACAGACGTTGATTAGGTAAATCGATTGAGAAATCCACCGTCATTGTCACTTACTATGCCATTCATTAAGCATGTTAACAATACCCGTGAGGCACAACGATAAGTCATCATTACGTTTGAAGATAATCATAATAAATCAGTAATTGTAATAACATGCGGTACTGATATTTATCGTCTGTTATTGGTTGTCCACAAAATATTTCCGCCGTGTAATTATGAAAATAGGTTTTAAAATTAAGAACTCATTGCGCTCTATGAGAAAGCAAACTTTGACAGTAATTAAGCCACAAAAAACAACATTTTGACAATCAATAACGATTATTCACATCAACGATCAAAACTAATGTTTTGATCGTTGATGTGAATAATAGTCAGCTGATATTTTTTCGAAATGAAATTTTAGGTTGATATCTTTATTATTCAGCTTGAAATAGGTAGGTAGGTATTCTCGTTTATATAATTTCTATACAGACGAGTGAAAAATCTTGGGAAAAGACAATGGAATAGCGCATAACTAACTATTGTGTACCAACATTAGATATTAACAATGTTCGACCACCAAATACCCCAACATACATTATTTGTCACGCATCTACTTCTAAGCCTTGCGTAGAATTTTTGCTTTCCTCGTTTTCATAAACTCTTTGTTAAATAACTTGCGACTAAATCGACTGTATAATATAGTTTTATAACATTATTGTAATAATATCAATGAATTGTAATAATATATAATATTCTTTGTTTTCACGCAATCCCTAGTACACAAATCGTTTTTAAATTGAGTTTAAAATCGCCGACCACTTCTCGAAAATATTTCGAACAACTCCAGTTATGAAATCTTCTGGTACTAATCAACTGTTTTAATCCATTAAATCGAATATTTGTAACATATTACTACTTTTAATGGCGACTTAATTTAGAATGTAAATGGTACACTTATTTCTCCAACAAACGCGTTATTTCGTTTAAATTTAACATTGCGCGGCAAACTACACAGCTGTTGCTCTGTGAATAATTTATGAAGGCTTACCTGATACTATAACAATGCTTGCCTTCCGCACCTTTTTGCCACTTTTTATCTTCACCACTTTCCCCGTGTGAAGATCCTGCAGACTGAAATTATTTGCTAAATCTTCGCTGCTCACGAGAGTGTATCCACTGTGTTTGTTTTTCGACGTTTTCCACTCAACTATTAACCACAATTCTTGAATAACATTGCCTTCGGGAAGATACGACATAATTGAATATCAATAATAAACTAGTAACATGAAAGTAAAGATATTCGGACTGATATTGCGGAGAGTAATTTAAAAGAATCTTATCCGAAGGGTTGCCGAACTGATACTGATTTAAAGCATTCAGGTAGTAATTCAAAATCTAACTTACTGTGTTTAAGTACAGCGCACTCATATTTCCACCCCTCCAACCTTTCTAAGAAAAGCATTAAGGTTGTAAAACCCCCATACGGAACAATTCGTTGGGTGCCTTGCCCCATCAAGAACGGTATTTGCCGAGCGCATAATACATTAGAAATCTCAGTTGTGAATAGGATTTTTTTTGTCTTACAAGGGTGCAGAAAAAACTACCTGGTTTTCGCCACGATTTTAAAATGAAATGCATTTATCGATGTACCTACCCTACTAGCATCTGCACATCGCAAATAGGAACGGTCTAAACATTATTGAAGACCGACGTCTTGCTTGTTCAAATGAATAGTTTCTCAAAATATAAATAAACATTATTCGGAACGCTAGAATTTTTGAGTAAATTGAAACTCGAATAAGAAAATATTTTCATATTGTATAAGCATATTTATATTTAATTGATACGCATCAACGACTTAAACTAATAATAATGCCTTACATCTATTTTATAAAAAAAAATGTTTAAACAACTTTGAATATTACGATGGAACTATCATGGATTCATTATATTATGTAGTATCGATCAAAGTTATTATAAGTAGATATAAACTTATTTCAAGTTTTTTTAGTGATAGTACCTCCACATTATGCTAGATCTTCCTATTCCGTAGGATAAGTGTAATAATGCTAGCTATCAGAAAATATAAGGATCTTCGATTCGCTCGGAAACCTATAATGTCGTTTGTAGTACAGTGCTAAATGAAGGCTTCTCAACACTTACTTCATTGATTTCTCCCTATGGTATTTTGCCACCACGTGGACAATCGTCACAATTCGGATACTGCAACCATTCGGATACCACCTGAATTCGTCACAAAACACGATTATCTCTCCTCTCCCTGATCCCTGAAGGCGTAGAAGCCATATTGATGAAATAATGGTGAACATGACCATGAACCGAGAAGTGTGAAATAAACGTGTGGATGTCTTCATCCAGCATTAAATCTACCATGCGTTTTGGTGGTGATATTGCATTTATCATCTGATTTCTTTAAATTTGGTAATCAATCAGCAGGTATTCGCGAAATGACAATGATGTTACATATACAATACAAAAGCGTTTTTTTTTTAAATCCATATCATAATATTTAGTAAGTAAAAAGCAATACAGAGAGTAACCAGGATCATTTAATCTTACAAGAATATATTATGCAAACCTCTCCAAGCAGAGTAAAATATTTTTATTGTAAAACTGATCGTTAATTTCTTTCAATTCAAACTTGATTCTTATAAAAATAACTATTAGCCTATCGTTGGTCCATACATCCGTCATAATCAGCTGTTGCGCTGAAGCGGAAGGATAAATTACTTAATTAATTTATAATGCTCTGTCATTTATTCGCATAGTAATGATATATCAAATAGAGAGACGTCTACTCAGCGCATAATACATTAAAATGTATTTGTATGAGATGCAATCGAGCACTACAAAATGTTTGCATAATATCACGGAATAGAAATTAAAAAACAATTAATAGGGCTTTGATGAAATTATGTATTCATATTTTCAAGTAGTGCGAAAAATCTATGCAGACTAGTTTTGTCAATAGCAATAATATCGTATTTTTTTCAAAATTCCAAAATCATCAATCAATAACTGCGTCAATATTTTTTCTATCATGTAAATATGCAATTATTATTGTCAACTGTATACCTAAGTCATGTATTAGATTGTCTGCTCTCCTAGACTCATAGTTATAGATTTAGTGACGAACGGCGTTGTTAGTCTCTCCAGCGAGAAAATGGGGCCATATTTCTTTGAGGAAGAAATTTCCAAACTAAAATACTTAATAATTTATTTACACTAGAAATAGAGAAAATAAATGATTTTTATATCCTAATTTTAGGATGTTACATGGTTGGTACCTCTTCTGCCCCTCTGTATGGGCCCCGGTGACAATAATTAATATATATAATATTTTATCTAAAGTGCTGACTGATTCCTTCTGATTCAAACCGCTTCCCACCCCAAACAACGCCCCTAACATAACCCATTTGCTACAATTATATATCTTATAAATATAGAACAACGTTGGTTGAAGTTGTTTTTCGTAAAACATTGTTCCCGATACCAGACCACCGTTTTCATAATACTACTCAATTTATTAACTATAGGTTATATAATTTAAGACATCTCAAGTCAATTCGAGTCCATTCGTGCGCTCAAATGCCTGAAGATGCCGAAAGGCGAAACCCGGGTTGTTAGTGACAAAATACATGGAAGTGTACACAATCTCAATAATTCAAATTTGATATAGAGGTTGAGCGACTGAGTGACAAGCAGTTCTCGTAGAAAAAATTCTGTCAAGATACCTCCACTAGGAGACCATATGCTCCACATTGGGAGCGGACATGGAAAAAATTACTGTTTTAGGATTGTCGCGAAAGTGTAGTGGCGTATATTGAATTTTGCGAGGAATAGTTAATTTTCAAAGAGGATGTTAGGTCTAATGACGAGAAAATTGGCTGCTAGCTAACCTAAGTTTAAATACATTGATTTTTTCGTTTCGTACGCCTGTAAATTATGTAATATTCCCTTACAAGTCCATAAGGGCTAAAATAATAAAAGTATTAGTAACGTAATTTATTCCAAAATTAAATATTGTTGCAATCGAAGTAAAATATATTGTAGACAATAGAATGAGTAGAATGTCAATTACATTTAGATCTAATTGTGTAAATACCGTACCCCTAAAAAAGCCGGGATGGGCCGAAGCTCGAAAGAACAATCAAAATCATGCGGTACCTTTTTTCCAGATACCAGCAGTCATAAATTAAACTATGGGTAGAGACAGTGCCGTTACTAGTAGTGATAAGCTAGCCATCTATATTATGATTGCACTCAACAATTTGCGTGCGGAAGAATAAAATAACAACATATTTATCACTAACTCTCAAAATTAATCCCAGTTTCCTTTTTCTTACATTTGTTAGACCACACCGATTACTTTAATTTCCTGTTAAACAATTAATGTTAATAATTTTACTATACTATTTAAAACAAGTTATAAAATATTTTATAATGGGTGGATCTAGGCACTCTTTGGTTTATAATTACTATTTTAATTATACCGATGAATGAATAGTCCTTGTAATATATTAAGTATTTAAATGAAATGGGATTATTAAGTCATATAGTGTAATGAATTCTTATAAACACATTATGTATGTATATGATTGGAAAAAAAATACTAAGTGGCTCATGTTGAAAAACCAATTAATAAATTCGAAACAGATGAACGAACATAATCAAATATTGATGACGACAGTTAATTTGTGTCAATATCCAATCTTGGAATATAATTTGAGAAGCGTTAAGTCAGGGACTTTGCAATAATAAAATTATTATTAACATAAAATAAGATATCGATTTGTGGTGTAATTTTTGAAATTGTATTACTCGTAAGAACAGTTCAAATAATTGTTGACGCAAACTTCTTCCACATTTGTAGTTTGTGAACCGATTTAACCCGATGAAAGCTAATCTTCTGATTTGTTGTCATTCAAATTATGATTTCAAAATAGGATGCTTGTTCCTAAAGTCGGCGTCGCCAGTAGTTGGCCATTTGAGCTTAAAACTTAAATAATAGCGGATATATTTAAAAAAAAATAGATTTTTTAAATTCGTGTAGGTAGTCTTGCCTCTTGCCGATGTATATCTGCACTATACTGACCTATATGATGCAATACGCAATTAAAAAAAAGCACATTTTTACTTCGCAAGTTTCGACAAATTCATGTTGTATGGACATCGCTAACAAAATATACTTTATATTGTCATGCTTTGCATCATTATGTTTTTTATTGTTCTGTCTACTATTAAATTAAATTATTTCGCGATATTCATGAAGTTTCATAGTGATGGCCGAACACTGGGCATGAAAGGCCAACCATTGGAGTTTGAGGGCCGACCACTGGGGCAATTGGCATTTTTTTGTAAACTTCTGTTATTTTATGCTTGGTACAATATTAATTATTTTATTTTAAGTTGGTTACGTTACTTAATCCCTGCTTAATGGAATAATAACGAAAAAAATATGTATTTATCATTCATTGACTCAAATTTCCTTTTGAAAGTAAACCTGTCGCTTAACTGGCTGAGCACTGGCGAAACGACCGTATGTGGTCAAATAAAAGTGGCATTTTAGCGTTTAGATAATATGATGTAAATTTCAGTCATCCAATTTTGAATAAAAACAAAAGGCGTCATATTTGAAACGGGAAAAATCAGTGCAAGTTTATCGTTTAGTAACCCCTACATAAAGTATTTTCAATGCAGCAGTTGAACATATTATTCGTTGATGCGTGATAATTAGGAATACGACTGCGATAGATCTGTTGGCCAGCCCTGGTTTATAGTATAGCTTTAATATATTATTTATTACCGTGGGCTATCCCAGTAATTTAGCTTATTCAAAATTCAGCAATGTAAAATGATGTGTGTATAAACTAACTAATAAGTCTTTTTTCTTTGGACTGTACAATAATACGGTGCAGTACTTTCCGGGATTATTTTTAGTATAGATTTATTTTGTTTTGACAAAAGAATCGGCTTTCTAAAAAAAATATAGGGGGTTCGGGCGAGCACCACCTACTTTAGTTAAACACTTCATACACCTAGAGCAGTGGTCTCCAAACTCAATAAAGATGAGAGCTACCTTCAATTTAAATTGTCTGGTGAGCTACTTATACATAATCCTTCTTTATAATTCGTTTATCATCGTTGTTTATCGTACCATACATAATATTATATTACTTACAATAAATTAGGACATTAGATTACCCATATATCGTAAAATGCGTACTTTAATTATGTATTTATGAACAATGTAAAACTTGAAAAATATCTTGAAATAAATGTGAGTAAAAGTAAAAATAATTAGTGAAAAGAATTCACTTTCCTACACATTTTTTTCAATTTTCGGTGAGTACCTTGTAACTCACATCCGAATGCAATTATCAAGAATTACATCTTGTCTGAGTCTGTTTTTGTATTTACTCTTAATCACCTTCATAGTGGAATACCTTGATTCACATAAGTAGGTAGAACAATGCCTTCATTTTGAGTGCAATTCAAACTAAAATTGGATACTTTTCTGGAATTCATATTACAACGGCAACTTGTTAAGCATTTCATTCAAATTTAGTGCTAGAAATATTTCATTTCACAGTCCAAAAATAAAATTTGAGAAGTAAATTTATAAAGATGATAAAAAATTCTACGCGAGCTACCGGTAGCTCGCGAGCGACCGTTTGGCAATCACTGACCTAGAGGAATATAAGGGATAAAATATCATTTATTAGGTGAAACAACTTTTTATTAAAAAAAAACAGAACAGTACAATAATATTAGTTTAGGTATTACAATCTGAGAGACCACTTTGACTTGCATTACAGCATGCGCAAATATTTTTATTTTAGGTACCCGTCTGAAAAAATGTGTTGGTTTTTGCAGGGCTGTGGAGTTGTTGAGACTCTTCCGCTTCCGTTGCGATTTTAGCGATTTAAAAAAGTTTTATCAAATGCATAATTTTATTACCCATACATGACAAATCAGAACAGTGACAAAACAACACAGGGGAAAAATAAAAAACATAATATTTTTGTCGTATCTACGTATGAATTAAATTCATTTACATATTTCAGTGGTTCCCACACTTATTATGCCCATGGACCCCTTCTTAAAGCAAAAACCTGACCATAAACCCAATAAGTAAAATAACTACGTAACTGCATAACAATAAAAAAAAAATTGAAGTCTTGAATGGTAAATGGTGATGTAAAAATAAAATATTGTGATATTTAAAGTATAGAGGTTCATAAATGCATTGAATCCACGTTCTACTAAATAGGAAGACAGCCTCTGTAACTAGAGTTACCCATAATGCAGGATATAAAATTGGTATCTGTTTTTGTAACCATAATTTGTGATATCTTGTTCAAACATTGGTTTTCACTCTTCATTTGTGGATTATTCAACAAATTGCTCCCGTATTAGTATGGATACATCTAAGTTTGCGGGTGTGCTTGGAAAAGGGTCCAACAGCCAACAAATCGTTACCAATTTATTTATTGCTATTTATTTCAACTTTAATAATAATGAAAATGTGTCACAGATATTTTTTATATTAAAACTCTCGCGGATCCCACAACATTGTCCATGCACCCCTAAATTATTTTTAACTTGCCATAGACCCGCTCAGCGGTCACACGGACCACGCTCTATTTGGTAATATACATGTGTATTTTTTGTCAGTGCTTATAGATTAATTAACATGTAAAATAATTTAAAAAAAGCAATCGTAGTAACCTGATTTTTGATGACTGCCTAAAATAGCATAAATGGAAACTCTGACGCCACAGCCCTGAATTTTCATTTTGATATTTTAGTTTGTTGTACAATTTACAGGTGTAAAAATTTTGTTCTTCGCAAATGAATGAGATTATTTAGCATTTGGTTGGTACCAGAAGATCTATTCATGATAAACGGTTTCCATTATATTTATTAAAATATATAAGACAAATAAATAATTTAAGACATCAACTGAGGGTGCTTGATGGAATTTCAATATCAAATTTTATACACTTCGGGTTTCACCTTTTTCAATGTAAGTCCTCGACTTAGTGAAAATATGTTTAGGAAACTTTTAATGAGAGCATAATTTCATGAAATAAACCTGTGAATTGGCCACCGGGATCATGTGATTTAACACCTTTGGACTTCTTTCTGTGGGGGTGTGTGAAGTCGCAAGTCTACGTCGATAAACCAGCACCGCTTAATGACCTTGAAGCCAACATTCGTTATCGCCGATATACGGCCGCGGCTACTTCAGAAAGTGCTTGAAAATTGAACTTCGAGATTGCGCTTTCTTCAAGCCAGCCGTAGCCCACATGCCGGAAATCATTTTTAAAAGCTATTGGCATTTAATCAACTTTTCAATAAATTCAATATAATGAGCATAACCACGATTATTAAATATTTCATTTCATTTTAAAGTTCTATTTAAAATTAAAATTAAAAAAACACACTTTATAAGTGATATAAACTGTTTACTAATGGTCAGTTCGACTTGAAGTTGCACTTGAATGGCAGAAGATGACGAGAGTCGAAACCTGAGTCGTTAGTAACAAAATTTATGGAAGTGTAGAAAATTTCATATTAGAAATGTTGAAAATTTTATTAAATTTCATTTTATTAAATTTCATCTATCTCTAATAGATTTTATTTAAAAAATTTCTAATAGACCTAGAAACAATTTGCATCATAGCATTAAAGAATCTAGAAATAGGTATTATTCGATAACATCAAAGAGTCAAAACAATCAATAGGATTCTGAAGAAGTTTTGAAAGGAATGTGATTTTTTTTTTATTTGAGTTCTTACTTCATAGACGATATTAAATTTATTTCTTTTGTGTTAATGTAATATTTTTTGAGGAAAAAAGAAATTTTGATTTGTCCAAGTCTCATATAAATCATAACATTCAGGTCTTTCACCCGTTTACATCTTTTGGCAATGTTAAAAATTTGTGAATAGGGGAATTCAAATAAATTAATATACAAATTGTAACATAAGAAAAAAAAGCTACAGATACGTCATATATTTAATGAATCCAAGTGATAATATGAATTATTGGGCTACATAATTAAATGATATGAAAAATCGTATACATATTGAATAACGTGCTACATAGGCCACAACCGTAGTCAAACTGGTGATATGACAAAGGTATTTCGCTTGGCCACGATCTTTAAAGGAACAAGTGGGTTAAACTAAAATGAAATCAAAAAAAATCTACGGATCCCACTGGCCACAAAATTTGAGGATTGACAGAAGACTTTGATAAATCAATGAAAGTTTTGATAAGTGCTGTATTATATTTGGAAAGGTTAAAATGGGTTTTTAGAGAATAATTGGTATATTGTGCCGAGCATCTAAAGGGTTTTATATTTTTGTTGTGAATTTGCTAAATTGACGAAGATTCTTCATTTCCTTCAGTTTCGTTATTAAATAAATAATCCTGAATCTGTATCTTTTCAAGTTACTCAACTTTGTACCCTCTACCACCTGCTGTGGATTTATCAGTATTAAATGGACAAGATCGGTGTTTCTTAGCAGGGTCGTAAGCACTGTTGAAACAAGAGAGGGAGATTTCATTTCTCTGAGTCAATGTATCCGAGTTCTTCTGCATTATAAAATCAGTTTAGCATTAATTGGCCTTTATTTCAAGGAACCCATTGCATAAAAAAGTGTAATTTTGAAATTTATTTATTACTCGGGAAGAGGGGGGTTTTCTTTGAATATTTTTTTCCAGTAAAGGGCATGGTTTTATCCGTATTTTATGGCTTTCACGAGGTTAAGAAACACTGATAGTGAAATAACTAACGCTACAGCATTCTCAACAATTGATTACAAATGTATAATACCGAAACTAAGAAATTTCCTACTGTATGTGAAAAATGGGTTTAATGAAGCATTAAAAATAGACACAGCTCGTTAATAATATTATCTAGTAGATATCAATAAACTATTGAGGATATATAATGGCAATTTCTCAACAGACATTGTGACAAATTTTACAGATGTCCATTTTCCACAGGTACAATACGGCATTTGTTTTACATAATACTTATATTCTAAATTAAATGCATAATTTGGCTCTATAATAATATATCTCTGGTACATTTTTTATAAACTTCTCTTCGACGATGAATCGTAATAGGAGGTATACTTACGTTCTAAAAAAATGGAATATTTTTTCTTCAATAGGTACAATAATCGACACCATTTTAATTGTGCTTTTTCAATATTAGTTTTGCAAAAGTTAGAATAATTACTAGATACTATATCTTATAAAGTGCCACGAAGACTAGATAAAATTTTCATGAATATTATTAAAACTAGACATAGGATATCATATTTCATTTTTCTTTATAGTAGTTAAATAATTGAATAAATTAAAATTTAATATTCTTACAAGTAGGTGCTGATTTTTAGTGTCACTAAAAAATTCCGACATGTGTTCTTTGTTTAATTATTTTTTATGACAAAATATATTTGAATATGAAAAATACGTTTCTGTAATTTTATAAAGTTGTCAAAAATAATTTCCTTACCGTAATTTATTATCTTAGATATTTAAAAATGATATAATACTTTGGGTGATGAGTTTAAGGATGTTCATAGAAATGTAAAATAGATATATTAAGGATGCAATATTTGATTGAGTGCGGAATTAAAACTATCATATGTGAATTTATTCCAATATTGTTGACTAAAGCTATACAATTATCGCTCTATCGTTTACCAAGGGCAATATCCAGTCAACCACTGATTGCAATAAATGTAAGTGAAATAAAATTGGACATATTGACGTTGAATTTATCGATTTCTACGTATGATTTTCGTGACATTCGGAAAAGTTTAAACATTTTTTTTAGTATTCTTTTATCAGGTTTCGCAAGTGACATATCATTACACATTAGGTGAAATGACTAATAGTGTATGTGTGTATTTTTTGGTAGATTATGACAAAATGTGGACTCGGTTTTTATTTTTAGATGCCTCATTTCTATACTTTTTAGATATTCTAAAAATTTACAAATTTATAATATTAAATATTGATAATTTCCGCTTTAGAAGATTCCACAATAGCTACTTCCAAAATACCGGAAATACAACATGACATGTTATCAAAATAGCACTATAAATTAGCCCTAAAATTGATTCATATTCATGAAGAATTAATAATATTGCTTCAACAGTGAAGGTTAATAACAAAGATGGAAGATAGCTGTGAGGGACAAAGTCAGTGATTGACTGAAAAAACTATTGCTAATAGCCGCAGTAAAAGCACCTGTAAATGTACACAAGTGCCAGAAGTTAAGATGCAGCAATAACTGTAGCTTGTTCATGCAACATTAATGGTTTAGTTTTTTTGCATCGCAGACAAAGAAAAACAGCCTGTAGAATTTTGAATAATAAATCGAGGAAATATCTATTGTTTTATATATTGGAAGTGAGAAAAACGAATCAATTAATGTGGGAAAGCAATACATCGATAGATCGAGGTTCAACTGTAATGCAAAGTAATATATTATTAGCATAATTTGACATTTTCCAATAAAGTTTTGAATTGTCAGATTCAAATTATAACTTTACCGTATTTGACACTTGACACTTGTCAGGAATCATCATAAGTTATTAATAAATTTACGAGCGCGAATGAGACAAAAGTAAGCCGGTGTATCGCTTGCACTACATAAAAGTATCACATACATACAATCAACTCGCAATAATTGAAAAGGCCTTTTCTCCCCACAGTAAATCCATGGAGTTGTTTGCAGAAAACGACAATGATGAAACGAGTGATCGCTGCAAAGCGTCGCTGTATAGGAACGTTTGATAGTTATCTTCAAATTTTTCAAATAAGCAAATGGCAAGCAGGGTTACTTGAGTATACTTTGCATCGGGAAACAAAATGAATATTATTTATCTAAAAAGTTATATTAATTTAATTTTATATTTGACGTTTACTTTGTTATTTATATGTTGAGTTTATTGATGAAGTGCTCCTATTTTAAAAAGTTTTATTTATCAAATTACACTAATAATAAATATTACTAGATCATGACTATGTCCAAAACGTATTCCCTGCGATCAACGAGGGTTTTACTTGCAATATTGATAGCCCCTGCATTAACCTGCATTGTATAATAAATAGTCCAGTTTAAATACTTTACTTTTAAATATTGAAAGTAAATTTTCATTTCGGGATAATTTATAAATATATTTGTATATAGGAATGTATTATCGGCGTGCAGCGGATGTATCTCTATCACTCAACCGCACTGGATAAGTAAGTAGGGTAAAAGAGCAAATGCTAACTTGCCCTTATATTCTGCTCGCACCCTTCACTTTTTATGCGATTGAGCGGGGAAGAGAACAATTCACTGCAAGCGCCTGGTAAGTATATAATTAGGGCTCATTGAGATAAGTCTACTAATACAACTTACTACTAATGATGTTTTAGGTAATAGGGAACGATAAAATATTTCTCTTATTCAACCGCGAGTTATAAATTTCAAATTAATTAATGTATTTTTTTTACCAAAAAAAGTCAAAACCATTTTTATTTTCATTTGCGGCTTAATTAACAAACAACTCTAACTATAGACATCTGATGATAAAAATATATTTATACACTACGTCTGCTAGTCACCTTTGTCATTATTTTGTCTCTATTAATAATAAAACTACTATATTTATTATGCAACAGCGATAAAATGATTTTCTATATATTTAAATGGCTTAAATTTAATTTTAAATGGACATTTGATTGAATTCTTGAGCAGTAGACAATAGATAACATCATTTTTATGAATCTTTTCTTTTTTACGCATATTTGTACAAGCCTCAAAAGAGGTATTGATTTATAATTGATAAATAAAAGTAGGTTAGCGTTATATCTGGCTTTTACTTGACAGGTTCGCTGATACAGCCGACAAAATATTATCACCGCTTTGGAAAATAATTGTCATTGCCATTAAAAGCGAAAAGACAGCTAATGTGATCATGAAATCAATTTAATTAGGTGGCCGATATGTGTCCCTACAGAACTGGGATGTAATCTTATCTTGAAGATTGCAATGAGAACCCTAAATTTACAATAGCATCTTGCTATCAATTTGAATCTTATTAGTGCCTATTTTGTGAGTGGAAATTTTATTCTGATTTCACCTCTTTTATTAATCTTACTGTTCAAAGACATCGATTCTGATAATTTTTCAAATGAATAATTCTACAAACGAAGTGACCTCGACAGTGCTGTCATAGAACATGATACATAAATATGACAATCTGTCGAAATAGTCGAGGTAATACTTTCACAATGATTACTTTAAAATGTGGATATGATAAATATTATAAAATCTTGAATTTTCGTTCACGTGCACTTCCACTTTGGGCCAATAAATGACTTCAACACCTACTCCGTGGGCGGCTCATCGTTTAGTTATCAATGATGCTCGCCTACATACTGCGATTCAGTATTTCGAGGCGCTAAAACGTATTTACTACAAACACGTCAATACTCTGACATGAAATCCTTGCTGTAGCCAAATTCCTGTTGAATTTCCTTCAAACGTCGGTGTGAATTCTCGACCCGATATTTTTGAAAGCCTGCGCAGCGTACTCTTGCGAGGTGGCGCCCGCCGATGTTTTATCATCGTCGATCGTAAAGAACATGGCTTCAAAGTTCTTGTGATTAGCGGTCATATACAGAGGAGCAAGGTTAAATATGAGCTCAGTCGCATCCGGGCGGCCGAGAGTTTGAAGTTTTTCAATCAGGTTTCCTAAAATATACAAATTATGTTACCTAAGTCGTCAAATACATAAAATCACTGCAGGTAAATGTGTCAAGATGAAATCGAAACTTACCAACGTTACAATTAACCGTCGCGAAAAGTTTTAAAGTATGCCAGACATCTGCTTCAGAATCAAATGCAGCTATGGAATCTTGATTCACACCTAGAACACATTGAAAACAATAAGATTGATATTTATGGAAATTAATAAAATTTAAAATCTATCAAACATCTAGAAGTTTTTTAACCACTGATTTTGTTTCGAAATTTTTTAAAAACCAGTTAAAACTGAAGCGTAAAATAATAGAACTACATGTCTCACCTAAAGAAACAGCTAACATGCACCAGTGGGCTCCGAGTTCATGAGGAGGATCCAAAAGTGAGGCGAGCCTAGCGAGAAGGTTTTCTCCAATCTCCCTCACGCTTATCCGGGGGCCCCAGACTAAAGATTCCCCGACAGCTGAACTGTCTGAAAAGTTTTTCATTACTAACATTTGGAAAATAGTTCAACTTTTATGACTGATTATATATGATATTATTATTATTCAAGCTCTTATAAAACTGTAATAATATTTGACAAAAAGCTTTTCATTCACAGAAAATATGCCAATTTTGCTTTGATAATGATGAAGCTTTTGACAAATATGAAAAAACCTTGTTTTTATAATCACCCGAAACTCAATGCCAGTGTTGTTTCCGTATTTCTACTTCAACTTTAGATATTCTATCCAGCATAGAATTCTGAGGTGATAAATCTAGGAAAATCGAATCAATCAATAAGACCAAAATAATTTTCTCTACTTCTTATGTTTGATATGATTTCTTGAATCAACGCTCAGGTCTGCCGAGTAGCTCATCGGTAGTCGGTTCCGGTAGACACACAATAATACCATACCAAATATGAACAGTAAATTACATAAATTACAAACTTCAAGATGAATCATATTTTGTCAAAATAAGTATGTTTCATTAGTGTAAAAGAGTGTTTACCACATAAAGGCTAAAAATAATACGAGTCGTAAGGTATCAAGTTATAATTTATCACTTACCGAAACATAATAAGCTCTGCAAAGTTTCTTTTTTACCAGTGAAAGGATTGGACATAGGAACGGATGCAAAATTGTCATCTTCCTCGTGGTGAACCATTTCAACGATTATTTGACTAGTCGACCAACAATACGGCTCTTCACAGTGCGTTCTGAGCTGGTGAGCGGACAGAGCGGAGCGCTGCAACATCAATCCCGGAGCGACTCTTCCTATTGCCTAAAATTATTAACAATTGAGCCAGAATTACAATCGCACTTCCGAGTATCACATAATCGACATCGAAAATTACAGTCACCTGTTTGATGCACATGAGAACTCTTTCCAAGTGGCCGAAGCATGTGCTTCCTGAACTGGGAACGCCCCTGACTTTCAAGTCGATGTATTCCACGCCGGTGGGTCCGCACAGCGTGACTAAGCATTCGGTATTTCCCCAACACAACTTGGAACCGTGCCACCATTGATAGAGATCGCAATCGCCACCCCATCCTCCGAAAGTATCTGATATCCTTAAAGATTCTACATCATCGCGAAGCTCCACCTAATAAAAAGGGAGTAGTGCTATAACATAATAATGTAATTGATAGGAATCGGCGATATAACACTTTTATTGATGTCAGTTTGAAGAAAAGCTGCTCTCAATTCTTTTTTTTTTTTGTTTGAGCTAGTTTTGAGTACCAGATATATATAACATTTACCTGAATATGTGGAAAAACGGTGGATATAAGATGTGTCAATCCTCTAGACTGGCAAAGCCTCAGTCCTCCGTAGCACGAGTCGGCTGCCTGATAACGGGGATCGTCCGGGTCCCAAAGACCATCTAAAGTTTCTACCAGATTGAAACAGGGAAACTCGTATTCTATTTCATCGTCGACCTCGCACTGCAAAACATTAGATGATTTTTAAATCCAATTTACAACATTTGCTTTATTGAATTTTTGCTTTGTCACTTTGATATTGTGTAGTAAATTTGTAGCAAATTTAAATGAATATGAATGATTTTTAATGAAGGAGGCAGCAATCAGTACCCCTGTAAATTTGCTGCTGTGCAGTTAAACCTCAACCAGGTTAAGTTTTTTAAATGAAATATATTACACACATATATTTTACAATAAATCATACAATTTTTGAAAAAGTTGTTATATGTTTTATTTCTAAGCCTTTCATTATCAAAAATCGTTATTTGGAATAGCTTTAGTTTTTTTTTTAAATTTAACGCAGATCGCTTAAGGCTTAATATGTCTGTACCTCAGAGGCATAGGACATCACGTCCACTATTACCAAATATGACCATAAAATATTCAAGAGTTTTCTAAATATACATTTTAAAGCTATCATGATTTTTAAAGATATCCAATTGTGCATATATAACTAAACAGCTGAGTATTCAATAAATAGCTACCATAGTACACAGGCGCATCTCCTGCAGTAGACCTAAAAGTTGTGATGCATCACAATATCCAAAATGCGCTTGGAAATCGTGCGCTGTGTAAACGCCCAAGACTCGTGCGCCTTGCAAACCTCCTCTTCCTAGCAACGCTCCCAAAACACGCGCCACCCACTCACAGCAGAGCACTATAACTTGCCCGACTGCCAAAATCTGAAAATGGCGAGAAAAAATGTTTGAAAATTTCATCAAAATGAGTAACAAATTCTTTTATGATTTAATTTGATTTTTTCATTGATGTAGGTAAACACAAGTTTAGAAACATCGAGAATTATTATTTTATAATATCTGCTGACTAAGTAGTGCATATACAGCGACTTTTTGAAGTAATGATTATTAGCCACTTCTCTCTATACCAGTGGTTCTCATGGAAAATCTCTCCGCAGTCGCATAATGAACATCAGTGGTCTTGTATCGTGGCCGCACCAAATTTTTCAATTGTGATTAAAATTATTAGGCCGATGCATTTAAGGGACTCATTTCCTACTTTAATTTTTTTTAACCACAAACCATCACCACACAGAAGTTTGCACCGCAGGCAGAAAATTTTTATGTATTAATATGTAGTATATTTTTACAATCCTGTCATTTACAAATATTATATTATTATACAATCCTTGTTTGATTTTCAAATATGTCTAAAAATCTATTAGTCATTAGATTTTTACACTTTCATCTTCCTGTTGTTTGTTTATAGATAATTTCCTATATCCATTTTAACTCGGGGATTGTATCAAATTCCGTTCAAAATTAGAAAAATAAAGAATAACATAATATACAGATGCTTCCATATTTGCAAAATCTCTCGTCAACGATAATTACACGATTGCAAGATGAACAGCGTTGGTTATCGTACAACAGACCGAATTAATGAATGCACTGCAGTACAAATTAACCCAATGGGGCGAGGTTACTGTACTGATCCTGATTAATTTTTTATCTAAAAAAGGATTCCTATTTTATTAGATTCATTATAAATACGTTTCTGAGCCGCATATGTACGCAATACGAATAAGCAAATGTCGTATTTATTTCATATTACTAATTTTTTTAATATCAATATTTATTACAATAGAACAGTTGTTGGCCACAGAAAAATCCTCTGGTAGCCGTACATGACAACCACTGCTCTAAGCCCAATGCTTTACTGGACAGGTAGAATGGATTATTGAAAACTGCAAAAAATTAGGTATGTTCTCATACGACAAATGTCATCTTATTCAAATATCAATTTTTTGCTCACTGAAGTTAGTTTTAAATGGTTTATGAAATGTGCACTGAAATATTATACACCAGATGGAAGTGCCATCTATTAACATTCGCTCAAAACACTCACCCACACACACACACACACATGTACTCACGATGCTACAATTTTTTACACCACATTTACAAATTTACTAGCTAGTGTCCAACTGCTCTATCTAGACTTCCACGTCACAGCACTGCAAACGCCGAGATTATTAATTATATTATCCCAAAAATATTTTTTTTAAATAATACTTTAAAATACATAATTATAGTAATATACTATAAAAAATGCTACAAAATAATTATAGTAATACATTATAAATAATAATTTTAAATAAAATATTCCTAAGCAATAGTATTTAAAAAATATATTTAAAAAAAATGATTCTTTTTATTAACCATATTCGCTCACTATGTGAAATATATGGCCACCATTTATTTATTTGCTTGTTGTGGTATGGTGCATTGTCCATAACAACTATGGAGTGCCTCGGTAAATTCGGTATCAGCTGCGTCTGCATACATTTCGTAAAATTAACCGCATTCATATCATCAAATCAGGGGATGATTTACTTTTCGATTTGAAAATTAGCAAGTCATTTTGAATGAACTCGCTTTCTCCGCCAGCATGAACAATAATAAATCTTTGGCCTATGAAATCAGAAGTCATTACACCTTTGACTTCTTTTCCGTCTTGCCAATATTTTTTCATACCATATGAAGGATGAATGAATGTTTCATCAAAATATATAACAGGACGTTTTTCATTGTCTCTATTATTTTTCATTAAGTTAAGAAATCTATTTCGCCATGCTATGATATTTCTTTCCATTAAATAAGTCCTTTTTAAGCGTGATTTTTTAAACTCAAAGCCTATAGTATGTAAGACCTTTTTTTAAATGCTCTCTCCCCCTTGATAATCCATATAGGTTTTTAAGGTCAGTAAAGTGATATTGAGTGTACCGGGATTTCTTTCTTCGTCTCGTAAACAACCCCCACTTTCTGTCGTATGGCACACAGATCAAAAGAATCTAATATAAGTAAATGCGAGGGGTGGGCGTTACTTCCAGGAACGACCGTGATGACGTGTATGTCTTTTTATGATGTTGGCACTGTATAATAATAATATGCAATTAAATTTTGATAACATATCACCATTTATCATACGATTTGTCGGATGACCTTAAGACTAACTTTCTGATTTCGTGTCAATCAGCTTGAAATGTGCTGCAAATCATTCTTTCCAAAACAAGTGTTGTGAACATAATAAATAGACGGCAAACTGTCAGCAATGCGCAGAAGAACTTACTTATGTTAATATTACAAGTATAACAAAATAATTTACCTCGCCCATTATGTGGAGATGGTGAATAATGTCCGTGATGTGCTCGTCGCTGGCCAACAGGTTAACATGGCAGCGGACGTTGTCCATGAAAACTTTTCGGTCCATGACGGGAAACGTCTCTATCGACTTGCGGATGCTGACCACCCACGATAATGTTCCCTCCAAAAATCCACTCCAATTACCGACGGAAACCTATAAATTCAACAGATAATTCTTATTGTTGTTCTAGCCCGGCATAAATACGGAATAAATTGAATTTTTATCTGGAATATTCCTTCCTCAGGATTTCATAAGCAATATAATTATAAGTCTGTCAAAAATGTTGTAAATCAATCTCTATTTTTAAGCTATTATTATTATTCGTCACTAATATCTATAATATATTAAAACTAAAGAAAATTTAAATCTAGATCCAATCTATAATAGAATGATTACAGAATTAAAAAAAACGACATTATCTATAAATCAAAGACTTTAAACAATTATTTTATTATCAACTATAATCAATTACCATTATCAATGACAGCTAAATTTCAGATCACTAGACTAAAAACTTTCATCCCAATTTAAACTAGGGTTTAATAATAATACATATATTATAAAATAATATTACTATTTTATTGAATATTGAGTATTATGAAGAAATAAAATATAATATAATTCTTATCATTAAAATGCTGATTGTTTATTATGAATGATGCATTTTTACAAAATATTGCTCAAGAATCTTTTGTGGCCTAAAAAACCAGACTTGTGATATCTGAATTAAATAGTGATTATAATCACTGCCAATTCTCGATGGAAAGGCCAATTCCATAATTTTATCAAATAATCAGGACGGGTTTCTCTCATCACGAACATTTTCAAAAACTGCGTTTATTTCTATAAATAATTTTACATTTTCGAATCGATTTATATCTTTATGACACTATTTTAAGGTCATAGTCTGAGTGAAGTTAATGTATCATTTGACTGATTGAGCGCAGTTCCTTGGTATTAAATAACACTACTCTATATAACATCTATCTCAAACACAATCAACACTACTTCAAAACCCAAGAGAGATATTACACCTTAAATAAAGGTAGTCAATTATACAGTACTTACTATATGTAAAATCAATTTATCGTGACACTCGTATACCTATGCTATTATGTGTGAAAAATGAAACCGAGAGGCAAAAAACACATTTTATTATTGTTGATATTTCAACTTAACTGTCTGCGAAGGGGGGACTCGTGGATTAAGTCGTATTCGCTTCCAAATATTGTGGTCCTTTGTCTTCCGACTATACGAGTATCGTTGTCCTGTACAACATAGAACAAGATAAAAAAGAAAACTAAAAAGAAAACAAGCGTCAAAATAAACATTGCCTCCTCAGAGAATACTTTCGGCTTCGGAGATATATTGGGTGATATTTGCTCGGCGTAAATCAAAATACAGTAAAATAAAACAGTATGTGTTTCAAAAATATAAAGATGGTTGCTTTCTCGATTTTTAATTCTGATATCTTTAATAAGTTTAATACCGTTTAATGTTAATCCTTGGTGGAACGACATTATATAATATAAGCGGTTTCAGTGCAAAAACATTCGAGTCAAATGTCATTTAAAAAATTGGAGACTATTTATAAAGCTATGTAGATCAATAAGTTATCTAGTGTTTCAATTACATTGATTACATTGCAAACCTGTAAAAATAGCCGAGCTCCACTGATAAAGACTTACTTAATCGGTTGACTGCTGGCTGCTCACTTCGAATATTATCATACTATTATGATTCCATTGGCAGACGTCATGTTAAATGGGGCAATATTTGAAATATCCTTATTTTGAAGTTTCGGGGTAAACGAAACCAGTCCTTTCAATTCTTCATAAAAAGTTGAATAAACTTGGATAGGTAATTTCCAAAAATTGATACTTAAGGAATTTAACTGGAGAAATTACATTTTCAATACAAACCGAAGAATAAAATGTTGTAAACTAACATATATATAGGAAACGTAATAGAAATCATAGAAATGTGTAACATATAATTTACAAGGACACAGATCTTTATATTTTTGAAACATAATTAAAATTTATAAGAAACTTATAGAATGAAAGATTTTTCTAATGCATCAAGTAGAATGATATTTGGAGTAATAGCATATTTACTAACCTATTTTAAATATAGTATTTATTCATGTAGCATATCATACCATTTTTAAGCGGTACAAAATATCTCTCATTCCATATTACGAATAAATTGTTGCGAAAAAGTAAGCGCCAAATCACTCGAAAAGAAAGGAAACAATATGAAAACTGAAGTGAGTGTAATAATTCCTCAGCAGAAGAGCTTTAGTTAATTTTATTAGTGACCTGAGTTATTGAACGCTTCACTGATGACAGATATGTTTTCAAAGCTCTCACTCCGACGGATGTTGATGCATTACAGTCCAAAGCGAGTACCTTAAATAAAGTAACAATATAATTACGTAATAAATCTGGAATGCTAGATTTTAAGACACGAGAGATTAAGAAGCATTCGTCTTATTAGAGCTTTATGAATATATGCAGTAACAGAACCAAGATCTAACGATCAACGTTAGGATATTCATACATTACAGGTTAATTTTTAAGGGTCAGCCTAAGACGTAAGAGCTTTATTCTAGCAATCAGGAGGGTCTGGGTTCTGTTACTCTCAGCGAGGTCAATATCAAATTTAGATTTTTTCAATTGATATGTCTTTTCTCCTAGAGTTGATTATGAATGACTTTACGCAAAAATTTTCATTCGAGTTGATCTCATGTGATTTCAAAATTTCAAAATTTTTCGGCGCCCCAGCTGATAGCTATAATGAAAACAAAATTCTAAGGGTGATTTAATAAATTGTGTATATGTTTATAATAAATTTAATGTGCGTAGATACCTGATGATGAATCCGAAAGAACTGATTAAACATTTGCTGTATATCCTGCAATAAGTTTTCCCCTGCCGGATATACATAGTCCCCCTGCAGCGTTTTATGTGCACGTATATCGGCATGACTTCCCACCAATATTACATTTCCTAGTCCACCTAAAATAAAAAATGTACACGATATAAACCTAATACATGAAAATAATAATGGTAATCTTCATTGTATGTAATTAATTTATAAAAATTCTTTTTTTTCTTGTACCCCCACTTGCTATGTGGAGCGTGGAGCCATCACCTACAGTTATCTTTAGAATCAGTCAGCTTCTTCCCAGAATATATAAGCATCCCTCTGTTTCACCAACTACATCCTACTGATAGAGGTCACCGATCATCCAGTATGTCAAAATTACTAATCAGGAAAAGACTGAGGCGAGAACAATTGCTTGTTCCTTAATGCCTTAATGTCATCTCAAAGGTAAACCACTCCACCAATATTTTATGGAAGCATCTGTTCTTCGAGGCTATGATTATTATAAGTTTTTATGATTCCCTATAGTAAACTACACTTGAAAAATGTGGCAGAACAAATAGAAGAGAAAACTGCTTGCACATTTATTTCTCATAACAAAAGAGCTATACACAATGTTGTACACACTGACACCAATGACAGAATTACTAGAGCAACTATCCCCAAGATTTGGTAGCTATAAATTGTGTGCTCAGCTTGCCATTAATCATTCCAAAAGAATAAAGCTTTTCGATGAATAATTATTACTTTGAAAAATCTTACCTGCGACGTTGCACGCCGACATCTTGGAAATGATAAAATTTAACCAAAACGTACATTGCTGCAATTGCACATTATAAGCTTTTTCCAAATTGAACATTATGACATAAACTGTCATATGAGAGTATTTATTTCTATTCAATGTAATATTTGATCTATAATTAGAATTAGTGTATCCAAAACTGGTAGCGGGGCTGGATTCAGTGAGAGATTTTCCTATATTAGTGATGACATTGTCATTCGCCGCCGTGTATTTGGCCATTTCATTGGTGTTGAATTTTTTAAACGATTTCTTCGCCACCATGTTGTTGAATACGGATGACGGTTGAGGTATCACGACATCGCTGAGGAAATGGTGATATATTTGGAAGTATGATTCTTGGCCGGAAAAATCCCACACTGTTATGTCACCCACACCATTCAGATCCATCTGTGAGAATATACGAAACGATGAAAAGAAATTTAGATTCGTAATAAAAAAAATCTTATTTTTTGTAACAGTCATAATATAATATAATGTATCACACGCAAATTTTTTTTTTTTAGTTCTCTGAAAAATATAGCAAGAGCCATCTTAATTTGTGATACAGTTTTACTATGGGTCTGAACCTGCACCAGACTAATTTCAACAAAAATTTACATGGCTTAAGTCAATTCTACGAAGTTGACTTTTAAGCAATTTAAAATACTTTGATAAATCTTAAAGAATATAAGTAAGTTTCAATTCACTTAATACCTGATGAACTTCGACTCCTTTCGTGGGGACATAATTTGGCATTGTGCAGGAGTCAAAACTTAGCGAGTTATGTCTGGGAGTAATGTCCATTTCTATTTGTGACGTCTGGCAAGGAGACGAAGGTCTAGCTGTTAGCGAAACAATATAGGACAAACATGTAAGTTACACTTGTTAATTTATTAACCTTATTAGAAAAAAAAACACTATCATATTGGAAAACAGTGAACTTACATCTAGATGTCAAAGATGTGGATCGTCGAAATAGTGCATGAAGAAGTCCAGCATTTAAAGACGCAGCCAGTGCTGTTTTCCCGCTACCGCTGTGTCCCATCAGTCTGACTTGCGGCCTGGCGAGAGGTCGGCAGCCGGGAAGCAGCTGTCCTCTGAGCGCTAATGTACTCATTCCTCCAGCTCTGAAAAAAACATAATCCTTAAATTG
Source organism: Himalopsyche phryganea (assembly GCA_022494535.1). Lineage (NCBI taxonomy): Eukaryota > Metazoa > Arthropoda > Insecta > Trichoptera > Rhyacophilidae > Himalopsyche > Himalopsyche phryganea. Next base: position 808,797 of record JAGVSL010000043.1, on the reverse strand, counting down.
GTATTTATGGAAACTAATTCAAATTGCCACAGAAGTAATATAAATATTTCTTGATGGATTAATAAGATAAAAAATCAAATGCATCCTTTTCAGTGTGACATTGATATTCAGTTGATTAAATATGTCATCTCACGTCAGGGAGGGGGGAAGAGGCTCTAAAATAATGTGATTTTTATGATCAGGGGAGGTTAAGGGGGTCTTATAGTAAATGTGACATCAATTGTTAAAAAAACATCTGAGAATAAGATGATTAAATTTCAAGAATTGTATGGAAAGGATTTCGTGATGAAACATGGCAATAACGAGGTTTAAAATATTTTTAACTGAATTATTTTTTCAATCTACCAGGTTTTGTAAAAATATACGTTAACATTAATGGAAAAAATAAATTATTTCCATTCAAAACTATATTATAGAAATAGACCACTCTTACTAATTATCTGAATTGCAGTTTGCTATTTGATTAGTATAAAGAGAATAAATAACCAATAACCTCAATCTATCGAGTAATTCTGCCACATCATTGTGGCCATACTTCACTGCTGTTATGTCTGCTCTTATTCCGTCACCATTTCTTTGATCTAATTTGCATCCATAAAAACACAACAATCTGAAAACATAGCCAGCTTTAATTTTAACATTTTGATAAATAAGATACAGCGATTTCAATACTCAACAACTAATATTTTTCATTTGCTACCGGTTTGTTTAGTAAGATCGGATAACTACTACACAGACTAACCTAACAACTTGTATGTGTCCATTTCTAGCGGCTACATGTAACGGGTAATGTCCTCGTAAATTGGGACCTTGAATACTTCCCAAAGCACACAGAGCACGTACCACAGTATACAGTCCGGATGCACAAGCTAAATGCAAGCAACTGTTACCTCTCTAAAATTAAAAACCAATAATAGTCACATATATTTTAACTATTTATTTAGCAGATTGATAAATTTACATTATCGCCAACGTTGATAAAACTTTCCATCTGTCAAAAAAAATCATTCAAGATGATTTTTTTTTATTATTTAATTACAAGAAAATAATCTAGCTAATCTGTTTTCTTCCAACAGAACCAGCAACCGAGTAGCTTCGCTGAATACATCCTATCGATGATCATCAGCGGGCTTCCAGGGCGATGGAATCCGACCGGTTGAAAGAAGAGAACTCCCTTGTGCTGTATTATATAAGTTCGTAAAATGCATATTAAAACGTATCGCTCATTTGCTTCGACAATGACATAACCCAAAATTTTCAAGTTTTCAGGAAACATGTTAAAATGTGTCGAATTAAAATAATTCTTTTACACTATGATGTAAGAAAACAATAGTAGGACATTTATTACACTACCGAATGTGCAAGACTAAAATATTTAAGCACATTTCCTGAAAAATTCCGATTTTTGCTTATGTCATTGTTTATGCAGGAAAATGAGCGATTATAACAATATTCATAAAAAATACTCATCAATAAAACTATTTTTTAAGTTCTTTTTGAACAGTTTATATTTTGACATATAAAGCTTTTCACCGTTGACAACAACATTATCTTTAGGCGTGAAAATCGCAGAGAAGTACAATTATTAGTGTTTATTTTCAACGTTGACTTAAGGTACCATCTGTTTTGTAAGCCATTAAAACTTAAGTGATTTGTAACTCACTAAACCATTTATTTTTTCACAAAAAATTAAGTAACTGTAAATACTTTTTGAGTAACTGTAAAATTTTAATCGTTCCTCAATGATTTTCACACCTTGAATTTTTAATTCTTTTCTAGTATCTAATATCTATCAACAAAGCTAAACCACATGAATTAAAAAATAGTAAAATTAGATATTAAATACAATGCTGTCATTCTAATTTGTAGGAAAAAGCTTTTCTTTCAAATCCAAAAGTGACAGCTTCAGTACCATTTGCATGAAGAGTTCTAAGTTAATATCATCAATAAAACATACTCACACTAGATTTTTGAATTCAAAAGAATTAAACATAAAACCTTCGAATTACAGCGCTGAATAAATATTTTATAATACATGAAAATATGACTAATATATTGTATCCATAAAATAATAGCTACACAATTGAAAATACAAACAATTTCCTAAATATAAAAACAAAATTTAGATATCTATCTAGGAGTCAAAGATGATTTGGAAAACGCTATAAATTTACATAAATATTGATATTTTCCTATGGAAACACCTACTAAGTTCATTTAATTTCTGCTGATTCCTGATTATGCTATTATTAAATGTATGGATAGTGTTAAATTGTATGAGAATGTACAAAAAAGATTGAAGTATTTCTTACAGAATCCTTAATATCACAATCGGCACCATAATGTATAAGCAACATGGCGACATCGGAATATCCCCCAGTCAGGGCACCTATCAGCGGCGATTCCGGTATTCCGACATCAATATTTGTGCCAAAATCAATTAAACATTTCACAGCATCTAGTCGGCCAGCCCTAAAAATATAAATTAGTAGAAATACAAGGCGGTTCGAAAATCAACAAGGATGACTAAAATAGCGATACTTTTGGATATTTATGTTTCACAATAAGAAATAAAATATTGTGTAAGGTCATAATTAAAATTTTTTAAACCAATGGCAAAATTTTCTATTTTATATTCCACTGAATAAAACTATTTTAATAGTTAACGAAAATTTTTCCCAACTAATCATGAAAATTTTTTTTAATAGTTTTTTTTTAATCACTTCATCACTTCCTTTCAACTAAACCAGAGTAATAATCACAATAATCAACATATCAACTGACGATAATAAATAACCAATTATAAATATGTCAAGTAAAAGTAGTTATTTTGAGATAAAATCTTCCCATGGGCAAAGGGTTAAATGAATTAGTGCATATAGATCTTCGGCTTTGACACTCACTCAATGGCTAGCCTTGAATGTTACAAAAATATTGTGTTTGCTATTACAAAAAAAGAATGACTGTTAAATTTACTGGACACCTGGTCTCTATATTTTTTCGCACATGGATCTTAGACAAGTGCATTTTATTTTTACATGGCTATAATTATAATATCATTTAAGCACAATGCTGTTGCAATTATTACCTGGAGGCAGCGTAAAGCGCAGCAGCTTGCTGTGAAAGAGAGGGAGGTGGATGCAGGGACGGAGCGAGTAATTGATGCAGGACAGAACTCTGTCCTCCTCTGGCTGCAACCACCAGTGCTGCTTCTCCAGACATGTCTTCGATCTACACAAAATAGATATAATTTAATAATAGGAGGATATTTATTATGAACGGAAAGCATAAATTAATAACTAACACTTCTTTTTATTTTGTATGTCTCTTTGATTTATAATGAATATCAATTTTCACTTTATATGATGCCACGAAAACTATTTGGGAAATGATAAATTTACACATTAGAAGTATCGTTTACCAAATAAAAAATTCTTCAGCAAATATGTAACATGTTTCACATAGGCTCTATTAATCAATTGTATGTTAATATTAAATCAGCTATAAGAAAAGAAGTAAAATAGTTCGAAATATATTAATTTAACATTTGAGATTCAAGACATAGATGATATCGGTGAAAATTTTCGGAAATATTTAGCACATTGGAAAAAAAATTTTTGATTATTTTTTAAACACATAAAATAAATCTAGCCCGCCAAGCATTCCACGGAACACAAACTTAACATCTCCCCGTCTATTTGGAAATAAATATATTTTTTAACTCGTAACAATAAAAAAAAATTAAAGGTCTAACCAAGGGAAATCACAAATTTAATTATTATTCTTAAATATGATAGGGAACGAATATAAATAATTGAGTGAAACAGTTTATTCCTGCAAATTTGTGAACAAAAACGGAAAACTAACGATTGATTTCATTGTCGATAAATATTTTACGCTTTACGTCAAATAAAAGAAAAATCATACGTTATTATTTTTCCGATTCAGATCTTCCATGTGTGAATACTTGTAATCATATCACAAGATCGCATATTTTAAAATGAAATAGCTTTTTTAATTATTTCTCCCAGCAGACATGTAAGAATTACGCTCTATCGCGTATTTATCGCAAGTCATAACACAAACACTACTCCGCACTACTCCCAGAAATCTAGAACCTGGATAATTTAAACTCGGCGAAATGACAGGCACGGCCGATTGGGGTTGCTATTTTGTAAAACGGTTTTCCATACTTTCACACCATTCAGAGGAGCTTTATGATGGGTTACCGATTTTAATCCGTCCGTTCGCAATAAAATAAACCTCAATTTCAAGTTTGCAAAAGTTTCAGAGAATGTTTGTTTTGTAGCGGTATAATATCATTACCTGATTGTTTTTCTGACAGTTTGCCTGACAGTTTCCTACAGGATTGAGATTGAAAAGCATTACAAGCAAATAAGCACTGCAAGAATATGACTACGTCGAAATAATTTTCGTGAAGGAAATACGAACGCATTCATAGAAATACAATGACCTATAACAAGTACTAGTCTTTATAATTGATAATAAAAAGAAAAGTTTTGTTCGTAAGAAATGTAACTCATTTGCTTGCGATTAAAGTAGCTATGTAAACCTTCTACAAGCTTCATTATTCTTATACTGCTATAATGATTGTACTCAGACGCCTAACTACTATGGCTCGGGGGTAAGCGGTTCATGCGGGCCGTTGGGGTCGTTGGAGTCGTGGGGCCTCTGGAGGATCTCCGAATATTAATATTTATTTACTAATAAGTATATTTAAAACCTGTAAATTTGTTAATTTCATATTTGTAAAAAAAACAATTTTTTTAGTTACGCCATCGACTAAACCTAGATTATTTTACTTTTTCAATTAGCTAATAAGTAGAAAACTACTATTATATTATTCAACAAAAATATTCATTAATTCAAAGGACTTTGTGCTTATTTATTATTTATTAGTTCACTATTTGTCACTGACACATTTTGTTAATAAATAAATGTTTTTTTTTATTTTTGAAACTAATTAAAAATAACATTTTATTTGTACAATACATATTAAGAAATTTCAATAACGAACTTAAAAGTATATTTTATAAATACATACACATCAGCATAAGAAGCTTGACCTACAATACAGGCTGTTCAATTAATTGTTGATCATATCAATACTTTAGATTTTATTTACTTACCTCCTTCTCCAATTCTCGGGTGATATCTAGTATCTACTGCCCCGATTTGATATCATTGCATTTTATTCACTGTTTGAAATCAAGTCTCAATCATCAATTTTAGTAAGTAAAATACCTAACAATGCTTAAAATTGGTACTAACTTTATTTTAATAACAATTGAGGCACAGCCGGTGTTAAAATATATGTAATTTTCTTTCAACATAACTATTTTATAACATATTTTTTCATACAATATCTACATTATATAAAATAATCGATAGATTTCATGATTGAGTAATAAATAATTGTTAATTAAGCACCAACAGTTTATTGTCGATGAAGTAAAGTCTAACTTTAATTTTATATACATATAAATATAGTACCTAAAATCTAGACAACGTGTCAAATAATCAAATTTATACCAATTCTTCATAAATATTATCAACGGCAAAAACATAACAATATCATACATATTTCAACAATATTAAAGGAAGAAAAACTATGATTATACATTTCAAAATATTATTGTGGATAAATTAAAGTAATTTAATTTATTCAAATAAATATTATTAAATTATCTGCTCCGATAATTCTGAACTGACGCATGATAAATATAGTTCATTATACATCACATCATACTTTACACATACTTATTTAAAAGATGACTAGATTTATTTGAAACGTCAATAAATTTTATTTAAAAAAGTATCAGCCATCAATCTAGAGTTGAATATTAATTATGCATATAGCATCCTTATTGTAAAACAGTAGTATCTGCAAATTTCATTGTTCTGAGATAAACAAACTTTGGTGTGGCAAACAAAGAATATTATTTGCTCATTTTCTACCAAACCATAGTAAATTATTATTGTAAAAAGACAGCAACGAAGATACTACAGTATTGCACTAAAGATGTAGACTTTATTTATAATGAAAATCCAACGTATCGCCAACAATATCGCTTTACAGTGAAAATGCGAATAACTTGGATGTGTATTATCAGACTAAAATAATCGGAATACAGATACTGCGGTTTTACGCTAGTGTATATCATAAAAATACCATTGCTAATCAGTGATAAAATCAAAATTTAGAAATTTGCACTTACTACTGTTTTACACTCGGGGTACGATATGTCTACAGAATAAATATGCATTTTTATAATTATGAATACTAGGCTGACCATTATTTTATTGTATTCCAATTTCTCAAAAATGTTGTATCTTTTAATACAAACTATCCAGTGGGTAAAATCTTTATTGCGGCTATGTAACGGTTATTAATTTTATATCATTGAAATAAATGATACCCAAATAATTAATAATCTGAAAGTGAAAAGAAATAACTGGTGTAATTTTTTTTTTCATATAATGTTGAAAAATAAACCCTTTACATCAGAGGTCTGTCTGACTCTCGCGACTCATAATAGTATAATATAATGTAAGTATGAAGGTCCGAACAATAATAGAAAATGTTAGGTGGAGATGTATGAAAGCTGGAAGCTCACTCAAAAACTTACAAATCTTGAATGAATATCAAAATTGCTTTTTTGGATATAACATAACATGTTATATAGCTGATCAACAATGCTTTTATAAAAAAATATTTTGCGCATCTTTCGCGGCTATCTGTCTGTTTATAATGATTTTCAATGCTATACTGTACTTTACTGTTTTGTCTCAGGGATATAATATGGTCAGCCTAATTTATAGATACGAAATTATTTATATGAATGAAATATGTAAGGAAATCAATTTTGGACAGTTTTACTTTCACATGCATAAGGTATTTTTTTGGTTAGATTTAAATCAGGTTTCTTCATTATGCTCTTGACATAATATAATATATTATTATCTTTTGAGCTATTTCCGACATCTGTAAAATCATCCTTAGCAATGAGGCTTTCAAAATATTGAGACATTTTTTCAATTTTCAATTTTAACAGCGATTCCGGATAGGCCTATGGAGATTATAAAATTAAAGACTGACGGACATTACATATTAAAATAATATAGATTTATATGTAAATCTTTTAATTGCAGTGCTTAGAAGCTGCAGGGAATCTAAAACAAAGCACTGTTGCAACCCAAAAACAACGTGGCAACCATCTGCACAGCAGTCGGTACATCTATGTATTATTATTTTTTTTCCATGTCCGCTCCCAATGTGGAGCATATGGTCTCCTAATGGAGGTATCTTGACAGAATTTCTTCTACGAGAACTGCTTGTCACTCAGAGAGTAGGGATACACGGATAGCACTAGGACAGGAATAGTGGTTAGCTAATCGCTCTCGCTTACGCCCCGTGAGGATCGGATGGGCGGGAGGGAGATTTTTAAGACATCACAAACACTCATATTACGAACAGAAATCCATAAATCGATTGAAAGATCAATTTATGAAAACCGTCCGCACCGGGAATTGAACCCGAGACATCCGTAACCGTAGCCAGCGACGAAACCAACTGCGCCACGGACGCCGCCGCGCTGTATTATTGTCACTCTTAACGAAAAAATAAACGAGTTTTATTGTAAAAAAAAAACAACAACAACACTTACATGCTCACTCACACACACACGCTCTGCGCATGTAGATAGAGGGGGTGAGAGCTGCGTTAAAAAAACCAAGATATACATTTGTTATAATACTTTAGATGCATTTGTTTTGCATTTGATTGTGAAATTAGATAATGAATATTGACGAATCAACGCTCTGACCATCCAACCTTACTCAGCGACAGTGAGTGGACAATAAAACTAAATCATTCCAATAATTACGCCCGTATGATATCTTAGTAATTAAATTATGGCAAAATCACGTTTCGATTTATAATTGAAAATAATACCTCCAAATATAAGATAGCATCAGCATATATTTTCCTTATGTCATGTTCTAGAAGATCAATATTGTAATTCGAAGAATTGCGTATCTTATCAGATACTTGATCAAATGTTATGGGGTTCTTTATCACAGAATGGTAGTGAGAAGCCTAAGGCAGAAAACAATGTATTGTTTCAATAATAATATTGAGCAAATTCGAATATTAAAAGAAACCCGATGCGTTGATCTTATGTTAATAATGTGTCTTAAATGTCACAAACAAAGTCCCTTCATTTTGTGGAATTTTACCCCCATTGCCACATTTCGCCAGAAAATCGCCAAAAACTCTCTGCCATATTTATGTCACCATTTTGAATCCCCCTCCGTAAAAAACTACAATGTGTTAATTTTCTTACGAAATATTTTACTCAACAAAAAATAGTAGTATGTTGGTTTTGCGACGTCACATTTTCTAAGGCTACTTATCCCCTCAACACAAACCATCACAGTGTATTATTATAGGTCCCCTTAGGGAGTGACGTCATACATGTACGGTCTCTTTGATTTTAACAATGTATTTTGAATTAAACACTTACTTGATTTATATCCACGTCAGTGCTCATTCCCAAAGATTGTTCCATGATAAACACAGAATCTAAAATATACTCCATTCTCTTAATCGCATCAAAGTCTCTTTTCTTTTTACCAAATTGCTTAACTATTGGAAACTTATTTTTCTTTTTGAATTTCTTTGCAATATCATTATGTGCGAAATCTTTTTCTATTATAGAATCCTGTTTACCAATTGATGTGTTTTGACTTTTTTCTAATATAGATTTATTCAATTGTTTTACTGGTATATAATTTTTGTTTTCACAATTTGATGGGGAACTATCATTGTTTGACTCAGTATGGTTATTATCATTAGCAGTATTTGAATTTTTGCAATATTCTCCAGAAAATAAAAGATAAGGTGTTTGTATAACTTTAATGTTGTTAACTGAGCGGATTTTTTTATAAGCATCAAATATGGTTGATTGTTCAGGTACACTCATATTATTTATTAATTCTGGTACTGACTCTTTAGCCGCCTCCCACTTCTCGTCTATCTTACATAGTGGATCGATTTCAATGTATTTTAAATCTAAGTTACATGAGGGAGTATTTTGAAAGCTATCGTTATTTTTTTGAACGTAAGAAGCTTGCGAAGAAGGAATTATAGATTCCGCTGCAGACTTAGGCATACTTTGTACAGTGCCTATTTCCGAATTTAAGATTATCATCGTTTCAACTGTCGCCTGATCCTGACCCATGAACGAACTTTTCGTTTCCACCATTTTAATCGGAACATTGTACCTTCCAGGTTTCATGTAAACTGCGCCAGTACTACATTTCGACTGTAAACAGCACGTTGGTTCCATATTGCTATTGCCTATTTGAGCGTTGCAATTGTGTACGCTGTTCGGCCAGTTACAGTTGCTGGTGCTATCAGAATTAAAATAATTGATTGGTTGGAGCTGCCCTTGAGTTGTTGAGTCATTTAAACAACTTCGGTGTAATTGATAATTCACACTATTGCCTAATCTGGGTCCTCTGTGATCCTGATTACAAAGCATAATATTGTCCAGCCCAGTAGACGCAGTTGTGTTACTGCTCAACATTCGAATCCCACTGTTTTGTGAAATTTGTTTCGCACCCATCGATAATGTTGCACAAAAATCGCTTGAGCATGTCGCTTTATTGGGTACGTCTGAAAGGCTTTTATAGTTAATGAGATCATTTCTACTTTGTTGCTGAAATATTGCTTTTGAAGAATCACCCATTCCGTTGATAATTTTTGGATCATTTTCAATTAATACGTCCTTGTTTTCACAAAAGTTGCTTATATAATTTGGTCGGAATGTATCATTACAATCCATGTGTTCCCCGCCTCCGAATGAGGGTTTAATTGATGACAAGGTATTTACGATCGCCGGGTTTGTCGACCATTTTGCCGCCATTTGCATTTCATGCGAAATATTCTGCCCGTAAACATTGTTCCATTGAATCGGGGGTTCATAATATGGAGGAGTCTTCATTTGCGGTTTCGATTGAAACTTGATTCGATTTTGAATCAGTGAATAATTAATATTCTTCTTGAAAGCTTGCTGCTCTGCCTTAAAGCCTTCGTCCAAAGATTTAAAGGTTCGATAGATGTGATCCAGCATCTTTTTGGTTACAAATTGCCATTCGAGAAAGCATTGATGTATTTGTGGATTGTAATATTTTTGCTCAATTCTCACGAAACTCTCATGCTTTTCGCACATTAGCTCTTTTATTCCTTTCCATCCGTCCAATATTCTCACGAAAGCAAAAATAAAATTCTTCATCACCCAAGGGACACCTTGGGAATGCAATTGGGCCACCGCTGAATCCGGCTGCTGAACATTCGATCTTGTTTTCTCGCATATAGTTTGGATGTTTTTAAAGCACGGTCTATATTTATTGGCGATTGCAATATTCTCAGCGACAGTGCACGCTTCCACGGCGAGATGTATAATTTGGAGAGGAATGGTCTCGTCGTACATTTCAAATCCATACTTCAAATTGTTGTGTCCCAATTGATCTGAATTGTTTATAGTTTGCGATGCTTTGTGGTGTTGAGAAATATTCTGTGTCGTCGTCTTCAATTGTCTTTCAACAGTATACTCTCGTCGGTTAAAAATGTCATGTGATTTATTTGTATCGTTTACGGGAAATTCTGCTGATATATTACATAGCTCAGATACCATGCGTTCCCCTTTTATCATGAAATCTAGGCTTGTCAGCGAACTCGTTCGCATCAATCCTTCAGAATTTTCATAACCGATATTGTGATCAGGCATAGAATAAATGTTTTCATTGACATTCAGAAGAGTCTCTTCTACAGTGATTTGAAATTGACTCTCCATTCTTGACTGTTTTGCTATCATATAAAGTCACGCTCTACCGAATACGTTTTCGATAAACGTTTGAACATACTGTTTTAAGCCACATAGTCGCCAAATGATTTCCTAAAATGTCATTATATTTTCAAAACCATAAATAATGTTTTATTCTACTGAGTAACGAATCAAAATGAACAAATCAGGGATCTTAGATATATGTAATTGAGAAAACACCTACCTACGACCACCCAGTCTAATCTGTAATTGATCAATTATTGTTGAGTAATAAAATTTCCCAAATTTCGATAGTTACTTCTGATCCTCTTAAAAGTATTCAACACGTTTCCACAGTCTTCTTAATTCCTGTAAATTGGTATATGTCCGCCACCTTTAGTATGACAATATTGACAGGCACATTGATAAAATAGAACAAAACATTTAATGTTAACATGTTGGTATTAAAATCGATTAAAATACCGTATGAGAGATAAACAAAGATAACATACATCAACTCTGAGTTAAATATATCGTCATCCTAATATAAAAATACGTCTCTTCGTTTGCAATCTATTTAGAAAGGGAAATGAAAGTACTCACTGCATTTATTTGAATTTTACACAGTCCGGATCTAAGCAGGAAATCAATTAAATATTTAACCAAATACAACCAAGGTGATAACCAAGAGTAAAACAATCTTTTTAATTTACAAATAGTGTTGAGATTGTTTCAAATAACTATTGGTATTTATGGACCACTGAGATATCGGTGTGAAAATATTTTATACAGGAATGGTTCCACGGAGAAGTTTTCCTTTTCAATCGAACTATTCCTGCATAAAATAGTAAAAAGAAACCCTTTATTTTGTAGTTATGCTACTGCGTATGTAATACAGGCACCTTAGTCCCCCATTATAACATTTAGTCTCTATAAATGGTAAGTTTATGCTAATTTTTGTGAATGAATAGTTTGGGTATATTAGACACTACTTTTACAAATTTTAAAACAGAACAATTGACAGGGAAATCAGCTGTTTTGTGCATAGTATTGAACATAGGCCATTATCTTTAATTGCTGGTATATCTTATATCTTACCTTGTAAATCGTTCAGGTTGAAATGTTATTCCCCTTTAATTGAAATTAAGTATTCCATTCTAAATATTGTATACCATATGATCAAATCTGCAAAAGTATTTTTACCAATGAATAAGATGAGTTTTTTCGGTGTTACAAAATAATAATCAGGTAAAGCGTTGATGTTCGAAACGGTTTTTTGTTTTTTATTCAAATAATAAAACGTCTTTTTTTATATTTAGAGCATCGCAAATGTTTGAAATAGGTCAAGATTTTATAAATCCTATCATTAAACTTAATATCACTATATTCTTTTACTAAAATTAATCGTTTGATCATAATTATTATTTATGAAACATGGCAATTATAACTGTTATGTATTTTGAAACACAGTAAGAATATTAATTTATACGACTGCCTATAAATAAAATGTATGAATCGTCCTTATTTTTTATTTAAAAAAAACCTGCCAACGCTATATCAATAATTTTTGTAATTTGTTCATGTTTGGTTCTTTTTTCAAATACAAGACACCATAGAGAACTATACTTTTACAAGACACCAAGTGCGTGAATCGGTTTTTTTTTTGATTTGTCATGACATGTTTAATAATGAGCATTATATAGAACGATTCTTATATAGATATTTACTATAAAGACAATTTCAAAACACCTCGTAAGGTATCGAAAAAAGCAAAGATGATTACGTTTATCGACGTTACGACTTTTTAGCGGGTACCTATATTTTTGACATCATAGTAGTACGAATAGTATCCGCTCATTGTAACACTTCGGAAGCAAGGTACAGGTGCAATTCGTTGACAAAAGGGGACATACCAATGGGTAGTTTTTGGGGATGCGCATTAGTCGGGCGACAGACTTCAGGAGTAGCTTAATATTCGAATTAAAAATTATCTTTAATAATATGTCAGCCGTCGGGCTATACAGTCCTAGGAAACAAAATGTTTTTATCTGAAACAAGGCTGATTTGTTTCTGAATATAAAAATATCTGTAATAATTCTTCACCATGTCTGTAACTGGGACATCTGTAGAGAATTATTTTTGAAAATTAAAAAATATTGAAGTTATTACGTGTGGCAAGACAATTCTTTCTAATTTTAAAAAGTATTATCAACATTGAACATAAATTATCTTCAGAATTTTCGATATTATGAATGAGCTCTCTTTTAATCGCCCATTTCATTAGTTTATCGTTTATTATTCGAGGTTCTACTGATGACTTATTCTCATTATTGCATGTACTTGCCTCTTGATTATTATTTCGGTCCCTTGTATAACGAAATTCCAGGGTTTCACTATAATTCCGATGTATTATAATATTATTAATATGAATGTTGGATGATAAACAGATATTGAAAAAACCATGCAAATACATGACTTCTTCTTTTCTGGTGTTACAGTCCAGGGTGAACCTTGACCGCCTCAATCAGTCCCCTCCACTCCACTCGGTCTTACGCCGTCCTACGCCAATCGCTGATAAATGAGAGCATTCATTAATTATTGGAGAGAGCCTGATGCATATATCTCAAAATACATACAAAATACGCACACGCCTCAAAATTTTCAAAAAATGTCTGCGAACGCCGTTGATATTGTAAATAACTGACATCCATTGATATTTATTACTATTTACTGTTGTTAACTCAGTTCAGTGTTTGACAAATACATATCCTTGACCACATACACACAACCGTGAAGACACATTTACAGTTTTATTTCTTGTGTGGAATGACATCAGGATTATAATCCGTATCGCGGTCCATTTTGATTCTATGCGCGTTTATAACAATAAAAATAATCACCATGAAGCGGATGCACAGGTACGTAGCCACCATGATTACAACAACTGACAGCATCCGCATCTGTGTCTCAATTTTAGTGAACGCGACAAAAATACATATTATCGTATTTTTTTAGTTTAGAAAAGAGTCTTATTTTGATTAATTCACAGCATCATTGTTCTGTTCATCATCAAGCTTACATCTTTCACGGCAGGTAAATACTATTGATGTAGTTGCAATTAATTGCTCAATTTATATAATAATAATCTTTAGTCGACTTCTCTAGGTGACATTATGGCATATTACTACCATTTAGTACTTGAACTGCCTGAATCAGTCATTAGCAACAAAAATTAATAAGATATAGCAATTCAAAAATTTATAGTTCGTGAACAACGTGGATGACAGTCATATGAAATGAATATGCAGTGGACCGTCGATTCATCGTTTTTAAAGGCTTCACAAAAAAAGCGATTAATCTGGAAAGTCTCCAATCTACGATAAAAATAACGATAAATGCGGGAAAACGATGAATGCGAGAACGATAGATCGAGGTTCCATTGTATTAGCATTTGTTCGATTTGCATATCGTCGCTGTCCTGGAAGAAAACAATAAATCGAAAAAATGAAATATTGAGTTAGTTTTACCAAAATGTTCCTTATTTTGAACTCTACCGTATGGAAGAGCACACTTACTCTTACAAATTACTTACTTTTAGAAAAAGATACAGCATTTCAAACATTTGAAAAACTTCAAAGTCCAATTATTCAGAACTAGTATTTTTCAGTTAGTGTCTTCTTCCAAAACAAAGACAATATAGTACACATTCTGTCAAAAAAAACAACCAAACGAGAAGTTGTGTTTTGAACTATTTACGCAAAAATGTTCCTCTTTTGAAGTCCTTTGCAAATAAATTATAAAAATGGTTCGTTTTCTGTTCATTTTTCAGATATTTCATGTATTTTCACTCTCAGGGGTGAAAATACAAATTTAATATTATGCCATATTTTAAACATCATAGAATGCTGTCTCGAGTCTCGAGCAAGTCTATCTGCTGACACCTTTCGTTGCAAGGTCCTTATCCACATCGCCAAGTTATTAAGGATGCTTTTACAGTGCAGTATTCTAACCTATCTGATTCACTGAGTTTGAGCGAACTAGCCGACGATGAACTCTTCGAAGAAAACTAATAGTAAACAATGATTATTTATTACGTATTAATGATGAAAAGATGTTATAATGTAGATAACGGAACAATTTCAAAATTATTACAGGCTATGATCAAAAATTAAATTATGTAAACACTCTGTGAAGATTTCCCACTCTTCTAATTATTTGAAAACATTTAATAAATTGAATACAATATACAATAAAACACCTTTTAATAATAATTTCATTTATTAGTATTTTATTTCAGTACCCTACAATAACTTATAACTGCATTTCCAGTTACAGATAAATATACTTAAAATATGATTTGAGCATTACCTGAATAGAGTTTCGAAAGTACGTCAAAATAGTTTTCGAAATTTGATTTATGTTATTTTCTAATTCTATTTTTAAATGCTCAATTTTCACATAAGCTATCATCTTTGGACTTTTTGACGCGGCAAAATACAATGCAACGAAAAACAGTGAAAATAATAATTCATAAGCAATATTCATGTATTCACCGCTTGCTTCCATTCAGGTGTTGACATCTCCGATGATTCGTTATATTTTGATGGTAAGAATCAATATGTCACACATATTTTTTATTCAGTATTATTTTATTCTTGGCTGTGGTTGTTTAATAAATTGTATTATCACCTTGATAAACCGTGATAAATTTAGTCCATTGTGATATGTACTTCGATGCGGTACTTATTACTTTATTTTCATAATGACTAGATGATGAATTTAGTGTAGCCTAAGTGAGAAGAGGAAATATAGTGCACCCGTGAAGGCTGCCAGGGCCGCGATCTCAGGTAGACCTCGTGGAGCAGAGTTGCAGTTATCGTCTAAGCAAGAGCAGACTTCTTGCCTGCCTCCGAATCCAGATCGTTGGTAGCATCGACCCTAAAAGAAAATATCACATTGATTTACTACAACTGGTGATATTATACAACAGGTGCCACCTGTTGACATTTACTCGCAATTTACGCTCTCTCTCTCTCTCTCTCTCTCTCTCTCTCTCTCACTCACACACACACATACATAACCCTGTCCCTATTAGTGCTCCGGCACAGTGTGTGGTGTGCATTATATCGTTCTTGCATTCATCGCTTTTTTTAAGGGGCCCTTAAAAACGACATATTGAGGTTGCACTGTATATCATAGTGTATTGCTTACAATAAATGTTGGCAACTAACTGTTTAGTTGACGATTTGAAAGATAATTCGATATTCTACAAAAAAAGGGAAACCTGCGGCCTTCTATTTCCTCAACTGCGGCCCTGTGACTGAAATCGATTTTTGATTTCATTGTTTTCTTTCATTTACAAAATTATGCATTTTTAAGTATAACATTATATATCCTCTAATATGGCCTCCCAACATCAACAGGTTCCACACCCATATTATCTATGTTTCTTAGATATTTTACTGCCATCATTTGAAACATTTGATCACAAAAACATATTCTATGGCCTCTATGCAATGAAATACAAACAACTATTTTAACCTTGGTAGCTTTTTGTTTACACTTTTTTATTGATCCCATCGATTCATCATAGTTTATTCTATCAACGCTATAAAATGTACTATTGATAAAATGAATTTTATCCATAGTTGTGATACGTTTATATTTTAATAATATGAACAGAGGGTTTTTCTTGTACCTATTTTGAACATGGCCCACTTTCACTGATACGCCTGATAACTGAGTCCAAGCAACGCATAACTTCTAAAATGTTAGAAGATATTCCATAGTAGCAATGTGCATATAAATTAGTCTATATTGGTAAACTGAAAACGTAAATAAAATAAAAATGTAGACAACTGGGATAACCACTCACTTATTGACGACATCGGATAATAAATCATAACGTTATCATATTACTTGTCACAGTTATTACAGAATTTGGAACAAAAAGAGTAGATTTATTTGTTTATAAAAGACGAAAATACAACAAAAACGCCCGCATATCGAAAAAGAGATTTTAAATTTCGAAAAATATCGCGAACGAGCTTACTAACTTTATATTGGCTTGTGTGTTTTTAACCTTTGATTATTCAATATAAAAAGGTTGAAAGCAACATATATTGGGCACATATCAATGATTTTTAACGATAAAAATATATGTTACTGCGTTAGTATTCAAACTAACATATAAAATTAAATGTTTCTGAATGTCTATGTATAATGGATTCCCGATTTATAATTGAATAGTCTCTTTCCCACGTTGCTTTCAAAGAGTCTCGAAATAGTGCAATAAAAGGTGTGGGGTGGGATAAATGTAACCCTATTGATAATTCCTAACCGTTACCAACATTTTACCACATTGACCGTTCTTTCCAGTTTTCATGCAGATTGCTTTTTATTGCAGAAAATAATGCTGTTAAGACACATCTCTCAATCATTGCCAAGATTAAATTGTGATATACGACGTTTTAATCTGGCATTATCTTTATACAATATCGATAAATGACTGTGCAATCAAAATAGTTTTAACGCAATCGTGTAAGCAATCCTCCACATTTTTTAAAATAAAAAAGTGAGAAATCTAAAAGCATATTGTATTGCCGACTTCTCTATCTGCTATCACAGTCGTCATTTATCGTTTATTTTCATCTTCCCTTCAAAAACGATACAAAAAGTATCTACTGCATAAAAAAATTTCCGTCAAAACCATAAATAATGCAATCAATTGCGATTTCAAAAAAGGAACTATGTATTTGTGTGTAATAACACTTCTATCTGGCGATACCTGTTTATTTGAGTCGTCATATTACATAAATAATTAATAGCTTCAGGCGACAAGAACTGTATAAATACTGCCCTGTTCACATAGATATTATGTACGGACAACAGTTTTTTGTACAAATTCATAGAATAGCTATGTACGTCACCGAATTACATTATTTAAACCGGTACAAAGGCATTATTTCGTCTCACTTTGCACATGGTTGAACATATTGAAATCTATGACACTCCTTGGCGCTCATAAATCTCATAATGTTTCGAGGTCTACATGGCATTGGGAAATTGTAATCACGGAGAGATTACGTTATTGAATTTATTCATTTAACGCGCGAACTACAATCTCAATAGATCGGTTTTGACAGTATTCGCATGTGTGGTGTGTTTTGTGTTATTGTGCAAATATGTAAGTATTGCCAATTGATGTGACATAAATAAAAGTGCACTCGGTGTGACTTATTTATTAACGTGAATGCACCATGTACCAACATCATTGATAAATTGATGGCCTTTAACATCCACGATCTCGGGGGCAGTATGCCGCTGCACAGGACATGTCACATGTCTCTGCGATCATATCTCATTATGCAGTTGTATGTTGTACATAATATACCATATAATACATTATATTATTCAAGTGACAATTATTAACAAATAAATTGGAACACTGATGCTACCGCAATAATGACATTTATTTATAATAATGATAAAAATAATATGTTGGTTTTAAGTTTAAATCACTAGAATTATTTAGCTCGTTGCAATGTTGGCAACGTCTCATTTGACTGATATTACTATTTTTTCAAGACATTCCATACTTCGTTCGAAAGCCTTATGTATCATATTTTAATAGTTATTAATTTCAAATAAATATTTTAATTAAACGTTGAATAATTGTTGAATCGAGCTTTTTTTTAAAGAGATATGATTATTAAAATATTTTTTTTGATTTTTGAACGGAATTCCAAATAAAGTGTGAAGTTTTTGTTGGGAAAAATGAACTTACTGCTCTAGGGCGCATTTAATATATAAATATACTAGTAACTGTAACCGTCATAGATGACGGTATTGAAATTGAAATACTGAATGTCTGAATGAAGTAGTTAGTACGTCGGAACTGTGTGTGCATTGCGTAACATTTTATTTTTTAAATACACCGCGAACGATTACGTCATGAGAAAATTTCACACCTACATGTGATGTGTGATAATAATAAAACGTCTACAGAGCAGTCTGGGCTATAATATATATGATACTGGGAATTTTTGTGGAAATCGTATTACAAGTAACACCAAAATTATTGTCTTAAAGAAATTCCATTATCACAGAGGCTTCAGCGTCGCTCTATCCTTAACTATTATCGTTGTTCCGATTCAACCTCGTATCATTTAAAATCAAGTTTCTACGGGAGACACAAAAACTGTTAATATTCGACATCAACTTTTAAAGCTATTATATTTTATTTTATTCTGGAAGATATAAAACAACTTTTTATGTCAATCTATGCGAGGGAACTTTTTCAATATCAACCTTGGCCTCAAAATCTAACCGAATGTATTGCGCGACCTTCTTACACAGCACAAAAAAAAACAAATTATTGTAACGTGTACGAAAAAATTTTTACATAAACATAACAGACGAATAATCAACTTGCAGAAATAAGTAGATACTTGTTAAGCACCGTGGCCGAGTAGTACCACTATAGATTATTTTTACTTCATTTTTAGTTTGGGATCCCATTATTCTCCTATTTTCTATGGATTCGGCGGTAACTTTGTGGAAATTCATTTTTAACATAAGAATAATTAAAATAATATTTTCATTATTCTTACATTAATTATTTTTAATGTAAGAATTAGAATCATTGTTTACCTTTTAAATAAAAAGCCTTGCGAGATGGTTAGTCTGAAGATGCTTCTTAAAGAAGCGAAACGCGTCACGTCAGTGATAAAACCAGTGGAATAACAAAGTTATCAATTTTAATTTTTCCTATTATTTTTATTTGTCCGTAGTGATTTTTCGCTTCCCTGTCATTAATAATAATTATTAAAACATTTATTTTTAAAATTTTGGCATCCGTGCAGACGACGGCTTGATACCAAAATATTTATAGACGGTATCTGAAAATCCTTGTAGAATTAAATGCATCTTTATTATTGTCTTATTGCAATTGATTTCTACCGAGTGTATTCAATCGATAAAGTTTTATTCATATCTACAGTGCTCTATATCTCATAAAAGTGAGTTTATAAATCTCCTACGGCCTCTAAATAGGGCCTCCAATCCCGTAATCCGGAGAACGTCTAAATATCAATACCGGAATTTCGTGGCTTACTGTAAAATGTTAAAAATGAATTCATATCTAAAATGTAAACGCTTCCCGATTACTTACAGCATTTAACAATAAAAAAGTGTTCACCTAAATAATAACCTACCTAATCAATAATTGTTTTTTTTGCATAATTTTATACAACAATCAATTCTATTTTAGAACATTCCGACGGCATATGAGAATATTAAATCATATATTCATTTCAATTGTAGCAATTTTAGAATATGCGATTGAAAACATAAAATCATGGTTTGTGATCAATCCCGGGATTTCACAATTGAATCCCGAAATTCCGGGACCATGAAGAGTCCGGGATCGATGCCCTACCTCTCGCATATTCATCCCTCGTACCTCGAATGGATTCAAAAAAATAGTCATTTAACTATAATATGTACCTTGTAGTTAGATTCGTCCCATCCGCAGCCTCTAATGACACGGTTATCAGGTGGCATACCGTTCACCTCGAACTCGATGATTTGTGTAATCTTGCGGCACATGGTGTATGTGGTACCTTTGTCTTGAAGGGCGCAGTCCTTCTTCATCGAGTCAGGAAGCTTCGCGAAGGCACATCGCGAGTCGTTGTGGCTGTTACATTCGTAACAATGGAGGCCCGACACTTTAAAATATTAATCAATCAGTCAGTTGTTCTAACACTTCTGAAAATAAACATATGGAATTGAAATAAAGTTTCAATTTTATTGCAATGCATTAAATAAGCGAATCCTAGACTCGAACCTTCCATATTTAAAAAATAAAACACGGGAGGTTGTGGGACAGGGCGACTCACGGCGACCGCACTGTCCGTCACTTTGTATTACAATACTTAAGTTGTCAATTTGATACGCTATTCACTAGTTTGCATTTATATTAAAATTGCAGAATTCTATTAAATCAACCACATAATTGAAAACAACTTTCAAACTACAGCTACTTACCTTCTTAAAAATAACACAAATTTATTATAAATGAATAATAAGAACAATTGAATTCTTTCGAATAAAGCGGTATGTTGATATATTTAAGCGGGTGACATCAGGGGCTGTCGTGACAGGCTGACTATATATCCACACAATATACATTGATAATATAGATACATATATATGTCCGTATAATACAAAAAAATACAATTTATTCGTTTTATATTAAAGTGTGTAGGTACTTCATAAATAACAGCATTTTTAAACCATTAATTATTTAAATGCATATTAGCACACAAATACTGGCGGAAAACGCATCAATTAGTAGTTAAATGTGCAGACAGATAGAAAAATTCAAACATCTTTCTCTCAGAGTTTACGATAAGTATTATTGTAATATTATCAATCGCTTGCAGTGGAAAATTGTTAGAATGCTTTGTAATATTAGTTATCCATGCAAGTATAGTGGAATATGAAAAATGTATTTAACTATAGTCTGAATTATACGTAAACCTTTTATAGACTAAGCCGCCAATATTCAGAATGTGTTTTAAAGCTTAGTTTTTCCAATTACCACAATTAATCAAATTTACACACAATTTCAATTTTCAACTTGGTAATATTTTTTACAATATTTATATATTGTAACGAAAACATGTAAAACAACATATTTTATTGAACCATCAGAAGTGGTATTATTAGCTAGTCAAAATTTTCAAGTTATCCGTTAAATTTACTTGAAACAACTGAAGTTATAATCAACACAGGCACTGATGATTAAATAAAATAAGAAATCAATCCACCAAAAAATTGAACGTAAATGATATTAATATTTTTTGATCTGATTTTACATCTCCACGGATAACTTATCTTATTTTTAATATTAAATACGTGTATCTGACCATCACGCAAAAATTCTCAAACGGTTAAATTATACAGTTTATTATGTTTATCAAATCCGGATGGATGTTACTATTTTCAATTCACATCTATTTTTTCCCAATTTATTAGTAGGGGAAGATAAAATCAGCATTTTAATTCCGAAAGAAACCGGATAATAAAATATGTATTTATATAAACAACTGCCTGTTAAATTATGGATGATATACGTGGAGAACAAAATGATTTATAATATCTTGATGCGCTTATCAAATTACAGAAAACTGTTGTTTTAATACTTTGAATAAACGTGTTTCGTAAATTTGGTGGTTTAAAAATTCACACAAAAAATATTCGTAATCAATGAATGCTTGACGTAAGACCAATACGTAGTCAGCTGTCCAGTTTTCAAGTTTTTTTTTTTTTAAATGTTTATAAGAAAACAATAAAGTGTGCCATATATTCAAAAATACTTTCTTCGTGTGTTCTGGTTTAGCCGCTATCTCAGTGTTTTATTTTCTCATTTAAATCTATCATGACCATGTCTTAATATAGATTTGTCACTTTTCTGGCGGATCCTCCTTGTTTTTATTTATGTAAGCTTACTAGCCAAACTTTAGTCGGTCAAATCGTCACCAAATTGCTCCTAAAAAGAATCAATGTCAATGTAATATTGATTTAGTTCCTTCAAATCTCACCGCTTTTGCTTTTATTGTTTATTTTTGGTTGAAATCATACAATGAATCCACGACGTTTTAAATATCATTAGAATCTATATTCCATAAGACAGAAGCATATTGGATCCAAACATTAATTTATTTACATTTTCAAAAATAAATAATGAGGATATTTATGTTTGCACGGATAAAATTATAGTATATATTGTAGGAAAAAATGTTTTTTTTTGTATCCCTTTTAAAGACAGATTAAATTGTAAGATCTATAAGAATATGTATAAGAATACTGTGTGATCTAAGTCATTTCAAAATGTTTCTGTCGGTGAAGATCTTTTTAGGTGTACGAAACAATATGAACTGTTAATTTATTCATTATTTTCGTTGCTACCACCTTTTACAAGCTGCATTGCAGTTGATTGCATGCGCTATTACTATGGTAACCATAAAACTTTTATAAACCAAAACTGGTATTAGTACATTCTTGTATAGTGACCTTATATTACGATGCATTTTTTATTTCATTGTTAATTTTTAATAAAAAAATGTTGTCTCTCTAACAAACAAAAATCATTTGGATGGTTTTCTAATTGTTCTACTCTGCTATACGAGGACAATTCAGAATTTATGCAAGGAGCAAAGATAAAAAATATTATATTTTTTTCAATAAATTTTAACTGTTGATGAATTCATGCATATTTAATATATGTACATGTTTTTCAATTGCTTTATAAAATACTTCATTGGCAATAAAGATTTTTTAGTGAGTTTATTATACATTTTTAATAAGCACTTTTTTAAATCGAATAATACAATATATTTCAGATAATGTATTTACTTGTAAATATTTATAAGCATTGCCTTTTAAACGTCCTTATTCATCGTACTTTATTCATTTGACTGAAATTTAAATAATAAAACTTTGAATTAGCGTAGTACAGCCTTTACAGAGAAAAAATCTAGTTATTTTAAGTCAATTTCATTTCCCTCCTACATTTTATAATATTTCAAGTACGGAGATATTTATTTTCTAAACTATATCGGCCATATGTTTAGACATAAAGGTATTTATTGTTATTTTTTAAATTTTAAGAAACAATCAATCATAATCGTAAGTTAAGATTTATTTTAAAAATCAATATTAACGATTTGTTTATTAGTTTAATAAATATATTACTCGACCTCAGCAAAGATAGCATTTGACCTTTATCGTGTATAAATGATAGCGAAATATATTCAGAACTATAAGTTTTAATATATATGTTTACTATTTAGATATATTTGTTTGACACGTGATGTTCTTAAACATAATATTTGAAGTATATGATAAGTGGCTGTACCATAAATCAAACATTTACAGTTCGACCTTATCAAATCATTTTTATTAATGTGTTGTTTTCGAATCCACAATTTATAAAATATGCTAAATAAGTCAATTTATTAAATCGTGGTTTGAAATTGATGTTAATCAACGACACGTGAAATATACTATGTGAACAAATTAACGCAGATAACATTATTTAATAATGCAACTTAAATCTCGCTTCCAAGCTCACTGTCGCTTGAGCTTTGCACTTTAAATTATATAATCCACACGGCACTCTGACAATAAATACGGATAACCAACCGATAGAAAGCACATTACATTGGACAGAAGGGCGGAATTGTATCATGAGTGTTCTTTACCTTCTTTCTGGAGAATGCACAGCATTAAGGCCAGCGCACAGCCTAGCACATGAGTAGTTTTCATTTTTCAATGCGCGGGAAACGATGCTCGGAACTAGGCGGTCTGTCGTTGACTAGCGGTCCGCTATCGCAGCTTAGAAGCGATCCACTTTGCGGACGTACATACATATGAAAATTGCCCCAATAATGTACCACTCCATTTGACGTAACACGCTTTATAATTTAATATAATATATAGAGCACGAATCGTTCATCTATGGGATATGGCCTCCGTTTGAACTATGCTAATGAACCTCAGAGGCAACAAGAGAACCACGAATACGACACTCACTAAATCGTTCTCTTTCAGTTTGAGTTATATATCCGCTGAAAATCCTTTCGCTCTTGCTTTAGCGAAAGTATCAATGAATACCTCATTATTGTCATCAGATTAGGACCGTGCAATAGTTTCGTACCCAACTCCAAACTGAATACAATCTCATACATTTACCTCAAAATAAATACTAACGAAAACATAATATTTTAAATCAACAACCGGTTTTCTAAAACTTGTTTTGTTAAATTTAATTAGAAGTATCTTTGACCTATAACAAATGTTTTCGTATTTTAATCAAGTTCTGCGTGCGATATTTTCACAATTAAACATTTGTTTGTTTTTATTACTCCACTTCTCAAATGACATTACCAATTCCACAACCTGAGAGGTTGCCACTGCTGAATTTCTGACAATTTCATGGCGAAGATTCGATATTTTTCTTGATAGAAGTGTTCTTTTCTTGATAGAAGCTCTCTTTTTTGTAACGATATGCATATGACAAAAGGGAGAATAAAGGACAAGATCACATACAAGTATTAAGCATTCCATAAATTAAGCCCATTACTTTAAAATGTCAAAATTGAAGATTTTATTTTTACCCAACGAGGATTTGAAACAAATGCCTCCCATTTTTGTTCCGTTTTCTACCAAAGTTTTCAACTGTATAACTAACTACCTAGTACTCTTCCAGTAATGTTTTTTAGAGCGAATATATGTTGTTTACTTAGAAATGATCAGTGCACCTATGTCACAAGAAAGTATTTAATTTAATCGTTCTATGAAAATATCTACGAGTTTGAAAGTTCTCTTTACTAAACTGTGTTATCATGAGAATAATAATATACTTCTTTGTTATCTCTTCTAGGCATTTCTTTGAGATAGTTGAAACAATGTACTTGTCCTCTTCTACCCACCATTGCATACTCATCCGTTAATTTTATATGACAGTATCGAGTGGTGTAGCGAGCGTTAAGCTTACCTACATTTTTTGGGGATGTTGCAGGAGCAACTACCCAAAACTTGGTAAGTGTGCAGATAATCAATACCTTTAGATCAGTGTCAGCCAAACTTTTTTACCTCAAGGCACATTGAGGACGGGGGATTTGTTCCGAGGCACATCAAAGAAATGCCGTTTATTAATGCATACAAATAAAGAAAATCTTAGTGTTGGCAACAATACACAATATTTTTTATGAACATACACAATATAGGTATACAGATGTGGGGAACTTTTTATTACTGAGAATGATGCAATTGATTATAAAGAATTATGTAAAAACACCTCTCTAAATTTGATAAAAACCATGCCTGGTCCACAATTGTCGCGACACACCTGAGAATTCTTGCGGCACACACTTTGGTAGACACTGCTCTAAATGAAGAAAAAGCTTCTATGAGTCTTATTGCTCTCCATATGACGGTGCATTTTTTTAAAGCATCGGTAACTTCCTTATAAGCCACCAAGTCGACGAGGCCGATCGGTCCAAGAGACGGTTGGATCAACTTGTGGAGCTTTTCCATTTCCTGATGCATTAAATGAAACTACCATATCATTTGTTCAATATTCTGCTTTATTGCACCACATTTTCAGTTTTGCCTGTCTACTAAACGGCAAAGCTCAAAGAGCTTGAGTCACCGTGTCCTTTAATAAATGGACTCGTCTAGCGATTTGAAGTCAATGACGAAATAACTACTTAATTGTCCTTATTTTCTGGCGCTAAAACTCAAGTCGAACGTTAGGTTGCAGCAGCTTTCCTGGTCTCATGCGTCCTTGTGCAAACCCTCGTTATTCCCTCGTCCCAGAGCATCCATGGAGTCTACATCTCTTCCAAAGTTGGCTTCTAATGAGCATATTGATCAGAGTTCGTAGCACGGAAAAATGCTAAAAATGGCCTACCCGTCCAAACCTCAGAAGATTTATAAAGGTGGAGAGGTTTAAACCACAGTACAAGTAATTGTACAAGTTGTACCTAATTATCCACCACCCACTACCATTAACGGGCCACCATGTCAGTCGTAAAATTTTTCTTTCGTACCTGTCCATCAATCCAGCCATTCTCGCAGTTACTGAACACGACTCGCTCCTATACGCTAGTAATAAATAACTACTTCCATTCAGGTAAAATAAATTTCGCACAATCAACAAAAATGTCAGTAAGACAATGTTGCAAATTTCGTTCCGAGTGTTGATGTATGTACGGCTGTGAATTGATAGTATGCACTTCTATTTTTTATATCACTGAACTGTAAATATATTTAATAAAAAATCATTAATTATCTAATATTATATCATTTTTAATTAATTCTTCAGGTTTTTTTTCCATTTCAATTTTAACCCGCACAGTTTGACTCCATCATAGAACCACAGTGCAAACTCAACGTGACAGCGTTAAACATGAAAAATCGATTAATATGTTAAATAAACCAGTCCCAGCTATGTTATTTATTCCATACATTTAGTTTATTTTCGCGTGAAACAAAAAACATCTTACAAGAAAAGATTTTCCATTTACGAAGAACAAAAAGATGTACAAAATACAATCATTTGTCACAAATAGTGTAATATATAATACGTAAAGCTTGGATGGAATTTTCTTTTACTTGATCAATTAGAAATAAATAATCGATATAGTAATAATACCCAATTATTATGATTGCATATTGAATTTTATTTTTCCGATAAGATCAAAGATCATGTTAAGTAAATAATATTACCACTTCTTACATAAAATTATAAAACGATTCAACTTTCCATCAAAACTATTTTGAAAATCGATTCTCAGATGTCAAATGGAAGATCATTTTTTAAATTGTATGGAAACACACACTCGTTTAACCACAGAACTACAATTATTCATTTCGTAATATTTGGTGACGTAACTACAATAAACTATTTTAGAAACTTTTCAATGGGCCTGTTATACCTTTAAAGATTTTCGACCCACAAATTAATAATGTCACAACATTATCTTTATATTAAATTAGCATAACATATAAATTTAGTAAATGTATATTGATATAATATATTGGTATTTTTACCAAGTTAAAATCAATTCATTTATGGATCTGTGTTCAAAAGCATGGATGTTTGTGATGTCTAAACTTTCGTCCCACCCGTGCGATTGTAGCAAATAAATCTTATCTAGAACGAACGCTGCCACTAGTCATGTCCTACCCTACCCATATCCTTCTCTCCTTACTCTCTCCGAAAACGAGAGAGGTTAAGAAACAAAATAAGATTTCATAGAAAATAAAATGTTGGGATTAGCTATATTAGGTGTTCATATGCCCCACATTGGTATCAGGCACGGTTAGGCACTAAAAATTTATATAAACTTTGCGTTTTTATAAATATGAAGAAGGATTGCAATATTTGCAATATTATAATCATGAATAAGGAGGTTCGGACGCCCTCGTCCCTCTCTCCGATAATTTGCAGATTTATGTTACTATTATCTATGACACCACCGACTCCAGTAATAAAATCAATGAGTCTTTTATATGATAAATGCTTAAAAACCCTATTTTTTTCATTCGAATTGTTGAGATTTTGTACATTTCCATGTATTTCGTCACTAACGACCCTGGTTTCACCTTTTGGCATCTTCAGGCATTCGAGCACACGGATGAACTCGAACTGACATGGAAATACACAGAAATGTACAAAATCTCAACAATTAAAATTTGATATTGAAATTCATCAAGCACCCTCAGTCAATGTGTTTTTACATTCGGGTTTATTTTTTAACTACAAAACAATATTTTGAATAATTATTAGAAGGAAGTACAATTTGATTATTGCGTTACATTGTAGTTGCCTAACTGATGAAATGAATGCATTTTTTCACGTTGTGGCGTTAACAGCCCAGCCCGTCTAAGCAATTTGCCCTTGGTTTTGTTTAGAAGTTATAACAGATACTAGCACCAGTAGCACCCCACCCCTTTCGAGAATTATTAATTAAGTACCTCGCTCTTATAAATACAAGTGATCAATTTACAAAACACAATTAAACGTTCTAACAATGTATGTGTTGATCAATATCTTATTGTCTAATCGATTCAATTTGTCATACAAATGAACACTTCGATTACACTTGTTCCTACAATCCTACCGAATGATGTGGTGACTTTATGCAAACATCGTCTTTATACTGGATTACGAGCGACAGTCTGGTATTAGAATGATGTACAACCAATCCTCTTTTTACGCGAGGGATACGTTCCGATTAAACCGTGTAAAAAATATGCATGGAATAGAGATAAATGAATGATAAGTAACATTACATTGGGCCATGAAAAAAAAGGATTAAGTTTATATTGTTTAGCCATAGCTTCGAATTATTTATAAGCCGGACTTGTAGGCGATTAGACAACGCTCTTGACCGTTCATCGTTTTCGGTTAACCCACGGGCTATAATCACCGAACGAAGACTTTTATTTTTGATTTGGCAATCGATTTGTGGATTTGTTTTCTAATGCATGGATGTTTTATGATGTAAACATTCCATTCAAACTGAAATGACAGGACATATGAAGAGCGGTGAGCCAACTAGTCCTTAGCAACTTCTATTGAGATGATCTATTTGAGTCTTGAGCCGAAATGGTAGCCGGCATTATTAAAATACATTAACATAGACTTTATCATTACTTTATACTTTATCATGTATCTCTGTAGGGAAAGTAGATTCGATAATAATAATTAAAAAATAATATTACAAAACCTTTTTGTTAAGTACAAATACGTAAACGACATTTCGGTTTACAATAATTTCATGGAAAACGTTTATATGCTGCCCTGAACGATGTTTTTTGCAGGGATCATATTAAATAATCGGTATTCAAAAAAGACATCTACCTTTATCAATCATACGCATAAACGGCTGATTTTCACAATTACAGTCAACTCTTTTTACACGGTTTTGAAAGAGCACGGTCAAAAAAAAGACGAATTATTTATTCTGACACGATTCCCAGAAACAATTATTATATTACATACTTTCAATTTAGACTATTAGAACGATTAAAAATAATGAAGATTCCATCAGAAAACCAGTTATTTCTGGATCAAAAATTAGTTCCATAAAGTTATTACTACCTATTTTTACCATAATGTTGTTATGTTTTTTAAATAACACAGTTTGTTTTAAATTTAGCGAACCAATCTTCGATTTTTCCATGTATTCTATCACTCTTTTTACACGGTTTTTGGTGGAACGTATGTATCGTGTAAAAAAAGAGTAGAGTGCACGTTTACTTTATTGCATCTTTGAATTATACTTAGAATAAACTTTAAAAGACTTTTTCATCAATACAAAAATCTGTCGATATTAATAGGAACTTCGTGTAAATAACTGCAGCTGTAGAAAAAGTCCTCTCAGATTCATAACTTGTTTGAGCAACAATCGAAAGAAACGTACCGTTATATATTTATTTCGGCATTTCGGTATTCAAAAAATAACCAGTATATGTGAATTTCATTAATACCGGTATTGCTATGTCTAGTTATTTTTGATAACTAACTAACGTAACTGCAATATTTTGTGTCATTATTTTGGTTATCTCGATTCGCTACTTGATCTTCGGAAAAAATAGATAAGTCTGTCAGCCCTTTTCCGATGTGGTTCATCACGCCTCTTATCAGGGATATTTTCATAATACTTTATCTATATTCTATACACAGGATACGAAATTAAATGTATATCAAAATTACGTAATCGAATTTTACGAGTAAGGTATTTACGGATTGTGCGGATTCGAGTGTGCGTGTCGTAGTTTATTGAGGCTACACATTTATTAGATCTAGAGATGATTATTTGGGCTTACAATCTGAGAAGATTACGGCACAGCATCACAAGCGATGCTTTAAAAGGATAATCATTCACATCCTGTAGAGAAGCAACTCGTACAGGACGCACGGGTCTTCCCCCGCACCACCTATTTCAGGGAAGCACAACTACACAGTTTTGTAATATAATATTGAAATATGAAAGAGATATTAAATTTGGCGTTGCAACTAAAAATAACTCAAGATCAACTCAAGGAGAAACTATATATTAAACATCCATAGATACACAAGACCTAAAAAGTCTTGGTTTGCTATTTACAGGAAACTTACAATCTATATCATATAGTGGAACTTTTACCTTTAGGCTACAGAAACTGTTATATCGTGATATTGTGATGCATGAACATAGGGCAATATTCCTTATCAAAGTTTTAACAAAAAGTGATTAATCGACAATTATGTATGTGGACAAGAATAATAAAATTTGGTAGATATGGCTCGTTTCTAGCTGCGTAAAATATATCAAATAGCAAGATAATTATTTGGTTAGTACCAAATAATTATATATTATATTAAGATTAATAATATATTATATTAAATATATTATATTAAATATAATATATTATATAATATATTATATTAATAATTATCTACGCAGTCACCGAAAATATCTGAATTCTCGAAAGCGACGTCGATATCGGATTTAATTGAAAAATTGCCCCCTAAATTATAAGAATGTGTACAGAATGGCTGGGGTGAGCAAACAAATAAGTCAAAAAACAAGAGTTTTTTGTGAAAACCGTTTTGTTTAAAAAAAAAAAGCTTTGCTATTATTCAAACGGTTACAACAAGTTAGTCACCGGTATTAAGAGAGTTAAGAGATAAATAACTTTCGTGATTTTTGACGTACGTGCTTACACAGAACTGTGTTTAATCAAGCCTACTAAAGAATCAATGGTAAAACGAAAAACTGGAAACTCTTGACTTATATGAAAAAAACGTCTCAGTTTAGTTATGTTGCCTCTATTACCGTTTGGATAATTCCAAATTTCAATGTTGTCCAATAATTAATAAATATTTTATACCTAGTTACCGTTTTAAACATTGCTTAAGCCCTTGCATCGAAAACACCTGACATGGCCCTAGATACGGGGCTCTTAACCCGTTGGCCGCTGCCCACTGTGGCACTTCGAAAGGTTTTTAGATGGGCCGCGAAAAAATATTAAAACGGATCAGCGAAATCGATGAAATATATTTATGCGAGAAATTTTAACGTCATTTTTTGGAAAAACAATGTTTTGATAACTTATTAATTTGTTATTACTTTCATCAATTGTAATACAGTCAATCCTCTTTTTCACTGGGGTTCCGTGTCCAAAAATAAGGAGTAAACATAAATAAATGAAAGTATGTTCCATTTCATTGGACCGTTCAATTTCAAAGCAGTGTAAAAGTAAACCGCACAAAAAGAGGATTAGATTTGCCTAATGTGAAGTTGCAATTTATTCCACAAATTGTATTATATTAATCGTTGGCAGAAATTCAATGCTTGAGCGTAACATACAGACATAATATTTTAATGTGATAACCCTGTAAACTTAGGAGGTCTCGCAAATATTTTAGAATATTAAAGGGGCCGTGACTGTAAAAAGGTTAAGAAGCACTGCCCTAGATCATATCAACTAGCACTCATGGTTGCCAATTATACATCCCGGAGGAAAGCAAAAATCATTACCGCCAGCTTTAATCCAAACCAACAATTTACGGAAGAACAGAACTAGAATTATACTTATTTGGACTATTTTAGAGGAATTACGTAAATAAATATTAAAGTAATAATAAACTCAGCAATCAATTTATCATTACACGTATAAATAATATCCAGATCCATACCTTTTTGGAGATTTGTTTTATATTTTAAATTAATAAATATACTTATCATCAAATATTCTCAATTAACTACTGTACATACCTCGCTATATATTTCTTCTTTCTTTTCTTTAATTTAAGTAATATCAAAGCCCCAGATTTATTATCATCGTATTATATTTCGAGGATGCTTTGAAAAAATAGTACGGAAATAGTTAAGGACAAAATAGAACACTAAAGATATTTATTTAGTTTTTTAATCATAAATTCAGCATTTGGTTCGTACCGTTATATCTACGCCATCTTGTGTCACCCATTGATAGAATACCATTGAACTAGTAAATCAGTTTAACATATCGATGGTATTTTGGCCAATTGATGTAAGCCTCAAAAAATACGATAATGATTTAATGATTGGATCTCACTTTAAAGACGACAGAGCAGGTCTCGGCCAAATGATGTAAATTATAAAAATAAATTGACCACTTTTTGCAAGGGAATCATCATTTTAGATTGGTTTTAGAATTAAAAATTCTGACCCGTCCACTTGATATAAGCCACTATTATATCGACACTCCCTACGTATAATCCCGTATCTGCAATCATGAAAATTGACAGGATTGCATTTCATAGATTCATAACCCAACCCACCATTATAATGTTTTCAACAATTTCAATTTTGAAGGTCACATCAATTGACCAAAACACCGTCGATATATCAAGTTTAAGAATAATTTTATAAAAATATGTAATCTTAACCGGGTTCGTGGTAAAGTGGTCAACATCGTTGAATTCGTTTACAGATGTCTCGGGTTCAAATCCCTGTACGGACATGATTTATGTTCATATGACACTGTTTGTAGGCATGGATGATTGTGATGTCTGAAATTTCCTCCCACCCATCTGATCCTAAAAGGCGTATCGAGAGCGATTAGCTAACCACTAGTCCTGTCCAAGTCCTATCCTCCTATCCCTACCCTCTTCGAAAAAGTGAGCTTGAGCAACTGAGTAACATGCAGTGCTCGTAGAAAAACTTCTGTTGAAATACCTCCATTAGAAGTCCATATGATCCACATTGGGAGTGGACATGGCGGACGCTTTTAGTGAATCGAACTTCTTTTTTGATAATGTTAATAAATCTATGGAGATAAAGGCATCCAAATTATTCAACACCAATAAAAACATTTGAATCGCGTAAATAATAAAACTTTGAATAGTGATTTTGATTTGTAAATACTCTCTGTATACAGTAGTTAATCATTAAGATGTTATTGCACTAAAACTATGGCCTAGAAAATTATTATGTTGTCTTGTGAGGCGAAGCGCTAAATACGGCGTTAATTCAGGAAAAATTAGCAACTCCGTGTAACACCACACTATTTTTACCTGCTGCTAAATATTTTTTATAGTCTACTGTTTCAAAATAGTTATTTTTGCACATTAATTACTATTGATAGCTGTATAAGGGCTTCCCCAAATTTCATCTTAAAAAGGAACTGGCACATCGAAATTAATGATTGTCGACAATTACACTGAAAATTTTCATCGTATAAATCAGGCGTCTCCAAACTTCGGCCCGCCATACTTTTTTCACACAGATAAACAGTGCCGAAAGCGGAAAAAAGTCACGAGAAAATTTATGCGAATTATCAACCAAATTTTTTGTCGAAAGATATTAATATGAGCGTATAAATCAGGGAGAAGCTGGTTCTTTCCTTGTCGGTTATCGGCTATCTCCGCTGCAATGAAATGTCCTTGACACTTGCCCGTAAGCACCAACCGAAATTTGCGGGTAATTCAAAAATACAGTATATTGGTAAATAAAAAAAATGTTTGCGGAAAAATATCCACAATTTGTTGAAATTGAAGTTTTTTTTTATCACTGCTAATGTGACATCGTAAACATGCATACTCCATCCAATAAAGACCATGGGCAAAAAAAATATAAATAGAAAATTACATCAAACTTTATCTTACAGGTAAATGATGGTATATTTATGTCGAGGCTTAAAAGACTTGCTATGAAATAGAATAAAATGACAATGACAGAAAGAATGAATATTTTTATGATGATGTAAAAAGTAACTGGGTACCTTTTCGATGGATCCGGCGATAACTTTGGGGAAATTCAGGTTGAATATAAAATTAAAATTGACAACTACTATAATAAATATTCACCAAATTCAATTGAAAAATATTCGTTGAAGTCAATTATTCGAATATCGAATATTAAATAAAACCTTACATCAGGGTTTCCCAAACTGTGTTCCGTGAAAACTTTGAATAGTTTTATATGCTGTTACAGCTGCAACAACTCAACCATGTTTGAATTCATATTGGTACTTCATTATCAACAAAATAAACAAGGTGTTCCGCTAAAATTTTAAGATTTGCGAAATGTTCTATCGCAAAAAAGGTTTAAGAAACCCTGCCTTATAGTATTCGAATTGTAATATATAATGTAAGAATTTCATCATACATAATTCATTGCTTTTTCATATTTCTGGCGAGACGTGTTCATTGTTAACACATACTAGTTATCAATCAGTACGTGTCGTGAGTATTCTGGTTTTCAAATAAACAAAATATCAAGAAAAAATGCGACGCCGAATGACATTTTTTGTTAAACCAGTGGATTAATATAAAATAATACTTTGAACGAATAATTTATTAAGTATTCAAATATCCATATTCAAAAAGATCCGGATATATTCGAATATTCGATCGGAGTCACCGATGAACATCAGAGGTGATGGTCGAAAAAAGGAATATTTTTGCGAAAATAATAATTCAAAACGTGACATTTTCGATTATATTATACATAACCGATTACTTTTACACGGTGTCGGTTCGCTATTAATGTGAAAAAATTATTACAATTCCTTTGAAATGTAGAGCAACCTTGAGAGAGTTTGATACTGTATAATGTACATCTTTTTAGATTTAGGGTTAGGGGTCACACATATGAATGGTTTCGATATTACGTGATCCCAGTTTATTTCTAGATAGCATTTTGATATAAACGAATAATATTCAGTATTTTGTTCCGCACGACTATAGTAAAGGAGTCTTTGTGACGGCTCTGACATTAATGTGATACAATAAAGAAAGATACCAAAAAGTGAAATTTTCGATTGATTACAAAACGAACGAGGTTTGTCCTGTTTTTTTATTCGCCCATAATTTTATTTATAAATACGCAATTCTCTAATCAAAACGAATGAAATTTATATGAATATCGGCAGACATCGAACTATTGAATCGCAAAATGCTGTAATGACGGTGTATGTGGATAACTCACAGTATGCTTTTAATGTAGTTTGAAATTATAAGTGTATTTATTATATTTCATCAAATTTGTATCAAAAAGGGCGCTAAGTACAATAATTTTATTTATGGATTCGTCATTGGATTATCCATTACATTATGGAGATTAAATGTGCTATTTTACTATGACATGTTTTGCTGCGATTCGATTTATTGCATTCATCATATTGTCACTTATAATTCACAATAATTATTGATGGAAAGTCATCATATTTTAAACATTATTTAGACCTTTTTAATTACTGGCGATGAGCCAAACCAATCCTAATTTGTTGATAAAATTGTGAAATTAGTACAAAACAACGTAACAAAGTATTTTTATAAATGTAAGTGAATTTTCCGGTGATTTCATGACGGCTGTCAAAATTGCATTATTATAATTATGAAAGCTAGGTTCTATACCTACCTACCTCCTGCCAGTAACGTATCATTATTTTCAAAATTAATAGTCCATAGAATAAAAAAGTATCACTGTGCAAAAGTCAACAATTTTCTACATAATATTAGAAAATAAAAACCACCTTTTGCGTCACAGTAAGTCACATGTGTTTCTCTTCTTTGAGAAAACATCTACAGTTTGAAGTCAAGTCATGAATTAGCAGCCATCGTCGAATCATTGAAAATGTTAGTTTCAAATAAACCGTTGAATTATTGTATTTCATATGTCGTATCTAAACTTAAAATTCTTTTTTTTCCATAATATCAGTAAGTTTATTTATTGATTTATTTTACTGTTTCAGATACCTAAGACACCTACAAGATGAATTTTCTTCAAGTAACTGCAGTGGTAGCAGCAATATTCACAATTTTTATTGTACACGAAGGTATGGATAATATTTTTTTGTTTTATCAAACTCACATCTGAGGGAGTATATAATTATATTATATACTATTTTTAATAGGACTAAAAAATCCAAAAATATGCATGTGAAAACAAACATTTCGTGCTTTTAAGTCTCCTAGAATTAACTATAGTATGAATTATTAGATAACGTTTTTCATTATTTTTTGCAGTCCAAAGCATCAACTGTTTCCAATGCAACAGTCACAACACAACACAAGAGGATTGTGTTAATCTAATAGACAGAAATAATAGAACGATGCTTTATCCAAAACCATGTATTGGCGATTACAATGGCCTACAGCCGTTCTGCAGAAAGACTATCATAACAGGTAATGAATTAGTAAATTTAATCAAAATATGTTTACAAAATATACTGCAACATCCTCTTCGTCTTGTCCGCCTCAAGACGGTCAGCCGCCCCTGCGATTCTCAATAATACACACATTACATATTAGAAAAATATGTCCAATTACCTACTTCGATTCAGGACACATACGTTTGAAACGGGTATTGCAGAACATCTATCAACTACTGCATAATCGTTTTGTAAAGAAATTTTAAAGACAGTGGTTTCCCATCGCCTTCTGTCTGTTCAACTCCGTTTGCATTTATCTTCGGCCTCAAGCCAGTACTTTCTATAACACTTTCATATTTATATTTCATCAAAGATGTAGGACATATGAGCATTTAATATACTGCAAAATCATCGGCAAGGTGTTTTTACCGTGACACAATAATTGCACTATCAACAATATAACAACATACGGTTCAATCAAAAGACAAAAATGTATTGCATACTTTCGGTATTGAAAAGAAATTTTATAGTCATCTTTTAAATTCCGATATTACTTACTCGTCTGATAATCTCCCAAATCAAAGTATAAATCGAATAATTAGATTCTAATACTTCACTTCACATTGGAATTAAATCAAAGAGGAGATGTTCAAATAAATAATATTCAACTTCACGCAATTCTTTCCCGATTATCAACCTAAACCTAACTTCATCCTTTTATCAATACCATAGCTGCAAAAGCAAGGTCCTGTATCCGGTCCTCATGAATTAAAATGCCATCCGTTAAAGTTGAAACCTTGAGTATCTATGAAGTATATGGTGCTTTTTTCCCTTTTCTGCCACGTTTATCGCGTATCATTCAAACCATGATAAATAATAAAGCAGTCTCTATTCTTATTAGACAGTAAATACACCTTATACATTATATGTCATTAATATGAATTAATTTCGTAAATATTTATATGCCTAGAAAAAATAAATAACATAAAAAAGTTTTAGTTTTTTACTATGGCCGATCCTAATTTGGAGCATATGGACACCTAATGGAGCATTCTTACGGACGATGTGAAACGAGTACTTCTCCCGTCAGAGAGGGTTAGGTAAGGAAGGATGGAACTAGTTAAAGACTAGCATTGAGCTTGTCAGTCTCTGAATGACCCGTTTTATCAGGATCAATTTGTGAGGGATGAAAACATTCCAGCGTCCATATCTTTGTTTACATAAACTCATTGATTCGAAAATCAATATATGTGTTTTCATTTAGGATTCAGATTCGGAGTCATAACAGATCGTTACGCTCGATACTATTTAGAACGAACTATGTCCAAATGCGGGTTAGATGCGTTTTTAATTCATCACGGTAATTGTATTATATTTTGTTTTATTCCAACTATATTTATTTTTCAGTGTTCAGCAAAACTGGTGAGCAAGAAATTCGGACTTACCGAGGTTGTGGATGGGTTAAGCACAAAAATCCTTGCTACAAGGCTGACAATGAAGCACACGCAGAAAGGAGTTGTCAGTGTTTCGAAAATGCCTGCAATTCAGCCCTGCACCAATCGTCAATCTCAAGAAATTTTATCGCGTTCATCATTTTCTTCGCTGGTTTTGTGTACTCTTACAATAAATAAATAAAGATACATTATGTATTTATTTAAAATTATATTTAATTCAATGGTGGCAATGAAACATACTTATGATTTACTTTTATATAATATTAATTTATAAAATATCTACATCAATTTTACTGTTTAATAAAAAAAATTACAAAACTTCATTAATCAATATTTTTGATCCTATATCTTTATACAGTCGAAATGAGCGTTTCAAAGTTGGTTTTAAAGGTAAAATAAAACTTTTTTGATTATTTTTTTTCAATAAACAAAACCTTGCTGCAATAGTAGTGTTTTAGAATACGTTTTCAATCCTTAAAAATAGCTTTTATCGATAAATTGAAACTAGAAAGTTTGTGAATATAGTTGATTTTGATTTTACACGAATATCACAATTGATACCAATACGTCATCTCATAATGTCATATTTATTATCTAATTTAGGCATACTCGTTATGAGTAAATCAATGTTAAATATGATTTCCAGAATGCTTATTTTTGCCAAAATGAGAACAATATGATTTAGGTAGGTACGCGATAAAAATTGAAACACACATACCTACCTAATAGGTAACTAATATATTATTATTTTTCAGTTAAGCTAAGGATGCTAAAACACAATCAATTTTAATAACATAGAATACCTACATAGATTATCAGATATTTTTTTCGTTTCTTTGCACCCACTGTAATAGACGAATACAATTAATAAAAACCCTCGTCCTTAAAATGACCTGACCTTGAGGCCTTTATCCAGACACTACATATGTAGTAAATAAAAACATACTTGTTTCTATCAAGTTTAGTGTAAATACTACGTCTAAATTAGTATCCCTCTATTTTATGTACTGACAACACTCAAAATATAGTTTGACGTTTAAAATCAGGGCAACCAGCTTATTCAAGAAATTCGAAAAATTATTTTCCACTTCAGGAAAACATACCTCTAAATATATATTTATAACATAACATAATTGATAAAGAAGATCTAAAATAATTTTTGCTTGATTAAGATAAAAATAACCTCAATTTTATGTGTATACAATAATTATGGAAAGTGTTCTTTTTCCGGAAATGTTGGTGAAAACTTGAGTAAAATTTTGACTTAAATTTGACAAGATTTTAGTACCCACTGTCATATCCAATAGCTAGGTGATTGGAAAGCTTCATTCTCTAGTAATTATTTATTTCTGTCTGTTTCTGTCGATTGAAAATACTTGTGAAAAAAAAGTTGGATTTTTCGATAGATTCATAAAAATATAATATGTTTTATAAAATCCTTGAAAAAGATAATCAATGTTTTAGTTGCATCCATGATACGGTGCAATAGACTGCTTATTTGAGCTTGTTTTCAAGTTTTATATGTCAATAAAAGCCTCTTTTACACGAATTTAAAGAAATTTTAGTTTCCCATACATTCTTGATTTTTTTTGCACGTCAATTTTTATAACCAAGTATCGCGTTAAATAAGGATCAGGTGTACATATTTTACATATATGTCGCTGAAAACTTAGGGAGGAATCTTGTTGTCATAATTTGTAATGGAGTGCAATATTTCATGAGAGCATTACTATCTAACATGCATAACGTAAAATACACAATATAGGAAGAGTGTAAAACCATAGCTGGTGGTGGTGGGTATCAGGTTGAGTACCTTAGGGGATTCAAAAAAAACCTCATAGTAAAAATTATAAAACTGCAAAAATTACATTTCTATCAATAAAATTTGCTTATCATTTTAGTTAAATAATGTTATGACCTCTAATAAGATATTATCAGAAAGATACCTTTATTAATGGTTATTTACTTGGTGGGTATAATTGAGATATAATCGTCAGATTATTGTATTTAACCCATCTGCCACAGATGACATCTCACATGGACAATTTTTTGAGAATGTAATAAAAGTAAATTGTTTCTAATCAACATAACCAAAAAATTAATGTTAAAGTCGCCTTGAATTTATCTCAAAGGATTTAAAAATAACTTGTACATTAGGAATCAACTTACATTCTTTTAGGCAATTTCATAGCACCTCAGTGTGGTCATATAGCGAATTTTACTAATATCAAATAATTTCTTTTATTGACCACAAAACGTCAAATCAAATTGTTTAGATACCAAAATTTGCTTTATTTACATAAAATACAACATGATTTC
Source organism: Himalopsyche phryganea (assembly GCA_022494535.1). Taxonomy (NCBI): domain Eukaryota; kingdom Metazoa; phylum Arthropoda; class Insecta; order Trichoptera; family Rhyacophilidae; genus Himalopsyche; species Himalopsyche phryganea. The sequence continues at coordinate 768,470 of JAGVSL010000043.1, read as the reverse complement.
TTTTCCAGGTTGAAAACGAGCTTCATATTCAAAAATGGCTGTCAAATACACTCTAACCTATTTTCCAATAAAAGGTCTCGGCGAACCAATACGCCTTTTGCTTTGTTATGGAAAAGTTAAATTTGTGGACAGACGAATCACTCATGTCGATTGGCCTAATTTCAAAGATTGTAAGGCATCAGCTTTGAATATAAATATATTTTTTAAAGGTCTATTTATAATATAAGTAGTGATGTTTTATAAAATGCAGTACTATATCGTTATTTTTTAAAAAAATTATCTTATTAAATCTTATCGTCAAATGGTTCTCAACATTATGTTTCTTCTTTTCCAGCCATGCCGATGGGTAAGATGCCTACTTTGGAAATAGATGGAAAAGTTATTCATCAAAGCTTAGCGATCTCTCGATACTTAGGAAAACAGTTTGGCATAGCGGGCAACAATGATAAAGAATCTCTTGAAATCGATATAATGGCTGACACCATCAACGAGTTTAGGCAAAGTTTGTACATTGATTTGATTTGATTTTTTTGAATAGATCATTTTCAGTTCTATAGTACAGTGGTCAACACTCTCAAGTTCATTCAATTGATTACGGTGACCACTGATTTGAGTCCCTGTGCCGACAATTTCATAAATTGATTTTTCCATTTGATTTGTTTTCAAAGGCATGAATGTTTGTGATGTTTAGATTCCTTCTCACCACCCAACCGATATTAAAAAAATAGGGGGTAGCGAATTTCATAGTTGAAAACAAAATGATTGTTAACACAAAAATAGAACTGCAGGTTAGATAATCTAATTATTTAAAATTGCTGAAAACAACTTTTTAAATAGTTCCCTGATTCAAACCTTCATGATCATGGAACCGAATTATGTCAGGTTTTTAGAGCAATTAACACACCATGTTACCAGTTCATGTTAATCGTCGCTTCATATAACATATTTATTATCATATATATTTTTTTTCAGGTGTTGCTAATGCACACTATGAAACCAATGAACAATCAAAAGCAGAAAAATATGCTGTGCTGAAAGCAGAGACCATTCCCTTCTATCTGAAGAAACTCGATGGATTTGTAGCCAAAAATAATGGACATTTCGCTCTTGGAAAAGTTAGTAGAAAGTCACCTGCGATTTTAAAAAGAGAATACTGACAAAATGTGATTTGAAAGTAAAATTAACTCATTAAGCAATCTTATTGCTTAAAATTGTCATTCCTGTAGTTTTAAATTTAGAAAGCATGGCCGGGCTTATAAATATTGGTTGCCCCAGGCCTTTTATTTTTTCTCAAAAGCTCTACATGTGAATATTTATAAAGTTATATCCTATGTAAAAAACAATAAAAATTAATATCAGATTTCATTAGTTTCTCTTTGTATATCGAGTTCAGCAATTCCAAACCCTGGTACGCGCTTGGTGGCTAGGGCTACGCGAAAGATAAATTAATAGTAGTGGACGCGCTTAAATGATAGTTTTGTTTTTCAGAGGGTTAAAAAGAGAAAATACTTTGATGAATTCATAAGATATAGATTTTCAAACACAGGGGATGAAGACTGTCCTAAACACAAGTGTATAGGGAAAATGCTCTCAAGTGGCAGTATGAAACCTGTAATACTATCACGACATCTACAAACAAAACATGAAAATTGTAAAAACAAAGAAAGTTTATTGTTTTAAACGTTTCATGCCGATTTTGACTTTGTACACCCTGCCACTAATAAAGACTATGAAAATTCGGTTGAAGCTAGTTACCTTATTGGTATTACTAAATGTAGTCAAAATCATACAATAGCAGAGAATTTTATTTCTCATTGTATAAATCAGCTCTTTTTTACAAATCTTCACGAAGTAGAGCCTATTGTGCCTGCCCTGCTCGAACGCTCCTTGCCACACCAATGCTATTTATTCACCTAACTAATAATTGAAAATAACAGCAACTACGGAAATTAAAAACATTGTTGTTATATTGATGTAAAATTTAGCGAAATGGGTAGGAGTATGCTAGCGAAAAAAGGTTAGAAGCCGCTGGTTTTGCTCATTAGTCCGACAACTCCAAAAAATTGAAATTTGAGTTAAATATGCAGTTATATGTAAAATTTTGCGATCTATCTGATTTCAGATAACTCTAAAATACCACCAAAAAAATTCTAAGCAAGATAACCTTCTAAAGAATTAAATAAAATGTTGATATTTCTGGATCAACAAGAAGATATTTCTAAATATCATTCGACTGGCTATACTCTGAAAGTACCTAATTGTTAAACACGTGTTTATAAAATTTATAAAACTCAGGTACAAATCAGGTTTGATTTATGGTGACCATTTGAATGTTGCTTTTGTCATTATCTCAATATGGGTTATTTGGAGATGTCTGAGTAATGAACTGGACCATCGATATGCAAAGCATTTTGCATGTCGCAATACGATCTGTGGCTAAGAGGATAACATGTATAGATGAACCAATATGAATATTAATAATCAAGTTTTCCAATTGCTTTCAGTTGACATGGGCAGACATTTACTTTGTTGGATATGAAGACTATATTAGCATGATGTGTGAGGCAGACATCACAGAAAAGAATCCTAACCTCAAATCGTTGAAAGACAAGGTTCTTGCGATACCTGAAATCGCTGAATGGTACAAAAAGGATCATTTTTATGAATAGATCAATACTATAATTTTTCCCAAAAATGTAAATATTCAGTTTTAATGCAAAAAAGATAGCTGTTTGAATAACAACTATTCAATATAAAACCAACAAATAATAGCATTTTTTATGGATCTTATTTTCTATATTGATAGTAAATAAATATTTTGCCAAATTATAGATAATTTTGTTATAGGTAATAAATATACAATGTTGATACAGTATGTTTTTTATTTTATATTCCCCCATATTGGCATAAAATTATTAATTTGACCATTCTGAAAACAACTTTAACTCTTTAAATCCCTGATGTATCAGCAAGCTGAAACATTGCCAAATAGCCTCACAGAGTTGGTCCATTGGTGCAAACTTTAATGTATTACATGAAAAACAATGAAATAAATTTATGATGTTTACTATTTTATATAATACTTGATTGAAATTACAATGTGATGAAAAAAATAATTTGTCGATAAAAGTAATAATTTAAGTGTGAAACACAAAAATGTCGGTTACTACTAACATTGTGTGGTTTTAGCTTTTAGACACATCATATGTGTGATATTTTCATCTTTTCCTATCCTACCAAATCCTAAAAAACAGGGTGTGGAGAGAGTGGTAATCTTACTACTAATTCTCTTGATACATCATCCTTGTATCCTTAAACTCTTAGAAAATAGAAGTTAAGCAACCAGTTCTTGTTAAAAGTACATTCTTATGAAATACTCCATAATATAGAATTTATATGCACCGTGTTGCAAGAGGATGTGGTGAAAAAATAGAAATGGTAGAAATATCTAAAACTATTTACACACCTATCTGAAAGTTTATGAAATTTAATAATATTTCTTATCAAAAAGACTAATCTGTCAGTATTGTGTAATTTTTTTACTTGGTCACTTTATTTCTAGTTAAATAAAATATATATCATTATCTGATAAGATATTGCAAGTAATGGTTGTTTACTGGATGAAGAGTTTTTTATGTGTATTTATATCTGTCAATAGGCTGTGCTTTGATTATTTTTTATCTTTAAATAATCAATACACACTACATTTTATATCCATTATATAAGCATTATCTAGATATAAATGGAGATATAAATATACAATGTTAGTATACGTGTCTGAAGCTACAAATATGAAACCATTAATAATTAAGACAGCTTCTAGTTTGGACCTGTTCATTTTCAAGTACGTGTTTTGGTAAGAATTTTTATAAAATAATAATCAATTGTTTTAACAACGTTAAGGTTATTGATATTTACAATCCTTAAACATCAGCTTAACTAACAGCATGCAAAGATGTGACAATCTTGAAATTTATCAAGATTGATGATTAAAAGTTACCAATTAAATTTTAACATATTTGACATTACAGCAACTGCCCTCTTAAACGATTCCTAAATTTTAAAATTCTTCTTCTTGACTTGAAGGAAATGAAATAGACTCGAGGACAACATCACGAATACACTTCCTGTAAATCTCAAATCAAATGTTATATTGAAAAAATCATTAAAATTATTTGAATTTAGGGCATAGGTAAACGTGATGTTCAGTATTACTACACTGCAAATTGGTTTAAAATGCAGTGTAATAATTGTAAAAAATCATCTATTTAAATAAAATATTTCACAATAATAATTATTAATGATGTTTCATAACTTAAATTAATCCACATGAATTCACAAGTTCAATCAATATTTACAGATCTCAAAACGATAATTAAATACAATACAATGGCTGACAATACAACATTGACTTACTTCGCAATCAAGGGCGTCGCTGAACCAATCCGCCTTTTGCTTTGTTATGGAAAAATAAACTTCGTAGATAAGCGTGTACCTCGCAAGGATTGGCCAAAACTCAAAGAATGTAAGCCAACACTTTTAATCTGCAATACAACATTTTACAAGAGATTATTGTGTCTAGATTGTTTAATTATGCTTCACAATGAAAATATTTTTTTTTATTGACATACATCGCTAATAAATAATGTTTTTGATTTCGCAGCTATGCCTATGGGTCAAATGCCTACCCTTGAAATTGATGGCGAAGTTCTTCACCAAAGTATGGCAATTTGTCGGTACTTAGCAAAAAAGTTTGGCATAGCAGGCAACAATGATAAGGAAGCTCTTGAAATTGAAATGATGGCTGAAACAATAAATGATTTTAGACAAAGTTAGTATATGTAATTCATTGTTAAAATATTTTTATTACTAATATAGTATATAAACCTGTAACAATGTGGCAGAATCAAGTTTATTTTGTTAATTTTTTGTTTATTGCAATGTTGATTCACATTTGATTTACATTGACTCCTAGACTAACATTGTTTTTCAACCATATTCGTCAGAATATGGTTGAAAAATAATACTGCTTACATGCAACTGTGAAGTTGCATGTAAGCATTGCTGAGTGTTATTATTTTTCATTAATTAAAATACATTATTATGGTGTCGATAAAACCTTTTAAAACACCATCGTATTCAAAATAAGATTTGTCAAAGCTGTTGTTTTATGAATATTAATATTTTATCTCTTTGTCAACAAGGGATTGTTTTCTTTCCACACTAATTTTACATAGGACGAGTGTTCCTAAAGTCAGCCGTCGCCAGTGGTCGGCCTCTTGAGCTTAAAACTTAAATAATAGTGGATACATTTAAAAAACAGATTTTTTTAAATGTATTATTATACTATTATTTTATGCTTGGTACAATATCAACTATTTTATTTTTAGCTGGTTACATTACGAAATCCCTGTTTAATATAATAACAGCGAAAAAAATATGTATTTATCATTCATTGACTCAAACTCCCTTTTGAAAGTACACCTGTCGCTTAACTGGCCGACCACTGGCGAAATGACCCTACATATTGGTTTTAATGTAAATTTATTAGAAATGATTTTTTTATTGTAGATATTCAATCATTATTTATGAAAATTAATAAAGTCAAAGCTTTTATTTTTATGATACAATTTTTTTAAATAAGTATCATATTTAAGACATCGACTGAGGGTGCTTGATGGAATTTCAATATCAAATTTCAGTTCGAGTCCATTCGTGTGCTCGAATGCCTGAAGATGCCGAAAGGCGAAACCCGGGTCGTTAGTGGCAAAATACATGGAGGTGTACAAAATCTCAATAATCCAAATTTAAGTATCATATTTATGATTGATAAACAATTCAATGTAAAAATGTGTTTCAGATTTAAAACGATATGGATAAAATGTTAAAATTAGAAAGGGTTGAAGTTTCTTTTTATACTGTTGATAAATTTACTCAAAAGATACTATTCCATTGTGATTTAGGTGCTGCCAATGCTCATTACGAATCCAATGCACAGGCCAGGTCAGAGAAATTTACCACCCTCAAAGCGCAAACTATTCCATTTTACCTGAAGAAACTCGATGACTTTGTTGCCAAAGGCAATGGATACTTTGCCCTCGGAAAGGTATGCTGTCTAACTATTTTATAGTTTCAAAAACTTCATACAAGTCTTCTTCTACTATTTGAAAGAATAAGCAAATGATTAGTTGTCAATCCGATTGATCATTAGGCTTAATTTTAGTTTAAATAACGCCAAAAACGATGTGTCAACATGTATGGACGATTGGTTATAAACCAAGCTAGGAATTACATAATCAATACAATATACAAAACAAAACTCTTAAAATCCACACACAAAACAGGTTCAAATGAAGTGATCATAGTTGCAATCTGATAATAATTCATAATGCATTAACTGTATACTTTGTTTCATCTCTATAATAAAGTATGAAGTAATAGGTCACCCTTTGACATACCTACTATAGTCCAATTCAGTATAGAATTTGCTTCAAATACATGTGGCGTACGGTGAGTGGCAGCTGCAAATGTTTCACAAGCAACATAGTTGAACATTAGATAATTTGATTGGCTAATTTCTTTATAACATTATCTATTTCCAGTTAACATGGGCAGACATCTTTTTCGTTGCATACGAAGACTACGTCAGTATGATGTGCTTAACAGATATCACAGAGAAATATCCTAACCTCAAAGCCTTGAAAGAAAAGGTACTAGCGATACCCCAGATTGCTGATTGGTACAAAAAGGATCACATCTACGAATAGATGACTCTCACACAAGAATCGCAAATCGCTAATAGTGAAAATTAGAAATGGAAATTTACTAATTTATTTGAATATAGCAGAAGAGTTACACAACGAATCTATTGTGGTCAACACTTTTACACATTATTGGTCTTATTATGTACTTCTCCATTTTACTAATAATTGTATGAATGTATGAAATCAAAATGTAAAATATTATTGTTGCAAATACATTTCTTGTTGATATATGACAATTTTATTTTAGTTGAATATTTGAAAACTATTATTATTTCAACACCTTATACTCCTTATAAGCGCCTAATTTCCTACAGACTATTTGAAATGTTCACCATTTAAATACTCAATTATTGTAGTCCTGTTATAATTATGTATTACTTATATTATTAATTATGTTGGTAATTAAAGCTCTGTACACCACGCAAGAGTTCACATGGCTGCCAATAACTAAAACATGTATTGATATAAATAAAGATAAATAATGTTTAAACCAGTATGCCTAAAATCATTTAAATCATTTGATAAACGTTAGCTTTCTTAGAAAGTTCGTTTAATTATGGCATGCCATAGGAAGAACCAAAGTAATTGGTGGTGACAGGAAATCCTTGAAGCTCGGCGAAATGCCCATATATTCCACATAGGGAGCAAATATGGAGCAAATATGAGGATTTTTATCATTAATCTTTTCATCTTTTTGATTTACTCTAAATTGGTTGATTAGAAGAAATTTATTGAAACAAAAAAATGCTCCACTGGACACCCTATTTGTTCTATGCTGCCCTTCCAAGGAAGAAGGCAGTCACTACCAAAATTTCAAAAATGGGGATTTTAATGCCATCTGTTGCAGGATTTTGTAAGCTTTCTAAATAAACTCCAAAGGTAGTATTAGAAGTCGTTACCTTACTTTGAAAATGTTCTAATTGCACTTGATCATGTTTTGAGATACGAGCATTTGAAGTTTTGACTGACTATATTTTGTATTTTGAAAGAAAAAGTGTATTTTTAATTAGTGAGTAAGATTATATTTAAATATATAAATATTTTACGTGTTTTCTATATAATTTATTTTAACTAAAGCCTATAGGTATATTAGGAAATAATGAGTATCTAAAACTTTAATTAGAACTGACAACAATAATTTGTTTGAAAAGATTTTATCGGCTATTTCAATTTTATCAAAAAAAATGTTCTGGTTTTTGAGACATTTATTAATTAACATTATATATTATTATGTCTTGCTGAACCATATAAGCAAACAATAATATTATAATACAACAAAATAATAATACACATATACTTTGAATGTTTGAACAAACTCAGCTAAGTTTCGACAATTTGATAAAACAATGATAAAACTATAGAAGTAAAGAGTAAAACACACTAACCATCGAGCGATGAATGTTCGACATGAATTTTAAACTTTTTGTGAGATGATAATAAGCAATTCTATCGATTCATGGAACTTTATAACACATATTTATGAAAAATAAATGTGTGGATAGAACTCCGGAATACTGCTAACTCGCTTATTGAACAATATATACTCTGAAATTAATGTATATGGTAAAATGCGGCTAATACAACAGTTTCCAATCAAAAGGTCATTTTAGGCCAAAATGTCAGTTAGAACCTTTTCAAAGTAAGATACCGTCAAATGGGGTTACTCTGCCAACCGATGGGTGTTTTTGCGTAGTCCATTTTATTTTTATAAAACTGCTCACAAAGTACTTATTTTAATGTGTATATCAATGATTCATCTATGATATTACAAACGGTTCTACGCTGGATACACTTAATACTGTAAACTGTGTCTAACCTCATTTCACATCAGTTTTGCGCCATTTTAGGGAACTTCGAAAATCCAGATTGGAGAGTGATTTCTCCAAACTTTACGTTGTATCTAAAAAACTATATAAGATGATCTTCTAATAATCTATCACTTATTTTATTGATATCTTGAGAATAATTTAAGCATTTATTTAGTTGAATTTGATTGTTTTTGACAGTACATAAGTCACCAGACAATGTAGTAAACGAAATTGAATTACGCTATGGGCTTACTTTGCCTACATTAGGGATGTCAAAAAGATAAGTAGTTAGGTATATTACCAGGGCTTTTTTTAGAAAAAAAAGGTGCCGGAACTCACTTCTTGTCAAGCTTTTTACTAAAGAAAATTATATTCAAATAAAATTTAAGGCAGCTTTTCTTATGCCACGAAGCACATAAAAAAAAACATTTTTTTATAAATGTAAAGTTAATTTTGACGACGAATTATACGTAAGCGGGAAAATTGTTTCGACTAATTTCTTACATTAAAAATACCACGAAAAAAGGTGCCGGAATTCCGTTCGTTAAGTATGATTTTAAAGTTTTCCTATGTATAAATTAAATATGTATTTTACTACAATCTGATGGTAACTATCTACAGCTCTTCGTTTTCAATAATTAACATTCAGAATATTGAATTTTATTTCAGGGTGAAATATATATATATTTTGACGAATATTGTTATTTTATTTTTCAGTAGACTTCACCATACTTCATTTTATTGAAGTCAGATATTTTTGTGTGTGACTTATGTATGTGATAAGTTATCTACTTAATTATTTATGAAGTTTAAATTATTAATCAAGAAATCTTATACACCTGATTCTTTTTTTGCATGGGGGATACGTTCCAGATTACAAAAAATGGGAAATAGATTCCATAAATAATTTAAATTCATTTTTTATTTATAAATTAAAATAGTTTCACAAGATAGATAAGTAATAAATTGACATAATTTGCGATTTAAATTACTCATTAGATATTGAAAAATGAAAACCAGTTGGTATAAAATCCAAATATAGAAGAGCAACATAAATGTGTTCAAACAATAACAAGTCACGAATGAATCATAAATACCTGCTTCTTAAAATTCGCTAAATGATAAAAATGATGACTCCAATATTCCCAAAGGTCGAAGTATTTTTAAATATATACGTATATACTGTTTTTAATAATACTTTTAATTTTTTGTTACCGTATAAAAGCAAAAAACAGACTAAAAAAATAATTCATCTGTTTTCTTAGATCGTGCAAAAAATACGGAGTAAAAAAAACAAGCAAATGTATTTCGTCTCTCAGCATCATGAGAAGAAAAGTATGACGGGCTTATTCAATACTTTTTAACGATTTTTAAATTATATTTTTTTTGCTCTACCCAGTAATATTCAGCATACCACTTTTTGATGTTTTATTATTTCATGTTTTACGAGAAGTTATTAGTTCTAACAGCTATATTATTCTTCTTTTTGTACCTACTTATTCTTTAATCTTGATAAAATTAAATTATATTTAAAATTATTGATTTAATTTTTATTGTAATGTACAACCCTGAAAAATTAAAATGTATGTGAACCGGGGGGTATATTTGCCTACGAGCCAATAAATATTGAAAGACAACTCTGAGGTAAAATGTTTTTAGATGACCATCAAATATCAACATTTGGTCACATTTACCTACCCAGGTATGAAAATTGTATGAGCGAAATCTTGATTAAATTGGGGTAGGCAAAGTAACCCATGGTAATCCATGGGGTTACATTACCTAATTTTTATTTTGAAAAAAAAAGCAGCTCTTCTATCATGATTTGACATTCATGAATCGTAAATAATGCTTTTCTTAATCTAAAAAATGTAATCAAATATAATTCAGTATACGTTTTCTTACAAAAAATTGACAATTTTTTCCAATTAACGAAAAAAATATTGAAAATTAGGCAAAGTAACTCCATTTGACGGTAACGAAGTGTTAAAACTATTCATAAAAAATCATCTGTAAAAATAGCACACAATTCTTAGCAAAAAGGCAGTATCCTTTATTCTTAGCAAAAAATGACTGAATACAGGCACCTATTGTAGTTCTTGCTTGATTTATAAGAAATCAATTGAATTTTAACATTGTTAGCAACATGTTAGCAACCTCAACTTTATCGATCTAGTTAGGCTTGTATCGATATAATTATAACTAACATTTTTCCTATGCTACATATCTATGTGATTTATTATATGTAGTAATCAAATTCCCATTTAATTAATTATGGTGCATTCCTAAGAAATCTATTTTGAATATATGCTAAACTGTACTAGCTGCCATAATTATATACGTTTATTCAAAAATTTATTTTGAATTGGTGAGGAAAAAAGCTGTAAGCTTCTTAACTACATTGGTGATGATAATTTTTGTCGAGGAAAAAAGACGTAACCTTCAATTTTATTGGTTTTTCTTAAATAACTTATTAAACTAATATCAGATTGGTTAAATAAAACGCCAGATTATTAGTTTTCATGCAACTCAAGGTTGTGTATATTTAATATTTTGATTTTGGCCGAAAATCATTAAAAAAACGTTTTTCGTGGCTCCTGTAAAATTTGATATGTGTGGGCTACGTCCTTTTTCCTTTCCACAGTCGATTTGATTGAGCGAGAATGAGATACAGCCATCGCACGCGCCTGCACTATATATATATTACATATACAACCAACATAGAAGGTCAGTTGAGATATCTAACGAAAAATGACTTGAAGATTAAAAGTAAGCCTCTCACAATATGTCGTAACCGTCAAATGGGGATAATCCGCCTAGTTTTTCTACGGTGTGTTGTTAATTTGTATTTAATGTATCTTTTTTGTATTACGCATGCATTGTTATGTGGTTTTATTGTTAAATACACCTATCTGCAAGTATTCAATATAGTAAATATTGTCGATTTACATTTTAATATACTGATTTCATTGATATAAACATGTAACGAAATAACACTGGCTCGGGGTTATGAAGCCTATTTTTTGAAAATTCTGGTGGAGAAGCTGGATTTATAAACAATGGTATATTAATATTCTAATCTAAAAGCAAATCGAGCGACTATCATGGCGATATGAATACTGACAGTTTTACGCGTTGGGTAACTTTACAGTTATTGCCGAATTTACCACCAAAATCCGTTGTTGTCATTGACAATGCTCCCTACCGCTGCAAACAATTGAATAAAGCACCGACTATGGCAAATCTGAAGCGGGTATGCAGAAATGGCTCGACGAAAACAATCTGGAGTGAGACCCTTCAATTGTGAAGACCGAACTTTTACAAATTATTAATAATGATAAAGGCCCAAAAAATATGTGATAGACGAATTACTGGCTCAATATAACCACATTGTTCGCCTAGTAAGAAAATAATTGATGAAACCATAATTTTTTAATGCTTTATTTTTTTTTATAGAATAAATAGCCGAGTACAGCAAAGGATCGGCAGTAACAAAATAATCGCCAAAAAACGTATATTTCATCAACCCAATTCTTAATGCGCTCAGATTCACAAAGCTTTCGTTAATTTTATCAACCAATCGAATAATAACGTCTTCATCAACGAAATATTTGAAAAGGTCTGATTCGTTATTTTTTTCGTCCATATTCATTTTCCATCCAAACACGCTATCATTGAATGCTTGAACTTTAGGTATAAAGTCACCCTCATTCCAAGTAAAAACTTTTCTAGCGGGCATTTCAAATTCATCTTCAATTTCACTACTTTCATCATTTCAATCTGTTCCATAAATGTCTCATAGGTGATGTCTGATATTATGCAAAATTATATATTTTATATATTCAAAAGTGATAATAATGAAAATTCATGGTAAAAAACATCGAGCCCACCGGTGGGCTTTTGGCGTGTGGAGCCCATACGAAGACCGCACACCGGTGTGCTTATAGCGGTCTAGTGGTTAAATAATTATTGAAAATGTATGAGCATTTACCGAACTGGCAACATTAATGATACTTCAACGTTTCCTTTCCTAACTTATAAAATTGGCGGAATCCACCGGCGGCCGCCTTCTTGTTGAGTTCATTGCTAAGGTAAATTTTTTATAAAATATAATTTGCTTATCTTGACTTGCTTTCTATCTTTTAACTTATCAGAGTCACGTATTACAATAGACATTAATACCGCGACATATTCATTATAACAGTAATTTAATTGTCAACATTATAATGTCATTTAAGCGAAAGGTTTAAAAGTAGCCACGGTATTTTCAGCCAATTAGTTACTATTGATATGTTGTTATTATTATTGTTAATAATTTAGCTTATTATTACTTTGAATTTGGTATGTATTACTATTGATATTTTTAATAAACAATCTCTATTCAATTGTCCTTGAACTTTTATCAATATAATTAGCCGGCAAACAAAGTATGTGTTGGTACATTCCACACATTCAACCAATCAAGTGTGAGTATTCCCTGTACTGACAAGTTTTTTCATTAGATAGCTTAGTAGTTGAATATAGTCGAATCTTTCAATTTTTGTGTGTAGACTGAATTGTTTTATATACCATTAAAACTATAATCTATCAAATTTTTCTTTAATTTGAAAACTAATCATTTTTCATTCTTATTTATTGACACTTGGTATATTATGCCAAAATATTTGCGCCAATTTCACTAGTTTTTGGTAATTTTACTGAGACCAAAACGTTCGTTACATTATAACTTACATGAAGTAGAAACAAATTGGAACGATTGGAACTGAACAAGTAGCAAATTTAACATTTCTGTATTATTTCTGGGAAAACTTGAAATTTTAGGGGCGTACACTGGAAGATTGAGAGGATATAGTGGGTTATTTTCCATTTCGCGAAAATCTCGAGAACCGACGGGAAAAAAATCTTTTCAGTAATTACATTCTCAGAATTGTATATACTACTGCATTTTTTCCAAATGTCCAAAGAGTTGACACCTGTTTTTCAGATAAGTTTTTAACTGCACCACGCCATAACTACCTACTTACTACTACGTAATGCCTAAAAAAAATTGTAGAAAAAGGTTTATTTTATATAGTGACCGGTGTGAAATTTGCAGTTTATAAAATATAACGATTGTATAAAGATTTTTGAGCTTTATCAAAATGTTCGTTTTCCCCACATTTTCTGACTACAGACTGAATATAGTTTTTAAAAAAATAGGTAGAACAACAAAATATTCTATTATGAAAAAATATAATATTACTAAGAAAAAGTTGTCATAATAGATATTTATGTGAAATGGTTCGTTCTTCCCATATAGAAGAATGAACCATAGAACATATCGTCGTTGTTCTGGAAGAAGACACTAACACCCGTTTTGAGTAATTGAACTTTGTAGTTTTTCAAATGCGTGAAATGCTTTTTTATTTAGTTTGTACAAAACTGTTTTTAAGTAATACTATAATTTAACACATCGACTGAGGGTGCTTGATGGAATTTCAATATCAAATTTGAATTGTTCAGATTTTGTATATTTCCATGTATTTTGTCACTAACGACCCGGGATTCGCCTTTCGGCATCTTCAGGCGAAACCCGGTCATTAGTGACAAAATACATGGAAATGTATAAAATCTCAACAATTTAAATTTCACAAGTTTAATTTATAAAAATAAGTGTGTTCTTCCATACAGTAGAGTTTGAAATAAGGAACATTTTGGGATAACTAACCCAATATGTAATTATTTTGATTTAGTGTTTCTTCCAGAATAACGACGATATCTAAAATATGGTGATGAATATGATGCATGAATTCCTATATTACGATGCATTCTTATTTGTTTGCTGCATTTTTTCTAGAGTATTTAACAATGGCAATAGTTTCATTTAATGATTACTTATTCACTTGATGATGTTTGAGCCTAAAGGTCAAACAATATTTGATTAAAACCGGCAACTGTTGTCAAGCATTATGTTTGTCCAGTACCAGTCACAGATCTTCATTATTTCATTATTGTATCTTTCTTCTACATTTGTGACTAAAAAAAACTAATATATCCTAAGTGAAATAACGTCCTCCATCCATTTAAGGAACAGTTCTCCTTTATCAGACATTTTAAATTGGTCTATAAATGTATCATTATTTATTTATTTTTGCCGAATAGTCCATACTGTGTGGAAAACTTTTGCAGCACCACGCGGTGTTACTAACACAATAAAAGTTTTCATGTTTGAATCACTGAGGCACATTTTATTTGCTTCGTCTCCTTTTCTTATGAATGCAATTGGAGAATAATTTTTTGATTTTGTTTATTTATCATCTTTGGATAGGCAAAAGAATGTAACCCACACACAAAAAGTATTGTGTATAGCCCTCACAAAACGTGTATTCATTTTATACAGTGTAATTATCAAAAAAAATATTTTTAAAAGAAGGAGGGAAACGTTTTTTTGCCTTTCTACAGTCGATATATTATATAAATATAGTGTATTAACATTATATTATGTGAGTTATACACAATATTTTTTGGTGTGGGTTACGTCCTTTTACCTTTCTATGACATGACTATCACTTATTTTTTACTTTAAATAATAAGACAGTTTGAGAAAGTAACATTTTATTAATGGCATTTTAAATAATGAAGATTTTTATTTCTTTCTCATAATATTTTTTGCTATTTCTCAAAATTTTTATTGTTGTTCGGTTCGTTGTGTATTTATTATTAAATTTATTCTCAACTCACGCCTTCAAATATACCACTATTCTGCATAGTGATTTTAGAAAAAATAGTTTTGAAATTGATTTATGATTAGAATTACAATGATGTTTGATGTTGGCTAAAATTCATGGGTTAAAAGTTTTATGAAAAGCAAAGATACTGAAAATTTCAAGAAGTAGAATATTGCCACACCCTATAACCAATGATTTCATTGTAAATACTAGACATACTACACTCATATGTTCAAGTGTGTACACTTGAACATAAACGTTTGGGATAGATATTGCTTCATTGAATGATTCATTTTATGACTAATTAAAAACAGCCGGCTTCAGAAATATGAATGTTACATGAAACTTATTCAGAGATGTTCCAAATATATTAAGTTTTCAAGTAATAGTTTTAACCCCCTTAAAAAAAACTACATTATATCGTTTTGTTTTAAGGTGCTTAACAAAATTTTCCAATTATTTCCACAGAAAAATGTTACATTGTAAGCACTTAATTATCACACTATAATGTTAATTAAATCCCTCGGCATCTGTAGTCATAAAGTGAAAGTAACTATCTATGTTTTGTGTCACCATATGCATAGTATTAATAATACATCTCAGAAAGTCCCTATGAAAACTTTTCAATGGTCCCCTTTTTTTCAATATTTTCAAACTTATCTTTTATATAAATTTCAATGTAAGTATTGGCACAAATGATCATATAAAATTTGATTTTTAACCATTTGGATGCTATGCAACTGTTGCACCAAATGTGTGAAATTACTTATTTCACGAAAAGTGCAAAATTTTACCTAAATCATGAAATAACCAAGCCCATGGCCTCATTCAAGAATTTGGCAAATTATCTGCCGAGTACATGAATTCCGCACGAATTTTTCTGTTTATTTCAATGATTGCGCATAGGTAGTAGCGCCATAGCATCCCAGTGGTGGTTTTCGCAATTATTTGTTATATTTTATAAAATTGTAGTAGCGCTCCGGTGGTGAATTCTGCAACTATTCAGATTTTGAAAATTGAAAAATGCTTTTTTAATTTTTTAGGTTAGAAAATTAACTACCTGATGAAAGAACTCTGTTATTTGACGACAATTGGCAATTTGATATGGCATTTTTAGTTGATGTTTAGTTTAGTTGATGCCATCTCAATGATCTAAATTTAAAATTACAACTAACTGCTTTAACTACTGTCATGGAACTGTCAAATAAGTGCGCGTACGCACGATAAGGTTTTAATAAAATTCGTACGTTCGTAGTATTATAGTTCTAGATATTTTGGGTTTGGTAAACGGAAATGAACGTCTACCTAGTTATGTTTTAAAAAATAAAACACAATTTGTTTGTACTACTTCCACATATTTATAATGATCAGGACCGGTTTCGCTCATCACGAGCATTATCAACTGATCATCAACTTTCAGTTGATAATGCTCGTGATGAGCTAAACCGGTCCTGATCATTATAAATATGTGGAAGTAGTACAAACAAATTGTGTTTTATTTTTTAAAATATAATGTCTTTCCACCAAGAATTGACAGTTAACACCTTAAAAGTACCTAGTTATGTATTGATTGATATATTTTTATTTGACATTTGGCTTAGTTGCAGAATTCAACACCGGAGCGCTACTACTATTTTATAAAATATAACAAATAAGTGCGAAAAACACCACTGGGGCGCTATGGCGCTATCTATGCTCAATCATTGAAATAAACAGAAAAAATTGTGCGGAATTCACGTACTCGGCAGATAATTTGCCAAATTCTTGAATGAGACCATGTCTTGGTTATTTCATGATTTAGGTAAAATTTTGCACTTTTCGTGAAATAAGTAATTTCACTCATTCGGTGTAACACAGCGATATATCGTTCTTTGATATTGACCAGGAAGGTCGTAGTAGCCAAAGTGCTTAGATTAGATTACGCGAATATCATTAAACACTTAACATTACAATTTTAAGGAATTTCAAGTTTACATATTTGTTTGTTATTTCCATACTAAGCACGTAATCAATCATGTTTTTCAAACTTAATAGCCTACAAACTTAATAACAAACCTAAGTCAATACTTCTAGTGTATTCTTATTACAATGAAGAATCTCATCTTCTTATCAATCTTCTTCAGAATTCACAATCATTGTTTGCGAAGCTAAAAATATCATATTTTTACCCAAGTCATGTTGACAAAACTGATAAGGTTGTGAGATCAGACCACCAGTTGTGCAAATAATTTACTACCCTTTTCTGTGGCCGCGTATCTGAGGGATTAATCGCTGTATAATGTTTTTTATGTAATATTAATCATTTTGTTACTATGTCAGGAGTAAGCTATTCTAAAAACACTGTACAGGGTGATTAATAACTCAATTGGTATTATTTAATCAATTGTACTGACTGCAATCATTAACAGAGTAGTTGACATGTATGATTTCACCGACACAGTTGGATGACATATTGGCCTTCTATTTATTGTTTGCTGTCATTTAGAATCGTAATTAATCAACAATGGATTTATATCCTCAATAAATCAGTTCTCCTTCGATTTCTTTGTCCTAAAATGCCACCATTCACATGATATACTAAGCGGTACATGACAAGAAATGAAGCAAAGAGATTGGGCTGGAGGCATGGAATTTCAAAGTCAGTGTCTCAAATAGAAATTGGACGTGGCTAAAACAAATAAGACATACAGCACTGTCCCCTTTATAATATGCATTAAAAATTATGTTTATTTTCTTTTTAGGTATCAATCTCAGAATAAGTCATGGCTCCTAAATACAGATTGTCTTACTTCCCCATCAAAGCTCTCGCTGAACCCATCCGCTTGCTGCTTTCTTATGGCAACATAGAATTCGAAGACAGGCGCATCCCTAGCGAGGAATGGCCCAAGTACAAAGAATGTAAGAAACAATAATTTTAAATACGATCATATGTGTTTATTATGAACATCAATGCACTGAAGCTGTTTAAATGATATCTTTCAATATTTAACACACTGAAAGTACCTACCAAACTTTTTCACATGTAGAAAAATCTTTTATTTCACGAAAGCATTTCCACTCATCACTTTTAGCATACTTCTTTTCAGGCAAAATATTATAGTCACCACTTTTTCTTTATATCATTTAAACTCATTTCTAAGGAATCTTTTGTATTTTTTAATAATAAATTTTCTGACACATGGAACTGCCAACTATCTTAAACCAATAGAAAGCAGATACTGAATAATATTCACACTTTATAAATAAACAAAGCATTGTTTCAGACTTTGCATCAATTAGTTTAGCAATTTTATGAGCTCCGTTTCGGTTTACCAAAATATAAGTGACAAACAATAGATTTTATCGTTTCCAATGATATTAAAAACGTAATAAATTATTTTAGTTTTGCCTTTTTGTTATCAACAGTATTCAGTTATCAATAGTACTCCTGACACCAACATAGCCCTAAATATTTTTCTGAAGAACAAATTTTTTATCCATATAGTATTCCTGAATTACTTAATTCTGATTCCCCGTCTTTCTGCATTTTGGTTTATCAACATTCACAAACAAAAAAAATGTTACGAGTAGATTGAATAGATGAGCCCATAGGAAATATGGTTTGTTTAAATTTTATATCATTGCTACATACTTGTGTAGCATTCAATCCTCTCATTTAATAGCATACAAGTGTAACAGTGTTTATATCTTAACCCCCCCCCCCCCTCCATTCTGAAACAGTCATTAAATTTCTACTTCCTTTCAAAATATTAAATAATTTTCTTCTGTTGAATAGCATGCCATTAGTCTAAATCTAAGATATACGTTATTAAAAATCATAAATATTATGTTATTATTTTCTAGCTATGCCTATGGGTCAAATGCCTGTTCTTGAGATTGACGGCAAAGTTCTTCACCAGAGCTTGGCCATCTGCCGATATTTGGCAAAACAAGTTGGCATCGCTGGCAACAACGATCTCGAGTCGCTAGAGATTGATATGATCGTCGACACCATCAACGACTTCAGACAGAGTAAAGTTTATTTATCTTACTAATGTCTTCACTATTTTTCTGTGTGCATTTTGAAAACCAATAAAAATGATTTAATGCATAACATTTTCGTTTTTATATAGCTTATAATTATAAGCATTTAATTTAGTCAATGACATTCTTTAATGCATGTCTACAATCTGTTAAATGCTCATTATGTAATTTAACACATGTCTATTAATTTTTTGCAATTACTCACTCACTTAAATGTAATCCTAACATATAAATAGAATTTCTAACAATTTGTTCCATTCTTTGACCTCTTATCCATGTTATTACAGGAGTATCTGGAACACTAGAAAAACACTCATAGCCAGTGATTTGCACTTTTAATAAATATTCATGAACCTATACATTTGCAACATACATTTTTATTGTTTTATTTCAGGCTTACATTTAAATTTAAGACATTTCACCATAAACGATATAGGATGGCGCTGTTAACTAAATTTGTAATCTTTTTTCATATTACAGAAGTTGGAACTGTTCACTACGAGACCAATGAAGAAGTGAAGAAAACTAAAATGGCCGTCATCCAAGCCGAAGTCATTCCATTCTATTTGAAGAAACTCGATGGAATCGTTGCTGCCAACAATGGGTATTTCGCCCTTGGAAAGGTAATTTTTACAACCAAGTCATTTTGGCAATTTATTTGATTCAATATACGAAAAGGGGAGCAAAAAACTACTTGATGCTTAATCGCATTTTCTATTGCTCACTGTTAATCTTTTTAAGCGACGCACCTCACGAAAATGTACTGAGCTTTGAAAACAAACGCTTCAGAAAATGATAAGGTTACATAGGTTTGATGTAGTCAAGAATTTAGAAATACAAAAGCCTATTAAGCAAAACTGTAAAATATTTAAAAAAATAAAATACAATTCCTTTGTACTACTTCCACATATTTATAATGATCAGGACTGGAGGTATAGAGGTCCATAACATTTTAATTGTAGACTCTTTTATTCGATTTATGTATAATTTGTTTGCTAATCAGTATTTTCTTGTCTTAGTTCATGAACCATCAGCTTTATATACCTTCATTTTTACACTCAATTTTATATAAATAAGCCTGTTATGTGTGTATTTTTATCAGTTGATAATGCTCGTGATGAGCGAAACCGGTCCTGATCATTATAAATATGTGGAAGTAGTACAAATGAATTGTGTTTTATTTTTTAAAACATAATGTCTTTCCACCGAGAATTGACAGTTAACACCTTAAAAGTGAAAACTGTAAAATTAAAAAGTGCCAATGAACTTTGCTTGGAAAAACACTGAAAATGCCCCAGGGCAGCCTGAATCTTGGCCGAAAAGATTCAATCGTCTTGGAAGGCAGCCAATGACCATCCATAGGTTAGACTGCTTGAAGAAAACCTAACAAAGCGAATTGCCGCTTTTCAACTTCTTTTAGAAATTTGAAAAGCGGCAATTCGCCACTCTGTTAATATGGTGTTTACAAAATAAGGATTAGGGAAATTCCCGAAATTTTAACTCAGGTATCAGTGTGGCTCTCAGACGTATAATATCTTACCTCGTAAATAATATTTGTCGCATTTGTATCTTCTATATAAACGTTAGACACTGTTTACTGTCTCTCAGTTCGAGTCCATACGTGTGCTCGAATGCCTGAAGATGCCGAAAGGCGAAACCCGGGTCGTTAGTGACAAAATACATGGAAGTGTACAAAATCTCAATAATCCAAATTTGTGTTTTATTTTTCAAATGTAATGCATTTCCACCAAGAATTGACAGTTAACACCTTAAAAGTGATGAGCATTTGTCGCTGCTGATAAATTCCACTAGTAAACTTGATCCACAACTGCAAATAATTGTCAATAGAAAGTTACAGCTACATAAATCTCATTAATCATAATATTTATTTTCATTATGTGAATTACCTATGTATGTCACTTATTGAAGGTTTTTAGGATAAATTTAATCTTTATCATTAATTGCAGTTAAAATGTTCATCTTCATTACGTTTTTCAGTTATTGTGTTTAATAATTGGTCGTCAAATAAAAACATCTGTATTATTTACTTGCATTGTAAATTTTACAATGTAATCAAAATAAACTACGGGTGGATTGGTGGTGTACCATTAATTTTTGATTGTATCAATTTTAATATTGCTTTTATCCATTTTAGTTGAGTCTGGCCGACTTTTTCTTCGTTGGTATTTCTGACTACTTGAACTTCATCTGTCAACAAGACATCACAAAAGATTATCCCAATCTGAAGGCATTGAAAGAAAAATTCCTCGCCCTGCCCGCCATTGAAGAATGGTACAAGAAAGCTCCCAAAACTGATTTTTAAAACAAATATTATTAATGAATGTGCCTTGAAAGTTTCTGAGAAACTGCTTTATTATTTTTAATCATAAACAATATCCTATAACTGAATAGTTTTATTTT
Organism: Himalopsyche phryganea; assembly: GCA_022494535.1. Taxonomy (NCBI): domain Eukaryota; kingdom Metazoa; phylum Arthropoda; class Insecta; order Trichoptera; family Rhyacophilidae; genus Himalopsyche; species Himalopsyche phryganea. Next base: position 746,747 of record JAGVSL010000043.1, on the reverse strand, counting down.
CTGTTTCCAAGTCAGTGTTTTAATTGAAATAAATTTATAATCTTTTAATAAACGTTTTATTACTCTCAGTTCCAAAGGTAAAATTTAATAAATTCCTACACATTTAATTTCTTTGTCTTTGTGATATTCGTAATGGAATAGGTTGCAAAGTCGATTGTCACTATTTACTGTTAATTTTCCGAACCAAAACTTGTGTAGTTCACATTTGTGTATCCAACATTTTATAAAACTTCTTATTTTTAAATAAATCTTTTTAATGATCAGGACCGGTTTGCTTTTCCCAAGCATTATGTGAAAGTAGTACAAAACAAATTGTGTTATATTTAATAAAAAAATCGGAATTATCTTTGGGACAGAGCAACAATAGTGGTTGAATGGAGTCGTACGTAATTCTGAGTGGGATGTATGGGATGTCGGATACATGGAAGTGTACAAAATCTCAATAATTCAAATTTGATATTGAAATTCCATCAAGCACCCTCAGTCGATGTCTTAAATTGTGTTGGGTTTAATAAAAAAAAATCAGGATTATATTTGGGACAGAACAGCAATAGTGGTTGAATGTAGTCGTACATAATCCTAAGTGGGATGTCACATGTTTCCCAAAGACAAACAACCAGGGTAATATTTGTGGCAGGACCACAATATTTAACCGATAAAGCGTGAAGTTATTCAACATTGTTCTTTTGTATGTTTAGTCGGGATTGTAAAAAATGAATGATAGATTGGGCTTCACTGTATACCAATCTTATTATAAATGCTCCAATCGTTTTCAATTTATTCAGAAAAAATGCTTTCAGCGATAGCATTTGAAAATACTTCTGAATTAATTCTAACATTCTTAGTAACCAAAAAGAGTGTGTGAAGCTATTGTTAGAGTCCGACCGCCCTTACAACCGGTGAAATGAATCGAGTTGAGAGGAAAACTAAGAAGTCATATAGGTAGTATTGTTGAATTACTAGATATGTTACCGGTAACCGGTTTCTAAAAGAAATGCGTCGCTGGACATGTGTGGACCCACTTCTTCCCTACCTCTCGTAACTCCTTCATTTGATTGTGTCAGGTTTGTTAGAATTCAAAAAATCTCTCTGCATCTGATTCATTTTCCTCCATTATCAAACGAATGCTACTGACTTTATTTGGTACCAAAATTGAATTACTCCATGTATCGCATCTAGTGTCGTATTTGTTTCCAGAATTCAATCAAGCCGTCCCACGACGAATTGTGGGTTTTAAGAAAGCCATAGTCATGTTTCATTAACACGACGACTGCCAATGGAATCATAATAGTATGTACGCACTATATAATAGTATGCACGGATAATTGAAGGTTTTGTGTATTTTAAAATTTTATTAGAAATTATTTTTACTATGTAAAATTCCTACCACAATAAATAGAATGTTTAATTTGGTACAAGATATATGATTCTTTATTTCATTTTGTTTGGTTGGTATCAGCATTTTTTAGATTGCCATATCATAGAATTTATGTTACCTCACATTCCCAATTTTAGATATTGACTAAAAATCTTAATACGAAGATAGCCATCTTGAATTCATTCTCAGATCGAATATTTATTATATGGATTTGACATAACTATGGATCCAAATTTGAAATCAAGTAGGTATCAAATTTAAAATCAAGATTTCAGCGACAGCGAAAAATAAATATTTCACATGCATAATTTGATGAGGTTGGTAGGAGTGTCTAAATAATCACAAGCGATATATAGTATATTATCTATGTATATATCCATATATATATCTGTCGAAGCTGTGACGTGCTGCGCCGTCGATTGAAGAAGTTATTGTTTATCAGCATTTTTTAGGGTTAAAGTCCATCAAAACTTGTTTTGAGTTTGCGTAATTAATTTGCCGCTCTACTGTTACAGCGATAGTAGTCCGCCGTTCATTCGAGGTTTAGTTTTATTCGTAATTGCAAGTACTCTAGAATGGCTAACAGAAAAGTTTACGTTGTCGGTGTCGGAATGACCAAATTTGAGAAACCTGGCAGAAGGGAAGATTATGATTATCCCGAAATGGCCAGAGAGGCCGTAAACAAAGCTCTAAGCGATGCCAACATTCCGTATAGTGATGTGAAACAAGCCTGCGTCGGCTACGTTTACGGAGATTCCACTTGCGGTCAAAGATGTCTATATGAGATCGGAATGACAGGTATACCTATTTACAACGTCAACAATAATTGCGCAACCGGGTCGTCCGCTCTAGCTTTAGCCAAACAATTAATCCAATCCGGTAACGACTGCGTACTAGCGTTGGGATTTGAAAAGATGGAGCGCGGCTCTCTGACTTCCAAATACACAGACCGCACGAACCCGCTGGATAAACACGTAGAAAAAATGATCGATATGTCCGGCATCGACGGATCTCCGATCGCCGCGCAGCTTTTCGGAAACGCAGGCATCGAGCATATGAAAAAATATGGAACGACACCGACCCACTTCGCAAAGATAGCTTGGAAGAATCATAAACATTCCGTGAACAATCCCTACTCTCAATTCAGAGACGAGTATAGCCTCCAACAAATAATAGATTCTCCTAAAGTATTCGGTCCACTGACGAAATTGCAATGCTGCCCCACCAGCGATGGAGCGGCTGCAGTCATATTAGCCAGCGAAGAGTTTGTTCTGAAGCACGGGTTGAAATCTCGCGCAGTGGAAATTTTAGGGATGGAAATGGCCACAGATCCTTCCTCTTCACTCTCAGACAGCAACATTAAAGTGGTAGGATTCGACATGACTTCGTTAGCGGCTAAGAAATTATTCAACAAAGTCGGCTTGACGCCTGAAGATGTCGATGTGGTGGAATTGCACGACTGTTTCTCTGCTAATGAATTGATAACTTATGAAGCGCTGGGTCTGTGCCCGGTAGGAAAGGCCGGCGCATTTATCGACTCCGGCAATAACACATATGGAGGAAAATATGTAGTGAATCCGAGTGGAGGGTTGATTTCAAAAGGTCATCCTTTGGGAGCCACCGGGTTGGCTCAATGCTCGGAATTAGTTTGGCAGCTGAGGGGAGAAGCCGACAAAAGACAGGTATGTCAGAAAATTTATTCTCTTAGGTTCAATAGTTACAATTAATACAATAATTAAGTACATTGCACACTATTCCGAACAATTGGCTATATTTTAATTAATTCATAGTTACTTAATTTTATATTAATTACCTTGAAGATCATTAAACAAACAGTGGTCAATTCCTACATTACATACATAAAACACTGACTGAATAGTGACGAAATACATGGAAATGTACAAAATCTCAACAATTCAATATTGATATAATTTAAGACATCGACTGAGGGTGCTTGATGGAATTTCAATATTAAATTTGGATTATTGAGATTTTGTACACTTCCATGTATTTTGTTCGAGTCCATTCGTGTGCTCGAATGCCTGAAGATGCCGAAAGGCGAAACCCGGGTCGTTAGTGACAAAATACATGGAAGTGTACAAAATCTCAATAATCCAAATTCAATATTGATTTCCATCAAGTTCCCCTAGTCGATATCTTGAATTATTAAATTGTATTAAATTCCAATAAGATTAAAAGTGTAAATGACTGTTTACACAAATTGTAAACCAGTTTTATAACATATTAATTATTATACTCAACGCCATATGACCAATTTCGATTAAAAAAATCTCACATTTTTTACTGTGTTAATGTTACAAAAAGCAAGTTTTGAAGAGCAATTCACACAAAAAGTTGGTATAAATAATTTTCCTGCTCTTTTTTTTTAATGAATCTGGCATTCAAATATATTATAGCCTTAAAAAAACTCTTCTCTCCAGCTATTTTTCATTGATTTAAAAAAATATTCACGCACAAACTATGCAAATAGGTATATTGTTATAAACATAAGTCGCCCAGGTCAGAATGAGAGAAACTTTTGTAAAGAATTTCATTAAGATCATATTTTATTTCATAATGGCAAAGTCTGCTGTATGTTATTTTTTGATGAAGAGTTGCACGACCTTTCCATTTTTTTATACCTGCTCGCTCACCATTTTTTTTTTTTTGCTTAATTTCATCATATAAAATTAAATCGTTCAAGTTCGTTGAGCAACTGAGTAACAAGCAGTTCTCTTAGAAAAATTCTGTTAAGATACCTCCATTAGGAGACCATATGCTTCACATTGGGAGCGGACATGGGAAAAAGTCTGTATAAGTACGGTGTCTCAGCACTCTGGTTAGGTTAGTTTCTGCTCACATGCTTTTGTATATAAATTATTGTTTAGATTTAATGATCTATGTTTGAATATCGGATCACATTACAGTAGAATAGGCTATTATGCTATTTATCCACTAGATCACTGCAGTTAACAATGCAATATAAAATTACCCAATGCAAAACCTAATTTGAAATGCAAAAAAAATGTAGCTTCACATAATTCAAAAATCGTTTCTTTTCTAATCTTGTCAAGAATGCTAATGTTTTCTATGAAATACTATTGACTCGTGAAGAGGTTAAAGTCAATTCCCGCTGGAGTTCATTTTTACATTAATCACTATTAATAAATAAATCGTTTTAGATAAATAAAATACACAATTGCCTTAAAAACATGATCCAATTGTTTTTATAATTTTCTGTTTTACATTTTTTAACATCATTTCTGATGTATGAAGAAGTAGGAAATTTATAAAATTACTAAATAACTATAAAAAAGATTAGATTTAAAGTATTTTAAATGTATTCAACACAATTGTGAATATCCATAAATATTGCTCTTCACTGTATATGCTGCTTTTAATAATTAAATTCCTTAAAATCCCTTGCTCACCTGTATAGCTCTTTACTGGGCCAGATTCAATGATTTCAAAGATCAATGTGCAGTCCTTTTTCATTTTGCCATAATTATAAACCTTTTTTTGGTCAGTGTTTTTTGACCATCACAATTTGCCTGTTTCAGGTGCCCGGTGCTAAAGTAGGTCTCCAGCACAACTTGGGATTGGGCGGTGCAGTAGTAGTAGCTCTGTACAAAAAAGGTTTCACCCCTGCGATCACTAGAAGGTCAGCGGCGGCCGCATCTCCTGAAGGTTTCCAGGCTCACAAATACATGCTTATATTAGAACAGGCCATGATAGAGGACAAAGACAACCTAATTGAAAAAGTCAGGGGAATATACGGCTTCAAAGTGAGAAATGGGCCGGGAGGATCCGAAGGTTATTGGGTTATCAACGCTAAAGTCGGAAAGGGAAAGATCACCTACAATGGAACGGAAAAACTAGACGTCACCTTCATCGTCAGCGATGAAGACGTCGTCGAACTCATATCGGGAAAACTCAACCCGCAAAAGGCTTTCTTCCAGGGAAAAATTAAAGTTCAAGGAAATATGGGATTGGCGATGAAACTGACCGATTTGCAGAAATCGGCTGCCAATCGTATTGAAGAGCTGCGTTCCAAACTTTAAAGATAACCACACAACAGCATTCAATCATCTTGATTCTGGTTGCAGTTATGAAATTATACAGTTTAAAGGTGAAGGTAATTCGTTAAATTAAACAATTTTACATTGTTATGTTAGGTATGGCAGAAATGATATCCAGACAAGTGATTCAAATGTGATAGTATGCATGGCGATGCACGCAATTAAACTCATAACATGAAATGGTATTCGAGACTTGGGACTTAAAAAACACCTTACATAATATCTTGTAATTTATGTTAACTACACGGAAAATTTCAAATCAATGTGTAATTTAAGTGCAATGATTTGAAATTATGAAATATATCCAGAATGTGTTGTCTGTAAACAATAATTCATTATATTAAAAAAAAATATATTCCAATAGCACTTAATTTTACTAACAGTGAGTAAAGAACATTATTAATTATTGTGCAAGTCTACTACATTCAGCGTCAATTTTTGTTATCTATATAATAACATATTTTAACAGTGTGACAGAATGCTATATAAATAATTCTAAAATTTTCATATTTGAAGTCTTCAATTCGGTGAAATTTAATTATTTGTCATAGTTAAATTGATACACTGTGTATATTACATTGTAGAGTAATAGTGTTCCATAATATTTTTAAATGGCTCGACATTACCTTTATATATGAATATTAATACTATGTAATTTAATGTACATAAAAGAATCAATCTATTTTTCAAATTAAACATACTCTAAAAATCTACTTAAAATACAAAAACTTTTCTGTAACAGTGCACCTCAAGTATCTTACCTTTGCTTTACATTGAAAATTTTGCAAATCGCTTTGATTTGTAAGCCACAACATTATGTAAAAAATGTGATACGGTTCTGTTCCGCCACAATATTGTATCCTTAATAATTATTGGTTTTTTTTCAAATATTATCACAATTCAGCCATCAAAAAGCATAACTAAATTCCCACATATTTTTAAAACAATGGTATCTTGCAGTATGGTTTAAAAATCTATAAGATATAGATTTGGTTGCAAAATAAGGGCATGCTTATTAAATATGTGACTTTTCCTTGTACCTTCATAATAATACCTCGAAATAGTTTGCAGTTTCCAAGTGTAGATAATTTTGTGACTGAATTTTGAAAATCAATTATTATGTTATCTCTGCCTTTTTGGCTGTTGTCAAATTTAGATAAGTATTTATATAATTGATCACTTATTATAATGTAATACTGTGATTAGATCAAAATCCTGTTGGAGAAATTTAAGATTTGGTTATGACAATATCCCCAATGGTGGCGGAACGCAATAGATAAGGATTCTTTTTTACTATTTTTATACATGTATTGTTATTATAATCCATATTATTTGTTTTTACTGTTAAATTATATAATTAAATTTTTTATATTGATTTGTTTTATCATTAAATCCACTTTTGACCATTGATAAACCACTAAGTTAATTGCTAGCTGAAATTTTCAGGAACGATTTAGGAATAAAATTTGCAGAACTTGATGACAAAAATAAAAATATCCATATTGGATATTTATATCATTTTGGCTGTGATCATTTTTCATTTATATTGTATTTCACTTTACAATAATTTAATAATAATGTTAAAACAAATTGTTCAACGTTCCTAACCTGTGCTCAGTCAACGGTCTTATGATCCCTGATGGCTGAATGGTCACATTAACAATTCAAAATGAACGGCGAGCTGCAAGTAAAATATTATTTGTAGACATATATATATAAACATAAAAACGAAAGTTCTATCATACTTGGTTAACATGCCCCGTAAGTTGGGAGCCAGTTATATCACATATGTCACAATTAAAATAAAAAGTCTTCTCAAGACTCTAATGATAATCGTTTACTGCAGTTTTTTAAGATTTAACACACTGTAGGTTCGAGCTAAGTAGAATATGAGTGAAGTTGTCAAAGGGTTAATCCGTACAGGATAACCTCATCGCAATCAAAGATGGAAATAACAATGGAGGCAGGCTCATCAATTAGGCCATCAAATAATTAGAATTTTGACAGCTCCCGTGGAACACCCGTTGACTGACCATTTCAGACATTGGTGGGGATTCGCAGACCCGAGTCTCCCGCCTGATCTCCGTTTGTCACGCAAGTCTTTCCTCTATGTAAATCTTTAAGTAGGTGGAATTTTGTCTTGTATCGCCTCTGCCGAGGAAAATACAGTTAAAATGATGAAGAACCATGTCAAAAAAAATATTTTCATTAGTTCAATAATTACAATTAATGAGTAAATGGCACAATATTCCGAACAATAGGCTATATTTTACAATAAATTTTAAATTGTTTTTCTTCAATTTAAAAAAATATTAACACTGAACTATCCAAATAGGTAAATTGTTAAACTTCTGTTGAGATACCTGCATTAGGAGGCTATACGCTCTAAATTGGGACCAGACATGGTTTTAAAATAAAACATTAATTCAGAAAAATTCTATTTCCTAAAAGGTGAAACCCTGCTCCTTAGAGACAAAACTTATGGAAATGTACAAAATTTGATATTGAAATTCCATCACACCACCCTCAGTCAATATCTCAAGTATAATTTCATATGTTAATATTACTATAAATACTGTTACTGGTTTAGCAAATTCGTTCTTGCTATTTAGATCATTAAAAAGAACCTTACATAATAACTTTCTAAAACGATGTCACAAATAAAATAATTATATCGATCGTCCATGAAATCTCCAAATAACCCACATTGAAGTAATGGGAAAAGCCATATTGAAATGGTCACAATTAATTAAATATTGATTTGTACCTGAGTTTTTACATTTTATAAACAGGTGTTCAGCGATTAGGTACTTTCCGATCGAATCAGTAGAAGGATATTCAGAATACCTTTTATTGACCCAGAGATATCAATATTTTGTCGAGTTCTTTAGAAGGTTATCTGCCTTACCAATTTTTTGGTGGCATTTTTGACTTATTTGAGTACTGAATTAGATATAAATTTAATAAATAGTTGCATTTTTAACCTCTAGATTGCCATGGTTAACTTGGCAAAAACCTTCAAATATTAAAAAAAAATGATCTAGTGCGAAGTAACAAATTTTTTTCCTCATGTCAAATATTGATGTTATCGACGTAATATGCAATTTTGATAAGTGTGGCAACTTAACGCTTGAAGATGCCACAGGGCAGTCACAAATTCGTTTGCACATAAGGTACACATGCAAAAAATTTAATAGAAAAGTTATTAAAATGAATAGTTTAGTTTTTAGAAATCAATAAAGCCATTGACAGTAATCGATTACCAGTAAATAACAGATGGCTCACCACTTTTAAATTTATTTCCCTTAGGATTTTCACCTTCAAGCACTAGTAATTAATTTTGTAATAAGTAGTGTTATGGTAATTAGTACTATCATCTTTTGTGAATTACCACCTCCCCACATCCAGTAAAAGGAAACAAATTCACCCTACCCTTTATTGTTAATTTAAGAATTAGAATCACTGTTTACCTTAGTTAGACATAAATAACCCTGCCATATAGTTTGTCTGAAGATGCCTCTTAAAGTAACGAAACATGTTACATTTAGTGAAACAGCTAGTGGAATAACTAAGTTTTTAATTTTATGTTAAAAATAAATTTCCAGTTACCACCGAATCCATCGAAAATATTAATTTCTTCAAATTATGTAAAAAATACACGGAATATGGCTGAGCTTGTTTGTTCAGACAATAGAGCAGTAGTTCTTAATCAGTGCACCGTCAGCTTGTTGCAAGTGCACCGTGGTCATATTGTAAGACCAAAAAATTCTCGAAATGAGGAAAACCAAAAAAATTCTTCGCGAAATTATGATAGCCGACTAATCGATCGCACGTGTTGCCTCGCGTCAAATGATTTTCGAATAATAGGAACAAATAAAGTACATATGTTTCCTTTACTTAATGAAAACATTGCCGAGGGAATTATTTCCGCTATAACAGAACATCTAACTTTATTGAAAAAAAAGATTGTATATTACTTTCCTTCCTTGAATATAGAGAATTATGACAGGATACGAAATCTATTTGTCACGATTGATACATCGAGTTGTGAATTTTGATACCAAGAAGAAGAAGAATTGGTCACTTGTCAACGAATCGTAATCTAAAAATAAAATTTTCTGCGGTAACTATGGAGGACTTTTGGATTTTTGTCCAAGACAAATACCCAGCTCTCTGCATGAAGGCACTGAAAATCCGGTTACAGTTTTCAACATCATTTTTGTGTGAGCTCGGTTTCTCAGTAATAACTAATATGAAAACTAAAAAATGAGAAACACTTACGAATTTAAACGAAGAATTGAGGGTAGCTATATCAAATATTCGACGTAATATTTCTGAAATATGCAAAAGCTGCCAAGCTTAGGTTTCACATGAATTAATTTTCACATCAAATAATCTCCATTTTATTAGGGTTAATTTTATTTTTTGTATATATATATACTATACATATTGTCGGCATCCGTGGCACAGTTGGTAGCGTCGTTGGCTACGGCTACGGCTGTCTCGGGTTCAAATCCCGGTGCGAACGGTTTTCGTAAATTGATCTTTCAATCGATTTATGGATTTCTGTTCGTAGTCTAAGTCCTCCCTCCCACCCCTCCGATCCTCACGGGGCGTAGCGAGAGCGATTAGCTGAACACTAGTCCTGTTCTAGCCCTATCCTTCCTATCCCTACTCTCTTCAAAAAAAAGAGAAATTGAGTAACAAGCAGTTGTCATAGAAAAATTCTGCCGAGAGGCCTCCATTACGAGCCCATATGCTCCACGTTGGGAGCGGACTTCGATTAAAAAAAAAAAAAAAACTATACATATGTATATCTTTTCTTTAGTTATTTTTTGTTGTATTACTGTTGTATAATCTGTTAAATTTATAATGAATTTTATGTTTGCATACTTTTCTTTGATTTTAGTGTACCGCCATTTTTTCTTATGACAAAAAGTGCACCGTGACTTCGAAAAGGTTAAGAACCACTGCAATAGAGCATCATAAAATCTGTCATACTGCATTCATAACTGCAGTCGATTTTATGCAATCTAATGTGGGAAGAATCAAACTATTTTTCAAATTAAATATAGTTTAAAAATCTGTACAGTTGGATGAAAGATTTCTATGCATAGCACAGCGCTACTTAAAATTTAATAACTTTTCTATAATGATGCAGCTCAAGTTCAGTTTTGAATTGTAATATCTTACCTTTGCTTTATCTTGAAAATTTTGCAAATCGCTTTGATGATAAGAATAACAAAGTTTGTTTTAACTGTATTATGTTGTAAGCCACAACATTATGTAAAAAATGTAACACGGTTATGTTCCGCCACAATACTGTATCCTTAATAATTATTGGTTTTTAAAATATTATCACAATTCAGCCCTCAAAAAGCATAACTCAATTCCGACATATTTTTAAAACAATGGTATCTTGCAGTATGATTTAAAAATCTATAAGATACAATGAATGATCCAAATAATATGATATACAGGAGATCTCAACAATTGAGCAGAAACGTAAAAGCATAACAAAAACTAATTGTACAATTATCTATCTGTGGGTTATGGCATGTTAGAGTAGCATGATCAATATATTTATTACAAAGACTGGAAGATGCTAATTTATTCGGTTGCCAAATAAGAGCACGCTTATTTAATATCTGCCAAAAATGTGACGCCTGCTTGTACCTTCCTATATTATAATCCCTCAAAATAGTGTGCAATTTCTAAATATATTGATACTGAATTTTAAAAATTAATTATTAAGTTATCTCCGCCTTTTTAGCTGCTGTCAAATTTAGATAAGTATTTATACAATTGATCACTTATTACAATGTAATACTGTGATTAAATCAAAATCCTATTGTAGAAATATAAGATTTGGTTATGACGGTATGCCCAATGGTGGCAGAACGCAATAGATAAGGATGCTTTGTTACTATTTTTATAAATGTATTGTTATTATAATCCAGATTATTTGTTTGTACCGTTAATTTATAATATTGATTTGTTTTATCACTAACTCACTTATGAAAATAGTGGAAAAAAACGTGCACCAATGTTTATTTAACTTTTTTATTCATAGTGTCACAATGCAACTCATAAAATTGATAATGCCATTAAAATCAATCGTAATTGTCACTTCACCTTTTTTTTGTAATCTTTCGGTAAACTCTCATTTAAAAAAAATGATATTTTTCCAATTCTGTACAAAAGCATTTAATGCTAAGCATACAAGTAGAACATGCCAAGGCAAAATACAGTCAAATGCGTTTTTTTTTGTGACTTTGTAATTCTGAAAATTAAACTATTTTCTGCTTTTTTTTTTAAATTTAATATTTTAAAAACATTCAAGAATTTGTTGACTATTAATTCATTGTTCTATTTTCTCCGGTTCTGTTACAATTAATGCAAAAGTTTCCAATCCATTTTCAATAAATATTGAGTGCACCGAGAGAGCTACAACTTGAGATTATAGATCTGCAAATACTGATTTAAAGGATTTGCACCGTTGGGACGAAATCTGTAAATTTAACAAGTCTTGATTTGGACAAATTCAACCAACTTCAAGATTTTGCTCGAAAAATTACACTCATTTTTGTATCAATCTAGATATGTGAAAATGAATTTCAATAAAAATATTTACAATGAAGCATGGACCAATGAACATTTACAATCAGTTTTAAGAATCTCAACTACAAGATTAAGACATTAAGATATTAAAAAAATGTTAAACTGAAAATTGTGGAACAGTTCCATTCATCTCATTGATTTTTTGGTTGTTAGAGAATCACTTATTTTTTATGTCGACCTTTTTTCTCATGATAACAAATAATGCATATCTAAAATACTGATTATATTGATAAAAATTATATTGTGTTACCATTTCAGTGAGAGACTGGCAAACATGGAAACACAAATTTTGATATTAAGTACATTCATGTTATTAAAATGATATCAGAAGAAATTTTGCAATATTAAATTCAAAATTGCTTGTGCACAGGATTAAATATAAAGATGAAAACAGTAAAAAAAAAAAAAATATTTTAAAGTAGGGTCTGTGAGTAAGATTTGCATAATGCATGCAGCAAAGGCCGCAAAGTTTGACTTATGTTTGCGGAATGCTTTTAGCCCTATACCTCGATGCTTTTTGCATACTGATGGCTATATTCTTTTCTGTTTTCGCTTGAATTATTTATTTCTGCCATTATCTAAACTTATACTCAATTGAATGTAGCCAATCCAGAATTGTCAAGCTGGGATAATGACACTCTTGCAATCACATGAAATTAAAACTGTTGAAAAGTCACAGCTCTGAGCTATTATTTATAGGATAGATATACAGATAATTCAATCTTATTTCTATTAAATGTAGAATATTACCAACTACTGACTGTTTAATTTAGAATATAAGATCATTCAGTTTATTTTAATTGTAAATATAGTAGTGCAACTGTTATCCGAGTTCCTGGCATGTATGATCAGCAAAATATTTCTAGTGTTTTGTTCAAAGAATCAGTTTGTGGATTGGCTACTTTCTGCATAACTATGTTCATTTATGATAACCCTGTTACAAGGCAATTAAGTGATAAACTTCAGTTCACAATATCAATCGGTAAGGCAAGTGAAGTAAAATAACTGATGATCACAGTGCAAGTTTAATTCATATGTACTTTGCCGAGAACATCTAGGTATTGTGATGTACCCTGCCCTCACTATTCTGAAATTGTTTTAGCTTGTTTATAAGAAATACAATTTAGCCAATATTTATAGATACTGTATGTATCTCTAAAAAAACAATGATTTGAAATCATCTTATGGCATCTAGAAATTGGCTCTAGTATTTTTTTGTAGTATTCTCGACCATATCGACTTTGGAAAGGAAAAAGGACATAGCCCACACCAAAAAATATTGTGTACAACTCACACAAAACGTGTCAATACACTATATTTATATATAAATACATAATTTTTCGACTGTAGAAAGACAAAAGGACTTATCCCTCCGTTTTTTCAACATTTTTTTTTTCAAATTTGGATTATTGAGATTTTGTACACTTCAATGTATTTTGTCACTAACGACCCGGGTTTCGCCTTTCGGCATCTTCAGGCATTCGAGCTCACGAATGGACTCGAACTGACGTCTGACGTCTGAAGTGTACAAAATCTCAATAATCCAAATTGATATTGAAATTCCATCAAGCACCCTCAGTCGATGTCTTAAATTATATTTTTTTTCGATAATCACAATGTATACAATTTAATACAAGTTTTGTTTGGGTAATACACAACATTTTTTGTGTGTGGGTTACTTCCTTTTTTCCACAGTTGATATAATACACTACCATAATGAAATACATATAATTCATTTAAAATATTTTTAGAAAATTACATTAATACATTTGCTAAAAAATCACTTTTAGTATATTTCTCGACATCAAGAAAAATTACAGTTTTCATAATGGCTGTTTGAATATCAAAGTGTATTAGAAAAAAGTATATTAGTAAAATCGAAGACGATGAATATTTCTTACTTTTTATGGAAACTGTTTCACTTCTGTTTCAATACTCATCTTATTACGAGAGACTGGCATAAGTTTAACAATATAAACCAGTAAGTAATTTTACAATATCATATTTTCAAAATCGATATGAAACCAACAAATATTAAATGTATTCAGTTTCGAGTTTTTCACGATAATAACTGGATATAACTTGATCTCATCACTAAAATAAAAACAATAAGTTGGGCGTTGAGGAGACAGGGTTAGCCAAAAAATTCACACAAGCCTCCTATCGCTTGCATTGTCCTGCAAGTGTCGGTGCCTAGATTTTTAGAAATGGGCAATTTTATATGAATCTGATGGTTGTCATCTCTTTCATCATACAAAAGACACCACAACGAAAAAGGACCTGTCAAGTTACAACTGTGCGATGTAGTTCCAAGCTGTATTACCCGCACCGTTGGCAATAGTGTACAGAAACCTGGTGAGTAAAGTAAAATTTTATCGATCGTGACCTTTGACATAGTCTTCTCTGAAAATGGAGGCAGAAGGAGTGATAAATAAAACACAATTTAAAAGGCGTAATTTGGGCATATATTATATAGTAACATATGGAGGGGTACGATTCTCTGTAAAATTTGGTTGTTATTAAATAAGAATTATCCGCAAGTATATTTTGATATATTGCATAAATACGTTAATCGGCTGACGCATTAAACCTAAGCTCTAAATTATTGACAATATTATATATTAACACTATTACATTTTGAATGCAATAATTACAGGTAAACCGCTCACACCTTGAGATCACATGAGTACTTTTAACAGCCTACGAGAGGGTCGAGCTCCGCAACCGACGTAACAAAAATATCTTAATTTAAGAAAAGGCATACGACTAAGCATCAATTTGAACAAATGTACGAAAACTTCAAAGAAACAGGGTTAGAGTCGTCGAGACTAATAATAAATAGGATTACGTAATTAGTGGTAACTGGCATGCTATGTAATGCGACGAGACGTACCGTGCACGCGCGGCTGATTCATCTCGACCCCCGCTAACGTACCAAACACTCCCTTATATGTAATTATATAGAAAACCTATTCTTTAGACTACCTTTAACTGTATTACATAAAATTTACCCAATGCTGTTGACAGTTTACACAGCACCTTCAAGTTTTGTACTTTCAAATCGATTAAAATATTTTTGACAGACGCATAAACGAGTAATATAATTTTTTAACAAATAATCTGAGAAAAAAATTAACAAGTAACATCATATTATAATATATATATATGTATATATAGTTCTCTCTTAACAATTTCACCGAGTAAATAATATTATGAATCTTAAAGCATAAGAATGATTATACAAGACTTTTTTGTACATTGTTTCGAATATAGCATGACTTCTAGAGATTATACTTGTTTTACAATAGTACGTGGAACCACACTAGTGATAACTATGTTTTAAACATAAGTACTATTCTTTGTGAGCGACGAACTTGAGCGATCGCTTCCGACCGGCGGAGAGCGCCGACGACTCTCGCGGAACATGCGTCCGCTGACCGTTTCACACGTCGGCGGGAGATTCGCAGACCCGAGTCTCCCGCCCGATCCGGCCCGATCTCCGTTCGTCACGCAAGTCTTTCCTCTACGTAAATCTTTAAGTAGGTGGGATTTCGTATTCTATCGCCTCTGTCGAGGAAGATACAGTTAAAACGATAACGGAGAACCGCTGACAGTTCAACCCGGGCGACAGTTAACTGGCCAGATTAATTAAATTTAATGCAGCCCGCGACCGCAATGTTCACATTACGCAGGTATAAAACGGACTCGATTATCATTTTAAGCAGTGTTCTACACGCATTATTATCGAAGGTCACTCGCACTCCGATCCGCTGCCGCTCCGACCTCGTCCGTTCTCCTCACTGCTCGTCGCACCGTCAGCGTCTCTTTTAATGTCACTTTTAACTGTTGGAGTGGGGGAGTGGCCGTTTTCACTCGGCCCGTCGGAGAGGGATGTGTCCGCGATGGCGGGAGACGTTCGCTCCGCAGCGCAAGCTTCGTGCTGTTTGATAGCTTCCGCCTGCTCGGCAATAATCTTTTCTTTCTCCTTCAACATTTTCACCTGCTCGGCTATGATCGCCTCTTTCTCTTTCAAAAGCAGAAGTTGCCGGGCAATAATTTCACTCTTCTCTTTGACGGTTTCCGCTTGTTCGGCGATTATTACGTCTTTCGCCCGGAGGCGCTCCGCTTGCTCTTCCAAAACCCTGTCTTTCTCCCTTATGCTCTCGGTCTTTTCCGAAACCAAAATCTCCTTATCCCTCAAGCTGTCCGCCTGCCAGGAGATGACCAGATCTTTCTCTTTGGAGCTGTGGGACTTTCGCAGGTGCGCCTGCGCATCTCTGTCGGTGAGGGGTAGAGACGAGCAACTGTTTCGTGAGGCGTCTTTTACATCTTCTTCGTCGGTATCTGTGGAGAGTTCGCATTCCGGAGGAGGCGCATCGGCGGCAGCGGCGGGAGCGTCACCTCCGGGAGGAGGAGACGTAGAAGAGGTTATTTCGTCAGAGCTCGGAGGAGTCGGCGGGTGCTGCGGTTTCAGCGCAACGTTTGGTTGAAAAGTTCTCTCAAAGCGCGACGTATCATTGAGTCTGATCACTTTTTCGGGGTGCTGTAACAGAGGCGGCTCGTGCGACAGGAAGGGTCGCTTGTTGGGATTGGGCCAAGGCCGGAACGCTGACAGAACACGACACTGATCGTAGAATGCCGCCGCCTGTATCTGGATGTATGGATCAATGGCATACATGTATGCGCACAACTCTTGCATTTTCGGTTTCTTCAATGGCACGTCTGATGGCTCCGATTTGCACGTCGGTTCTGTCACCTGAAATGTAAAAAAAAAAGTGTCAATCGAGTCCTAAGACAATCTCACAAAAAAGGAAATAACACAAGTTTCCATTTCTTATCCAAGATAATCTTCCAGAGAATATGCCAAAATAATAGTAGATAATTTAAAACCTTCAACTGGTATGATTACATTTAGGAGTAGTGAATTTCTCTATTTCTCTTTATCTCTCTCGCTCAATCACTTGTAGAGTGAAGGGTGCAAGGGAGATATAAGGGCACCGCACGCCGATGGTTTACGCGTAGTCCATGTAACAATGAAAATAATATCCAAATTTTTATTTAATTCAATACAGTTAGCAAATTATCGCAGTATTCTAGGGGGGAAAATGCGAAATTGAAATTCACCATAAGCACTAGTTTTCTTTTAGCATTGTGTACATAATTTAAGATTTTGACTGAGGGTATTTGATGGAATTTCAATATCAAATTTAAACAATTCAAATTTCATCTTGTACATAATCATTCTTTTGTTCATACACCTAGTCCTCTTTCTACGCGATTTTTTACACAATTTAAAAGAACCAATTTTAGTTTACCATACATTCATTCTTTTTTATGTGTCGATTTCTGGAACCAATGTATTGCATAAAAAAAGGATTTTTAAGGTAAGCACAGCAGTTTGAAAATCCCCGCGCACTCCAATACAACTATGTATTCAAACAATCTTTGGAATAACCCGAATTTAGTTGCAAAATTCTCTATCGCTTTGTTAAAACATGTTTACAACAGTGGTTGCCCGAAAAGTCTCTACTGTTTGAAGCAACACAGATGTTTCTACCCTAAATCGTTAATTTTTGGACTCTTGCCGATAAATACAGAGAGGAAAGGAGTTTTTCAATGTTGAACTTAATAAAAAAGCTATTTAATATTAACAGCAATTTGCAATTAAAAAATTGCAATACATTCAATAGCATTTCAATTAATAGAAATAATAGATTGTGATAAGATTGCTGACGAATTTGAGAGCAAAGCAAAGCAAGGAAAAATAGATTTGCTAAATTTTGTTCAATGTTAATCTACTGAATATCTTGTTCTAAATTGATTCAGAATTTTTCAAACGTTTTTATGTACAATATATATATATCTATTATATTTTTGTACATGAATAATTTTGAGTTTCCATATTAATAATAAACATAAAATTCATTTAAATGACAAAAAATTTTTTCGACATATTTGAAAAACAAACCTGCAGGACTCGATTGTAAAAGGATTTTTTTTCAAGAAAGTATATTTGTACATAAAAAAATTTGCCTGCAGCGCAATCTTCTGCATCTTTATAATGTAAAAAATACGAGTAGGTTTTTTTAAAAATAAAAAAGACTCAGAATATAAATAATTAAGTTTTTTTGCTATGAAATATTATTCAAATTCATTTTTAAGTTTGAAGGAAAGAAAAAAAACCTTAAATAAAATTTCCCATTAGAAGTCGATCCCGAGAAAATTTTAAATTTAATGTAGCTCCCAAGGTAAAAAAGGTTGGGCATCCTTGATTTAAACAATTGAATTGTTTTTTTAACCCTCAGATGTCGAAACGTTCAGCGAGTAAATCAAATACATGTTGTCTAGTTTCTGCAAGAGTAAGAAAAGTTGTAAAGAATTCAAACTGGAATAGCTTCACCGATCAGTTGAAACTGAAATGCCATCGAATTAGAAATTGAGCATTAAGATAATATAATGAGAATTAAATCTTACCAATTATCAAAAAAAGAAATTGATTTAGATGTAGTATATAATATATGGATTAGATGTCAGGAACGACGTAAAAAAAACTATAAAATTTGAAGCAAAGTTATAAAACATGTTAATATTAGCGACTGATTATTTGTTTCATTCTGCTTATTTTTTCTGAATTTGTGATTGATTTCCCCCTCCAGCCCCCAAAATCCAATGGTCGGCCTTTCGTTTCCCAGTGTCACTATGAAACTTCATAAATATCGCGAACGAATTTACTGAGCGTAGACAGAACAATGAAAAGCATAATGAGGCAAAGCATGACAATATAAAGTATATTTTTTAGCGATCCCCATACAACATAAATTTGTCGAAACTTGCGAAGTAAAAATGTGCTTTTGTTAATTGTTTATTGCATCATATAGGTCAGTATAGTGCAGCTATACATTGGCAAATGGCAAAACTACCTAGAGGAATTAAAAAAAAATGTTTCTTTAAATGTATCCACTATTATTGAAGTTATAAGCTCAAAAGGCCGACCACTGGCGACGGCTAACTTTAGGAACACTCACCTACTGAGCTTTGCAAATATATGCACCTAATACTTCAATTATTGAAGGTTTGATTTCCTTGAAAGTTCAGGGAAAAGATAAAATATACGAAAAAATTACTGAAAATTAACAAAATTAAAAAGCGGCGACGGACCTAGCTTCCACACGGGCTGCAGATGCCCAAGCTAGGTCTGAACCGGAATCTTGCAAGTGTCTTCTTTCAACCCGACGGTTTCCGCTTGCTCTGGAAGGCCAATGAAGACCATCCTTGGAAAATATTTTGACTTCTACCACCAGACTACTGAGCAGATTCTACTTACATCGCATTGCAACATGCCATGTATGTCATCAGTATAAAATAGAAACTGAAATGGAGCCTTTTCTCATGATGGTGAGGTTTGGTTATAGGTATTATGCAACATTTGGTGATGGCGACACTGTCATCTAACAGCTGTTAATTTTTTGCATTCCAAATGTAATTATTTTAAGAGCGATTCTTTTACATTTCAAACTCGAAATATTTTTTAATGTTGTAAATAGAAAAAACTAATCCATTCACAACATTATATGATATTTGACAAACTTGGTCGGATTTACTTTGGAATACCAAATGGATAGCAATATCTGATGTTGCAGATTGCACTTGTTGAATGAGAGAATGTTGTTAATGCTAATTGCATCGGAGCTAATTTCCAGTCAGAAAAATATATGCTAATATTAACACAGAACCTTGACTTGACTTTGACTATCTAATTGGTTTCTATCTGCCGTCGCATAATAAAGCTATTATGAATTTTTAAACAGATCCTTTATCACCAATGGAATTCTTTGAATACAAGAAAAAAATTGCAGCATGTTTCCGATTAACAATTGGTTATTTAATCTATCGAGTATGCTTGTGTGGTTATTTTGAGGTAAATTTAGATTAAAATTAAGTAACCAAATATTATCCTCAAACATAATAAATCCTATAATATTTTTATGACTTTCGATCAAATCATCAAATCAAAAGATGATGCAAACCACAATTCACAATTTTGGCGCTGCTATTGATGCAATTTCTCATTTTGAAAATTAACCGTAGAGCAAACAAAATAACATCAACGACAATTTTATAAATGTTTGTCAGCAGTGCGGATTTGAAATGAGTAAGCTTAATATTTACATTGTATAACGAATTTACAGCAAAAATATATTTATAATGGAATGGGGTACACGAGAACGCCCTTGGAATAGATGTATCTGCTATTCATAAATATTCGAATCATATTGAAACTAAATTGACAGCGCTACAGTATTTAATTTACCTAATAATACTATAAAATTGTAAAAAAAACTTGTAATCTAAATAAATGAATAGTAATAGTAATATATTCTTTATAGATAGCTGCATATTGTGCAGCTCTATGGATAAAAATTGTTATTGAGGACATCATACTGTGGAGTGCGTAACCTTTATGACCCTTGCTATCATTATGATGTTTATTAAAACAATTATGTTTCTTCCACATTCGAGCGGAGATGATAAACAGCAGTGGCATTGTACGAATAATTCAGTCGTCAAAAATCAAAACCTATTCTGTCGACTTTTTAGATGTACCCCTGTATATTTAAAAATAATGCAATGAACGGGAGGCATAACAAAAAATGTTCTACTCAACATGAAAAAAAATCTGTATTAATTATTAAAAACAATAAAATAGACGGTGAAGTGCATTAAGTGAACTGGTTTTGCTTCTTGCCGAATGGATTATTATTCCGGTTTAAAATTTGAATGCATAGTTATAATCATTGAATTGAATTTTCCAGTTTATTATGCATAACTAGATTTCACTAACAAGAATGACTAATAAAATAAAAATGAAAGACCGTCCAGGTGGGGCAGTTTATAGGTCGCGCGATAATGAGATATATACCAGGGGCTCAATTTTCAAAAGCGTTCATTAAATAATAACGGCTAGTGACTGAAAAAATATTATAAAAAAGTGTGCTCGAAATGATAAAGTAAAACATATCTATGAAGTCCTTGAAAATAATGTTCAAAGATTATCTCATCCGACTGCACATAGAATATATATTATGTACTAAATAATAATTTCAAAAAAAAAACATTTCACTAAAAGCATACTGCCTATCTTCGTTGTCGGTTTCAAGAAAAACCATTGATTTGAAATGACGGTCCAAATACAATTTAATATATCGTCGGTTTAGAATGCAAAAGAGGATGTCAAAATTAATAAAGAAATATACATTTTAATTATTTTTAAGTTTTAGTGCGCCATTGATTATTAAAAATGTCGCGCTTAGAGAAAATTTAAACTATTGTTGTAAAAAAATAAAAAGTTCTTAAGGAGATCTTCTCAATTCAACGGTTTAAAGTAGGGAAATATCATCAGCCTGTTTGGGTTATAGGGATAGGTGGATAGTATCCTCATTAAGATAATGAAATTTGATGTCTTAACACAAAAAAGGCCAAACTTTATTAAAAATTATGAACACTGGCGCATCTTTGGACTTACGGATTTTAAGGATTACTTTTATATTTTTTAAATTAAAAAGGTGGACACTATTCGGTCTCAATGACTTTTGAGTACATAAAAAACAAAATTATTGATTCATTTACAAAATAGACAAATAATAGTTTAAAAAAATACATTAAATATACCATAAAAATATAGTGGTCGTTAAAATATAGGTTACCTACCACTAACCTAGCGTACAAAGACCATAGTTTCTGAGCAGAAAACTATGATAGAATACATACTTGCATAATATATAATCAAAATTGCTTGCAAAAATTGTATCTACAATGTAAAGTTATTTTTCGATGTGGAATCTATGGAATTATAATACACATTGTAGATATAACTAGAGAATAAACACTTGACAATTTTCACAAAATAATATTATCATAACCCACAGCTCACGGTAGGACATACGACTCTTTCGAATCGGTCTTCGCCCAAGATACAGAAACGATTATTTTTAGAATCCACACACATCTTGGATACCGATATAACATGTCTGGAATTCGCTGACAGAAATATATCTGATTTTAGTATGAATATCTTCCCTAGCGGCCGGCCAATGACCCATTGTGTGGTTTTCCACTTACAAGTCAACATATTTCGATTCAAAAGCTTCAGTAGATTAAACCGCGTTAATTTTTATTTAAGCGAATCTAATCTATGGGAATGAAACGCACGCCATTGCGAAATAAGTAGATGTTTCTCAGTGCATAGTATCTCGACCGCAAGTGGCTGCAGGAATGCAAATTTAGTTTAATCAATTACCAGTATTAAGTAAAAAAAAAAAAAACAGCCAATACCGGTTTTCTGCATTCGAAAAACTACACATACTGAAAATTGAGAACGGCCATTATTATGAACAGAAATTCAGTCGGACATTGCAAATGTATAAAAATACGAATTTAAAAACATAAATACTTCGCATATCTTATAAGATGACTGATAAAAGTAATCGACATTAAAATATTAGAATCTTCCACGCGCGCATCCCATTTACTTTTTATTATATCTTAATAGAAAAAAGTATCACTAAAAATATGCTCAACGATTTGACCAGCGCTACAACTCTTCACAGTCACTTCGGCAATATGAGAGATCCTCGTAAATAATCATGTTCTTTTCGTCATTAAGTCATTGGAAAGTAAGTTGATTTTTTTCACTACTAATTGACGTTTATAAATCAACTATATATATCAAAATATTGTTGAATGGACATGTCTAAGTTTTCTGTCGATACCCGGATTGTAGTAACGCCTTCGAATAATTCTCATTCAACCAAAATATTATAACATTTATAGGAATAATCGTATTGTATGAATGTTTTTGATTCACTTAATTGTCGGCATAATTCGAAGCATTCTGGCGGTTTGGCGACTTACTAGTCATGCAATTCCTAGAAAAGGTCGTTATATTATTCAGAAAAATTTGTTCATAAGGACAACATATTTTCTTATTAATCGACCCCTCGTCTTACAAAATTTGTTCGTAAAACCTAGAGTCCTACACGTACCACTATAGCCCATTGCCTTCCGAGTTTTGTCTAAACAATACAAAAACACTGCTACAGATTCAAACCTAAAAGAATACTGAATCAGACACTCCCGAGGCTTGATATACGCTAACCTTTTGGCTACTACGGGGTCGATCTATCTGCCCATTTTATATGGTTTTAATTAGACCAGGAGCCAAAGGGTTAATGACCCAATCTCAATTTATATTGGATATTGTTTATTGGGATGGGAACAAAAAAAAGGCTAAATGTTCCAATGTTGGAACACCGGGCTAAAATGGGTAAAACCTAATAAGTAATAATATGGGTTATTTGATAATAATAAATTTATCCATCCACAGTTTTATAAATACAAGAGCTAACAGTGAGAAAAAATCGTTTAGGAATTGTATTAATAAAACGCCGGGTATACAAGGGAATCATTGTTTTTTTAAAGTTCGAAAATGTGAAAATTCTTGACACATTATTTTTTTATCTGAAGCGTATTTTTAAAACAATTTTGTAGTAAACACCCGTAAAATATATCCCTACACGTGATTTCACTACTTTATTATTTTTAAATTATTCTGCTGACACTGTGTTGTATATGCACGACTAGTAGATATTTTATGAAGCCACCTGAATGTGAAGTTGACTACTGGATTCTGCAGCAGATAACAGATTCTAACAATTCCCCAGCAGCATATGGATAGATCCCCGTATGAAAATTACCATTGCGGGTTAACTAATATATACATATATAAATATACGAAAATGGTTCCGAACACAATGTCAACCAGGTGAGTGATCCCTTGCAAAATTTCCGGCGGGTACATTCCAACGTTGAATATTTTGATGCTCAAATTCTGGCACACATTTCACCCAACATTCTCAAAAAGACAACGCTTAAATCTTCAATAATATTGCTATCACAGAATGTTTGAACAGAGAAACGTACGAGTATCAGCGGTGCTGAGTTCGAATCTTTAAGTTTCATTCAAGTTGATTTTTTAATCCATAATAAGACAACCTAGAAAAATAAGTGACTTTCACAAATGTACGATGCAAGAAGCATTAAATCATCTCGTCTTGTAAGACCTGTAGCAAGGTGCATTGTACATATGTTGTCTTATTTTCGCCTAGTTTCGAACATTTCTAATGTTTCACATTTTTCATCGTTTTATGATCGTACTTTTATTGTTTGTTTTAAAAAAACAGATTTTTGGTCCGCGGGATTCAAAATTGAGGGTTTAGAGGTGCGCGATTTCAAAACTTTTGGCAACCGCTGCGCTGTAGGAGAGGCCAGAAGGTAATATTTTCAGTCATTTTAAAGATAAATTATTCTAATACTGATTGAAGTTCACTTACGGATTAGTTGAAAATGTATTGGTCCACTTGAATATCGATACCGGTGTGGGGAACAAAATGAATTCGATAAAATACCTACGTCATTAGGAATATCGTTAATTATTCTTGTTCTTCACTTTGGGAACGAGAAACGGGAGGAAATAAAAAATGTTAAATGTGCTTTCACTATTCTTTTTACCATAGTTGATGTTGCAATTCCAATATAAAAGTGTCGATTAAACAAAAAAGCTTAAAAATTTGTTAATTCATGCTTAATGATTTTGAATAAATAAATTCTGCTTGTTCAAGGGCATTTCAATGCTTTTATACACATAATGAAATACAGAATGGCTATTTACGTGATCCATTATATTTATTATTAATATATTATTCTTCGCGATATTATTTATGTATTAAATGCTTTATGTACAGTATTACAATGACGAGGCTGCGAGAGTATTGCGCCGTTTCCGTTACCATTCTTCGAATACAATAACATTGCTGGCAAAGAAACCCTTTGCAGGATTCCTGTTCCTGCAGTGCTTTGAGAGCTCGCATGAAGCTTGACCCCATTCCGAATGTTTTGTACGCACTCCACATTCATGAGGAGCTTTGAAGCCATTGCGGGGTCATTCTGCCCTCGACTACTAGCTTTGTAATATTGAACATCAAGTAAGAGCAATAAAAAATACCTAATAATGTATTAACGCTAATTATGGTCCATTCAGTCCAGTACCACCATAAGGGGTGATAGTGCTGAACTGACAGTTCGTCAGTACTCGTCAGTTCGAGTTCATTCGTGCGCTCGAACGCCTGAAGATGCCGAAAGGCGAAACCCGGGTCGTAAGTGGCAAAATACATGGAAGTGTACAAAATCTCAATAACTCAAATTTGATATTGAAATTCCATCAAGCACCCTCAGTCGATGCCTTAAATTATAGAAATATATGTAATTGATATTCAAGTCTACTGCTATTATTTGGAAGCGTCATAGGAATAAGAACTTCTCCAAACATTTTGAAGATAAGACCCAAATGTGTATTGAGGAAACAGATACATAATTACATTGCAAACTCATCTATTATCTATGCATCATGACTACTGTCATAATAATGTGGCTGGTTTCAAAGGCGGCAGTACTTACGTGTGTAAGTACTGTCGCCTTTGTATATATGTATATAAGAATATTAGGAACACACTGAATTATTCTATACAGAAGAGTTCTTCAGTTTTATATTGAGTAATAAAACTTCGTTTTAAGCAACAACTGACTCCTCCCGTGACAAGTAAATCATCACTTAGCATAATATATGATATACTGAAATGAAGATACCATCGTAGACAACATTGTGAAATATTTTTTTACTACCTTACTTTTAATATTAAAACTACCACATTTTCAAAACCGAAACAAATTGGAAGCGATGATCTCGCGGAAGAATGTATCCCTTGTAAGGAAGGGCTTCGATAAGTACTTGTACAATATTGCACAATTCCGGTTTAGATAATTCATGATTATGATATAAAAATGACATATTTGTTCATTTATATTGGTCAGCTTAACTAAGATCTGACTAGGACGATGCGATAAGATAAAATTGCACATGAAATATGCGAGTTGCGTAACGTTCATCACGTTGATTCGATACAAACAGATTAGCGTTAGAAATACAAATTCTAAGACTGAATGCAATACTTAATTAATGACGTCCAAGCCCTATGGCGGTCTATGAAATCTACAGACATAAAAGCATCGACTATCCAGTCTCTATGTTTTAATTTGTACCAATAATACCATTCGAACAAGTGGAACAAATACCTAGCACCATATGTGGCGAAAATAATGAAACTATAACCCCCTATTCTACTAATTTTATAAATATATATATCTGTACCTGAGAGACCGATAGTTCTATGTCCATTTTATCAACTTTACAGGAGGAGCAAAAACGTGTTTCTGAAGCAGTTTTTATTTTATATCAATTAGCATAGCTGTTCTGTTTTTATTTTCGTTCTTTTGCAGTTGATAGATAAGGGGCTTGCAGAGTTTCATCTACAGGTGAAATCATGAGTTTTCTTAGGATTTAATGGACATGGGACTGTTAAACCCGTAAATGCAGTGTGAAAAAGGACTGATTTTGGACAACGACTTTCGGTAACCAGCCCGCATACACGAAAGTTTTATTTCCCCATCTAAAGATCTTAAATTACAAATAATGGAACATTTATAACACAATTTCGCTATTTTTGGGTATAGGGCTATCTGAGGCAGAGATTATATATGTCGGCTTCTGTGGTCTAGTGGTAACAGCTTTACCCTAGCGATCACATGGGTCTAGGTTTCCTGACATGGTCAATATCAAATTTAGATCCTTTCAATATAAATTTGAGATCTTGGACATAGGTGTTGTGTCTCTTCTACGTGAGTTGATCTTCAGTGAAAAAATGCAATTCTCATTTGATTTAAAGATGTCCAAATATCTTGGCTGTTAGATGTAATGCCAGATATTTATTATTCTTAAAATAAAGTATTAATAAAAATATGTAATAATGAAAAAATAAAAAAAATGAAATTGGAGGCAACAGAGTGATTTGGATTAAAAAATTAATGAATACTTACCTGAAAATCAGTTCATATTGTGCGATAAATACCTAGTCAAATTGTATGAAAATACATAAGCACCAATATTAATAACTGAAATAAAGGTTGGCTGTTCCTCATGTGTAGTTTTCAATTCATTATTCAGTCGAATGAAGCAAAACATTCTAAGAATAATTTAGTCACATGTCTTTCCATGTTGAAAATAAAATAACATGCAGATTGTTGAGGAACCCTTCTGCGTAATTTAAATATTAAAAATATGTTCATTAATGAAAACGGGAATAGACTAAGTAACTATTTGTTTTGATGACAAGAAAAATGGAATAGAATGGTGACAAAAACAAACGTTATCTAATCTTAGTCTGAAGGTTGTAAAAACAATTTTGTTGATAAAAGGCCAATAAGCATGTAGAGCTATGTAAATCTAAAAATATTTTTATTAAGTTTTATTTTCACTTGTTCTTCGTGAACAGATCCGACACAAATGACGCTTATCATGTTATTTAACTTCTAAGTGACATAAATGGGTTGAATATTATCATTTACTTCACACAATTTATTTCTGCGGATTATTCGTAATATGGATGGAAATACTTCGCTGTTTTTAGCATAATAATTTAGATATTTTCTCATCAATTTTGGTACTTGTTGCTTATACCTTATACGGTATGCGTTTTCTAGTTCTAATAAACGGAGTTGGGTTTATATGATTATCACGAAATGAGAAGGCACTACCTACAGACGGGTAACATTTAGTTAGGTTCAGAACAATTTGGATTTTATCATTAAATTTCAAATTTGAATTATAGAGATTTTGTACACTTCCATGTATTTTGTCACTAACGACCCGAGTTTCGCCTTTCGGCATCTTCAGGAAGTCGTGCACTCGAATGCCTGCAAGTGCAAATCACTTGCAAGAAATGCTATGAAAAAAATAATTATAAGTACCAAAGAAGAAAACAAAAAAAAATACACAATGTTACAAGTAACTTTCACCGCATACCTAAGTATGTATGTTTTTATCATATCGGGATTTTCACAAGCAGTGCGGGACTGGGAAACTGGACCCGAAGTATTAGTATGGCATATACCTACCTATATTGTATAATAAACATGTACCTACGTCCAGGCAACGAAACTATTATAGGTACTGTTGATCTAAAGTTATTAATATTTAGAAAAAAATGTAGTAGTAAATAACCTCTTCATAATTATTGTTTACAAAGTAAATTATGTGAATGAGAGCAAATCAATTTAATATTTTTTTTTCACATTTCAACTAAACAAATTCACAAAATTATCATATTTCATAATTGTGGAACGGATAATTCTTTTTTTGAAGCATTTACAAAAATTATCACTCAGCGGTTACTGTATGGAGATTGATTTTTAATCGAAGTGTGTAACTGACGTAGTGAGTTAATATAGAGGTCTATAATACCTTAGGCACTGTCATATAAAACACATTATAGGTATTTTCGCTACGTCAATTCAGGATGTAGAATGATTATTAGAAAATGTATTCAATCCTTCTAATATTCAGAAAATAAAATTAGAATCAATGCGAAAGAAACACTAATTAAGCGTCATAGAAAAATTATTTCAAAAGTTAAGAGTAAGCACCTATCGAAAATTAGAAAATTGTATGCTTAGGTAACCGTTAAATTGGTCTCTTAATTTTACTGAGATGTTTTTTGGCGGGAAACGTTCCATTGAATCTCAAAAGGTCTTCGCCGTCTGTTTTATGGCAGGCCCAATCCACCAAGAAATTGACAATTTTCGTTATAATATATGGACAGTATTAGTATTGGAGCAATATAATATGAATAAATTGTACTGCGGACATTATTTTTTAGCACGTGTAAGCCAGCCATTTGGTACAGTTCCGAATCAAAATTTATAATTTAATATTGTAAAATGAAATAATCAAAAGGAGGGCTATGTAAGTGAAACATGAAAGTTCATAACTGTTATAAAAATCTCCAGCTGAGCGTTCCAACTGAAATGCAACACCAATTATCCGATATAATTTATTCAGCTGTAGTTCGGTCTTTGAGAAACATCTTCAGACAAAATGCAGAGTAAAACTTTTTATCGATAAACAGAGGTATCGAGTCTAACCCATTAAAGTAATATTGTACCTAGGTAGACACCACATTTTTTTGTATTACCGGGAGTAGAGATGAGGACGATACAACATCAGCATAATTGATTACTTTTATATCATGAATTTCCACACAGTAACCATTGAAACTTGCTTATAAACCTGCTCATTTTGATTTTAAATGACAAAATATTCGATCTGATTCAATTATAATATAATTCCAACGATTCAATATAATTCGATACAATATAATTCCATCACGCGTATAATTTTAAGATTTAAATTACTAATTATAACATGATTTGACCTCCATGACTTCTAGAGGTCGCATGACTCGATTTTAGTCCCAAACAAATGGTGAAATGCGTAAGCGAATGTGTCAAATATGGTGCCGCAGCATAATATGATAAGCGTTCTTCACAGATAATGAATAATGATGACAAATAATAATTACTGATAAAATACATGCCTGCGTTTGCATCTTTGAAGATAAAAACAACTTCCAACAAAATAAATACTGAATGTCAATAAAATACTTGCACTCTCGAAAAAAATACGAGGGTATTGAGCCAAAGAAGCGTGGAAGATGTTTTATTTAATTAGTATGATTCATAATAAAGGTGTTCCAAACAAATAAAAATATTTTCACGATAGAAAAAAGGCATCAACCAATAAAAAAAAACACGACGAACGAAATTATAAACGTGTATCGTAGAAAATCGTCCGAATTTACAAACGTGATTGGATCGCCACTTCAGGAATTTTACGCTTAAAAAACTAAATTCGTATCTGCATACACATGAACACCAAAAAGAATTAAAATAGAATTCAATACGGAAAATGAATGCTGCAAAAAGATGATTTCCTGAAACATTTACTTTTTGGAACGTGTCGATCAGTGTAATCTACATTCAATCTGGTATAACCGGTAGAAAGACGCGGTAGATTTACCATTTTAAATAGTGGAGACTACTCATATGAACTGTTGGGTAGTTGTTAGTACATTATTTTCCATTAAAATCTCAGAATGTCGGAAAAGAAACCAAAGA
The DNA here is from genome assembly GCA_022494535.1 of Himalopsyche phryganea. Classification (NCBI taxonomy): domain Eukaryota; kingdom Metazoa; phylum Arthropoda; class Insecta; order Trichoptera; family Rhyacophilidae; genus Himalopsyche; species Himalopsyche phryganea. The sequence goes on along the minus strand of JAGVSL010000043.1, from coordinate 716,546 downwards.
ATCGAACCAAACGGATGAGTCATTCACTGACGAATCAGACAAGGTTTTCCTCGGACGGTATAAAAGAAGATAGTTATTACAATCGACGATTAACTTAGTAAACATACACCTATTCGATTTACGATACTAAGTACGTTTACGAGCTTGAATATCAAATAAATGATTAACATCCACAATTTCGTCAATTAGGTTGCCTATGGAATAAATAATAATGTTTTGTTATCTAAATCTTTAGACAAAAAAAAGTAACAATTTTATACTCATCCGATTTGAATAATCTACCGTAATGATAATTTATTGTATTTCGTGAAAATAGCAAAACAGTGCAAGAGCATAATGATCTAGATTTAATTATCATATTCATATTAATTATATATTATAAATTAAATGTACGATTAGTAAATATTTAAGTTATTTTTCTGACACCCAATAAATAATATTTATTCTACACTATCTTATCACGTTGTCGATGTCTGCGCGCCGTTCTGTTACAGACGAAGATAGCCACCAATAATAATTATTTAAATTAACTCAAATGTATCAAAAAAGATCGACATCATTTATGTTATTTATTATTTACACACTGCACGGTGCATGTGTGTCATTGAACTTTAAAAGATCTTCGGCAATGTTTACTCGTAGCTAGTATGCCTACAGATACACTCGCACTTACGTCCATCCAGTTATGGATGATGTAGCGATAACAAAATAATGCCTTTAGCACGAATTGCATAAAAATTGAAACACTGGATGAAATCAGATAATTAACGTAAAAAGCCAGGAACATGGTCTAAAATATAATATGTACCGACAATGTACTAGATTGATGTCGTCATAACAAATACCCATTTCATATTTGGTTTCGGTGTAATAGAATTTTAATAACACAAAAATAAACATGTGTAAAATTATAAAGTTTTTATAAACGAAATTGGCATACCTAATACAGTTTGTATTGTTTCAATATTTCAAGCACAGTATATTCAGTGTTTTGACATGACGTCTTGTCGTCTATAGATGTCGGAATTATAAATTGAACAGAAGTTTTCCGTTCAAATGTCAAAGAAAAACAGCAGATTATTCTGGAAAAATAAATAATAGTCACACAAAGCGCAGGCTGAACTCTTTGAGTTGTAATACGTGTATTTAATGTGATGAATGAAATTCGCAAATACCAATTGTAAAAGCATAATTAACTATACCTAGTGAGGTTAGATAGTAAAACAATTTTTAGCTACCTGTTTATGTTTAAGGGTAGTTTCCGTGGGTCGAATCTGCGGTCGATCGTGTTGTTCTTTGAGGTCGTCCAGGATCTTCGCCAGCTTTTCGTTATCCGGTTGGTCTTTCGACACCAACAAGTAAGCTCGCCAATTGCTTGAATCGAAGCCCCAGTGACAGGTGCGATTTTCGAGCTCCCTGTGGGCGTGACAGACGAACTTCTGCGGCGAAAAGAGCCCCTGACACTCAAGACATTCGATACACCCGGATTCTTTCTCCGTATACAGTTCAGGTATGCATATTCCCTTACACTTTCCGAAGCACTCGTGGTAAACCTTGAACTGCAGCGTTCCCTTGGGGGGCCTGATCGCCGGGCCCACTGATCGGTGTAGTAGAGCACTGCACAGGCGTTCGGCGTCCGTTTTCGTAATTAAACCGCACGAAGGAGCATTCTTCGGGAGAATGCCCGTCACTTTTAACTCGTTCAGCTGCTCAGGGGTGCACCTGGAGCAATATATTTGAAGCTCGTCGCAGATGCGATTGATTTGGTCCAGGCTAAAGTCCGTCAATACGCTCGTGAGGATCTGAGGTAAACAGAGCCGTTTTTCTCCGCCGACCACGAAGCACGAGATGGCCTCGCCTTCCAGCAGGGTCTCGCACCGCTCGCCTCTGCCCGGGTCGGGCGCCGACAGAATAGGTTGGTGCTGAATGGCAAATGGCGGCGCGGGCGATTCTTTCAATTCTATAGGTTTAGACGTGGACAGCGTCAGACCGGGACCCTGCAGGCTCTTGGTAGCACTGTGCTGGTATGTCTTTAAAACAGTTTTCAAATGTGGAGTGACTAGCTCCATCATTTTAAAATATTCGATCACGGAGCACGTTCGCGCACCCTACACCATTTTTCTTCACACAAAGTATACTCGTTTAAACTCGCGTTTTGTCCGATTAACGCCACAACCCGCGGCAATGGCCCCGGTAGCAGCGCCGAGTCATGTTGCCATTTCACTTCCCGTGCATTCTTTTCACAATATTAACACTATTACGCAATAATATCATGGTCCTGCCCTCACTTCTACACTTCAATCAAAACATGTCTGCCAAGCCGTCGCGACGGTGTAGTCTGCAGGCCCGAGCAAACCTGTTCGTTTCACTGCGTACACGCCCTGTCGCCTCAGTTTTCGCAAAGCAAAATTTCCCAAAATCACACGTTTCCTTCTTTTCACGAGTGATAAATTTGTTTTTTTAAGTATATATTATTATTTAATGATAAAATATACAATTATGTTGACGATAATACACCGTATTATAGCTGCAAATCGGTATAAAATGTATTTTAAATATTAAATATCGCTACAGACTGGGGCGTGTACACGGTGAACGTATCGCAGTCAAAGCAGTAGACGGATGCCTCGGCTACTGGAAAGTCTAGCCAGCCCGCTCCCCCCTGGCAAGTTGGTCACGTGACCGACCTTCCCGTCAAAATATCCAGAATGCCAATGCATTGGCGACCTCACCTCGCTACATGTGCGCACCTTTAGTAAAAATAGTGGGGGCAAAATTAAACGTCGATTTGTTTCCAGCACTCAATTTTGCCATCGTGTAATCTGTTGTCTAATCCGCGCACGTTTATAGCGTTCTCTCATTGTTTATTTACTGTGTTTCGCATTGTGAAGTGGGTACACGCTATATCGCTATTGTGATACAAGCGTAGCAAAATACTGACGTCTACAATAATTCGTCTTCTTCGCTGTTTCGCATGACGCAATTTACCCCAACCGGCGTTATTATAATATTATATCCTATTACTACAAGAAGAGTATGAACAATCACTTATTCGATAATTTCTTTCTATCACAACAACTACCTTTATGCTGTTACGTTCAGTACTTATTTTATAATTAAAGTGGCTAGTTTACAATAATAACATGTGAACATGAATCATAAATTCAAAACATTCAATTATTTTTGCCATCACCAGACAATCAGCACATACCTACTTACTTAGAAATAGTATTTATCAATATACCCAGAAGTTTAATCGATAAACTTTGAGAGCATTAGGCATAGTACCTACCTACATATTCGCAAACCATGAATACACATTTTTTTACTAACTCCACACTTTTTTAATGATTAAGAGAGGTCTCTAATATATATAATACCCTCTAATAGTCTCCCCAAAGGCACAAGGGCACTTGTGCAAAAATGTAGTTAATCTTACATAGAAAACATGTTTGTTTATAAAGTTAAATAATCGCTTGGAGCTAGCTTATTTCTTAGTATTTTGAAATGAAAATTAGATCACAGCCTATCACTAAAAGATTGAAATGATTTTTTTTATAATTTTTCAATTTTGTATTTTTACGTCACTTGTTCACGTCATTTTAAATTTCTTCTTTCACCTAACAAGGTTAATAATAATTACTTAAAAATCTAATTAAATGTACCGAAATTGATGTTTAGAATTCAACTTTTAATATTTGAGTTAAAACAAATATATTTTGCCACACATGAATTGAAGATTAGTATACAATTACAATTTTTGTGTAAATTGTGAATTTATAGGTTTTGTTTCGCAAATGTCCTCTTGCCATGTAGACTAGAGAGAGAAAAAAACTTCATTCATAACACCCAAACCGCCAAAATGTTACTAGTGCCCTTTTGCCTTTGAGACGACGATAATAAGTATGACTAGGTAGGTATAAGATATATACATATAAAACATTTTTCTTTTAAATCTGTATATTCGAAGTCTCCACGGACCCGTGCTTTACCCGGCCGGGCTCGGGTGGGTAATGTCAGCGAGAAAAGTATGGGGGAGACGCTAGCGGGTTCCATTAAGGCAGATCATCGTCAATATTTTGGCGTTCCGTAAATGTTCTTACGAAACATAGAAATCGATTGCAAATCACTGGACGTGCAGATTTAAGACTCTACCTCACTAATTTGAAGCCAAACATTGTACCGTTGCTATCAGAACATTATGTTCATCCCTCTCATTAACAGCATTATTTGTGTATGAATTGTATTTAAGAATTTTACTAGGTTCTGATTTGTTTCGTTTCAAATCCAAATATTCACTTGCATTTTGTGTATTTCCAATAAGTTTTTCTTTGTTTAAATTAATTTATCCACTCTACAAAAAACCCTATCAAAGTGAGCAGCACTGTGTCAGCTGTTAAAATCTTGTAATCTGTTATATGAGTTGATACAGGATACATATAATGAAAACACTGTTCATACTTAATTTATAGTAGGATGGAGATGTATGAGCAGAGGTAACTTATTGGGTGTGCATTTGCACATTCGAAGCTGACTCCGAACATCATAAATCAATCAGTCAGCCCACTTTACAGAATCCCATAAAACCGAACCCGGGCGATCCCACATTCCGATTGGTTTCCGAGCTAGATAATACCAAACCAATTATAAATCTAGATTGAAAAATTGCAGAAAAATATCTCTTCTGAATAAAAATACGATACGGTTGAAAAACAGCTGTGGATCACCTGCTCATTGAACTGCATAATACCTATTAGAATATTTTATATTCTTATAATACAGGTGTTCTTAACCCTGTATACGCGGGCGCATGAGCGCCCGCGAATCTATTTTCATGCACCCGAATAATGATTGGTGAAAATAATTTTGAACTTAAATTATTTATTACGCATTTTATGAAACTTTTGCAGCAATTTGGAAGTAGATTCCAGCAATTTACTATTATTGATCCAGTGGCTTCATTTTTTGTTAATCCTTTTGGTACACACGTACACATTACTGAAGTTGCTAAATCCACAGCGGAAATTCTTTTCAAGAAATATCAACAATTGAAGAAGAGATTTTGGGTTTTCAAAATGAGTCATATTAAAATCTCACGGTCCGAATACAAACTTGTGGAGTTTAGCTGACTATACAAAGTACCCTCTGTTGAAAAAAGCAGCTTACAAAATTAAATCTTTTTTTGTTTCTCATATTTGTGCAAATCTTTATTTTTCACCATGAACATAATAAAATCAAAAACTAAATCTCGTCTTACCAATTTGATGATATTTTACGATTGAAATTATCACCTTACACTCCCAACTTTGAGAAATTAGTAAGTGAAACGCAACATCAAAGTGCTTTGTTATTTTGAATATTTTATTCCTTTACTCTACATTTTATTTTAACTCTCTTTGTGTTTGTTCAGTTTTAAGGTGTTAACTGTCAATTCTTGGTGGAAAGACATTATATTTTAAAAAATAAAACACAATTCATTTATACTACTTCCACATGTTTATAATGATCAGGACCGGTTTCGCTAATCACGAGCATTATCATTTGAAAATGTGTTGACATGTGGAAGTAGTACAAATGAATTGTGTTTTATCTCTTTGTTTTGTATATTAAACTGTATGCGTCTTTTATGCTTCTTTTCTAAATGCCCTCACACGAACATAAACGTATATTTAACCAATTTATAATAATTTAGTAAACATATAATAAGTGTGTGTAATACGTATGAAATACTTAATTAAACCTTGTTTTTTTTTTGACATCCGACGTGCGCCCGCCACTTTCCTAAATCTCAAATGCGCCCGCTACCGCAATAAGGTTAAGAACCCCTGTTATAATATATCGAGGTTATACTGAGAGAAGGGAATAAGTCATAAAAACGTTTTCTGAAATAATCGCATTTAAACCATTATTTTTTTCAAAATACTCTCCCAAGCAGTGGCGTAGCTAGGATTTGTGCCGCCCGAGGCGGTCCTTGAATTACCTCATAGGTATATATATATTCCACATAAAAAATTGTGAATTGATTTAAAACAAGATATTCAGTAGATTTTACTAAGATAACATTTTAAGAAATTATAACAAATTTATTTTTCCTCGCTTTGCTCTTAGCAAAATCGAGAGCAACATTATCAAAATCTATTTGTTGTGTCAGTTGGTGTGCTATTGAAAGTATTGCAATTTTTTTAATCGCAACTTGCTCACTGTTAATATTAAATTGTTTTTTTGTTCATTTCGTTTGTTTTCGAAAAACTTCTTTCACAGCTAGTAGCACAATTGTGAGAAAATAAATTAAAAACATTTCAATATTTGCGACATTGAGGCTTCATGTTTATTCTTGGATCTTTCAGAAAAGAAATATATTTTGTCAGCGAATCACAAGGCAATCACAGACAATTCTTATTTTTTTATTACCCAAATGATTTTCTACTCATTTTCAAAAATGCCGCCCCTGAAAAGTATATTTTGTCAGCAGGCCACAAATTAGACAGAAGAAAACATGATTAATGGAATGTAACTTGCATTGATTATGTAAATATAAAAAAAAATATTTATTTTTACCGTCGAAATTTTCTATTCGTCTTCGAAAATACCGCCCGGAGTGGGTCCCGGGGGACCGCCCCCCTTGCTACGCCGGTGCTCCCAAGTACAATAATTGTTGGTGATTTAAAAAGATTTTTTGTAGGTACATTAAAAAAGAATAATATGTTTGGCATACATACAAATCATAAGATTTGGTATCGATGAGTTATAGCCATATAATGCTTTCTGTCAGAATAAAAATATAATGTGAAATGTGACCATATACTATTTCTATTTCATAGCCATTATATCCTATGACTTAATGCGTTCTACCAGTACGTAGAGCGTTCATTTGCGTTCATTTTCACATTTAAAACAGAAAACCATCAAAAACTGACTTAATGCGTTCTGTCAGTATAATCTCGACATGTACATGCTACATATAATTGTAGGTCATAAGAGTGAAGAGGTCACAAAAGCTCATTTTTAAAGATGATTGAAAAACTATGTTCACATATTTCAAGATACCAATTTCTCAATAATATAGTTTCTTCCACAGTAAGGTTCTGAGGATACATACACTTTATATAGGGTTGCCAATCGTCCCCATTAACCGGAACTGTCACTGTTTTTAAGCCTTGTGTCCCTATGTCCTGAACGAGCTTTTCGGGACACCCAAATGTCCTGTTTTCGGGCACATTAAAAAAAGAAATGCATCCTCTCGATTGGAACAAAACATTAGTATCAGAAAAACGGGTTGTTGTTTTTTCTCAGATGAAAAATGAATTTCCAGAGCAATATAAGGATTTAGATTGTGTGCGCGAGTATATTTTTTCTTAACCGGGTCATAATGGGAACGAGGAGAGAATATTTTCGCTAGTGGAAATTCAAAGGACGGATGAAAGATATAGACTTTCAGTAGAGACAGTACAGAAAAATAGTATCGTTCAGTGTATTGAGAATTATGATTTTAGTTGTGTCGAAATATCTCCTAAACCAGGGCTCCGTAACCTTTTCTCACCCACGGCACACCTAAGTACTAAGTATTAATATTTCGCGGCACACCAGTAAGCAAAATATGTAAATTTCATAACAAAACTTACAATTTATTTTTTGTTTTTATTTGATGAATTTGAAATATTTTTTTACCTTTTCAAAGTGATGGGGTACTGAGCACACAAAAATCTATTTTTACGAAAATTGACGAGGAAAAACTACCACAAATTAGCTAAGTTTAGTGTATAAAATTATTGCATATTTTGTTTTTTTTTTGAGTAAATCCAAAATAATCTTTCTATTTTAAATAATAATCTCATTGATCCTTCGGAAAATTTTCAATGATCCTAATCGTAACTCGCTTTGAAAATGTTTAAGTTTCTGTTTGTAGTTGTCAGAGCATGTTAATAACTTTTTATTCCGTCCTTTCATTTTTGCTTAATTCATTCAGATGTTCATTCAATGGTTATTTTGAAAGAGTTGATAAAGTTCTGGCATGATTTGGTTAAGTAAAAAATTAATAGTGTCAAATAAAGTTTAAATAATCGTAGCAAAACTTTACCTTTTTTATGCATCGTGATATAATGTTGAAACTGACTTGGCGTTTTTACCTGCACTCACGCTATGCGCGTAAATTTTCTGTATTGCAGAGATGCACAACTTGCGACCTACAGACTAAATACAAATACATATAATTTTCCCAAACTAATTTTCATTATTGGCCAGTGAGCTGTTTATTATTATTTATTTCGATCTTGACTCGAGCTGAAGTTCTCAAGAACGAAACATATTTGTCACACTGTCTGCAGTTCAGGTGTAGTCGTATTATTAGATAATTGAAAAATTGTAATATTTACTGTAATAGACTGGAATACCGAATTGTTCTTGTGGCTTATAGACGAGACCGTTCCGTAGGGAAAAATCAAAAGGAAAGATAAGTGTTATTACCGGAAAAGGTAATATATTTATGATCAGTATTCTGATCATTAAAAACACGTGGAAGACTACTTTGTACAAACAAATGAATTGTGTTTTATTTTTTAAAATATAATGTCTTTCCACTAAGAATTGACAGTTAACACATTAAAAGTAATTCATTTATATTTTATTATCATTTTCACTACCAATATACATAAATAAACTGTTATACTAAAACATTTCTTATGGGAAGTCAAGAAATTTACTTTTCAAAATTGTGTGCTTTCCGCTGGTTCAGTTTTTTACTTGACAAAAATGAACCACCATCCACAGTAAATACTGATGTGAGTAGTTTAAATTAAGTAGAATTTAGGCTTCATTATGTTATCTCCCTGCTGCGATAAAGTTGATCGAGCCACTATCGTTTATTTTCTTTCATCTTTTCAATAAGAATATGCATTACTAAATATGCTGCACTTCCTGCGGTTACGGAATTGTTTGACATTGTTCACTAACAGAATAAAACTGAGAAGAAAAAAAAAGAATGAAACCACGGGAGCAAGATTTTGCCCTTACATTAAAAAACGCTGTACATTTAAAATAGTTATATGTATTATGCACGCCTGCTCTGCGGGCAAAAAAAAAATCGCGTAAAAATGCTCAAGTCAGTAGGTACTCAGCTTAATAATAACATGGACAACATCATGCTACTCGTAGACATCATCTAGTAGCCACCAACTACATCGTATATTTTTATTACTTTCGCCATTTATCTTATGAAAGACTCACCTATCATATATTATCCCCAATGTATTGACGCAAAAATATTTTATGCACATCTCTACGAACAGTTGCAATAAAAACATTGAAATATATTCGAGATAGATAGTTCTGACGATGGCGTTACGAGGAAATACCTATCAACTACCTAATAAAATTTTGTAGAACTAAATACTTTGATATTTTACCCTATTATAATGGAGGTTCTACCAAGTAAATGCCAATTCAATCAATCAATAACATATATTCGTTAATATTTTTATTTTGAAATGAAAATAACAAAGTGAACGAGTTATTTAGACAGTTTGGAGCTGTTAACTTCGTGCAATTTCCACGTATGGCATTTTTTGTAGTAATCTAACATCAAATGCGATATAAAGACACGAACTGTCGTACAGTAAGTCCCTCGTACGATTGTCTTACAATAATGGCATTATCCGCAGAGCACAACGAAAACGTATCTTCCGATGTTATGTTACCTTATATCTTTAATTACATAGGTTACTAGTAAAAACGTAGCATCGTGTTTGCAATAACTGCGGAATGATTGGCTATACATCTCACGCCGCGTATACGCCACGTTCGCGAACCAGTAGCGCTCCGCGATTGTTCCTAGTGGATACGTTCCCGTGCTCCGATTGTGTACGGTTCGCGAACCATAGATGGCGTTTTTTCACGAACTCAAAGGCGAGCACAGCGAGTTTGTGGACGTCAGTGAACCCGGGCCTGTAGTGTGTCGTGTTCGTGTAACAGACTGTAACAGTTCGTAATGGAGTGGTCTGAAGAAAAATGTTTAGCTCTCATTGAACAACATCGAAGCAATCCTATATTCTGGAATCCTCAAGATCCAAATCACAAGAAAAAAACTCTCAGAGAAGAAGCATGGAAAGAAATTGGAAGAGCTATGGAACTACCAACAGATGTCTGTAAAAACAAAATGATAGTTCTCTTGTCAGGATTCCGAAGAGAAAAAATGAAAACTAAAAAGAGTAAAGGAACTGGAAAAGGTAAAAAAACTATTTTTTACTAGATAAAACAATTTTATTCCGAATAATATTATGTAATAATGATACATAATATTATTATGAATAATAAGAAAACTTTGTCGTTACGCTGCCGAGACATTTTGTGTGTACCTACCTACCTACCCCAAATTTACACAGGTTAATAATCATGTTTATATCTGTTTTCCAGGTGGGACGGAAATTTACAAAAGTGAATGGTTTGCATTTGAAGCGTTTTCTTATTTAATGGACCGAGATAAACCGCTGAATACTGTAAGCTTTATTTTGTTAACAGTATTGACTAATCTCACGGATAGTATGTAGGTATAAGGAAATTACTTTTATTATCAGCAGGATAAACCGCGCAAAGAAACTGTTCCTTCTTTGAAGCAATCTTTCAATTCCTTTCTTGGATTATTGAGATTTTGTACACTTCCATGTATTTTGTCACTAACGACCCGGGTTTCGCCTTTCAGCATCTTCAGGCATTCGAGCACACGAATGCCTGAAGATGCCGAAAGGCGAAACCCGGGTCGTTAGTGACAAAATACATGGAAGTGTACAAAATCTCAATAATCCAAATTTGATATTGAAATTCCATCAAGCACCCTCAGTCGATGTCTTATATTCCTTTCTTATTTCTGTGGCACGCCGGGGAGCTTTTATCAGTGAATACAATGATTCGTAATCGCGAATATGAATGATGCTACCTAATACGTAATTGTCACCAACCGTAGTCAACTGTGGCTTTTTAGTTCGTCCTTTTGTTTATAAAACCTGAATGTGCACAATTTGTCTAAACAGGGCTTCCCAAACTATGTTCCGCGGAACACGAAGTGTTCCATCAGAGAAAAAGTTTAGGAAACCCTGGTCTAATACATAAGTAAATAAGTATCGGGGCCGTATCTAGGGGCTGGCGAATAGGGCGATCGCCATGATCGAGGCGCTGCAGAAGCATATTGGTTGCCAAAATGATGGCAGTAATTTTAAGAACACTCGGTCACTAAATTGTTATAAATGGTAGATTAAAAATATTAACATACTTCAGTTACTTAACTTCTAAAATCAAAACTTTCCTATTCGAAATGGAGCTTCAATAAAGATTGTTTTCTGTATATGACACCATTTTATTACAAATAAAATCTCGATACGTTATCTGTGAAAACAGTCTCTATTGACTTTAATCTTTGACTAGTTCCTCACTGAAGCTTTGAACATGTGAACAATTACGAAAATGTGCAATGAAACTGGCCAACACGATTTGAATAAAACTGAATTTGCTAGCGAAATAGCGAGCTACAAATATCAAGAAAATTCTCTCCTGTCAGATTTAGTCCCCTAATGAAACTTTTGCAATTACTCCGTACATACTGTCTCCAAGATGCTTAACCAAATTGTGAATTGCTCTTTTAAATTTTGTTACCATACTAGTTACTCAAGCATGTTCATGTGAACGAATTTTTAGCAAAATAAAAATTATCTTCTTTCCTCTATTGAGAAAGTACGTTTTTCTGGCTTAGCAATTATCTCCATAGAGAACGCTACAACTGACACACTGAGCTATGCGCGTGTCATTAATCAATTTGCTTTATGCAAAAAGTGCGAAAAGTAAAATTTTAGTATGAACATATTATTAATTCTATATATTTAGTTGAAATTAATTTAACATTATTTTTTACTTGGGTTTCAGCAGCCATATGTAGAAGAGGGGGAGTCATCAGAACTGGGTTATGATGAAACAATTTTGGAAACTATACACACTGCAGACGATCCGGTTCATACACGACCGAGGCTACGACAACTTCCGAAGAAAAAACGGGTAATCGAAGATCCTAGACTTACAAATGCATATAAAATTTTACAAGAAACTCATAAACATAGAATGCCGAAGGATCAAAGTTATATGTTTGGATGTAACTTGGCCGCTAAACATCGAAAATATTCTAATCGGACTAAGGCTATTATTGAGCATTTAATAAATAATATTTTATTCGAGGCAGACATGGGAAAGTTTGATGCACCCCATGATCCCACAGTAGTTACAAATTCATCAGATACTTCGACATATTATTCAGAAAATATATCTCAAAATTCTCTCGTTGCTGAGACACGGGAAACCCTATCGTTAGGCAATACTGATTTGAGTCAGCATTCCCTCAGCTGTATCTCAATAAGTGTACAAAATCCAGCAGATAATTCACAAAATAACTTGGAACTGCAAAATTTTAAGATGGAACTGTAGATTTGCATGACTTCTCTTTTATCTTTAGAAGAAATATGTAAATGAACCAAATTAGATGGCCAAGCACAGTTCTCATTATTAGAATATCAAAACTAGCAAAAAAAATTATATTTCGAACAGGGAATGATTTTCCATGTAAGGCAAGCTGCCGATAATAATTATTATATGATTTTTTGTTATGTACATTGTTTAAGTTTGATATCATCTGACAGTACAATCTATAAAGAAAATAAATTTGAAAATCTCTGATGCTGCCATTTTGTTTTTTATTTTCTCACAATGTTACACTCAAAAACATTAAACCGCACAAATAAACTAACTAAAAGCCATAACGAAATTTCGATAAAAAAAGATTTCTTATTCCTTGGACTTCTTAAAGCAAAAGTGTGAATCTGCTCGCTAACTGTTCTGATACCTTGGCAAACACTAATAATTATCAATCATTAGTAATCATTTATTTGTAAGGTGTCCTTGACAACTTTAATTTCATTTATGTTTAATTTAATTTGTATGGCTATTTATAAATTCCTGTCATATTCATTGAACGAATTTTTTTTTTAAACCTTTCGCTCCCTATATGTATCTCAACAGAAGCTTTTCAACGAGAACTGCTTTTTGCTCAGTTACTTAACCTCTCTTTTCCAAAGGGAGTAGGGATAGGGAAGGACAGAACAAAAGTGTTTACATAATCGCTCTTTCTAGGACCCTTTTTTAGGACCGGATGGGTGGAAGGGAGTTTTAGACATCACAGACATCCATGTCTTCAACCAGAAATTCATAAATCGATTGAAAAAATAATTTATGAAACTGTTCGTACAGAGATTAGAACCCTTAAGCACGGCTATGAGCTTTGAACAACGTTAACCACTCGACCACAGTCCTGACATTATCTTATATACCTGGTTATTAATCCCTCTCGATTTTGTAATATATATTTCATAACTTGATAATGCTTTCCATGAGCGAAACTGGTCCTGATCTATATAAAAATGTGGAAGTAGTATAAAACAAAATGTACTATTTTTTGAAAAAAATAATTTGTTATAGGCAGGCTGACACATAAACCAAAGCAAATATTATATTGCATATTATGCAGTATAGCTGATAGAGGTCTTCATAGTAACGATTTACTAAACTTGATGAAAGTATTATTTTTAAAAGTACCATCTTGTTGCATCATGATATACTTTATATTATTATATTAAATTTGACAACTCAAAGTTGTTTCAATATATCGAAAAAAAATGTTGCAAAAATATTTTCTTCCTCCGAAAAGACCCGACACGAAAATTTTCCGGCTCCGAAACGTACAACGCAAAATATCTTACTCCAGCATTTCATATTGAGATCTGTCAAAAGTGGGTCGTTTGTAAGCAGCTCTACAAATAAATTGTTAAAAGATGTTTTTTTTGTTGATAACACAAATAAAACATTCTCAAATTGTAAGTACAAACCATGTTTTCCATCAAATATTTACATGCTTTTTATAGATATATGTTCGATATTATGCTTTTGAAATCAATTAAAGTAGATGTAAATGTTTCCGTTGTTATCAGTATTACATTCTAAATATTGTTATAGTGGGCAGTCTTATTATTATTTAACCGGATCGTTATAATTAGTTCAAATAACAAAGAAACTATTTATTAATATTATAAAAAAACATCTTTAATTTACATCATTGCGAATAAGTGGGCGAAGAAAAATGCTTGTTGAATTAGCTAAACAAAAACAAGAAGAAAAATTATTGTTACAGCGTTTGCATGAACAGATGATACTAAATATAATATTATGAAAATGCCTAATTTCTTAGTATACAACAATTATTTAACTAATATTATAGATAGTAACATAACTACTGAACTACGGTATTTCAGTGATGCATTTTTTGAAAGACAAGGTGATATTTTTATCATCTTGTCCTTCAAGAACTACTTATTTCGGCTGATTCAACAACATTTGAGTTGTAGTCTAATAATAGATTCGTACATTGATGATGGAAGCGATCACGTTATTTTCGTTAAAATATCTCGGCAAAAAAAAAAACGATTCCTGGAATTTAAAATAGAAAATAATGCCAACCACTTAAAAAACGATGATAAACGTGATAATCTTTCTCATGAATAACTTTTGAAATTATCAAATTGTTATCAAAACCCCTTGTAATACCTAATACTCTTATTTTTCATCTCGGTTTTCATCTGTTATGTTTGTAATTAATTACGTATGCAAATTACTTAATTATATTGTTTAGAATTGCAAAAAAATTTAAAGAGAGTTGATAACTCCCTCGAACAAAATATATCCCAATATGCAATTTTGCTAACTCCCAAAATCGTCCATAAATAATAAATTAATGGTATTGTGTGTAATTTTCTATTGTAATTATGTCCGTGTTGATGAAAGATATTATTTACTTGTTGAAATTTTCTCAATGAGTTAAAAGCAGCAAAATCATCTGTTTTAACACTCTCCTGTAACATTGTCAAAAAGGGAGTTAGAAACAATGCTCATTATGACATCGCTATATTAAGTAGGTAATATTTTGTTTTCTATTGTAAATAACCAGAGAGAGAGTTAAAAACCTTTTTTTGTTTGAGAGCACCATTGACTAAATCTTGTTAACACCATAGACAATTTATGAATGCCGCAAGCATATAAGTATTGTTGTCAGATACGTGTCAAATTATTAATTATTTATGTCGCTTCATCGATAGTCATCTGTTTTTTTAACTGTCTGTTTAACTATTTTTGTCATCTTGTAAGTTTGAGATGTTTTCATTTACACTTTTTGTATAGTTCACGTATGTATTCTTATTTTTGGCATGTTTATTTACATTTCTTTCATACATACTACTTAATTGTCTTATTTTTATATTTCTTGTAAAATGTATTATTTTCGTTTGCTATAACTTACTTAATTTACAGAACTATAGTATTGTTTGTCCGGTAGACACTTTTAAAATTAGAATATAATTATTCTATTTGACATCACTACCATTGCACACATACCTTATGGTTGACATTTTATTTAGGAAAAACATAACCTTGCATTTAATATATTTTTTTAACCATGTCCGCTTCCAATGTGGATCATATGGCATCCTAATAGTGATATCTCAACAGAAGTTTTCTACGAGAACCGCTTGTTACTCAGTTGCTCAACCTTTGTTTTCTTAAAGAGAACCGATAAAAGGATAAGCCTAGGACAGGAATAGTGGTTTCGACCCGGTTTTAGGATTGGTTGGGTGGAAACGAGTTTTAGACATCGCAAACATCTATGCCTTCGAATATAAATCCATAAATCGATTGAATAGATAATTTATTAAACTGTCCGAACTGGGACTCGAACCTGTGAGATCCGTAGCGGAAGCCAGCGACGGTGACCACTGCACCGAGGACCCGTAGTTTTACTAGGCCTTTATTGATTCGATATCTATTTGACAGGAAAATGACATCACGGTGTGGGCACGGTATGATACTGAATCAATAGAACCCTTTTAAAATTTAAGATATTGTTACTTTTACACAGTAAAATGAAATGTTACGTAAAAGTAAATGACCCAAATCATGACATTTTATTTATCTGAAAAGTCTTGAACCTATGTTAAAAGTTTTTAGAACTGATATAGAAAATATATTGTCTATTGATTTGTCTTTTAAATTTAAAAACTATGCGTATTCAGATATTCGATAAATGAGTTTTTGATGATTTTTATGCTAAAAGAAATTGAACAGTAAGAAGAATCTTTAGTTCCAAGATGCTTCTCAAAACAAGAGGAAGTGCAATGTTCTGCATTTCAATTCTACGTTGAATATTAATTTCTACAAAGTAACCACTGAATCCACCGAAAAAAGAATGATTAATGATGATTGTCAGATTTCACAGACCTGTCAATTTAGGCTTACAATAGGGTATAAATCTTTCAATTACTACTATACTGCTTATTCTATTATTATTGCTAAGTTCTGTATCTTCTTTTAGCTACGCAGCACTTTCATTCACATCAACACCATTCCTGGTTGAAAACATTGCTTTACTTTTCGAAAAATATATATAAAGCGCAATGGCTCTCAAGCTTAGCTTGGATGGTCGATGTTTTTGCATGATCACCGGTGCTTCTCAGGGCATTGGCAGATCCCTCGCTATCGAATGCGCTCTAAAGATGGGCCCCGGATCTCTTCTCTTCTTGATTGCTCGCAACGAAGACGGTCTGCAGAAGACCAAGAGTCTCGCCGAAACGTCAAACGTAAAAGTTGCAGTGAAGTCTGCCGATCTCTCGAAAACTGGCACTGAAGAAATGAAAAATATTCTCACTGAGTGTTTGAAAGAATACGACGTCAGCGAATTCAATTTGAACATTATCATTCACAATGCCGGTTCCATTGGAGACGTAACTCTATCCGCTATGCAGTTAGATAATATTGAAAAATGGCAACAGTATTATGATCTCAATATTTTCTATCCCGTCGCACTCAACTGTGCATTTTTGAAAATTTTTGAAAAGTTTGAACAGCGATGCGCCGTCGTGAACATTACTTCCCTCTGCGCTATGAAGCCGTTCGCCGGACTTCCGATGTACTGCAGCGTTAAAGCCGCCAAAGAAATGTATTTCAAAGTGCTGGCTGAAGAGCGCCCGCTTCTCAAAGTTTTGAACTATGCCCCTGGTCCGGTGCAAACCGCAATGATTGACAACATCATCGATAATACTTCCAATGCTAATCTGAAAGAAACTTTCACTTCTTCTCAAAAAGAAAAGAAGCTGCTCGAGCCGGAACAGACGGCTAAAAAGTTCATTGACGTATTCTGCAAAGGCGATTACAAATCCGGGGACCACATTGATTATTTTGATTAAAATATCAATATCTGTCTCATAATTTGATTTTTTTATTTATGATGATATTTTTTGTGATGTTTTGGTATCACGAAGTATTATTGTAAATACTCTGTATATCTCTTTCAAACTTGTTTCGCCGACTTCTATAGTTTATATTGTATGCAATTAAATTCTTATAATAACTAAACATTTTCTTGCCAATGTATAATTTTATCTTGCCGAATCTCTGATCAATATATATTTGAAAAAAAGTTTACGAATCTCAATATAAATAGTAATTGTAATATTAGTTGGAAAGTGGCAATTCGCCACCCTGTTAATGCGTTGTTTACAAAATAAGGATTAAGGCGATTCTCGAAATTTTTACTCAGGTATAAGTGTGGATCCTAGACATGTAATATTTTATCTCGCAAATAATATTTGTCGTATTTGTATCTTCTATATAAACGTTAGACACTGTTTACTGTCTGTCAGTTCGAGTTCATTCGTGCGCTCGAATGCCTGAAGATGCCGAAAGGCGAAACTCGGGTCGTTAGTGACAAAATACATGGGATTGTACAAAATCTCAATAACTCAAATTTGATATTGAAATTCCATCAAGCACCCTCAGTCGATGTCTTAAATTATAATTAAATTATAGTTGTAACCAGAGATACTTTTTAGCATTCTTGCTATTTTCTGAGTCTGTTTGACGGATATTCCTGTATTTGAATTTAATATTTGTAAGTAATAATAATGTCCATAAAATGGTGATAACTTTCGTTACAATCCAATATAAATGGGACCAGTAAATACAATAAGCAGATAATTCAACTATGTGTGAATTATTTATTTATTCATGTATCAATATTACTTGCGAGTTATAATTTTTTTAATGTTTAAAGTAAAGTGAATGTGGTTAAAAACAATTCTAAAATAACACGGTTTATCAATGATTATAAAAGTTTAATAGAACATTATTGGTCACAAAATGATCTGGCACAATATTCAGAGGTATTTCATCAAGTGCAATTATTTTATATTATAATATTTATAATCTGCAAGATTACTCTCCTTTAATTATAAAACTATTTTATATTGCTTTATTGAAGTGTTAAATATTTTCATTATAAAATTGAATAAAAAAATCTCAACAAACATATTCCTGATTATTTCATATTCTCAATAAATAAAATTACATAAATACGAACCCTACATAAAACAAAACACAATTTAATCATGCTTTGCATTATTATAGAAACATTTAGCATCATAATATTAATCTCTCTTAGTAATTAAATAATCTTCCATTAAAAAAAATATCATCAGCAAATTAGTTTTGCCGCCAAATCCATAAAAAAATAGTATTGCAAGGTTTCAAATAAATATTCGTCCCAATGAGATTAATAAACTCACTACATTTTACATAATTACTCAATTATGTCTTTTTAAATGAACACAAAGTCCAGAGTGCTGTGTGGGTGCAGTGTAGACATCTTGTTTTCCACGAATAGATGACGTATCCATTTCTTGGAACCTACAGGTGTTAATGCATAAAATTGCCGAGTTGTAGAATGAGCTAAGCCCATACACTGGTGCTTATTTCTGTCCCATTTATATATCTAATAGGTTACAAAAAGAAATCGTAAAATTTGCATAACCAACATAATTATTTCACATTTCATTACCTCAAAAAAACAATTGTTATTTTAGGTTCTGTATACACAAAGTACTAAGGCGATGCATAATTACCACGGTTAAGATAAATATTTCATAAACTTATCTTCAGAAGTAAATAAGTATATCATATCGCTCGACCAACAGCAATATGTCGTAACTCACGAATAGATGTATTTGGGCTACGAAATATTGCTGTTTGTCGAGACTTTACTATAGAGCATCAAGAGAGCATAGAATTATGTTATGAGAGTGATTTTTACACTAATAAAAAATATCAATATTCAATGTTTTGTATGTTATGTTTCAGGACTGGCAAGATGGTTGCCATCAGCGGTAAATCTGACAGTTTCTTCTTATTTCTGATGAACCTGGCATGGCGATGCAGATTTTCACTCCCGGCTCTTCTCACTTGTTCACTGGCGCTTATCGGACAGGGATGCGTGCTGGAAATCAATGTCAGGACTCAGCGAATTAGAAATCAACCCTTTGAAGTAAGCTTATTTTAACATTATGGTGAAATAATGTCCCCGTTTTAGAAAAAAAATTGTACTTTTGGTTATTCTTTTATGGCTTTTTAAAGGTTTGGTTACACATCTAAATGTATGGATTTGTAATTTGTTGGATTATAATAAAATGATTGATAATATGTACAGGTATCAACAGGCGATTTCCATAAAAACAAATTTAAATATGCAATACTTTATAAAATAAACAATATCATAAAAATGTAAATATCATACATAAAATAAAAGTAATATAACTGCAAATAACTAGAAAAATACTCATACTGTTTTGCATTGCAAAAATTAAATCTAGATTACTTGTGTCACGCTTTTCAGCACTCACTCACTCGTTATATTTTAGCACTTAATTTTTGTTCAGGAACAGATTCTGAAACGTCATTTTCTTGGGAAACAATATGGCTATCCATTGCCTGCATCTCTTCATTAGTTAAGGATTTGCCGTGGGTTTTTAACATGGTCTGAACATCATCTGCTTGGACACTTTCAATACGTCTGGAAATGGCTATACTACTTATATCTTCGATGCTGTTTTGAATAGCATTTTCATAATCAATATCGTCAGCTTATCTACATTAAACTAGCAAATTGCGTATCTACATTTCAGCAAAATTTTCAGGAGAGTTTTAAAACTCAATAAATTCAGTTTTAACCAATGTTATTCACGTATGTTATATGAATAATAATTTAACACAACATCTGTAAAGTTCGTAGAATAACATTGGTTAAAACTCCTGATGGCTTGCACAGCGCGCAAATCATAAACCACTCCCAGTATCGGACACATGCAAGGCACGGGAAAACAATGCTCTGTTTTATCACCCATTTATAATAGCCAAAGTTCACCAATTTTACGCAAATAATTTCTGTTCTATAAAGATTAGATTAGTTATGAATACTTATGTGTTCGGAGCGTTTTATTGTTGCCATATAGAGTCGGTGTGAGATTAATAATTTTAAATAAAAAGTTTGCTTACCACCACTGTGTCATAAAATAATTTGCCCAGAATCTCACCAGAAATGTTTTTCAAAACAAAAAAAATCAATTTACCATTTTATTTATGTGTTCACATGGAGCTTATTCTGTTTTGCATTTGAACTGAGAAAAAGATGACTCTCTAAGTGTTGATTGAATAAAATTTTGCTGTAAAACCTATAATCTAATATTATAAAATCTACCGCTATCTCCATGAAAAAATTTGATCCATCCCTCGGACTGAAAATCTATTTCAGTGATACTTGCAGTCTACCATATACAGCAAAATTATCGGCAGCATTTCCTATAACTAGTCTTTGAAACTTATCCGAAAAGTACAAAATTAAATGAATGAGGAAAAAACTATGGTGATTAATTCTTATTCACTACTTTTTATTTATAGAGGAATGTATTTGGTGAATGCCTTTTATTTTATTTCTCTAAATATGATTGTTTGTTAAAGCAGGATGATATGTCAGATACTTCTGGACGCAGCGACTCGTCTGCTGATTCTTGGGAAACCATCTCGGAGGAAATCACTCACTGACTTTCGCTTAAAATGTTCCTCTTGACATTTATTGTTTTAATTAGTTAATAATAATTGTAAACATTGGAATCTTTCATTTATCTGTGATCAATAAATTATTTTTGTACCTATAGTTAATTTGTCTCGTGTGCTAATTAATTTTTTCAACCCTTCTATAAATTCTACATGATTATTGTGAGAAATATTTTTTCAATCCAAGTACAAATGTAGCATTTTAAACATTTTTTGTTACAGCAAAAATAGTTTTATGATGATTTTTCTACTGAATGGAACAAAAATTATAGTTCAAAATATGAAAGGAGTTCACATATCGCTGGATTATAGTGTCAAGGAAAATATTTCGGACTAAAACGAAGTTAATTGAGAGATATTACTCTAATATTTTCAATACAACATTGCCATCCATAGTCGAGTTAGCATGTTTACCATGTTGAGATACCGATTTCACAGGTGAAATGACTATCATTTTTAATATAAAATTGAGATTGATAAGATGACGAAGTTTTCTTTGTTATTCCACTGATTGTGTTACTAACAAGCAGAAGATTCACTTCCACCAAATATTATGATAACGCACGCTGATTCATAAAAAATAATTTGATTTTATGTTATGTTTCAATATCAAATTTGAATTGTACAAAAGTTAGTGACGAAATACATGGAAATGTACAAAATTTGAACAATTCAGATTTAAGTAAATGTGATTAACAATTTTGAAATCTGGCTTGAAAATGAGTAATGCTTTCTGCACAAAGATTAAAATTACTCATTATATTACAGTCTAATTTAAGACATCGACTGAGGGTGCTTGATGGAATTTCAATATCAAATTTGGATTATTGAGATTTTGTACACTTCCATGTATTTTGTCACTAACGACCCGGGTTTCGCCTTTCGGCATCTTCAGGCATCTTCAGTCAGTTCGAGTCCATTTGTGTGCTCGAATGCCTGAAGATGCCGAAAGGCGAAACCTGGGTCGTTAGTGACAAAATACATGGAAGTGTACAAAATCTCAATAATCCAAATTTGATATTACAGTCTGTTGATTCCGTTAGTCCAACGACTAATCAAATTTTTTTATTGTGTGTAAAAGCAGTGTCTTTGAAACACTGATTGTTAATTTCAGTTTATAAATGTAGACAAAAATGGTTTGTGACACTAGCTGCAAATGCAATCATGGCTCTGTTAACAGTGACCATTTTTATATATAATCTGTGTTTGTAAACAAGTCAAAATAATGAACCTCATAACATCTTGTGTATCATCCCCCCTCTTTCGTAACATTTCTTAACATTTACCCAAAAATCACCAATCGTCACATTATATCAGACCCTCTAGACTCTAGACCTTTATATATTTCGTAATTTTTTATTGTACAAATACGAGTTCATTTTTCATCATTAAAAATATTAAAAATATTTGTTGGTTAATGTTGATCAGAATTACTTGCTGTATTGACTCACACCTAAAGCTTACGGGATACATTATAGGTTTTTAAGTTATCGGAATTATATATCAACGGATTAGACATATTGATTTTCTAGTAATCTACCCAGACATTTGTTTGGCTTCATTGAGAAACAACATACAAATATTGTGTAGTCATTTTGCAACCGAGTGGTGTAGTCGCAAGCCTATTTCAATAACACCTTTAAAGGTTTATATAAATGTTATTTTAGTTATCTCTTTGTCTATATATCTTTTTCAGTCAACCGGATTCATCAAGTAAATTCTCGGTCAAACGCTCAAGTCGAATTAGATCCATTGGTATATTGCATTCTTCTTTTTTTGTTTAACCGTTTCCGCTTCCTCCTCAGAACATATGGCCACGGTGCCTCCTAGATTCTGTGTCTCCCGCCAGTCTTCTTGCGTTGCATAAGCGGCACTCGGTCAGAACCGAGTGTTCACGGCTTCTAATCTCAGTACCGACAGTTTCATAAATTGATTTTTCAATCCATTAATGAATTTCTGTTCGGAGGCAAGAATCTCAGATCTCTAAAATTCCCTCCCACTCTTCCATTCCAAAAAAACTAGAGCAAGTAGCGAACCACTAGTTCTGTCCTAGTCCTATCCTATCTCTACTCTTTTCGAAAAAGAGAGGTTGAGCAACCGAGTAATAAGTAAAATTTTATATTAAAAATGAACTTCCACAAAGTTACTACCGAATCCATCGAAAATATTAACAGTTCTCGTTGAAAAACTTCATTTGAGACCTCCATTAGGATTAGATATTAATCTCCATTAGGATTCCGTATGCTCCACATTGAGAGCAAACACATAGTTAAAAAAAACACATGAATTATTATTTTATCAATATTTTTGTGACGAGACTTCACCCCGATGATATCGATAGTTTACTAGGAAATACAATAATCCTGTTAGCTGCGGCCAGTATTCTCGCATCACTCTACTTAGAACAACCTCATTACATACATTAGACAATCAAGTCATTAATAAAATGGGACAAATTAAATTTTCATTCCCCACTGAATAGTTTATCGATAAACACATTACCAGCGAGTGATATGCAAAGTAATTGTTCAAAAAGCAATCAGTGTAAACATACAGATGTGTTTTAATCATTCTTTCAATATGTAAATTAACTTGTCAACTGAACTATTTTCTAATCGAATTACTAAGATATCGAGTGAAAAAATTACTTACATTAATTTTTATTTTTGAAAGTGATTAAATTGTGCTGCGAAAATGTTCAATCTTTATCAAACAATGAATCGCCACGCGGAGGGCAAAGAGCAGAAGGAGCCTGAGACAACCGGGCATGACAGGTTTTATCAGGAGCGATCGGGCAGAAGCAGCTATCGAAAAAAACGTAAACCGGCTTGCAGACGTGCTCAGAGTGCAGCCGAGTTGAATCCGTCGTCTATTGCTGCAGCCAATAAAAGAGCAGCATTTCGAGCAAAATCTGTTTCTACAGAAAATGAAAGTGAAGGTATACTGTCAATCATCAAATAACAATGCAATTTACTGAAAAATGTGTTATTGTAGTAAAAAAAATTTCCATTATTAACAAAAATAAAATAAATATTTAGAAAATTTCACTCACGAAATAACCATTGAAATGGTTAATAATTGAAAATTTATCTTTATAAACATTCTTATGTTTATATTTTATTTTATTTGATTTCATAATATTAACTGAGTGTCCCTAATTTCTGTAATGGACATGAATCATTACAAATGCTGTTAAAAGCAACATAAATGCAAAAACCGATGATAAATAAATTTCCACAAATCATTTTGGCCTAGTTTTAAGCAAATTTTCTTTAATTTTTTGAGGCCTATAACATAATTTGCCAGAGCCCAAGATTATTATTTTTTGAAATCGTGTATTATATAATAACAGTCATTTCATATAAGGTCGACTTAACTAACAAATTTTGTTGCTCTACGCCTATGAAAACTGTGAATTGAAATGAAATTTGAGGAGGGAGATGAAAGGAGACGAAATTGCAAATATTAGTCCGTTTCATTCAAATTTACATGTTAAAAGTACTGAACTCACTCAGTAGATTTGATTAAATGCATAAGGTGGAATCAATTTTGTTGACATTTATTTCCCTCCTAAATATTTTTCTCAAACACATTTTACACATACATATTTTGCGATCAATGAAAGCTGGCCAACGATTCTATCTGAACCAATATGGTGAAAATGTGGGAAAATCTCCGTAACATTTAGGGTTGTCACAACAATATGTATTTTCAACATGTAATTTATAGATATATATTTTTAAAAATAAAAATTTGGTTACCTTATTGTAAGGCCACGAAAAAGCGCAACAATCAACGGGCATAATCTGTTTGTGTTTATCGAGCGGCCATGATGTATGCCTCTTGTCATGAGCAGCTAAAAGGTTAAATATTGATGATAACATGCACCATGTACTCACTTATAACTGAATATATACATAAATGTAGATGTGTTTAACATGTCCACTCCTTAAGTGAAGAAAGTTGTTTGAAAGTTATAGTGAATCGTCGACTAATCTTCTGTTTTAAAGATGTCAAGAAAATATAAATAGTATCTGGGAAACAGATAAAACCTCAATATATGTTCATTGTCAATGTTTGCTACAAATTTTAGTAATACCTAACATCAAAAATAGTAAATTATTATTGTATTAGTGTTTGATGAAGCATGTTATACAAATACTATATTTCAATAAATGGTATATTTTAGTTTGATGTGAAATATATTTGATATATATTTGTCATATTTGAAATATTACAAATAGTGTGGAAGTAGTACAAATGAACTGTGTTTTATTTTTTAAAATATAATGTCTTTCCACCAAGAATTGACAGTTAACACCTTAAAAGTGATTGCAAATAGTATTATGAAAAATCTTAATTTATATCTCACACCGATTTCAGAGGAAGGTGTCAGTTGTGGAGTTAGCAGTGCTGGAGAGAAGGCTCCACTGGTGTCTCAGAAGATCGATTCACTTGCAAAATTATTATTTAATAAATCAATCATCGGGAGTCCCAGCGGTTCTTTGAAAGGATCACCAGTTGAGGAAAACAACATCATATTAAGGTAAACTGCGGTAAATAATAAAATAAATTTCAATCACAACAAAAGTGATGTATTTATGAATGTCATCAGTAAGCAGATTTTCAAGATCTGCAAGTTGACAAAATCAGTATTCGATATAAAATTGAAAATCATTACGATTTTTTAAATATTTTCTACGGATTCGGCGATAACTTCGTGGAAGTTTATTTTTAATACAAAATTGAAATTGATAACTCAGTTATTCCAAATGGAATAACTAAGTTATCAATTTTAATTTGATATTAAGATTGATTTAATTAAGTATACGAGTCTTTTTGCACTTTCTAATAACGTTTTACGAATTCAAAATAAATCCTTTAGTCTCCAGATTGATTCAAGGAAAGTGGTTACCTAGATTGTAATATGTTGCGATGTTTAAAAATATTCAGCAGCTGAAGAGAGATTACTGCACATACTAAATAAAATCATAACATTCCCTAATACGAAGTGAAGTGATTCAAACTTTGCACAAAATTTCAGGGATGGTGAAAAATCTTTTGAAAAGACTGCAGCCAGCAATATATGTATGCAATATTTGGACAACACAACGAGGTATGTTATCTTCATAACATTTTGAACTATTATATTATTCCGATCAGCCAAATTGTAACTTCTATTTAAAAGAAACTTCTATTCATTCGAACAGCTCTTTGTGAAGATTCTTTATTCTATAATACTCGTGACTGAAAAATAATTCTGAACGCAGTAATATTTTTTCGCGTTTCAGCAATTCAGCCTAGTGTATTATTTACATATACTTTTGTTTTATTAGGTATGAATTCATTTCCCAATTAAATGATATCGGCTCTCGGCCTGATAAACATTGGTTTGCCATAAAAGACTGCTCTATCAAAACAGAAAGATTACTCACATTGGTAAGTTAACTCCATGTTTGTAATTTACTTTTATGTTTGATTACGTTCATTTTTCATGTATTGATTTTCTCACAAATCCCAGAAAATATTAATCGATTAAAATTTTTGTGAAGAACCTTTGAAACCAATGAAACTTAAAGTCATTTTATTGTAACAAAATAATATAAATTTTTTGGTGAATTTTATCCATTTTAGAATATATAAATAATATATTTTACAATGAAATAATCTCAAATTTTGTATTTTAAAAAATGTAAATCAATTGAAGTTATGTCAATAATTCATTGTTCAACTTTATAGAAGAATAGTAGGTATATTTAATATCCCATTATTATTATATGTAGATTGTAGCTTCGCCATGATAATACAATGTATCTATGAGGCGACTACACGAAAAGCAAAAACACATTTTGTCAAAATCTAACAAAAAAACGTACTTATACTATAAGCCATTGCACATAATGTATTGATTGATAACTTGGTAAACCCAATAGAAGCATAAGAAAAAAAGTTAAAGCTTTAAACTCAATTCCGATATACCTAATTTTATTTTGTTTATATTTATTTTAATTAGAGATTGACTGACTGATAAAAATATTGTTCCAAATTGAAAATACGATACGATGGAAAAGACAAACTATCGATAAAACTGATAATTTAATTTACTGATAATTGTGCGAAACAGGAAAATTCTACTTACCACTAAAGATGCCTCATACATAATAAGAATAGGTTGAATGATGTACTAACGTCTTCTGTTTAGGCACCCTTATCAACAAAATGTCCAATAGAGCCAACAGAGAGATCCCGCAACATCATCATTGAACTCTTTCGCGCCCTTCACCACCCTTACATATATCCCGTATTGGATGTCGCATTTTATTCTGGACATGCCCTCGCCATAATACCATTCAATCCGAAGGGCAGTTTAAAAGATCTTATTTATAAGGTAAATAAATAAAATATTTGCATGTTAACAAAAATAACTCTAATGTATTAATACCCATCTACTGAAGAAGTTGTAACATTAATAATATCATATTCTTACATTGTTTGATAGGCATTTTGTTCAAAAAATAACGAGTTATATTATCGTCGTTGTTCTGAAAGAAAACAATAAATTGAAAAAATGACATTGAGTTAGTTATACCAAAATGTTCCTTATTTCAAACTCTACCGCATGGAAGAACACACTTATCTTTATAAATTACACTTTTACTTAAAAACGGTTTTGGACAAACAAACAAAATGAAAAAGGTATGGCATTTCAAACATCTGACAAACTTCAAAGTCTAATTACTCAAAACTAGTATTCTTCAGTTAGTGTCTTCTTCCAGCACAACGATGATATAATATTATGCAACCTGAAGATAACCGCATAAAAAGTTGTCAGCATCTATGGTCTAACGGTGAGAGCTGTCCACGAATGATTTGATGGGTCCGAATTCAAGTCCCAGCAATGTCAATTTCAAATTTAGAATTTTTCAATTTTTTGTCTTTTCTTCTCGAGTTTATCTTGAGTGACTTTACAAATTATAATCGAATTGCCCTCATGTGATTCAAAAATTTCAAATTATTTGCTGCCTTGGCTGTTATTAGTTATGTCAAATAATTTTGAATTATATTTAGAAAATCTAAAAACATCGCCAAGCTTTCTATAATTGACCTAACAACCTTGATTAGCTAAATAACATGATGTTAATTATATTAGACGCAATGGCGTGATGAGTGGTATCGAAAACATGGCGATTGTGACGGTCGCAACAACATTGCTGGACTGCCTCTCTGGCAGGTCGGAACACTAGGTAGGCAAGTGCTCGAAGGACTTCTGTTTCTTGCTGAGAGGGGGTTCCCGCCATTTAGACATCTGCACAGTGCCAATGTGATACTGCAAAATGGAGTTGCAAGGTATATCAATTTGATTTTATTTAAAGAATAAACGAATCTTAGATAACAGTCAAGCCATAATTATTTTTGAGATTGTAGAACCATATATGTGTCCATAATTATGAAAGTGGTCTAAGCAAAGAAATTGAAAAAAAACGAGTTTTTAAATTATTTCGCGTCACAGTGTCTTAAATTAATATAATATGATCAAATTTAAAAAATAGTGAAACTCACAAACACGTAATAATTTACGGTGTACAAAATGGCACTAACATGGTTGAAAATAGTTCAATCTCCTAATAATAATATTGGAATGATAGATCACAAATTTTTAATATCAGGACATTCGTCATTGCCAAATGACCGTGATTTTGAACTAATAACAACAGAGAAAAATAAAGATAAGACTGATTTACTACCTTAAATTACGCCAATTTACCATGAATTTTTAAATCTCTTAAAACTCAAAATTCTGGTTCCAAAGAAGAAAAAAGAGATATAAGAGAGATCTATAACTTGAATCATTACTAAAAATATTATGGCTTAATAAAAATTTATTTTCTAAAAAAAACTTTTTCTACATCATGTAGAAAAAAAGAATAGTCAATTTTAATACATTCAGTTAATCCAATAGTCATTTCCATCATAAATTTTTTTTATTTCCTTACGTGCAAAATTTATATGTCGAAATAAATTTTGAAATATTGTGTTATATATTCTAATGCAAAGCTTTAAATATATTGAAACAAAAGAAACATAACTTATACCACTTTCATAATTATGGGCACATATTTATGTCAAATGGTCACAGTGGATTCTAAATTATCATTTTTGAAACGAATCTAGATGTCATGGTGTTATAAAAACAGCTATTATTGGCTTGTGTATAAATCGGTTAATTCAATAAAAATAAACATAATAAAAGTCATAAACAAATTAATACCTCCTGCACCATGAAATTTATTACTGTAGAATGAAACAATACAAGGGCATGCGGGCGCATGCTCTTGTATCCTACTTGCTAATGCACAAGTAAGGTTGTGTAATAGGGATAGATATATAAACTCACCGCACACCGATGATAATCATATATTATATTCATAATCTAATATTTTTTCACTAGACTTGATCATGTGTTGTATAGTTTTGGATTGGCGATCTGTGTAATTGACAAATGAGATAATACGAAAAAATGTTTAAACAGGATATCGGGGTTGGAAAACACTCTTTTTGGATTGAACGCTAGACATGTGCCCTGGATACCAGCAACATCACCATTTCCAGAAGTCTTGGCGCTGGGTCATTTACTCTTTGAAATGAGTGCAGGCTATGAATTAGACTGTCCAGCTCCAACTCAAGGTCACTTGCAACTAGATCTGGAGAGATATCCCCAAGTAAGGCCTAATCGACTAAACATTTTCTATTTTTGTATTCCAAACATATATTATGATGTACAGAATTATTATTAATCTTTTTTGATTTAAATAGTATTTTTAAGTTACGATTTATTACATTTTTACTTTTGGTTTTGTTTATATTAGTATCACCATCAATGTCAAGAACCTATTTATTTTTAGGATCCAAAATGTTATTGAATCACTTAGATTTTAGTGAACAAATGTTTATACTGAGAAATGGTCGAAAATTGAATATCGTGATTAAAATTCAATTAATTGCAGGTGGTGGAAATACTTGAGGTTATATTCCAATCTAGAACGCCCAATCTTGCAGAAGTGGTCCTGTGTGATCTTTTTAGAAAGATCGATTTACGAGAAATGAAAGGATCTTGTTTGCCTGTGAGTGACAATTTGAAATTGATAAATTGCAACATTGAATCTAACTTTTTATATTTGATAATAAAATGCCTCCTAGCCAGGCCCATAGAGGGGTGGGGTGGCGGGTAACTAATGAAAAAGGGTCCGTGGTCAACGTAACGTCATTGGCTTCGATTAAAGATTGTTCAATTGATTTATGGATTTCTGTTCGCAGTCATGGGATGTTTGTGACGTCTTGAATTCCCTCCCACCCATCCGATTCTAAAAAACGGAGAGTAGTGAGAACGATGAGCTAACCACTAGTCCTGTCCTAGCCCTATCCTTCTATCCTTACCCTTTTCGAAAGAGTGAGGTTGAGCAACTGAGTAACAAGCAGTTCCCGTAAAAAAAACTTCTCTTGAGATAACACCATTAGGAGTCCATATGCTCTATAATAATAGTGAGTGACTAAACAGACATGACAGTTAAAATAAATTTCTGGATTGCTCATTCTTTAAATTACTCTGAAAGCTTTTATTTTCATAACATTTCTATTATTAATAAATTGTGAAATTTTCTTCCTTATATTTCAAATTTTTTAAATGGCAGGGCCAGAAAAATAGAGTGTGCCCGGCTTCACAATTTTTCTGAGACATAGTTACACCCATAGCTACTACACCCACATTACTTCTCACTCTTGTTAATTTTACGACATTCAATAAATGCTATTGTCTTGCAGTTGTACAAAACAATAGTTAATTGCTTGATTTATATTTAAAGAGTAAATACAATCTATACTCAATTTTTTCTACAGAATTTCAACCAACGACTGAGCAGTTCATGCGCAGGTTTACTAGGACAAGTTGCAAGAGTGGAAAGGAATTTTCCAGGATCAGTCGGACCCGGAAGAAATTTTCCAGGATTCTATCCACGTTCAGCGGGCTGTTCTCCAGTCGCCACACCTCCACCGCGCAGGTAAAATATTTTTTTTTTGGGTAATCCAATTGCATTATTTCCACTTCCAACTTTTAATCAGCAGACCGGCTATATATAGGATAATTGTGTGTAGGGCTTAAATTAAATGTACAATTATAATGTACCTATTTTATTTTCAGACGACATCACACGACTGACGATTTCGAATCATGTTGGTATTCGTAAAAGAATATGTTGCGGATGTACTAAAAACTCTTATATGAAAAACTTCAGTCGCTTTTTTAGAATCTAATTATGTAATAACTGTTTATTTATTTATTGTTGTGAATATTTTGTTATTACAGTACAAGCCATATGAAGAATTAATTATATATCTACAAATATTTCTCTGTTCAACAATGGTCTTCAATAAACTAAATGAATAAAAATATGTTTTATGCACGAAAATTAATGCTTTTTATTAAAGACAACAGGACCACATTTATTGTATATATAGTATACTACATATTTTTTATTAAAACCTTTTCAGATTATACATACTTTCAATCAAAAAATAAATGTGCAAATTCATACGCAGTATAATTTATTTACACAATTCACGCATTAATATCAGTAATTTATTACTTTTTTCATCTGGAATATCAACAAAAAGACACAGATACAATTATCGATAGATAAAAACAATATTATGATACTGTTGATACTAGGAAATTAGTTCATTTCAACTATAATAAATATAAGACTCACTTTTGACAGAAACAGAATGATTTTCAGGGAAATTGCAACCTGCGAAAGGAATATGCTCGCATTTGACAATCAAGACAAATACCAAAAAAACCACAGTTGATTAAATGAACGACACTCTTATATAAATAATATATTGAACTGTACTTTCGTTACTATAAAACATAAATTTACATATTTACTTTAAATAAAAGTAATATTCTGATAAAAGAATGGAATATTCATGTCTAAGTGATCTTAGTTTCCTAGTAAATTTTAAGTAAGCGTGACATGACAAATCATTGTTATATTTTTAATACTATAAAGAAATAACGGAAATAAATAAGTGGCGGCTTTTGCTCTCTGCATATAAATTATTATCACAAAACATTGAGGTGTCAAGAATTAAAAAACCACGATGTAACTCACTATTACTGGTAAAGAATATTAACACTTTTGCGTCCACGCAACAGTACGATTGAAAAATTCAAAATAACACTGGAATCTATTATATTATGCTTGTTTACCGAGTTGAATATAATAAGAGGTCGATGATTCATTGATTGGCGTAGTTAGTTAACTTTTAGCAGTTAACATGAGAGAAACAAATTTTAATTATTTGGTACAATGTGCATGTACGATCTCGTACTTCACGGAAGCATTTGTTACTTTTATCTATGCTCTCTTGCGATACAGTGGAACCCGCAAAAAATATGATGAATGCGAGGACGATAGATTGGGGTCCACTGTATTGTATTTTTGCAGACTGCACTTGCTGTTTGCGATCTGGCTATAAAGAAATGGTTTAAAAATCGGTATTTACAAAGAAAATAATTCTTCTGATGTAATAAATTATACAGTCAAAAATGTATATAAAAAATAGACATTGAAATGTGTAATATAATAAAATGATTCATTTTACAAAAATATATTTACGTGTGGGATGGGATCTCGATCTTCAATTAAAACATCTTCGTCTATTTAAATGTAACTAGTTATAATGGAAAACAAAGAATCTGTAAAATTTTCACGAAGCACTCGTTACCTTATTTCATAAAGACATAGGCACAATCTGATTATGTTCTAATAATAATTTAGTTTATTTATTTACAAAAAAATGAATCTCAAAAATATTTTGTAAATTTATCTAAAGACATCCTTTAATCTCGTAATTCAAATACTGTAAGTGAGAAGATTCCTGCAGCTTATTTTTGTTTTCGTTTTTCGGACGATATTGATTTCACCGCAGCATATTAATCAAGATATACATACACACCAAAAATCAATATCAATCTCTAAAATATGCACATCATCGGTATTATTTAATTATTGTTTCTAAATAAATTATGAAAATAAAGCCTCATAAAAATGCATTTATTTAACGGGCGGAACATTAAGTTCGTTTGTACCAGGCGTTCATTTGTTCGAGGAATATGAATGTGAGAGTGGTGTGCGGTCCTAATCGAGCGTAATACGGAAGGAAACCTTTCCACAGTGAGAACACTCCTTCTTTTCTTAAAATATCCACCACGACTTCTTTCATGCCCATGTTACCTGCGGAGTTTTGAATCCTGAAATAGAAAAAAAAACTTATATACAATATGCATTTCAAAAATTTACAATCAAGGAAATCAAAAACCTTTTAGCCCTCAATAGTAATCCAATTCATTATCCGGCTTCTTATGTAACATTTATATTGTACTGATTTTAATTAGTTCAATCATTTTTACAATGTGTCAAGCAAACTTAAACATAGCATTAGTGTACTAGCATTTTGGGCTAAAAATAAATACTTCACGTAAGTAAATCACTTTCAATAAATACGATGAAATATTAAAGTATTTAGTTCTACAAAATTTTATTAGGTAGTTGATAGCTATTTCGGCTTAACGCCACCATCAGAACTATACTAGCTTTGCATACTGTTTAGAAGAAATAGACAATATTATGTCATTTCACATATTCAAATATTATATTTATTTAAAGTAAATTATTGAAGGTACTAATTGTGTTTTTGGAAAAGGAGCTTATGTGGGCTTATGTGGCGCTATTATTTTTTTACTTTTTCCATGTCCACTCCCAACATGGAGCATATGGTCTCCTAATGGAGGTATCTCAATAGAATTTTTCTATGAGAACTGTTTGTTACTCAGTGCTCAACCTCTCTTTTTTCGAAGAGAATAGGGATAGAAGGATAGGGCTAGGACAGGACTAGTGGTTAGTTAATCTCTCTCGCTACACCCCGCGAAGATTGGTGAGAGTTTTAGACATCACAAACACTCAGACTACGAACATAAATCCATAAATCGATTAAAAGATCAATCTATGAAAACCGTCCGCACCGGGAATTGAACCCGAGACATCCGTAACCGTAACCAATTGATGCCATGCATGTGGAAGAATTAATCATTAAAATAATTGCACTGAAATTTTATTAATTATGTTCAAGTACATGAGCAACTCTCATCCATACAACTTTCACCATCTGTCGGCAGGGAAATGTATCAGGTTCTACTTTGCCCCCCAAGATTGTCTTTGGCCATAATATGTAGACGTCAGATCTGTCACTTTGACAGATCTGACGTTTTTATATTATATTGCGCATAGAACCTCGAAAATGAATCGAATCAAATATGTATTACCTCAAACTCAAGCAAGCATCACTATTCGTCATTATAGAATATACATTTGCAATATTATTGATGGAAATCGAGTAAACCGATAATTTACGCGAAGTATGTAAATATGAAAAAGTCACCGCGTCGTATTTTGTCGTAAATTATCGAATTCTGTTGAACCGAGTGATCAGTTTTGATCATTCGTAATATAATGTAAAGTACAAGTATCTAAATAAATCCGGCAATTTAATCAAGTTTATGTAGAATAATTGTCAAAGAAACTATAAAACTAAACAGATATAACAATATATCTGTCACAATATGTAACACTAACCAGACAGTTGAATAAATAAATGCAGCTTTCCGATGTTGAATGGCTTAATTGAAATGCTTCCAATAAAACATAGACATATTTGCCTTAAAACACAAATCCATAGAATGAAAAATCAATTTATGTGGTCGTAACCCGTGTACTGTTTATTTTTCTTTGCAAAACTGAAAAAGATTTTATCAGTTATTCTTATATCTAAGGTATTCCACTACCTATTAATATTCCATTGGATGTGTGGTGACATTTTGTTGTTGGTTTTAACTTGCAATCAAACGAAGCAAGCCGGAGTTTTAGTAATTATTCATTTTATATAAGACAGTTGAAAGGATCAAAAATCGTAAACAAAAGCTTATGAATCTTTCATTGCTGAGGTTTGAGTCGGCAATTGTTTTATGCAACCTTAAGATGGCTAGAAAACTAAGTATGCAAGGTCTCAATCGTCGAAATTACAATTTGACGTCCAGTAAAAGACAAGACAAGATTGTAATTAACTTTTTAGGTTAAATAATTTATAAGAATAGACAAAAAGAAACCAATGGACTCGAGTCAACTAGGATGGTGGTTATAGTGAATTATACCAAGAGACTTAGATAACAACAGGCTTTTCATATTTCACGGGTTCACGCAATTTCATACCTCGTTGAATACGACAATCAGCAAGCTGATTTGGTTTATTCTACTGTAAAACATTAAATTTTATTTCGCGTACTTTCTGAAGCGGTTCCAATCTGTCATGTCATTGTATATTGATAATTAACCAAAAAAATCTAATGACAGTCCGACATGAAAGTTTGCGACATATCATAGTTAAAATTATATTTCAACGTCATTCCCGAATACTTCCCATATATTTACACAAAAGGCGGCAGAAACAATCTAGATTGCAATACAATATGTCAACTGTCAAAAAGCAAGCATGTGTGTAGCATACATAGTACTATACTGGTGTGCGTACATACATACATGCAAACACACACCAGTAACGGTGTTTCTAACGAATAAATAAATCGATCACAGAATGGAACGTATAATTTTGCAATCGTCATTTTCAAACCATGCAGAGACATCTATGAAATGACATATCTTCGCCTTTTTGTAAATAATTGGGCTAATGATCTATTTAAAAATACATTCATATTTTTCTAATTAATTTTAGATTTATATTAACGAACCTGGATACTTTAAACAGTGTAGTTCGACATCGACTTTTGAGCTTCTCTTACCCTTAAGTAAACGTGATGAATATTACTGTACTTATTGAATCAAAGCAAATGACAATTTATACATTAACATAGAACTAACTTACTTACTTACGAACATAGAACTTACTTTGTCTTTATTATATCCACTGGCATAGAAGCGACGGTTGTGATTAATCCAGAAACCATGGAGGCGGTGAAATGTAATCCTATGCCATCAGGAATGTAAACATTTAATATCTCTCGGGCCTGCCAACAAATGAAATAAAAACAATATGCAATTACATAATTTTTCATCAAACGAGAGTAACTAATTCCTGTATGACCACTACATGAATTAATTAAATATTTCGGCAGTGACAGCTTACTAGTAAACACTCACTAATCTAACTATATGTTAACACATTTTTATAAGATCTTTCTGTTGCAGAATTTTTTTTAAGCAGCGAGCCCTGCTGACATAAAATTTACACAGCTTATTGTGTTTCAAAAACGGGAAGAATGTGAATATTCTAAGCTTGCTATGTCGCTTTCTTCCCGAGTTCTCTCTTGTATCGAAAATGGCTTCACGTACGTGCCACCTTGGCACCGCTGAATGCCTATGTTCATAATGTTAATGTCTGCATTCTCACTTGACAAATGTACGAATTACATGAATTCACAAGTTTTCCAGTATTTTTTTTAAAATTATTTGAAAGAAAATGAAACACAGAATAAATAACTGAATTAGTGAAATTTGATTTCTTGGAGCGGCATATAAAAAAAATGAGTCTAAATCAAGGAAAAAAACAGATAATATACCTAGTTATATATACTTTGTCACAAGTTATAATTGCCATCAAAAAATCTAAGCTTCAACGGTGATAAAGTTTAGATAAATAGTGTTCTATTACTATCGCTAAAAATATTGAATATTGAGAGTATGATGTGAACATCGAATTAATACCTGAGAATAGGAGGCGAGTTGAGCCGCATTAACAACCATTGCTCTGCCGATAGTCGGCGTGGTGCCTCTCCACAGAGACAATACTCCCTCCTCCCTGATAATTCTTAAAAGTGCGTCGGCAACATTTTTGTAATTCCTTCTCTGGTCGATCGGCAATCTTCCGTCGGCCGTCATTCTGATGAGGGAGACTTCGGCGGGAGTTCCTACAAAAGCGCCCACCGCACCTGCGCATACTCCGAGACCCATCTTGGTGGCGAAACCAGGTGGGGTTCCATCAGCACTGTAAATAAAATGATACCATGACATTTTAAGCAATTCAGTTAATGTGTTATTTTATTTTACTATTTTAGTTTTTAAATGAAAATTAAATTCATATATTTTATAAGCTTTCTGTCAAGGGGAAGAGCAATGCTGAAGCCTGCTTTTCCACTAGCGACCTTTTTTAAAATCATCAAAGCTCTCTGACTATTTCAGAAAATTCTTTATTTAGGAATATGTATGTAATGAAACAGAAAAGGCATACTGTTATTTTTATATGGTTTTCTAAATTGATCATGGTATTATTGTGGAGTGGATGTACTTTGTTGAAAAGAAATTCAACATTGACATTTTAAAAACAGTAATACCTAAATAAAATGACATGTCTTCAATATTCTAATGAGCCAATGTTCTATTTGTGTAAACGACAATTGCTGATTTTTATCATCGAAGGCGTCGGTTACTATTCAGTAACTCTTCCCGAGCCCTAAGACCATCACACTGACAGGTAAATGCCATGTTGTGATTATCATTAAAAATCGTTTTTCTTTCACTTCAATATAATAATCATAAATGCTTTACTTTATTACATACTCGACATAGACATAGTTTTGAATTTCATAAAGCATACCATAAATATGATTATTAATATGGAGAGGAAAATTATTTTTTCAGAATTAATTGAGGGTATTGTTGGTTGAAGGTCTATGCAAAAGAGCGTAAAAAGCCTTGTGTGTTAAAAAGAGCGGGCACTGGCAAAGTGATGCTTTACATATTACGCGATATTTAGATTGATTAAAATACATATCCAATGTTATTATTTTTTTTTGTGATAAATAAAGATAACAACATTTTTTTAATCCTGGGTTATTGAGAAAGAAAAAGTACATTTTTATTATATTTTATCAATACACTATCTTTGTTCTTTTGAATAAATACGCAGTGAAAATTAAGGTTTGAAAAAAATGTGTTTACATCATTATACTTCTGTAATAAAACAAATGGTTGTGGTACGATTATATAATATTTAAGCTGTTATATCATAAAAAAAAGTTTTAACGAAATATTTAGCACCAATTTCTGTCGTACACTGAAAAATTACTGAAATCGCAACATTTCTGTTTGTAAATAATTAACAAAATCAGATGTAACCTGAGAATTAAATGCAGTTTATTAATTGTGTTAATATTTGAATCAATTAAATTTTGTTGTTGAATATCGCCATGTCATAATCATGTCCTCTCCTAATGAGAACATTTGAACTTCTAATGTAGCTTATCTCAACAAAAGTTTTTCTACGAGAAGGGCTCGTCACTCAGTCCTTAAACCTCCATCACAGACATTTATGCCTTCGAATACAAATCGATCCATCATCAATTTATAAAAACTATCTGTACTGGGATTTGAGCCCCTGAGCACTGCAACCGACGACGTTGACCACTCGGCAGCCGGTATTTACTGAAATTAAGCCTCATGTTTGAAATTCAAATGACAAGATATAGCCGGGGTGCCTATTAATGTAAAAATTTCTGGTCATAACGCTAGCTAGCATCGTCCGTAGTTGAATAAACTCAGTAAAAAAGACAGATAATATTTCATTGAAAAGTGTAATATAAATGGCTGTAAAAGAGCAGTGACATAATAATGTCTTTTTTATCTTCCTTAAAAATCGTTTATTGTATAGTGACAATCAGGGACGGCTCTTGTAAAGGAGCAAAGGGTGCAATGCACTCCAATAAGTCCCATCAAAATATTCCATTAATAAACGATATTCAAATATAATAATTATACCAATTCACTAATTTTAAATCTTCCTCGTGTTTCCCATAGGAAAATATTGCAGGAAACGATGATCAATAAACACGACTAGCAAACGTATTCTGCGTCGATTCAGAATACGCATGAAAGTCGGTCGATGACGCGGTAGGAGCATAAATTCTTTTGCACTCCTTAGACGTCAGAAATGTTCTATGTATTTTGACACATTTGTGACGTTGCACTAGTATGAAGTACGCTTCAGTTGCATTTTGTATGGACTGTTTTTGAGCGCTGATCCCCCTGGCGGAAATTCCCGAACGTGCCCGAAAGCGATTTGATGTTTGAGTTTACAAACCTGTAACAGTCATTTGTAAGAATGTAAAAGAGCAGTGGAACAAGCTTAGTAAGCCATCTAATTTCGATATGATTCTTTAACTACACGCTCTTCAATAAGAATAATATTTACCTACAATTATAACTTTTGGAGTGATGAATACAATTTATAAAATTATAACTATGATCGTGTATAATACCGTATAATTGAATATTTAAAATAGGATAGTTTCGAGTTTTTTACCTGGCTGGCCTTACCTATTCCATAATATTCAACTGTGTATCTGGTTCAGTTTCGTAATACACCTTCCTCTAATATTTTTTATATTCTTCAATATTGAATTCTACAAATTACTTTCCCCAAAAAATACTTATGCGAACAATTTCCGGCTTAATACTGAATTATTCCAATTGCAGACATTAATATGGTAACCTTAACATACGATTTCATGGAGGAATTTAAACTTAAATTGAACTAACTGGTTTATACAGCAGAGAAGATTTTTACGATGTCGTTGGAGCCCTGTCTATACTTCAACTCTTCACGAATAAAAAAAAAATGTAGTAATTAGCTAAATCGTTAAGCCATTACAAATAATTTATACAATATCGATGACTTCCGTCGAAAGTGAGTGTTACTTCTAAAATTTAAAAAGAAGAGAAACAGTTGATATCGCCAATATCAGACTTATATTTTCGTATATGTCTAATAGTACTTTCAAAATCCAATATGAGGAGGATGGATATGTGAATCTTTTTTTGCACTCCCTAATATTCCTGTCACCGGCCGCCACTGGTGACAATGAGTTATGTTTTTATGTATTTTTCCATGTGATACTAAGGCTTCTTCAAAATAATTGTTACACTATATAGATAACTCAATTAACCGGGCATTCTGGAGGTCAGCACTCAACAATGCATCTATTGTGTTGTGAATTTCAATCATTATGATACTACAAGTCGTGCACTTTTATTAAATGCCAAACAAACAGTAGGTTTCAATTGTTGAGTAAAAAGAAATCGTTTCTATCGCTTGAAAAATCAGACATATGTTATATGAAACAGGTATTCAATATCTACGAGACATGTTCTGAGCAGATCGATCCCAAATACGTATCTTGCAGTTCATTACAGTAATATTGTGCGCAACAATATTTATTCGTGCCTAAACTTAAATTAACCTTTGTATTCAACGAAATTATTTTTTATCAAACAGTGTAAAAATATCTGCATTAATAAACTACGTACAGACAGCTCTTCGCAACAAAATTTTAAATAAATTGATTCATGACCGAGCAATGATTGATAGTTATTTTTATTGCTACAGCTGCTCCATACGTTATAACTATCAACTCTCAAATACCAGGGTGTTTTTTTTCACAATCGGCTAGCTAATCTCTCCCTCTCAAGAATACTGCCACTGAAAGAATCATGCATTTCCTTGGTTTGCAAACTGTAAGTGTAGGTTTCTTTCAAGTGAATTATCTTTCCAAAACAAACAAGTTTTTGCTAATAAAAGTCATTTATCATAGTGACATTTTAAAATGAATGGACTGATTTTGTTATAAAAATACAAAAACCATTTGACTTTGTTTCTAATTTGCCATTTAAACACGGATATCCATGAACATGCACTATTCATAAAACGTAGTTATAATACATTTATATAAAATAAAGAATATTAGAAAAGGCGTAGTCCCTTTTAGCAGTAAAATAAGTATTATATAATACAAGTGTTGTGACAGATATATCTCGACCTTGAACTTTTGATTCATTGACTAATCTGAGTTTAAAAAAATTGCATAGTAGATAAAGAAAGCATGGTTAGTGCGTAATGTAACATTATATTAACAAATTATATCGATAAAGAACTTATCAATCACGGCTGAACAGTTTTTAGACTGCAATGAGCTGTATGGTGGAGTCACAAACTCAATTATTACAAAATGATAAGTGTTAATATACTGTCCTTTTTTTTGATAACTTTAACCACATACCTAAATACTTATGGCTCAGTGCCAATGTTCCAAGACAAAGATTAACCTAGGCAACTTATTATCTAATCAGCTTCCATTTTAAATTTCAATTTCTTATAGGTAAACTACCGAACCATAACACATATTATAAATTTTCTCACAATATAGAAACGATTCGAAGTGGTGGAGGTTAAAAATAGCATT
Source organism: Himalopsyche phryganea (assembly GCA_022494535.1). NCBI lineage: Eukaryota > Metazoa > Arthropoda > Insecta > Trichoptera > Rhyacophilidae > Himalopsyche > Himalopsyche phryganea. The sequence continues at coordinate 675,172 of JAGVSL010000043.1, read as the reverse complement.
CGAGACTATTACCGTATAAGACGGATCGTAAGATTATTTATTTTAAACAAACAAAAATCACAAATAAGTTTAAATGAATATTCTTAATCAAAAACATGTTTCGAAAATTGATGTTCAAATTCGAGACTAATGTTTGTATAACTGCAGCACAAGCCGTACATTTCATACATCTTAAGTATTGAAAACATCAGTAGAGATGCCTACCAACGTTTTAAAAATACTACTTCTTGTTTAAGCTCGAATCAAGGCTAAGCTTGTTCCTGTATGTGTACATATTTTTTTTTCCCAACATTACAATTGGTGTTTAATATTTTATGACAATAGTCTTGATTTATATGTCTATGTGTCTGTAATACACAGCACGGCACAATTTACAGAGCGTACACAGAGAGAAAGATAGAGAGTGTATGCGAGCTTAAGTGTTGAGCGATTGACAGGTGGAATAAAATTCCTGTTGATTTTTGATATTCAATTAAATTTAGAGAAACAAAACTCATTGTGTGATTTTGGCTTTTGGGACACAGCATCATAAATGTTGTTTTAAATATGATATGCATAACAGAAATTAACATATCATTGGTTTTTTTTACCTCAGCCGTTTTAATGTGTTTTCTTGATTCTAATTCTTTTTTTTTCAAAGACATTTCTGTCTGTAACGGTAGGTAGAAGGAATATTGCAATTGAACCTTTTAGTCATATCGAACAGCCAGGTGTAGATACCGAGGCGGGTAGTCGTGTAAGTGGCTTGTCGGAGAAGTCCAGCCGACAATCCTGTGTAGATTCCCGACAGACCTTCATTCTTGAAGATTTCTGCGCCGACCGAGAAACTGCTTCGCCCTCCGCCGCTCAACTGCATACGAGTCTTGACCAGATCTAAAGGCTGGACAAAGACTGTCGCAGCCATACTGAAAACAATGTCATGAAAGACAGTCAGTAAAAAGAGAAAAATAAATAATTGTTACAGATGCAAGAATATAGCGAACGAAATCAGACAGAAAATTATTAATAGTTACATAAATATTATTTCAAGTATTTGTTGAAGCGTTCATAACTAATACGGTAAACATTCTTATCAAGTGCTTTCGAAGAAGCATACAGAGCAATGCACCGATGCGGGGAGTAGCCTACTTGTGATGATGGTTTTTGATTTCATTTATAAAACAGAATTAAAAATAAGAAAATAGTGCAAAAGTTTTACTGAATAATTGGGAAAAGGAATCAATGATTTTAATAGTCAAATTTTTCTTATCTTTTCCATGTTACCGGTTTAATTTCTAAATTAACGTTTTCTCTATCACATAGATAAAATCAGGAGTTAACCAAATAGGCTTTAAATATTTAAAACGTTCACTGAATGTGATTATGTTTAGATGGAGAAATTTAAAACTAACTAAATATATGAAGCCAAAGAAGAAGAAAATATGCACGTACATTCTAATCTGTGATGAAAATGTAAACAAATATTGAAATACATAACGTTCACAACATGTTTGGATATTGTTAGATAAGCACTCAGTTATTTTTGAACTTGCTAATTTGTCAAAAAAACATGTTTCGTGTGCTCAGTTTAAGAGGGCAAGGTTAAACAAATGGTAGGTACTGAGCTGTTTTAAATGATTTTTTCTACAGATGTGCAATTCGCAAGGTTGTATTTTGAATTTGGTTAATGCGCCAGAAAATGTGTCTAGTTGTGATAACATTTTTGGCTCAATCCACATCTTACCTAATTTAAAAAGGGGAAAGATCTTCTTTGAAACATGTCCACTACCAATGAGGACCTAGAATGTTGTACTTCAAGAGAAGGTATTTATCGACGATTGCTTGTAAACCAGACTCAATCTATCGGACTTTCAGATATTCAATATGAAAATAATAATAATAATGTATCTCGCTGTTACTTTACGATAAGTTGACCCACTCTGTAATATAATGTACAGATCTATATCATTTAAAAATCAATATACAAGTCGTATAGTATCAAAAGTAGAACTATCCACTATTTGAAGTTTCGAGATAAACACGAAAAACATTTTGTTGGCGTTTTTGAGTTTTTTGATGTTTTGAATTTGTATGAGCGGCCATATTGTGACATCACTTAGGGTAACTCTGTGATTGGTCGAAAGTATGATTTACCAAATCGTTCAACTCTGTTTCCAAAGATGTTAATCGTTCTGATTTTAGCAAGCATCATTTTCTTTTACGTTTTTATACCACATGTACATGATTTTGATACCAAAATTTTATTTCTAGCCATACACTATGACTGGTAGAATAGTGTGATAGCATTAGTTCAATTTCGAAAAATATGGGATAGTTCTACTTTTGATACTATAGACTCATATGAAAATATCCATTAATTCATTCAAGCCATGAACTAGAGCGTTACAATTTGGCCAAGGTAAGTGCCATTGTATTATTAAGCTACAAAATTTCATATATCCCACATCCTGTGCTATAATTTCATATATGTGCCCCCTCAACCCTTTTTCAGGAGAAGCATTTAAAGATTCTGAACATCGTCACACGGTTTCACGATTGCTGTAAGGATTAGAATCAACGGTCACATTTCCGGTGGATATAATATAAAATAATTCAGTATAATGCTATATGGTTAATAAGAATTTAAAGCAGTGACATGATTCGCATGACGATAAGTGTGTTGAATATTGCGGGGGTCTATGACAGTGCTTTTTCAGTTAATTATTTCGAGATAACATTCTACTGACTAGTATGATTCCATGTCCTTCAAAAAGTCACATGCAAAGTATTCTTAAGAGCTGTTACACTAGATTTGATTTGAACAGCTGACTTTTTGTTTTAAGTCAAGGTCAAACTGCTTTACAATTCATCAATATTCTTCTCTAATGTTACATATTCTGCATGGGCGAGAGTGGTCTGATATGTTAGCCTGTGTATATTCACGATAAGTAGGGAAAGGGTTGAATTTAAAACATTACGTATCAAAATAAATTAACGCTGCTATGTAAAATAAAAATTGCTGACTGAAAGAATTGGTAAGATAAGGTAAATATGCTTTAAAACATGCTACACCTTTTCTACCTGAAATATTACTTTCCCAAAAATCATGGGATATAGGAAATATTTTTTACGAAAATTTTTCGCTATATTTGAAATTTGTTCTAAGGTGTGCTCTAAGAAGTTCGATTTGACATATTATGGCGAATTTTGCATATTGATATTCGCGTAAATTATCGGTTTACCTGATTCCCATGATTGATAATTTAGCATCTTCCTATTCGTTATTAAATTTCCTACAAAGCTGCAATGTTATTAGCAGCATTTAGTACATTTTCAGGTAGAAAATAGAGTAACATGTTGTAAAGCACAGTTGCCTTACAGAATTATACAAGTGGTTTGTTTGCACTTTCTATGGCATTGACACTAAAAACACATACATAACAAATGTTTTATCTAATATGTCAATTAAAATTGATGTTTTTGCTTACTTCTGTAAGTTAAAATTCATCCCTAATTTACACATATTAGGAATCCGTTGAAAACTTGAAAAAAAAAAGTAAAGAAATATTTAACTAGAATGATCAATAACATAACCTACGATAACATTTAATAAAAAAAGAATACCGACATAAAAATGTCGACAAACTTTTATAAGTTTTTGGCAGATATCTTTTTAGTGATTATTGGCATACATAAATTGGTTAATGTGTATGTTTTTTGTTTAACATTCACCACATACGTGTATATTCTTAATTTAGAAAGCTTCAAGGTACGTGCTAAGTTTCGTGTAAATTCAAAAATAGAGCACAAATATTGAAAATGACAGCCACGAATGACCTTCATGATCATTCGGCACCTTGTGGCATTTGTTGTTTTTATGGATTTATTTAAACATGATAAATAAATAACAATACCCTGAATCCTTCAGTGGGATGTCCTTAATTACACTATAGACAATCACACGCTTTAAAAATTAAAAAAATCACAAGTTAACTTCGAAAGATAAAAGGCAAGTTCTACACTAAATCTGAGATTACAAAATATTTTTCAATTTATTACCCAGCGAGGCCACCAAATAGGAATTTAACTCCATTTGGAATTGGTTTATCGGGAACCGCCACCACAGACATTATTACTTTATTAAATTATTTCAACTGCCCGCGGTAAGTCGGTTTAATCTGTCGTTTTTTCAGAACGGAAAGTTGTCATACTTAGGTGAACTATTTCCCAGTGTGGCAGTATGACATCATCATTGCCAGATCAAGATTTTAGATAATAAATAAATTGTATTTTAGAATGACTCGGAAAACTAATTATTTGATTAAATGAAATCAGTAAAATTTAATCGAAATTATAAAATTTCATTGAATCTTAGGTAATATGATTTATAATCAGAATGCTTAGGTAGGTATGTCAAAGACAAATCTTTCAAGGTTTATTTTACAAGGTTTTTAAAGACCCTATTCATTTTTGTGGCAAATTCACCAGACTAAAAAATATGTTAATAAAAATCTCAGTAACCAAATAATAATAAAAAATATCTACCTACTATGAAAGTTTTTGGACTGTTCAAATGGTCATCTATTTATTGATATCCAAAGCTAACGATGGTTATAGTAAGTACAGAAGCCTTGATAAATTATCGTGAGATGCTTCTATCTTGAAAATTCATAAGGTTTTTACGTAATAATTCATTTTTTTTTAAATTCATACAGGATTTCTCTGATACTTTACAGGTAAATTTGTGCTAGATAAAAATTCTGCTATGAAAACTAAGAAGGACGGTTATATGTGTTTGTCTTGATTTATCTGTTTGCACTCTACGGTGACGCACCACACAGCAGTCCATTATAAGTAAACATCATAGATAAAATATATGGTAAACATGCATTGAAATGCATTGAATGTATTTGAATGAGTGTTCAGCGAATTTTGACAGGCGCATAGATAATAGGACAGGCGGCACTGCCACCTAGAGTATACTATTAAAAGCATCTCCTTATTTACTTAGCGTTGTCAATGAAAACAAACAAATAAATGAAAACAACAAATTAAATTTATTTATGTATTTATTTAATATAAAAAGTGTTTCGAGAATACTAGCCTAATAATTATTTACAAAATATGTACACCTAGTAATAATAAAATTATTATAGCAGTTCTTTTAAATAACAATGACTACAGACCTGCTTTTCACAAAAATAAAACCACTAAGCGTTAGCCTTATTATCAAATAATAATATATTATTTAATCGGCATATTTAGAAATAAACCGTACGGTTTAAAAATATGACCTAACAGCTTCGAAAAGAAATATTTAATCTCAGTAGAAATACAAAATTTTATGAAAATCTGAGTTACAATAATAAATTAATAAATAAAAGATTTTAAAAATTACAGCATTAATTTGTTCACATAACAGGCGATGCTATACATTCCAAAAAGTATGGCTATCCTATATTCGAGACCTTACACAAACATGAAATAATACAAAATTTGTTTAAATCAACCAGCACCTGTTTCAATCATCGAAGTATACGACAACTAAGAGTGATTTGTTTTCATAAATATTCAAATAATTTTCATACATTTTTCGTATTGTGTGGTGTTTACTAAATGTTATTAGATGTTGAAGAAATTAAACAAAAATTCGCTGTCAATCAGGTAATTTGTAAAAATACCTGATTCGGACTTAATCCTTCAAAAAGCTTTTCATAAAGACAAGTTAGTTTCATTAAATTATTGTAATCTTTGGAATTTTTCTTATGTTTGTCAATGTATCACCAGACAATATATAATTAATACACATATTATAGAACTTTAAAATGAGATTCCCAATTTTGAGAAACATTGCTAAATTTGAAAAATTGTAAGAAGCGGATTTGCAAACTACAGCTAAGGATTTACTTGTCTTTTCAGTGATGATGAACAAGAGAAGTGTGATTTCCTCAATACTGAAATTTGTAGGAACCATTTAGGTGGTTATAGATAATAAATTACTAAACAATGGGTTACACATTATAAGATGAAGTAGTTTATTATTCGTATAACGATAAATATACTAAATTATGAGATATTTAGTATAATTCTGTTGGCACATTTTTTTTATTTGTAAATACCTAAAAGTATAATAACTAGCAAAGGTCCCATTCAGGTACAAAAATATTGACATTATTATTCTCAAAATCAAAGGACACTTATAGAATAATCTATAAATTGCAGGCAAAGTGGACGGACGGTCAATACGTTAATTTTACCTCTTGTAATACCATGAAAATAAAAGGTATTGGAATTATAATTGTCATTATTTATTGTCATGTAGTAATATTGTATTCATTTATAAATTAGACAATAGCATTGTGGGAGAGTTTATAAAGGATTGGACTATCCCAGAAAAAACAATTTTAATAAAATTGCTTATGCAGTGCCAACCATGCTAAAAATACATATAGCACTTAGGTTTTAAAAATTTGCACATGCCTCTGATACTGGTGAATGTCTGTAACCTACATAATACAATTTCTTTGAGATTATAAATCAAAGATTCAATGGTAAGGTGGTATACAATGGCTTATTAAATTAATCATAAGCGAAATTTGAATTGTATCGCTGTCATCCTTTGAGGTAAGATTATAATATTTATAAAAATAAAATCATACATGCAGTACTTATTCCACAATAATTTCATACCAGAACCGGTTTAGTTTGGTGGCGAACACAAATTAATTATTAGATGGTATTTAATTAAGTATTAACAGTTTTTTCCAGCACTTATCATATGAAAATGATGTGGGGAAAGCGCTAAATATTATAACAAAAAATTCATTGTGTCTCCTTTCCATTATGTACTATTGTCGAAATATTAACAAATACAATATTGAAAATTAGATTTAATCGCTGAAACATAATTTGTAAGAATTTGAAATATTCTTTCATTCAATTAGAGATCTATTACAGCGCTCAGTACATTTCCTCAAATGAGTTAAGGCATCAACAATAATTTATTATTACTATTGCTTTGAGTTGTCTACCGGCATTATTTAAATATATCTTTATTGAAATGTTTTATTTGATTAGCCTAGCACAGCTTTCTTTACTTTATTAGTGTCATATCATAAATAACTATTTACATATAAATAATACTTTGCATAAAAGGGAAAACTATTTACCAAACCTTATAAAATGCAAACAGGAAAACTTCACAAAGAAATTTACATATTGTCATTGTTCTGGAGGAAGACACTAACTGAAGAAGACTAGTTTTGAGTAATTGGACTTTGAAGTTTGTCAAATGTTTGAAATACGTACCTTTTTCATTTTGTTTGTTTGTACGAAATAAGGAACATTTTGGCATTACTAACTCAATAGTCATTTTTTCAAAGTGTTTTCTTCCAGAACAGCGACGATATTATATGTATGATAGTGAATTTATAAACATAATTTCTTTTCTTGCCAAAGATAGATTAAATTGAGTGAAATTTTACGTTTTAATGACATAAGAGTTATGTATTTGGTAGTCTATACATAATTTAAAAAAAATAAAATCAAGGTATATGATCCAGATACAAAATCAGAACAAACTCATAGTATGCAAACTTTTAAAACTGATGACAGCAAAATTTGGAATTTATTTTTAGATGTGTAGATTAGAAGTGTCATTTGATTCAACAGAATTTGAAAAAACGAATTTAGGATTACACTTCTACAAGTGCCTAGATTATTATTCACATTTTTAATATTGTTTTCCTTTTATATCCCATAAAATATTTCTCATTCAATTGAAATGAGATCAGAACACTAACTATATCGATCATTTGGAAGTAGGACAAATTAAAAATAATATTATCTACACTATTTTGTACAAAATATATTACTTTAACACTCCCAATAAATGGAGAGGAAAAGAGACATAAGTTTGATGAGTTAGTTAACTCACTCATTCTTAGCAGGCTTGCATCAATGAGATCTTACTATCCTCCATGTATGCAGCAACACAATATAGAAAACTCATTCTTCATTCAATGTCATTTGTCTATGGTGAATGATTTTTTTTATTATTTAAAAAAAATGAGTATCTATGTTTTTGAGCACTGTTACAATTTGTGTGCCATACAATTCATACAATAGACGAATTCTAGAGAACGAAGAGGTATTCTAACTATTTTTTAAGCTATATCATTTTGCAACATAAAAAGGATGACTGTTGTTTGGCACAATTCGATGAATCGGCAAATCACTATAATTAAAAATATAGATACAGTTCTGTTTACGAAAGTTCACGCTTCGTCTCTTCGTTTTCTCAATTTCCCCTCAGTCTGTATAGTTTTGGAGACACTCTCGACACAGTCGGCAAGAGATATGCCATCCGCCGATGTAGAAGGTTCAGCACCCTCGTCGCCGGCTCCTTCCGCAACTTTCGACAGAGCCAGAATATAAGAACAGGCTATCCTGAGCACCGAAAGCTTCGACAGCTTTTGGTTGTGGGAGTAGGCGGGGATGGAACGTCTGAGGGTGTCAAACGCGGCGCTGATCGTGTGCACCCGCGTCCGCTCCCTCGCATTCGCCTCGATTCGTCTTTCTCTTGTCATGTTTTTGTAATTTCGCTGTTCCCGGGGGGGAGGAGGCGGCGGTGGCAGAACGGTCTCCGATGGCGGCCGAGCGAGGAGTGCATCGACGCTAAAAAATGCTCGCGAGACCCTCGCGGGTTCTTCTTCGTCTGGGGTGGCGGGTCGGACGGCGGGGTGAGGCGGCACTCTGTCATCCCATTCAACAGCCTGCCGCGGAGTTTCAGTCTCATAGCGGATTCTCTTTTTAAGAGGAGCGAGAGGAAACGCGGCTGACGTTTCCAACTTGATGGGCTCCACGCATTTTCTTTTGTTCTTAGGCTGTTTGACAACTGTCGAGAGTCCCATCTTGAGGCCGGAGTCATCCGAGTTGGAACGGTTGCTCTCCTCAGAGTCGTCATCGTCACCGCCGGAGCAGAAGCCCGCATCTTTTTCTGGTGTGCGAGGCGACCTCACTTCTGAAACAAATTAAAGAAAACAACGTTATTTACGTCCTTAAAGTGACACCACTGTTCCTCAAGCGACCTCTGTCAATTTTTCGACCAGGTATAATGCTAATTTACAGCTATCTGAATTGATACCTTTGATATTTTTTGGAAGAAAAACGAGTTCCATGCCGTCAATTGCACCCACGAAAGATAGTATTAAAGAAAATAATGGGAGATCACCGATATGTGCGTGAATGTTGAAACTGCGTGCACAATAATATCCTTAATAACGAAAAAATTATATGAAATGCGCGTTCGGTGAGGCGTTAAATGTTGACAAAAACTGTGTGTTAAATGTTGAAAGGTGCTGTGTGTAAGTGCTCGAATTAAATTGGTTGTTTGCACAGAAACGTAGGCACCTATAAAAGTTGCATTTTTATCAAACTTTTCAAACTACCCTCGTAAAATGTTTTTGATCTGTTCCATGACGGACGGAAAATGTCATTCGAGTTGTAGATAATTGGTTGACAGCGTAACCGTTACCGCTCCAAGAATGTCGTCTGAAATCCACATTCCAAGTGAAGCGCATCATACTTTAACGCAATTATAATTTTGATTGGTCCACGAATTAAGATCTTTTTTGCTAACTATTTAGTTTAAACAATTAAAGTGTTATGCCGCCCCTGCTTCAAGAAGGACAAAACAGACAAGGAACAGCGCGCGGAGGAGGGGGAGGGCGCGAGGCGTTTTGCCAGAATCGCTCCCAGATGTTCGAATACATTATTTTATCTCTGCTAGCTATTGGCGCCTGCTCGGGTTATTCCGTCACACTCACATTACGGTGGCAAATTTATTTTACAAAGGCTTTGCCAAAACCAAATTAATTAATCCGCAGAATGTTGCAAACTTGAACAAAGTCACTCGAGATTGTTTACGACCGCGCGCATCACTGGAAATACAGGAAATTTTTCTTATTTTGATTTGATGTTATCATTTCAACTGCCAAGTTTACTTATTCACGTTGATATAATAAATTGTTTGATATAATAATATTATGTTTGCATAAAACATAAGAAACATAAACAGCTGTACCAAATAAATTTTATTAATCCCGCCGATTCTCTTGCAAGAAAAACCTTAGATACGTAAATTCTCAAAAAAACGGAAGCAGATGGAGACGAACAGTTTCCATTCAATGGCAACATCGTTTACCAACTTAAACATTGGAAATAGACAATACTAATAATTTGATCATAATAACAAGTTCCAAATTCAAATAAATCTTTTTTCATTTTACTATATATTGACATCTTATTGATAGAATAAACAAGGTGAAGATTAAATACTGCTTCTAAGTCAACTAGCAGCATGATTTTTCCCAGCACTACTTGATAAACCCAAGTAACTATTATGTCAAAATATTGTCGTAGATTCTTAGCTGACATGAAGATGTAGGTAACGCAAGTTCGTCGGATCTGGCGTCTGGAGTTTTCTTTTGTCTGGCGTGCCTGCCGAAATGCCTGGGAACGTTCGTTCAAAACGTAAAAAAATAACAAACCGAGTATAAAGTCTTCTTGGAATGCCTAACACTAGCACACCTGATGTCACATCGAATCAGGTGACTTTTCCTTTGACATCACGAAATAATCGATAAGATTCTCTTCGGCCTCCACTATGTTTTCGTTAACTTAAACGTATCCAAATAGGTATTCTGGGAATCGACTCTTCAATATATGTACAAAAATGAAGGCTTATCAATTTATGTTGAATAAGAGAATAAGAAATACCTAGTATATTTTTAAAAGAAACAAGTTTCAATGACATTATTGGTGTATCGCAAATTGTCTTCTTACATGAATAACGTGTTGGTCATTAAAGTTGGCACAACGTCATTAATGTGAGACGTGATTTAAAACACTTGCAACTATCAAAATAGATGAGCTCCAATTTATATAATTAATGCTATACCTATGATATATATAAATATACCAGGTAGTAGGAGTATATAAATGTTATCTTTATAAGTATTGTTTTGCCTATTTTAATGGCTAGCGATTATGCAAAAGTACAAATTTGTACAATATGCATTCGTAATTCAGTGTGTAATGTGTATCTACTTAAATGTATATAAAAATAAAACACAAATTGCGCTTATTTCACAAGTCTGTAATATAATCAGGACGGTTTCGCGCAGCTAGTGAGCACTTTCAACTGATCAGTTGAATTGTGGAATAAGTACTAGGTATAAGACCTATATCGCGATTGTTTAAATATATCTTTCCACCAAGAGTTCCCAAATAAAACCATTATTGTGATACTTGGCGATTGATTGCGATCTAAATTTGGATTGGTTCTTTTAGTACATAGGTACTAATTATTAAATGATACCTGAGGGAATCTCGGGAGTGGTTCCTCAAATCATTTTTTTTCCATGTTCACTCCCAACGTGGAGCATAAATATGGTCTCCTAATGGAGGTATCCCAACAGAATTTTTCTATAAGAACTTTTTATTACTCAGTTGCTCAACCTCTTTTTTTTCTTCTAAAAGTGTAGGGATAGATGGATAGACTAGGACAGGAATAGTGGTTAGCTAATCGCTCTCGCTTACGCTTACGCCCTGTGAGGATCGGATGGGTGGGAGGGAGTTTTTTAGACATCGCTAACACTCAGACTATGAACAGAAATCGATAAATCGATTGGAAGATCAATTTATGATGACCGTCTGCACCGGGAATTGAACTCGAGACATCCGTAACCGTAGCCAACGATGCTACCAACTGCGTCACTGACGCCGACATAGTCATCAAATCATAATAACACATAAATGTAATACCTACCTAGTTGTGCTCGTTGTATTTATGTGTTGTCAATCATATTTTAAGTTACGGTGAACATTGCTGCATTTGAATATTTTATTTATATCGTAGTTCATATAGAGTAAATATATAATTATTAATGTTTTGATCGAATAGATTGTATCGCAGCATATATTAATATTTAGAAATAAAGAATAATTTTGTGTCTGATCATACTGTCTTAGTTGTTTATATTAGTTTTGGCTATGTTAAATTTATTACGGCCATTGAAGTCTATTATAAAATGTATGTTGAAGTGCTATAAGAAGGTGGGGTGTAGTTTATACAGACATGAAAGAACATCAATCGAACTCGGCGATCGGGTGTAAAACGCTAACGAAGCCGAATTCCAAAATTTAATAACACCTTTTTATTTTACCTGTTATCCGGCCGAAAGTCGAACGCCGATCGGTGATCGAATGGAAAGAAAACAATAAAAAGACCACGTCAGAGACGAGATCAGTCCTTCACTTCACTCCGTTGAGGTTATGTACTGATCTAACCTCCCGAGCCCCGAAAACCCATGTTACAAATTATATAATCGTCTTTCTTGATATGGGAGTGTTGGCCTATATAAAAAAAATATTTGTCCTCGACAAGCATGCGTCCAGTTTTCAACTAACAATATTAACAGGATCCACTCGATATTATCTATCCAACTTGTTTTCAAATAATAAGCTACGCGTGACTTGTTCATTCTTTGTAAATGACTTAGCCATCGAATACATCAAATTGTCATGTAAAACTTCAGTTAAGTTCCACGTTTTGTATTATCCTTATAAACCTTGACTGAACGTACCTACTCGATATTTCCGAAGGTACAACGATGCATTCGGCAACATCTTTACAGTTTTGGTCAAGCACCATGATATAAGAAGTACACGTGAGCTGGATAAAAGGTGACAGTCGCAATTTTTGTATTTGTGACGTCATTACGTGCTTATCCAATTACAATGTACTATGTTTACAACGGTGTTTTGGTGACAATAAAATTTGGTGTGTCAAAGTGACGTCACATATAATACAAATACAACGATCCAGCTCACTTATACTTCTTACACCATGGTCAAGCACCAAGTTTTGTTTTTTCGCGATGCATTTCAAATGACAGTTCATGATCATGGAGTGTAAGATCTCGGTTAGACTGTAATGAAAATTTTGTAGTGGTGTCCCCGTTTTTTCAGCTTCCAGACGGTTCTTAAACTAAAGTGTTCACCAAGTGTGTTGTGTGTTATCTTCTATATAGGTATTATGGTATATGTTTTTCACATTCAAACTGGCGTCCAACATTTTTTGCAACATATTTCTCTTTACCCATACATATTTTAGTACATTATCTCAGGTATATAAGATTGTTCCGTTATTATATATTAGAATAGGTAGCGTTCAGAATGCTATCCTGATTTGATTATAAAATAAAAATATTTTTTTTTACTAACGCTTTGTAATTCAGACTACCTATTTAAAGCCGAAATTCCACGATTACATTGTTTATGTAGTTGATTCGCATATCTGTACAGATTCTTAAAACGGAGTAGATGACATCACTATCAAGTTTGGAGCGTTATTGACTGACGTTAACTGACAATTGGATAGTTAAGCATCGCATAGAAATAATTCTTCATCCAAGACGTACTAATAAGCAGAGAGTTCAATGGATGGTGAGCAATCAATTCGGACCTGGATGAGTTAAACACACGAGAGGTGTGTGATGGTATAAGTCCTACATGTGATGCAGGCGTGAAACGTGTTAGCGCGGCAGACACGGTGGGAATATTCGGAGGTGTGCGCCAAAGGAGAAATGCCGCCGCCAGTGATTCCAGCCTTGCATCAGGAGACGCAGTTTTTCACTCTCCAGATCAGTGGCGGAAAAACCTTAAATTATTCGAAATAAGATATTTTTCCTATCTCGTCAAAGGTTGAGCATGATCGCCGAAAGTTTTCCCTTTTATTTTCGACAAAAATTTTCTTTTATTTTTTTACTTATGAAACAATTTCAGTAATTTACCTTTTTGGTCTCTCGTTGGATTCTGTACTTAATAAAGAAACATTTTAAAGTAAAAAAAAAAATCGATTGCACAGCTGAGATTCCAGAAACCTTCGATGGTCAATAAGTATAATAATTTACATTATTAGTATGATTGAGAAGGTGATTTTATGCGTTATTATTATGTATTAAATAATAATGTTTTTTTTTACTTTAACTTTTTAATACATAATAATAATCGAGTGGAAGTTATGCGGACATTTAATTGATAAATAATTTATTTATAGGCCAATACGGTAAATGTGTACAGTGTAACTGAATGTTAAATTTAAAATGTAAAAAAAAACATTGATAATGATGTGAAGGTAGTTTTATATTTTGATCAAAGAATCATTTACGTTCTTAATATTTGAAATATAACAAAATGTTGTACATATCTCAGAATGACTTGAAATTATGAGAGAAACATAACGACCGAAGATACCAATAGTGGTTAAATTAAAAAAAGTCCAATAACAAATACATCGTAGAACAAATACAACAATAAGGATGAAACTTAGATGCAGAATAAATACTTCAGTTGTTTAAGATTCCAATTTCGAAATAAAACCATTGCACAAAGTGACTTCAAAGGATAGAATAGGACATCGGTCAGGTTAGTGTTGCCAATAGAAAAATTAACAGTAAGGAAATTTAGTATAACAATTAATATTCACTCAGGCTAGTGATCATATTTATTGCACGCCTTTGGTAATAAATACGCAACGGGCGGGCTTGTTTGGGATCGCGCTTGACACGGGTTCTGGCCGTGGCGATCGCCGATCGGTGAGCTGAGCAGTCTGGGGCGATGCGTCGCGACATGTAGGTTTGCCGCCCGCAGGCGCCCGACGCCCGATGCGTTCCGACAGGGGCTTAGAAAATTAATTGAACTCGCGCTCATAACGTAAGCCACATTGAAAAGTACATATTGATACTTTATTTTGATATGGAATAATGCTCGCAGTTTTCTTTCGTAACCGAACATCTTTTGTAAAATTTGCTTCCAAATTTTACGAGGACTATTATTTTAGCAATACCTCAAGAGATCGAAAAACTGAGATTATTGAAAACACACTTTTGAATTTTTTTGTTAATTATATGTAGTTGTAATTATTTATTTATTTTATTATACGTAGTCTAATTGTCTAATGAATTAATTTAAATATAATTACAGCAGTATAAAAAAAAAACAGCAGCGATCTATAGTGGAATGCAGGTAACTTAGCTACGTTGGCAGTATTTTTTAAAATAAAATAATATCAAGCTTAATTCTGAGCGTGAAACTTTACACCTGACGTTCTCGAGAATGCGGTAAGATGTATGGCGCCAGTAACTAACAGAATCGAACTAGATTATTTTAACGAGATAAGTACGCATTTATAGTAAAATATAATTGATTTTAAAAACACGCATCATATCGTTAGAAGATGACTTGTCTTTTATATATCAATATCGAAATACGTAAGTATGTGAAAAATATGAATAGGGTAAAAAGCCATAATCCAATGAAGTTCTTCCGAGGTAATATATTATCAATTCAACGATATAAATATCAGTCTTTAAGAATTCTTCACGAGTAGAAGTAATTTCGAATTTAATTTCCTTATGTTTAGTGTAATTGGACTTCGTAAAATACCTTAAGATCGCACTTTCAGCGCAGCAAACTGGAATCTCTAAGGATAGAATATACCTTCCACTTGGTTTATCACTAACTTGACGCGTTTCGCTTCTTTAAGAAGCATCTTCAGACTAACTATATCGCAATATTACTCATTTGTAAGGTAAACAATTATTCTAATGCTTACGTTAAATAAAGAGTGGGGGTGGGTTTTATTCCATTCTACTGGAGTGCGGAGAGACGGTTAAGATATAAACACTGTTACACTATTTACAAATCAATTGCTGGCACATGGAGGCGAAAAACTCAAGGGAAACAAATTTAGTAATGTTATTACAGGCAATTTGTTTCCTTTGGGTTTTTCGCCTTCAAGTGCCAACAATTGATTTGCAAATAGTGTAACAGTATTTATATCTTAACCCCCCCTCCGCACTCCAGCAGAATGGAATAAAGCCCATCCCCACTCTATATTTAACGTAAGCATTAGAATAATTGTTTACCTTAGAAATGAATAACCTTGCGATATAATGCGTCACGTTAATGATAAACCAATTGGAATAACTAAGCTTTTAATTTTATATTAAAAGTGAACTTCCACAAAGTTACCCCTGAATCCATCGAAAAAAAGAGAATATACCTATTATCTGTTTTAGCGCAAGGGATAATTTAAGTCGCATACACCATGAAAATAGGTCGTGAGTATTCCCATAACTTAATTATTTCGAATACGAAAATGAAGCCTTTAGAGTTGTGGAGATATTTACGTACCGTACCAATAATCTATAGGGAAAGGGTGTGAAATGTGAACAGAAAGACTAATCAGCTACGGTTCGCTAGTGTGGCTTTGTTATAAAATTATAAACTGTCACACCCTGGGAATGCAATCACATTACTTGAAATAAAAACAAGTCAGGCACTTGCATCTTAATTATTTAAATGTCCATTGATAATTAGACCGGTCGCATATTGCTGACAGATAAATTAATATGAAACGGAAGCCCGAGTGGATGGTTAATTGGCATTTCGTTTCAGAAGTTCGCGGCCGGCCAACAGGTGCGCAATGAACATTTTTTGAGCCGGGTCCAAAAAAACATGCTTGCTTTTTATAACGTTTTACGTTATTCTCTCAAATGAAATATGCTCGTGCTATTATTACCGACAGCTGACAATCGAAATATCTAATACATTAACAATACATTGAAGATAATCTCATGGCATATCTATGAAGTTGAATAATAAGTTTTTTAAGATTCAGTGATAAAAAACATTTATTTTATTAGATTTTTTCGACACTTCAAAAGAAATTTATAAAACATGAACTGCAATGTAAATATTATTGTCAATTTAACGTAAATCGTTGGACTGCAGATACCTACCTGCGTAGTATCGAAAAAACATGCTAGGATGTCAAAGAATCGATCACGTGATTAAAAATTAATTAGTGCCATCTAGTTTAGTGACCGAGTCATGAATAAGACTCCAGTGATTCAAAAAGTCATATCGAAATATATTGGGTAATTTTGATAGAATCTATTGACAATATTCAATGACTTTATAATTACTTTCATGTGTATAAATATTATCTATGATTGGCTACCTTTTATATTTGGAAGCACAAACTATATTTAAATCAGTATGTGTAGTATCTACATTGTAAAATGCAACTACTTATTACAATATAAGTTTTAAACAATTATTTAATTTATTGTAATATAAGTTAGTCGGTATTGTTTTTAATTTAATATTAACAGAAAATATTTACAACGAATACATTTCGATGAATGAAAGAACATACCTATCTATACAAAGAAAAAATTGTGCAGGTATGCCTTCATACTCGTAGGTTTTAGTGGTAAAACAAAGAGATTCACAAAACTACAATAATGAACGTGTTATCCTACATTTTACGAGACCGAGTTGATTATATGAATTAAATACCAATAAAAGGCTATCTCTGAAAAGGGTTAAACATTTTGTTCGACTCAAGTGGAGATAATCGCTGCAACTTAGGAGCAGGGTTGCCAGTCGCGAGTTGACAAATTCAGTCTACGAATTGACATGTGTTTTTATTTACGGCTTTGCTGAAACTCATTATGTTCAGTGGAAAGGAATGTGTAATATTGTAGTGAAGTAATCAGTGAATCTAAAATGCCCAAACTAAAATTATTACCTAGTAATAGGTATACCATATGGAATTCATTAAAAATGCCTTATAATGTTTTAAACAATCAATACACAACACACATAAATCGTGGATCTGCTATTATATGACAAAATATTTTACATTCCGTTTTATACATTGGATATGTAAAAAGATTTTCTTAGCCAATTGCATTACTTGTTGAACGAAAGAGGAGGCTTAATTGTGACTATTATTCATAACTTGATAAACTTGAAAATATCAAGAGTTTTTATTAATTAAATTGCAGCCATCGTTGCCAAAACAGATTTCTTGAGTTACTTCAACATTTTTGGCCTCTTAAGGTGTAAACTATATTATTTTATAAAATACGTAATCCGAGTTTACAACGAATGAAACGAGAGTCATGGCAAAACTAATCTCTATTTAGTGGTAGCCCTACAGTTTACGGGGAAGTGTGCGAGGGTCGAGAGGAGAGGAGACAGGTGGCGCCGAGACACCTGTTGGAGCAGGTAGGCCGACCTCACACACCTCATACCGACTCAACCTTTGCGCAGTGGCGCATCTATGCAGGCAACGAACTGCACTGTTACTGTACATTTTTATTGATGTTTAAGTGTTGCAAAAATAATTGGATTGTGTATTATTACGATACTTAACTTACACCCTCCATTTAGGGGCTTGCGTCAAGTGGAAACGGAATTGTCATTATGTACTGCAATACTTGATGTAAACTACCAAACACTTCATCGTTGCGGGAACTACCCATTGACGTCTTTATTCTACGCTGCTCATAAAGTTCACTGATATGTTAGTTTATATTTTTGATGGATTCGGCGATAACTGTGTGGAAATTTATTTTAATTTTACGTTAAATCGTTTAACAAAAACATTTTTTTGAAATTGTTTTATCTTCCAAATCTTACAAATTGACGAGTTACTATTTTCATTTTGTTTTATTATATATTCGCTAGAGTTGTCATATCCTTAAATTAAACGTTGAGTGCGGGAAAAAAATAATTGCGTTTAAATTTCTACTTCTGCTATGTCCCTAAATTATACCAAACAATCAAAATCATTAAATCCCTAGTGTAACGGTTTTGATTATCAGCGAATTACAATCGTGTTAAACACGTGAATCTTTTAGATAATGAGCGCAGAAAAGAAAACGTAGAATATTATTTACAAAAACCGTTCATTTTAGTATATTTTCCATGTCATCATCATCATCAGCCTGAATCTATGCACTGCTGGATGAAGGCCTCTTCAAACTGCTTCCACTTATCTCGGTCCGTTGCGTTGCCACGTACTTCCGCAGAACTTTATTCTCCATGTACCACACAATAGTAGATCGTCGTTGTTATGGCAGAAAACACTAAATCGAAAAAATTACATTGAGTTCGTTATACCAAAATGTTCCTTATTTATTCCTATATCGTATGGAAGAACACACTTATTTTTATAAATTACACTTTTACTTAAAAACAGATTAGTATAAACACACAAAATGAAAAAGATACAACATTTCAAACATATGACATACTTCAAAGTCCAATTACTCAAAACTGGTATTTTTCAGTTTGTGTCTTCTTCCAGAATCACGACGATATACATTACATAGTATCTATTAAGAATTAATGCATACAGTTGACTGCATGGTTGTTATAAGAACATTATAATATGACCTTTTATATTAATTATAAGTAATGCGTTATTAGTGCGCCACTGAATATGTAACAACAAGCCAGAAACTGACACCGTTTCACCTGTTTTCGGTAACGTAACTTAAGGTAAGGTGGATCACGCACACTTAAACATTATTTTCGCCGGGTGTCCTTTTACCACGAAATATGCTGGAATTATTATATTGGAATGCATTTCGAGCACAAAGTTGCTAGTCAGCAGAATAATTTTATCTTGAATGAAAAATAATGACCCTTTTGCCGATAACCAGCATTTAAATTATGTATATTATTGCTTCAGACAGCGTTCATATCTGTATTATCTATGTTCTGTTTCCAATCAGAAGTATCATTCGGGAGTGAAATGTTCAGGGCTACTACCGGGTCATTCATCTACCAGTCCCTACGTTTATAAGTCAGTTGTTTAC
The DNA here is from genome assembly GCA_022494535.1 of Himalopsyche phryganea. Lineage (NCBI taxonomy): Eukaryota > Metazoa > Arthropoda > Insecta > Trichoptera > Rhyacophilidae > Himalopsyche > Himalopsyche phryganea. Next base: position 655,451 of record JAGVSL010000043.1, on the reverse strand, counting down.
TTTTACCAAACGTATTACTGCATTAATAGGATATATCTTAACTCTTTCCTTGTCGAACCGCCAAACACGATTTATCCACTCACGCCCAATATATCAAGAATAATATTAAAACAATTTACAATGATAACATGACAATTATTATATTTTACATTTATATGCCAAATATGGTAGGTGTGTGGGTTCCAACCCTCGATCGCGTGTATATACGAGATGGGCAGCGAACAGGCTAAATATAAAACTACTATCAAAATAGGTAGGACTGCTTACTATAAGTGAATTACATTCGGGCCATTATTCGTAATAATATTTTTGTTTAATCAACAATCTTTAATTTCATATTTAAAGAAAATTATACAGTCCAAGTGTAGAGTCTATTAGAAATGGTTAAATATAATGGTTCCATGACGAAACAGAACATGACAAAACAGAAACTGACGCTGTTCTGAATAAATTATAATAAATGCATAAAAATATACGCATTGCCATTGCTGTTCAAAATCAGAGACAATATTTATTATAGTTATGTAATTTATAAAAACAAAAAAGAATTGCAAAATGCAATTAGAATGTGCTTATTGTACATATTAAACACAAATATTTGCAAATGACCAAACTGTTTATTTCATATAATACAAGGCACTTTTTTTGAAAATATTTTGAAATTTGTTTGGAAAATATATCCGATTCGCCAAAAATGTTGAAAATCGGAAAATCGTACGAGATAAACTCGATGAGAAGTCACTAATGTCTATAATCATAAATTTAAATTGAAAAAATCTCGATTGCTGATCCAAGATCTTTTTATAACGAATTTACAGAAGTTTTATTATAATCTTATGCAGTGATTAAATATATTATTTATTTCATATATGTTCAATAAATAATAGATACGACAAAAATATTATTTTCAAATTGTTCTGTTTGATCTGGTTACGAAATAAAATTAATGCTGCATCTTGTATTTTTGATCTATGAAGTACTTTTCTAACGGTAGGTGAAATCAAACTAGGTATTATAGATTACAACGAAAAGAGAAAAAACGTTTAAAGCATTTACGCTAAATTGCTACATATAAAATATGTAATACATTATTGATTTTTTACATTGCGAAATTCGGTGTAAATTTTGTTACGGAACAAATTGAGACGATTGGGTCACTGACTGCTGTTCATTCCGTTATCAATGTAATTCACCCTCAATAGTTGTATCGTTATCTATGCAGGTGTAGGGTAGTTCTAGCAATGAGGCAGATGAATAGAGCACAATACAAAAACACGCGCCAAATAAAAAACGGTAGGTAACTTTATTATCGAAAAAAACTGAATCCATCTGGCAAACCTGCAAACCAGCAGGGTTATCAACGAAACTGCCGTTTTTAGTTGAGTATATGTATAATAAAAAAATAGATAACAGGAAGTCTAATTAGGCAGGGCTACGATATCATCAAAGAAAAAATTAAAAATTAAATTAATAATTTATATGCAAAAATTTGCGTCGATGCCAAAAATAGAAAAATGACTATAACTTTATGAAACAATGGAAAGCGTAAACAAACCTTGGTACGTACTATTTAAGTAAATAATGTTTTCTCTATAATAAAATTTAATAATATACATAGTTGAATTTCATACAGAACTGAGAAAAAAACCATTTGAGAACGAATTTGTTGTAAAAAATTACCAATTATTTTTGTTCTGTGGCAACATTTATTTATACTGTAGTTGGGGAAACATTATTTATACTTTAATCAACTGAGACATTACAGGCATTTAAGTGAGCTTTGTCGGCGTCCGTGGCGCAGTTGGTTTCGTCGCTGGCTACGGTTACGGATGTCTCGGGTTCAATTCCCGGTGCGGACGGTTTTCATAGATTGATCTTTCAATCGATTTATGGATTTCTGTTCGTAGTCTGAGTCCTCCCTCCCACCAATCCCATCCTCACGGGCGATTAGCTAACCACTAGTCCTTTCATAGCCCTATCCTTCTATCCCTACTCTCTTCGAAAAAGAAAAGAGAGGTTGAGCAACTGAGTGACAAGCAGTTCTCGTAGAAAAAAATCTGTCAAGATACCTCCATTAGGAGACCATATGCTCCACAGTGGGAGCGGACATGGGAAAAAAAAAAGTGAGCTAATTGAAGTTGACAACCCTGCACGCACAGATGCGTTCGTTTGGACAGTTGCAAGCCAAATATAATAAAATGTCGTGAATAAAATTATCTGTTTGGCGGGCGAACGGTTACAACACAGTGCTGCGTGCGCAATAAAGGCGAACAGATGGTCGGAAAACAGACTCGCGGGAAAGTCGGGAGATGAGACTGAATATATTTTTAAAGAGAGATGTTTATTCTACAATTATGCGTAGATGCTTCATAACTAAGAGATCTTCTTGAACGTATATCAAATAGTGTTTAGAGATATGAAAACTTTTTCGTGTCAAAGGTCTTTTTTTTAAATAACAGTTCAAATTTTCAAGTCATATTCAACATAATCAGTACACGTTTAAAAAAACTTGAAACTTTTAATTATCATGTCCATTACCAATGTAGACCATCTCAACATCTTAAGTTGCTTATTATTCAGTCGCAAGTTTTTAGGCTGGAAAGATTATACATAATTAAGTTTAAATCATTTAAAACCGCATATTACTAATAATGAAATGTTAATATTTGAAGAGCAACACACAACATATCACGTATAGACAATTTTTATTGATTGTGTTGTGTGTATCAGTTTAAATGAATAAATTCTAATCATTTTCACAAATTATAAAATTCTCAGTGACTTCTTATTAATAGGAATATTAACAATCAATGTCAACTGTCAAAACGTGATCGAAGAAATGCATTATTTGATTAATTAACCTCGTATATTCTTTCTCATATACTTTAAGTCTTTATTATCTAAATATTGAAAGTTTTAATTGTCTATATATATTTTTTGACTTGCATAAATGACTGGTTATATTCTCCATTAAACAGTTTTTTTTTGAAATATGCTCCAACTAGTCAAGAGCCTTTGAACGTTCATTTAAAGTACATATTGTTTTCATACCTACTTTCAAAGTTCTGAATTCGTCAATTAGATGTTTGGAGTTACCATCGCTCACGATTGGTTCTTTCTTTGTACACTAATAGATTTCAAAACAAAATGAAATCATAACATACCACCACAGCATTGATAGAAAAAATGTGTTATGATGGTGAATAATTAAAACGAAACTGTCTTGCGTGGGAATTATCGTCTTATGCAAACTACTCAATTACCGCCGTATTCTTCTCAAACATTAACATTTTTTTCATAAACCACAATAAAGATTTACGAGTGATTTGATTCACTCGTAAAACCACTACATTATGTATGCTGAATGGTGTCATGGAGGTATTTTGATTTTTAATGCCTTGATAGATGTATTGAGTTATCATTTTTATTAGCATCCGGTCATTGCCGTATCCGGATTAGCGGTAAGCGCCTATAACAACACTTCCTTCTCAAATGTTTCTTTTGCACTTTTTAATCAGAAGTGCTTATAAGGTAGATCGCGGTCTAGCGGTAAATTGCGAGATGGTTTAGAATAGATACATATTCACATTTCATAGAAATCAATTTATGTCATTCTTTTTGAGATTATTAAATCACTGTATAGTAAAACCTCGATATAACCGTTAAAACCGAAAGTCCGCTCTCTTCTTTACTAAGAAGATATGCAACAAAATACATTTATAGACAAAATCAGTATTTTTTCCATTTAAGTGATATTTAATTTATAAAAAGTGTGTGGGTGACAAGTGACCTATCGCACGTAAAATCATCAGTCTGTCGCAGCTATTTGATTACGCGTTTACCATAGGCAGTAAATTGTGACCAATAACAGGATGTCTTTAAAATTTCAGTTGTATCGATGTTTTAATGTTTCTAAATGTCATCTGATGTTCATAAGTGTAGTAAAAAGGGTAAGATTATTCCTTTATATCGATCAAATATGGCAATTTATTAGATACTTAAGCATTTTTTTCAAAAGTATCAACTCTGAAGCCTTTGAAGTAATAGGTCAACAGCAGTGGCTTCCTTGATAGCCAGAGCATCCGTATACATCTGGTATTAATATTATAATGTTGCCATCTAGCAAATGCTTGAATCATTATCTAAAACACTACATTGAAATCGATGTGACTTGAATATCGTTTGGTAATGAAACGTAAAACACAAGCTGGTACGGGTGTATTATGCAGCAAAAGAACTATTAAACAAACGTTATAATAATGCAAAAACAAAATGAATATTGCTGGAAAATGCTTTGTCATTGTATAGTTCTAAGCGGAAAGGCAATGGCTAACGGCCATTATTTCGGACTTTAAGTAGGTAGTCGATATATTATATGATTTAAGACAATTCTTGTTTGCTATTTGCATGTTGCAGTGCAATCTCCTTGTCCGAAAAGAAGTGTGTTTAGAAATTCACACAAGACCCTGAAAATAGTATGGTAAAAGTAGAAAAAAATAGAAAAAAACAGTCGTTAAAGATATGGCTGTCCAAAACGGAGCTACGGTATGTTTATAAGGTAAAATCTTTAAATTTATTTTATCGATTATAACACATAATTATTATTCAAAATACAAAGGTTTGTCATAATAACGCAATTTCTATTTACATACAAAAGGAAAATATTCATATGCCACAGTATTTGACGCAAATAATTTTATTGTTTCAAAAATACCAAAGACTGAAAATAAATTAATTGCATCGCTAAGAACTTATCTGCGATTACTGTATAAGTAAAATGAGAATCCGTATCGCAAAATTTAATCATATTATTTCTATAAAAGGAAAAGTGCCAAGACTATGAAGTGCCGTTCTGCAGATAGGTACATAAATGAATGAATGTATATTATATTACAAAATGTATCACACTGATTTCAATACAGAAACGGTTTTAATTAATAAGATTGAAGTAAGATCAATCCATTTATCTTTATAAATAGCAAAAAAAAAAATGTCCATCGGGTTGCGTGGTTTTCGAAAAGAAACCGTTTATCATAGCAAGATTTATCAACGATCGTGCTGTACTGCTAAACGTTATATTTATATTATTATTTTATCAGTACAATAAAAATTATGTAACGGTAAACAAATATAAAAGTTTTTAAAAAAATATGAAAACGCATAAAAGAAATAACAAAGACTGGAAAATCATCAACGTGGGAAGCTTGTGTGTATGTATATACAAAATGATAAACAGGATGATTAAGTGTGTTCTATAAAAAAATATAAACATAAGGTAGCTCAAAAGGTATGATTTTTAGTATTTCGAAAGATTTATAGTGCTTTTCTGATCAATATGACCGGAATGAATAATATCTCCTCGCATAATAATCAGACATTGATTCTGCTTGACAAAATAAGTTGAACAGTAACATAACTAAAGCCGCTGAGCGTAATATACATAATACATAAATTTGTGTTCCAGCAAAACCTCTCATAAAATCCGTCCGTGCTATTGAGTATAGCAAATAGATTGAGAAAATTTTGTTGTTGTCATCCAGCATCAGAGTTGGCGCCCATATGGCGGTCTGTACTCATAAATTCGACATCTACATTTTTATAAAACGACATCACGTCGCATCACCGGGTCGACCTTTTTATTATGCCACCTGTCACAGCGCGAGAAGATATTCACCCAACGGATATCTCTCAAGTGATCAAGGTAATATTAAAACTACTGCGAAACGTCACGCCGCCAAACAATATCGAATGGAGAATTTTTACATACATTTTTATAGCGAATGTTCTGAATACATGATCAATAATGAAATTACCGCGAGGCCTGATAAAAAAACGACATCATGGCTTCTATTTGTCTTTTATAATACTAGATAATGTAATATTCTGTTTATACATGTGGACCCTTGAACCTACATTGTGCACGAAATTTCCTAGTAAAAAAACATATCGCATATTTTATAATTATACATAGTATGTTTATATCCGAGTATGTATGTATAATAATAATGTCTTCATAAATCAAACAATATAAAGCTGAGTTTTCAAATGTAGTATTCTTTACATAATTTAATCGATTACTTCTATGATTGATATAACTATGATTCATATCTCTCAATTTACTCACTAGATCGATGGTGATACATAATCCCTCAATCAAAGCAGAAATGATTATGCGAAATAGGGGCTAAGAAAGATATTTCATTAAACGTCAGAAACGCTAAAGTACAATACACCTTGAGCTGGTGGACGACTTAAGACATTAAGAAAACTTCAAAAACTAAACGGACAAAGTCGCTCAGCGAGGCTCATGTTGTCAAGAAAGATGAAACCTTGGACGCATGATAATTAGTTGTAATTAAGGCATGAGAAAGGCAGTGGACATTATTGACATCAAAGATTCATATTTTTTTCAACGACAACTTTCATTATTCGAATTTTAAAAATTCCAGTGACGAAATTTTGTTAAAATACATTTTTTTTAATGGGAAAATTCGTCGAGTGCAAAGGGTGGCAATCGAGTAAATCTACTTAGAAGGGGGCAGAAACTAAACGGAAAAGTCAGTCGCGTGCCCGCAAAACACCGGTTACTTAACCTAACACAGAAAACAGGATGGCAGGAAGTGTAAAATTTGCACCCTCTGTTTATTAAAAAGACCGAAGTGAACTTGAAAAACACTCTTTATTATAAATAACACATCCGTAAAAACTAAACTAAGCAGATCGAGTCGCGTGAGCAGAGGAAGCGTGTTGGCCCACACCAGGAAAAAAAATGTTGGCGGTGTAGGCTTTATTTTTGATACTTTTGAAATAGAAACCGATTGAAAATCACACTCAAACGTTGCTTCCTGTTTTTAATACGAAGCTAATGTACCAGATCATTTTAATACCGCAGGGAAAATTCACTTGATCAAACGATTATTACATTAGATCACCTTGCCAAGGTGTGCGTCAGTTTAATGGCATATTAAGTCTTCATGACATGACTTTAAGCTATCCCAGAAGATCTCAATTATGCTGAAACGAAGCATTTAAGTGTTTCGTATTATACCTATCCAGTGGTATAAAATCAAAAAACGAATTAACGCACATTTAATTGTATTTAAATATATTATAACAATAGTAAAGGCAGAACCAACCAACATGATGTACGTGGGAATCGTAAATAAGAGATTTATTGACAATGAAAAAAGACTGATTATTTTCAATATAAAAATTGATTACAGTATTATTTCACTTGCTTTGTAACTGAGTGTGCATGTGTTCCACCTCTTCGATAAGCATTTTCAGACTTATTTATTTCGCCTACCTAATTTCAATTGTTATGAAAAAATTTCACGATAAAATTACTCTGAAAGAGAGAGTTTTAAATAAACATTAAATTGCTGCTAATTCACGGCTTACGATGGAGTTCCGTTTCTACTCTTGGGTAGTAAGTCGAATTTGCGCATAGATTATTTTCTGATTGCTTATTGTTAATTTAACAATTACGTAAATACTATATTTAATTATAAGCTTTGTTTTGGAGTGTTGTCATAATATGTGCAACTCAGTTTCATTGCTGCCTCTTAAGATATGTTAGCAAAGTGATAGTAAGGTAAAAATATCGAAGTATTACAAGAATTATAAAAGTTATCGTCAGAGCAATTCGTCAGTATGGTGTGATGACAATGATGTGAAGCCGAAATAGCTATTAACCAAATCCTACAATTCTTGTAAAAAATTACTTTGATATTTTTACCTTATTATAACGGAGTAAATACCAACTAAAACAATATACAGTGAGTGTTTTTTTTCCGTCGTAAGAGCGAATGTAACTAAAGCAGATGGCAATCTGAGAAGTAAGTTTGTGATAGCGCATGCTTTTAAAGTTCCAATATTACGGAAAAGCGAAACTTGTATCGTTAATGGATAAAGCTGGACAAAGGAACAAAGCTTGATACCTAGATTCAAATATGTAATTCCGGTAGTCGGTGTATTTCTTGATATAATAATATGCACGAGCCGCACATTCCATCAAGAATCACGCTACTCCTCGGATAGCATTAACAGATGGGATTTGTGAGTATTTTTACATCGAGAGCAATGTGAAGAGGTTCCATCGTTCCGTCAGGGAGACGTTTGAGTAAACAGTTGCACCATATGGTCGGAAAAGTTGAAGTTATTTACAGAGGCGACCGACTACATACTCGCGACTGCCTCAGACGAAAATACCACTGGCCACACAATGGTTCAATCAACACATTTATGCCCCAGACCTACAATAATAATAGTAACTCATACTGTTCAAATTGTCAATGTGTAAATGGTGTTCACAGAAGTTCTTCTATTTTTTTTTAAAGTAGAAAAATAACGGTTTCGAAACGTCAGTTACTTCATAGCACGGTATTTTTCCGATGAAATATTTCCACAAATAAAACCCGTGAAAGCATTGAAAGGAAAATAATTATTAAAATTATTTGGTAATTATTGCGATGTCTTACATATTATAAAAAAATATTTTTAAACTCTCCGAACCTAAGAACAATCGCCTGAAATCCGCTGATGACAATATGTTTGAGAAAAGAACCAAATCCAAGATCTTAAATCAAATATTTCATTTTTTAAGAATAGACTAAGTCTATAATTTGGTTTACACTTCTTCCGGTAGCAATTATTTGAAGTGACTATGAGCGGTGAGTTACTTACTCTCTGGAGTTAAAAAGTTGATATTTGGAGGGTGAAACATGATAATAAAATGAACAACATCTGATATTTACATTTCTTTTATAGCAGTTTTATTTGGGCACTAATACTCCATTCACTTGAATATACTGTATGGACAATTGGCCGAACGCAATGGATCAATCTGTAACACATTATTTTGATAGTGTTCAAATGATAATATGGCAATCGATTTTGATAGTGTTATTTCAAAATGTGTGAAGCTATAATCAACCCATAAATACAAAACCTTTTTTTTTGTATTTTCTAAACCACTGTGTATCATTTTCTATTATTGGCGTTGATTGCGGTTACTGATATTTGCAAATACATGCGTTCAACATGTTTTTTTTCATAGGACGACTATATTATAATAAATTTAAAAGGTCGATTTTATTCATCAAAACAGCATTTAAAAAAATGATCATCTACCTAGCTACGGTAATTTTATTTAGTAGTTTAAGTAATTGAGGGTGGTATTTATAATGCGATACGATGTCGGCGTCAGTGGCGTAGTTGGTAGCTTCGCTGGCTACGGTTAGGGCTGTCTCGGGTTCAATTCCCGGTGCGGACGGTTTTTATAAATTGATCTTTCAATCGATTTATGGATTTCTGTTCGTAATATGAGTGTTTGTGATGTCTTAAAAATCTCCCTCCCGCCCATCCGATCCTCACGGGGCGTAAGCGAGAGCGATTAGCTAACCACTATTCCTGTCCTAGTGCTATCCGTGTATCCCTACTCTCTACGAAGAAAAAAAAGAGGTTGAGCAACTGAGTAATAAACAGTTCTTATAGAAAAATTCTGTTGTGAAACATCCATTAGGAGACCATATGCTCCACGTTGAGAGCGGATATGGGTATAATGCGAAGTATTTTCTGGCGCATTAATATTAGAATGCTTTTCTTTAAAAACATTTTAAAGGGACGCAGAAAGATACAGTTTTAACATTTTTTAATATAAAACTCTCTTAGATATTAACTCATTAGCAAATTATTACCGATTCACATACTTTTGAAACATTGCATGTAAAAATTACTTAATGGGTTCGAGTCTTTGCCATTTTATAATGACAAGTGAAATGACCTATTTATAATTAGCCTCGGCATTTGAATAAGGGCGCACCATTGCGCCAGGTGTACCGGGCAAACAATTGACTTTAATCGCTCGGGATCCAAGGGTGAGTCTGACGGAAGACCCCGATCAGGTGATCCACCTGTTTTGGGACGGAGGCACAAAAAATACCTGCCATCTGCGTAATTATCGCGGCACTGCCTGCAGGGTTGCCGGTGAATAGGGGAGCGAAAGGTGTCACAAAAAATATCATAGTGCCGTTGCACTGCACCAACTGCGCAATGTTAATATGCATGCGTATATTAATCGAGCAGGGGTTGAAAATGTCAATGAGTCAAATGGCTTCAACGCTAGTTGTCACGACAGTTATTTAATTGCGTTAAATTATCAAACATCGTAAAATACTATCGAATATGAATACAATGAATGATATAGGTTCAATTAAATAGCTAATATATGTATCTAATTATTAATTTATATTATATTAGTATTTAGCAGATACTGTTTAGTGATAATGCGGGGGTGATTAGGTAAGTAATGGAATGTGATGCATCTTCATTTTTGTATCAGTTATTTAAATATTTTTTGTACAAAAAAACAAATACCAGAAAAATGTGTAAATTTACCGATTAAAATCTTTCTAAATCAAGGACTCCCAACCATCTCTGAGTCACTATCCCCTGCCGTATTTGTATGGTCACATTAAAAATAGCTTTTTCAGAATACTATTAATTTTTTTTTCATTTTACTGTTGATTAGATGTTGACCGTTGCGGTTGACTACGTTGGATTAAATTATTATGTGCAACATAAAGAATATTAAGAGTTAAACGCATAATATTTCGAAGATATACAAACACTATTCTTGCAGCGTTCTGTTAAGTGTTGAACCACCATGTATTCATTTTCACTAAACGTTTATCACAGTGAATTCCCTTTAACCTTTTAATAGTTAACCAGATATTACAATTTTCAAAATTACATTTTATCTAAGCATAGCAACTAAGCCACCAAAATGCATCTGTTAAATCAGGTCAAATAGATCAAAATCATAGAAGAACAAACCCATTAATATATAATAATATGTATAATATAAACGGATAAAGAGTACTTTCTTTATCACTTACTTATTATCCGTTCACAAACAAACACCAAATATTGTCTCTGATAATATTATTCTGAATAATAAACAAGTTATAATAAATCACAAGTATTATAATTCTACAAACATCGCCTGCTTCTCCTGAACAAAATCCTGACCTGATTACCGATTATAATTAATAAGCAGAAGTTTGACGACTTTATCATCTTAATAAATAGCAAACATCTTGCTATTATTAATCCTGTTTGAAACCATCAACCTACCATTATTCATCGAGGGACATAACAGTCAGTAAGCTGAAGAAAGTTGCGCAGTTTTTCTGGCGTCGTAAAAAAGCAACCATAACTCGAAAAGTTTAAATATTTAGACCCACATCGAGGAAATGAGCGCCTCGGGTGAAAGACGTAAAATGTTTAGGGCCAGAAGCCATCAGCGAGATAAGGTGTAATCAAGGCAGGTAAAAATTTTAAAGACCCCAGCATCACGTACGTTTGCAACGCAACCTATAAGACCTAGAAAGAGAGCCGAAAACAAATTTTAAATCACCTTATTAAAGCTAACAACATCCTCTTAGTCAGGTGCACATTTTTGCGTAGAAAAAATAACACAACCGGACTGATACAGGTGCCCTTAGCGAGGTATGATATGATAAAAGTCATCGAAATTTCGTCTCAAAATACAAGAGATGGTTCCAAGAAATAATATACACTCGAGCTGTCGAAAGATTCTACATTTGGGCAGGTGCAAAAGGGTTTGATGCGGTTTTATGCACACTGGTTTGCTGTAGATATTTATACTCAATTCTTTAGCATTGGGTAAATTTTTAGTACAGTGCATAACATTCTTATAAATATATTTTAAATAGCCCTATTCAAATATATCGTAATCTAAATGTATTATTTTTAGTTCGATTAAATTATGACACGCCATGTTAATATGTACCAACATAACAATAAAAAATAAACGTCATTATTTGATTTGGTAAATGTAGGTTATCTGACAGATGTCATAAATCTATTATTTGGGTAACGTATGCCGTGACTAGAGTAACAACACAAATTACATGCATTGAAACATTATTGTAATACGTTATTATAACGGTCGAAAATGGGCTGAAAAAAACCTGGCGTATAAATTGATACCCCAAATTTTATTAAACATCAGGTGACTGCATATCGAGACACAGATAGTCTTTCATTATTAATTTTATACCCAAAAGCTGGGAACAATTGCCTTGCATCGAGTTTCCGGCATAAGGACGACCACTGATCCATCTGCTGACGCCACCTTTCATTTTCAACTGCCGAAGTCTTCTTCAAGATTGTACTCGATAAGTTTTCATCAGCGAACACCTTTCGACAAAACAAACGTCTTTTTTATGATTGAGTACACATTACATCATGCCACATGTTGTGCCCGCGATTAATTTACATATAAACAAGGAAACTTTTGGGACCTGACCATATATTTCATGGCGGCTGCTGGAGTTTTTTTTTTATACTCAAAATATTGAAGTAACGCACCTGAAGGATTAAGTATAGGTACTTAATATACAATCTATATTGTGTTGTGTTATTGGTCTCGGAATTCAGAATTATAATATGTATACGGAATTTTGTATTATTGACATGTGTGTCGCTACTTTTCAAAAGCAGCCATATTCAAAATGGATTAACTAGAGAAAAACCACTTTTTTGTTTCTTCGTGTACACAGTCACAATGTTGGAAGATTATAGAAATACTAATTTAATTGGTATTTAATAGCATTTGAGCCATTTTTTAAATACAGAAATATTAAAAGCAAGTAGGTCGATAGCATTTGACAAATAAAGCGAAAATACCTAAACATGGATATGGATGCTTTTGAAAACACACATTTATCCTTCGTTAGCAACTATCAGATTTGCTAATATTACCTTTTGGTCAAACCTGAACGGTTATCAATTATTTGCAGAGTAGTGTTATAGAAATCAATAATACATATAAACGATTTGTGTGAGATGTAATCGCATTACTATTAAACGATATGGACGACTTGAACATTAGTTTACTTCAATGAGATAATATTTGGCGGCGTGAATTTGACATTGCGAATGAATCATTCAGGTTGACAGTCCTGAGCGTGGTATAGCATCACGGCCGTCATTCCTTTGATCACTACCGTACACTATCAATCTTAATGTCATTCTTGAACAAGATTGTCATTCCGATTAATCGTGTAAGGTTCGCTTAACGAATGAGGGTAGTAAGATCAAGAATTGTTTCAGAATCATTAGCAGTCATGTTAATTATATGGTAATAAAATGTAATATACAGAATTATAAGAATAATTAACACGGAAAAATAATGATGCTATGCTTGAGTATGGTGTCAGTGAAAGACAAAACCAATAAACATAGGAAGCGTCGGGTAAAATTTTTAAAACTGAAATTCAGATAAGGCGTATGGAAATGAATAAGATATTGTGCTAGGGGCATGTGCTATTTACACACTCTGGGGGAAAACGTTTAAAATAAAATGTGCCCGCGAAACAGCTGGAAGCACATGGCAGTGAGCAAATAGTCAGTTTACAGAGCAGACGAGACACAAGCAACATAATGCTAAATTTGTAGTTGACATGTTTACAATGAGTAAACAACACAATTTGAAAAGCAAACGGATCCATCTCTAATCAATGCCAGTTGTGTCAGGGGTACCAAATTAACAATCGGAAAAATCTACCCAATCTATTTGAAAATTACCATCAATTTATTAAATGTCATTAGCATTCGATTGGGACCGTGCTATAAGTTTTGTCTGGCGAATGGATAAAGGTTTGTAAGTTGAACGTTCCATTTCAAAAAAATGTTATGGGGATTTTGATTTCTATTAAATGTTTGTTTATATAATTTAGAATTAGATATTTTGTGAAGAATTGGTTTCTTCCTTCTAGTAAATTATTGGTTTATAAATACCTAACCATTTTTGTGTATAATTTTGAAGCGTATCACGAAAACATTGTCACTAAAGAATTTCTCGATGTTTAGATTACTCTCTAGTTGTTACGTTTATAGATATTCAAAATCATTACAACTTTCATTCAACGGAAGTGAGCTTCTAAACTTTACTTATGACATGGACACTTAACAACAGTATTTTATAAACCTTCAAATATTATCGGTCCAGAGAAACGATGGACTTTCTGCTGTTATGCTTCCTAATCAGGTGGAAAAAACCAAGCTAATATTTCAACGCAATTAAGATTACTTTAACCCCTGAACAAAGAACTAGGAAATATATATATTATATGAAACGTTATTAATTAGCCATTAGTAAACTTAATTAAGTAACATACTGCTTCTATAAACTAAGGCGTAGAATTATAATAGCTTGATCATCGCTTTGTAATGCAATTACTCAATGACACATAATAGATTAACAACATGTGCTAGTTATTAAAAAAAGGCAATCTCAGCCACATCTGGCAACTTTACCTGTCAAGTAGCATTTCAATCACATTTATTAATGGCTGAAAACTTCCGAGAGATAATTATATAGCGGCAGTGGTTTTAGTGCAATTGACGAAAGTGGAGTCTCCAAACTAAATATCGAATCGAATTAATAACTCCAAGCTCCAAGAACATAAAGAAATATATTTATAACATATTTAGTTCACAATGCTATTCAATCACAAATGACAATAGTAAATTTGAATTATTGAGATTTTGTACATTTACATGTATTTTGTTAGTAACGACCCGGGTTTCGCCTTTCGGCATCTGCAGGCATTCGAACACACGAATCGACTCAAATTGACAGACAGTAAAAAGTCTCTAACGTTATATACAAAATACAAACACGACAAAATATTATTTACAAGATAAAATTATTATAATTCTAGAAACCACACTGATACCTGAAATGTACAAAATCTCAATAATTCAAATTTGATATTGAAATTCCATCAAGCACCCTCAGTCGATGTCTTAAATAATGACAATAGCAAAATAAACGTTTTTTTTAATGAACAAAATCTCAACAATTAAAATTTACGTTTTTTTATCGTTTATATTAGAGATGCACTTACAGGCCAAGTGCAGTGAAATGTTTGGTTATGTAAATTATGCGTTGTTTAACATTTTTTAAACTAAAATTTGCTTTCATTATAGATTCTTTATATCAATTTTGTGAGTCTGCAAATCCAAGTCACACAATTATTGTAAATAAATCACCTCGATACCTTTGTTATTATGGTATTAGTAGTAGAAATAAACCATATTATTTGACCACTTTTAAGGTGTTAACTGTCAATTCTTGGTGGAAAGACATTATATTTTAAAAAATAAAACACAATTCATTTGTACTACTTCCACATATTTATAATGATCAGGACCGGTTTCGCTCATCACGAGCATTATCAACTGATCAGCGAATTTTGTACTAGTTTTAGTATGTAATAATAAACGTTAATATTCATTACAATTTAATATGTTTTATGCTTGCGTAATAGTTGTGAATATTTTATTACAAGAATAAATTATTCTTGAGAAAACAAAACAATTATTGAAGAACTCTGGCATTTTGACATTTTTCGCGGCAGATGCGAAAATTACCGATAGCAAGACGACGGTTCGTTGGTAGGGTTAAAGGTGTCCTCGTCCAGATGTGACAGCGACAGGTGTTGCCGCTTTGTGAATTGCGTATCGCACAATTGGCACGCGGAACCATCATTTTTGCTTTTTCTCGACAAACGTTCGCTAAGTTATGTTTTAATAGTAATTATGGCGGTATACTTTGGTCTGTCTGGAGAATTTTCAATGGAAAATTGAAGCTTGGTTTTACATAATATGTAAGTTAGTACAATATTTTTGCAAGAAAGTTAACATTGTCTTTATACATACCTACAAGATGTAGTTAATGGTGACCTATTGCATCAATAACAGGCACATCGTTAATTTGAATATGGGAACGACAACGTGTTACCTATACGTTTTATTATTGTTTGATGTCTTTATTAGGACTCCATATGCTTCGCATTGGGAGCGGACATGATAATAAAAATTAAAAAATAACTTAAAAATGATTTTCTAACGATATATACAATACAGGGTACGCTATTGATCGTAAGAAAAAATGTACAGTTAGAGTCGTCACAAACTCAAAATACCTCAACTTTGCTTATAACAGGAAAGATTTGTTTCATGAATAGGTAGAATAACCGGCAAAATGAAGAACCTGTTCTACAAAAAATCCCGATGCTGCACAATTGGAAAAGTTTTTCGTACATTTACCCTGTGTTTTAAGCACTTGTAGAACAATAGCTTATCGTTTGTCTGCGGCGTTGAAAAATAATCTTAAATTTAACGAAGTGTATCATCATTCTTTGCTGAGTAAAATCTATAAATAGGCAGGACAGACAGCGATGCCGATTTTGTTGCCAGATATCGAAAAGACAGTCGCCACCTTGCCAATCGACCGACCAGCTGTTTTGCACTTTTAAACTGATTGCAACACTAACAAAATAATAATACTAATTAACAGCATCAGTGATGTGGAAAGCTGTTTGCAGATATTTATTACATTTTCTTGTCTTTAAGCAATTTAAGCAATTCAAAAAAGAACTTAAATACATTTTTCAAACATAATATTTTAAGTAGTTAAAAATAATATAATGTTATAATAATAAATAATATTGTGTTCGGAATATGGCTAATTCTCAATCCAGTTTATAGGGATGCGACAAAATAATATGCCGCTTTTGTTTCATAAAATTTGGAAAAATAAAAAAAAATTGTTATTTTTAAAGTTGATATTTTTGTAAATATTTATACTATCCAATATTCCTTTTAATTTTTAAATCTGTCAATTCTACCAAGTTATTAATAATTTAAGAAATGTTTTATCTCTCCTTTAGATTTATTTATTTTCTATAACAACCATTTGTGTCCTTTATTTTGTGAATAGAAAGAGTAAATTGACAATCGATTGACATGTAGGACACAGGTAGTGATTCCAACTATTCATCATTATCAACTATTCGAATATAGGTATTTGGACACTCGATTAGTTTTTGAAGTGTGAGAATACTATTAAAAAATCGATTTGAATAGTTAATAAATTAATAGGTATAAATACACATTCCAATACCGTTCAATGGAATTATTGTATTAAAATATTTGTAATTTTCAGCCGCGTCGGATTACTCCAACGGTATTTTTTTAATTTTTGAAATTACGGCATGTTTTAAGGTTTTTTAGCCCCGAAAAACTCGAGTACATATTATGATTTATGATAAGTGAAGACAAAAAAATGCCACTACCTGGGGTATACGTTATTGTTCTTGAAATCTGGAGAAATTGTGATGTGATTTTTCGTCGATTTTGTAAAATAGTCCATTCAAAATTATTATGGATACTACTAGTAGACCAAATATTCGAATATCGATTGGTTTAAAAAGGGCCGAATATATTCGAATATTGAGTAATCGATTTTTCAAGTAGGAATCCCTAATACCTACCTACCTATTCTAGAAGTTAAAATACAAAATATTTTTGGATGTGTCCACTATTTTCTATAAAATAATAATACGCTCTGCGTAGCTATGGTTAAAGTGAAAAAATATCGTAGGTTCAATAAATGCTCGTAATATTCAAAATCAATTTAATGCATTTTTACTTACGCCTTATTATAGCAATTCTTACGAGTATTGTAACATGTTATATTATTAAGAGATTTTTCCGTGGAATGTTTCTAGGAATTACGACTTGTGTTCGAGGCTTCATATTCTTAAATCTTAAAAGCTGATGCTGAAACTTCAGTTCCTGTAATCAAATCAGATCCGCGCGAAAAAATAATCGATCGAAGAGTCGGTTTAGTAGCGCGGCGGACAAGGCAAGGGGTGCCGATAGTCGCGCGGTCAGGTGGGTCGCACGCGGCGAGAGTGCCGGAGGAGTGTAGACGGCGCCGCTGCCTGGCGCCAAGAGAAGCCCGGCCTCCCCCCTGCGATTCCCTCCCGCTCCTCGCGATCCCGCCGCGCTCCAAGACGCCAGATGGCAAAACTGACGCATTATTTTATTATTACTCACCGCGACGGACAGTGATACTGGCACTGATTGGCATTGCACAGTAGGTAGCGTCTTCTTTTTATGTACTTACTGCACTTAGGGTTACCAGTTGAAAAAAAATGAAGACAGACGACTTACAAAGGAGGGCTTTATAATATACACTACCTTGATCAAGAACATTCATGTTGTCTTGACAAGTTTGAGGCATAAAATATATACCTAATAGACATACAGAAAGTAAAACCGTTACTCGAATATTTTCAATAAACAACCACTAATATGTCACACTACAATCATTACGAAAAAGTTCACATGTGAGATGCTACGTGTCAAAGCCCCGCTATAATTACAAGCCATGCTGTGTGGCCTCTGTCAGCCGGTATTTTTGCAGACAAGTGGTCCGTTACATTTACTGCGGAGTAATGAAATCGACATTTTGGGCTAATTACGATGAATTCTAGCATATTTTAATAATGTGAAATAGTGGGTAATTAAATATAGTATCTTTAATGTTAATAGGAATAAAGATAATTTGGATGGATTCGGCGGAAACTTTGGTGTTTAAATATTAAATTAAGGTTCATAACTTAGTTATTCCACTTCCTGTGGTACTAAATGTAACGCGTTTCGTTTCTTTAAGGGCATCTTGATTAAAAATGAAGTGGGTTTGTTACCTTCTACTGGACGTGGAGAGGGGATAAGATCCAAACAATGATAGTATTAATCATAAAATTAACTACTAGTGTTTGGAGGTGATATAGTTAGTTATGGTACGATATAGTTAGTCTGAAGATGCTTCAATTCATATTAGGTTGTTTACTTATTTTGAAAGAGTATAATTATAAAGCCGAGTCGTAATCAATGATTGTTATTTATCGACAATTCAAAGTGTGTATTTTGCAATAAATTACGATTCTAATAAATCTACCCTGCCACACATCGCATTTCATGCCATTCACTACATATATTTTGACAACTGTACGATATAATTTATTGGGACGATTTAATTATTACTTAACATGCATATATGCTGGTTTTCGATGAATTGTAAATTATATAATGATTATAGTGAAGAAACACTGAATAAACTCACAAGAAATCTTTTCAAATATATGTTATATTCGATGAAAAGCGGACTGTAGAGACAATTTTCGTACAACCGCCATACAATTTGTTCGTAGAGACTGGGACTCGTAGGACTACTCGTAAATTGCAAATTTTTTTATAGCATTGCTTGTAACTTAAGGTTGCTTTGTACGTGTGCATTCAAAGAAATCTATGTTTTTTTCACAGACAGAAACAAGTAATATGGATAATTAAACTACAAATTAATCGACGAGATTTGAAGATTGGAAATACACTCGCAAATTAAATTAATATTCATGAGAACAAAATGTTATCCCTATCCCTATATTTGTATTATAATAGTTTATGATTACTTAACGACCCACAGTTTGAAGATGTAATTAGTGTAATCATTTATTAATTAAGAAGCAACATACCTAATTATTGTTATTATGAATCAATTCACCACAAAGTTATCCAGGATTATACATGAACGGAATTACGGAATTAATCACTCTGTGCGTGGGAAAAACTAAATTTTCCAAAAAGCGAAAACTCAAGCTTAAATTTTTTTGTTTAAAAAATTAATAGAAAGAAGAATTGAACCAGAGACAGTTCTGCTGTCTCGATAGAAATGTGCCCAAAGGAACGGTAGAAGGTATCATAGAAAATACTAGAAATGGGAATAGGTAGCATGCGATGTTCGTTATGTGCCTATGTATAATTATTGCAGTGCTATAATTTAGTAGTAGGTGATAACAATAATTAATAAAATTAATGATGTCGTGCCAACCAGTTTCCAATGATCGGGTAACAAGATAGTTATTCATTTTTTAAAAGTGTAATTCTTCATTCTTTTAGTTTAATTCTATTCCATACTTCCCAATTAATTGTGATGTTTGATTACAATAATAAAGCAGAATGCTACCATGTTTTCATTTTTTATCATTTGACAACACTACCGTTATTTGAATAAAAAAACAGTATTTTATTTAAGCGTAGAAATAAGCCTCTATATTACATCTGGAAACATTATCTCTATAATACCTACAGTTAATTAAATAATATAATATATTATTAGTATGTACGTTTGTTAATATGCTCCTAGCACATTGCTTAATTCAAGCGAAAGATCTTTTCCCAGGTGTATAAACAGCATTTAAAAGCATCTCCTTATTGGTTAGCGCAGACATTTTACCAAGAATGGTAGGAAACAAGAACGATAAAGTCTGTAGCTTCTGCAGCGAGTTTCTGGTCGCGGAAAAACCCGGAATAATGCTAATTTCTCTTTGGCATCCGCAAACAACCTTGTAACAATAATGTCATAAATTGGCGCTTATTTTCACAGACATATTTTTGATTACAATAATTATAATTGGTATGTTAAATTAATTTTGTTGGCTGAGATGCCTGGAGCCCAACGATGGAAATACTTCAGTGATCAATATGTAAATATACCTACAAACATATATATATATTTTAATATATTGGTAGAAATAAAACACATTTAAAAAATAGCTCCATTACTTGCTCGGTTTCGTTACCTATGTGAGTAGATATCATCTGAAATGGGACACTATTGTATTAAAATATTAATTAAATTTACTTAGATGTCAATTTGATCACTGAGAATTTCTTCGATGTCACTCGAGGAGAAAATATATTATACCTAGATACCCATCCCCAAAATCTCAAATGATACATTGTAACATTTAATACCGACGTTGTCAGGGCTTGAACCTGAGAACACCAATAACCGACAGTGGTTGAAATATATAGTATAACTCATTTATTACCAGAGCCGGTCACGCTTATCTAGCAAGCATTTTCAAATATTAGCTAAAGAAATATTGACACATAAATATTTTTTCGTAATTACGATTAATTTATTATTTGAATTGAATTTATTATTCGAATTGCTTTTATATTGAATAAAAATACTTAATAAATATTTTGAATTAGTCCTCATGTTTAATTAAAATTGTGGATATGTACGATAATACATGTCGATCTTTTTGTGAATTATTTGGCGAGCGATCAGGTTGGTCTGGGTTGAAGTCCTGGCAATTAAATTTAGTTTTTTTATTATTTAAATTTGTGATCATGGAATGGGTTTTTATGATGTCTCTTACCCATGAGTTGATCTCGAGTGACATAAAAAAAATCTCATCGAGTTTATCTCTTATGACTATCCGGCTGTTAACTAGCTGCAATGCCAATGTTTTTTAAGTCTTTAATATTATTATTTTGTGGCTAACGCCAATCTCCTTATTTTTGGAAATATTTTTATAATAATAGTATCCTTAAAAGGGTTAGAACAAAACGGTCAAGAAAAGTCCTATTAGATTTCACGAAACACACAATCATTGAGTTCCGACTCAATAACTCCTTATTTAACAGTCACAGATGTTGCAACTCGGTCTCTAAGTAGTATTTGTACATTGCATTTATTTTCTCATGCAAGTATGTAGGTGGCACTTATAAAAATTATTGGCTCGGGCACGAGAAGCGATACGAGCGCTCGGGCACTGTGGGAAACTGATTGCTCTTTGAACGCTGCATATGGGCGTACAAGTCCATCCGTCTCAATAGCGAGCGGTGTGCGTTACCCATCTTGGGCCTACTTGCGCTGGCGCTTACACATTTCATTATAATGCATTTCGACTGCTATTAGTACTGTCCTCGGAGAAGAAACATCGGTGGCTCCAGTAATGTGCACGAACTTTACAAGCGGTGCAAGCAATATTAGCAAGGAATTTGAAAAATATTAATTTTCAAGCGATAGAAATAGTTTCTCTTTTGGAACGACTCTTTCATAACAACTATAATCTAAAACAAAGCAAATGATCGGGATGTAAGTTAAAAACAAAGACTACTTCCCATTAAAAAATGTCAAAAAAAGATTGACGACTAAATAGCCGACGTATTTCCATCAAATCGTCAAACCTATTACTTATAATACAATCAATCTAATGTTCCTTCAAATAGATTTTTTAATTTAATACCACAAAATACTTTTTTTACTCTTAGAAATAATATCATCACAAACAGTTGTTTAAGTTTCTGTATTATACAGTCCGTCAAAAGTTTAGTTTTAGATCTTTAGAATCCGTGTAACGAAGTACGTCAGGTGGTGGTGTGATACTTAAGTCAGTTTTATATAGGTTGTTTGATATGTAAATTAAGCGAATCAATTGGTAATTATTTCCGAGGGTCCACCACCACTGTCTCTTACGACTTACAACTCTATGATGAGAAACGAAGAATTATTAAATGTGTCATTCAATATAAACACATGTTATCCAACTGAGCAATGGGGTCATTAAAACATATCATAATAATTATTTGAAAATCGAATTCATCACTACAAATAATGGCAGTGCGGTTTTGATTTTGATCAGCTCAACATTATGTACATGTATAATATATATGGAATTTTTTTCGCGCACTTTTAAGGAACACGCTTGTGGAAATATATAATGCAAGTATGTTTGCTTTCGGATGAATTGAACTGGATTTGATAAACTTATTATAACTCATGTATATATATTGAAAATGGTGAGTTTCGAAATTAATTACTAGTTTGCAGTGATTCAGGTCAACCAAGATTACTCTCTTTAATTGAGTTACCCAAGTATGATATGCACCCCCTCGCAAAATCAGTAACAATAATTAAGTGAAAACTGCGATAGTAAATTTTTTTGGTTTTCAGACATCTTGCTGTAAATAACCGATCGGAACTGAGAATAATATAATAGTCGACCGCCACTTAATAAGCGAATCACGCTCGTGGTCACCTGTACCGATAGCTTTGTAAAGTAGTAGCGCAGTATACTGTTAAATACAGTGATGTTGCTTGATTACAAATTTAACACGTACCTAATCAGTTCCCGCTGGCGGAAATCATTGTCGATAGGCGCCACGCGACTGGGTATAATACAGAAGTCGTGCATCCTACCTATCATATGATTCCAAGTACGGCGATTCATAGAAGCTAAAGAAAAACTGAAATACTATGCCACTAATTATATTATTTGCTCGCCGTAATGAGCGTAAGAGCAATATGTATATCGCCATTGCACAAAATAAACCTCCAATGTGCAAAGATCCTGTTTTAATATAAAGGCAAAAAAAGGTTTTAAAAAATCAGGAGAATGATTTTCAATAAATAGTAATTCAGTTTATCGGAGTAATACTAATTACACTGGTTCCGTTATTAAAATGATCGATAATGTTTAACAGTTTTACAATAAAAGAAATAACATGTTTGCGCTGTCGGAGGTAATTGCTGCATAATTTTGCACAGATGTTTACTATGGACATGTGCTGCGGATGCCCTAGGAGAGCCTGAATCCTGCCTGTCTCTTCTACCAACCAGATGGATTCCGTCGCCCTGGAAGACCGCTGATGACCATCCATAGGATGTATTCGGTGGAGCTACGGGACGCTGGGATGACCTGGGAGGAAGCGAGGAAATTGGCGGGGGGCAGAGATGCTTGGAGGAAGCGCGTGATGGCCATATGCTCCGAATCGGGAGCGAATATGGTTTAAAAACAAAAAAAATTGCTATGAAATAATGAAATTATAATATTTTTTTATTTTACTTGTTACCTGTTTCCTGCAAATATCTGTGCTATAACTACTATCTGTCTCGGTCAATAAATGTTTCTATTCCAATAAAAGTAATTTTAAAAGCATCAATATGGCTTTTCCAGTTTTCACATTACATTTATATATAGTTACAAGTAAAATAAAAAAAATATTACTAACTATTTCATAATTTATTATACGATGATTTGGAAAGTATTAAACTTTAAAAGTGATAGCACAATCAAACTTTTGTCAACGATGCAGAAAAAATCGTAGATTATTTTTACATGAAAGAAACCATTTTCGTGAAATTGGCACATTGGAGATTTATTTTGCGCAAAGGCGATTTATATAAATGTTTTAGTGCCAATGGAAAAATGTCCTCACAGTTTAGGGGACGGAGTGTTAATACAGAATTTACAAAAACATGTGAATAAAAAAGCTTAACTAGGAATATAAACAATCGATTATAATATGGCAACAAATAATTCGATACTTACCTAATAATAAATATATAAATAGGTAGATATTAAAAATTAATTCGATTATGAACGTAAATAAAAAAGAACAAATAATTTATTTTTCCGACTGTTGTTGCATATCGTGGATATTTCAGGGACTTATTGAAGTCTTGTAATTTATTGCGAGTTATTGCGAAAATAAATAATAAATGATTTTATTTTTCGCCGGACCGAAAAAAATATTTATAAGTGAACACTAGCAATTGTGGAATTATTTATCTAAATATTAAAAGAAGGGGAGAGAAGAGGAAGAATACAGTGATGATAACGATTCTCCACTACTGATAGTTCATATAAAAGACATTTTAAAATTATATTTTTTAATCACATGGTTTATCCAAATTTGTAGAATGCGAGCGATTTTAAAAATAATTAGGTACTTATTCGAAGTGCAAGAAAAGCCATTTTTATGTCGTCTCAAGTTTGACAAGTTTTTTGTGGGCTGTCAGTTCATTTACGATCTGTCCTGGCATTGTTTATAGCTTTTGGCGGGATGAAAAGGGAAGACATCTGGCGGCAGCGGAACATAAAAGAGACAAACCAGAGGAAGTCAGACCATCCTTCTACGAAAACGGATCGGCGAGGAAAACACAGAAAGTACACACATGTTTCATTCGACAAGACAATGTTTCAGTGTTATAAATTACATACTTAATATAATATATGACTTTGTTTATAGAACTTGCTATTATTTTTTAGTTACTTACAATGTTTTCGAAATAATATAGCCACATCTGCTTGGCAAGGATCATATTATATTGTTTACAATAAAGAAATACCAACATGGTCTTATTTCCTGTGAGAAAAGTGAGCAGGCAGTGTTTTGTTGCCGACATATCAGATAAGGGTTGTGGAATAATACTGAACGTACTTAATACCACGACGCGATGTGATAAAAATGGTGAAATATTAATATTCAAATCTAGAATCATTTTTGACACAAATCTCTTATCATTTATCTCGACTGTGAACTACTAAATCGTATGTGAAATTTAATTGAACAAAATTTAATAATATAGGAATGAAAAGCAGGCTCAGAGAGCTTCAGAGCCCTTACTGTTTGCAATTGTGAACTACCTAGTCCCATTTCATAATTCAATATGGCATGTCGATGAAATCCTACATCATACCCCACTGAAAACATGACAAACATCTCTCTATCATAGAAGAATAGTTAGACATTTTTTTACATAACTACGTTAATTGAAAAGTTGATAGGTACGGAAATAAATATATACGTAGTTATAATGATAGTAAGTAACGTGCTTATCTAAATTATCAATCTAATATCATAAGACATATGAAAACACACACATTCCACTATAAAGTCGTATAAATCAAAACCGTGTAGGTAGGTATTTTCAATTATGTTTTGATGTATTGTATAATTTATAAATAGAAAACAATGCATCTTGGATTTTATTTTAGTATTGTGTAAATATATTGTTTGAATTTTCTTTTTTTATGTTAAAAATATGTTGTAAAGTAAAAATTGCGTTTCATTATCGTTATCATTTAACTCTCGAATAATATATGTTATCGGATGCACTTACATAGTAATTGTAATAATGTAAATAAATACAAATTTGGACTCACCCTTTTTTAAATTTGGAAAAACAGTTTATTTGCTATTTAACGTTGTTTTTGCGAATTAAGTTTAGTATTACAAAAACGAATTCAATAAAATGAATACCCAAATATATCTTATCATAATTAACTGAATTATATGCACGTCTTCCGTGGCGCCGTGGAGATGAAATTGAATATGTACATAATATTAAATTTGCAGCGTGGCAAAAGAGTGGGCGTATGCTTTCCAATCCTCACGACACACGGACGAGAAAAAAAATTGGACAAAGTCTATGTCGAACGGACATCCTGCACAAAATATTATGTATGCAGTAGGTAATTAATATCTTTTTGGTGAAACCTCCCGCATCGCAATATGTCGAAATAGACACACCTATTTGTGTGTTTACCTACCGCGTGCGAAGAAAGTGAAAAATCACATTTAGAAGCGTTGTCTCCTAAGTAGAATAAGGAAAAACGAAAATAATACAGGAAGGAAATTTAATGATGAAAATAATTATATTCGCGTAACCTATCAATATTGGGTATCGGCTTCTACGAGGCACAAAGCTTATTAGAATGTATTATTACATTTGCCGTATCCACATTGTTTTATTCAAAAGCGACAAATCTATCTAAACATGTTTGTTAGCAGCCCCATGAACATTTTAAATATAAGTACCCATAACATAAAAGTAAAATTATTATAACAATTTTTATTAGACATTTTATTAATTAGAGGGTGACATCTTCAATTCGAAACTTTCGTTTTTCCATTAATACATTTCCGCTAAGGCATTAAGACCCATTTTCTAGTTAAACTTGAAAGTTTTTTATTATTTTTGAATTGCAATGCACTGGAAAATAAAAAAATCTTAAATTATCAGTTACCATAAGTTTTCTTAACATGGCAGAAGACGATAGAATAATAGATACCTATCTGTTTTTCGGTTTCAAAAGTGGAATTAAAAAATTGTTAAATAAGCTTGCAAAAGGTCTTATACATTAATTTAATATTATTGACTGATTAATATTATTAATTCAAGTGGGAATAATGCGATAGGTATTATGATATATTATAATGAAAACAAAAGTGAACCAAGGGTTAAAACATGAATCAAAATTTGTTATAAAAGATTATAAACGATTTTACTATGCGAATGACCATTTTTTAAATTGGAACTTTAAGTACGATAGGTACTATAATGTACTGCATTCACCATATTTCATGAGATTTTTATTTGATAAAGTATGGTAAAAAATTGATACAATACAGATGAGGTAATAACCATTTTAGTTCTTTATCTATACTAAAACGGCGATTACATAAAATACTTTAAAATACAAAAAACGTGGAAATGGTAGGTAGATATTGTCTATTGCCAAATCAATTTATTCAGGTACATATGGAATCATACTTTTGAAATGATGGTAGTCAAAATATTATTTAGAATTAGACATCAGCGATGTTTGTGATATATTAATAAATATCGACAGACCTTTATTATTGTGTTATTAATTGATTTTTTATACTTAATACTCATCAATTGAAAGTACAGTAAAGGACCATAAAATAAAAATTAATTATTCTTAGTGATATTTTAAATCACTCAATTTATATATAGAAACAAGAGAATTTTATTTAGCAATTTTATAATTAATCTGTGTAATGGGTATAGTATTGTTAAATTATTAACATTTTAAAAGAGAAGTATAGCATGTGATGATTTTTAGATAATAACAATAATAATGCGGTATTTTTCTTTTTACAAAAATTTTAGTGTTGGTAAAAAAAGCTATCTGAGACAATTGAATTGTATATTAATTTTATTTACCTGGTGGCTCCATTCCAGAGCGCTTCACCAGCTTCACCCGCTGATCCCTCGTTAATATCTTCAGGCACATTCAGTTGCCTAACATCCAAACGGGTCCACCTTTCTAGATTGACATCTTCACTTTAGTTCAAAAAGTTCATAAAACACTTCTTGTACTTCTGAACACTTGCTTGTCACCAATAACTGATTAGGTACTTAATATTCACTGATAGTTCTGAATTTGATTAAACACAAAAAAAACTGTTTTTGGCGGGTAATGTCAAAAATTGAATACGCAGGTTAGCATCAAATCCAAAGATACGATGATCAAAATATTGAGTTAGTCTGGTTATCCTTCTAAATAACTTCGTCGAATTAAAATTTATACACAGTAAAAAAAATATTTTTCATAAACTATGAATGAAATGTCATGTCATTAGAAACATCCAATAAGAAGGATTATATTTTTAAAATTCGAACTTTACGCAAAGCGTGATCAACAAAGCGTTATGTCCGCGATAATAAACGTCATTCGATTCAAATACGGAACTGCAACGAATCGACGCAATGAACGCATCCGCCGACCGCGAACGAATGTGTTGTTGGCGCGCTATGCAGTGTGTCGGCGCCACTGGCTTACGCGAGGGGAAATGGATGGTTGCTGAAGAGAGAAGCGGTGGATATCAGTCTGTGTGGATGATGTGGAAAAGGGGCTGAGAAGTGAATGATGAGGGGCGAAGAGAAACGGCGGGCAGGCGCCGGCCGCTGTCGCCAGCCGCCGACTGTGGAGCCGCCGCTCATACAATCCATTCATGTTCGTTTGCAAGCGCGTCAATAATAAAATAATTTCGGAAAAGTAAATGTAACAATAAAATAGGTAAGAGTTCATGGTTATGTATTTCTGAGATTCCAATCAGGCCAAACTTGATTATATCGTATAAATAAAACTAATTTAATCCTGATTGAAAGTCTATGCCAATACCTTACTTGTTCGAACTACAAACAATCTAGGTTAATGTTTTGTCAGACTAATTAAAACACGTGTATATTTTTGTTATTAATATACATTCGAATTTAGTGAATGTGGCGTCAGCCCTTAGTCGCATAGACATTATAGACTGTCACATTTTGTAAAAGATAGGTATACTATTAAAATATTTATTCATAATTTATATGGAGTGTTTACCTAGCATAGAGCAAAAACTGGCGATTTCAAAGACAATAAAAAAAAACACTTATTTAGCAGATGGGCTTATATTATGAGCATTTGATATACATGATGTGGTTTCAGAAAACCATTCTCATTAAGGTGATCTTTTTACGTAAATTATGTATTGGCACGGGGTTCTTATTCTGGGGATAAAATTTTGTATGGTATGTATTTCAATTACAGAATCAATACCCAATACCCACCCATAGATATGAAAATAAAAATACAAATTCGTTATCGGAAGTGAACAGAACACGTGAAGTGTTTACTGTAAAACATGCAAATACTGTTTTAATTATTTATTGAAAATTTCATATGACGTGTTGTGCAACACTTTATCAAAGTCCCGCGACGAAAGCAATGCACGTACTGGCAACATTCTGTGAGAGAAAAAACCTCGGCGATCCTCTCTTGTCTTGTCGTCCGGTAAACAAGTGCCCATGTGGAGGGCGAGGGGGGCGGAGTCCGCCGTTGATTCATCGCGGCTATCACTTGCAGATTGCACCGGAGCCTTTTCCAGAGCGACTCCACTTGACACTGCGTTCGGAATTTACGCAACCTCATGTGTGTGTGCGTTGCAGTTACCATCTGGGTAAATTGCCTTTATCATTTTTCGCCAAATGGTCGCTCTCTGTCGCACATGCGGCTTTATTATTTCCGGGATGGAAATTCATGGAAAGTGGGCCGGAGAAATGAACAATATTGCAGATAAAGCACTAATTCATCGCTAAAATCTAATAACTACTCCACTACGCGAAGTAATCGTATTTGTAACACTGTCTGTTTTTAACGTATGTAGGTACCTAGTCCATCAAAGTTTTTGATGGATAACCTTTCTTAAGCATCTACTATTTATTTGCTTAGTTTACAGGTAGTGGATGTAGAAGACTAGGTTTCTTTGGTTACCGTCTTCATCGTTATGTTTTATATGCAGAATAAAGCTTCCTACGGAATAAGTTCGTTTCTTGTCATAAGGAGGTCCGACAAAATTTGATATTCCGTCTCTGGCTTTGATTTTTTAATTGCTGAATACAAATTGTCCAGTAAGTAAGTAAATCACCAAAAAACAAAATGCAGATTCACGACAGAAAAAATAATATCGATACAAACCGCAGACATTTTTTTTGGATCAATAGGTGTAGGTACTTACGTGAAATTTTCTTTTTTTTTCATTTCTCCTTTGATATCTTAAAGTAAATGTATGACAACGATAATTGATTCTTTACTAATTTTACTATCCATCATTTTTTTTTGTCAAAATAGTAAAAACTTTTTTAGGTGGAACGACAATCTTGAAAGCTTACTAATTATGCATTACGATTAAAAATCTGTATTATACATAGGTTGCCTTGCAAATTATTATTTAATTTAAACATGCATATAAAACTTATGTATAACCATAAAACACTTCGGAATCCTTTTACCACATTATTTAAAATATTGCATTTCAACTGATTAAGTGATTGAACAACTACAAATTGTCTTTTGTTTTAGAAAAGTTCGAGAACAGTGCTTCCCAATCTATTGGCTTTAATTAAGCCCTCTGAGGGGCTCCTCGAAATGTTCCAATAGAGCTACAAGTATTTATTTATGCATGTTTTTCTTTTTACATCTGTATATAATTTATAATTCAAGTAATTTTAGATATCGATTGTCGAAATCTCAACAGTTCAAATTTATTACTTTTAATGTGTTAACTTTCAATTCTTGGTGGAAAGGCATTATATTTTTAAAAAAAGACAATTCGTTTGTACTACTTCCACATGTTTGTAATGATCACGACCAGTTTCAATCATCACTAGCATTATCAACTGATAAAAATACAAGCTTAACTGGGCTATTTATATAAAATTGAATGTTAAAAATTAAGGTATATAACAGTTGGTTCATGAACTAAGACAAGAAATTACTGATCATCAAACAAATTATACATAAACCAAATAAAACAGTCTACAATTAAATGTTAAGGACCTCTCACAAATCAATAAATACTAATCTGAAATCACAAATATAGCTACATTAGAAGTCCATTAACTGAGCAAAAAAATTTAATGACATTACTGATGCTTAAATTTTCATTAAGAAAATAGCAGATTGGGAGAATTTAAAGAAGAAATTATTGAACCATTTAAAAACAATAAAATATGTAATAAACAATAAACAGCCATGGTAAACGGAGAACGCAGAGCAGCCAGGAGCATCCAACAAATTTTTATATCTGAAAAACCAAATTAAAGAGACCAGAATTGATTCTTACAATTTAATGTATAAAAAAATAACATTATAGGTATAATACAAACTAAGCTTAGATTAATGAATCGGATATAACGAAGGAGAAGATGTAAAGACGGTTTGCTCACTTAATAAATTTGAATTGGGCAAATTTTATATCTATTTATTTCTAATATCTCTTGTTTATCTAATTTCAAAGATTTATTATTTAAGTGTAGAATTTAAAAATAGTTTGTTATATCAAACGTATGTTTATTCAGAACAAATGGTTTCCAAATGTAGACAAGTCATCTCCTTTTTTAGCACAAGCTAGATGTTCTTTGATTCTGATATTAAAAGATCTTCCTGTTTATCCAATATATCTAGCTTCGCAGGAATTACAGCTTAATAGATAAATACCACTTTGGCTCAAAATATTGACTCTTATATTTAGTATTATTTACTAACGTGTACTAAAGTTTTGGGTATTATAAAAGTTGACATTATAAAGTTTTTTGCCTATTTTTCTAGAAATAATCTCTGAAACTTTACCGAAGAAACTTAATATGGCTCATTTAAGACATCGGCTGAGGGTGCTTGATGAAATTTCAATATCAAATTTGGTCAGTCAGTTCGAGTCTGCTGGTCAATGGCTGATGCCGAAAGGCGAAACCCGGGTCGTTAGTGACAAAATACATGGAAGTGTACAAAATCTCAATAATCAAAATTTAATTTGGCTCACCGTTTTTTAATAACGGCCTCATCAACAATCAAGCCAGAGCTTACATTTAATAATGCATATTTTTAGTTTTCGCATAATATCCGTTGTTATTTGCAATTTTTTTAATTGTCTTTAATCCTAAATCAAAACTCGCTATCGCAAAAGTTGTCTTTCAGTACATCCCCATAGTACTAGATGTCATCTACGTATCTGACCCAATAAACGACATTCTTAAAAAGGTTTAAATTACTAATTTGATTCTATAAAATTCATGAAAAAAAACAGTCAAAATTGGGGACAAGGGACTACTCATCGCCAACCCATTTACCTGCTGGTATATTCTTTCATTGAATTTGAAAAAAAAATGATCTGTGAACAATTAACTATGGATTTTAAGTCTCCAGTAAAAAAGGGATTAAGATTTTTACTTTCCATAAAATCACAGATTGCTATTTTTAGGTAAGGTGTTTGCACCAAGTTTAGAATTTAAAAGAACTACTATATATTTGATTTTATTAACTAACTGAATAGAATTTTTATACCGAATTTAGGGCTAAAATCTAATCGATGTTTAAAAAGTTTGTTTTTTGTTAATTTATAAGACGGCGGGGAGTTGAAAGATACTACTTTTAATATTAGAATCAAAGAACATCTAGCTTGTGCTAAAAAAGGAGATGACTTGTCTACATTTGGAAGCCATTTGTTTCTGAATAAACATACGTTTGATATAACAAACAATTTTAAAATTCTGCACTTAAATATTAAATCTTTAAAATTAGATAAATTAGAGATATTAGAACTAATAGATATAAATTTTTGCCCAATTCAAATTTATTAAGTGAGCAAACCGTCTTTGCATCTTCTCCTTTGTTATAATCGATTCATTAATCTATGCTTAATTTGTATTATACCTATAATGATATTTTTTAATATATTAACTTGTAACAATCGATTCTGGTCTCTTTAATTTTGTTTTTCAGGTATAAAAATTTGTCAGTAATGTCAATAAATTTTTTTTCTCAGTTAATGGACTTTTACTGTAGCTGGATTTGTGATTTATTGATTTGTAAGACGTCCTTAACATTTTAATTGTAGACTATTTTATTTGGTTTATGTATAATTTATTTGATCAGTAATTTCTTGTCTTAGTTCATGAACCAACTGTTTTATGTACCATAAGTTTTCAATTTTATATAAATAGCCCAGTTATGGATGAACAATATTGGTCATGATCATTATAACATGTGGAAGTAGGACAAACGAATTGTGTTTTATTTTTTAAAATAATTCAAATTTAAATTAAATATGTATATATTTTTCATATAAGAGCACATCATTCGTGACATTATTAAAATTGTGCCTTTGGGGGGATTTTACAATACAGTTGTATGTATATCGATACCTCAGTCCTAAAGTGTAAAAAATCAAAAAGCATACTTATGAGATAATTAGGAAACAAGATTTTGGGCAGGCTTAATCTTCTACTGTACATTTTATTTTTGTAAATTTGAATGAAATTCTAGTATTATTTAAAAAAATATATTTACATTATAAACGTAATTTCACTTTTTCCTATTTTTAATAATAGGAGTTTTCACAGGATTTTCGTAGTTACAGTTTGGACCTGAAGTAATAATAACCACAGATTATTACTTGTTACATTTTGGATCTGGTAGATATCAGAATTCTAAGCATTTCGTCATACTTAACTCAAAACTGCAATTTTTTGACTTATTATACTTTGGAACTGAGGTATCGATGATGTCACACAAGTCTTTTTATAACTTAATTGATTTAATTTGAGAAGTACCTAGTGGGCTGCGGTTTTTTCTTGCAAGTTTTGTGGGCAGTTAAATGAAAAGCTTGAGAAGCACTGATTTTAATGATAAATAATGTAATTCAAGACATCGACTCAGGATGCTTGATGGAATTTCAATATCAAATTTGAGTTATTGAGATTTTGTACAGTTCCATGTATTTTGCCACTAACGACCCGGGTTTCGCCTTTCGGCATCTTCAGGCATTCGAGCGCACGAATGAACTCGAACTGACAGACAGTAAACAGTGTCTTACGTTTGTATAAAAGATACAAATACGACAAATATTATTTACGAGATAAAATATTATACATCTAGGATCCACACCGATACCTGAGTTAAAATTTCGAGAATCGCCTTAATCCTTATTTTGTAAACAACGCATTAACTGGGTGGCGAATTGCCGCTTTCCAACTAATATTAGAATTACCAGTGATTTTACAATTATAATAGCATTGTGGGTTTTGACGGGATGCAATTCGACGAAAGGATAAATATACAATCATTCTACATTTAGTGGCATCTGTTAGGTGTTTCAACGTATAGGATACAGCAACGGGGAATTTGGAAGATTCAGCTGTTCGTTCAGAACTGGCGAGGAATTTAACCGGGCTCTATTGATTTCCAAAATTTCTTGATAAAATAATTTATGATCCCCCATGTTTTGATGCAACAATTTAACCCCATCATCCACATTCAACGTATGGTTCTCCAATGATGTGGATGATGGGGTTGATAATTGTCTGTCTGTTTGAGTTCATTCGTGCGCTCGAATGCCTGAAGATGCCGAAAGGTGAAACCCGGGTCGTTAGTGGCAAAATACATGGAACTGTACAAAATCTCAATAACTCAAATTTGATAAATAATGTATTCAGAAAATA
The DNA here is from genome assembly GCA_022494535.1 of Himalopsyche phryganea. Lineage (NCBI taxonomy): Eukaryota > Metazoa > Arthropoda > Insecta > Trichoptera > Rhyacophilidae > Himalopsyche > Himalopsyche phryganea. The sequence continues at coordinate 621,136 of JAGVSL010000043.1, read as the reverse complement.
CGTAAAATGTAGGTAAGTACCTATTTATAATTTTATTATATTCGTTGCACATGGAAATTAAATCAAAACGGTGCTAAAAGTATTACAATTCTTATCATATTGATATTGCACCAAAGCTGCCGCAATTTCAGTGCGACTTTGGCAACAACATACATATAATTATGTATATAAATATTATTATAGATTACTTAATGTCTCTAATCATTAGCAAGAGTGTATTTATTCACTGCATGCCTTGTTTATTATTAACTATACTAATTTATATTCGTTCATTTGAAGCAAATAATATTTTCATTAATGTTTTGATAACATTGAATGATAACGATATCTAGCGCATATGTACATATTTGTATTGTATTCTATATCTTACATAATCTTAGTTTTTCTCACATTGAACTCATCTTGCACTTGGTACTACATAATATAATGTACTTAAGTACTTTGAAATGAAAATTGCATTAGAAAAATAAATGTAATTAAAAATAAAAGGCACAGAACTGTTCAATTGATTTTCGTTCATTAAAATGTCAAAACGAACAGAAGCTCGAAGCCCACTGACAACTTATTAAAAAGATTGGTTAAATTCGATGAATCGTAGCTGGTGATTTTTTAACATTTGCGTTGCAGTATTTAAAATGTAATGAGGGCATTTTTATTATATGACAATAATCTAAGTAACAAACTCAGAAGAAGGTGCGACGAGGGCTGTTCGTTAACGAATGATAAGGGACATAAGGGAGGTGGTAGAAGCAAGCAAAAGTTGATAACCTCACAGACATCACGTATACCGGCATCTTAGGTAGTCGATTAAAATTTCTAAATCTGAAGTGAAGAAGTAGCAAACACCGCCGCGGCGACTTCGCGCGAAAATATCAAACCCACTGATCGCAACGCTGAAGCCACGCTCAGAGTCGCCCCGCTAGACGCGTGTTATCTGTACGTAGGACACTCGACACACAATTGGCGGTGACGGTTTGATATTTTCGTGCCGCGTCGTGCTCGCATTGACAACGTAACTTTAAATCAACGGTTTCCAGCCTTAAGGGGAGGCGTTGTACGTTGTACGCCTCCTCTAAACGGATTTTTTTTCCGTTCCTCCCTACCTTTAATTTTTTTAATCGATATAATAATATACACACTTTTTAAACGATAAAAACTTTTTTTAAAAAAATGATCACTATAATTAACAGGATTTTGCTATTACGTACATGCAGTGGAGTAGCTAGGGGTTTTGCCGTCCCCCCACCATTTTACCTCCAAGATGATGTAATATTTACAATAGTGTTGAATCAAGGGTATTTTCAAAATTACTTACTATTTATTTTAAATTATAAAACATCATGGCATGGAAAATTGCGCCGCAGGCACAAAATTTGTGTGTCTAAATATAATTTCTTGAAAAATATTTACTATATTTTCACAATTTGCCATTTACAAATGTTATATTTAATATTAGTATTGTAGAGTCCAGCAGGCTTGTTCTTGAAATATGTCAAAAAATCTAGTCTTTAAAATAATTTTTATATTCATTATTTATATAAAAGATAGAAAATTATTGATGTACAGTCCACCAATATATTGTGCATTAAAATTATAATTTAATTTATGACAAGATATTCAGCATATTGTACTAATCACTTTTAAGGTGTTAACTGTCAATTCTTGGTGGAAAGACATTATATCAGTTGATAATGCTCACGATGAGAAAAACGAGTCCTGATCATTATAAACATGTGGAAGTAGTACTAATGAATTGTGTTTTATTTTTTAAAATATATTGTACTAACACAACATTAAGTATTCGCAAAAAAAAACAAATAATTATTTTTCCTTGCTTTGCACTTCGCAACAGTATCAAAGTCTGTTTTATTTTCCAGTTGGTGTTCTATCGAAAGTATTGCAAGGTTTTTTAATCGCAAATTGCTCACTGTTATTAAATAGTTTTTTTATTAATTTCAACCACAAAATGATAATTCAGCATCTTGTGATTGTTCCAACATTTTTTTCTTCCTGCCTCGACATTTAGGCTTCATGATTATGTTTAGATTATTTTTATTTCTTTATTACCTACGGAATTTTCTGTTAATTTTCAAAAATGCTGCCTCCAAGAGTATATTTTGTCAATGAGTAAAATAAACATTCCTTAACTGAATTTTTACTGTTATGTTACGATATGAAGTTTTATTTATTTGTGGATATTATGTTACAAAAATTATTTTTTAATTTGAAAATTTTGACACCTCCCCGGTTGGAAACCTCTGCTTTAAGTGGAGAAACATTTGAAACTAGATTCACATGAACTTACCTATTGCTTTTCAGTTATTATTTTTAAGAGATTTATTACATGATTTAGATTGCTCAATAAATTGTATGCAATTGACACAAAAATGTTCTACATTTTCTACATTTCCTCAAAACTAGTATTTCCGACCTTTTGTTTTCATCTATACGACAGCAATGCAATTATAGATATATTTTTTGAAATAATAGCATAAAAAAATAATATTTTCCCAAAGTTCACGAAAACGGGGATGTTTAACCATCGATACACTGATACATAATATAATAACGTAAAATACTTATTATTGGCTATCGGTACACTGACCTTTATTTAATTAGTTTGTCTTTCAGATTTATTTGTTTTATAAAAACGTGCAACACAAGATCTTTAGAATATAAACCTGTCATTTCAACCACACTTGTTGACGGCGTGGCGCCGGTGTTGTTGATGAGAGTGTAGTGTGTAGCGTGTGCATATTGCATGTTTTGATTGTGTGAAGTATAAAAGATTCAGTAAGATGTCTTTAAATTGCAATGTTGCATTATTATTAATTTGTTACTAATTATTTAATGTGTATCCGAATAGGTAAATTATGAAACATTTTTCGATTTGTCCTTTATTTTCTTAAATCAAATATGGCCATCGCAGTTATAAGACATTGGAAAGGGATACTGAAAGTTGTGACTTCGGCATCCGTTAGAAATTATTTATTATGTGAGGTAATTAATGCAGAAGTTTAACGTTTATTATCAAGATATTTTTATTCCATACTTGCCACTGTGCAATTGGATTCCCACGTTAACATTTGACGTACATAATAATAATAATAAAATAGATTCGTAAATAATGTGTTGTAAAAATATTAGTCACATAAATGGAATGAATACCCATTATTTGTGCTGCTGTAAGCTGCTGTAGTTTGCTATTTAGCATTCCCGACTCGTACACATCACCATATGGCCAATACACATAAACATAAACACCTACTTACAGTTATAAGTATGTAGCTAGATGTAATACAGTCTACAAAGGACTCGTACAATATAAAGCTCGAGAAAATTATTCGTATTTATAGATTGCATGTATTGTCCAAACATCAGGTGCACTCTCAATAATATCTACATGAAGCACGCTTCGTTATATACCTACAAAAACTTAAACCAGGGTGCCAAAGACAGCTTTTTAAAAAGTTTATTTCTGTTATATAAACTATTGTAAGATACCATTTCTGTAGTTAATTCATTTTTACTACTGATGCAAACGGAGCCGATGCTGTTAGTATATCCGTATGCCAAGTAAGTATTAGGACGCAGTCGCAAGTTGCATATATCTCCAGGTAAATAGATGCAACTTGCATCTATCTACTTGGAGATATATGCGAGCTGAAGTCATTATGCTTGTCTAGAAATTTGTCCTATTTGTCCTATCGAGAAGAGAGGCCACCGCTTAGATTTCACCATACATTGTCATTACATAATCATCACACGACTTATCAGACAAACGAATCAGAGCTAAGTCCCAAATATTTTGCATACGTAAGCCGTCGTAATATCGAAATTTAAGCAGTATCTATAGGTATGTTATAGATAGTGATAGACAATAGATTAAATAACAAAAACAATATGATCGTGCACATAGGTGCAATACACGATAAACGAATTTAAAAAGGTAACGAATTTAAATAATGTTTTGGTCAGAATTCAAATAAACTTTTGATCAGATTAAAATTCAATTTTTGGTTAGAATAAAAATGTGAAAGGTCTGAATAAAATTATTGATGGTCTGAATAAAATTATTATACGGTCAGAATAAAAGGTAAGGTTAGGTTAGGCTAGAAATATTGACCATAAATTATTTGTTCTGCACTCTGTAATTCTGACCGATACATTATGAGCATTTGATATAAATTCTGATCAATGTATTAAAAATTATGACCGAAACTGAATTAAAATTCTGACCAGAAAAATGCCATTTAATAATAGCTTCGTAATCGGATGAAATTTTTATTTTTAGTAGGGTCTCCATTTCTGGGATACCTGATATTTGCCACAAAACTTAGAATTCGAGAAAGTCATTCTTAGTGGGGTCATAGTTTTAATTTTTAATTATTTTCGATTGGAGTGGTGGTTACGCACGAAACTAGTTAATAATATTGTAACATATTTTTATGTGACAATCGCATAAAACTGAGAATTGCTGTATTGTGATGTTCAGTTTTAGTACTGTTACTACCTATTACGATAGTTATATACCTATCTTGTTGTTTGTTTAAAAGATGGCGCCAAATCATAAAAAAGACTCAATGAATTACAAGGCATATCGGACAATAGCCATCACTGCATGATTATTAATATTATTATTCTGTTCGCACCGTCAGATTCTTTCACATCTCACAGAAGGTGTTGTTTACAAAATCACAACACAGTCGGGTAAATTATTATAACAATTCTCAATGTTTGTTTTTTCACCTGTAAAATCAACATGACTAGGCGCCGTGGGCTGGCGTTATTGACTCGGCGTTATGTTAAACGCAACATCTCTGACCGTTAATGCTGAAAAACTTCACTCGATGGATGCAAGTGTGAGAATTGACACCTCGGAATTATGACTCAAACATTTTCTGTTTGTTAGCGGGATTACAAAAAAATCTTTAGTGTTGCACAAATTTTAGCGATTCCAGTTAATCGCTAAAATCAAAATGTCTATATTGGTTTTATCAGACACCTACTACAAATAAATTGTTTCAATATAAACTACAATTTTTCACCATTGACATAGGACGAGCGTTCCTAAAGTCGGTAGTCGCCAGTGTTCGGCCTTTTGAGCTTAAAACTTAAATAATAGTGAATACCTTTAAAAAGCAGATTTTTAAATTCGTGTAGGTAGTCTTGCCACTTGCCAATGTATATCTGCACTATACTGAACTATATGATGCGATACGCAATTAAAAAGAGCACATTTTTATTTCACAAGTTTCGACAAACTCATGTTGTATGGGGATCGCTAACAAAGTCTGCTTTATATTGTCATGCTTTGCATTATTATGTTTTTTATTGTTATGTCTACCCTCATTAATTCGTTCGGGATATTTATGTAGTTTCATAGCGATGGCCGAAGACTGGGCGACGAAAGGCCGACCGTTGGATTTTAGGGTTCGACCACTGGGAGAATTGGCACTTTTTTGTAAACTTCTATTATTTGATGCTTGGTACAATATTAACTATTTTATTTTTAGTTGGTTACATTGATTAATCCCTGTTTAATGAAATAACAGCGAAAGAATATGTATTTATCATTCATTGACTCAAATTCCCCTTTGAAAGTACACCTGTTGCTTAACTGGCCGACCACTGGCGAAGTGACCCTAACTACAATTCGAAAAAAATATTATTCAACCAAATCCATTTCCAATGTGGAGCATATGGACTCATATTGGAGCAACACAAGTTGTCCTACGGGAACTGGATGTTATTTGGTCACTTGATCTTTCTTTTTCGGAAACGATTGAAAAACCAATTTATGAATCTTTCTGTACTGGTACTTAAACTCGATCCCAAGACAACGACATGGCCATTAGGCTACAGGCCGAGTAAAGTTGAAACTTAACAGTTTCAACTTTACTCGGCTTAACTTTCATACTAACCGATAAGCTGGGTTACCTAATTTTTTACATTGAATATTATGGAGTTGTTACACAGCGTATCCTAGGTAGGTATCATCTTTTGGTGGTTTTGCTGAATCGCGCAGCAATGTCGCCAGGGCAGGGGGCGAATGGGTCCAGCATGACGCTGGAAATTCTCCCGGGAAATCGTTAGGTCGAAAATGTCATTTTATTAAAACTATTCTGCAAAGATTTTGATTTTTCAAAGCAGCTACACTAAATTTAAAGCGACTTATTTTACAACTACAATAAACTTTTTGCAGAAACAATGAGTAGGTATGTTCATTTTACTAGCAGCCGTCCTTGGGTTGAATTGTTTTTTTTGGCCTGAAAGTGAACTGTCTATAATAGCCGGGGAACGGCTTCTTAGGATAACTTCAAAAATTATTTTGTTGTGTATTTCATTGCATTTTAAAAACATTCTCACATAATATACCTACATATAACTAATACGAATGGCCCGAACAATAGAATTGTGCATACACTCAGTCATATCGTATTAAGTATTAACCGAGACAATCAAAATACCACTGTGACAGATTGTATTATATAATAATTCAAAGTAACTTATATATTATAGTACATATAGTTGGTAATGTTGGTATCCAAAGTAAAGAAAAGAAAAATAATTGAATGCAAACAAATTCAGTTAAAAAAAAGAAGTAAATATACGTAGCTGAGATGTATTCATTCCGGTAAGTTGAACACCACACAATATAAAATAAAACACCATTGTAATAAAGGATCAATTATTTAGAGAGCATTGTTTTATCACTTTTATGTAATAAAGTTTTTTTGTAAAGCGTTGTTGTCAAATGATCTAAAAATGTTATATCAAGAACAAGGTGGTGGAAGATAAAATATTCAAGGTCGTTTTAAAGATTTTCAAGATAAGTCACCGCTTTTATTAAAATCAAATTTGTATTCGGTGCAACTGTTTTATAATACAACCAAAACAATCATTTTTTTAAATTATTATTCGTTATCTCCGATCGACACAGTCCTATGATAACGCTGTATGACTGAATACCGATTAATAACCGAATGCAAACATGAACTTTTTCAATGTGAGTGATTTTATCACATTCTACCGTATTCATAATCAGGATGGGTTTCACTCATCGCGAGGGTTATAAACATGTGGAAGTAGGTACCTAGTACAAAACAGATTGTTCTATTTATACAATATAATGTCTTTCCACCAAAAATTGACAGTTACACTTTAAAAGAGAACATTCATTCATTCTTATTATATAAAGTAAAAAAGTTTTTCGTTTTACATAGTGAGAATTCCCCGGATCGAAGAGCAACGGGCGGTGGTATAAATTTTCCTACGCCAACAGGCGTCCTGTTCCTATCCCAGGAAGGCATCCGCAGCGTCCTCGCTCGGCGGGGCAGGTGTGTCGGCAGCATCTCCTCTTCACAGGCAGACGGCCTCATCTTCTCCCGAGAAGGCATCCGCAGCGTCCTCGCTTGGCGGGGCAGGTGTGTCGGCAGCATCTCCTCTTCACAGGCAGACGGCCTCATCTTCTCCCGAGAAGGCATCCGCAGCGTCCTCGCTCGGCGGGGCAGGTGTGTCGGCAGCATCTCCTCTTCACAGGCAGACGGCCTCATCTTCTCCCGAGAAGGCATCCGCAGCGTCCTCGCTCGGCGGGGCAGGTGTGTCGGCAGCATCTCCTCTTCACAGGCAGACGGCCTCATCTTCTCCCGAGAAGGCATCCGCAGCGTTCTCGCTCGGCGGGGCAGGTGTGTCGGCAGCATCTCCTCTTCACAGGCAGACGGCCTCATCTTCTCCCGAGAAGGCATCCGCAGCGTCCTCGCTCGGCAGGGCAGGTTTATTAGCGTCTTCTCGTCTTTACAGGCAGCATGGCAGGCAAAACGGCCTCCCGGGTCGCAAATCTACCAGCCACAGTAGGCCTCACTCGTTGAAGACAAAACAGGCACAGCAGGCCTCACAGGTTGCAAATATAACAGGCACAGCGGGCCTCACGGATTGCAAACAAACAGCCACAGTAGGCGTCACTCGTTGACAACAAAACAGACACAGCAGGCCTCACAGGTTGCAACTCTAACAGGCACAGCGGGCCTCGCGGATTGCAAACAAACAGCCACTGTAGGCCTCACTGGTTGAAAACACAACAGGCCCAGCAGGCCTCCTAGGTCAGCGCGAACGACTTCAAGAGCGGCTAGTCGAGAAGTAGGGCTTCGTGAAAACTAACAGAGGCCAGGCACCTTTCACCGACGACTCCCGCCAGTTTCGCCTTTGAAGCTGGGGTTTCATAGTAAGACGCCGGGAAGCTGACTGGTTGTCTGGTCCCGATCTTGAAGTCCACCTTCAGGGCAGGGTCCGGATTCTTAGTGTGCGTTCGGCGATTTGAAATTCTTGAAGTTACGTTAAAATTCGGTTGGGCGCCATGAACCACAGTTCAAAGCCACTGCATCTTCAGAGCATGAGTCCTCAGGGGGTGAATCCTGAGGTGTCACAAACCGTCAATGGCCACTTAGTTGGGCGACAAAATGAGAATTCCCCCGGATCGAAGAGAGGCGAGCGGCTGGTTATCCGGAGTCCTGGAAGGGCTGATCTCAGACAAACACCATTTCAGATCCGGTTTAGAAACTTATTTATTATCCATTCAAGATGCAGTGGTTTAATATTACACAAATATATAAATCTTAACACATAAAATTGATTCTACATTTACATTTACTTAGCAACTGAATTTACTTTAAGTTATAATACAAATAACACAACGAATTTAAATTAAATCCAACGCAAATCAAAACACAAAAACAAACAAACAGTTCACATCGTCACATCACCTTCGTCGCGACGAGACTTCGTTCGTCCGACTCGGCAGCTCGTCATCGACTGTCTACAAAAATTCAAAAAAACTCCGTGCAAAGTTGGAGCTACCCTTTTCCGTAAAAATGGACTCGTCCAGCGGCCGAAGCCTAGGGGCTCTTTTTTAACGCCTGGCAACATGAAAGAGCGTTTTCTGCGAATTATTGCTGTTTTGCCGCAGGCCGATTTCAGTTTAGGACACTAATGACACTTATACTTAAGAAAAACCAGGGTGTGTCAATAGGTATCGTGGTTTGTAATAAATCTTTTTAATATAATGTATGAACAAATGGCCTACCCATGCATTTCAATATTTAACGCAATTGTGTTAAAAAATCTCCCAGGCCGATAACTGGTCGACAATCCGTCCCTGAATGTGAAATATGTATTTAGTCTCAAAGATAGGTAGGTAGTAATTTTTTTAATCGCATTCCAACAATAATTTGAAATTAATAATACGGATCAATTTAATGAAGAGTCTGACGCTATTATTATTAATTTATATAATTATGAATGTTAGCGCTAGGCTTAATAAATAATAACAATTCGGTCCAAATGATACTTTATACCTAGTACCGCAAATATGTTTCTAGACCACTATTGAAGACTTTTTACGCAATATTGTTTCTATGTAAAAGGCAACGATCTAATAATATATCTATCCCAATCTAATATTATTCACTAAATAAGTAATAATGCATGCGCTTCTGCCGGTATCATAAATACAACGAATAATATGTCATTTTTTTTGTAAGAAAACGTATAATGAATTATATTTAATTCAATTGTTTGGATTAATAATAGAATAGCTTACGATTTATGAATGTAAAATTATAGCTGATTTTTTTTCAAAATAAAAATTAGGCAAAGTAACTCCACGGATGCGGTGCGGTTACTCTGCCTACCCCAATATAATCAAGATTTCGCCTATATAATTTTCATACCTGGGTACCTATTGGGTATTAATTTACTTACGTTACGGTACGTAACGACAGAATGGTTTGGGGTCTCAACCGGGGTAAGGCAGGGCTGTGTTCTGGCTGCGTTCATCTTTATACTAATCTTCGACTTCATCCTGAGGTAGTCAATTCCACCCGACCGAGGTGTGGCCGTTGCCCCCAGTCTTAGGCTATGCGACCTCGAGTATGCTGACGACGCTGTCATATTTGAAAAATTTGTCGAGGGTATTCAGGAAACAATGGACAGGCTGCAGAGCAACTCGTATCGTATTGGCCTCAAAGTCAATGCGAGTAAAACCAATGTGCTATGACTACCCTCTGACGAGCGCGGGGCAAGACATCGAGATAGTTGACGGCTTCAGGTACTTGGGGGTAAAGAGGTCACAATCCGATTACGGATAGCTGGAGCAACCTTTAACTCAATGCGGAATGTCTGGGACTCACGGTTGTACCCGTTCAGAACCAAGTGCCACTTATTCAACGCATGCATCCTGACGGTGTTGCTTTACGGTTGCGAGTCATGGCACCTATCTAAGGCACAGGGTAACCGTATACTGTGCTTTGAAAACAGATTTTTGTGGCGAATACTAGGGGTACGGTGGTTTGATTTTGTCAGGAACTCTGAGGTAAGAAAGCGGTTGTACCAGGCTCTTATTACGTCCAAAATAAAAAAGCGACGATGGACCTGGCTTGGAAACGTGTTGCGGATGCCCCAGGAGAGCCTGCATCCTGCTTGCCTCTTCTACCAACCAGATGGATTCCGTCGCCCTGGAAAGCCACTGATGACCATCCATAGGATGTATTCGGTGGAGCTACAGGACGCTGGGATGACCTGGGAGGACGCGAGGAGACTGGCGGGGGACAGAGAAGCTTGGAGGAACCACGTGATGGTCATATGCTCCGAATAGGGAGCAGATATGGTTTTTTTAAAAAAAATTATTTAGTTGAAGCGCCTATATTTTCTTATGTAGGCAATGTCTATTACGCTAGATTAGAATGTTGCCTTTAGATTCCACTGTATTCCATACTAAACACAATTATGTATTTGTTTTAAAATAAAGTATTGAACAATTTTTACTTCTTTCAGTTATCTGTTATGTGGAACAAAGTGGAAAGATATAGAATGCTTTTAGCATATATTACGCTTTACAACAAAAAGTAACCTATTATATGGCAATGAATTCATTTGACAGCTTGTTTCGTTAGTTGTCTATGCTTATGTTTTTAAGGTTATTTCTAAATTCGTTCGTTTTTTAGTCAGTCACTATAAATTTCGTTTATAATTTATATCTACAGAGTGTTTCGTGTGCTCTTTTTTTAAATACGTAACTATGGCAGATGATGCAGAAAATGTATGTTATAAGCTCATTACAAGAATTGGAGTGCACGAGAATTATTTATATTTAATAGCGGCTTTTTTGAATTCTTTACAACTGCTTAGATGCATAATATCTATCTAGTCAATCATATACAGAGGGTTTTTAGATAATCGAAATTTTGTGTCATCAGCTAACTTTATCAACGAAGCTATACCATACCCACCCACATATTTATAATTTAACTTTCTTTTTTTTTACAGGTACCAGTCTTAGCTGTAAAAGAGCCTCTAGATCTGATTAGACTTAGTTTGGATGAGAGAATTTACGTTAAGATGCGAAATGAAAGAGAGCTTCGAGGGAGGTTACATGTAAGTTTTAATTATTTATTTAAGTGCTAGTAAACATCTTCAAAAAACTTGTAGGTGAAATAATAATGGCAAGGTTATCGACCCTTTTATACATTATTTTTATTCAAAGGTATTTATTGTTTTTCTTAATATAGTTTCTTATACCATACTCCTCCTATCTGACCCTGGAAATGGGCTTAGAGAGTGCAACTGATCAACTTTGAGTGATTTTACAACCTCATCCACTTATCTTTACCTTCTTCTATAACATAAGTTGAAAGACTGATTTATAATAGTCCCATTTAACTCCTTTTGTTGATTTTTCAATAGAAAGAACACAACATGTAAATAAATAAATAAAGAACATAATATATTATTTTCCACCACATCGAATACAGACATTAATTCTATTAATCCTGAATAGAAAGATGTCATAAGATATAATGGTAACCACAAACCACTCGTATAGTTCAAAATGAAAGGTAATCTTTTTCTTTATATTTAAATAAGTTTTTTTTTATCTTCCAACTTGACGGCAAAACTATACCATTACTATGAATGCCTTACTATACTGGGTCGAATATTTATCACATTCCCTTAAATAAATCATATTTTTATAGGCATACGATCAACATCTTAACATGGTTCTTGGCGATGCCGAAGAAACTGTAACAACTGTTGAAATAGACGAAGAAACATACGAAGAAGTCTACAGAACCACCAAAAGAAATATACCAATGCTGTTTGTGAGAGGTGATGGAGTAATCCTTGTATCCCCTCCTGTTAGAGTCGGTGTATAATGTTGTAACTCAATCAATCTTTTTTATACATATTTTTAAGGTTTCCTTATTTGAAGAAAACAAAAGAAAATGTTAATTTGTGGTCATTCAAATTTGAAAGGAATTTCAGTTTCAGAAAGTAAGTGATAGCCTTTTCCAAATACATTCCATTTGGATGTACTAATTGATATTGATTATTAGTTTATCGAGAATAATTTCTTGCATACGTTTTACTTCTACAGGCAAAAATTATGCCATTTTACGATTCTTTTTTTTTCGCCACTTATACATTCAATAATGAAAATTAGAAATAATTTGAGGTTAATGGAGAAGTAATGTAAGCCACTAAATGGTCTTAAAGATAAAAAGAACTCAAAGCCATTGCTTCAACAAATCTCTTGTTGATAATAACAAAATTAATCTTGATCAATGTTTCACACCTGAAGACACAAAGCATTGAAAAATTTGAATCCATATATCTTACATTCAAAATTTTCTAGTGCGTCATTCTTTCACTGATTTTTTAACTCTGTTCTGAAGATGTTTTTTTTTGTTCAGTTTTAATTATGAAGGTCAACCCTCAACTGTATCATTATTTTGTATTTTCCTGGTGTAACATACAAAGTTAATGTTGATGTGTTTTGATAAATAATAAAATAATAACAATAAAACCTATTTATTTTTCACACCCTACACTTCCGAATCCTTTGTATTGAAATAATTTGTGTGGAAGATAAATTATCCTGAATTAACTTGACATTACTTCATATTGAAAATATTGCAGCTTAAAATTAATTGGGAAATTTTAAAGAAGATTTATTTGATTTGCTGTAGATCAACTGGTTGTCATCCATGGGTTCTATAACGATTCCAGTCTTCACGATAACCGCCGGTCGGGTGAGTTTCCTGTGAGCAGTTTCAGGAATGAAAGTATTGCCAAGCGGAGCACGAATAGTACACTCAAAATCTCTGACACTGGTAAAGGGGTATGGCAGCTCGGATACTTGATGGGGTTTCAGTTTCAAATCTTGGGATTCATTTATGATCACGTTTTCTTTTTTATCATCTTTGCGCGGGAGTTGAACTTCAGGAGCTTTGAAAATTTTTCTCTTGCGTCTGCCCCTAGCGTTTGATAAATTTTTCCCTGCCCAAGACCCCCAGCCGGGAAGAGATATGTCTTCTTCGATTTTAGGCTTATCTTTGTCAATTTCCGTGGCTTTGTCTTGATGAAATTCGGCAACTATATCATCGTCTTCAAATGCTTCCGCAATGGTCATCTTCTTTTTATCGTCTTCATCATCGTCCAAGTAGTCTCCTTCGGTTTCCATATCTGGTAGAGCCGTCAGTAAGTGTTTCGGTTTGGGGGCGAAAAATAAATTAGGGTCTATTTTATCAACAATCTTTTTCTGGGATTTTTCATTTTCCACAATTTCACTTGTGCCAGCAGCAAGACTTTTTACCTTATCATTGGATGCCGCAGATTGCTGTTGATTATAAGCCGATTCAGAAAGTTCTTCATCAAGTTGAGGTCGCTTTTTAGTATTTTTAAAGCTAAGATCAAGGTGATTCGTGTTAGCTTCTTGTTTTCTTTTTTGTCCTTTCTTTTTCTTCTGACTGTACAATTCTGGTATTATAGCGTTTATTTTATCAGTAAATTTGTCCTGCAACTTTGATTCCATTTCAATAAACATACGATTCACTGAAATTTTATCAGTTTCATGATCATTTCCGGAATTGTTAGCTTGGAGATCTGCTTCTACCACCCATTCAGTTGTGGAATTTGCAGCTTTGCGGTTTCTACGTTTATTTCTTTTATTAACTTGCGATTTTGGTTCAACAGTTTTAATATTGACTGTACGCTTTGAATCGTCAGGCGACACAATGATACTCTGATTGATTAATGATTTCTCTGTGTCATCATCATAGCTAACATCACCCGTGTCAATTGTTTCTTCTTGGTTTTTGTTTGCTTTATTAATATCATCCCAATATTTTTTGTAACTACTCACATAGCCAGTGACTTCATTAGATTGCTCCTTGTTGGATAGCCACGGATTAAATGGATCAACGTCTCCATTAGCGGGGGGCAAGTCTTCACCGTCATCTTCTGAATTGGTTTCATCATCTCTAGGAGTGATCTTTTTTGTTAATTCTCTGCTCAAAGATAATTGTTGCGCCAATTCTTGACGTGTCTAAAAGTAAAGAATATCCGTAAGAACCTATGTACATAAATATATACAGATAAGTAATATTATACACCAGGAGGTAGTGCCATTTTTCAACATCAATACACACTCTCTGTCTGCGCATCACACAGTGTTGTGCTGTGCATTACAGACAAATAAATCAAATATAAAAATAAGACAAATATGGTCATTTCTAATTTAAGACATCGACTGAGGGTGCTTGATGGAATTTCAATATCAAATTTGGATCATTGAGATTTTGTACACTTCCATGTATTTTGTCACTAACCTTACTATTCCTTGCCAATTCTGAATGAGCAGCTGAACCTTCCTAATTCTCCGTTATTGTATCCTATACGTTGAAACACCTAACAGATGTCACTAAATGTGGAATGATTGTATATATTTACCCTTTCGTCGAATTGCATCCCGTCGAAACCCAGAATGCTATTATAATTGTAAAATCACTGGTAATTCTAAAAGTAGTTGGAAAGCGGCAATTCGCCACTCTGTTAATGTGTTGTTTACAAAATAAGGATTAAGACGATTCTCGAAATGTTAACTCAGGTATCAGTGTGGCTCTCAGATGTATAATATTTTACCTCGTAAATAATATTTGTCGTATTTGTATCTTCTATATAAACGTTAGACACTGTTTACTGTCTGTCAGTTCGAGTTCATTCGTGTGCTCGAATGCCTGAAGATGCCGAAAGGCGAAACCCAGGTCGTTAGTGACAAAATACATGGAAGTGTACAAAATCTTAATAATCCAAATCGTCATTTCTATTGCAAAATTGTATATTGGCAAAATCAAAATTTTTCAGATCTTAAAATAATTAAAAAACAACTTTATCTTATTAAATCAGTAATAAAAAATACCCGTAAATGGTACAGTTGTATATAATTATATATAAAAAATACCTCTTTGTCATATTTTGCTCGAACCAATTTATTTTTGGCCCACTGTCCAGTACTCTTATGTCTTAGAGTCACTCTTTCTTGTGCCCTGGTTTTTTCTAATTGTTCCAAACGCTTCAAAGCTTCTTCTGGATCTGTCTTTTGTAAAGTCTCAAACTCTTTCAACTGCAGTTTAATTCTCTCCTTTCTTAGGACTCTGAAATCAACATAAAAACCAATTTGACTTTATAGACGAGCCTCAATTAACATGTACCATCAGTGCTGGCGTTACACAAAGGCACAACTGGCGACCATCTGCAGTGGCTAATTTAATAAGGGTACCTTGGTGGCTCTAACGTGGTGAGTACAAATACTTCAAACATATCAGTTATAAGCCTTTATAATTAGGGTGGAAAAATACAATCATGGCTGGGCTGGCCAAATGTCTATTACATAAATTTGATTGAGAGTGTTCTATTATTTCATTAGTACAAGACAAGCATAGTATGTTATTTTAACGTGACAGGTAATATTCTATGCAAAAATGAAAATTCAACAATATGTTGATGCCCATTTTACTTTTAAGTCTCAACATTTTCAGAATGTGTATAAAAAGATTTTTGGTCTTGTAATGTGATAACTGAAGGCCCATTTTAATCATATTTATTCAATGGTCCTATTTAAAACATATCAAGCAGTTTTTTGTTTGTTTTGACTTCATTTCAATTGGTCCATATCATAGTAACTCAGATCCAAGTCAGCATTAAAAAATTATTGTATAATGTATAAAATACAAAGAAATTCAATATCAATACACATTTTCACTTAACTCGATACCTAAAATGATTATCAAAATAATTTCCTTAAATCTAACTCTCTATGAATAAATGCTGGGGAAAATTTGGTTTCACCGGATGTGTCCTAAAAATGCTATTTTTACACTGAAAATTATGTGAAATCAAATGTTTTAGGGCAAGGATGCCCAACCAGTCGATCCCAAAGCAAAATTTGGTCGATCCCGAAAACTTCTGTGAATTTCGAAAAAAATATATTTATATAAATATATTTACAGCCGACGATGAAAAATAAAATCCCGGCGGTCGAACTATCCGTGCTTATCTGCTAATTTATGGGATTAACGAATGATCAAAGTAAGACCGTGGTCATGGCATTCTTTGATGATGGTTCTCAGGATTTGAATCAATAAAAAACTGCATAATTTCTTTTTTTCTTTTTTTGCTCCCTCAAAAATGAAATATAAATATGTTATATATCAGATAAGTATGTGCTTACAAAATAATTAAAATATAATATTTTTGTATATTTCTAACAAACTTATTATTTATAATTATTTTTATTATATATATACATTTATACAACATACTTTGCATTTAAAATAAACATTTTCATGTTTGAAGAAAGGAAAAAACCTTAAATGAAATTTCATGAGAATCATATTAGAAGTCGATCCCGAGAAAGTTTTAATTGAAAAGTAGCTCCCAAGGCAAAAAAAGGTTGGGCACCCTTGTTTTAGTGTATATTAAATCAAACCAAACCTAACACAACTAAATATATCGGTAAATACTGGTATTGTTGGACGTTATCTAAAACTGCATTTTTTTCACCAAAAAGCGTGCAAAATGTTGTTTTAGGGTAGAATAGTCTTTCTTCAAGCTAAATATATTCATTAACGATGAAAGGAAACATTATAACAGTGGTTTATCGCATAATAGTTGTGTATGTCACACACTTTATTTTTGAGTGCCATGTTGTGATAAACTCAGGATTGCCAATCTAAAAACCAAACATATTCATATGTTAAATTTGGATTATTGAGATTTTGTACACTTCCATGTATTTTGTCACTAACGACCCGGGTTTCGCCTTTCGGCATCTTCAGGCATTCGAGCACACGAATGGACTCGAACTGAGTTCTGATTAGTGATTAGTGAGTTCGAGTTGATTAGTGACAAAATACATGGAAGTGTACAAAATCTCAATAATCCAAATTTAATATTGAAATTCCATCAAGCACCCTCAGTCGATGTCTTAAATTATATTCATATGTGTTACAAACACATAAGAGTCTAAATGAAGATTCGCACGAATTCAACTATGTTTATTATAAGTATGGTATTTATTTCGCAGAACTCAAATATAATATGACAAAATATTGTAGTATTCAGTTCTACAAAGTTTTATTAGTTAGTTGATCTGCGCGGCGTGAAGCCGAAATAGCTCAAGCAACTAACAAATAATCAACTAACTAATAAAACTTTGTAGAACTGAATATTTTGTCATATTATAATCCAGTTCGGTAAAGGTTCGTAGTAGTGGACAGCGTAAAAGCGTAAAACCAGATACGTAAAATAAAGATAGTTGAATATTTATTCAGTCTCTTATTGGTTTCATGTACAGATGCAACATGGCTGAAAAAATAAAGTTTGACATATGCAACTATTACGCGATAAACTAGTCTTATAATGCTTCCTTTCGTCGTTATTGAGCATATTTTGCATGACAAAAGACTATTCTAACCTATATTTTATCATATTGCGCAGTGTTCGGTGAGAAAAATGCATTTTGAGACAATGTCCAGTAATACAAACCTTTACCTCCAGTTCTACCAGTCGTAGCTTGTAGCGATAAGTGAAATGATAAAATTTTGTACCTGTGAAACTTTTTGCTTTTTATTTTACTCTGTCTACGAGCTTTGGCTTCTTTGTAAGATTGTCTGGCCCTAAGCTTGGCGGCTTCTCTGCGATGTTCCAACATCTCCTGCATTGTCAAGGGAAACAAATCTTCTTCTTTTTCAACTTCAGCAGGTGCTATTTCTTCCAATTTCTGTTCCAGTTCAGATTTGATAGCGAACTTTTCCAAAAGCTTCTTTGAGGTCTTTTCCAGTTTCTCTTTATTTTCTAAAGGAAATCGTCGATGCTCAATAGCTCTGTTTCTTGTTACAACAGCATCCCAGCGGTTTAATTTTTTCTTCACATCTTCGAATCCGGTAGACCTTTTAATTTTCTCAGCAACATGTTTTTCAACTGGTTTATCGAGTGTTCTATTTAATTTCTGAGCTACTTTCAATTTCTTCCCTGTTTCGGCATGTTCAGTAGAACTTTGAAGAATTTTAATAATATCGTTTACAGCTACTCTTCCTCCAGATGTGTCAGATCGTGCTACATGAAACTCTGATTTATTTTCAGAAAATCCTGTTCTGCTAGGTTTAGTAATATGCTGGGTTTTATCTAGCTGATTGATAGCATTAATTAGACGAGAATGATTGTTGCTATCGTCTTCTCCCTCATCCAAATCGTTGTAGTCTTCAACACCCATTTTTGTAGTATTTTCTTAAGAGCCGATTTAAGTATTATTCGTGCCAACAGAATAATTGTTTATCCTGAAAGTTACGCCAACGTGCACCGATATAAAGTTAGGTTAAAAAGTAACCACTGACAACGGCTGTCAAACGATATTATCTATGATTTTATGGCTGTTCAATTTAGACACTGCCAAATCTATGGTCGATTATTTATAATTATTATAGCAGCACCTAGTGCTACGTCAAATCCAAATTACAGCCCTTCGCAATCAAAGAGTTTGATGAAAGATTCCCACCGGAATATCATAAGAAAAATGTTAGTTATGTTAGAATAAGGGAACTTCTTAAAAAACCATATCCACTCTTTACTCGGAGCATATGGTCAACACACGCCTCCTATATTCTGTCGCGCGCCATTCTTCTTGCGTCCTGTAGCTTCGCCAAGTATATCTGATGGTAAAAGAGACAGGCGAGATTTAAGCTCCCATGAGTCATCCGCAACACATGTCTGTTGTTACTTTTTTAATTAGGACATAATAAGGAGCTGGACTGTTCTCTTACTTGTTAGTTCCTGACAAAGTCTAACCACATACTCATAGTATTCGTCGCAAGTATACGGTTACCCGGTGCTTTCGTGAGGTGCCATGAATCGCAACCGTAATACAGCACTGTTAGAATAGGTGGCTCATGGTTTCTGACCAACTTTTGGGTACCTACCGTAGAACAATTAAATTTGTGGGTAGTCATTTACATATACAATCAAATCAAGCACATCTCTTACATATTCTACAGCAAGCGTAGCTCCTGTTATCGGTTACTTTGGTAGTGACACATTGATTTCAGCTCATTTTATTGACAGCAGTAAGTCACCGAAAATAATAAATGAAGCCAAACATGAAAAAATAAGTAATGTAACTCGTATGTAGAGTCAAAACTGTGCAGAACATATTATTTTCCTGTAATTTTATGAATATTAAACAAAGTAACAATATTTAAAAAAAGGAAAACTCTTTTTGGAGGGCTTTCGAATCATTAACACGTTGACTGCCAAGCAAAATTTTGAAAAATTCTCACAAGGCCATTAACAAAATTTAATTGTATACTGTAAGGCTGATCGTTAACTACTTTAATAATATAATTTTTTCATGGCATAAAAATCTGCAAATGGGATGCTATTTAACGTGTCGGTCACCCGTGAACACTAATGTTTTCTCGTTCAGATGTGGTCAAAATTCATTTACACCGTTGTTTTATATGGTAATAAAATAAAACAATGTTAAATGGATTCCAATAGCATTAGCTTTAACGAGGTGTAAATGAAATATTTTTCGAGGCTTGAAAACAATACGTATAGACTATTGAACTAACGTATGCAATAAAAACGCCAAATAGTATAAAAATCCATGGAATCTGTAAAAAATATTTTACAGTTGTCATCTTGATAGTTTTTCTACACGATGGTATTATATTTTTGTTCAAAACTCAAAGCTCGGAGTTATGGAGAAAAAACGCAACCTAATATAAAATTCAAATGATTTCGAAAAATAGATAAGATATAAATTATAATCTCAATAGTTTTTCCTACACGATGGTGTTTTTACATTTTTTGAGCTCGCCACTAAAACTCTTTGTAAACACAAAAATATATGTACAATTTGATATATTTTAATAATAACAAATTGTTCTAAAATTTGAACTTATTGTTGAAAAAAAAATATTTTCATGAATCAAATATCAGTATTTTTTTTTAATAATTTCATTATTTGCTCAAGTAGGATAAAATTTGAGATTTGCATACCACCAAAACACTATTTGGAGTAATAAAGAAAAAAAGAAATTCAAGGATCAAATTTTGATTTGATTTAATTTAATTTATTAAAACCAAAATGATTTTTTCCCTCGGTTGTTATGGTATGTATTCAACTGGGAGACGCCGTGTCGGGCATATTTGGGGATGAATTCCATTGCGGAAGCGGCCGATGGCGCATACGGATTTTTTTTGTATGCAAGTTTTGCCGGGCACCGATGCACACCATGGCGCACTGGCAAAGTTTGGTGCCGGGCACCGGTGAACGTGTTAATAACAAGCTTATTTTTAAATAACATTGAATAAATTATTCGTAAGGAAAATGTAATATGGGAATCTGCAATTTCTTCATGTATTTTCTGATCACATTTAGACTTAGGGTTGTTGATTTCTCCGTTTTGCCATTGGATATTGTCTTCTGTGCCATCAAGGGCATAAGTGATCAGCTTTTGAGAGCAACTATTGACTCCAGGATTTTTTTCTAAGCAGTAAGCTTATGAATGTCAGGAATGCTACATTTTTAACAGCGATTGTCAGACTTCATCTAATATGACCAGTAGCCTGACCTCAATGAAAAAAATGTCTTATAATCAATCGAACGCATCATGTAAACCTGCAATAAGTTGAAAAAATTTATCAGAAAATAATAGTACAAATAGGCTACAATTTCAATGAATATTGAAAAAGTATTGAAAGACTTCAAAAATTCAGAAACATGAAAATATGCAATAGACAACACAGTTTTCATTTTCAAAAACATCTCTTTCAGGTTTTTGCTATCAGTGTTTATCAAAAAGAAACGGTTTGTGTCGTTCATAATCGAGTTGCTGCGATGACCAACAGTGTTTGGAATTATTCACGTATTATACATGTAAAACTGTATTGAAAACCAGAAACATTCTTTTCAGAATCTTTTCAATTTGTTATTAGTCAGATTTAATATTTTTTTGACCTGGTTTAGCAATGTACTCTAATAATCTGATACAAACAAAAAGTATTGATTCCAATACTGCTTATAATATTGTAAATGTCATGTAAAATTAAAACTAGGATAGATGGATAAATAAGTCTGTGACATTTGCATAATCCCATACATAAATTTGAAAATTATCTTTAAATCACAGTAAACTGTAAATGTTCATTTCGTCTTCGGCAATGGCTTATATAGCTGTGAAGTATTTATCAATACATTCTCCATATACCACTTAAGACATTGTAGTAGCTTATATTTTTCATTATAGTCAAAAAATCAATTGATGGCATCTGTGGGATTTGTTCCAAACTAGGAGCAAAATTTAAGTATTTTAGAAATTTGTCAAATTGTTTCAAACGAAAAAGTACTATGTAATTCTGAAAAAAAAACGCTTAATTTCATTGATGAAACCTTAAATAAAAGTTAAGTTAAAGGTTTTAAAACTAAAAATATACAGTCTTCTGTTAAAGCCAACCGATTCCAATGGCATAATGAAAATATGTGCGGAAATTTTACAGTAGCGTACACATAAATTTTTATAACCGGGATAGAGTTGGGGGTTTTCAGAGCATGCTCTACTAAAATAAATATAGTTAGTCAGAATTCGCGCACCAGGTACACTGACACTGAGAGAAATTCAATTTATTTAATGTTTTTGATGTACAGAAAAATCTCATATCATTCTTATAATACAATATTATGCATAATTTATATATTTTCGTTCAATAAAGTCAGCTCAATAAATCTTTAATAAAAAAAGTCAACCCGCCGAACGCATAGACGGTGAAACGCACACACACCCTTCACTCGGCGTTATAGTCAAATTTCAAACAAACCTACATAACATGGCGTACAACGGAAACAATTACGGTTGAGGGGGGGGGAGTCAGGGGGCGACGAGAGGGTCGTCGTCCTCGTCATATTCGAGAGAGAGGACGGAGGCCCTCCGCTGCTTCTTAGCCCGCCCCCCTGAGCTGCACTCGCTAGAGTCACTTTCGTAGTGGCGCTTCTCCCCCGCCTCGCTTTCACACTTAGTTCTATTGTTTGTTTTGTTTTCGTCCACGCCGTTCACGGGATAATGTCTATCTTCATCCCCGGAGGGACGGGTTCTGCTATCGGACGCATCTTCCTCCCCGCACAGTCGCTCCCTTTCCTTGGAAGATACTTTGAGAATGAGGTCCGGCTCGGAATCGTAGTCTTCCGCATCGCCGCCTCCGTTTGTGAGCGGCCTTCGGAGTTGTTTGGCAGCTGACAGTTCCCTGGCCGCGGCCGCTGCTTGCTCCTTGGACGCCCTCAACTCTTGCTGTAGAAACAGAATGGTGCTCTGCATTCCTTCCACATCTTCATCTAGCTCCTGTAGGAACTCATCTAATTCTGCAAATAGTTAAAGGACCATTAATTTAAGAGTACCATATGCTTGACACAACATCAACACAGATAAAGCTGCAATATCTGTCATGATAAGGGTAATAAATCTTGCAAGAGGTGTGTTTTAAAATATTTACACAGGAAATTCATGTAAAATAATGTGTAACGCTAAACTAAAAACTGTCATTTACTGTTAGATTAGTTAGAATAACAATATAGACAGATTTTTCAGTTTACACTTCAATTTTATATATCTTTCGATTAGCAATTCTACTAATAAAGACATTGCCAACATAGAAATTTTGATAGAATTTATATGCAACATAAATTATAGTACACGAAACCGAGCCTGTATGCAGTAATGAACTGATCGTCTATGGCATATTTTATATGAAACAGTATTAGAACTGACTAGTACAAAAGCTTTTTTATTGCATGAAATTATTCATGGGGCATTATGACAATGGAAAAAAGAACCGAAGAGCATACCCGATTGAGATCTTTTAACTTCCTCACTGAAGCTCTTTTGCAATGCTAAGTCTCCTTCAAGTTTTGCTATTCTACCACTGGTGGTCATTTTTCCTAGGTCTTCGTTTTCTTGATGCAGCAGCCGGCACTTCGCCATGAGCTTCTTGCCGGTGTTCGAGTCCGGCGTGAACTTCCAGGCGGAGAATTCGTTCTGTGTCTCTTCCAGACGACTCCTGGTCCCCGCCAGTTCTTGTTTCATTCGCATGACGAGAATATTGACGGCCGGGTCCAGCATGCAACTTCTCGTGCCCCCCACTATTCCAGCCGAACTCACTTGAGCAGATTTTAATTCTCCTATTTGGGCCTACGAAAACAGTTACAATATGATTAATTCAAATGCTCTAGTGAGGTTGATCTTCACTGCTATTATGAATGAGTAATAAATATGTAGAAATGGTGACACTTTTTCTTGGATAATAAAATGGTTTTTATATAATCTATTCGTACCCGAGGAGAGTAGCATTTCTATTTGGAATGAATTCTGGCTGAAAAACTATTTTTATTTAGGATACAGTTTAAGATATCTAGAAAAAAATGAGATAAATTTTAAAATTTGAATTACTGTGAAAAATTGCAGCTTTTCGCAATAGACAAAAGTGATTTTAGTTTGTTCAATAGAGATATTAAAACTAGTCGATGTGTGTCATATTTTGTGCTCTGACATGTACGATATGCAATTTTATGGAGATTCCATTTGAAACCTGAAGAAAATGTTATATTTACTTCATGTTGAAAAGACTTTGATGTAGTTTATCTGTGCGAAATAAAATAGTTGATAAGATTAATTGTATGACTAAAATGACTGAAAATGATTACCACATAATCTTGCACTTCTTGTTCCTTAGCAGCGAGTCTCCTAACTAAAACTCTCTCTCTATGCTGCGATTCAGCACATTGTTGTTTTAATCTGTCGTCTTGTTCTTTCATTCGCTCCAGTGAACCTTAACAATAAAAATGTCAGCAATAAAAACCCTGCGTCAGATATAGAGACAACAATATTTGAGTTTGAGTCCTAAAAAGAATCATAGCAGTGTAAACTTGCAGAAATGGAAATATCACATTTAGACCAATATTATTACTTTCAACATAAACCAGAGTCATTTGTTATTCCAATAAACATAGTGTGTATGAAGATTCGAGTGAGACACTGATGAAGTTACACAAATACTCGGGAGACCTTCAAAGTAAGTGTTCTATTGTGAGGAAGTCCACGGCAAACACTGTAAAGATTAGTCAGTAGCAAGAAGTGGATAAATGTTTCAACGTAAATATGGCGAATAACATAATTGAAATCTGTGAATCAAATCATCATTAAGGATACCTGAGGGTGCACTCGAGGTACAGATACTGAAGAAAAACGCAAGGTGTAAAAAAATAAGTATGTATTTAATAATTACGAAGATCTTTCAGAGTTAAAAATACATAAATGATTATAAACATCAAGGCAACAAAGACAGTTCTCGGTTTAAACCTAGTTTATGAATTTACAAGGTTTTTTTTTGAGCCAATCAATTAAAATGAATAAAAAATCTGCAGTAAATTTATAATGAACAATTTTTGACTATAAAAGAGAATAATTATGTCTGAATACATATTTTTCGTGTAAAATAGTGTAGGCTGTAGTTTGCCACATATGTTACAAGAATATATAATTCAGTGACAATTCAATTTTAAATAATAAAAATTGATACATTTCAGGTAAATGCTGTTATAAATGTATTATTAGTATGTATTAATAATTACAAATTCTGCAGCCGAATATTATTTTTGCATGCTAAAGTTAAAGAGAGATAAGAGTCGGAAGACCACTTTTCGGGAGAGTGATTTCAGATAAGAAAGCAGTAAATCCCAAAGAGATACATCTCTTATCAAACCTTATACGGTAGCTTCTTACTACTCTCACGTGATAAATGATTTATCGTTTAAGTTGGCTCAAAAAATACCTGGTAAATTATAATAAAGAAGAAAAATCGTAAGTTACATAGATTATCATAAAATAAATATAAAATTTATTCAAACCTAAACAGTAATAAAATGTCGAATTATTAAGCTTAACAGTGTTTCAATAAAGAAGATTTTAATTATTTGAGTAGCTTATGTATAATTAATTAGTAAGGTGATATAAATCATAACAGGGTAAAAAAAACAATGTATTTTAGTCTATGAGAATTGTCAAATAGCAATCAAAAATATTCGACAATTATTGTGCAACTGAATACATTGCTACTTTTTTTTATTCCTTTTACCCTTACCAATATGGAGCGTTTCAACAGAACTCTAATGGAGCATATCAACAAAAGTTTGTTTATGAGAATTGCTCATAATACAGTCGCTCAACCTCCCTTTTCGAAGAGGCTATTGTTAGAAATGATGATTCTTTTATACCCTATTACAATGGAGTTCTATCAAGTAAAAGAAATTTCAATAAGATATACTGTAAATCATATTACCTACTCAAATGAAAGCATCAAAATAAGGAATTATTTGTTAATAAAGAATAAATGAGGTAACTGAAGTAGCAATAGCAGCCAAGCAACCGAGATTTATCGCCCTGGGCAGGTATTTTTGTAGTACTCTGTACAAAGATGATAGGTGCATTTATCCAATACACTGTTAATTCTCGTTCTACAAGAGGCGTTTCTCAAAAAAATTGGGTTACAAAGAAACTTTCAGCAAATTTTATAAAAAAGAGTGATCTGTCAAAAGCCGTATATAAGGAATGAAGTTGTGGTTTTCTTTTGAGATGTCTAATTAAATTGATCTAAAAAAATTAAATTGAAAAATACATTCACAAAAATAATCCTAACCAAACTGAACATTTTTAAAAATAAGATAAAAAAAAAAATAGCAAAGTTTTAAGTTCCATAATCTATAACAAATGCTTTTTTATAATTTATAATTTTCAATAAAAAAAATTGTGTGCTAAGTGTCCCATCACTTTGAAAATGTAAAAAGTTTTGATTGGCTTTTATTAAAAAATATATTAGCTACTATTTTAAATTGATCAAATAAAAACAAATTGTAAGTTTTGTTACATATTTTGGGTTGTGGTTTACCGCGAAATACTAATGAGTGTTTAGGTGTGTCGTGGGTGAGAAAAGGTTGTGGAGCACTGACCTATAGAGATACATTCCAGTGCAGTTATTTATTTTAACAATCGTTCCCATAAAATATCACTATTTCTAATAACTTGTCAACATGGTGGACTGGCATTAAATAATGTAGGAAAATTATCGATGAAACTAAATAAATGTTTGGTGATATAATTTAATTTTGAAAAATTATACTCATAATGAAAAAGCATGGTTTTAAAGTAATCACATGGCTGTAGCCACTCTTGGCCAGGCATCTACACGACACTTTTTTGCTTCTATGTGATATTTTGAATTCTTACATGAATTAGAATTAAAAATATTACCTGATTCAAAACGCATGCTGTACATATCGTCAGTGTTTTGTAAAAAATAAAAGCCGAATCAATGAAGAAAATCAAAAACAACATTCACTTTAAAATAGTTTAAGACATCGACTGAGGGTGCTTGATGGAATTTAAATATCAAATTGTTGATATCATGTACATTTTGTACATTAAAGATGCCGAAAGGCGAAACCCAGGTCGTTAGTGACGAAATACATGGAAATGTACAAAATCTTAACAATTCAAATTGTATTCACTTTAATAATATTATTCTGTAAAAACGGAAAATTTGTAGATTCCTTCTAGGTTTCATTATAAATTTATAATCGTCCATAGATAAATAATAAACTAAAGTGAAAAGTTTAAAATGTATCTCATCTTGTAAAGTACCATTTTGCAAAACACTGACAACATACAAGACGTGTTCTACTAATCTAAAATATCTGAAGCACTTTTGGTTTGAATAAGTAGAGCTACGGAGGACGGTGTTTGTCTCACGACGGTGATAGAGGAGTCGGATTGGAGTTTCGGCGACGTTGATGTTTCTATAACGTAAGTTTATGATGAACTTCTTAACTCTTTTTAAAATTTACAATTTGTAGTTTATACCAGACTTTCCACATTGCGGAAAGTCTGGGACCAAGTGCCATCTATTCAATGTGTGCATTCTGACAGTGCTGCTTTACGGTTGCAAGTCATGGCACCTCACCAAGGCAGAGGGTAATTGTACTTTGAAAACAGATGCTTGCAGCGAATACTTGGGGTACGGTGGTATGATTTTGTCAGGAACTCGGAGGTAAGAGAGCGGACGGAACAATCTCTTATTACGACTGCCTGTCTCTTCTACCAATTGGATGGATTCCGTCACCCTAGAAGGTCGCTGATGACCATCCGTAGGATGTATTCGGCGGAGATACGGGACGCTGGGATGACCTGGGAGGAAGCAAAGAGACTGGTAGAGACAGAGAAGCTTGGAGGAACCACGTGATAGCCATATGCTCCGAATAGAGAGCGGATATGGTTGAAAATTTTTTTTTTATACCAGCTGTCTATATTTAGTTGGGCTTGTGATGCAGTGGTTTATGTCGTTGGCTGCGGTTACGGATCACGAGTTCAGATCCTGTTTGATAAATTGATTTATGTTTTAATGCATAGGTGTTTGCGAGGTCTAAAATTCCCTCCCACCCATCAGATCCTAAAAATGTGTCATAACGAGAGCGATTAGCTAACCACTAGTCGTGTCCTAGCCGTTTCCTTCTATCCCTACTCTCTTCCAAAAAGAGAGGTTGAGCAATTGAATAACGATCATTATTGTAGAAAAACTTATGTTGAGGTCAACTGTATTGAGAGTCCCTATACTCCACAGTGAGAGCAGAGATGGTTATAAAAAAAATTACGAATTTGGGCGAGTCAAGCAGGATATCAAGTTAGCGAAACTTTTGATGGAGTTGTAAAATAAGCAGCTGAAGAATGTTCTAGTTAATTCTGTTCCGGTGTGCGGTCAGGCATCAGAGTGAGATAAAAAGTACAGGTTCACTGAATTGTTAAATTATTCAGTTCCATAGCGATAGTCACAAACTGATAATGAAAAGCTTACAATATGAATTTGTAGCAAAGCAGGTAACCAAAGTCGACAGATAGTTTTGTCTGAGATGCTTAGGAGGGATCTTCGATAACAGTCACAATATTTTTGGTAGTCTTAACCCTTTGAGTAGTACGGCGACGTCTTGTGTCATCTAATATCTATTGCCATTCTTGTATATTTTTATTTAATTATTATTATTTCTTCAGATGCTGATACTGCACATATTAATCAGTCAATTTTGGCAGTCACATTATTTTTATTGTTTGTTTCAAATTTACAAAAGAATTTTGTAAAAAGGTTGATATTTGGAAACAGTCTGTAGCTATATTAAAAGTGTAAAAATTGTAATTGTAAGTGTAAAAATTCATTTTGATTTGACTCCTATTCTGGAACAAAGTTCAATAGAGAACCACATGCTGACATATGAACACAATACAAATCTAGGGCCGAATTGAAAGTAAAAGCTTCAAGTACTAATGAATTATTTAGTTCTCATTATTAAAAATGCATTCTAAAAGAATAGTCACTACTTGAAATAATAAGTAATATTCTTCCCAGATTGATCCAAAAAAAATGTTTTTATATTTTTATATGTAGAAATAGTTAAAATAGTCTGAACAAACAAAGAAAACATAACCCACTAATCAAAGTAACTAACTAATGAATGAAATAAATAGTAGAAATCATATCTATAAAATTGACCATATATTGTAGTAGTTTATCTTCTATTGAAAAATATACCATGGAGTAATATATTTTAATCAACATTTTTATGTACTGATAAAAAGTTGGTGTGCTTGTATATTTCAGATATTTTTGTTGAACAAGTGTATTTTATATTAGATCTATATT
The DNA here is from genome assembly GCA_022494535.1 of Himalopsyche phryganea. NCBI lineage: Eukaryota > Metazoa > Arthropoda > Insecta > Trichoptera > Rhyacophilidae > Himalopsyche > Himalopsyche phryganea. The sequence goes on along the minus strand of JAGVSL010000043.1, from coordinate 592,012 downwards.
TTATTCTGAATCTTGGAGTATATTGCAATTTTTATTGTAAGTGAGTCTGAATTGACCCACACATTATTTAAGAGGCAAACTTATTTTATACTTGCAAAATAATCCGAATGGAAAATAGTGCATGTCTCATTTAAATTGGTAAAAGAATAGTGTTTAAAAAGTTATAAACAATATTGAATGACATGGACTCCGCATTCCCTGATGTTAATGAGATAAATTGAATTATCTGGCAACCCAACCGAACAATTGGTGTATACTGATTTTGAAAACATTATTTGCAAATTTGCGAAGGCGAACATTAGCAATTGTGAATATCCAGAAGTCAGATGACCTACAGAAAGTAAACGTAGTTTTGATGTCTACAGATCCTATGTTAGATTTAAATTTTTAAAAAGCATTAATCCAATGAATTCTGAATTTCAAAACTTTCAAAATTTCCTAATATTCTTTTTTTTAGTAGTTAGTATTTTTATGAACCATATTTGCTTGACTATAGAACATTTACATGGATTGTCTGGTATTAAAATATTTAGGCAGAGTACCTACGACACTTTTTTCTTACGATAAGCATGTAATTGTTGCACATATCGTACACCTGAGTGTAAAAGAGTAGAAAGTGCACTTGATTTTATTACTGATTTGCAATGGTAATTTTATAATTTACAATAGTTAAAAACAACCGTATCTGTATTCCGATTGATAATTCACTTCACATAGTTCTAATTTTCAGTGTAAAATGATAGTGTTGGCAATACAATGGTTTTAAAATAATAATGTACTATAGTTATGGTGGAAAATGAACATTGAAATTTGCAGATATTACTGTTTTACAATAAGGGTACCATATAACCACTCTTTCTTAGAAATACTTAAAAATGCTCTGTGTATATGAAGTGCCTGTTTTTTATCAGTTGAAAATTCAAATATACGAAACATGGGTCTTGTCTAAAGTCTGGCAAATATGGTATGTGGGGTATCAAAATGAATCAAATATTTCTTGTAAGAATTCTTCAATTGGAAAATGAATAATAATAGCAGCTTTTGACAAATCCACCAATCCCGCAACATGCAATATTCACTTCAGCATTTCAATCAAGGACTATCATGAAATTTTGTTAAATATAATTGAAACCGACATCATTAGTTCTTTGAGCCACAGAGGGCCTATCCATCAGCGCTATGAGACTGTATAATTAATTGACTTTTATCTGACACAGAAAAGCTTTTGTAGATAAATCGGCAGTCTCGGCATTCATCATATGCAATTTGTAGCAATTACCGAGCCAAATTTGAATATCATTTTTAAAAAGTTATTCTTACTACATCGACTGCAGTCTGAATAACGGTACCGCATTAATAGAAAACCAAAAACAAATTATTTTGCTTTATTTTTACTAAGGCTTTAAGATAGTCATCAAATACATTAAATTGCTCTTTCTGCGTGCAATGCCACTAGTGCTGACGCATATAGCATAATTCAGTGAGGATCAGGCAGGCTTACAAATTAATTGACAGATAATTTAAATGTAGTTAAAATACTTTATGAAGTTCAAAACATTGTATTTAATATTTTTCCACGAGTTGTGTAGGAAATTTAATTACGAATAGGAAAATGTCAAATTATCACACACGGGAATCAGGGAAACCGATAATTTACGCGAAAAACGAACATAATATCAGCATGAAAACGTCTCCATGGTATTTCCAATCGTTGGTCCTTTGAACAATCCATAGAGCAAATTTAAAATAGGTTGATGGATTTTCATACTAATATTTCATAATTTGCATAAATTACCAGTTTCCTTGATTACAATGTTTCAATTGAATCCAATCGGCAATTAAATTTCTTACAGAATTCCATTGTGTTTAGTGGCATTTAGTAATTTTCAGGTAGAAAAGGTTTAGCATGTTGTAAAGTATATTTACTGTCATCTTTTCAATTGAAAATGTTAGTAAGTATCAATAAATTTAATATAAATTGTTGGCATGACCCGAGTAGTATTTTAATTGACTTGACCTACATTTGGAATTGTTTTTATAAAATATATAAATTGAAGCTTTATCGGATATGTGACGTGTGACAGAGAGAAACAATCATTCGCAACATTAGAGAAAACATTTTCCCATAACCCATAAATATATCAGGAAACTAAATATCATTTTGAAACAGTAAAGATACTAAAGATACACGATTCGTATGTTAGATAAATAAATACATAAAAACACCAAATATACCATGAATAATTTGATCATATGCAACTAATCGACTCCGTACTGATCAAAGTATGCATGCCCCACTCTATGACTTGAGGTGAGTGACTTCACGACCCTGTGACACTTGAAAACAATCACTTTTTTGCCAACATATTGAATTCACTTAGCTCTACATTCTGCAGAGATATAAAACACTGAATAACTTTCATTCAACATTTTTCACGACGGCGGCACACGACGGCTCGATTGAGCGCGGTCGATTAGGCCTATGCTACATCACTGAACACTTTTTCGAGGCCAATTCGCCGATCGACTTACACATCACGACAATTATCACATCTTTGATCACAAAAATTGAGTGCCGTTTGAAGAACAACTCGACATTATTTTGACACAATTCTAAACATTCAAGTTACGCTTCCGACCGCCGCCGGAGAGACGGCCGACGGTTTCACAAATCGAAGGGCGCTAAGATTCGGCGAGGAGTTCGCCGTCAAATCACTGGGAACTGCCCGAATCGCGATGAACAGGAGATCATCGATACTCATTTTAAAATCAACGGTGTGGCAGGTTTAATCACAGAACAACAACTCAAGTCATAAAAGAATCAGGCAAACGCAAATTGATTAGAATTCATAAGCGATAGGTCACATGTCACATGTGTTCTCAGAGCGTTCGGGAACGACACTGCATCCGATGTCAATAATATGGATATGATCCACAAATTTGCAGATTTTAAGTACCTTCGAGGTTTCGGCTGTGGACCTCCAGATGTTCGATATAGAGCTCTTGCGACCGCCAAGCGTTCCGAAGCGCTTCGGCACCGGCGGCTTCTAACTGGGCAGGGCTGAGGACGACTCTGGCGACGGCATTGTTGCTCGCAGGAGAGACCCCGCTTCCGAAATCCTCTGACATTCTCTTTTGCGCAAGAGGATTAGAAGAAGCTGGACATCAGTCGAAATATTTTGATTACACCACTGTAAAATAAACGCACGTGAGAATAATATTACAAGAAATATTATCAGCAGCTTTTCAAGATTTCGTTCAGCTAAAAGTATTTTGAATCGATACGGAACTTCATTGTTTACTTTACACATAAATATCGCAGGGACTAAATGCATATTTAATTGACATTTAATGATATTCTATATTAAATAAGACCAAATTGACAACCTTACTAAATACGCGACAGTATTACGACCGATATATTAAATGTTAGTAAACAAGTATTTTGCAGCGCATATGATAAGATAATTGAGTTTAGAGAAATTTAAAAAACGCTTACCCAGCTCTAACTTATTTTAATAATTATTCCTTAGGAAATACATGATCACAGCAAAACGAAAAAGATGCCGACGCCATTTGCTACAGTCCACTTTTTGTACCACAAACTAGACTAGACAACTATAATAGGCCTGACCATAGATTAATTTACCACTAATGTAGCCAATGGAGGAGACAGCCCAGTATACGATTGTAGGTAGGTAGTAGGACATATTTTAAAAAAAATATAGGAATGGAATTTGTCACTTTGACAGAAAATTGAAATCTTATTAGGGAATTTAAACCAAAATTAGTTCAGTAATAAATATTATCGCCTCGCTTATAATACCTAGTAGGTAATCAATTATAATTTCGATATATACTTGAAACACTTTTATAAATTTTTTTCATATCCGCTCCCAACGTAAAGCTTACGGCCTCCATATGGAGGTGTCTCAACAGATTGTTTTTTTACAAGAACTCCTTGTTACTCAGTTGAACAACCTCTCTTTTTGGAAGAGAGTAGGGAGAGAAGGATTGGGCTAGGACAGGACTAGTGGTTAGCTAGTCGCTTTCGTTACGCCCCGTTTTTGAGGATCGGATGGGTGGGAAGGAGTTTTAGACATCTCAGACACTCCATAGTCGGTTGACAAATCAATCTATGAAACTGTCGGGAATTGAACCCGAGACAGAACCCGTAATCGTTACCAAAAATGTTACCAACTTCGCCACGGAGCCGATACAGAGCCCTTTATACATGGGTTCTGTCAAACGGTGTTATTCCACCTGATTTTCTGCGGTGTTGTTAATATGTAGGTATGTACTACATTTTTTTACTACACATTTATTAATATGTGGTTTTTATTGTTATGTAAACTTAACTTCAGTTATTCAAAATGGTGAATATTATCGATTTACATACCTTCTAAGATATTGATTTCACTGATGTAAACAGGTAAAATAACACTGACTCGGGGTTATTCCGCCCTTTTCAAAAAAAATCAGTAATCTCTTATCATTATTACGTCATAACTGCAATGAGGTAGAATAGTACTATAACAACCTCTACATAATAAGTATAGGGGGCTTTCATGATACTCATAGCATGCGATGCAAACACATTAAATACCATAAACCATTTACATTCATTGTTTTTGTGTATTTTCCAAATTTGCTAGGCGGAATTTTCCTTGGTTCACTGACGATTACATACATTTTGAAAATTGAACTAAGGGTTGTACAAGCAATATAATTACGTTCTGTCCAAAAACTATATTCACAAAACTGATATGTTCTAAAATAATGAACCCATTGTTTTTTATGCTTTATTTTTTGTTATTTTGTCGAGATATATAAAAAAAGTATCTAGACAACTTACAATTTTAAAAAATATATCAAATTATTATATCACCATACAACGCCGTTGAGGTAACAGAATATGCACATACCGTTTACAAAAATAAAGTTTTAAAATAACATACGATAAATTTAAGATGTTTAAAAAGTTCAGTGTCATCAAATGACTATTGAAAGTAATGTCATAAGCAAAAGTGTTGTCTACTCAACCGTAAAAATAAGTTGCGGCCATATAAACAAAACGACTTTTATTAGGCGGAATTGTGCTTGGTAGGCGAAATAACCTCAGTTGACGGTGCTTACTTGATAAATTCAAAAACTCCAATATAATATTTCTTATACGGATTCATATTTATAATTATAATGAAACAAAGAAGTTCTCCAAATTAACTTTATCGTAATAGTAAGTAAGTATGTAATTATATGTAATCATGTTTATCCCCTTACTAATGTTTATTAAGAAAATACGCTCTATTAAATTTAGAAAAAATGTAGGTATTCAATTTTAAGAATCACTCCAAACAGTACAGAATACATATTGTTATTATTCTGGAAGAAAACACTATATAGAAAAAAATGACATATTGGGTTAGTTATACCAAAATGTTCCTTATTTTAAACTCTACCGTATGACAGAACTCAATTATTTTTATAAATTACACTTTTACTTAACAGTTTTATACAAACAAAAAAGATGAAAAACGTATGGTATTTCAAGCATTTGGCCAACTTGAAAGTCCAATTACTCAAAACTAGTATTTTCCAGTTAGTGTCTTCTTCCAGAACAACGACGATATTATGTAAGTATATTGTTTAACATGAAATTGATAGGTGTAAGTTATAAAAGGCGTCTGACTATATGTCTAAAACAATATTCAACAAAATAAAATTTACTCCTTTATATTGAAAAATAAAACCGCTATAGTTATTCAGAAATAATGAAACAAGAATAATAAATTCTACAAATTCCACAAATTTGATAAAGTTTTAGGTTGTTTTTAATTTGTTGAAAATACTCAACTGCTGAGCAAAACCTATTATGTTTTTAGTTGAAATTGGTGGAATTGAACTTTGAAGTTTTTCATATGTTTAAATTGCTATATCTCGTGAGTTTAATAAACGATTTTAAAACCGACAACTTTAAAATAAAGAATGTTTATTTAGCAACATGGTTGAAATGATAAATATTAATTAATTTTATTTTTTAATGTTCACATTGTCATTTGTTTTAAAAACGAGGTTTTAATATTTTCAGCCAGACAATATTTTGTGTATTCCTAAGATACGTTGACATTACATGCCTTAGTGTTTTCTTCCATCACAAAAATGTCAGTGTACTTAAATCATTTGTATACATTAGCGAACAATTATTTAGGTATGTAAAATAAATTTTAGGTGCTTTTATGTTTTTACTTATTACCACAACAAGAATAATAAGGTAGATACTGCATAGTATATTCATACATAGCGTATAGATACACGTTATATTTGTTTTGTGCTACTTCCATATTTTTTATAAAGATTAGGATGGGCTTTGTGTCTCACAATTATTATCAACTAATGATGATTAAAGGAGTTTCAAATTAATGGCAAGCATACATTTTAATAATGAAAATTTCAGAATATCTATCCATAGTAGTAAAGCAGTTAAAATACTGTACTTATAGAATATTATTGAAACCTTATACATTTTTTCCATGTCCGCTTCCAACGTGGAGCATATGGTCTCCTAATGGAGGTATCTCAACAGAATTTTTCTATGAGAACTGTTTGTTACTTAGTTACTCAACCTCTCTTTATTGAAAGGATTAGTAATAGAAGGATAGGGCTATGACAGGACTAGTGGTTAGCTAATCGCTTTCCCTACACCCTGTAAGGATCGGATGGGTGGGTAAGGAGGTTAGACAACACAAATACTCAGACTATGAACAGAAATTCATAAATCAATTGAAATATCAGTTTATGAAAACTGTCCGCACCGGGAATTGATCCCGAGACATCTGTAGCCGTTGTCCACGACGCTACCAACTGCACCACGGACGTCGACCTGATACAGGTTTTTTTTAACCATATCCGCTCCCTATTCGGAGCATATGACCATCAGCGGCCTTCCAGGGAGACGGAATCCATCTGGTTGGTAGAAGAGACAGGCAGCATTAAACATTTTCATAAAACATTTCAATAATATCATAAAAATCTTTTTTTTTTAATTCGATGAACTTGTTTGAATCACACCAATGATCATGTCTCCTCAATGATAGATTTAGTGTACAAATTTATAATAAACAGTGACAATAAGTAATATTAATAAATGTGAGTAATAATTAGTCATCATATCTAGGAAAATTACTTTACCACTGCGCGTTCGCGAACCAATTTCGGACAATTACTCGCTCAGGCACACTCTACGCTCTGCTGCCAGAGTAAAGCTGGAATAGTACTGGAAGAAAACATTAAATCGTTTAGTGGTTTTCTCGAGGTAATATTTGGTGAATTTTGATTTAGTTTGTTTGTACAAAGCTGTTTATAAGTAAAATTATAATTTATAAAAATAATTGTATTATTCCATACGACAGTGTTCAATATAACGAACATTTTGGTATCACCAACTCAATATGTCTTTTTATCAATTTAGTGCTTTCTTCCAGAACAAAAACGATATATGCATAATTATAAAAATACGTAATATATACTTATCTATCACTTTTAAAGTGTTAACATTGGAAAGGCACTATATTTATAAAATAAAACACAATTAGTTTTGTACTACTTCCACATGTTTATAATGATCTGTTGATCATTACAAACATGTGGGAGCATTACCAACTGATGAATTGACAATGTTCGTGATGAGTGAAACCAGCCCTCGTTAAAACATGTGGAATTAGTACAAAACAAATTGTGTTTTATTTTTAAAACATAATTTTTTCATGGTTTCTTATAAAATGTCTTATCAGAATTAATTCCAATTACCCAGGATTAAAAGTAAACGATACTATTTTTATAAACATTATATACCTATTATGTTTATAATATCGTCGTTGCACAAAATAAACCTCCAAAGTGCAAAAATCCTGTTATGAGATAAAGACAAAAGACAGTTTTAAAAAATTAGGAGAATAGGAGAAAATAGTAATGCAGTTTATCGAAGTAATATTAATTTCACTATTGCAGTTATTAAAATAATCGATAATGTTTAATAGTTTTACAGCAAAAGAAATAACATGTTTACACTGTTACATCGGATATTTATTTGTGCTGCACAGTTTTGGTACATTGGAGATATTTACTATGAAATAATGTAATTTTAATATCTTTTATATTTTACTTATTTACTGTTTCCTGCGTATATCTTTGCTATTATTACTTATAACCATAGAGAACTATACTTTTACTTATAACTACTGTTTGTCTTTAGTCAATAAATGTTTCTGTCCCAATAAATGTAAATTTGAAAGTATCAATACCGGCTTTTTTCAGTGTTCTTATTACAGTTATAGTATAAAAGTGTTGACAAGACAAATATTATTACATCAAAAAACCATTTTCGTGAAATTGGCACAATTGATGCTTATTTTGTGCAATGACAATATGTAAAAATTCCGACATGCCTACTAGCTAGTTATTATAATTGTTTTGAGGTTTACCTAGTTAAGTGTTAAGTGATAAGAGATAATACTGATACTCATATACTGGTTGGAAATTTTGAGATAAGGTTGATTGTTATCATTGTGACATTTGTATAAATAAGAAAAACATTTTCTATTCATTTAGTACAGTATTGTATTTCAATCTGCAACACATAATAATAGTACAATCTAAACTATTAAAATAATGGCTACTGATAAGAAAATGAAAGTTTTAGTGAGCAGTTCAGAGTTTCCTGAAATTGGCATGAAAATACTACGAGACAAGTAAGTTTAGTGAATAATAATTTAAAATAAAATCTTTACTTCACTGCTCTTTATACCACCCTGTTGAGCACAGTAGTTATGGTATCTGATATTTTTTGGTACATATTATTTGAAGAATTTGGATGTACGTAGATTTTACATTTACATAGAAGCTGGCGTTTAAATACAGTTAATATTAAGTGAAAGTCGAAAAACTGTATACCCATTGTACATACCCATTTTTTTATTAAAAAATGGGACCGGCTCTGCTCAGCCAGGGAGCATTTTCATCTGAAGTTGCCACTTTTATCAGCTGAAGTAAACCAGTCTTGTTTTAAAAAGGTAATTGACTGTCTTTTATATAATTAAAAAATCATACCATGTTGTATAGTCTTAATTGTAATTCATACACATAATATCTCAAGTAGTTATACAGATTCATATTCATCTGTCAACCAATTGAAATCATTATTGATTGATTTTCAGCAATATATTATGAGATAAGGATGATATCTGTATCTATTAAATAAATCTTCGAAATTAATATCAAAATATGATAAATCTTAAAATCCGATTATCTTCAAAATATAATGATATCAACTGATAAAGTTTACAATTTTTATTAGACATATTTATAATATGAAAATCATGAATACTATTATTATTCATGATTTTCAAAACAACCGCACATCCAACTTTTACTATTTTCGCATCACGATTGGTATACCTTAAAAGATTATAACCAACAAAAATCAGATAAATACCACATTTTGTGGGGCACATATATGCTTATTTAAGGAGCATCTGACTGAGGGACAAAATGCTACAGCATTTAACTTTCAACGACAAAATATTGAGATATACTAATATACTAGCATTATAAATAATAAGGACATTCATGTGTCCATTATGCTGACTTTTATTCAACTCTTTTTCCAGACTCAATTAAAAATTTATTTAAATTTGGATTATTGAGATTTGATATTGAAATTTCATCAAACACCCTCAGTCGATGTCTTAAATATAGAAATTCATTTGATATTAAAGTACACCTAATCCTCTTTTTGCACATCTTATTTTTACACATTTTCGAAATTGCATGGTTCAATGTAATGGAACCTATCTTTCATTTATCTGTGTTCACTGGGCGCCTTTTTTGAATGGAACGCATCCCACGTGTAAAAAAAAGGGTTGATCGTATCAAAGTGCCTGTATAATTCTACGCTTAGTTTTCATTACACCTCTGGATTCAATAAACATTTTTTTTGTGTATGCCAATTATTATGTGAATTTCAATTCAAAAATACAGAAAGAATCGTTATTTAAATATAATGATATGTGTAAAAACAACTTAATAATTACGGATGGCTGTTTTAATAAATATCGCCTTATATAAATATAATTCATGGATCACAAAGTAGTTATGAGGCTCTTAATGCTTTATATACCTTATCAAAATCAGGTACATGGCTCATGTCTTACCTTTAATGACTGTAATGAAAATTATCTAACAAATTAATTTACTTAGATTATTTGTTTCTAGTGGGAGTGTATTAAGTACTGATAATGAAAATTATACTTTATCGGTCATATGAATCGCCAAGTGCGAAGACCGTTCTGCTAATGCATTACCTGGAGGGGTGGACATTGTGTATTGTCCTTCAGTTTTTTTTCTTTCGTGAATTTGTATGTAAATAATATTTTTTTTCTCTATTCTATTTTCTCAATTCTTATTATTATTTTTTGTATATGTACCGTTTAAATGCATGGCGCATTGGCGTCAGCTGTAATGCCATGTATTGTCACTTTCATTTACAAATAAACGAAATACTTAAGGTTCCAGATACTTCAAACCAAAAACAATGGATTCGATATAGAGACAATGGATGACTTTAAAAAAGAAATAGACGAATTAATTCCTGGCGTTGAAGGAATAATATGGAGTACCAAATTGCAACTAGGAAATGAGCTACTGAATAAAGCAGGTTTGCTAAAACTTTACTTCAATCACTGGTAATTTCACTTGTATTCCAATATTTTTCCAGCTGTATATATTGAAATAGTAAGGGGTATTTCGTGGTATATAATTTGGTCACTCAACTTCCCTTTTCAGAGAGGGTAAAGATACATTGATTTAGAAAGGACTTGTATTTAGCAAGTCACTCTCTAAACACTGATACTGTAGTCGATTGGTCAATGCTCTTGATGTTTGTCCTATTCGGTTGTCTGGTCATGGATTGATTTATTACTTTGTATTCAAACGCACAGATGTATGCGATACTTGCAGTCTTTCACACCCAACACTAGCACTTAGTAGTACTCTTAAAAATACTATATTATTTTTATTTTTGTCTGATATTAAAAACAAGATGCTATTCTGAAATTTGGCCATTTGATACTATGAACATCAAAGCTGATCAGTATATTTTATTCTGCTATTATTGTGTGAAATTCAACAATGTTTCTAAATATGTTTTTTTCTTGAATACGTTAGGTAACCAGCTGAAAGTCATTGGTAGTATGTCAGCTGGAGTGGATCACATCGATGTGAAAAATGTAAAAGCACGCAAAATCGCTCTAGGAAACACTCCGGACGTATTGAATGGTGCTGTTGCAGACTTGGCCGTAGTACTTATGATTGGAGCCGCTAGGCGGTTAACAGAAGGGATTCAACAAGTAAAATCGTAAGATGTAAAATATATCATTTTTAGTGGTTATATTTTGTGGAATGAAATAGATATTATGAAAAAAACTATGAATATTCCTATATATCACATATTTACTTAACCTTCAGGTCTTTTATCACTTATCAAGAATTTTCAACTGATACAATATTGAATCAAGCAAAAGCTATGTATAATTGACTATGAATCTATTTAAAACTATTCATAAATTTATTTACTTTTTCATTTTCTTCATTATTTTCTAACTAGTATAACTATACCCGTCATAGATGACGGTATTAAAATTGAAATACTGTATGTCTAAAGTAGCTAGTAGGTTGGAACTGTGTGAGCATTGCATAACATTTTATTTTATATATAGACCGCAAACGCTTAGGTCATGAGAAAATTTCATACCTACATGTGATATGTGATAACAATAAAACGTCTACAGAGCGGTTTAGGCTATTATATATAAGATAATCAATTTATTTTATGAGTTTGTTTCCTGATTGTTATTGTGAACATTTATTTCGTAAAATGATTTTTTTTAATAAGCATTAACTTACTCAACAACAACATACTCACTTTGACCAAATGTTTTATATGGCTTGTCGATGAATTATTGTAGCTTGAATTAATGGGATTGAAACCTGTTGTCAGTATTGCCTTATTAGTCTAATATTGTATATATTTGTAGATACACTAATTATTCCAAATAAAGAAACTAAAATTGCAGCGGCGATTGGGAATTGGGGCCACAGAAGACGCTAGGGCAAGATGTAAAAGGAAGTACAGTCGGGATCGTCGGATTAGGTGGCATCGGTCAAACTATTGTAAGACGACTGAGAGGGTTTGAAGTAGGGAAAATAATCTACACTGGACACAAAGAAAAACCTGAAGGTTAGTTAATTGTCATTTAGTCATATAGGAAAAGTTGAAAATCACAAAGAATAATAGAACTCCATTTTAATAACGAAAACGTGACTAAGTATTTAGTTCCATAAAATTATGAAATATAATTGATAGCCATTTCTGTTCAAGCCATCGTCAGATCTATATGGGGTGATACTTTTCTATTTTTACATTAAAATATCAATATTCTAAATAATGTTAACACATGCACTGATATTCATAACATACTGGAATTTAATATAAAATTTTATGTTTATGAATTTGTTTATATCGCCGCAAATTGTTTTTAAGGCATCGAACTTGGTGCTGAATTTGTGACGTTTGATGAACTGTTGTCCCAGAGCGATTTCGTTATCCTCTCATGTCCGTTAAATGAAGCTACAAAAAACATGATGAATGCAGAAGTCTTCAAAAAGATGAAGAAGACATCAATATTGATAAATGTCGCTCGGGGAGGTAAATATGTTGCGGTTGACAGATATTTTAAAAATCAGCTTATACTTTAGGTAGAGAATTAATTAATTTATTGCATAATACTTTTGCTCAATAGGGATCGTTGATCAGGATGCATTAGTGAAAGCATTAGAAACAAAAGAAATTTGGGCTGCTGGACTAGATGTCACAACACCTGAACCACTACCCAAAGACAATCCGTTAGTTTCACTACCAAATTGTTGTGAGTATTATTAGTAGATACGCAATAAACTTGATAGAAACGTAAATGAGTGTTTACAGATCAAAGTTAGATATATCTATAGAATGTCAGATTTAAAAAAAAAAAATTGGCCCGAATACATTCGTGGTATCAAGTAATGCTGGATGTAAACAGAATGATTTTGCACACTGTGTCTGTGTATGCTCTCTGATTGGGTTACAATGAATTTTATCAACTTTGGTCCGTCCTGTACTTTCTTCATATTATAAAATTATCCATGTTTAATCAATACCGAAACCAGTAAATAATATTGAAAATTTTTTTTTTTTTACATAATTGAATTATGAAGGAAGGTTATGAATACAACAAGTTTATATTAATGACATATGACAGACAGTAGAGGTCATTTTCTATCCATGTTTACCATATATCTTTAGAATATACCGATTTATGGTAAGACAATTGTTTAATTAAAAACCCATATTTCATGAATCACTTTTAAACTGTCAATTCTTGGTGGAAAGGCATTATATTTAAAAAATGAAATCAGTTGATAATTCTCGCGTTGAGCGTACCGGTCCTGATCATTATAAAAATGTGGAAGTAGTACAAAACGAATTGTGTTTTATTTTTAAAAATCCATGTGTTAATATGGACAGTTAGAAGTTCAAATGCCCCAAATTACGAGCAGACATGGCTTAAAAAAATATTTTGAATACTGTTACACATTTTTCAACTTTTATAGAAATGGAGAGTTGTGTGTTCGTATATTATTTATTAATAGTTTTTATGTTGAATGTTTCAGTTTTGACGCCTCACTTGGGAAGTGCAACAGTAAATACAAGAAATGAAATGGCTCAGCTTGCAGCTCTTAATGTTGTTTTGGGAATACAGGGCGAACCACTTTTAACACCAGTATAATAAAATTAAGTTCCATGAAATAATAACCCTCAATGAGTATGTTGTTCAAAATGTAAATCTGCAGAGTATCTATCTAATAAATGAGATATCTACTTTTTATTATTTTAAGTAAAATAAGAAATATAGTAAATTGATTGGTTAAAGCCTAGTCTGCAAACAATCTATAGGTTACCATTGAAAACTAAAACAAAGTATTTCTAAAATTAGTATTCTCAAAGCAACCTTAAGTTACAAGCAGTGCTATAAGAAAATTTGCAATTTACGAGTAGCCCTAGAAGTCCCAGTCTCTACGAACAAATTGTGTGGCGGTTGTACGAAGATCGTCACTCAACTCCGTTTGTCGTCGAATATAACATATATTTGAAAAGATTTCTTGTGATTTTATTCAGTGTTTCTTTACTATAATCATTATATAATTTACGATTCATCGAAAACCAACAAATATGCATGTTAAGTAATAATTAAATCGTCACGATAAATTATATCGTACAGTCATCATATTATATGTGGTGAATGGCACGAAATGCATTGTGTGGCAGGGTAGATTTATTAAAAACATAACTTATCGCCAAATACACACTTTGGATTGTCGATTAATAACAATCATTGATTACGACTAGGCTTTATAACTATACTCTTTGAAAGTAAGTAAACAACTTTATTCCTAAAATGAAATTAAAATTGATAACTTAGTTATTCCACTGGCTGTGTAACTAGATGTAACACGTTTCGCTTCTTCAAGAAGCGTCTTCAAACTAACTATATTTAACCATAACTAAGTATATCACCTCCAAACATTAGTAATTAATTTTATAATTAGTGCTATCATCGTTTGGGTCTTATCCCCTCCACGTCCAGTAGAAGGAAACAAACCCACTATACTCTTCATTTTTAATTTAGATGCTTCTTAAAGAAGCAAAACGTGTTACATTAAGTAACACACTCAGTAGAATAACTAAGATAAGTTGCTTAGTCCACTGAGTGTGTTTGGTTGATAACAACCTTAATTTAATATTAACACATCAAAGTTACCACCGAATGTATTGAAAATATCTTAATTCCTGTTAACATTAAAGATATTTCATTTAATTACCCACTATTTCTGTATAAATATGCTAGAATTCATCGTTATTAACCCGAAATATCGATTTCATGACTTTGTAGTAAATGTAATGGACCACTCGTCTGCAAAAATACCTGCTGACGGGCTGCACAGCATGACTTGTAATTACTGGGGGCTTTGGTATTCTCGATTTTGGTTTAACTAACTAAAAAGTTTTTATTATTCTTTAAGGAATGGTTTTATTGATTGAAATTAGTCTTTTTGAGTTATAACTCTTTAGAAATATGTAATGCTATTAGAATTTGCCAATAATTCAGTTTTAGAAAATTTGGGATTGTGTGCATCAGCTATGAATATTTTGACTAAAGTAAAAGCAATTTTTAAAATAAACCATAGTACTATCTATTTTTATGTAAATACAAGCACAAGCTTGCAGTCTGATGGATTGCGGTTTACCTAAACTGATAACAAAGCCTGGATAATTTGAGATAAGAATTATTGACATGTTTTCTTTAGAAACTAGGAAAACATTCCACAGTTCGGTTCATTCAGAGTAATGTTATGCTCAAGAATATAAAATAATGCCACTGAATAAGAAAGTTTTAGTGAGCAGCTCAGAGTTTCCAGAAGTTGGTATGAAAATACTACGAGAAAAGTAAGGTTATTGAATAATATTTTTTTAAATAATGTTTCTTTTTATCACTACGACTTAATGCCTTTAAGTGTCTCCTTTTTTTTATTTGTATGTTAGTTCAAAAAAATGATTATCGTTATAAGCGTTTGTTTCCTAAAGGACAAACCTAGTTTCAGTTATAGTCAATGCAGGTTTGGGTAGCCAGAAAAACCAAAATGCCAATATGTCATTGCCACTGAAATGATAATAAATTTGTATTTTATATGTGTAGCATGCACACTACAAACATGAAAAGTTGTATGAGGAGTACGTGTAATCCATAAACATTATAAGTTTTTAGCAGTCTATACAAATTAAGGAATAACTAAAAATGCCTTACCGTTGTTGCAATGTTTTTTAACATAGAACAAATCTCCAAATTTTCTTTGAGGTGTCAGATAATTCAAACCAAAAACAATGGATTCGACATAGGGGCAATGGATGACTTTAAAAAAGAAATTGAAGACTTAATTCCAGGTGTTGACGGCATTATATGGAGAACTAGATTGCATCTAGGTAGTGAGCTCTTAGATAAAGCAGGTTTGAAAAATATTGTATTATTTGAATGTAATTATAGCTCTATTTCAAGATATGGAATTACGTATTAGCAAAAAATTTCCGTTTATTTTATCAATATTAAATAAGTTCCTTGGTCTGTAAATATTTTTATTTAGATTATTTCATATTTAGGTAGTCAACTCAAGGTGATCGGTGTAATGACTGCTGGCACCAATCATATTGATGTGAAAGAGGTAAAAACGCGTAAAATTGCTATAGGAAACACTCCAGAGGTATTGAATGGCGCCGTTGCAGACATGGCTGTAATGCTTATGATTGGAGCTGCAAGGCGGGTAATGGAAGGAATTCAACAAGTTAAATCGTTAGTTGTTTCACTTTGTGACTTATTTATAATAAATTTTGTACGCAAATCAGGTGTACCGTTGTTGAAGCTGCAATATCCATCATGTGTAAATTTGTACAAACAGTACATTTTGGTGCTAATATCCTCATTTACATATTCTTCAAAGATTTAATATATGACGTCTTACAAGTTCAACTTTGAGTAGAATTCACTGTATATAGGAATATTATCAATATAGAAGTATAATTACGTTTTAAACTTACGAATGTTTTGTAGTGATTATCTTGCAGCGTATCTCTCAATACCTAAGAGAGTTTGAATGTCTTCTCTTATTCGTGATAACTTTCGTTTCAATTCAAAACCTACTTTACAAATTTGACAAAAATTATATTACAGAGGGAATTGGATAAAAGGGGCTCAAAATAAACTCGGTCCAGATATAAAAGGTAGTACAGTTGGGATCGTTGGATTAGGTGGCATCGGACAAACCATTACACGAAGATTGAGTGGGTTTGAAGTAGGGAAAATAATCTACACTGGACCTAAAGAAAAACTTGAAGGTTCGTAAAGTCGAAATAAGCTCGTAGCACAATTGCAAGTTAATGTTGATGGATAGATAAAATATCATAGATAAAGATAGGATATCAACAAAAAAAAATAGTTTGTAAGATACAATCAAATGTATCAGTAGCGAAGACTAGACTGTAAGGGGTTATTTAATAGTTAACATAATAAATAATTTTTCTTTCACCTTTATCGAAAAAGTCTAAAATGATTTATGAAATTTAAAATATGGAGGATAGCCTTTCGGTAATAACAAGTTTTGTACAATTATTGTCCAATAATGCCATACTAACTTATGGAATAATTAACACCATATATTTAAAAATAAAATAACATCCAAAATTTATTCGTGGAAAATAAACGCAGTCAACTGGTTCTTATCAATAACTCTCTTATAGCAGAATGGGAGGTAAATTAAATATATTTAGCTTATTTATTTGTTTCAAAAACACAAATCTTCCCGAGCGTGTTTCGATCAACAGTGATATTACAAAAAATATTCTATTTTGTCCTTAGTATTCATTTTAAACTGTGTAATATTATTTATGGTTATATCTCTCAAGTAGGCACTCTTCGCCACTGAAATGTATTTGTATAATTTAATTTGTTTAATTATAATAGAATCCTAACATGAAATTCATTTAGTTCATAATAATACACAAAGCCAAAATGTTACTTAATAGATTGAATAACGTTTATAATAAAAAAAAATTTTTTAAAGGTAACGAGCTTGGTGCTGAATTTGTGACATTCGATGAACTGTTGAATCGGAGCGATTTCGTTATCCTTTCATGTCCGTTAAATGATGCTACGAAAAACATGATGAATGCGGAAGTATTCAGAAAAATGAAGAAGACTTCAATATTAATAAACGTCTCACGGGGAGGTAAATATGTTGACAGATTTTTACAGAAGTTGGCATAAATAAAACACTGATTAACTTATTGTATAATACTTTTGCTTTTCAGGAGTGATCGATCAGGATGCTTTGGTGAAAGCATTAGAAACAAATGAAATTTGGGCTGCGGGACTAGATGTTACTATACCCGAACCGTTACCGAAAGATCATCCATTGGTTTCAATACCAAATTGTTGTGAGTATTATTCTTTTGAAATACATAGCTGTACAATGCTATACCATATAATTATTATTATTATATCAATACCTCCTCTAGGGTTTTTTTAGTTGTTATTTAAAATCATTAAAAACTATGCTTATAGCGTATTATTCAGAGATGTTGTTAGCTAACTTAAATATTTGTAATATTCTGTATTTATCACCTTTAAGCGGAAATACTATATGTGCGCCTTGTAATCTTACAATGTTTTATTAAAAAGCGTACAAACAATGTCCTCACGAGTTGGTAAGACCCTGACATTTAGCTTCAAAGAGTACTCTGTAGACAGACGCCACTGGATACTTAACGGATGGGAAAGCAGTGGTGGGTGGAGGAGGAGAAGGTAGTACTCAGTTGTGGGTCTGCACCCAAACTAGTATTGTGCCTCTACCTTTTGAGGTTAACCCTCCATTTGCGATACAGTAGAAATTGCTATTGGGAATGTTGAAAAGAACTAGTCATCTGAGCAAATCTAGCAGATAATCCTTAATCTGATTGATCGAGGTTTCCCTCCATTGTCAAATTTGATTGCGATTACTTCAGAAGAGAATGCTATGTGGATCTGCCAATTGAGTTTTTGTAAGGTGACATATCTCGCTCAATATTTAGTTTTCTTTGTTATAACTACGGGCCAACCTTCTGTGAGGTATGCGACATTACCTACTGTGTGTGTATATTACTCTGATCTTACTATAAAACTGTGTTGATTTTATTCATTAATGTTTTGTATTACTTATTACAGTTTTGACACCACATTTAGGTACCGCAACTGTTAATACCAGAAATGAAATGGCTCAGTTGGCAGCATTGAATGTTATTTTGGGACTACAGGATGAACCCCTCCTAACACCTATACAGTGAAAGCATTATGGAGTATTCTCTCTAAGAGATTTTATTATTTACAGTGTAAATCTGCGTTAATCGAATAAATAAATTTGTAAATGAGATTTATTCGTTTACATGAACTAGTTCTGAAGCAGGAACTAACCCAATCCTCTGGTTAACTCATTTAGAAGATAATATTTTTTTAAATATCGTGAACATCGCATTGCTGGCGAGTCTGTACAGTGTTTAGTCATTAGCCTTGATCCGATTGTCTGTGGATGACCGGTTATCAATCGACAGGAGATGAGATACAAGTTACAATACAAGTACAATAATGCGAAAGAAATTTGCAGTCACAATGTCTTAGGCTGCAGTCGGTAATACTTACTCAGGTCAAGGATGGGACTCAATGAAAGAAAAGTTTTAATATACCATTTATTTCAATAAAAATTGTTAACAGAAATCGTTTAAAATTGATATTCAATTAGTAAATGCACACAACAGCTTTTATCCAAATACACATATTTTGATGAAACCAATAACAAACATACCATACTCATATTTTGTAGAGCAAAAAATTACTTAAAAACCATACCTCAAAATATTTAAGTTGACACAGAAAGCTAAAAATCAGTTTCACTTGTATATAGATCTCATCAATCCAATATCTCGATTGAAGTATTTGTGCAAGTTTGTTTCCGTCATTGCGTTCATGCAAAAAAAAATTTTTTTGTCACAAGCCAATAAATTTCTGTACAATTCAAAATTATGCATGAATGCTTGTAAACATGATTCATAATGAAATTAAAATATATGGTAATGAATAATAATCAAGATGCTATATGTTGTATCCATGTTAGAACCTATAAACAGTTACTTGGGAGAGTTGGTAGATATTACAGAAATATAATGAACCGCTAATTTACCATTCTAGAACTGTTAAGGTTCTAGAAATATATATTTCTTTAATGTTGATTCACCAAAAATTTATTCGTAATACACTGATTGTTTTAGTTTTAAATTTAATATACATAATCATTTATTAAAACATGAAAAATTCAGTGTTTTAGTCTGTTGTATATGATTGTAGATTTACATCAATTCTTTTAGCTAATTTATTTTACAATCATTATCAATTGAGATAAAAAATATTTTAACCTAAGTATTTTATAAAATATTGCCTTAAACTAATTAATAATATTTTATGGAGAAACTTTCATGATTCAGTAACAGCCAATTTCAAGTCGTTTAGTAGAGGATCAATGTGCTCTTCGAGGGACATTATGTGTCCCGTATTGCAATTATCGCTCCCGATAAATGTCAATACCAATGGAAGTTTATTGATCTGTATTACCTGAAAAATATCAAATAGTATATTAAAACACAATACCTGCATCATTGAAAAACCGTTTTTTTTTTTAATGACATAACTTCTTCATCAGTTATGTCCGCACTATATATAAATATCTGTGATGTTAACAACTTCTTTCGTAATATATTTCAGTACTGTGATAGCAAAGTATTTTACAGTAGAGCAAAAACAAAGTTTTGAAATCAGTTTAAGTTATTATTTAAGATAATTTAAATTACTAAATATCAAAAAGAAGTGTAATTAGGATACTGAAGTATTTTTACAGAAACATACCTGATAATTAGAATACATGCAGATTACAGATTTGTTTTTTCCTAATCCCAGTTTACTCCCTTGATCAGTCGCCATTCCAAATGTAGATATAAAATTTGGCCTCAGAGCCGGTTGCGGGGCTCTCTCTGTGGCGACTCTTACAAGCGGAACTCCATCCCGATCGGTAATCAAAATACAATGCAATCCATTCACCCTGGAGGAAAAACATACGAGTCACAGAATTTATGGTTAACTTCAGATTTTTCGCCAATTACAACTTGTTTTTCATCTTTTGGCATCTTCAGGTCTTCAAGATAACGAATGAACTGACATATTCATGTATTAGAGTTTCCCATTTTACTTGGCCTATACCAAATTAACATAAGCGATTAGCTTAAAGCCAGTCTTGGAGAAATAACTACTTTTGGGAAATATGCTTTACAATAAGCTACTCTTTTTCTTCACCGAAAATTTACTAAATGCTGCAAAAAAATATGTTTTTCACTAAGCAATTTCATTGCAAAAAGAATACCGAAAAACCAAACATTAGAATTTAAGAAACCGGTAACTTATGCAAACTACGAAATATTATGATGAAAATTTATCAACATATATCAAATTTATCACCATATATCAAATTTGCTCTATGGTTTGTTATAAGAAGTTCCATTTATCATATTATGGCTAGTTTTTAATACTGATACAACATTTGCATTTTGTGTAATTTATCAGTTTCACCAATACCATATTTGATAATTTGAGATATTCCTATTCATAGTTCAATTTCCTACAGAACTGTTACATTGGTATCAGCGGCATTCAGTACATTTTCAGGTGGAAAAAGAATATCATGCTGTCAAGTATATTTTCCTTTTTACTAGCCACAGCTTATGAAAATGACACAAGCATTTAGCTTATATAGCGAGTCCTGGACAAATAAGAACATTTAATAATCCCATTAAGTTTCCGCAAGATATTCGTTGGGACTGGATTTGATTAATATTGATGATAGTTGCCCTTAGAATTTGTTAAAATGATTTATTCATAATATGAGTCATTGCCCTAAAACATTACTGTGAAACAATTATTATTGTTTCATAGTCATAAGCATAGTAAAACATGACGTCATGTAAATAGAACGCGATGCCTTCGATTTTGGGTGGCATGTGCATAGTGTTATCAAAAAACAAATCAGTGAGCATTACAGCACAACTAACACAAAATGTATTTTTTGTGATTTTTAGACTAAAAATAAAAATACGGGTTGCAATATACTGGATGAAACAGAAAAAAGAATCACCTGTCAAGAAGCTGATTCAAATATTTTCTCAGTTCTTCCGCCATGTCATTTCTCTCTATTGACAATATATAAATGACAATTTTGCGACTTCTGGAGAATGATAACTGGACAATCTTGACAGGTTGATAGATTGACAGATATTTAAGTCTATGGTTTTTTCCGATCTATTGTCGATTGAAATACAATGTTGCTAGGCTGCTTATTGTAAAGCCAAAATCCACGTGCAGAACTATTGGTAGTAATCGCGAGGCAAATCTCGACAACTGAGGCCTAATTTATCTTGAGCAACTAGTTCAATCAACAAACTATCAATTTAAGTGATAAAAACGTGGCTTGTGCTATGTTGATTCGGAGAATGATGAATTATCAGAAAACATAATATGTCGCATGGCAGCACCGATTTAGTTAAAATTGTTCTTTTATGTACTTTTCGGTTAACAAATAATTACTATGATCACTTTACTCGATATTGGTTTGTCTACTTCAGTTATTTCAGAAATGTCATTGTTACGAATAATATAAAATAAACGCTAATAAAAACATTATTTATATTATAAATGTGGCCAAATTAATGGTCGTGTAAATTAAATATTTAACTGAATTGAACACATTTTTTTTACGAAAATCGTTTTAAAAAGGCAATAGTTCTAAAAGTTATTTTGATTTATCGATTAGTGGCGGTTTGTGGACAATTTTTTTTTTTACGACTGAGTGTCAAACCACTTTAAAACGCATTTGAAATGACTACTGTTTGATTGTAACGCCAAATACGATTCGCAGCAAATCAGTATGCCATTATTTCAGTATATTATTTTATTAGGAAACAATGTCAAATATTATAAAAATGCTTTATAAATTGAATAGTCTATACTGAATCATTGAATTACTTAAATTAAACCGAGATAATCAACTGTTTTATTACGCATTATAATGTACTGACTAGTCAATTTGAATCATAATGGACACTTACCATGGCGTTTGATGCCGACTGTAGGTTGAATTTTTTTGTACAAATAAACAATAAAAAAAATATCTAAATGTTATGAAAATATAAAGTTTTATATGCATATTTAGATCACTGCGATTTTAATGAATAAGCCTAAACAATCGAATATTCATAAGACTTGTGTATTTCTTATATTGAGGCATTTAATTGAGTGTCAAATTATTGTGCAAATGCAGTCGTTTTAAAATCATTTGCTGGTCGCAAATGGTGTGGTAAACTGGTTTGATCTTGCGGCGATAGAACATACCTGTACAAAATTGTAAATGTCTCTCAAGACTACAATGTCAGCTGAGTGGTGATGGAGACGTTGTTGTATTTGGTTGAAATGTGCAGTAATTTTTATACAGTTATTTACACTTTTGTGTTTATTTCGGGGTGATCGATGTTTCGTGTTTTTGATTTTTTAAACATTACTCGGCTCAAATTGTTTATAATTGCCGCCTATCGAACTTAAGTTGAATGTGTTTCACAAGGACATATTTTCAAAGTATGTGCAACTGTGTGTGCCTCTGGGAATGAGCTGTTTATTGGATTAATACAGATTTAAATGGAATCTTCCGATAAAATTCAGGTAGGAACTTGCAAACCATTTCATTCAAGATATTTTTCCTTTCATTATAGCGTGTTATATTCTACAAAAAATGTTACAAATAAACACATTCGCTTCTTCAAGTCAGAAACGAATACGTTTGGAAAGTATTATACTGTCAAAAATCATATGTAGAATCCCCAACATCTTCACATATGGTCTTTCTCATCTGGTTTTGAAAATACATTTTAAAATGATAGGATTAATCTTGCATACGTACGTACGAGGAGAATACAACTTTGAGTGATCTGTCACTTTATCGGAAGTCGTGATTTGTGCCATCTTTATTTTTGTTTTGTTAGAGATGTCATTATTGTTCGCAAATAATCGGCCGATTGAACAAATGAGCATCATTCCGTTTGTAATATTTTAAATATGATAGGTATAAGGTAATATATTATGGTTGACAAAAGTTTTTAGCTCTCTAGTCATTAATATTATAACTTGCATATCGATATTATTGATACTACGCTCAATGAATGCATAACGTTTATTTTTTCGATTATGTTCTATAGTAAACAGAAGCAAAATCAAGCCTTAAAAATTGTTCATAAAACAAGAAAACCGTTGGTAGACCAAATGTCGATCGGAACGTAGCGAGTGTGGGCTAGAAATTTTAACATGAGTAATGGAAAAGTTACTTTCTTAGATTCTTTTTATTTAGATCCTGTTTGTAATCAAGGTTATCTTTCGGAAGGCATCGGTTCGCTTAATTTACTTCTGTGTTTAGATAGGTTAGTTTCCATAATTCATATAACGCGCAGGCAGAGGTGTGACTACAATTTTGGGGCCCCGTAAAAATTTTCAGTAACATATTTTGAAACATACCTACTACATTTTGGTAAACGAGTATAAATGAATCCGTCATTGTCAAAATAAAGTTTTTACTGATAGCAATAAACTTATAAACAATGAAGTATGTAATTCAAGTAATCTTTACTAAACAGGTATCTCGGAGCCCCGTATTGTGTACATCCCCTAGTTACGCCGCCTGTGTCAGGCGTATTGTTTGGTCCTACGAAATTATCAGTTTTTCGTTTAGGGTCACGATTTTGAAATTTATTTTAAATTATGTTCAGTGGTGTAACCAGGGGACGAATTTCACTGCAATTGTCGAGTAATAAAGTAATTTGATGCGATATAAGAATTAATTAAAATAATGGAATAGAATGATTTTAGTATCAATATAAAACATTGGAATGTTTGCAGGGGTGATCATTGTTTTTCCGTCCCTCATAAATTGTATCAGGGTTGTGTTCCATGGGAGAGAATCCGTAGCATCCTATTGTTTCGCTTTGGATGAAGCAATTATTATCAAGTGGTGGGTTTTCAGTTTTGCTTGGTCAATAAGTTAATTTATCAAAGATCGCATCTGAAAAAAACATCGCTTCCTTTGTTGGTAGGCCGCATT
The DNA here is from genome assembly GCA_022494535.1 of Himalopsyche phryganea. NCBI lineage: Eukaryota > Metazoa > Arthropoda > Insecta > Trichoptera > Rhyacophilidae > Himalopsyche > Himalopsyche phryganea. Next base: position 567,097 of record JAGVSL010000043.1, on the reverse strand, counting down.
AACCTGTAATCAAATAAAGCCGGATTCGAAAATTTTCAGTTGGAAAATATATTTTATAATTTAAGATATCGACTGAGGGTGCTTGATAGAGTTTCAATATCAAATTTGAATTGCTTAAACTTTGTACATTTTCGTGTATTTCATCACTAGTGACCCGGGTTTCGCCTCTCGGCATCTTCTGGCATTTGAGAACACGAATAAACTCAAATTGACAGTTAGTAAATAGTTTATATCGCTTATATAATTATAAGATAAATTATTCAGAAAAACATATTGTCACTCAGTCTAGAAACTACATTGATAGTTGAATTAATTTAAATACTGATCTGATTATGACTTTTAAGCTTAATTAAACGGTGAAACCCGGGTCGTTAGGACGAAAAAAATGGAAATGTACAATGTTTGCACAATGCAATTCAAACATAATTGATTTTTTTTTGTAAATTAACGAAAGTATTGAAACGGAACTGCATGGGCTCCTTACCCCTGGTTTATGGCATAAGAGAAAAATCACGATACTAAAAAACCCATTAGACACATTTTTCCGCATTGCATCAATTATTTTTAATGTTCAATTCGCTCAATATAGCCAATGGCCAGCCGATAGCGTTGATCTTTTACTGTCATCTCAATATTGGGATTTCCAATAATTACTGTTTCAAATGTCTTCCGCATTTTTATCATTGATTGCTGACACTGAAGATCTCTGTGGTTTGACATCTCCTTGGTGTTATCATAGTTAATGCTTTCGATTGACGGAGATAAATTAAACTTTAATTTTAAATTTGAAGTGATTACTTGGTTGAAATAGTTCAATTATTGAGCTAATGGTCCGAATTTTATTTACGTTATTTGTTTGTATTGTAATATTTTAAGAAAATTATGAATTATCTCTGGAAGAAGTAGGTTAAGTGCTGGATACAATAATTATGCCTGTCTGTCCACACTAACTGAAATATTCACCTGATCATTTATAATTTGTTAATTTTTATTTCACCTTTGAATAAAAAAATAAATATACCTATAAAAATATTTGCCATCAAATTTCCAACGCGCAAGTTATTTCAATCACTTGATACTTGATATAACCTCACAATGAATGTTAACAAAGTCAGTCGAGATCAAATCGACGAGAAAATACATCATTACTATTGATTGACCTTGCCAGGACTTGAACCCGGAATCTTCTGATGTGATAACAATAAAAATCCCCCAAGTCTCTATGAGAGAGTGATATGGCTACTAAAACAACTTTCAATAATACAAAAATCAATTATAAATATATTGTTAATAGTTAGGTACGTTGAATCTTTCCACAATTAAAATCGATAAATCAATTTTTAGACACCAATCTATTTCCTAGAGGTGGTGTCATATAAAACAAGATTTAATAATTTATTTGTTTTGTAATATTCATTATGGAAAAGGGATAAGTAGGTTTAAATATATTGCTTTTCATGAAATTGAGAGAATTCGTGTTCTTACAGGCACGAAGGTCGTACATGTCGAAACTTATGGAGACGTGTCTAAATTGTAGTGTGTATCTTATAATTAATCTAATTTTCTCGCGATGAATAAAATATTTAAGCAGTAAAAGATAACAATAGTATAATAGGATACGTGATCTTAGCGCTGTGACACGAGGACTTTCACGTCCGGTTCGAACTATCGCAAAGATGACATCAGTGCCACAATACCTACGAAATAACGTTTTCCCGTTTGATACGGCTGCTATCAACTAAATACGAGTTTTTTATCTTCTGATTGGCTCTGTTCTATAGACATCGGAAAACATTTTTCGACACGTATTTATACAACGTTTGAAAACAGCTGTACCGATTGGAACGATTTAAAACTCGATTTAATGCTTCCGCACTGACTGCGCAGAGTAACATTTGTTTCTTATATATACATTTAATATTGCTGATTGTTAATTTTAATTGCAGGTGGAACGAAATTATTGGAATATCATTATATGAATGATAAACACGTGGAATTTTATGATTTTTTTCGATCGGAAATCAGTCCCGTAACGAGTAAAATTTGATTTCCAACAACACATAGCATATGACCACCCAATGGAGCATACATATTTTTTTTACGAAGAGGGTAAGGTTTACAAAAGGACGAGCAGATAGCTAATCTCTCTCGCTACGCCCCGTTTTAAGATCATATAATAATTAAGAAAAATCAATTAGTGGCAATGTCCGCTCGAGGATTCGAATTTCGAACCCTTGGGCACCGCAATCGAATAAGACGAACACCCAATAACGTTGATCGCTTTTCTACAATATCCGGCTAAAGTAAAGAGGAAACTCTTTAACTTAGGAAAATCGGTCATTAATGTTGATTTCATACTGTATGGGTCCCGTGGTTCTATAATTATATTTGTTTATTTTACCAGTTGTGAAAATATATTTCAAATCTTGTCGATATGACGCTTGCCAAAAAATATTTCTATTGTATTTAAAATATCTTGGATTTATTTATACGTATGAGTAAATGAATCTTGTTCGGTGGTCCTAGTTGTTTCTTTCATTTTTTAATAGTGTATCCGTTTCACGACGGACTGAACCACGTTTTGATTTGAGTTGATGAGACGGCAACCCCGAGGAGATTCCTAGAATCGCCAAACATTAACTGAAAATCTCAGAATTTGGCCTTCACGTGAGAAATCTGGCGCTCGGCGGTTTTGTTTATAAATCCGGCTTTAGTATTCCGAGCGATGTGCATTAAAATAATATAATTGTACCTCTTCAAGATATGGCGTCGAATTCCAAATTTAAAATAATCACTGGTTCTGGAAACTTTGTATCATGGACGTCACTAGATGTAGTTGTTCAACTGTTCTGTGTAATATACGTAATCTGAATTGTTCGAATTTAGAATGCGATTTGAATTTGAATGTTATTTCGAAAATAATGATTATTTATGGAATCACAGATTATTCCAAAATATCTATATGCGGCCAAGAATTATTAAATCCTTAGTGAGACTCAACTTGATTTCATAGAACGCAAGTATATATTTTTACGTAACGACTTAGTTATGACAATTATGTTTTTCTAAAGATTAGTACCGGCTCCACGCAGGCATTCGCTTGTTTTTTTTGCGGTGATCGTAAACCCTATTATTTTTATCTTGTTCTCATAATAGGTAGGTACTAACATTCCACCACAGGTTCCACACACCTTACGATACTTTGGTATGTTACCGTTTGTGACAATTTTGCTTATTACAATGCTTTCCAATCCGTTAATTTTACACGGCAGTATCCAGCGGCGTAACAAGCGTTAAGCGTATCTACAGTTTTTTTTCCCCTTAATTGGGAGTGTCTTTGCAGCAATTGTCCAACACTTTGTGGCATGCACTTAAGTGTGCAAAAAATCAATCCCTCCAGATAAATGAAAAGCTTCTATGAGTCGAGGTCTACTCGCTCTCCGTATGACGCCGCAATTTTTTTGAAGACCTGGTAATTTGCCTTATTCGCCACCAAGTCAGCGTGGCCGATCGGTCCAATGGAAGGTTGGACCGACTTGCGTAGTTCTTCCATTTCTTCATGCATTAAATCAGTGCTCCGAAACCTTTTCTCAACCACGGCTCACCAAAGTACTCATAAATATTTCGCGGCACACTACAAGCCAAAATATGTAAATTTCAAAAACAAAATAAACAATCTGTTAATAAGACAAATCTTGACAAATTTAATATTAATATAAAAACACAAAAATATTGATGTACAATACATAAATAGATATATATTGTGCATAAAAATGAATTAAAAATTGTAAATTAATTTAAATTTAATCGCAAATTGCTCACTGTCTATATTAAATAGTTTTTTTTATTAATCTGAACTTCAAAAATCTCCTTCCAGAGCAACAAAGTTCCGAGGATAAAATATTTTTTTGAATAATTTGCAAAAGTTCAATCTTTGCGATCCTTCTACACATCTGTTTAATTGTGTTAAACAGCAACCTAGTTTTGAATTCTTCCCGATCGTCATCATTATGATCTTAATTTAACTGACACTCGTAATTTTCTCTCAAAAGATTTGATGTAGTAAGAAAACCATATTTCTAAAGATGTTGAAATCTTGGAGGTATTTTATGAGACACTGTCCAGTGAAGAAAACATTTCTCTCACCAGTTCTGCTTCGAATGATAATTCAGCATCTTGTGATTGTTCACCAATTTCTTCGTTCTCCCTCGACATTGAGGCTTCATGATTATTCTTAGATATTTCAGAAAAGAAATATAATATTTTGTCAGCGAATCACAAATTACAAATCATAACAATTTGTATTTATTTATTATCTACGGATTTTTTCATTTTAGAAAATGCCACCTCCCCAACCCTTGCTGAGCCAGTGGTATTGCGTTTACATTCTGTGCAAAACAAAACAATGTGTATTTAAGGTTCATGGTTTAACAATGTGTATTATTTTGATACATTCGTTCATTGTTTGTAATAATTCCATTAGGAAATTTTTCGTTACCAATGCTTCCCAATTTATGCAGCAATGTGTTATTAATGTACGGTAGGATTTTTTTCGTTTTACACACATAAGACAACCGCCAATCTATTCCCCATCGTTAGAATTACACTATCCGTGCAAACACTTATACAATTATTCCATTAGATATGAAAACAATGTAATATTTGTTTCAATAAGAATTATTTAAACGGAAATTTTTGCAACCGAGTGGCTTTAGTGTTTTTCTGGTCCATATGAAAATACTTGATTTTCTCTCCTTTTGGACGCTCTGCGCCGCGGCACAACTGGGACCGTTTCGCGGCGCACCGGTGTGCCACGGCACACCGGTTGCGGGGCATTGCATTAAATGACACTCACATAGGATAATATGTTCAGCATCCTGCTTATTACTGACTGAATTGTCAAACATTTGTAATTTGTAGATTTGGATTTTAATTTTGAAAGTGTTCACGTTTTCATTGAAAATCACTAGCCTCTCCCGCCGGCTAGTGTTTTTAGATTACGCAGCAGAAGATGACTCCAGCATCTGGAATAGTAATTATTCTTTTTTTAAATATTATCATTCATTAACTATGAGAAAATTATGCATAGGTTAACAAATGCTTTATTGTATCGAGTCTAAACTTATTTTCATAATACGGCTTATCATTGTTATCAATCGAAAACAGCCGATGATAGCCGGATATACCGAGTTATATATAGATTGGGGAAGATGGGGCTAGTTGCAGCACGATCAACATTCAGATTTTTTATTTCCAAAGTTACACATATTTTGTCAGCCTATAATAAGTGATCATGTTTCATAAGCATAGGGGTCGTCGTATTATATAATCATTTGCCGATAATTGTAGTAGAGTGGTAACGCTTACTGTACCAATGGACATTTACATACATTGATTTTTCAATCGATTTATGAAATTGTATCATCCATTCATGTCCTACCCAAACCTGAAAAGAGTACATAGATAGTAGACAACAAATGGTTGACAACTAGTCCTGTCCTATTCTCATCTTTCTACCATTATTTTCTTTGAAACCCTAGCGCCTAGCGCGCGAACATATCTCTTCTTTTGAAGTACTCTATTGGGTGACCATATGGTCGTTATTCTGCAAGAAGACACTAACTGAAAAATATTGGTTTTCAGTAATTGCACTTTGAAATTTTTTAAATGTTTGAAATGCCATACTTTTTTCATTTTGTTTGTTTGTACAAAACTTTTTTTAAGTGAAAGTATAATTTATAAGTGTGTTCTTTCATACGGTAGAGTTTGAAATAAGAAACATTTCGGTATAACTGTCTCAATAAGTCATTTTTTCGATTTAGTGTATTCTTCCAGAACAGCGACTATATGCTGTAGAAATTATGCACGCCTTCGAGGCATGTTGAGGTAGTCATTTGAAAAGTTATGCGAGTGACTGTTACATGAAAAATTCATTGTATTTATTCAAAATCTAACTACCTTGCGACCGAAATTGTCCATTTCATGAGAGACGGCAACTTTGAATCGGCTGTCGCAACCTCCCCCTGCGGCATCTAACCCCATCTTCCCCGTTTGGTAAGCTACAAACAAGAAATATGTATTGTACGAATTGAGGAATTCAATCGGCAGATTCGCTATCGAAATAATCCTCTCAATGCATCTGCTGATAATATTAATTACATTTTCCGTTGTTGTTATGATGCAGATAGCACGTATAGCAACAGCTTGATTGTGACAAAAATATCTATACGCCAAAAATAGTGTTTTGATTGTCATTGTTAGTCACAGCGCGAATCAGATTTGTCCGAATCTGATAATGAAATGTAATAAATACCCATATTTAGCTGTTCGACGCACTATTGCGTTATTTCCAGAGATGAATAACGGACCAGAAATGATTACTGTAGCCGTCCTCTCATGTGATCCATTTACTACGCCGACTTGATCACAACCAAAGCCCATTTTTATACTTTCGATCAATTTGAAAATAAGGGGAAAGGTGGTATCTTTGATCCCGATTTCATTGGAATGCATAATTTAAAAATTCTTTCATCATAGTGGATTTTCAATAATGATTTTAATTTCAATGAATTGTAATTTCTTCTCATTTTTTAATAGACTGGCGTATAGTAAAATGATCGTTCCCTTAGCTTTACATCAGTCAAAGATTTCAAATAAAAATTCACAAATGCATCAATTACTCCTTTACTGTTATCACAACAGTAGGTATATAACAACTGATATAGGAGGGTTGACCAGCTTGTACTTTTGAGTATTTATATCATTCAAATTAATTATTACTGACATGTATTGATATTATTTATTTATTGTATTTGATTTCTAAACATAAAATTTTAAGGGGTTCACCCCACGTCGCGATGTTGTTTTTTTGCAAGGTGTTTGATTCTAGAATACGTTAATGAAATGCATATTTGAGGAGCAAACATTCAAAACGTGATTTGTCACAAATTTCAAAAAAAAATGAGTTAAACATCAGGTACGATGTACCTATAGGAAGAAACCACTGTTTTTGTTAAAAGAACATTTTTCCCTATATAAAAATAAGGCTTACAATTAAATGCACTTTTGTTTAGATGATATTCACTTTCGTAAAGATAGTTTTCACTTATAACAAATACATTCCACAAAAAACAAATTATTTCACTAAAAATAAAGTGATGCCACATAATAAAATATATTTAAATATTGAATAAATATGTTGCACTTACGAAAATTATTATCACATAGACAAAATAGCTTTCACTCAATATAAATACTCATACTTTGAAATCGATAGTTTCAAAACGCTGTAATGAAATGTCACTTATTCTTTACTACTTGCAACATAGGATTTTCCTCCATAGACTAGTTTACTTGTCGCAACTCTATATTAGGCCGCCTGTATTCTCTTTTTTTTTATTTATTCACTATTATATTATAGGAGTGGTATTTATGAAGAAGCAGGGTTCTATGTGGACATGCAGTATGTTAATTTAATTTATTTCATTGTCCATAACATACAAAATTAAAATAATCCGTTTCAAAGTCAAGCTATCAAAATTAGTCTGTGGTACTTTGTTAAAAGAATCCGTTTCGACGAATCAGCGACGATATTATGGAAAAGTTTATTTTAAGCATATAGGCTAGGTTATTAAGCAAAATGTTTTTCATTATATAACAAGCTCTTTATCTGTGTGGCAAATCACGTTTTGAATATTTGCTCCTCGTTCACTAAATGTGCCCCAAATAATATGACAGCGCAAGTAAATTTTGTCCTTCTTGGAATCATTTTCTATTGTCAGTAATTGCTTTAAGTAAGAATTGTACTTCAGAACTGTACGTGGATACAGCATGGGCAGGAAAATGTTTTGAGGAGTGCCCGATACCGGCTATTATCATTTTTTTTTTACACGAGATCCGCCAAAATTTACGGCGACCTAGTAAACTGTGCATGCATAAAAATTGTCGCGCTCGCGTTAACAATACGCCTCTGGTTTTTGACAATCCGGACCGCGATATGATAAAATAACAATTCGGCTCCGTATCGCAGTCGTATGTATATCCTGTACGGGGCAGAAGCAGGTCGCCGACCGACCTACAGCGGCTGTTAGGTCAACCAGACAACCCGATTCGACATTCGATTCGATTCTATCAAGTCTATTATTATACCATTCCACACAAAACGGCTTTGCCTATATACCTATGAATTCTTTCATTAATTCAAAATGAAGGCTAACTCGCTTCTGTCCCACACTTTCGATAGCCAATATCGCTAAAACAATTATTGTTTTATCAATGGTCTTTTTGAAATCGATGTCTATTGAATATTTTTAATGAACAACTAATATAGTAATGAAATAATTTATGAAATAAAAGACACTGTGTAGAGTTATAACTTTTGATAATATTTATAGGCCTGCATTTATTGGGTCAGTAACTATTTGAATTTTTGGTCAGTAATTTATCTAAATGGTCAGTATACACGTGGCCAGGTAATAAAATAAACGGTCATTAATTTATACAAAATGGTGAGTTATTAAATCAAACGGTCAGATTTTTAATTAAACCTATCCTGACCGTTTGGCAATTATTTACTGACCATTATAATTTCTTACTGACCGTTTATGGAATAAGTTACTGAGCAAATAATTAGTTGCCTTATTTATATATCTAGGCGCATAATATATATACCCGAATTACCAAAATTATTCGATAGCGAAAACGGTCTTTTGCGCCTGCTGCGCTGAAGATGTTATGTAAGTTATCGAGATTTTACATTTAAAAATAAAAAAACGTAAAGTGATGCCCGAGGTACGCGATTTTTTGAAGTATCCAATTTAAAATTTCTGAAAGATAACGAAGAAAATACCACACATAAAATAAATACTTGGGCCTGAGATAGAGTGGTTAGCGTCGTTGTCTTCGGTTGCGGAGCTCTCGTGTTCAAATCCTAGCACGGACAGTTTCATAGATTTATTTTTCAATCGATTTATGAATTTGTGTTCGAAGCATTAACGTCTGTGATTTTTAAAACTACCTCCCACCCATTCGATCAAAAAAAATGAGACTTAGCGAGAGCGATTAGCTAACTACTAGTCACGTCCTTGTCTATCATTCTATCCCCACTCGCTTCGAAAAAGGAAATAGAGTGTCATGCTGTTTTCTTAAAAAAACCTATGTTGAGATAAGCTACATTAGTAGTCCATATGTTCCACAGCGGATATAGATAAAAAACAAGACAATAGCGGTTAATTAATATTTGGAATACTTAACAAATAAAATATTGTAAGAGGTCTATGTCAGCTGCCCCATCTGCCGCAAACTTTATTATCACACGGTATTAATCAGTTATTACAAAGAAATGGGATTGACCAATGAATATTGGTGTTACAATAATTATGATTCGGTGAATATCTAAAATATTAAAAACTTCTATAAATATTTAAATCTTAATACTTATGCTAGTATGGCGTTCGATAACGTTTGCTCATTCTGTAAACCCCTTTCATGTACAGGTTGTATTATGATAAATTATCCACTCAAAATCACTTCTAAAAGATTTATTTCCTTTTTGTTTTTTTTACATACCATTTTTATATTTTGTTCACATACCCTAGTAGTTTTAAAAAGGTTAATCATACATTGTCGGATCCGTGGTGCAGTGGTCAACGTCTTTCGGCTTCGGTTACGGATGTCTCGGGTTGAATTCTGGACATTGATTTTTCAATCGATTTCTGGATGTTTGCGATGTCTAGAATTCCCTTACACCCATGCGACCCTAAAAATGGAGCGTAGCGAGAGCGATTAGCCAGCCACTAGTCCTGCCGTAGCCTTATCCTTCAATCACTATTCTCTTTGAAAAAGAGAGGTTGCGTAACTGAGTAACAAGAAAGTTATCGTAGAAAAAAACTTCCGTTGAGATAACTTCATTAGGAGTCTACATGCACCACATTGGAAGCGGGCATGGTAAAAAAATCACACAGTGCAAGGAAAATACAATTTTCTATGGCTTCAGAACGAAAATTATTCTTAATAATTATTGTATTCGTCTGTGGAAAGGATTGCCAATAGTTTCTAATAGAAAACGCGAGAATTTTTTTACGTATTTCTATTCTAAGATTTCGCTAAAACCGTGTGAAAATACTTAGATTTCTATTTGAATAAAATGAATCGCTTTCTTTACGCGCTGCTCTAAAATTTACAAGGCAAGCAAGCATTGTAAGCAAACGTTTTTTTATTGTTCATGGATATTATAACCGCTGTGTATTTAAAATGTACGAGATAAATAATACGTATAAACTGCACAGTCATGAATGAAGTTTGTAGAAAAAAAGTCCAGCGAAAAGTAGAATGATTCAAAAGCAATATTTAAGAAAAAACTGTAGTACCTAATGACAATCCAAGTGCTAATAAACGGTTCGATGACAAATCAGTACAGGCTGAAACAACACGGGAATAATATGATGTGTTTTATTTTCCCTCTCGCTCTATTTCATGTTGTCATATAGGTAAGGGTAGAGGTATCGGTAATTTGTAGCTTATGAAGGTTGATTGTTTTGTCTGCAGAAACAAAAGAGAGTTAAATGGATCTGTATGTCAATCATTACACTTATATGTCAGCTTTTTGAGATTTGTAGAAAAACATACGTGTTCAGAATTAATAGTTTATGATATCGACACTCCCTACGTATAATCCCGTATCTGCAAACATCATATTCTCGCCACAGAAGAGCGTCTCAAATATTCAAAACGCAGAACGCCTGCACCCATCTTCTTCGAAATTGGTACAGTGCTATTATTTTCAATCTGGTCTCTTATTTCACATAAAGTTTTGCACACAAGTTTATATTTTTTGAAATATTACAGATACGACATTGGACTTTAGGTAAAGACTTTCGTAGAAGTGGTTAGTTACGTGTTTATAGTTTACGAAAAAACGGTGAAGCAGGTACTTTTCCCAATGTATTTTTGTTGCCTACTTATAGAACTGAATGCGTAGACAACGAAAATACAAAGACGTATAATCACGTATGTGATACTTTCGTGATTATATACATAGGGAGTGTCGATTTTATGATATGGATGATGAATTAAGGATGTATGTGACAGTGACGCAATTAAAACGTAACTCCTTGCAAACTTTGCTAATCATATTTATGTAATAAAGAATCATTAAAATTGTAGTAAATTAATGAATGAATACACGTTAGAGTGTATTCTTATTCATTTATTTCTTGTGGGTCAAATACTGCTAATCTTGATATTTACTCTGCCGCTACACCGAAAAGCATCTGTTCGATATTTTAAAATGATATGCCGCACATAAAAAAGTGATTGATCCACATCTTAAGCTGCTGGCATATCGTCATCTGATTTTGTGATTCATCTATTGTCTTGTAAAAAAAACCTGACATAAAATAAAACTAACACGAACAGAACGAAACCGCAGCATCCGCTTTTGAGACATTTCCGTCCGCAATAATTTTGATAGTATTACTTTCGCCTCGAGTCCTCACATCTAGTCTCTGTTTATTTGTATAGTACCTATATATCTGTCTATTATAAATCCGATTTTAATAATTTTCCTTCGAACGTATTCACAATTGACATGGTCTTATGCGGTGATTGCGAACTGGTGTCCCGCGAACTTTTCAAAGGTGTTTTGCCTGATTAAACGACACATCATGTGTTTGTTTTTCTCTGGTTTAATATTAAAAAAAAATATTTTTTATTTTTATTATAAGATACCATTTTTAATCATCATACTTATGTTTTATATTTTCCACACTATATACGCGAAAGTTTAAACTTTAAGCCTTTAAGCTATGTCAAAAATGTTTTAGTATATGAATCGCATATTGACTTTAATTGATCGACCCATTCTCCCTTATTTCCATTATTTCTCTCTTTATCGTTGACTTTGTGACTAAAGTTCACAACACTTCTCGACTACTTCGTATCAGATATCTTTATTTCTCTCCATACTAATTGAATGCCTGTGATTTCACGTGCTTTTTTCATCTCAATAGCCGACTTTATACACAAACCTTTCGACGCGCGATCGGATGTTTTCTGTTTTTTAAAACAAGAAGGAGGTTGTGTGACGTTCTCGTTTAAAATCACAATTATCACTCGATCGCGCGTGTAAGCGCCTGTGTATAAAACTGGCTATTGTCACACCTCTGCACAGGATCATAAGATTCCCTTAGCTTTCTGGTCAGCCACCAATAGATTGCCTAAATAATTTAAAAAATGCTTCAGAATGAAAATAACATCTTAACCAATCCAAATGCTGTATAAGAAAATGAATCCCATGAAAAATTTAAGATGAAAATTATCTGTAAGCCGCTAACGTAAATGCAACTTTTTTTTCCACACATTTGCGAGATTTAAAAAATGGCTTCGAAAATGTTACGAATTACTGCTCATCAGACTTACCTGTTTTTTAGCTATGTGTGAGCAAGTATAATATTACGATTAGATCGGACGGGTTGCTTACGAGTAACCGCTGAGCCACTGGTTTGACAGCTTGTATCGTTGAATGGTGCTATGCAGTCGGAGGCAGTCATTCACTGTAATCATCAGTGACAATAATAGTTAATCGTTACTTCGTCGTTGTATTCGTGTATTTTCTTCAATATGTCTTTACATCATTATTTACCTTCATATAGAATTGCGTATTTCCTCGTGTTGCTGTTTTTTCTCGTAATATTTCTTTTCATGTAAAATAAAAACTGAGTACTCAAAATAGCATGCGTAACATTTTTTTACATTGCTAACAAAATAATGTGCTAGCTTGTTTGACGAGTCATAAGAAATGAAATTTAATCTCAGATACAAAGGATTAGTTAATTCTGATTTTAGTATGTAAGAAAAAACTTTTTAAGTTGTTATTGACGAATCAAAAACGGCTACAATTTTCAATTAATTATGGATGTTGTTAATTTTATATTCAAATTTATTTTTGTTTAATTGTTATTTTGAATTTGGAACTAAAGGTGAAGTGACATCTGACAAGTTTAAAACAATAATTCGAATAATAAATTTTGATAATTCGCATGGACGAACAAAACACGCCCTCTTTAAAAATCATGAGTTAAATATTTTGGTAAGTCGGGAATGCAGTTTTCTACACATTCCATCGTCAAAATTTTATTCTTTTTGCCGAATGAAGACATTCAATAAAATAAAATTATTTACGAGAATCGTATTTATCCAACAAGTCACCATCGATACGTTGTATATGAATTATAAAAAAACAACCGTTCGATCTTTTGACGAGGAATTTGATAGGGACACTTCCTTTCGAGGTCTGAAAAGATCCTGGAAATGAAAAATAAAATTATAGTATCATCAACGAATCTCAGCTGAGAGCATTAATTATTATACCCGTGTAATTGAGTCGGTCGTAATCATATGCTCAGTATTACTATTAGAAATATGAATCAAAGTATGAATGTCTGATATACCCGATTGTAATAACCACATTGTATCAAATTTCAGTCTATGTTTGCGTAAGCGTTGTGCATATTTTTAAAGTATATTTTACATCTGTTTCTCCAAACTACGGCCCGCGATAACCATCAATCCGGCCCGCCACAGTTTATTTTGATTACATTATAAATTTACAATCCAAGTGAATCATATCAAACTGTGTGTGTGGATGATTCTTATAAAATTCCAGCAATTATGACTTTAAATATTTTTCTTATACTGCAAATCAATCATTATTTGAAGTTCTGGGGCAAGGGTTTCTATATCGGCGTTAAAACGATATTGAAAAATCTTGAAATCGTTTGCAATTGCATCAAAATCTAATAAAACATGACTAAAAATCTATTTTAAAGCACTCAAAGCCTCAGTTGCAAATCTATCAGAAATGGAGTCTCAGTTTGCTGACTGAATGTTTGGCATGTATTAAAATACGTGAAACATTTTTTGTTCAATTGAGCTTGAAATAAAACAATTTTTTTTCAAAAGGTCTTTAAATGAGTATAATTCAGACAGAAGCTGGTTTTCTCCTTGTCGGTTATCAGCTATCTCCGCCGCAATGAAATATCCTTGACACTTTCCCGTAAGTATCAACCGCAATTGCGAGCGGAGCGGAATCCACCCCTCGCGCCCTGCGCCATAGATATCTCACTCGCTGGCTAGTTAGTCTCAATAAGAAGATTTGCGCGTCATTCAAATCTACAGTATGTTGGTATAATACGCTAGTCAGGTCTTGGCCCTTGAGACTTAGTGGAGGAGTCAGTGTGGCCCTTAATATAAAAACTTAGGGCTAAAAGGGGTTGCATTACTCTTTCTGATATCGCAAGTATAGTGTGTCGAATAAATGTCAATTTTCCAACCTCGTTCTATGTTAAATGTGATTACCAACCTTTGTAAATCCACGTCGACAGTCACTGAATATACGTAATTGACTCAAATTTTATCCTAATCTAACTAAACGTAAATATCATGATAATGTAACTCTAAAGTTCTTTATTTGGAACGCACGCGATGCTTTCCGTATAACAAAAAGCCAGTACACTACAATATAATTTTTCGACGAATTTCTCCGTTGGTATTATTATTTGGCCTGTGCATTGCAATTTGATTTGACTAAGTAAGAGAAGCCGGTTCTGTTTGGTTGGTACACTTGCTTTCGAAGGCGGATGTGATAATAAGGTCTCGCTAGTCGGCCTAGTAGGCTCGTGGACCACATCTCGTTTCTTGGCGTGCTTCACCCACAGCCAGAGTTGGAAATGCCGTGAATTTTTGGTGATTAACCTTAACGCCTAATAGAAAACTTTCGGCTCTGGATTTTTGGTTGACTACGTATCAGCAATAACAGGATGAAAAAATCATGCACGATTATAATGTTTTGGTAATAATATGCGTACATTATTGAATTTTCACGACACGAGGAATCAAAAAAGAAATTTGTACGAGTGATTTAAAAATATATTGGGCATTACGGAAAATAATTGCCGATACTGTCAGATATTTTTGTTTATTTCAGTAAATTGACGAGTAAAGCGTGATGCCACTATACCACTGTAGCTATCTTATTTCACCATTATTATCCAGACCGTTTTAATAACCGGGTCCGTGGTCGAGTGATGAACGCAGTTGGTTTTGGTTGCGTTGCTCACGTGTTCCAATACCAGTACAGTTTCATAAATTGACTTTTCTTAGTCGTACTTTTTATCTCTACTCTCTTCGAAAAATATAGATTGATTGACTGAGTAACGAGCAGATCAACTCCACTAGTAGTCCAAATGCTTCACATTGGTAGCGGAAATGGTTTAAAAAAATAATATTCGTTTAATCCGTATAATGACGGTTCTAATGTATTCACCAGGGGAGTGGAGTCGTCCGAAAAACGCGATTCGGACTCCAACTCTGACATTGACCAACAACCCGACTTCGACTCAGATTAGGATTAAAAAAAGTCTAATTTTGTCAGGTTGTTTTCCTAACTTTTATGTGTAATAGGTCTTCAAATTAACCACCAACCAACCAATCCGGCAAATAGCCGAATATTTCATATTATGCATATAATATGCATAAACAAAAAAGAAACAAGTACATTGATATACGCAGAAATGCAAAAATGCACTTTATAGAAAAAACAGTCGGAGTCGCTCGTTTTTTACAACATCGACTCCGACTCCGGCCAAAATAGCACGACTCCGTAGCGCTGGTATTTACGTAATATATGTGCATTAAGAAAGTATTGTAAAACATAATTACACATTCGGTTACCAATTTCTATCTGTAACAAAATATGGACATATTTACCTTTATATGAATATTGAAGTAATATTGTTTTAACTTTACATATATTTAACTTGACGATAATATTATTATTTCCCTGCAATCGCATTCAATCGGATTATGACGTAGGTATCAAGGTTTACCGGATAGCCTTTGCACAACAATGTTTCGGTATTTGACGAAATAAGAAGTAGTGTTTAGCTCGGGCTATTTTCAACAAACAGTAACTACTTGTTTTTTGTTTTCTACATCAATTTCTGTAGCATTTGGATATGGGTAGTAAAAATAAGATTACAATCAGAGTCGCGTGTTTTTCTTGAATGGCTACTTCGCTATTTTAATGTGACCGTTCTTGAATATATAACAGAAACTGTATTTATTAACGTATGCAATAAAAGTAATAATATATAATTTGTTTTGCCAATGCCGTTGTACCTACTCATGTCCTTAGAAAAACTTTCTTCTATACGGCGGGTCTTCTATAATCCGACTTCCACCTTGCGAGAGATCAAATGCCTTTGATTTGTTTATGTATTTGTATGTGTAGTTAATCATCTTAATATGTTTCCACCTTCTTGTGAGTATATATGATATCGACGGTGTTTTGGCGAATTGATGTAACCCTAAATAAATACGAAAATGAGATTGGATCTCATTTTAAAGATGACAGAGCCGGTTTCGGCCGTGTGATGTAAATTATAAAAATAAATTGACCAATTTTTGGAAGGGAATACATTGGTTTTAAGTTTAAAAAATCTGCCCCGGCCTCTTGATGTAAGCCACTATTGTATCGACACTCCCTACGTATAATCCCGTATCTGCAAACATGATAATTTACAGGAGTGCATTTCAAAGAGTCATAACGGAACTCACTATATTATAATGTTTTCGATAAAAATAGTTTTTACTCTTTTCCTGAACAATTTCAATTTTAAGTGTTACATCAATTGACTAAAACACCGTCGATATATAGTATTCCCCTTTTGCATTGTATCATAATTATTATATAATTAAATAAAATATGAACTGAACATTTTGAATAATATCACGAACAATATAAATCATATGTTTTCTTTGCGTAATCAATTTATCTGTTAAATTAAATCTTGATAAACTTTTGGAAACCTGTGCTGTATACAAGGAGGCTTAGATGGGTTAAAACCCCCCCCCCACTTATTAGTTTCTGTTGAAAAATGATTTTTAAACCGCGACAACATTTTTCCTGCGGCGCGTTACTTGTGTTCTTTCATACAAATTCTTTATCATTCCAAAAAAATACAAACATGCTTCAGTTGTATAGGTGGGTATATTGTGACATGTTTTATGTAAAGTTGCATATTAATTTCAAAGATTCATAACGTAACTCACCATATAATGTTTTCGATAAAAACAGTTTTACTCTCTCCTAAACAATTTCAATTTTAATTGTTACATCAATTGACCAAAACACCGTCAAATTATGAAGTATCATATATGTTATTTACAATAAATATTGTTTATTTCGATATAAAGATTTTCGTCTGCAATAATATATTTTAGGCGTACGTAGTATTTTAACGATTGGTTGTAAATTCAGTCGCTTAAACTTCTCTTAGAGAGAATAAGACACAGAGAACTGGTTGTTAGCCGATAGTAGCAATATTGGGATGTAATGCAGATATCATTGTAAAATGATTACGATATCGATTGAAACTAAATTAATGTAAGAGGCATCGTAGAAGAAGGCGTTAACCTCTGGATCACTGCGATGAGCAAATTTTACTGTCGTCCTCTATTAAAATGACGGTTAGTAATATAATATATCAAATCGTTTAGTAACGATATATTTACATTTTCCTCTATGGCAGCAATTCAATGCGGCAATTTCGAGTATGTATCCGGTTCCCATGCCTTTTGAAATTTAAATCATTCGATTGCATAAAATGTTGAGACCCGATCCCAGTGGGCGATTTTCCGCCTCTACAATAATGTGAGAGAGTAGGTAACAAAAGAAACGACACAAATCACATCTGTCTCGCTCGCCGCTCGAGGGATGACGGTGTAGGAGCGGGGAGAAGCGGGGTGCGGGCTTCAACACACTTCAAGGCCCGCGTCCTGCGACAAGGACAAACAAAGGAGAAAACAACGGTTCCTTCCATTAAAACCCCGGTCGTTTATCCGTGTACTCATCTGGTTTAATTGCAATTAGCTACAGTTTCACAAGACATTAGACACAACAGAATTACATACTTTTAATTTAAACTGTGTAAGTGGTTTTATCGTAATCGAAGGGATCAGGCGTTGCCGCGACCTCCCCCCCAGAACGGTCGGAACTCCACTGACTCTGGCAGGATCGCAGGCGCTTCCCCCCCACTTCAAACTGCAAATCAACAACATCAACCAACAAATCCGACCCCACCCTTAACGCCTCAGCAGGGGTATTACATTCTTAAATTTTCATTAATAGGAAGAGTCTGCAGATTGGTTTTGAAGACCCTGTCCGCCCCATAAGTACGGGGCGGTGTCAAATCACCACACTCCCAATGTTCAATAACCGTCTGCAGCTCTTCCAGCAAAATATAAAATAAGCTCAAAAATAACGTAAAAACAAACAGGAATGTCAATCATAAAAACCACAAAAATAGAAATGTCAAATTAAACATAAGCACTAAAGAGAAATTTCAACTCAAACACAAACACAGAATGGAAATGACATATCGAACACAAAAACTAACGTTCTAAACTGCAAGAAATTCTGTAAATACGCGCATAAGTCACTAAGCGAAGTGGCGCGTTCGTCGGCGTCGCGACGTCTCATCAGGCGGCTTTGGCGGTGGCGCAAGTTTGCGCAACGAAGATTCCCACTTAAACTTCACCGGATCACTGAACGGCGTATCGGGTGGCTTTGCGGCCGGCCGTAATATCGTCAGCGTAGGCGGCGACTCCAGGCTTATCTCCCACAGTTCGGGTGGCAGGGCGGATGGTCGCAACCTTTTTATCATAGGCGGCGACTCCAGGCTCATCTCAGGCAGCTCTCTAAGCTGCATATCGGGCGCACGCTTGCGTAGCACTTCGGGTGATAGTCTACCAGACGGCCAAACGTCGGGTGGCATCATAGGCAGCGGCTTACCCGGTGTACGCATATCAAGCATGGCCGCAACCAGCGGCGTCGTTATCAGCGGCATTACCAGCGGCTGCGTATCTGGTAGCTGCTCATCCGGCAGTATCGTTACTGGCGACCTCGCATCAGGCACTGTCGACTCAGGCAGCGACATCTCTGGCACTATCTTTGCGGCCAGTGGTGTAACTAGCAACGACACATTGATCAGTGTCGTTACTTGCGACTTCATATCAGGCAATGGCCCCTCAGGCAGTGACATCTCTGGTAATTGCTTAGCGGGTAGCGGTGTAAATAGTAACGGCAAATCAATCGGTGTCGTTACTAGTGGCTGCAAATCAGGCAGTGGCGTAATTGGCAACTGCAGACTAGGCAGTAGCGTTACTGGTGCCTTTTTCGCCCGGCGGGGTGGTCGAACGGGCTTCCAGTTCTCGTCCAAGGGCTGGTCTCCGACCTCACTGTCACTGGTGGCAGCCACGTCGGGAATAAGGGCGGCGATGGCAGATAGTGAATGTATTTCACCGGCGTCTTCCTCTAGTCCGCTTTCGGAGCTAGGGTGTCGTTGCACAACGTCGGGGGCTTGTTCGACTGTCTGGCCATCTTGCTTTCCTTCAGTGTAGACGGGCTGATTTCGAGGTGTGGGCGGCAATTCGGTTTCATGAGCGGACGTCGGCGCGATTCCACTTTGAATCGAACATACGGCGTCCAAGTTTAGTGACGTCACAACTTCGTCATTCGTAAGTACCGGCACGTACGCCGGTGTAGAGGCGACTTCGTTACGACCCGTTAACTCGACCGTTTCGTAGCGTGGTGACGTCATGACGTCATCCACTGGCGTCGCGATGATGTGCGCGGCTTCGTAGCCGGGCTCCTCTTGGCCTCCCCTCGTATCGGGAGGACGGCATCAAAGAGTTCGTTCAACGTTCTCCAAGAGCGCTGACTCATCTCTCGCTGGTCTCTCGGCAGCATCAGTCTGTGGCAGACCTTCGCCAATTGTTCCGAGTCATCACTCGGGACGGCGTTCAGGGCTAGGTCCCGTTTTTATTATCATAAAAAGGACGATTGGTTCGTCCTCACGTTGCCCTCGTCGTCATCAGCGCAATCCTGTCACGAGCTCGGCGGTTCTCGTCACTATAATGTTCGATAATAGCAACCTTGAACGTCTCCCAGTTAGCTGGCTTCTCGCGGAGCGCTGTGAACCAGCTTTTGGCCTCTCCTTCCAAGATGTCGGCAGTCTGTGCCACCCAGGACGATATAGGTGTCCCGGTTCTAGGGAGCGCTCCTTCACAATACTCCAGGAAGCGCTCTGCGGTCATCATCGGTCTCCATCAAACCTCATGCCGGTTTGCGAAAGCTTGGTTATTGGCGGGCGGATGTAAGTAATCTCTTCCTCGTACATCCGGTCATCGTCAGCTTCAGACTCATGTGATGAGTAGGGCGGATCCTCGGCGTACATCCGATCGTCGTCTGCGTATTCGTATGACGTGTCGCGCGATCCGTCGGCGTACATCCAATCATCGTTAGCATATCGATTCGGCTTATAGCGAGGCTCATCGTACATCCGGTCATCGTTAACGTATTCCAAGGTGTCGAACCTATTCGACGTGTACCGCGAATTATCTACGTACACACTGTCTCCATACGTGTATTTCGAAGTATTTTCACGTGGTTTGTTTACGTAATTCCGGTTTACATATGTTTGTTCCGAGGTATTGTCTCTACAATAACGGGGTTTGTTTACGTACACCCGTTTATCATACGATTCAAACTGATTCGGCACATAACGGGGCTTTTCCGCACACATGCGGTCACTATAAGATCCGACTTGACTCGGCCTATATGCGGACTCATTTTTATTCCTCCGGTTCCTTCTTCGGCCGGATGGCTTCGGCGGATATCGCGGAACTTCCTCGCAATTTCGCCATTCGCATTTTCTATGCATTTTTGTATTTCCACATTCACTTTCCGTTGTTGGGCGCCACAGGGAGTTTCACCCTGACTAATTGCAATCTTCCGGCTAGCGTCTCAGGTCGTCAAGTCCTGAGGTATTTAAACCTCCACGGCCCACGTTGCAGGCGACACTTGAGAGAGTAGGAGAAAAAAAACAAACGAAACAAATCACATCTGTCTCGCTCGCCGCTCGAGGGATGACGGTGTAGGAGCGGGGAGAAGCGGGGTGCGGGCTTCAACACACTTCAAGGCCCGCGTCCTGGGATAAGGACAACAAAGGAGAAAACAACGGTTCCTTCCATTAAAACCCCGGTCGTTTATCCGTGTACTCATCTGGTTTAATTGCAATTAGCTACAGTTTCACAAGACATTAGACACAACAGAATTACATACTTTTAATTTAAACTGTGTAAGTGGTTTTATCGTAATCGAAGGGATCAGGCGTTGCCGCGACCTCCCCCCCAGAACGGTCGGAACTCCACTGACTCTGGCAGGATCGCAGGCGCTTCCCCCCCACTTCAAACTGCAAATCAACAACATCAACCAACAAATCCGACCCCACCCTTAACGCCTCAGCAGGGGTATTACATTCTTAAATTTTCATTAATAGGAAGAGTCTGCAGATTGGTTTTGAAGACCCTGTCCGCCCCATAAGTACGGGGCGGTGTCAAATGATACTTGCATATTATCCGATCCGGCGAGGAACTGTGACCCGCCGGTTCGGCACAGTGCCGACGCTGTCACCTATGTGCTTTCTACTATGTGGCTGACATTATTTTTTATCATTGCCCAAGCAACATAATGATATTTTACTTCCGGTTCGATTATGCGCTCGCCCATCTTTTCATTTGTTTTGATAAATAATTCGAACGCTATCGTTTGACTACGAACACCTTGTCGAATGAATGTTAGTGATGTCCATCACTCAACTATTTAAGAAATAAGTATTCGAGTATTTCATATCAAGTAGATACCGTGATACTGATTGTAAATATTGTGTGCATTTACATATTTCATTACTTGTTCTTTTTAGCTTGCGTTTTAATAACTTACGCTGAACTTACTGCTCAAGTAACGCTGAGCTCACAATCACGATAGTTGTATTTAGGGATTAGGAAAATAATCAAGGATTCTACCTCAATATAGGATAGTTCTAGCTAAAAATATTCATTGGAGTCTAGTTTTTGTTATAGATCCTTCGTGTAGAAACGAACTCAAAATCGTCATTGGGGTGTGTTTTATTTTTTGATTTTGATAAAATACAATATTTCATACGCGTTTCTCTTAAGTGCCGTCGGAGTAGTTAGGCCCCCGTAATCCTGAGCAAGCGGCTTGTTATCAGTAATTCTTTTCTATACATATGGATTCTAGTAACCCCTTTCAATTTTTAACAGAATAAGTTTTAATAAATCAAAACTTACCCGAAAACATTATGAAATTATACGTAATTATAATTTTAAAAAATGAGTGTCAATATTGAAATGTATGTTATTAAACTGATTAACAATTTCACACATACATGAATGATAAAAAAATGGCGAAAATCTTCCATCAAGCGACTTAATAATCATTGCAACACGTAAAAAGACAATTATTTTTGAGAAGCACTTTGAACTGATGAATTATTATAACTGCAATTTTTTTGTTTCCATTATATATCTCTTTTGTAGTTTGTGGTGTATTTTTGTCCCTAAGCTTTTTCCTGTTAAGCCGCAAAAAAGTCGCCGCTGTATATTTATGTACCGATACATACCCGAAATAACGGTAGTAATCTAATACTCGAATATTTGCAAATATCATCAAGCGGTCACATCCTTACCGTCAATGCTTTATGCATCCGGGATGGATTTTAAAATTTATTGACTGTCAATAATAATTCTCGTACGCGTAGGTAATGAATTCAATGACGTTTTTTGTTGTTGTTTTTTTTTTTGTCAAACCGTTGATATAACGTATTTCCATTCTGTGGCAATAATTATATTATATATGTACGTATGCATTTCATATTGAGCAGGGAATCCCCGTGTGTAAACGCGGGAAAGTCGACGCAAAATTTCTTTTTTCATTGTTACGTCAGAATGACATGCTCGACTAATTCAGTGCGTGGACGGCGAGAAAGTCATTGAACGCCGCAAACGTAAATCGGAGAACAAAGCTATTTTTTCATAGCGTACTTTAAAAATAAGTTAACTATCAAACCATAGGTAGGTTAATTATAGTATTCGTAAACTTTGAACCTGTGGTATTCTATATTTTTTTCACCCATTCATGCTTTAGTCACTTAAGTTTGTAACCACTATTTAGACGGTGAGCCAATTGTTTGGTTCTAATAATTATCACCGCGGGATTTTGTTTCAACCGCGATTCTATTATTGTAGTTGATTAATCATTTTAATTAGAATCAATTCTGATGTATTTTAAACACGGCCTCTTCTGTCGTAATGAATTGAAAACGTTTTCCGTGAAGTAATTGCCATCAGACCACACCACACACGGAAACACTGAAACAACTACAATCATTTATTATTGAAAGCGTTAGAGCAGAAAAGGGCGTAATGTTCATTAATATTCCTGTGAAAGTTAACGCCAATCGATATAGCTGCCCTATTTATTTTTCCCAGCTTTGAAATTTTTGCACGTTATAAAATAATTCAAATATAAATAAAGTAATATTTGGACAGTCTATTTGTCATAGTATTATATCAACAAAATATACTCTTTGTTCGTAAAAATCATTTAGGTTTCGCGTTTAGCATTCCGCTACATAATAATAGTGTAAGTTGTCGCCTAGCGTTCACATCTCGTTGTCAATATTTTTTTTTATATGATCGCCCTTGTGTACTTCTTCTTTGTAAGTTGTAAATGATAAGTGATAACCATAAGCCAGTTTAATCGGTTCAGGCTCAGACTAACGTTTCGCCGAGTTTGAGATTTCTTAAGCACAAAAAAGATACTCAGTCACATACTTATTATAATCAATACAAACTTATTTACAGTAGTCATCTTTGCGGCGTTCCTCGTGATTGATGCTCGTTGACAGTCTAAGCACCTCTGGATCAACTGCCCTCATCAATATATTTACTGAATTAAAGCGAGTGCCAATTGCTTTCCAGTCACTTTAGCTGGCACACTGCCCATAACTATTGTCTTTTGGGGTTTTACGCTCCACGCAGTGTTTCTAAAGTATAAGAGAGTACGATCGCTTACCTCAGTGCTCCGCAACCTTTTCTCGCCCATGGCACACCTAAGCACTGCTTAAAATGTCGCGGCTCATCGCAAAAACAAATATGTAATTTTCATTCGACAGAATTTAAATTTATGATTTTTTTTATTTCATGAAAAAATATCAAGCATTTTCTTTCAATTGTAACCAATTAAACCCATTTAAACCTATTTTAGTGGTTCTTAACCTTTTTGAGGTGATGGAACACTTGATTTTAGAAAGAAAAAAAAATAACAAACAAAAAACAGGATACGCTGTAACTAAAAAAAAATAAGTAAGCAAGACTACACACATATATATATATATATATATATATAACAAAATAATTTATATACGTCAGAGCTTATCGGTTTTTTACTATTGTGTGATATTGCTTATTTCTTCGTTCACATTCTGCAGATTGTATGTAAGTTAATGTTGATTTTTTTTCTTTTCGGACGCATTGCGCTGCGGCACACCTTGCATCATTCAGGAATTTTATCCTGCTGTCCGGTTACTGTGTTTCTCAGCATTCCTTGTCAGGCTTTTATTTTTTTAAATATGTTTTCGTATTCAATTATACCATCGTTGTATAGTGCTGCGTGGTGAAACACGGTTATCATATTTACATTGTAGGAATGTGCGAGGAAGCCGCCAAAACATTTTTCTCGTTTGTAGAAAATCCCCGTCTATTAACTCGATGGTGTTTTCGCCAATTGGTGTAACCAGCAAAATTGAAATTGTTCAGGCGAGATTAAAAACTGTTTATATCGATAGCATTATATGGTGATTTTCGTTATGAATCTTTGAAATGAAACTCCTGTAAATTCTCATCTTTGCAGATACTGAATTATACGAAGGGATTTTCGATATAATAATGGCTTATATCAAGTCGCCAGGTCAGAATTTTTAAATCTAAAACCAATGTAAATGACTTTTTCCTTCCAAAAAGTGGTCAATTTATTTTTCTAATTTACATCATTTGGCCGAGACCTGCTCTGTCGCCTTTAAAATGAGATCCAATCATTAACTCATTTTCGTATTTTTTGAGGGTAACATCAATTGGTCAAAACACCGTCGATATCTATTTCAATGGTACATGCTTATTGTTATTGGCTGCACTAAAATCGTTAATTATGGAGTGATATCAGCTGGTCTTAAGTAGATTTGTAACTTTCATGATTATTGCATCGTTAAATAGCTATTTTTCGGAATATGTTTTTATACTCGAGCAGAATAAAAACCCATTTTCACTGAGCTTACCAATTATTGTGCGAAAAAAAATAGTTTGAATACATCGAAGTATCAAAACAACTGAAATTGTCAATTAATAAAGGCTTGCTTATTAATAATGCATAATACATTACACTTTATCACAATGATCAATATCATATGAATTATTATCAATGAGCTTTAAAAAAAACGGTTCATGTCTTATTCGATATTTGCCAGTGGAAAAAATATTCACATGTTTTAAGGCGGCCATATCTAACGACTGGGCGTACCTGCACGTAAAAAGCGAATCAAGGATACAACACAATGCTATGTTGTTTTATTATTTGGATAAATAGCCATTCTTGATTTGCAATTAAAACTGCAATTGCAACATCCCTGACATCATGCCCTGGGAACGAGCTGACAATTTTAATTAAAGCAATCGACAGGTGCACAATCGACTGAATCTGAAAGTTCGCTCACGACTCTTTTTGTGCATTCTAAAATATTTTCTAAATTAGATAACTCCTAATAGTATTTACTGTATTAGAATGATTCGAGTTTACGTTAAAGCAGTGTTTCCTAACAGTGCCGTGGATGTTTTAAAAATCCGGGTGTCGTGCTTGTATTTTTAGCATTTGGAGGGCGCTGCTAAAAACCTAGTGTGCGTTTTCATCATTGCATATTGCGATTCTGCAATCTGCTTTCTCTGTTCATCCTTATGAGAAAGGCGCGCTCATTTACTTGCGTTAGTGTACCTCAGTTATTCTGCATTCAAATTATCTCATTATAAATTGGTCCTTATTTCAAAAAATCCCTTGTGTGAATTATATATCGACGGTATATTGACCGAAGGCAATTAAGTCATAAAAACAAGTTCTGAGATAATCGCATTTATTTTCAAAGTACTCTTCCAATTTCAATTGTTTGTGATTTAAAAAGATTGTACATTATAAAGAATCATATTTTTGCCATATAAATCATAAGATTTGGTATCGATGAGTTATAGGCATATGCTTTCTGCCAGAATAACAAAATAATTAATTAACACTGATTTTTTCAAAACCATTATAATATTCTATGATTTCTTTCGTTATACCAGTACGTAGATAGTTAAATTGCATACATTTTGACATTTAAAATACAAAACAATTAAAAACTGACTTAATGCGTTCTGTCAGTATAACCTCAATATTAACAATAGTGTGATTTTGAAAAGTAGTGTCTACTTTGGTGGAGGGGGCGTTATTTTAATATAGTAAACGGTGCGAAGGCTTCAATAAGGTTACGAAACACTGCATTAAATAAAGTCAAGTCGCGAGTCCGTGACCTAAGGGCAAATCCGGAGTTGCATCACGCGACCTGGTTTTGATATGATCGTTGTAAAAATTTCATGAACCAGTACGTAATAATATCGCCGGTCTACTTATCAGTTCGATTCGTTCGCCGCTAATCTCGATGTCATATTTGAATGCTTTCCTTCCGGGAACACGTTGGCAAGCGATGGTCGGTGAGTGGAAACAGGGCGTGCAGAGTCGCGGAGCCGGACGAGCGATGTGGCCCACAAACCTCGAACGCTCTCTCTATCGCCGCGTTCAGCATCTACTCGACCGCGCTCGCCTGTCGGTTGGCTCGCGGATCTAGAGAAGCTCTGCCGCGGGTCGGGGCCATATTTTTGAGGACACACTGGTTTGGGCTACATTCGTAATGCGTTTGATAATATTGTTATGTAGGTGAGTGTCCAAATATAGACATTTTAATTAAGTAGGTAGTTGCGACTTATAAAGTTTCTTAATCTGTGATTTGGAGTAACTTAGACCGCATAACTTTATCATATATCGACGGTGTTTTGACTAATTGATGTAACCCTCACAAAATACGAAAATGAGTTAATGATTGGATATCATTTTTAAGACGACAAAGCAGGTCTCGTCAAATGACGTAGATTAGAAAAATAAATTGACCACTTTTTGGAAGGAAAACGTCATTCACATTGGTTTTAGGTTTAAAAATTCTGACTCGGCCACTTGATGTAAGCCACTATTATATCGACACTCCCTACGTATAATCCCGTATCTGCAAACATGAGAATTTACAGGAGTGCATTTCAAAGAGTCATAACGGAACTCACTATATTATAATGTTTTCGATAAAAATAGTTTTTACTCTTTTCCTGAACAATTTCAATTTTAAGGGTTACATCAATTGACTAAAACACCGTCGATATATAGTATTCCCCTTTTGCATTGTATCATAATTATTATGTAAATAAATAAAATATGAACTGAAAATTTTGAATAATATCACGAACAATATAAATCATATGTTTTCTTTGCGTAATCAATTTACCTGTCAAATTAAATCTTAATAAACTTTTGGAATCCTCTGCTGTATACAGGGAGGCTTAGATGGGCTAAAACCCCCCTCCCCACTTATTAGTTTCTGTTGAAAAATGATTTTTAAAACGCGACAACATTTTTCCTGCGGCGCATTACTTGTGTTCTTTCATACCAATACTTTATCATTCCAAAAAAGTACAAACATGCTTCAGTTGTATAGGTGGGTATATTGTGACATGTTTTATGTCAAGTTTTTTTTTATTCGCTTTTTATATAGAATAAACGTAAAACTTTTGTTCTGTTTGTTTAATATATAATATTTATTTACGAATACTGATGTCCATATGATACTGTAAACTGATTTTTTTATTATTCATTTCCTCCTTCAAATGGCTATCGAGAATAATTTATAAGTTACTATATTTTTTACAGTGGCGCGTGTGATCTAATTATATTTGCATTTTTTACAATAAATATGTATTACTTCGTATATGGGGCATTGCTAATGTGGATAAACTTCCCGTATATGTATATAGTTTAACATTTATGAATGAATATTAAAATTCAGAAGCAATAATTAAGTAGCGATTTTTAATCACAATGCTTACTTTGTTAAAGAAATGGTAAAAAATTTTATAAGTCAACAATTAGGAATAATTAACATCGGATGAGAGAATAATACAGTCGCGGCGCTCGCGTGCACCAGCTTAGACGGCGTCCACCTGCGCGCTCCACCCGGATCTGTCTCCCTCTTCTCTCGTCCACCTGGTGCCCCCTCGCCGGCGGCCCCCTTTCGTGTGAAGCGCCCGCCGCGTGACGTCACCGCCGCATCGTCACTGCCGCGCCGCCGCGACGCTGGAACGTGACGGCCCACCGAAGTTCAGTTCCGGTTGCATCTCGAACCTTTTGACAAACACACAGCCTCTGCATTCGACTTCCGGGTGATCGGCGAACGGACCGCTTCGGCGGAGAAATCCGATCATGGCGAAAACAATATCACGGCGTATCGCAATTAGTATGAATGACGATACAATTTCCTCGTTAAATATTTCTTGGATTTTTTTTACCAGTGGGCGTTCAAACTGAAACCTGTGGAGCGGTATTTAGCGTGAATATTTCATTGGTCGGTTAACGCTCATAGATACACGATGTACACATTTCATTTAATTGTCTCACAATATATTAAATATTTTTTAAACATTTAAACTGAATGCGGTTAACGTGTGATTAATCATTATTTTATTGGGTGATCGATTGCTACGTCATGTCTGTCTGCTGTATTATTGTGTGGTGATTTATTTCATCATGAAAACAACTGACTTTTGTGCATCCTTCGTCGTTTAACAAATTTTATATCTCCCACTTGAAATATTCGAGCCGAGACAGGGTTGCCGTTTTTTCTTTCATTCGAATTATATATTATAATTACATGAAGTGTAAAAATGTTTCATTGGCCATTTCCGACGCAATTTGTAAGCCACGAAGCCGTTTAAAATAATGGAATTTAGATTCCTGACTGATGAAGGTAAGCTCGATCCCATTATTAATATTGAAACCGTTTCACGGACAATAAAACGTACTACTAAAGAACATTTTGGTTATTTTGTTGCATATGTGTGAAGTAATGTGAATTTCAAATTTGAATTATTGAGATTTTGTTAATTTCCATGTATTTTGTCACTAACAACCCGGGTTTCGCCTTTCGGCATCTTCAGGCATTCGAGCACACGAGTGAACTCGGACTAACACAAGTAAACAGTTTATAATAAGTATATACAAATAAAATACGACAAATCTTATCCCTGAGTCTAAGAAATTAGCATCTGTACTAGTTACAACATTACGGATGAAAAGATGGGGTTTTTAAATGCAATTCAAAGAACTGCCAACCTAATTTCAGCTAATGGGCTCTATTAGGGTGACCATGGACCGATGTATTATTATGGGAAATTCATTATTTTGATTGTTAATTTATGTTTAATTTTGATTGTTAATTCATGTTTATTTTTTTTATTTTTTTGGGTAGGTTCTTCGAATTGCATTTAAAAACCCCATCTTTTCACCCGTAATGTTGTGACTAGTCCAGATGCTAATATCTTAGACTCAGGGATAAGATTTTTCGTATTTCATTTGTATATAATTATTATAAACTGTTTACTTGTGTCAGTCCGAGATCACTCGTGTACTCGAATGCCCGAAGATGCCGAAAGGCGAAACCCGGGTCGTTAGTGACCAAATACATGGAAATGTACAAAATCTCAACAATTCAAATTTGATATTGAATTCCATCAAGTACCCTCAGTCGATGACTTAAAATAATGTGAATTGATTAAATTTATTGGGAGCTGGAAACACTTATATTGTAAGAGTCGCTAAACACGCTCCTGGCGATTCTTCACAAAATAAGTTTTTAATGTACGTATGTGCTCTATCGACAGATCTTATCAATTTTTCCAGTTGCAAGTCTAAAATTCCCTGTTCGAAATTAAAAATGTCATTTTTTACACGATCTCGATTCTCGTTTTACACGGTTGTCGCGCTCCGTGAAGTGTAAAAGAATATTTTACTTTTCGTTACGCACCGGAAGACACAAAATAACTTAAATTATACATAAATCTACCTATCATACTGACCATAACAGTTTTTCGTGATTTACTAAAAACTCTAAAAACCTTCGGGAACGTGTTTAGCAAGTCAGTGCCTCATATAGTTTACCAGGTACACTAAGATGATTATATATATATCAATTGTTTTAAGTTATGATGAAACAGAAGATTTGTGAAAATGGCGATGTAACATTAACAAATGGTATTTTTGCAAATACGATTGTTTATCTGTAGAAAAACTTTTTGTATGTATATGTTATGTATTAAACACACGAATTTGTTCTGTAAATTTACGAACATTAAGTTAAATATCCTATCAGATATTCATCAAGATTATCATAGATTATGTCATATTGATTTAAAATAGCCGTTCTATGGACATAAATATTGTAAACACATGATAAGGTATAATTAAAATGATTAAAATTAACAAATAACAAGCGACAAAATCTTATTTTAGTAAATTAACATGCCGATAGATACAACATTATTTCACCGAATCGTGGATTTTGATTGGTCTATATTAATAGATGTGCATTTGGTTTTTAACCTATTTTTGCACAGTTTTCCAATATTGGAATGTTTAGCTTTTATTGTTACCGTTCCAATAAACAATATCCAACATAATTTGAGATTGGATCATTCAACGTCTGGCAAGCGTCGCGAATGTCTGATGCAGTATTCTTACAGGTGAGTGTTTTTTTATTAGCATTTTTTTACAACCAAAATGACATGAAATCTGACAAAGTTCAAGCAAAAAATATTTTGTTTTATAATGTAAGCAATTTTCACGTTCGATTTTCATAGAATTCTTCATACATATATTTATGCAGAGCAACCTACATTCACAACTCGAAATTGTCATTTTTTGATGAATACGAGTTTGTTTGTGACTAACTCCTATTTTATCCAGTCAATGGGTGTTATTTTCATTACGTATTCAAGTCTGACAACCCTACGCTACCATAGTTCGGTGTTGCAAGTAGATTTGGTGGTCGGAGCGAATGTCTTGAGCAGTTGAACCGGACCTACGCCGTTGTATGT
This sequence comes from Himalopsyche phryganea, assembly GCA_022494535.1. NCBI lineage: Eukaryota > Metazoa > Arthropoda > Insecta > Trichoptera > Rhyacophilidae > Himalopsyche > Himalopsyche phryganea. The sequence goes on along the minus strand of JAGVSL010000043.1, from coordinate 535,903 downwards.
CATTGAACACGACTCTGTAAGGTCGGCACGTGAAATCCGATTGACGTGAAGCAATTGACCTTTCGAAATAAAAAGTCGGCGGTCGCGTACCTGCTTCATCTTTGTAATGGAAGACCGCGGCGTACGGTTCGTTTCGACGTTGGTTGCTTCATTATTGATAACGCAAAATTCAGCGCCATATAAAAGTCCATTATATTGCTCAATATGCCAAATTTAATTGTGCTATTCTGAAATAATAATATATACATATAAGCGTAACTATTTTATATGGCGAGCTTCGTACCAGACCACCACTGTACAGTGAATTACGTTATTTTATACTTGCCAGTGCACTTTTATAAACCTTAGAGACATTTTTACACTATTAGGTAAAACGTGTTAAAACAATATGACTAAGTATGCAAAAAGGAAAACAGTCAAAATAAATTTTCAAAGCGCCGGATGGAATTCGAAGTAATTCTTTACGTGTTAAAAAAAACATACAGTTTTCTAGGAGATAATTTATTTCTGCCTTTTTAAAAATGAAATGGTCTTTCATACTAACAAATATTGATTGTTTTTTTTTCAGATATTTTTTGACCTTTTCTATGACAAGTTGCTTTTTTAACCTTAACTTTAAGTGGTCGAAAAAATACTAAGAATCTCCGATAATATTTGATAGTAAATTATATCGACGTTCAGGGTGCATATATGTAACAAAGATGACTGATCAAAAACCTTTATTTATTTACATCGAGGAAATTCTTTTTACCACTCGGATCCGTGGTGCAGTGGTCAAGTAAATTGAAAAATCAATTTGTTGAGCGGTGCGAGGGTGATAAGCTAACTACTAGTCATGTCCTAGCCCTATCCCTCTACTTTATTCGAAAAAGAGAGGTAGAGTAACTTAGTAGCAAGTATTTGTCGTAGAAAAATCTCCTTGAGATACCTCCATTAAGAGTTCATATGTGCCATATTGGGAGCAGACATCGTGAAAAAACTTTTAAATAATATTGTGTTTATCGTTATTAATTAAATTATTTCACAAACTGTGACGCACTCACTTTAAAATGTCATCAAAAATATATCCGAGATTGTGCAATTTTTATTTATTATTTTGTGGTGGGCTTATTTATAGAATTTCGCGCTGCAGGCGGATCTAGGACAGACGAAATTTCAATTATTACCGTTGACGATACGAATTGAAAAACGCCAATAAATGTTGATAATTCGACTGTTGATATTTCTCATACTAATTGAAATCGATTGTTGGAGTGAATGGCAAATATGTGCCAAGGGCAAACGGGAATGTTAGAAACATCTTTAAGAGAATATCTTTTGCCCGAAAAAAAATGAATAAAATATAACCACGGCTATAGACTATGTCGGGTTGTAAAATTACTGTAATAAATCGATTTTGAGCGAGCACTAGATGAAGCCTGTAACGAGTAAATTGCATAATTTAGGCGAAAATTCATGAAGATTCGTAGACAAGTGAATGCTGGTATAAAGGACGAGAACAATATTTTTACAGAACATGATCTTGAAAGTCGCATTTAAATATGAAATTCGATATTTTGGGCTCTACGAGCTTTACACCCGACGATGTGGTTGTACTATAATTGTTAAAATAATTGAAAAAACTAATTATAGATTTTTTGATATTTATTTTACATCACATGGTTATTGAGTATTAAAATAAATCTGAAGAGCTTGCGTTTTAATTTAAATGATTAAGGTCAAAATGAGCTCCCGGATGCATTAATATGATAGTATTTTATACATTATAATCTATAGAAATATTTGTCATAACAGCAAAGTTGCAATGCGCCTGATATATAAAAGTAATATAATAATAAGTTATCACAAATGTTTCGTTGAAAAAATTAAATTTTATATTATATACCTTACCGGGACTTGAACCCGCAACTTTATCGCTTAGTGTAGCTCTTGTCGCTGGGCTTTAGTTTGCTTGTGATATTTTGGTACTCGAAGATGCAGTACATCTTGAAATTTGTCTGTTTTATTATTCATTTCCAACGGTGCTGATTAGATGTGTGGGGAATGTATCTTTACACTGGACACCCACAGTTCGTACTCTTGCGGTGTCTATTGAATAATACGTTTTTTAAAGTCTTACAGCCGATTCTGTAGGTGTGTTGATAATATTATTTTTGATCCGCATCGTACGTCACCCGATTAATATCTCCCCACCGCCGGCCGCCGGGCGTTCGGTGTTGATGTTTGACTTTTAGAAAGCGGATGTTTCCAATAACATTTTACTCTCGGTTTCTCGGTTTGTCCCAGTGCTGCGATTCGAGAATCAACATCGTTCTCTGGCACCGAACCATGTTCGCCGTCTGCTCTCTCAACGCTGTCTAATCGAATAAACGTTTATTAAATGCAGTGCAAATCATCCAGTGCCATATTGCTGTGCCGAAGTGTTCATTCTATGAAAATTGACTGGGATAAACCTCGAACTAGAATATATTATGTACGTGAGTGTGGCTGTCCCGAATCCCGGATTAATAGTTTCATATTGTAGACGAGAATGTGCCGTGCATTCGATACAATAATTCAGTTGGCGAACTTCTCAGACGCTGTGTATTTAAAATTATGATGTTTCCAGCGGGCGTAATAGAAAGTACACGGATGTCTACGCGAAATTGTGCAATTCTTTTTTTTTAAATGTTCGAACTGTTGATTTTAACTCGTGGATTATATTCTTGCATCTCTTCTATTGTAAAAAGTTGTCGTGCATTGATTTGTTTGATTTAAAAACAATTTACTACTGTTGTATCTCGTTACTTTTGTGTATTATTTACATTTCAGATATACAATTCTACCAGATGGTTATATGGTTTTTATTTTTTTGATAATGAGGCGGATATGGATATTTATTGCTCGTCGTAATTAAGAATTTAATTTAGATAGAGTAATGCATGTCGTGATTCGAGGAAACTTACTGTAGATTATAATATATATTTGTATTTTTTCAGAGTAATGTTGACTCCTTTGGCGTGTCGACCAATGATAAAGGAAGCGGTGGAATGGCTCTGGAGACGAACGAAGACTCCAGTTACGATTCTGATTTCGAAACGGACGAGACGTGCACGTCGCACGCGGACGTCTCCCGCACGCCCAGCGCCGCCGCCGCGCACCAAAACGTATCGAGGAGTTCTTCGACCGGACACTCGGCGACGCACCTGGACGTCTCCAGGACCGTGAGCGACACCCTAGGGGCGGAGTTCGCCGAGTACGTCAACGCGGAGGCCCTCCGCGAACAGCAGGCGGAGGCCGCTTCGCACGACGAGGCGGCCGCCGCGCCCAAGAAGGTGCCGGGGTACACCGCGCGAGTCGAGTTCGCTCTCAAGTTGGGCTACACGGAGAAGCTCGTGCAGGTCGCTCTGCAAAAGCTGGGCCCCGAACCCAGTCAGAACGAGCTGCTGGAGGAGCTCATCAATCTGTCTTCTCAGAGTCTGCGGGTCGTAGAGTCGCCCACTGCTTCTTGCGCTTCCGACGATGGGGCGGCGCCGAATGACGCTCCCGTCTCTCATTCTGGGTCTCACTTGAAACCTATTGTGATAGACGGGAGCAACGTCGCTATGAGGTATGTTTAAATTGTCAATTTTCGTAGTTTGGAGAAAACATTTATTGATAAGTTTTTGAATGATTTTTCTTTTATACGTTGTTGTTCACTGAAATCGCTATTAAGAACATTGATAGATCTAATTGCCACTTAGGGTAAGTGCACTAGTCTCCGGACAGGTTCAGTGTCCGGACAGTTGCGTACAAATATAACGAAAATAGGTAAAATATGAGAGTTTCATATGCAGGATGGCTCAAATATATATGTGAGAAATATCTGCATATGAAACTCTCATACTTTACTTATTTTCGTTATATTTGTACGCAACTGTCCATGAAGCTGCCCGGGGACTAGTGCACTTACCCTATGATACGACACTAATTGACAAATTCAAATTTTGTCAAATAATTTTTTTTCTAATGCAAACAACATTAATACCAGGAATTCATAGTTCGATGGAACGAATGGTGATTGATCACTAATTATTTTTGTGTTATTTATTTTCAGCCATGGCAACAAAGAGGTGTTTTCCTGCCGCGGAATCAAAATATGTGTCGATTGGTTTCTGTCCCGTGGGCATACGGAAATTACAGTCTTTGTTCCAAAATGGAGGAAAGAATCTAGCAGACCTGATAATCCCATTTCAGAGCAAGAGATCTTAAGCGACCTGGAGAGAGACAGGCTATTGGTGTTCACGCCGAGTCGGCTGGTGGGAGGAAAGAGGCTGGTCTGCTACGACGATCGCTACATCTTGAAGCTGGCGGCCGAAGTGGACGGCGTGGTGGTCTCCAACGATAACTATAGAGATCTGGTCCAGGAGAGTCCCGATTTCAGGAAGGTGGTGGAGGAGAGGATTCTCATGTTTTCCTTCGTGAACGACCTGTTCATGCCGCCCGATGACCCTCTCGGTCGCTCTGGGCCCACCCTCGATAACTTCTTGCGCGTCGACCGGAAGCATCGTTCAGAGCCGCCGCCGCCTTGTCCTTATGGTAAAAAGTGCACTTACGGTAACAAGTGCAAGTTCAGTCATCCTGAGCGCGGAAACATGCCTCACAAGTCAGTCACGGAGCGCCTCTCCGAATATGCCCAGAAACATATACAAGCGAGAGGCAACTCGCGCGATTCAACGTCAGGGTGCGACCTCAAGACGCACAGCTTGCCTCTCGGTTATGACATCCAGGCGGGAATGCCTCGGAAGACGCCCCTTGGTCGCGCTAGATCTGCGGCACCCGCTCCGCCACCTTCCGATCCCCACTCCCAGGCTTCTATGGTATCCCATTTCAACCGAGCTCAAATAGAACAGCGGCAAGCCATCGGCGGTTCCTTCGATGCGCTCTCTATCAGCGGGATGACGGATCCTCCCAAGAGCCACAGCATAGAAAATATCGCAGGGGGTCTGCACGATTACGGTTTCGGGTACGGAGTCGGTCCAGGGGCGAACGTCAACCGTAGCCAACTCAAGTATCAGCAGTGTGGAAACCCTTGGGGTGGCGGACCTCCATCTGATGAATCTTCCAGGTGGGCGTTTACAGAAAATCAGGAAGTTTCAGAAGGGAGTGGAAATATGCACCGTAAATTACACCGCCAGTTGACTCTGAACCCGTCCTTCGATCCACGCCTCTACCGCATGCGCGGAGTAAATCAAAATGTAGGGGCGATGGCGCCCCCCTGTCCGACTGTCAGCGCGCCGTGGGGCGGTCACCAGACCGTTGCACGAATTGCGTCTGCCCCGGCCGCTTGTCCGGCTTGGCCGCCGGTTGCCGGACAAGCCGGCGTCAGCGCATCCGAACCTCACCTGCACGCTCAGATGCAGTCTCCTAACGCGTCCGGTGCTTGGGCTTGGGCCCCGCGCCGTGATGCGCGCAATCACCTGTACTATCATCTGTCCAGCATCTTCCCCGAAGATCAGGTCCACAAGGCGATGGCTCTCTATCCCGACGAGACCAACCCTCAGAAAATCTGTGCCGCCATTCTTAATATGTTTCACAAAACCTAAAATTGCTCAGCGCCGTCAAAAATGAGCGTGGCCAGTTACATGAAGACTTTATTGTCCATTTCTGTGTTTGAAATTTGTCATCTGCAAAATTGTGTTCCTTCAGTCACTGAATATTGATACAAAATTACTAGTGAATTATTTAAAAAATATTACTATCCGGAAATGATTATATTTTTGAACTGTCCAAGAATAACTTTAATGTCAGATGTTTCACAGATCAGTATATATTTAATTTAAACCTGCTACAATATATGTTTCAACTATTAAATGGGCTAAGCTATGAAATCATTAATTACATTAAATGTCTTTTAAGGTGTTAACTGTCAATTCTTGGTGGAAAGACATTATATTTTAAAAAATAAAATACAATTCATTTGTATTACTTCCACATGTGGAATACAAATGAATTGTGTTTTATTTTTTAAAATACATTGAATCTGTTGCTGCGTTACTTTGTTTTGGCACAATAACATCATTCATTATAAATGGGATCAAAGGGTAGGAGAGTCATTTTGACTCGACTGTATTGAAATTATGTTTCATTGAGAGTGAATTATCTATGTCAAGAAAAGGTTTACGAGAGACTTCTTTCGTATCTATATATATATATTCATATATCTGATTGTTAAATTATTGAAATTTTTAAATCAAACAATCCAGTTAAACTGAGTGATCTTGGTGCAATGCTTTTATAATTTTATATTTTCTCGATCTTGTGATGAATGTTATGCCATCTTTGATAATTTTATTAGTGTTGACAATTTGAAATCCCTAATACATTGAATTTCTATGTCTCTAAAAAAAACTGTAAATTACTGTTTTTATTTTATGTTTGCGTTCATGTTTGTTTATTATCTAGACTTATAAAATTATTAATAATATGACAATACAATTAGTGTTATATTAAGTTTTATAATACTGCATCATTTTTTTAAAAGGTATTTGTTGTAGAATCATTTAAGCTGGCCATTCATTACCTGTTTATCCGATTGATTATCCAGTGTCAAGTAGGAAATTGTTACGATAATATTTATGTGTAGTATTAGTTCTGTTCTTTTTGAGTTGTATACTTCAGGTTACACGGAAGATGGATGTGAAGGATGAAATGTTGAATGTAAGTTCCACTGGCAAACAAAGAATATCATCCCGACAGTGACTATCGCTCAGCATCTGAATTGAAGTGATTTCCGGCAGACTGAACAGCTTTGTTTTCAAGAGAATCAGGATTAATTCCGTAATGAATTGCCAGTTTGATAACTGCACACGATAATCTATTAATTTTGTCCTGACGAACCGATCAGTCAATATTATTTATATTTATTTGATTTCTTATATCAATCGAATGAATTTAACAATGGTTAGGCACAAAATATGTTTTGTGTGCACGCTCGGACTTAATTTTTATTTTATCCTGTCGAAGATTTTCTTTTATAGCGTTTATTAGAATGAATATCATTCAAATTTTAAATAAAATTACTTTTAATGAATACTATAGAACTGAAATTTTATTCAGTTGAATATTTTTTCTCTTATGAGATATGCATAACAATAAAATTGTGTGGGCGTCGTGAATGAGAGCTCTTAGCCCTAGAGTTAGATTTAGGGTGCTCGCAGAGTGCAAAGGACGCTCTTCATTCACAGCGCCGTCGTCAGCTTCACATTGAAGCTGATCTATCAATAATAAAAAACTTTTATTGAACGACATGTGATGTGACATGGTTGTCTTGTGGATTGTATTATATACACGAGCTCTTTTGGTACTGTGTACTAAAAATTGTATTTGTATTTTTGTCACATTCCTCTCGGTGCGATGTCGTGTACATTCGTATTTGTATGCTCGGTGTACACGCAGCGATATATTATTATAACGTAGACAAACCCCGCTGTTTGATTTTGATAAAGTTGAACAAGTTATTGTTAAAAGATATTGCCATGCAAAAAATACAGCGTAAGATATGAGTATCTAATATTTTATTTATTGTCTGTCGCAATATGCATATATTTTATTATGCAGACTTGGCTTTTCAAGTTCTGTTAAGCACAAAACAATTATTTAGTAATAATGCTTTATTTAGTTAAAAAAGTACATAGATCGCTTGAGGTGAATACGTAAATGATTTCTATTTTTCAAGTTAAAAAAGACGGGTCATCCTCCAGCTGTCCATATTTTACAGAGAATTGTTAATTAAAAGAAAACTTAATAAGTTTTATGTTTTCTGCGAAGTGTGAATAGTTTCAGTGTCCCTCTTTTCCAGAAATCGATTCACTTTGATTAATGTATTATACATTATTTTAATTCATACATAAATTTAACACAAGTGATACTTTAGCATATTTTAATGTATGTGGAATGTAATTTTTCACACATTTGAAGGTTGTTAAAAAGTACGAGAGACAATGAAATAACTTTATCTTTTAATCTAACATTTATCTTTGTACGAATGTTACTGTAAGGAGATTATTTGTTAATGTTGACTGCCTTATGTATCTAAACTAATTAATAAAATGAAATAAAAACAACTTTTAATTTTTGCACACTATGTTTTAATGATTGCATTTTTATTTTTTTTTCTTTTTGGATTGGTTTTCAGTTGACCTGTTAATATTATTCTTAATTCTATTTATTACTAAAGGTTTGAAAGTTCCTGTTTTAAAATTTGCAGAATTTTTAGTAGTCGACAATTTGATGTAACTCTGAGAGTCGCTGACATCTTTCATTGTTATATTGGATGATTTGTTTGAATTGAGTGGTACAAAAACTCTTTCCTTCTTATCACTTCGGTATAAATAAATAATTTCAGGTTTGACAGGTGGCTTTGAATCTTGCAAATTTTCTTCAGTTTGCATTGTATTAATAAGCGGACATTTTATAAAGCGTTTATCGTAAATTTGGATATTTTTAGATTTTACTTTATTTAAAACATTTAAAAGATTATTGAATATTCCATTAATACAGTGTTTTTTGAAACAAACAGTACTACTTTTAAAACCAAAAGTGGATTCCAACGCTTCTTTAAGGCCAGGAATGCAAAATATAGGAACATTTTTAGATAGGGCTACAGAAACCAAGTGGGCTGCTAGTATGTGAGGTATTTTCGCTTCCACCAATACACCCGAACAGTCATCGTCGCGGAGATGTTTGGCTATCTCATTGATACCAAATTTCACAGATTTTCTGAAAAGGGATGAACCTATAATCAATCTTAGTAAAAGTCTGAACATCTGAACTCTTTACTTTGAAAAACACAATGATTTAAAAACCATCATTGTTTACATGGATTGAAAATCGAAATTTAACTACAATATGTATTATTCCAGAACATTTGTGTCATTTCATAATTGGAACAATGTCACTTTTCTTTTATATTGTCTATGAAAACCACACTAGGTCTTGTTGAGAAAATCGTTAAGCATACTTATTATATCTGGATAGTATAATAAAATTCTTACTCCAAATTTTAACACCAGACAATTTATAAATTGGCATATTGACTTCACAATAACAAACTCTTCATGATCGTTATGCTCCATTATAAAACAGAATATATAGTATTGTATTTTAATTTTCACAATGAAACGTATTGTCTTAGTGAGTTTACCTTATGTCAGCAATGTCGTGTCCACTTGGAGATTTATTTGACTTCACATTTCGTTTCTCTTTTAATTTGTTGATCGATACTTTATGTAATTCATCGAGTATTATCATTCGATCGTCATCCTCAACCAAAGGCCTAGAAATAAAGATGTAATCAATCGTAAAACTATATGACTATATTCTTTCTTGTAAAGTCAAACTGCATCAAAGTGCTATACAGGAAAAATTTTGGTAAATTGTCGTAGTAACTACTAACTAATAACTTTGTAGAACTGAATACTTTTGAATATTTTAATCCTACTATATTTAAGTTTTATATCCTAAAACAAATTATTTCGCATGCTTTTGATGAAAAAAATGCATTTTTAGACAACGTCCACCAAACAAACATTTACTGAATTTTTTAATGAAAACAATGTTCCTTCAGTATAAAGTAGGTATCTCAACTAGAAGATACTTTATAACATACCAGTGGATTACACGTGATGACGAGAGGACGTTCCTAATTGATTTCAATGATTTCTTTTTAGCAGAAAGTGTCTTACTTTGCTGCTTTTTAGTCAATGTAGGCGCATCCGGGACAGAAGCCATTCGAAATAAAAAAAAATAGGTTTTTCGTGAGACAAATACTAATAATGCTTGATGATTGTATGTCAAATTAACCTGAAATTCTGACAATCCGATTATTTACAACTTATGACATTTGAAGAAGTGTTGCTAGTGAATCATAGACACAATGCTATTTGTCATGGTTCCGTTCACTGGGGTTATTCCACTTTAGAAGTGTAAAGTCGCCTAATAAAAAATATTTTGTTTATATGAAATTCATATATAATATGTTTATACGGAACTTATTTTAACACTCGGGTAGACAAGACATTTGTTCACAACTTTATTCGAAAGCGTCACATCGATCACAATGAACCTTTAAAACATCTAGAATTTCTCGGAAGTTATTATAACACATTATTTTTGTAATGTTGTAAAGACGGCGGAGGTACTAAAGAAATGACTCATAGCAGCCACTACAAAAAGCACTGTCTATGCGACATTTCGTATTTAACGTCCAGCCTGAAGATTGCTAGTAGGGATGGGAAAAATTGTTAATTTACAGTTACTGGTGATAACAGTGATTGCTACATTCATATCACAGCAGAAAAAACCTGTGATTCAAATCACAGTTGCTATTTTGAAAAGATGCTGAGCTTTGCATATACATAACGGGTTAAGCGATATTATTTATCATTAGTTCTCGTATTGGATTTCGATATGTCTATGGTTTTGGCAACCCTTATGCTAGGTACCTATATAATAATAATAATTCTTGAATTTCTTCTATTAAATCTGTGAAACTGGATAAGTTATGTACATATTACTAGCTGTCGGTAGGTGGCGAACCAATGTTATGTATTCAAAAGTGATAAATAATGTAAATTCATGGTAAAAAAATATTGCACCCACCGGTGGGCTTATAGCGTGTGGAGCCCATACGAAGAACGAACACCGGTGTACTTATAATGGTCTAGTGGTAAAGCCAAAATACAAAATAATTGGGTCATTTTTCTGGGCTTATCGAAAATAAATTAACTAAATTTCTCAATTGGGATTGGTCATTAAGTATAATTTCATGTGTTAAATTATACATTTAATATTTAATTTGTGTCCATTATTGCTTCAATTGGAATGTATATATGATTAAATATTTTTTTGGGAATCGGAATGTTTTTTTTGTTGATAGTTATTTACATCAAAAAAAAAATTAAGATTAAAATAAGTTTATTTTATTTATTGCATTATGGTACCCCAAACGAGGACATTTCCTTCAATTTGACTTTCAGATATTGTCCTCCATTCATTAAAGAAGCGGTCCTAATTTGTTCTCCATTTTAAATTGGTTAAGAATGGCTGTTATGAAATATGAAAAGTAGGGAGACTGCAATACATTTGTACTAATTTTATTGGTAATATAAAAAAAAAACTATGTACATGAACATATCGACGTACACGTTGTAGTTAATCAGGAAGTTTTAATTTGATAAATGAATTATTTTTTAGCATTCAGTCAATCCTGAAATCCCGGGACTGTCTGAATTTCAATCCAAGGATCCCGGGACTATAAGCCCTAGTCAATAGCTCTGTGCATACAGAATTGGGAAATTCTAAAAATGAGGCGTAGAGTGGTTAACTAACTACTAGTAATTTCCTTTCTTCATCCTTCATTCCTTACCCTCGTTGAAGAAAGATCTTTAAGAGTAAATGATTTACAAACACATATTGGTAAATAACTTCTGTCAAGATGTTCTTTACATTATAAAATTGTTATTACACTGGCTATGTTACTTGGTATGACACTATCAATGGAATAACAGAGTTGTCAATTTAAATTTCATATTAAAAATAAATTTCCACAAAATTATTGCCGACTACATCAAAAAATGCTTATTATGAATCGGTGGAAGAACCACTTAACTCTCGAAATGGTCTTCTGAGATATTCAGTGTTAAAAATTTCAAAACATTTTCTCACTACTGTACTATTATAGTAACTACAGAATAAATATTTATGTATTAGAGTTTTTGGTATAATGTTTGTCCACTATTCAGCGACTAAAATAATGATAAAAATATTATTTTTATATGCTAGTAAAAAAAATTAAAGCCTTAAAAATAACCCCTTGCCTTAAGTTGTTAAAAAGTAAGTAAAGGAATGATAAATATTTTTTTAATTATTTCCTTTTTGTTTCATGTCTGCTCTCAACGTGGAGCATATGGCCTCCTAATGGAGGTATCTGAACAAAATTTTTCTATGTGAACTACTTATTACTCAGTTGCTCAACCTCTTCTTTGAAAAGAGTAAGGGCAGGATAGAACTAGGACAGGACTAGTAGTTAGCTAATCGCTCTTGCTACGTCCCGTGAAGATCGGATGGGTGAGAGGAAGTTTTTAGATAAACAAACACTCAGACTACGAACAGAAATCCATAAATCGATTGAATGATCAATTTTGAAAACCGTCCGCACCGGGAATTGAAACCGAGACATCCGTAACCGTAGCCAACGACGCTACCAACTGTGCCATGGACACCAACCTTTCCTTTTCAGTAAAATAAAATCTACATATTCTTAAAATTTTTTCAGTTTAGATACCATTAATAAGCTGTTTGACACATTCTGGTCTAAGGAGGCATATAGAGGAGAGATCATCATTCATAATTTATAGTATGCCATTTGTTGGTATTGTATGATGTATGTTTATAGTTAAAAACGAAAATATGCTTCCACAAAAAAATATCTGACAAATAAAAGTGAGCTTATAATACTATCAAAATGGCTGCATAATCTCAGATGGAAGAAAAACTTGAGGTGCCCCAACTTAAATGACCGTAGTGTGCTTTATTAACTAAATACAAATACACCATGATTGTAAAAAAAACACTTAAAGGCCTTTAAGTGGTTCATCCACTCAGCTCCTCAATTCATTTGCTCCACATTTGAAACGGACATAGCAAATTTCACTAGATAATAAGCAGTATGAATACAAATTATTAATTTAAAAAAAAACATGAATAAAACAAATTTTGTTGGTAAATTGTATATTTAAAAATATTCTAAAACTGTATTTTAGAATCAGATTGTAAAGCTTTTTCAACAAATGAAGCACGTTCTTTCAATAAAACAGTCTGCTCATTGTTTAAAAGGTTATCTTTTTTCTCAGAATGCTTTATGAGAAAATGGTTGATAAATAATTTTAGTCCTTCCCTAAATAGGTGAAGTTTTGGCGAAACAGAAACTCTTTGGAACACCTCCAAACAAGTTTGCGGGTTTTTGTGCAGTAAAATTGCAAGTAATATTTGTCTCATCAATCGGAGGGTAGGTTTATTCAAATCAGAAAATTGGACAACCTGAAAAGAAAAACAAACAATATTAATTTTGTTGTTAATATTATTAAAAATATAGACAGAGCACTACATCATTGATTATTACGAAACTTGGACAAACATAATGTTGTTGGCGATTGACTGTACGTCAACTATTCTTAGCAAAGTAGACAAACTGCTCGATTACCGATCAAATAAACAATATTTGAATCACATAATCAATGATAATTTGTTTTTAATTTTTGACAGCTTTCTATGACCCTATAACGTTTTGATGACCGTGAAGAGAAAAATCACATTGTGGTACCTGTATAAAAATAATGGTAAAATGATTTTTTGAATTGCTGCCAACGCTTCATATAATCAATTTCAGATTGTTTTTGCAAATTCGCTTGTTGAAATATGTGAATGAATTCAATAGGAAAAATTCAGAATATTTTAATAGGATAAAATAACAAAGTATTTAGTTTCACAAAATTTTATTAGGTAGTTGATAGCTATTTCGGCTTGACACCATCGTCAGAACTATATGTAAACTTATTTTTGCTTAGCTAAATTAAATCATTTAACCCATTCACTGCTACACTACTCGCCTAGATATTAGTGCCCAATTGATTACCATGTAGTTGCTAATTATCGACGACATGCAAGGCCTGTCATTAGCACTGAATGTATTAAGGTACTAATTGTGTGTTTTTGGAAAAAGAACTTAGGTGGTGTTATTAATTAGTCGTTAAAATAAATGCATTGAAATTTTACTGATTATGCGTAATTACATGGGCTTCTTGTAATGGTTTAAGTAAGGGCGATGGATTAATGTTTGTTTGGTCATTAAGAAGATTATTTTCATGATTGTATCTATTAATTTCAAGTTGTTCTATAAGATTAAGCCTGAGGCTTTTATCACACAAATGTAAACATACCGGAGCTGAATAGCGGTTATATTGTGTGCTTCTTCCTATAGATGGTTAACAAACTGAGAATCTGTTTTATTATTTTAAATGATCTTATATGTTCCTTAAATCTAATTGAAATGCTCCTTCCTGTCTGTCTAATATAGATTGAATCACATAGGCTGCAGTTAAGTTTGTAAAATCTCCTTCTGCCTAGTATATTAATTTTATCATTGCTATTTTTAAATTGTATACCAAGATTATTTACTTACTTTAAATGCCACATTAACGGAGTTTTTAATTTCTGAGAGGATTTTATCACTAATTCTCCCTAGGTAATTAATCGATTTATAGAACGATTATTTCTACGAGTATGTTAGGGTAAATAAGCTGTCTAGAGAGTTTCAATCGTTTTTTATAATTCAATCAATAAATCAGAATATTTTGGTAACGAGAATTTAAGCTCAGCTTATATGTACTAAAAATTAAAATTACAAATTCTTCACAATATCATATGGACGGTGTTAAGCAATAATCGATCAACCGCCAAAACGGAATTTTGCGCTATATGCATTTCAAGTTTAAATTTATTTTGTTTTATCATGATAATGGATACAATTATAATTTCTACAATAAATACTTTGTTTCATGAAATCAGTATAATTGCGGTATATTGTTTTTTTGAGACTAAAATTATAATAAACCTATTATTGCTTTATTGAATATTATTGAAAAAAGTTATATTGTAATTTTGCATTAACCATTTATGTGACAAATTTGTGACTTAGTTGATTTTACATTATTATTTAGTTTGCACCAACTTGTCACAATTTTCAGAATTAGATATATCTAGATACTAAGGGATTGCCAACCAGATAGATCAGGGGTTCTCAACCAGTGGGGAATTCCCCCTAGAGGGAGTTTTAGAGCTCCAGGGAGAGAATTGCTGCCATTCAATGCGTTTATTAAAGATTTCCAATATTACTTATATGCATATTTGGAAAGCACCCTTTTGAGTCAGAAGCAGGTTATCTTAGGAACGGGAGAATTATATTCTGAATATTGGTCAAAGCGGAAATGGAGTAAAAAAGGTTGAGCCGCAAGTTAAGCTTATTATATTGATTAAATTGGCGTTAACCTGGAACTTCATTATGTTAGGATGAAATATCGAAGTATTTAGTTCAACAAAATGTTATTAGTTTGTTGATATAGTTGATTGATGTGAAACCGAAATAGCTATTAAATATGTATCCTATTAAATTTATTATAGATTACGGCTTGGGTCGCAAATTAGATGTATTATAAAAATATGCTCGTATTTGGATTCGCTTACTGTATCCACACATTCTTTTGTGTGTGTCATACACATTTTTGCCAAAGTCAAACCTGGACTTAAAAACTGTGCGTTGGGTTTTCTACAACAGTAGTGAGATTTATTGATTGAATTGGCATCTACTTGGTAGAAATTAGTAAGATTTGTATTTGGAAAATTTATTAATGTTTTTTTTTTAGTTATGTTCAGTTCGAGTCCATTTGTGCGCTCTAATGCCTAAAGATGCCGAAAGGCGAAACCCGGGTTGTTAGTGACAAAACACATGGAAGTGTACAAAATCTCAATAATCCAAATTTGATATTGAAATTTCATCAAGCACCCTCAGTCGATGTCTTAAATTATATTTATTAATGTGTTCGATAATTAAAATATAATATATTTTGTAATGTTTAGGAATGTCAACTGATTTATTTTTAGCAGAGAAAATTAATAAAAATTATCTCAAAAAGACCTATTCATTCAAATCTTTCAAATAAATTAAAAGCAATTTCATAAACTTTAAAACTTGACAATTGATAAAAAATATAAATACTATACACCAATATTTTATTGTGTTTAATTGGCAATTATCCATTTAGCACCAAAATTTAATGAAAAATGGCAATTGCATTTTGCAATAATTGATTAAGCAACAGTGTATGCACCACAAAATTTCAAAAAATTAATAAGCAATAATCAGTTAAGTAAAATGTGGATTTGACAGTTCGCAATGTGATCAACAGTAATGAATTATATTCGTTTCAACTTATATTATACATGAATTCTTCTTGTAAGGTCTTTAACAATAATATAGGTATATTTTGCAATAAACAGATGAATGCTTTATAAGAATATATATACGAAAAAGAGAAAACAAAAAGTTACATAAGTTCACGTTTGACAACGGCGGCCATAATGTTTGTTGGTTAACTGTATATTCATAACATGTCCAATTTTCGCAAGCCTAAAAGGTGGCTTTACTCGACAAATTACATCGAACTGCATTTTTCAAATCGAAGATGCCTTCTTCAGCTTGACGTTTACATAAAAATCGCAAAAATTGAAAAATGTTGCTTAATTACTGCTTAACAACCTCCATATAATAGTTAGATGCGTCAACTCACGTCTCCTAACAATATTAACATTAATTTTACACATGTTATTGAATTACTCAAACATCATATAAAACAATAATGAACTTCTCTTATATTCGCCAACAATAGAAAGCATGAGTCAGATTATATGCTAAAATGGTAGCTGTAATATGGCACAATAAGTGAAATATTTGATATTTTTTGTACTAATTTCACAATTTCATTAATGATCAGTTTCATGCTCGCGATGAGCAAAAGTATATTTGATGCTCAATTAAATCGGCATCGTTTGCATGCAGTACATCACAAGCCACATAAAAAATAAAATTATATACCTTTAAGATCGAAATGGGTAAGCCTTTCTCTATAAATAAATGTGTCAAAAATTGGGCCAGGCTGGCAATTTGGAATGCTGATATGGTGTCAAGTTCTTTGAGTTTGTCCCAAACAGCATACTGTATGAACATCTGAAACCAATCATTTTAGAATGACTTCATTTGTAGATTGCCAAACGGAATCTGAATATTCGAGAAATATCTACCTGAAATTTCCGATCGTAGTCACAAAACTTTTGGGCTAAAATGGAATAATATGGATTGTATGTTTTTTCCTGCAGTAAGCATGATATAAGAACGTGAATTATTTCTCTTTCCTGCTGGTTTTTCAGTCCAAGTAAAAGTAACTTTTCAAATGCATCCATGTAGTCCTGGGAATAATAAAATGAATAAAAAATTACAAGCAATTAATTATTTATAATGTATATAACTCTCCACTTAACAACTACCATGGAGGTTGGCACAAACTAGTGGTTTAATACTGGCAATCATTCACCTTTTTATTGAGCTTAAAAAATATGTTATATATTATGATTGTTTAAGACATCGACTGAGGGTGCTTGATGGAATTTCAATATCAAATTTGGATTATTGAGATTTTGTACACTTCCATGTATTTTGTCACTAACGACCCGGGTTTCGCCTTTCGGCATCTTCAGGCATTCGAGCACACGAATGGACTCGAACTGAGAGACAGTAAACAGTGTCTAACGTTTATATAGAAGATACAAATGCGACAAATATTATTTACGAGGAAAGATATTGTACGTCTGAGAGCCACACTGATACCTGAGTTAAAATTTCGGGAATCTCCCTAATCCTTATTTTGTAAACACAATATTAACAGAGTGGCGAATTGCCGCTTTTCAACTTCTTTTTAGAAATACCAGTGATTTTACAATTATAATAGTATTGTGGGTTTTGACGGGATGTAATTCGACGAATGGGTAAATATATACAATCATTCCACATTTAGTGACATCTGTTAGGTGTTTCAACGTATAGGATATAATAGCGGAGAATTAGGAAGTTCAGCTGCTCATTCAAAATTGGCAAGGAATTTAACTGGGCTCTATTAATTTCCAAAATTTCTTGATAAAATAATTTATGATCCCCCATGTTTTTATGCAACAGTTTAACCCCATCATCCGCATTAAACGTATGGTTCTCCATTAGCAAGTGATTTGCGAATGTCGAAGTTTCTTTTTTAATCTAAAGGCAGCTAAATGTTCTGATACCCTTATATCTAATGTACGTGTGGTTTTACCCACATAGAAATGTTGGCAATCATTGCATTGTAATTTATAAATACCAGATTTGTTCTTAAAGTTTACTCTATCTTTATTGTTAATAAGTAATTTGCCTAGAGAGTTTTTGCAATAGAACGCCGGTCTAAGACTATCAGCGAGTTGTTTTTTAATTTTAAAGCTTGTGCAACCTAAATAACTAATTCTATGCCAGATTCTAGGGTGGTCTATGTCTTTAGACAAGTTCCCGAAATATAGCATCTTTTCTGCTAATTTACGTTGTTTTTTTGATACAAGACTATCTATAAGAGACGCCTCATAGCCATTATTAATGGCAATTTGTTTAATAATGTTTAGTTCGTTTTCAAAATTAAATTTATTTAGAGGTATAGTGACTAATCTGTGAACCTGAGAATGGAAAGCAGCCAATTTATATGAGAAAGGATGGTCTGAGTTAAAATGGATGGCCGCATCTGAAAACTTCTGTTTTCGATAAATTTTAAATTCATGAATGGAGTTTTTAATATCAATATTAAGGTCAAGGAAATTTATATTCTTGCCCCCTACTTCTAAAGTGAAATGAATTTTATCATCTAGTGAGTTAAGAAAATTATGAAGGTTAGAAACTTGTCTCTCAGTTCCATTGAATAGACAAAGGATGTCATCTAGGTAACGGAACCAATAAACTACGTTTCTAACTTCTGTTTTATTGCTAAAAATAAGGTTTTCTAAATGGTTCATGTAAAATTCTGCTAATAGTGGTGACAAACAACTTCCCATTGCAAGGCCTTCGGTTTGTTCATAGAATCTATTATCAAATTGAAAATAGTTCTGGTCAACGCAAACGTCTAATATATTAAGTAATTCCGTAGTAATGACGGGATTAACTCTACGCGTATTAAGGGTATCTTTGATGATTTGTTTACATTTGTTATAAAAATTATAACATTCCGTTAAACGCCAAATTAATTTCTTTTGACGTTGTTAGCTTATTCACTAATGTACCTGTTATTATGATTGTATTTATGTGCAATGTCTGTCACCACTATAATAATTATTATTAGACTAGATTCTTGCTATGAAATTATTGCATGTTGTAGCAACTTGTGTGTATGAATAACAGCATCTCACTATAACATTAATATTCCGAATGATTCTTCAGAAACAGTTTTTCTGTTTCATTCTAAAGTTCTTTGCAAGTTAAGGCAGTCAATATTACGATAATTATGAAACAAAACATCAACATGCATTTTTTTAAACAGTATGGCAGAATTTTGCCACAATTATTATGCATTAGGACAGTATATTTACCTCAGCTGACATAATGACACAGAAAATGTTGCGTCGCAAATCTGTGTTGATACGTTGGCTTCTTGCTAATTCCATTAGATTGGATTGAGTTTCATCATTTAGTTTATTACTGCCGCCGGCTTCATTAATCTTTTCCGGTTTGACATTCCCTTCCCAGGCTGATCCGACCACCCACCATCTCCCCCGTTCGTCAGCTATAAGAAAAATTATGCTTACATGCTTCATCAGGTTTTACAACATTTGGCGTTTCAAATTTTTGCTAGCACCACACGTCTTCATTTTGGGAAAATAGTGATTCTTTTAAATCATGTAATTATTGCACTGACAAAAGCAAAAGAACATGATATTCAGGTCACACATTGTACAATTATTTGCCTTGACATAATATGAAGCAAAAAGAGAAACGAATTTTTGAAACATACCATTTAATAAGTCATCTAAATTAATATTCAGCTGGACAACATAATTTCCTTTCCGGATTATTCCTTTCAGGGCCTTTTTCATCTCTTCGGAATATGACGGATCATAGTTGGGTATTTTGTTCATGTTATTATTTTTGATTGCCATTAACACATCCAGCAAAAATTTCACTCTTGACCTAATAAATTGACATTGAATAATTAGAAATGTGATGTATAATATCACAATTAATGGCTGATTATAAATAGATTCCTTGTTTTATAAAGGAGCCCAAAATTAACTTGTGACCTTGTTATAGCCAATATATATTACATCACCTTATTTGCTTTCAGTTATGGAAAATTATGAGATGGTTCGAAATTGGTAAATTGTGTCGGCATAAATTGATGAAATAAATCATTATAAACGCAAGAACTTAATTAGAGAAATATAGCTATTTTAATAACCTGACTACATCAGTGATAAAAAATACTAAATAAATTTTGAAATCGATACTATATTTTATATACCACATACTGTTCATTCGTAAAAGGTCAGACAATGTGATTTTGAAAAGAAAATGACATGACGCATTCACCTACCCATCGGAAGAAGCATCTTTGAACTCTACAGCCTTTTCTTGAGTTGTATGAATAAATACTTTGAGAGCGGCAGGGTCTTCTTTCCGAAGAACGGCTCCTACATTCCTAAGTGCCACTAAAATGCATTCAATATTTTTTTCTGAGATCTTCTCGACTAGTTTGCCGAGAATTTCATACAATAATGATCCTTGAAATATCTAAAAAAATAATGAAAACATACTATGAAATATAAATCATAAATTAAAGAATATGACTTATTTAATGAAAACTTAAAAAATGTATTATGTTCGGTGAAAGATGCTTTACTGACCAGGCACTGTTAGTGTCCAGACACTAATAAATCGAACCGCACATTATATAAGTGTTTCCAGAAGAGAAAGATTATCAATATTTATCAGTTTGAGCAGTTCTTTTTCAAGTACGTATAATTAATACTAACTTTCTTCTTCTTCAATATTCACTCCCCATGTGGAGCATATGGCTACCACATAGAGTCTCCATGACTCCCTGTCACCCGGCAATCGCTTTGCTTCCTCTCATGACATGCCAGATTCCCTCAGCTCCGCCGAGTACATCGTATGGATAGTACCCGATGGTCTTCCAAAACACCTGAGTCCCACAGGTCGGAAGAAGAGGTAAGCAGGATTAAGGCTCTCCGAAGGCATCCGCAGCACGTTACCCAGCCAGTTCCACCGTCTCTCCATAACCGCCGATGTGACAGGGTGTTGCCCGAAAACTAACTTTATGAAGTAATAAATATGTTATGATTACCTTGAAATTATAGAATTGAGAAATACTCAATATTAAATTGTCAAATTCCTTATTTGCTAATTTTTGCTCCACAGAAATCATTTCATCAAATCTTTTCACAGCTGTCTGAAGAAAATGTGCACCTAAAAAGGAAAGGAATAAAATGACAATATTTCAGTATGTTACAGAACACTTCCATAAATGTTTTCCCAGTCTCAAAAAAAAAGCGTGTATCGGAAAATAGACCATATAAAAGACTTATTATATTGTGGGGCGCAAGTCAATTACCACAGTGACAACATTTTATGATTGAATTAAATTTAAGATAAATACACACCAGGGCTTACTTTTCGATAGTACTCAACTTACCTATCTCAGACCCAACGTTGGCGTGCAAAATAGCAATAAGCATAGCGTGTTCTATTGCCATACGATCGGCGGTGGTTGTGGGTTGAACAATAGACGACATCCATTGAGAGCAAAATGCGTTGTTTACAGCGTTCCTACTGTTTGATGAATACAATTTCTCAAGTTGAGTGCTAGTCCAGTGCATATTACTCTGAGCCACTTTATTTAATAGACCTTTAATGAGAAATGTTGACATGAAATAAATTTGTGATGCAAACTAATTATAAAGAAATTATATTTTAAAAATTTTGTATGTATTATTTGTATTCTAAGATGTATTTCAAACACATTCCAGAATAATTTATTTACATTTACATAATCTACCTTACATTAGTTGTGACAGTATTTTTTGCAAATTATTTACATTATTCTATTATAAATTAAATACAAAGATGTCGGTATATGAGAATCATCAATTACTTTATAAATATTGTGCAAGTTTTGCTGAAAATAATTAATGGCCGAGTGAAACTGATTCTGCTGTATGAATTTAATGTGGAATATTTTTTCATCAAATATTATGATGTTAAATATCTTTAACCTTCGCGAGAATAAATGAATTAGTCTTAGACTTTCTATGGGGAGTGAGTTTTTTTTATATCTAAATTGTATTATTTTTTATCATAACTATATGAGTGGTGATAGCAAAAAGGATTAAAAAGTATTAAAAAAAAAAAATGATTTAACGACTTTATCGTAAAAAAACTGTTCAGTTAATCCAGGAGTTATAAATCATTGACTGTCACGAAAACATAAGAAAAATTTATTTAAAAACTATTGTTTTCACAGCACCTTTTTTAAATACACTTCACTCTTTTTTGCATGATGGGTAAGTTACATTGAATAGCGTGTAAAAAACGGTTTTGGTCCATTTTGAAGGTGTTAATTTTACACTGTACACAATCGTCGTACGGACTTAACATAGGCAATAATGACATTTTTCAATAAACAAGCAAAATTATGTTGGCCCTCTTTATGTCGTCATTGAGTCTAAAATAAATATTTATTTCATTACTATTTAAAAAAACGAAAAATACTCATATTATTACAGATGACAAAATGCTTTTTTTAATTAAACAAGGAAATGTGTAAAACATACATTTGTTAAGCCTAAAAAAAATATTTTTGAATGTTTTAATTTATTGAGATAGGGTAGTTTGAAAATTACGGTAGGTACTTTCAGACTCTATAAGAGTAAGGGTCTCTACCCTGGATCTCGAAATATACAGAATCTTAAAACTAATTATATCTGATGGTATTGATTTATTACATAATATAACAATAATTTTATGCTGTTTGTGCTGCATATTATTTAGTTGCTCGGTATTTATAAACTTTGTAATGTAAATATGTGTAAATAAGAGGATAAAATAAAATGTTCTTTAACTGAATACTTCGATATGTTATCCAATTATAATGGAGTTCCACTAAGTAAATGCCAATTGAATCAATAATTATATGGAAGCAATCAATATTGAAGTAAAGCGCCAAAAGATCGTCAGATGTCTGTAACTGTACGTCTTTGATAAGTGAGTATTTTTTTATGAAAATTGTTTTCTTTTTTATATGATAACAAAGCTGGGCGACCGAAATCTATTCAATGTAATTCTTGGAGATATAACTGCATTCTCATTCTTATACGTGAGAAAAGTATGATATTACGAGCGCTCGAAAATCCATGTTGTTATGCAAATAACAAGTCACAAAACACAAAAAATGAATTATTCAAACAAAAAACACAATATAATAACTCAGATCACCATATAAAACCTTAAAAATCATAAAAACTTTGATAAGCCGCGAGAAAAGTAAGGTATTGTATTCGCTCGAAAATCCATTGTTTACAATATATGAAACTGTTTGAACATGTTCGTGTGACGTCATAGCAGTATCACGTGACTTAAGAAAAAGTTAAATATCGTCGAATATGAAGTCATAGACTGTTGTTAAATATTTTCTAAAGGTCGAAAAGGTACCTACAATTAGCTATAGATGGAATTGCAAATACATTTTTAAGTCCATAAACATGTAAATGTACACGGACGATCATTAACGCCCACACTCCTGTACGGAAATTTCGTGCGGACGATCTATATCGTCTGTACTGTCTTAAAGGTTAAGACAATTTGTTATTAGCGATTCTATTTTATTCAATTTTTTATTCATGAAGTTATTATTTAGAAGGCATGAATTAATATTAATGTGCTTTCTAATTATATGATTTTTGTGTAAACAAAAATTATACAGTACCTTTTATCTGTCTTTTGAGCTGTATAATTTCTTTAGAATCCTGGGCGTTGCCTTGGTTTCTGAGATGAGGAGGGACATACTTTTGAGCTTCACTCTAAACAGAAATTCACATAATAAATAATTTTATTTTCAAATGTCAGTATAATATATACATCAAACTGCAATGTGATACTATTGACATGGTTAAGCTTACAGTCACGATATTTCCTTCTTTGTCACGTTTCCGCCCATAAATATCTTCCCATGAGCCTTGACTCTCGTCATTTATATCTTCTTCAGCTTTATCTGATAGCATTTCACTATCACATTCCATTTCATCGTCATCCGATAGCGAGTCATCAGAATCCTGCTTTGGTTTGGCACCTTTTGTTTTATCTGGTTTACTTTTAAGTTTTGGGGACACTTTGGATTTTGTATTTTCAATGATTTTCTTATCTTTTACAGTCTGCGAGTCATCTTTTAGCTTACCCTTTTTATTTGGTGGGTTGATATTCAAATTACTGTCCAACTTACGTTTTATTAAATTTGAATTTGTTTTATCTAAAAATAAAATGAAAGAATAAATAACTACAAGGTGATATTATTCAAGTCAAATTTAAAATAAAATTTAGTTTAGTGAAAACTTACAATCTTATTTTATAAGTGACTAATATCTTGATTTTCCTAAAGAAGGTTCTTGCTATTTAGTAATATTGCGGCTTTTCACTTTATATTATTTTATGATTCTTATAAAATTTGGTATTTTTGTTCATATAAATTCTTCAAACAAACAGTTAAATGTACCTAAGTAAATTAAGTATGATTAAATATTATTATATTTAACTCTTTTACTCCCACACTTTCGCCTCGAGTATGTGACAAATGTTTTTTCAACATAAAGAATACAGTTTTATTGTGTCTTGTCAAATAGGTGCAAAGTAATCTAGCTGTGAGTCTCTTCACATGAGAGTAAGAAATGTAAGCAGTGTTTAATTAAAATGGGGTGAAATTCAATGTATAATTTGAAGAAACTGAGACACAATAATTTCTATAACATTGCATTTAATATAAAAAAGCATTGAATTAGCATAAAATTTATCTAAAGAAGTTATGAACGCGAGGAATTATACCTGTCTTATTATTTTCACCCTTCACAGAGCCACAAACTGCATCTTTTGTACGTGGTATATTTTCAGTATCGGAATCACTTAAATTTTCGAGATATTTATCTAATATAGGACACCTGACGAGCTCGGGTTCGACGTGTCCCGTTACATCGTTGCCATACGAGTTAATAATTTTTCCGTTGACGATAATTTGCTTGTTAGCGGAATGATGATGGCAGTCCTCGTCAGATGAATCGAAGCAATCCGAATTATCGCATTCTTCTTCATCACAGTGCACCGCGTGTTCACCGTGCGTCGAATCTTCATCCGAAATAATGCCACCATCGCTTGATAGCATTTCATCGTCATGAGAGAACGTTCCATCCTCTTCCGAGAGGTTTTCGCGATCGTGTGAATCAGGGTAAGAGACCATCGAAGATTGCGATGATTTATCGGATTTATTATTACCCTTATTCGAGGATTCGTTATCATTACATTCCGAGTTTGAACCATTTTCGTTATCTTCCATTATTGGCGTTAGATTACCCGGCCTAAATATACCGTCAGGAAATGATGACATCCCTACAATTGAATGTACGTATTTAATACAAAACTATTGAATATATATGTGGGGTTTGTTTCCAAAACTGACTAAAATAGACTTCCTCTTATCCGGGAAAAACGAATCAAACCAAACAAGTTATTGAATAGAAAACGAAGATATGATCTTTTTTGTCTTTTGAGTAGTCAAATTATTTCAAATAATATTTTTTGGGTTTCTGAATAGCGACCCGTTGATTCCCAGTTAAGTTACACCAGCTTAAGTAGGAGTCTACTTTATTCGCTAATGCAGATTTTCACAAGAAAAATATTTATAATCAGAGATCCTTTGAAGCAAAGTACACATGAAATATCAATTAACAGTTTTGTTGTATCAAAAAATATTTGAGTTAATCAATTAGAAATGCTATTAATTACACTTTAATTAAAAACCCACCCTGAAAACACAGAGCGAAAACAACTTGGCCATGCTATCTGGCAGTCAGCCCTGTATTCAGTTTTTCAGACATGTTCGCTCATCCAGGAAAATGATTGTTTTGCAATGAAATTAACCTAGATTTTAATGGTCTTGATTATAGAGATTGATTGATTATCAGTATTTTGGCATTAATTAATATGAGGCATTCATATTAATTACAAATTAACTCATTTTCGGAAGTAGTCATTTATGGAATGGAGCCCCACATATTAGAATACTTCACTACATTGCATGACAACATGAGAATTAGATATATTAACATTTACTACTATTATGTTTTACCAAGGAATGTTTTAATGTCAATACACCATAACTGACTACTACTTACATACAATTAAGATAGTTTGATTTATCAATTCCCTTTTTTAGAATTTTGAATAATCAGTTATGGTGCATATATGCAACATTAGGCTATCGATTTATTATACTATTTCAAGTGACATATTACTTTACAATGGGTTTTATTTACGAAAAGATGCAGCTTTAAAAACTCTCCAAGTGAAATAATATACTTTATACTACCGTCGTTATGACAAAAGTCACCGTCAGCAAAAATGCCGATCGTTTCAGATAAATATATCATGGGTTCAATAATATTTTTAACATTAAACAAACATGAATCTCTTTTGTAGGAGGTTAAATGTAAAATATTTGATTTATATCAACATTAAATGATTCTAAATAAACACAAACCTTTGTATATCATTTCTAATTCTTCCTCAGAAAATCCATTTTCATCTCCATCGTCAGATAGTTCCTCGTCGTCCATTGAATCTTCGCCGAGACCAAAATCTGATTCTGTAAAAATGTAAGCAACAATGTTTGAAAATCAAAATTTTTGTTTCAGGACATTTTTGATATGTATACTTCTACAGATATAGTCATATGATGCTTTCATATACAGTGTACCGAGAATTAGCCCTCGATTTTTCATCTATCAGTTTTGAAGTAACCAGTGAATAGTAATCAGTTGCATTTTTCTCTCAAACAGTTTTTGCGTTAAAACATATTTTCTTGGAGCTGTTTTATTTCAAATCATGTTTTACCTTTTTACCGCGATAAGCATTTAAACATGTGAAAAATCTAAAGAATTCAAAATTTTACTGCATGTAATGAAAGATTGCTACGTGGATACAATACTGCAAACAGCATAGTCTGTGGAATTAAGCCATCGCAATGTAAAAAATGCATGTAAAAAATATTGTAGGATTAAAAAAACAATTTATGTATTATTGCTTCAAGTATGCTGTCTGCTGGTAGTATCTTTACACTTATGACGTAATAATACAAGTCAACGAAAATTATGGATGCGAGAACGATAGATCCGGGTTCCACTGTACATCAAAATCATTGCAGTTGTGGCTATGATTTTGGATTGTCATAATAGACATAATACAGCATAAACATCTTCCATTGAAGGAAAAATATTTTTTAATTTTCAAATTCCAGGAAATGTCCTAGAATTTGGTGCATTGAATTTATCATTTAAAAAAACCACTGAATGTCATAGATCAGGATTTTCTAACCTAATCAAGGTTGCAGGCGCATTCGACATTGAAAAAGTGGACGCGAGAAAGCAGGTTTTAAAAAAATTACCAAATTAAAGTACACTGTTTTAAATTCATCATGTTGTAATCATTAAATTATACATTTATAGGCCTGTGAGGGCATTTCCGAAAAAATGCTTTTTGGATTTGATTATTCTTTTGTTAATTTGTAATGGGCACATGCCGAAAGCTGGAAGGGAATAAACAGTATAATATTTACCATCATTAAGTGAGCTTTCATTATCACTTTCACCAGAAGAATTCATTTCCATTAATTCCATCTTTTTCTTCTTGATTTCATCGATGCCAATTTTATTTTTCGGACTACAGATTTTTTCTCTCTGTAAAACAGAATTACTTTTAATGGTGTTGTCTTTTGTACTTGCTTGCTTTTTAGAAATCTTATCTTTTGGCTGTTGAATTTCTGCGTCAAAAGAATCGTCATCAGAATACATATCATCATCAGAATTTTCCTCATCGTCACTTCGGTCATCTGAATCGGAATTGCCAACTGAATCGCTGTCATTCTCGATAAGTTCACTGGAGGAGATGCCCTTTTTATTTTTAGTTTTGCTATGTTTCAATTTTGTTTGGCCGGTTGCGATTGCCATGTCTTCTTCAAAGTCTGAACCAGAACCTGTGTCAGCTAGATGTTTTTCTGCAGCTACTGCGGCAGCCATTGTTCTTTCATCACAAACTTCTAAAAGGTCTAATGTAAACTGTTAAGGAAAATACATATCAAACTCCTCGGAATACTACATTGTTTAAAAGTGTATCACAGAGCATATTATTTCATTGTCAATTTTTTTAAGAATAAAAACACTTGTTCCTGTTAATTGGGTTATGTGATAATCTTGTTGTTCCATTTTATTCACGACCTATCACATCATAGAAAATGACACATCATGAATTATCTTAGAGGAGATGCGTATAGTCTTTTATAACATTATAAGGTCTAACAAACTCAATAAGAAATAAAAAGAATATGGGTAGACATGCTTAATGTTTGCTATGCCACAGGATACTGCCATATAAAATTGACAGATGTCAAAGCAGTGGTGTGTAGAGAAGGACAATGAAGAACATTATTTTAACTATTATTAAAGGATACAGCCGAGGCCATCAGATGCAAAACTTTTGGCGATATTTCCTGATTTTCTCTTCTTTAATTTAAGTTGTTTTTCGAGTTTCTTTATAACTTTGTCTTCTTGCTGATTTGCTTTGAGAAGCTGACTGCTTCGTTGCTTCTTCATATCATCTTTGAGCTTTTCCTCTCGCTTATTGGCACCTTTAGTTTCTTCTAACATAATATTTTCACTGATAATTTTATTTTTCTTCTCTTTCTGTAAATAAATATATTACACATAGAGATTTCTTGGCAAGGTCAATATCAAATGATGATTTTTTTAAATTTGATATTTGAGGTATTAGGCATGAGTGTTTGTGATGTCTTTTTTCCTCGCGTTGATTTAAAAAAATCATATCGACTGTTTATCTCATAAAAATATCTGGCACTTTCGCAGTTAACTGAAAGGGCAAATTTTATTTCTAGCATTCAGATGAAGGGATTTATAGAAATTTGACATAGTCGTACGCAATTTTCAGAATAGTTTTCTTACCTTTGAGACTTCGACATCCTCCAGATCATTTTTCGGAAGCTTCACAAATTTTCCGATATCTTCATTAGCTGATCCATGTTTTTTACTTTTGTTGAAATATTCTTTCTTTTTTGATTTTTTCATGTTGCGTTTCTCTTTTCTTATATCTTTACGTGTTTTTACGGCTACCACATTGACGACTTCCTTTTTGTTTTTATTTTTCTTGTTTTTGAACTTACCCATTTTTGCAGCTATAATCAATACGCAAATCGAGCAATGTTACTAATGATTACTTTTATTACGGCAAGTTTCGTTAAGGGGTGGATTATATTAAGTATTAGTTGAGATGGTCAAGATGTAGATCATTTTTATAGGTTATGTACAATACTGAAAGCACTAGTGTTAAAATAATATTGTGAATTGATTGATATCAACACGTAGATTTTGTGACGAATGCAAACTTGATGTGTAACTGTTTCTCATTGAAAATTGTACATGGTTCGTTATAGTTTTATGTTATAAAAAAGTCAGAGTATAGGAATTCCAAAAGGGAGGCTGTCAAATTCAAGTTTGTTACCACCAGTTAAAAGTGTTCTCACTCTATAAACATTTTTTCATTTAACAAATTACACATTTTATATTTATTGAAAATTGGTTAAAAACAATTGAAAAACCACTAAAAAGGAAAACAATTCTAGTTAATTCTTAACAACAGTTATTTTTGATTTTTCATGTACATTAAAGTGTATAATGATTCAGATTAATTAAAATAAGTCTAAAACATTTAAAAATATTTTAGTTTATAAAAATAAAGCACAATTTGTTTTCTTACTACTTCCTAATTTATTTATAATTATAGTTTATAGAGCTTTTAAGTTATCATTCATTATTTCAATCATTTGGATGCGGTCAGAACAGCACGTATCTTTATGTAGGTAGACGGAAAATGTCGAAAAATCATTTTGTTTTTCTGAACGGAGTTTCACCGACGTCAACAAAGCGATGTTTGTAATGAAAAGAAGTTGGCTAAACTGCGTGTCAAATTATAAAATTGTTTGTAAACGAAGCTTGTGTCACTCGTGACAACAGGCTAATTTCGATTTCGCCACCGGGAAATCGTAATGTCTGCGTCAATTTCAAAGAAGAGTTCTAAAATTGATAAAGATGAAAACGAAAACCACTGTCCTAGCTCTTCGGATACCAATAATTTGGAAAGTAGCCGATCCGTCGAAGAATTCTTGGAAAAAGAACGCCAGTGTGCTAGCTCTCAGGATGATAACGTCGACATTGAAAATATATTCGATGAAATAAATCGCTTAAATAAAAACACTGGCCGCAGTCAAGATGAAAATGACGGGGTATCAAATAAAAACATTGAAGATATTTTATTCGAAGCGGAGAAGCTCGTCACCGCAAGTTCGAGAAACTACAACTACCAAAAATTATCTCCTAGGAGTTTAAACATTAGTAAGCGATTGCTAGTGAAAAAGTCTTCCGAGCAGAATTGTCTTTATAATGGAAATCAGAGAAGACATACTGTCGACATTAGCTGCAATGGGAACAAAATCAGTCATGTGAGTACAATAATGCAGCTACAATAAAATATATTCATAAGTCTGAATTTGTCATTTTCCCGGAAAGCCGTTTTTCAAAATTTTTCTTTGAATATTAAAAAACGCAGATACGTTACTATTGAATTCATCGTTTTTTTTAGAAATATGGTCAAACGAATTAATTTCTTTTTCTCTGACACTATATAGTCAAGATATGAGCCATATTTTATCAAAATAAAGGAAAAAATCACAAATCCAACCGTTTTTATAACTCACAGTGACAATTACAGGCTTACAACACTGTTTCACTAAAGGTGCTATACTCAACAGTTTGGCGACTAAAGGAAATTTTGATAATTTGTCTCCGGGACCAATGAGTTGTTATGATATATTATGACTTTGTAAATGATCGTGGTTTAAAAATATTCCGATATTGCGTTTTGAAATGGAAAAATCGCCAAAATATTTACTAAAATTAGTATGCATTTGTGTATGTATTATTTTACACTGCGAGGACAGTATGAGTTTTGGAGGGATAATCTTAGCGGGTCTTATGGACCGCTTGGGCTAGTATGTATGTTTGCTAGCGGTCCCTACGGACCACCATTTTACTTTACGATTACTATATTATTAATGTATATTTAAGTAGTAGAAGTTATGGTAATGAAAAATACCTATGAAAATACACACGTGTTGTGCTCTGCGCATTATTATACTCTTATTATAAAACAGTTTTTTCTACAGCATTGATGCATTTTATGATGTATTAATAAGTTTTCATTAAGTTTAGCTGTCAAAATTATCTTGGTAAGATTGTCTGCGACATTGTTAAACCCTACGAAATAGCGTGCTAGATAATAATACACTTTCACTATAAAGTATATTTTAAATGCATGTCTCAATTATTAGTATATAACATTTGAAATAGGACAGGTGGCTCGCCACTATTCAATTTATTTCCCATAGGATTTTCATCTCCAAACACAAGTAATTAATTTTTAATGTCCTTGGATGCAATTTATATATATTTTCAATGTATATGTATACATTGAAAATTAATTGATGTAAAAGTGGAAATTTGGAATTTCAATCCATGACTGCAAGCATTGTGACAAATTGAACAGAAAAAAAAGAAAATTATCCATGTTGATTCTTTTAAAAAATACCAAGACCAAGAGTGTAAATAATTTTATTGAGTATTTTATAAATATTAAATAACCATAATAATAAAACCTAGATTACTTAAAATTATCAATTGATTACGGAACAATTTTGCTCTTTAAGGAAGTTGTGGAGTTTATGCTTTGTTGGCTGCTTCAGCCATCACTCTCAATGCTGCCAAGGACTCCTTTGCTACCTTCACTATATAGCTCGCTGGTAATACGAATCCATATCGTCCAGTGTCACTTAATTCAATGGTGTATGAGTATTTTATCTTGGCGATCGCTTTTGCCCAATCATCAGATGCACCTGCTGCGGGGTATAGCACAATACTAGAAGCTCCCACGGTATATTGTGATCCACCCGCTTTGATTATAGCCTGTAAATTAATTAAATTTGTAACTATAGAACATATTAAATACCTTCACATAAATTTAAGACATCGACTGAGGGTGCTTGATGGAATTTCAATATTAAATTTGGATGAAGATGCCGAAAGGCGAAACCCGGGTCGTTAGTGACAAAATACATGGAAGTGTACAAAATCTCAATAATCCAAACTTCACATAAATATTTGACTGAAACCTTTTTTGTGATTCTATATAGTTTTGTCCCATAGATAATTTTGTGGCCAGTCTTCATATATACCACCGACACGCACACAAGCAAGCGCGCAGCCTCATAAGTATGTGTAATACATAGGGCTGACGATTAATGCTGCGGATCGGCAGTTCAAAGTTGAAATTCGAAAGACTGAATATCGAGATCCCTTTTCAAAAATATATTTCCTTGTGTTCTACTTGACATTTTCATGATCCGTTGCCTAATTTCTCTACATAAAGGTTTGAACTATTTTTTAAAGCATTTCTACAAGTGCTTCCTTTTAGTTTGATCAGAAATACTAGGTAAAGTCTTGGACATGTAAACATATCCAGCGCGTTCATTTTATATTAACTGAAATATAATACCTGAGCTGCCTTTTTGCCTGTTATATCCAAGTCATTATGATCTTCAGGGACAACTTTGTCATAACCCCATGGGTATAATATGTATTGTCCGTAACTGTGGTATGAAAGGAACAGTTTGAAGTTGGCAGCTGATTGTAAGATGAAATCCTAAAATGAAAAAAAAATAATTTAGACGGTTGAAAATATAATAATTCTTCACAACAGTCTATAATTTATTATATATTGTAACAAGATTTTTTCTGCTAATCATTGTTTATTCTAAAAATTCTCGGGCACAAAACAGGTATTCAATAATATTTTCGAAAGCATAAAACTTACTGCTAAAGCTTTGCTCTCTGGTTCGGAGAAAGCAGCCTCTCCTGCGTATACCTCGCTGCAGGGATAGTTGGAAGTACCCCGTCCTCCCCATTTATATCTATACAAAAAAACAATTATGTGAAAAACGGTCATTAAATTTTGTTTGAATTTAACAATAAAATGAAAACAATATGCATAAGTGTTTCATAAATAATTTATTTTACCCAAAATTTCTGTTGAGGTCGATTCCAGTGCAGCTTCCAAATCCTCTTCTGTTCTTCCTCCACAATCTGTCACTGGTGTGTGTGTATTCATAACCATCGGGATTAACCACCGGCAAGAAATACCTGCAATTTGTGATATGGATTAGATTATTAAACTATTGCCCACTCAGGATGCATATCCTGATTGAACCCTTCATTTCGTTTTATTATTAAATACTCAAAATTTAATATTATCATTAATTCAAATAATTTTATCAATACTTTTAATCTATTTCTTCTTTCTCTTCTGTTTTAATGATTTTTAAAAGATTCCAAAAAGATTTTACCAGAGCAAAATTAACTCGCATACCAGTCAATATTCCGTACTGTCTCCGATTCGCTGTCGTAGTTCTCCACAAACTGATTGATGAAGTATGTAACGGTGGCTGGGCTGATCCACTCCCTGGCGTGAATACCCCCGTCGAT
This sequence comes from Himalopsyche phryganea, assembly GCA_022494535.1. Classification (NCBI taxonomy): domain Eukaryota; kingdom Metazoa; phylum Arthropoda; class Insecta; order Trichoptera; family Rhyacophilidae; genus Himalopsyche; species Himalopsyche phryganea. Next base: position 502,330 of record JAGVSL010000043.1, on the reverse strand, counting down.
CCACACAGCTTTGTTACTGGGATTTCCATTTGACACCCTCAATACCTAGTGTAATCACATTTGTTCAGACCAATGTTGCATGATATACAATTCTAGTGAAACAAACAATTGTTTTTTGAAACTGATAAGTTTTCAGCAAATTTCACTAATGGGGGCTGTAAACGGACATCAAAAATTGCACATGGCCGGAAAGATATCAGGAACTATAATGCGGTCAAGTTTCCGACGATAATGTCGGAGCAATTTGTATCTGGCTACTGATAAACGTGACGTGAGTTAAAACTACAATGGCTGACATTCGTCAGATATTTGATAGCTGTCACTTTTTCCTCATTACATGAAACTTTGATTTAAGTTGCACAGAATTCCCGCTATTTGAGTGAAATTTCTGCATTCCCGTTTCATTTAGAGTACATTTAATACCGGCACGTACGCTTTTATTTCCCGCAATAATTCCCGCTGAAATATTGCAAATTTACTTAAAATTACGTATTTTTTATAATAAATTATGACACTTATACACGATTTTTAGGAGACTACAATTATAATGAAATGAAATAATATTGACATTATAAAACTGCTAAGCGTCAATCTTATGTTTTATGTTGGATAAAATATTTTTTTAAACAGTTTTTATTGGATTTACAATATAGCTGAACATTGCATCTTGCGCTAACTACTTATTTTAACTTACTATAATAAACTACTCATAGAGGAGATATATGTTCATATCGCATAAATTCATCGTAAAGTGATTGAGAATACAATAAAATATGTTAATAACAACAAAACGTGACATCGATAATATATCTGACATTTGTTTACAGACCTATGTAATTTGAGAGATCTAGAATAGAAACACATATCGAGTAGAGCGAGAAGGGAATAGATTTATCCTGTCAATATTGGCGTAATATCGATTGCGTTCGATTTTCAAAATATCGTCTAGTTGAGCTCCTGGCAAGTATTTGCAATACGGTAATGTTGTGGAATTAGTACCTTGTTTTGATGTTTTATACATGACCACACATGGTCGACAGCAAATTGCCTTAAAAATTTGGTTGTTTACTAACCGCATTATGCATTATGAAATGAATTTAAGTACTGCAAGCAAGTTTTTCATTTTTATAAACATTTGAGGCGCCCGGTATCTTAGTTAGTCAAAGGTACCCTTGCAGTTTTTTCAGGAGGAGGGAAATTCTGTTGCTATACTTTTGACAATAAATATTTAATCGAAATGTTTTTCACAAGATACTAGAACCCATCAGGAATACTTAAAAATGAAAAAAAAAATATTATTAAGGCTCTAGCATGAGGTACCAATATGCTCTTGGCCTGTTTTGATAGTGAGTTTTTCCTTTGACTGTTTTTGATAGTAAGCGATGAACTTTTGACCTTTTTTGATACTTAAATAAAAGGAAAAAAAAATAGCCAACGCATATTGAGTAAGATTATCATGTTTTATTGAAAAATAAGCAACTAAAACTTTTCACAAAAAAAAATATTTTTATTCAAAAAAATAAAATTATTAATACAGAAAAGGGTTCTTAATGATTTCCATTTTTTATTTCATACTATAACATGGGGTGGACTTCACAATCATTATGAAGTTTTATTAGGGTTTTTTGAGATTTATTGTTGATATAGGGTGGGGTATGTCGGTCTCTTTGGTTTAGTGGTAAAAACTTTGTAATAGCAATCAGGTGCGTCTGGGTAATAATCCCGGCAGTGTCGATATTAAATTCAGATTTTTGCTATGCGATTTTGTGATGTTGTTTCTCCTCGAGTTTATCTCGAGTGACTTATAAAAATTCTCATTTGGCTTATCTCATTTCGTCGGCATCCGTGGCGTAGTTTGTAGCGTTGTTGGCTATGGTTACCGATGTCTCGGGCTCAATTCCCGGTGCGGACAGTTTTCATAAATTGATCTTTCTATCGATTTATGGATTTCTGTTCGTAGTCATGCATATTTGTGATGTCTAAAAACTTCTCCCTCCCACCCATCCGATCCTCAAAAACGGGGCGTAGCGAGAGCGATTAGCTAACCACTAGTCCTACTCTCTACTCTCTTCGAAAAAAGAGAGGTTGAGTAACTAACAAGCAGTTCTCGTAAAGAAATTTTGTTAAGATATCTCCATTAGGAGGCCATATGCTCCACGTTGGGAGCGGACATGGTAAAAAATTTCATTTACCAATTTCAAATAATTGGTGCATTGCCATTAACGGTAATGTCTAATTTTTTTTTATTTTAAATTTTATATATATAATTTTAAAGGTTTATTTAGACTTCTGAAATAGTGTCTTAATAGAGTGGGGAACTTTATATGTACAAGCGTTATGATTGTAATGTTCATTTTTTTCATTTTTACTATTGACAGGAACTTTATGGGTGGGAGGGAATTTTAGACATCACAGAAATCCATAAATTCATTAAAAAATCATCTAATGAAACTGTTCGTACTATTATTCTAACACGTGAATACTGCAACGAAGCCAACGACATTGACCATTCGACAGTGAATCCGACAAATGGACTGACAATATTAGTTATAAATGTCTTTTTCTGTTTAGTATCATGGTTATAAACTGCAGTACAAAGTACAATGCTACTGTGAAGTGATAAAACTGCAAATACAGATGAGATTTCAATTGTCCTTTTAAAATAAACGAAATTTCTAGAGCCAAAAAAATTAAATATATATAGAATATTCATATTTTTATCTTAACTGAGACGCATATGAAAAGTATGCACCCATTTCATTTCTACATTAAATAACGTAGACTATATTGTAATGCAGTGATTTTTTATGGTTGTAATTCACTTACTTCATTGCCGTTTGTTGTACACATATCTATAAATAATGGTCTCTTTGACATTTTACAGTATGACAAATTTCATAGTCTTCCATTTTCGCGTTTGATTTTTGAAGAATTAATATTTTTCAATCAAAAACATCCATAAAATACAACCAAAAGATGAGAATTTACAAGTTTTGTGAATCAAACGTGTATTTTGGCGGCAATATTAGATTTTTTAAATTCAAGGCCTGTGATTGTCTTGTCAGTTCTTCGACCATTTATTTTTTGATTTGGTACAGCAAAAAATAAGTTCCAAAGTTTTTTAATAAGTTCAAAAACTTTGGCTGATTTTGATACTCGGGCAATTTTAAAAGTCGATTTAATGAAGGTTCTAGACGATTTTCATGCATTTTTTTTGAAGATGGTAACTATAGGTGCAAAGAATTTAATGTCATACAAAACAAAAAAATCTGGCTAACTTTGATACTGGGCGCCTCATTTAATGCAGAAATGAGTTATCATTTTGAAAAAGAATTATGATTTAGATTTTGCTTCGAATACTGAAAGTGACTTGTAAAGTTAATATTTCTAGGAACACCACCATTTTTTCATTCTTGTCAGAGATCATAAAGTTTATACTTTATTGCTTATGTCGAAATGTGGAATTGTTTGCTTACTTTTAAGTCTCTTCCTTGGTGTGATTTTCCAATTGTCATAACGCTGCAGATGGACGGATACGTAATAGCCAAGTAATCGAGGAAGCCATGTATGTCAGCTAGTCTATGGTATTGTTTCCATGTTAATCGATGACCTATAAGAAGAAACAATCGATGAAGTTCATGTCACACTAAAAGAAATGGGATGCAGTTTAGCGTGGAGATAATATCATAACATATTATTGCACCAATGTGATATTTACAATGATATTGCCAGATATTTTTTTGGAGATAAACAAAACATATTCGTGCATAGGGAATGAGAGGAGTTTTAAGAAGAGTACAGGTAGTCCTCGACTTACGACGATTCGCACTTACGACCAAAAATTTAAAAAAATACTCGATTTTAAAATTGTACTATTACATTACCGCCTCAACAAAAAGGGTGGAAGACGCAATTTATATTCGAAGTCTTTCTTTGAATTTATTTATTCGTGAAGTAAAACAATATTGTAATCTGAAAGGAATTTTAACGCTATTCTTACAGGCATAACCTTATTTTATCCACTTGCATTATAAGGGAAATTTTAATTTTCAACCTTAATTTCAAACCTTATTCCAACCACTTGTTTTACAAAGCAATTAAAAATATTGTGTTCACAACGTTTTATTTATTAAAAACAGAGGATCGGCGTGCCAACTTGCGATAATATTGTGATTGTCGTTGGACAGCTACGATATAAGATTTGAAAAGCGCGTTAAAATGACTTCATACCATTTTTGGTTGCAGTTGATTTATTTCCACAAATGAATTTGACTCCGCTAAAACTGACCTGAACCGAACAATAATTAATTTTAATATTTTATTAGGAATTCAGGAACGTATCTCGGTCGTAAGTCGAGGACAACCTGTATTAGAATTTCTCAATTGAGAAATTCATATTGTTTAAAGAATAAATGCTTGAGTAGAGATCATTTTGGCATGCAGTCTTAGGGTGTTTTAAAGGGATGCAGAAGACTTGTCATGCATTTCTTTTGTGGAGACGAACCCCAGTTGGCAGCCGGCCAGAATTCCATGTTATCGTCGAGCGAATTATATCCCATATACGCCCCCAGCAAAGCCATTCTTCGGTTGGCCGGCCGCATCACAGGCATTGTAAGGTGGCCCTTGCGCCTGTAAGTGTTCCAAAAACTGTAAGCCCTCGCTGCAAAGCAAAACGTCAAGTGCTCACGTGGCTGAATGGACTTCCCCTTTAGTGCTCTTCACCTAAAAATTCGTCATTTTGGAAGCCTGTTCATCGTTTAAATCTTGGAAAATGTATAGTATCACATATTTGTTTTTACAGCTGCTAATTTTTCGGAAAGTATGTTTGGTGGTTGTTCTCTTCTATATTCATCTGTAAATGGTTCTTAATATAAATATACAAAAAACGAACATAAAAACTATTTTTTAAACCATGTGGATCATAAGGCCTGTTAGTAGAGGTATCTCAACAGTTGTCTGCGGGAACTGCTTGTTATTCAGTTGTGCAACCTCTTTTTTCGAAGAGAGTAGGGATAGAAGGACAGAGCTAGGACAGGTAATGTGATTAACTAATCGCTCTCGCTATGGTTCGTTTTTAGGATGGAATGGGTGGAAGGGAATTTTAGATATCACAAACAATCATGCCTACGAACAAAAAATACATAAATCTATTGAAAAGTAAATTTATGAAACTGTCCGTACCGGGACTTGAACCCGAGACAACTGTAACCGTAGCCAACGAAGTTGACCACTGCACTACGGACCCGATAGAAACTATACTTGTTTCTTAATTAGTCCATGTTTACAATTAAAATATTTTTTATGATTTGAGTCAGCCGTAATCTAAATTTTCAATTGTCTTAATTGATTGAATGTCATCTGTTTTATGAAAAATCTAGACCAGGGGTCTCCAAACTACGGCGCGCGAGCCCCACCAATTCGGCCCTCGGTAGCTGGCCAGACATATCCGGTATCCTGCCCACCATTGTTTTATTGCACAGATAAATAGTGCCGAAAGCGGAAAAAAGCCACCAGCAAATTTATGCAACTAATCAGCCAAATCGTTTGTCTAAAGGACTTAATATGAATGTATAAGTCAGGTAGAAGCTGATTTTCTCCTTGTCGGCTATCGGCCATCTCCGCCGCAATGAAATGTCCTTGATGCTTGCCCGTAAGTACCAACCGAAATTTAATTTGCGCGTAATTCAAAACTACAGTATATTGGTATGATAAGCCAGCTAGGTCTTGGCCCTTAGAACTTAGCGGAGAAGTCGGTGTTTCTTTTAGGTTAAACAGTTTGGAGAACCCTGATCTAGACTAAAATGTTCAAAAAAACAGCAATGTTTTTCTGCTAGTATTTGGCGACTGTTTCTACCTGATTCATGCAGGAATTGCGATAAATGTCCAGCGAAGGATTGTACAAATTATGCGTGCTTTTTAGCTATCGCAAGTAGGAAATGTAATACTGGACGAATAATAATTAACAGCATTACAAAAATGGTCAAAAAAATAATTACGGTCAATTAGAATCGCAATGATGATGAATTGAATAATAGGCGATACTGTTGAAAGGACCAACGCCTGAATCAACACAAAGCATTAAAACAATTATACCATATGATAAATCACCAAGATGCCCATTGGTTTAGAAACGTTATTTTCTCACCTTTCCTCTCCTGCAAATCATGCTCTTCGTCACTGAGCGGCGGATTCTCGTCTTCGATGTACTTCTGGAGGTCGTCGATGATGATGTCGTAGCGGATGTTGTGATCCCTCATGATTTGAGCTATCTTCCCAATTTGGCCCTCCTTAACTAGGATATCTATGGCTGAGTGGGTTCCACCCCACGCGGCCACCTCTGAAATAAAATGTTTATTTAAATATGCATTTTTCTTTGCTGCGGTTAAAAATCTTGGCAACTTTTTTCGCAACATGAATTTGCGTTCAAGATAATATGGTTTTTTGTATTTTAGTTTACCTTGTGTCCTGGTAAGATTCCCCACGATGCGGAGTTTGGCATCATCGTTGACTTGAGTATTCCATACCTGTGCACCGTAATATGTCACCCGAGGCTCTCCAGACTCTTCTAAATTTTGAGACGCCTTCACAGTCTCTTGCTTGTGCACGTACGATGTTTGTGGTATGTAGACTGGAATTACTGAAAAGTCAGAAAAAATATAATTTAAGACATCGACTGAGGGTGCTTGATGGAATTTCAATATTAAATTTGGATTATTGAGATTTTGTACACTTCCATGTATTTATGTAAAATACATGGAAGTGTACAAAATCTCAATAATCCAAATTCAGAAAAAATAATTTCAGGAAATGAAAATTTCGTATAATTTTTTATTTAAAAATGGGTAATAAATAATTGCACTTTGTGTTAGATAGTATTCACTTGGTACACTTGAACTTTTATTTCAATAGTTTGCACTTGCGTGGAACAAAGACAACATAGGCGGCTTAATATAGGGTAGAAGAATAAGTGACATTCATCAAATTTATATTGAGTGAAAACTATTTTATCTGTGTGAAAATATTTTTTCGTGACTGTAATATATTTCTGCAATGTTAAAATATATGTTATTATGCGGGATCACTTTATTTTTAGTGAAAGAATTTGTTTTTTGTGGAATGTATTTGTTTTAAGTGAAAACTATTTTTATGAAAGTGACTATGGTCTAAACAAAAGTGCATTTATTTGTAAGCTTTTAACAATTATTGTTCTTTCCCTTTGAGTAGTGAAGTTGGGAGAGAGTGTTATATATTGTTCATAGGATGTTTATGATGTCAAGAATTCCTTCCCACCCATCCGATCCTTAAAAACGGGGCGTAGCGAGAGTCTTCTATCACTACTCTCTTCGAAAAATATCGTACAATAACGTCTGTTATGATACCTCTGTTAGGAGTCCATATGCTCCACACTGGGAGCAGATATGGTAAAAAAAAATATTTTATTGAAATACTTTATTAGGAGTGCAAATGATCCATATTAGGAATAGTCATGGTTTAAAAAAAAGCTATTTTCTCATAGTAAGCCAATATACTTGTAGAGTAAGTATACGTCATATAACTTTGGATATGCTTTCTGCATAGAACACAGAGCGTATCAGTGTATTAGTGTGTATGGATTCCGTGAGCCAGAACTTAGAGCCGTAGCGCTAAGCTATACGGCGTGTACTCTACAGATAAAACCATAAAAAATTGTTTTGAGAACTATTATTACATTTTTTTTTTATTTCGTTATAAGTCGAAACTTCCATTCTTAGGTTTATCGTCTGTTATTAGGTATAACGACGTGATTAATTTATTATTTATAAAATATATAAAAAATGTTTTTTTTGTTAAGTTAAACTGTTTTTTATTACACTGTTTTTCAGAATGCTCAAAACAACGCTGGCGATTAAATTAAAGATTGCGTTTGTTGTGGTTGATTTTTTGATAAAAATTTCACGTGTGCACGTATTTTTTCAAACCATGTCCGCTCACTTTGTGGAGCACATGGATTAGCAAAGCGTCTCAGCAGAAGTTATTTTACAAGAACTTTTTGTTATTCAGTCGCTGTCGATGCGCTCCGTTTGCAGCTTTGAACACAGATACAGAAATCGCTGAAAGATTCTAATGCTTTAATAATAAACACGTAATTTAATTCGTATCTTCTTATTTCAATGTTGATGCAAATATTATTATAATTTGTCTGTTCTTCAAACAGTGCACCGGAGTCACATGCTCATAAAATGATTATGTTCTTGTTCATTTTGAAATTTCATAAAATTGTAATGAAAAAAAGTATTTTTAAATTTACATTACTTTGTATTAGAGGTCTGCACGGGCCAAAATTTCATAAAATTACCCGGTCCGAGCCCGAATCTTAATATCACACTTGTTACCCGAACACGACCCGAAGCCCAGATTTTTTTTTAACTCAGGTCGAAAAAAGCCCGATTTTTTAAAAATATAGTAATTCATTTATCCTTTTCAAACAATATAATTATGTTATTGTTTCCATATTTCCAACGATATTCATAGCACGTGTGAAATAAATTATTTAAGTTATGAATACTATTGCCTTATGGCTGACTCATGACCCGAACATAGTACGAAATATTTTTCTTAAATTTAAATTCCTTACCCTGGCCCGGCCCGAGCTCGAATCTGAATTGTCTTTACCCGCCCCGGTCCGTGCAGACCTCTACTTTGTAATGATGTATTATTTAATATAAAATTAGCTATGAATTATTTCATACCAGGAAATTCTTTGAATTTAAATAACATAACATCACATAGCGAAGTGTGTTGATTTAATTTAATATTTGTGTGCATGAATGCAATAAGTACTCTATTAGAATATAACTGTTAAAATATTACAAAATTATTGCTCTGAAATGACGAATGTAGTTTGCCTAATACGTAATACCTTGCATAATGATGTATTGGGCTTTCCGTCAATTATCGTACGATTTAGTAAATAGCATAAGTCGGTATTAATATATTACATTTTAGCTGTTATATTCGTATGTCAATATTAGCTCTATCAATATAGTTATTAGTTTCATGTGAGGAAACTCGAATTTTTTTCTTGAAGTATCTTTCATTCAATGTTTATTACTTCACTTACTGTTGTATTCTCCTCATAATACAAACGTCATAATATTTATGCGTAACTAACCATGTTTATTCGTTTATGCTCAATGAGCTGAACATACTAACTCCTGAAATTAACCCGGTTTCTATAAAAGGTATGTGTATATGTATGCATATATTACTTTGATTAAAATATTCTGACATAAATACATGTATTTCTAAATTCGAAATTTAAATTGTAACATGTATAAATTCTATAATTTGAATGCATGTTCTGCACAATCAGCTTCGTTCGATTCGATTGATGTAATTAATTGTTTATATTCACCTTATTTACATATAACAAAAGTAAGTGTTCTATATTCAAAATTTACTTTTATCTGGATTGACAAACATAATTTAAATACTATCCGACGATTCGAATCAGCTCCGTCCTACTTAGGTGAATTATGTGTTCGAAAATTCCAATGAAAATATTTTTTTTTCTATGTTCGAAATTTAAATCGTTTCGATTTCAATATTTATGGATTCCGATAACAATTATTGTTGTTCTCGAACACCTATAGTAATTAATATGTCTGTTTATTTTTATGTTCTGAGTACGTATTGTTGTAGAAGTTAATAGTGTATCGTAAATGATACACCACGAATCGTTGTCTACAATAAGTGGTTTGAATGAGGACGATTTCTCCTAAGATTCTACCGGATATATAAACTCATTCAAAAGCTTTGAACCAATAAATAATTCTGTATTGTTTGACCGTATATTATCATGGACACTTCTAACCACTCGCTTGTTTTCAATAACTTATTCGAAACCGGTTGCCTTCTATGCTCTCGTATGAGTGTGTATAATAATTTATTCTTCAAAAGTATCCGACATGAAGAGGGAATAGTAGGTTGTTTTCCCACAAATCATTAATCGTTTACCGTCGCCTAAAACTCATGAACCGTCGATTTTTTTACAATATTGTGTTTTTGCCATCTAAATAGTAAAGAGAACGCCTGTTTTCCAGATATTTTATTAACTACTTTACCGCTTAATAGTTTATTGTTACTTAACGAGTTTTGATGACAAATGATGATGAAGAAAAAAATCACAGAAAAAGTTTAACTTTATATGGTGACTTTATATGGGAAATTTGCATGGAAAAAAAATGTAATAGTGTAAACATATTTATTTTCGACGGCTCATGAGATTTAGGTGATTTTACGATTTTCGCTAAGTGGGAAAAGTACCATATGAGATTTTCTGCAAAGAAGTCTTTATAGTAGCATTATTATTTTCGAGAAATTTAATACGAGCAATTAAAATGAATTAATTGAATTGGCATTTACTTGGTAGGACTCCATTATTATAAGTCCTACAAGAATCATAAGAATTTGTTCAGAGCTATTTCGGTGTCACGTCATATAGTTCTGACGACGGCGTAAAGCCGAAATGGCTATCAATCTAAATATTTTGATATTTTTTACCTTCTCATAATTAAAATGTATTTTGGTGTTAAGGTGACCTTGCGGCGGTTTTCGATCGTAAATAGACCGGTCCGAATAGAGAATTGTTTTTATCAATAATTGAGTATTTTATTCGGTGAAATCAAATATTATGATAATAATACGAATAAGTACGTAAGTATTATAATCTTGTGGCTCCCAGATGGCATAGGTTTAATTCTAAACTATGGATCCTGATATTAAAGTCGGCTTGTTGGAGTTAATCTATAATAAATAAATATTTATTATTAATTTAGGACCTGTTATGCACGTCTCTATTTCCATTCCATCGTGAATCTTTAAATTGTTGGTAATTGATTCTTTGTTGCGCACATGTAATTATTGACGTATTCGTGTATTAGTTGAAGATTCACGTTCTTTGTTGTTGAATAATTGTATAGAACTTTTTAAACATTTAAGACCATTTGGTCGATTGTTGCCACATTTAATTTTAAATATTAAGTATTAATTTTTCGGTTTATGTTGATATTAAATACTTAAATTTAATAATCTATCAATTGTAGATGTATAGAGAATTTATCTGTTATTTATTTTATTATTTATTGTATTGCTTTGTTTGCGGCATCTTTATAGATAATATATTATTGTATTGGTTTTGTTTGTATAAGAGATTCACAAGGTTTTATAGTGAAAACTTGTTTTGAACAAGAATCTTGGCACTCAAAAACTTAATTTAACAGTGTAAAAATAAAAAAAAAAAACACGAATCACCTCTACATCACATGAATCTGTTTTTTATATGCGTGTATAATACACAGAGCGTGTCAGTGTATGGATCCCGTGATACTAGATAATCCTATAAAAATATTTCGAGTGCTAGTTTGTCCTTTTTATAACACGGGTATCTGGATTTCTAGAAGATAATGCTACGGATTTCTCTTTTTAAATAAGAGTTGATGGATACATGTGATTGTAGAGTATTAATGAATTCTTTAACCGTATTATGAATAGTCTTACTTTAAACAGTCTGAACTAAAATTTTCAATAACTCTTATTTGAATTAACTGATCATTACAAAAAAAAAGAGATATCGATGCATCTTTTTCAAATATTGTAAATCAGTTGATACATTTAAGGCTACTGGATGATTTTTAGTAACCGCGGAGTCGGAAGAACATATTATATCACTTCGTGGGGGTGGGGGGGAGCCCAATCGAAATAAACTTAAGAGAGAGGAACCAGTCATTATTTTTATTGCTGTAAAGGCTTTTATTTACTTCTAAGAATAATTATTTTGAATAAATTCATGGTTGTTTTTCAATGTTTCTGTTTGTAAATTATGAAACATAACCACTTTTAAAACGTCTTTTATGTTGATTTATTCTTATATTAAAAATCAAAGTAGTCTGGCTAATGTATTCGGCTGGAAAACGCACTATCAAGTTACCAAAAATACTTCGTCGTAAAATAACATCGTCGATTCAATAGTTTACGCATTTATATATCTTTAGCCATGTGCATAATTATTGTGCATTTGTATGCAGCTTCGTAACTGCAGGAAATCGCGCAATGACTTCTTTTACATTGTTGACTGACTGTCAGTGTAATAATGGTATTGATTTCCGTAAATACAAAACCGAGAATTTATAAATAGATGCACTTCCGACCAAAGAAAACTACAAAATTATACTTGTGTTAAATGTATACTTTTTTTACCATAATCGGTTTCAACTTGGCATTTATATATTATAAATATAACCTGTTATGTATATTTGGCACACACAATTACTGGATGTCACCACTTTGTTTTTTTTACATTTTTCAGATTAAAAATTAACTCATCAACTTAAAATTACGATGTCCACTAAGACGATCACTTTGATTTTATACGAATAACAACATTTAATTAATATAAAAACAAACACACATACAAAAATCACACTCTTCGAAATAATTTCATATATATAATATTTATATCCTACGTTCTTTGGGATGCTTGTCCGTCAATACGGACGATGGGCCGTCAAATACGATGGCGTCGGCGTAGTCCTTGGGCGGAGTAGGGGAGTACTCCCTTTCGGGCGCCCCCAGGACGAATGCCTGGAGGCCCAGCAACAAGACTACCGCGACTTGGCACTGCGAGGGGGCCATCTTGACTAACACGACCGCGATGTGACAGCCCACTTTATAGCGATGCGAGATTCCGCGGTGTCTTCGGCAAAATAAACAGGGCTGTCGCAGTAATATTTATTTCAAGAAAGAAAAAAATAATCGATGTGTATAAATATAAAAAGCAATTTAATTCATCTGGGTAGTAGAAATACGTCTACGTCATAATGTATAACTTGAAAAATGCTAGTTTTGAGTAATTAGACTTTGAAGTTTTTTAAATGTTGAATTGTTATACCTTTTTCATTTAGTTTCATCCGTTCATCCGATTCTGATAAAACTTTGTTAAGTTATTGCTTGCACTTGCGCGAAGGATATACGCATAGTACAATCAGGCCCGGCCCTGCCCGAGCCCGACTCTCAACGTTTTAATTTTTAACTCAAAGTATGTCTTATTATATATAAAAATCAATCTCACAATCCAGATATAACTAAAATCCAAAATAAAGAATCAAATTCGTACAGATAGCGACATCTCGGAAAACCTTATGATTTATTCGTGTACGCACCAGACAGGACTATGGATATTATGTGTCCAAAAGCACTTCAATAAACATAATTAAAACACCAACACTTTCTTTCTTTGAGTGGCATTGCAACGCATGCCGGGTACTCACTTGTAATTTATAAAAATGTGTTCATCCATACGGTAGAGTTTGATATTAATATAAGGATTATTTTAGGATAACTAACTCAATATGTCATTTTTTGATTTAGTGTTTTCTTCCAGAACAGCGACGATATTATGGTGTAATGTTACACCCACACAACGGGTTTTTATATAATCGGTCACAGAATAAGTTGTTCAATAATCAGAAATGTAAATTTTAAGATTATTTGAAAATAAATTTGTGTTAACATTCTTCACTATTATGTGCTATTGTTTCGGGTGCAAATAGTTTTTTTACGATACATATAATAAAATTAAATTCTAAGAAAAAATCTGATAACGCAACTGATTATCTTTTTTGTCTATTATTGGGTACCCGCTTATCCTCAAAATGAACAATAATCCGAACTAATTTACCGAATTTCATGTGAATGAATTTTATTTTTATAAACTAGGCTAAACATACTGAATCATACGTCAAGGACATTGCGTATTGCAGATTAAGCGAATTAATTCTGCCATTATTCGTGGAACGTAGCCTTTGACAGGTCATAAATATAACATGACCTTGCGAGCGTATATATTTATTTACTAAACAATTCGCTGTATTTTTTTACTGCCATATTCCGCTGAATTTAGATGCCACAAGACGTATGTATTGTATTATATCTTACTTACAGTTTTGTTTATGCCTTTGGACAGCCCTGCGTTTTAATAATGCGATTGTAGGTTTCGGAGTTCGTTATTTGATAGTATCACTACGTGAGGCTTTGTGGAAAACGTTCTACCCTTCAAAAAATACCGATGGAAATTAATTTAGTCTTTTTTACATTATAGTAATTTAAATACAAATGATATCTATGTTGATTCTTGTGACTTACACTAATTCATCGATAAAACTATTTAAATGAATTTACAATATTTCCTCCTTTTAGTTACAGTTTAGTTATAGTTTTATCTGACTGCAAATTATATACGCATTGTTTCTTATCATTTTCTATAATATAATAGTCTTTTATCACAATTTATTCGTCAAAACAATCCAAATTTAAAATTTAACTTACCCTATATGAAGTGCCAAAATCGAAAACAAAAGTTTTATATAAAATAATATTCTTTCAAATTCATAACCATGTTAGATAAGTTACTTTGCAGAATGCAATTTTTAATTAATTCATTTAAAACACCTTTTTAAAGAAACATGAAATTTCAAACGTGATTAACTCAATATTTAAGCAAAAATGGATATCGTCTTGACAACGTAGTGAGAAAAATATTTATTAAAAAAATTAATGTCAACTAAATTGATACTGTATATTTAAATGCATTAATGTGTTGGAATGAATTTTACATCATTCAATTATGAATTGATGTAGTACTTAAATTTATGAAAAATCTAGCGTCAAAATTTGAATTAATTTACACTTTTTTTGTCAGTCTGCTCCAATAATGTGAATATTGTAAATCAACTTCAAAGTTTCGCCTTTCGCCACTTATGTTAGTAAAAAAAAATAAGGATATTTTTATTATTAGATGGTTTTTTAAGCACATGAGATATTTATATCCGTTTTGTTCAAAATTGAGTTAATAACGTAGGGATTATTTTTTTCATATTATTACTGTATACATATATCTTAAACACTTTTCAGAAAATCAATTTGTAAAATAAACAAGTTAATCTTAAAACAGTATTGATTTTATTTTGTCATTCATGTAAACTTTCAATTGACGTGTCATAAAAACTCGTTTTTTGGACATTTCACATCTGTGCCTTAAACCAGTTTTCTTCAACCTTTTAACATCCACGGCCTGATGAAAATCGGAAAAATATTTCGCGGACCGACGTCAACCAGATACACATACACTCATACAGTCAGTTCTCGACTTACGACGGAGTGTAAATCAATAAAAAAAATTTTTTTTTTCAGTTTTTGTCAAGTATTTTATAAAAGAATGTTAATGTTACATCGCGTTTTATTTATTAAATCTAATTTTCTAAAATGACATTTTTTTGTTAATGAGACATCTGTTACTGCGGTTCTGTAAGCAAATTTGGTCAGATTTTCTTTTTCACGAGGATCAAGTGCGCATGATTTTATATCTTCCAAAAAGGGATTATTAATCAAGAGGCTACCCACACGTGGATCTTCATTTTAACAACACAATATAAGAAAAAAAACAATACCCACGAGCGTGATAAAATAAGTGTCGTCGATAGGCGAACTGACGCAATTTTAGCATTCGGTGGTCGTGCACATGTCTGCAAATAAGTGCTGCCAGAGACCGTCTAGTTTTTTTTATATGAAATTAATCGCAACAGTGGGAAATTCCCGAATCGTGTAGCGGTGTAGTAGGGTGAAAGTTTTCGCAGACTACAGGTTGAATAACACCGCCTCAAACAATCTATTGTATATCTACATCACTTACGATGAGAGTTGAGATTATCGTTGGCGTCTGTATCAAACTTTGTAACGTCGAGTTATACATTAATGTACATCCATTCTCGCAGAAATGAAACTGAATTTAATTTAACACTGTTAACTATTTACCCTTGTGAAATGTGTATTTAAAAATCAAAATCTGCATTGCAAGTTAGTACTTATGCTCTGTCGTTGTCGTTAAATGAAACAGTTCGTGATCTATAATACATTATACAACTGTCTATGCCTTAATTATTAGACCTAAGGCATTCTTTGGAATATATCATGATAACTTTTATAATTGATTTGTTGAATATTTAATACGTCGACATTACACAATATTTAAAGATATTAGTTGCATACGATTTGAGAGCAAACTTATCAGTAATCACACTATGATTACGTTTAACTAATCGTTAGAATATTTCGGTTTTATTCTTCATGCTACCAGGGTCTTAAGACTATTCGTTATCAATTATTTATTTCAAAACAATCTTGAGAGTTGTACAATTGTTTGTGCTCCAAAAGGTTGGTAGTGTGGGTTCAGAAGAAATTTTGATCCTTCTCCTATGTGAGTTTGTATAGATATAGCCGGGGCATTGTCCTACTGAAATTCTATTAAGCGAAGCTTACACAATCAATCGGATGACAATTGGAATGAATCATTCAGATTGACAGTTCTGAGTAATATAAAACCACGGCCGTCATTCCTTCAATCACTACCGTGGGCTATCAATCTAAATGTTATCCTTAGACAAGATTGTCATTCCGATTGATCGTGTAAGATTCGCTTAAGACAGTGGTTTCCAACCGGGGAGGCGCCAAAAGTTTGTAATGTAATTAAAAAATATGTTTTATACCAATATATACAAATAAATAAAACGTCATATAGTAATATAACAGTAAAAAATCAGTGAATGAATGTCTATTTTACTCATTGGCAAAATATACTCTTGGAGGCAGTATATTTAAAAATGAACAGAAAATTCCGTAGGTAATAAACAAATAAAAATAATCTAAGAATGATCATGAAGCCTAAATTCGAGACAGAAAGACGAAATTGTTGTGAACTTGCTTATGCTGAATTATCGTTTTGTGGTTGAAATTAATAAAAAAAAACTATTTAACATCGACAGTGGGCAGCAAGCCTGCGGCACTCTACAATATATTAAATATAACATTTGTAAATGACAAATTGTAAAAATATAGTACATGTTTTCAAAAAATTATGCTGAGACATTAAAATTTTTGGGCCTACGGCGCAATTTTCTGTAGCGTGATAGTTAAATAAATAGTAAATAATTTTCAAGATACCCTTAATCTAACACTATTGTAAATATTAAATCATTTTTATAGGAATAATGGTGATGGGGGGGAAACCCTTAACTACGCCACTGCATGTAAGTATATGTTATAGCAAAATATTGTTATTAATTATAATTCAATTTTTTTAATAAAGTTTTTATTATTTAAAATTTTGTCTATATTATTATATTGATTAAAAAAAGGTAGGGAGGCGCGGACCAAAAAAATTTTTTAGGGGAGGCGTTGTAGGATTAAGGTTGGAAACCGCTGGTTTAAGTGAATTACCAGCCTGCCAATGGTGATGCTTCCGGGAACAGCTTTATCATTGTTTAACGATTTTGCTACGGATATCAACCGTTGACTGAACACATAAAATATATTCTATAATTTTTAGGAAATAGACAATACCGAACTCGCTCGGTAAATTTAGTTATTTTTTATATCTTCTGATTTTTCAAGAACAATGAATATCAAATTTGTGACATTTTTTTAAACCATGTCCTCTCCCAGTGTGAAGCATATGGAATCCTAGCAGAGGTATCTCAAAATAAGCTTTTCTACAAAAACTGCTTGCTTCTCAGTTGCTCAACCTCTCTTTTTCGAAGATAGTAGGGATAATAATATTACTATGACAGGACTAGTGGTTGGCTGATCGCTCTCGTAACGTCCCGTTTTTAGGATCGGGTTAATGGGAGGGAATTATTGACATCGCAAACATCCATGCCTTCGAACAGAAATCCATGAATCGATTGAAAAATCAATTTATCCGTACTGGTATTCGGTCCCGTAGCCCCGTAGTCGAAGTCAACGACATTGACCACCGCGCCACAGACCCGTATTTAATAAATCTTATCATTATAAATATATTATATTAAAAACAAATACTGTATTGATTGTTAATCAAATACGCATAATGGTTTTGGTCGCAGAATTTAATTTCTATACATATTATATTTATGCGCAGTATAAAAAGTGGTTTAAAGAATTATGATACTTTTTTTGTTCAAATCATGGCGGAGTGGATTTCCCAGTCTACTTTTGACTATCCTGGTTTTCGAGACGCTTGTTGTTTTCCTTGTGAAATTAATTTTGATTTCATTTTATAGTTACCAGTATTAAGAATAAGAAAAAAAAAACAAAAGTTTTTAACTGCACTAATTGAATCAATAGTAGTAAAAACGGTAAATGAAAATAAATTTCAAACCTGAGTAAATACTTCAAACATGGAAAAAATCACAAAACATGTTTCCATATAAAGTGCTTTAGATCGCAATAAAATAAAAGAAACGTATACTTGCAGTGGCGTAACCAAGGCGTTCGTACGCTCTAAATTTATTATTAAGGTTCAATAATGCTTAGGACAATCGAAAATAAACATATTACTATATATTTGAGGTACTGATTTCGTTCCCTAACTTGTCCGCTTCCAGTGTGAAGCATATGGAATCCTAACGGTGCCTCAACAGAAGTGGTTCTACGAGAACTGGTTGTTATTAATTCGCTCAACTTATTTTTTGAAGATAGTGTAAAATTTCCTGTTCTATTTAAAAAAAAATATATATTCAGTATAATTCTACTTTAAATATCAGTCAGAAAGAGCGCGAGAAAACGAACTCTTTGGTACATTTCAAAAATCTTTATAGAATCGTTATTTTCAATAAATTGCAAATTCCCTTCGCATCACTTTCTTAAAAATACTTTGTTCTACGATTTTGTCTCAGACATCAAATCTCGATAACCAACAATAAACCACTAACCACGGCGTAAAGCAAATAAAAGCATTTCTGAAAAACAGGTGTCAACCTTTTGCCAGACAGGCTTGAAAACTTTACTATTTCCATTTAAATAAAAGTGAAATAACAAATACTTTGAGAGTGAATTGAGAGAGAATTATTAAAAGAAAAAACTTTTATTTTGACGTTCCATATTTTTCAGGCGACAGAAAACAATTAACGATTTTCGCGTGAGAATAAAACCGACTTATTCGCCTTTAAATATTGTATATATTATTATATATCTACCATCGGCGTGCGTTGAATGTGTCCTATCTCTATCGCACAACCCCACTGGAGTATGGGTAGGTAAGATAGAAGAGCAAACGACAGCATGCTCTTATGTCTCGCTTGCACTCTTCACTTCGCATGTGCGTGAGCGAGAAAGAGAGGAATTCGCTGCACGCGCCTGAATGTACCTACTTATTATAAGAAGTCGCACAGAGCCGCAAGACACAAGCTTTATTATATGAAAAAAAGAGACTTTTTTATCATTCTTTCGTGTCTGTCGAAGTATATATATGCAAACAGATTGTTGAATTATCAGGTCAATATGTATTTTTTGTCAGCCAAATAAAGTGGCGTAAATATTTGAGAAATGTTCAAATGTTTATGTCGGTGCAAATGGTAAATCTGATATCTCCTCTTTTCCAGAGTTTATTAAACTCTGAATACCTTTGGAGATTATTTTTTAATTTATCGATTTTTTTTACTATCTGTACATATCGATCAACAATATATTTTGTGTGTGTTTCCTCACGCTGTAAATTCCAGGTAAACAAAAACTCGTTTCAAAAACTGTCAAATGACGCAGGAGAATTTCCATGCTCTGCATTTTTCCTTTTGTTGACATATAAAATTCGTTTAAATCATTGCGATTGCGATCCAGGGATGCCGTATTTTTTGTCCCGAAAATCCCGGTATTTGCCTGATTCCGAGTAACGTTTAAATTTTTAATTTTCATATACGCCGAATACTTTTGCAACGCTTCTTACTTCAAGTGATGTACCCCGAAATGGGGTTTTCCCCCTAGAATCTCTTCAGGTATTACACGTTTGAAATACTCCTCGCGAAAATTTCTCAAAAAAAAAACATAATAGAATAATCAAGAAACTGTACGTACCGGGATTTGAACCCGAGACATTCGTAACCGAAGCCAATGACGTTGGCCACTGCACCACGGATTCAAAAAACTTATCTCGCGTTAGCTTCATTTAATGTCACAAATAAATTAAACGGTCTGATCGCTGGTCGAGGGAAGATTGTCTACCGAAAGTCAAATACTAAACTTGTGCCAAATCGGTCCTGTCCAAATAATAAAATGGTAGAATAAGTACGTCGGGATGACTAAACAATGAATACTCTATGTAACGCATTGTTTTTAACGTTGGTTAATCACGGGATCTTCATTGCAAAATCCCGGGATAAAAAAAAACGGATTGGAATTGAGCCCATATGCGGTAAAACAGCGTTGTCCTAAAAATATAGTTCAGCGATAATAGCGGTTGGTTGTTGTAGAGATACAATGTATCGAAAATATTTATGTTTAATGAATGAAGATGGTTTGAGTAATTTTATTGAGAACACGTTTTATTGATCAAAATATCTTTTATTCGATAATGTGTTGAAAAAAAACCCAAATAAAGACTAACGCTGTTTTTCTGCGTATGGGCTCAATTGCTATCCTTACTTGGCATTGATATTGGAAAGTCTTTTCGAAGTACCGATTGAGAATCTCTACAGCCAAGATGAGATGATTTATCTTTTGTAATCTGCATATTAATGAGCGTATGGTAAGCACTTAGTGGTTACACGTAGCAATTATCCGAAGTGAATATGCAGTTCATCGTGTTTGATCATTATAATTTATTTTATGAATACATTGACACCAATGTATTTATTTATGAATATCAAACATAATATCAAGTTATTTTATTTAAGATTACACTTCCTTGTGAATTATAAGGGCGCCACCAAAGTATGATAACAAAAACAATGTATTTATGTAAAATCGGTTGACGGAATTTAAAACATTGTTCATTCTTTTAAATGCCGTTTCGTCATAGTGTATTTTTTGAAATATAAATTTGAGACTAGTCGCTATATAACTAATATTTATCTTGTTTGAATTTGAGCTAAATATGCAGTTATATGTAAAAAATTGCGCTCTGTCTGATTCAGTACTTAGATCACTCAAAAATCCCACCAAAAAAATGCTAAAGCAGATAACCTTCCAAAGAATTAAACAAAATGCTGATATGCTGTCAGTAAAACGATTTTTCTAAATATCCTTCTACTGATTATACTCAGAAAATACTTATTGTTAAACACCTGTTTATAAAATGTATAAAACTCGGGTAAAAATCAATAATTTTTGATTTATGTTGACCATTTGAATATTGCGTTTATATTATGTTATTATATGTATGGTTTTCCCCCAGTATTGAATCTCTAAGTCTGTCACCAAATTTAAATCTACCTTAATTTCTAACCATTTTTTATACTTCCATCTTACCCTCGTGTCATATTATGTAGTAATGTAGCTATACGTGCATTAAAAAGTTTTTGTGATATTTTTTGTTTTCAACGTAATATAAAAAAGCTAAACATGCATGTTAGTATATACTAGACATGCGTGGTTCACGAACGAACGAATCCAAATGGTCATTGAAGTGAACGAGAATCGTGAATGAATCGCGAATCGGAAGAACCGTTCAAACGGACAAAAACCACATGGGATCGCGCCTCACGAATCGGTTCGCGAACGATTATAAATCTTGTCAGATATATGATTCGTTTCGCGTGTTGCGATCCCATGTATCATACCTATTTCATACATTTAACAATATGAGCGGCGGCAAACAAGAAGTTATTAAATTTAGTATATTTACCCAATATTCGAATGAACGAATCGCTGTGGCCAATTGGCTCGCTAATAATTGACTCATTTGACCAGCCTATTGTATATTCCTTTTACATGCGTATAAGGGTCAAAGGGGTTTTTGGATCTTTTTTCCAGTGCTATAGATTTTCTACAAACTTAAGTCATTAAGTATATTGATTAATTACACTTTTATTGCATCTGTGCTGCTCTATTTATGTTCTTGGCGCCAAATACCCAATTAAGATGCACCGTCGGCAGTTGAAGAAAGTATTATTAATTATTGGTCTCATCTCCATTTCGATAGCATTGACATTCAAGTGCCGCGATCCGCGATTCATGTCCTCAATTCCCGTACCCTCTCCGTCCATCTTGCGGACTCGTCCATCGACAATAAATAAACACAAACAAGATGGCGGTCCCGTTATGGCGGCGTTCGCGCGCTGAATACGAAATCGCGCGAAACCGGAGGGACGGTCGCGTTTGTAGGTTTATCGGCTTTAACGCTCGCGCGCCGTGCGACGCGGAAGGATGCGCGCGTGATCGACGTTTTTCGGAAATTGATCGGCTACCGTTATCAAGTCATCGGATGGCGCACGTCGTACAGCGGGGTAACTAGGCTTTACTTGTTTCGCAATTGATGCCCTTCAGAATTAAAAAAATATGTAAAATATGTTGTTACTGATTAATAAAACCAGTTGGTTCAAGATCTATGAGAAGAATTTACAGGTAATCAAACAAATTATACATAAACGAAATTAAATTAGACAATTTAAATGTTAAGAACCCCTCACAAATCAATAAATACTAATCTGAAATCAAAAATTAAACCGGACATGATCGTTATAAACATTTAGAAGTAGTACAAAATAAATTGTGTTTTATTTTTAAAATATAATGCCTTTCCACCAAGAATTGTTAGTTACCAATTTAAAAGTTTTATATATCGCTACGCCAATGCAACAGTAAGACATATTGCAAAGCCTAGTTCTGAGGTAATGGCTGTTTTGTGTTTTATACGTAATTATAATTTTTAAAATTCTACAGAAATTGAGATTGTTATTTTGTTGAGTGATTATATTAAGTTGTGTGTTCATACCGTTTGAATTTTAATGATATAAAATATCCGACTGTTGCATTGGATTCGTCATGTTTTTCTGTATGTCTTACATTGGATTCGTCATGATTTTTGCAATATGTCTTACTGTTGCATCGACGTAGCGATATCAGGTTTACAGTAATATTCACGATGTCTTGAAGTCTCTTAAAACTCGTATGCTTTTGAAATACGTTTATTTCTCTTACAATTAAAACGTTGATCACAATTATTATCGACGTCAATGTGTTAATTCGACTCGCGTGGTCCTCGGCCGAAATTTAGCCAACTCGAAGTACTGTCACTTACCTTCTCAAGTTTTCGCTTTCACATGTCACAATTATTATCGTTAGTAAGTTACAATGCTTACATATTTCCATCATCATTGTAATCTTCAGACGCGACACAGAATTCAAATACCAAAAATCTTTCTCGATTTTTTTATGTACGGAAATTATAATTGTTCAGAATATTTAAAAAAATCTCCGATTTATTTTAGAAAGTTTTATTTTATATGTATTTTTAGTCTGTAGTACCGTCCATGTTTCAACTTAATGATTAATAATTCTTTTTGCGTTACGCTTTCTCTCGCCCTGATCCTTCTTCGGTATATCGTTATGTTAATTATTCGTGTCTTTCATTTTTTTCCGTTTACTCATTAGTGATTCAAACTCTGGTACTTTGTTCTTTCACAATAACTTCAGAGACGTCAGTGATTTAAAGTTTCTCTCCGTTTCTTCTGCCAACCTGTCATACGTTTGACACAATCATCTTCCCTTTCTTTATATCTTTTTTCTCCAGATTTTGTACATTTTTTCATCGGCTTATTAGTTGTTTTAGTTAATATTTTTTTTATTTTGCAGATTTACTCAGAACTACATAGTTCAGAAAGTAATGAAACAATTACGAAAAATTGTTCGTCATCAAAAAAATCCGATTGCCACAAAACTTCCACTGAAAAAGTTGTTAAAAAATATACCGAAAGTAAAAATGAAATAATTAATAACAGAAATTTGCAAACTTCTCCGAGAATTGAAAATGATATCACTGAAAGAAAATTTATCGCTCTGCAAGAAGAATTGAAAGATACAAATGAGAGTCTCAAGAGTATTCAGGTTCAATACGAAGCGCTTGTCAAATCCTACACGAAAACTAAAAATGATATCAAGGATTTATCTCACAGTAATCATGTTTTTGAACTAAAAGTGCTGGAGTTAGATGACACGATCTTGAAAGCCAAAAAGGAGATAGAGATTTTGAAAGCAGATAAAGTGAAGTTGGAGACAAACCAAGAAAAAATTAGAGATGAGTCTAATAAACATAAAGATGAAAAAAAGAATCTTGCACTGCAAGTGAATAAAGATAAAGTGGCCATTTTAGATCTACAGAGACAATGTAAAGAAATGGAAGCTATTCTCGTGAGAAGACATCCAGATTCAGTTTCTGCTCTTATAGGTAAGAATTATTTTTATATGCCACATATTGTCAATTTTTCTTTTGATTTTAATCAATTATTTGTAAAATATTTCATGTTGTATATTTTTTTATCATTTCACCAATCATTTTTTTCATATCCACCAATTAGATTTGTGCATTGATTTGATTCAGAGCTTGAAGATGTGAAGGTTTGTGATTTGATTCAGACCTTAGTCTGGTCCTGTTAATTGTTTATTTACTACATAATATTCGAAATCTTTCAAGTTTGTGGTAAATGTTAATATGAAACCTCAAGAAAAATCATAATGTTGTACTCTTTTGTTTCAGTTGCATCAAAACACCCAACTTTGGAGAAGAATACTAAAAATTTACTTGAAAAGCGAATAGGCCATCTTGAAAAAGAACTGAAAGAGCAAGATCAAACATACCAGAAAACACTATCAACAGTTCAAGATAAAGTAAATGCGATGCGAGATAATTATGAAACACACATATCTGACCTAGAGAAACAAGTTGTGAATTTACAGGTCATAAATTCTGAAATAAAAGATTCAATAAAACCAAAGCATTGCCTTAGCGTGGCCATGCAAACTGATTATCACATGTCATCCGTTGGAATCCAAACTGTTCCTGTTAAACCTCAATCCGCAAAGAGTATCAAGTCCCAGGTGTCCGCTACAAGTAATCTTCAAGTGAAAGAGGACACTCATATGTTGGCTACCGTGAGAGGGCTGAATTCAGAACTGACACAAAAAGATAAAGCTATTGCAAAATTGAATCGGGAGCTTGATGATTCTAAAAAGATGATTATGAAATTACAAAAAGGAAAGGAAGGTAATACGTTACTTAATATTGGTGTAGGGAGTATGCTGTGAGTTTTTCACTTTGCTTATTATCACAGGTTAAGTGAAGGGTGTGAGTGAGATTTAAGGACATGCTAGCATTTGTTAACTTATACTTCTTGCTCATACGCATGTGAGACTGTGTTATGGAGATAGATACAGATTCACCTCATTCCGGTGATGCTTGCATAATAATTTTATTATATTTCTTTATAACCTTGATTATTTTACCTATTGATTTTATTATTTTTCAGTTATTGGAAAAGTTCAAGTTGCCGAGAAAGCCAGTGGCAAAAAACCGAATGGAAAAATTTACAATTCTAAAATTATGAAGCACTCTATGGATTCTTTGAATGTGGACTTACTTGGAAATAAAGAAAATGATATTTCAAAGAAAGCTGAAATCCAAAACTTGAAAAAAGATCTGAACACACTTCATTTAGATTATGAGAATCTAAAAAAAAAGAGAATTGCAGATGTAAGCACTGTTTGATGTGTTTAAAGTTATGCTAATAAATATTTCGTTTAAAAGTTAAATAACAATTACATTTCATTTTAGCTCTTTGCTTTGCAAACTGCGCACGAAAAGGAACTCATGAATTTGAATGTGAAAGTTATGCCTCTTCAAGATGATGTTGAGTCTCTCAATACGACAGTGGAAATGTTAAGGAATCAAATAAAGCTCATGGATGAGCAGCTGTCGGTAATAGTGACGGAAAGAGATAATTATAAATACAGGGTGGATCTCTTGAACTTAAAGTTAGTGAAGTCTATTGGGTCGGGAAGTGATCGATCAACTAAAAGTAGCAGCAAGGAATCTGATAAAGATTACGATTCTTTAAAAATGAAGGTATATATAAATTGAATAATTAGTTTTCACTTTACTCTTTCCCTGTTCAATCAGAGAATGCTAATACTACTTCCATCCGCAAGAAATTAAAGAAATATTGACAAGTATTTCTGCAGCTGTGGAAATATTTTTCTTTTTAAATATTTATTAATTTAAAAAAATCAGTACTGTCAATAATATGCAAGAAACTATACATTTTTAATTTATTAATATACCTAGACGCTCATTGTCAAACTTTGAATCAAATTGTTACACTGATTCCTTTAAGTTACTTATTTCTGAATTGAATATGTGAATTGGGCAGAGTATGGAATTACTTACTAACAATGATAGCTAATTCATAAATGAAGCAAAGGAACTTACACTTTTCAGGAATTGGCATTTTATTTGCTTATTTCATGGATTTGGTGTAATTTGTATACCGGATGAGCAAGGACTGACTAAAATGAAACTCTTTGTCATTTAGTTTTTGTTATTTTTTCTGAAAGACCCATAAATCATCTCAACAAATGTGTTTGTATAAACTACATCATTTCAAAAAAAAAATGAATGCAATCCATCTAGCTTCTTTGGAACAAGTTATATTTTTACTCTTAAAGAGATACATTGAAACCTCAACAGTTGGCCCCGGTTGTTTGTATATTGTAAAGTAATAAATGCATTCAAATCTCAATGTCAAATATTGTTTCAGGTGGTGGAGTTAGAAAAGCGCTATGAAGGAAGAGAGATCCGCTTAAAAACCCTCGTGAATTCTCTGGCCAAACTTAAAGATTCACAATTTGTAAGCACTAATAATTCTGATTCAGGTTTTGCCAGTGAACGTTTACTGCAGTCCGGTTCCTGTCTTCCTTACTAAAGACATGTGTTTTTGTAAACCTTTTGTTATTCAGGCATATCATTATTTTTACATTCCGATTATGTACCAAATAAATATTATACCTAGATGTCAATTTCGTCATTTGACGTAATATAATGTGGTAAAATATTTTACTAGTTCTTATTTTAGATGTATCAATTGTTTTTTCATGTAAGAATTATGTGTTGTCCTTATCTAATTTAAGTTTAACATTAAAATAATCAAAATCATTGTAGGATTGACTGTGAGTATCATTAAAATTATTTCCCAGTCGTACATGTGTATACGTGTGAAAAAAATACCTTTTCGGACAAATGCACAATGGTATGTGAAATCCTATTCTAAAAGGTGTGTCTCTTCCAAGAAAAAATCAATTGCCAATCTTTTAAATACATTTCATTGTCAGTCTTTTCCGAAATATTTTTTTCACATGTATTTGTTTCATGCTTTTCAGGATTAATTTTTTGTTCATTCCTTGACTGTGGTGCGGTCGTGATCTCAGTTTTTGAATATTTGCAGCAGTTTTCGATTATTTTAAATGTTTTGAACTGTGAATTATAAATGAATATATTTTTTCATTCGTTATATTTGTGAATCTTCGTTTGTAAAATGTGCTACACAATTAATATATTTCATTGCATACAAACGAACAGAAATTCTGAAGAAAATGTGTTTTTAATCCATCTATTGAAGAAAAAACGACTAGGAAATGGTTAGTTAATTACTACAATAATTGTATAAAATATATATTGTGAATACACCGTGTTTTGGTTGGTGGTAACCACCCCTTGCTGGTTTTATATTTAGGTGTCCCAGAACACTGGGATACGAAACCTGAGGTGACTACCACCAACCAAAACACGGGGTCTCCCCAATTTAAAAACATATAATAACAAGTGTGTAAATCTATGAACCTATATTAAAAATATTGATAACATAGTATATTACTGAATTTACTGTCTGAATTAGTTCATTAAATGAATAATCGAAATTTTTAGAAAAGATATGTGACAATGAGTTTTCATAAATTGAAATATCTTAAAAATTATTTTATCTTATTTATTTAAAATCGTTCACAAGAAGACAATAAATTATTTAAATAATCTATCTATCAAAATACTGTTGGTAGTTTTGTGTCAAAATTGTCTTATTATTTCGAATATATAGTTTTATTGTATTGAAAAAATAATATCCATTTTTTTTAAATTATTTATCTAGTCCAGGGGCGACGAACCTTCTCCTGTCAGAAATTGTCCTGTTGTCTAAAAATCAAATAAGGCCGCATTTAAGAAACACACTTAAAAAATGTATGTACATTATTTTGTAAATTAAGGAAAACAATGAAATTTATTTATGTATTTGTTTATTTCAGTCAAAAGGCCGCACTTAAACCCTAAAAGGCTGCAGATTCGTCAAACCTGATCTAGTCTATAAAGGTGTAATAATATAAATTGGAAAGATAAATGAATGCTTGTTCATTTGAGCTTGTGCTGATTTTTTTCTGTAACATACGAGTAATATTTTTATAGTCGTTTATAAAAAGACTGAGTTCTAAAGTTTAACAATGTGAAGTTGAAAAACGTTGCTTCATATTTCAATATTATGCTTATATTACGGCTCGCATTTTTCTGGTCAGAATTTATATTAATGGTCATAATGTATCGGTCAAAATTACAGAGGGCAGAATAACTAATTTATAGTCAGTATTTCTAGCCTAACCTAACCTAACCTTTTATTATGACCGTATTATAATTTTATTCAGACCGTTCATACTTTTATTTTGTACCAAAAATTGAATTTTATTCCGACCGTTGTTGGTTTTATTCATTGATTCGAATTCTGACCAAAAATTGATTTAAACCCTGACCATTTAATTTGTTGCCGTATATTATTTTTATACAATTTACAGAGCTACGATTAATTATACTGTATATATGTTATTAAACATTAATTTTTATTACGATACATCAAGTTCCTAATCGCAAGTAAAGAAGGTGCCCTGATCATCGATTGAAACCCAGTAGCTTACAGACGCTTTTATAAAAGATTTGATGAACTTTTTTCTGTATTTTTTCTCTCAGTTATTATATATGAGGCCAGTAAAATTTTTTGCTCTTCAATTTGTAGTCAATTACGAGAACTCTATAAAACTGATGCCATTATCTTGCCAGCTGTCAAAATTGCCTAAGTAATCTTGGAAATCATGCCAAGCAATAATTGAGGGAGTTTCGTTTAATATAGCCAAATACTTGTGCAATTAAAAGTTCATAAAAAGACAGTTTTTTTTGCTTCAGTCCATACTATATCTAGTATTACTGGCCAAGCAGATATTTAGAACAAATGAAAATGCTAAGATGGAGCTCAATTGTGTTCATCAGATCTTTGGAATATCTGGAATCTCATTGAATAAGTTCATGAAATAGATGAAAATAAAAAAATCCAATTAACATCTAAATGAGAAAGAAATTATTTCAGTTTTAATATTGGAGATTTCTCAGACTCTTACCATTGCTAGCGACTTAAAAAAATGTTAATTCAACTAGTGGTGTGCAAGTATCCCTATACACAAAAATAATTGCCATATTTATAATATTGAATTTGTTCATAATTCGAACTCTATGGTTTCCCTTTCTCATATACTTCAATGTGCTTGAAATTACTCTTCAGCTGAATTTAATGGCAAAATAAGGACCAAATAATGTAATTTTAAGGGTACAGTTTTACAGGTTGATTTTTTTGAAATGTTATTTATGTACCTACCTACTTACCTATAGTAATTATATTTATGTGTAATATATAAAATCATCCAAAAAGTTTTATAATTACTGTATTCAAAAATATGGGAAATTTTTGTTGATTAATTAATATAATATATAAATAAAACATCTTCTGCAATAAACTAATTTTATTTTCATTCAAGTAACAATAATGGAGTTTTATTTGTTTATAAGATCCTTAGCAGAACATAATATAATATATAGTGATTTATTTAATGCATAATTTTTAAAGGGTATGTTCATAATATAACACATTTAGATTATTTTGCTGTCTAGTATAATATATTATATCATAATTTTACATAGTAAGTATTGCACATAAAAAATAAATAAAAACTGTCTAATGGTTTATAACATGTGGAATGTTACTAAATTTAATAAAGTTTTAATAATTTAATTCTAAAAATTTATAATTTTTGATTGATTTACAAAATTGCATTTTTTTATAATTTTTGAGATATTTTTTTAATAAGTTATAATTTTTGTATTCTTAATAGCTAAAATATTTTGAATTATTTAAATTTATAAAAGTTATAATGTAGAAATATCACTAGTTTGTTTTATCGAGAGCCGTTCCAGCAAATGGGTCCTTCAATTTTTCATTTTGTTTCATTAAAACTTTACCCTAACCATTTGGGTATAGTTTTGGAGGCAACCAAATATTCTGTAAGAAAGGAAATACAAACGGTTGTTATTAATTTGTTGAGTCATAGGCAGACTTGATTTATTGAAAATATATGAAACCTAACTTTGAAACTTCTTAAAATATCACTGTTCATTCTCTATAACGTATTACTCATTTACGTTCATTTACAAATTTTTCAATGTCAAGACATCTCTAAATTAAATAAATTAAACTTTTAAAGAATGAAATATTTCAAATTTGACTTACCCTAGTTTAGGCTTGCAGTCTTTTTTGTTGGAGAAGACTTGCAACAGAATTGCACAAAGGCATATTGTCTTCAAAATTTGTACTGCAGTTTCGCCAATAGCTGATTTCTTTTCTATATCAAAAGTTTTCCAGGCTGGCAGCTCTGCGTTTCGATGATTTGCAAATCGAATGTGTTGTGCTGTTGAAGATATTGGAGAAATAATTTTTATTTCAGAGACATTTCTCTCGATTCTGGTAGTCTTTTGGCTGTGAACATTTTTGCGGTTGTCTGATAATCGTTCCCTGGATTCAAGTCGGACTACTCGATGACGTGCTTGAAGAGCCAATCTTTCTTCAGAAAGCCGTCTATCGACAGACCTTATTACTCTAGTTTCACGCTTTGCTCTGGATTGAGCAAGATCACGTGCCTCAACTGTCAACCTTTCTTCAGAGAGTCGTCGATCAACAGAACGCATCGTTCTAGATTCACGTTCCACTCGGATTTGTGATGTATCGCGTGCTTCACGAGGTAATCTTTCTTCAGAAAGTCGTTTATCGACTCTAGCTTTATGCTGTACTCTGGATTGAGCAAGATCTCGAGCTTCAGGAGTCAACCTTTTTTCGGAAAGTTGGCGATCGACAGACTGGCCAGTTTTCGTTTCACGCTTTACCCTAGTTAGTGCTAGATCACGTGCTTCCACGGCCAATCTTGCTTCGGAGAGTCGTCGATCAATAGAACGCGCGGTTCTAGTTTCACGTTCTACTGTGGTCTGTGATGTATCGCGTACTTCACGAGTCAATCGTTCTGTAGAAAGCCTTCGACCAACAGACCGCATATCTCTAGTTTCACACCGTACCCTGGTTTGTGTCAGATCATTATTTTCTCGAGCGACCCTTCCTTCAGAAAGCCGTCGATCAACAGACCGTACATCTCTTGCTTGGCGTTGTACTCTTATTTTCTCGATAAAACGAAGATTTCGAGTTAACCGTTCATCGGAATACCGTCGACTTACAGAGCGCACATCTCTTGCGTCGCGTTTTCTTGATAGCGCATAATCACGTGCTTCTCGAGCTGTTTGTTCTTCATGTAATCGGCGATCGCTACTTCGCACAACTCTGGCTTCACGCTGTACCTTGGTTTGTGCTATATCACGTGCTTCGCGAGTTAGCCGTTCTTCAGAAATTTGTCGATCAGCAGAGCGCATAGTTCCAGTAACTCGCTCTCCTCTGGTTTGTGATTGGTGACGTGTTTCACGAATTAATCTATCGCCAGAATCTACAGAGCGAACATCTCTAGCTTCACGAGTTAGCCGTTCTTCAGAGATTTGTCGATCAACATAGCGTACAGTTCCAGTTATTCTTTCTACTCCGGTTTGTGATAGGCCTCGTGCTTCACGAGTCAATCTATCTTCAGAAAGTCTTCGATCTACAGAGCGAACAGCTCTGGCTTCACGAGTTAATCTTTCTTCAAAAAGTCGTCGATCACCGGGGCGAACATCTCTAGCTTCTCGAGTCAATCGTTTTTCAGAAAATCTGCGATCAACAGACAACGCATTTCTGGCTTTGCGCACGCTTGTTTGTGCTAGATTACGGACTTCTCTAGCCAATCGTTCTTCAGGAAGTCGTTGATTATTAGACCGCAAAATTCCAGATACACGTTCTATTCCGGTACGCGTTAGATCCCGTGTTTCACGAACGAGTAATCGATCAACAGACCGTAGACTTCTAACTACGCGTTCGTCTTTGGTCTGTGATACATCTGTTGCTTCTCGAGTGAATCGTGATTCAACGAGTCGTCGATCAACAGACCGTACAGCTCTAGCTTCACGCTTTAAACTGGTGTGTGCTCGATCGCGTGTTTCACGAACCATCTGTTCCTCAGAGAGTCGTCGATCAACAGAGCGAACAGCTCTGGCTTCTCGAGTCATGCGTGCTATTGTGGTTTGTGATAGAGCCCTTGATTCGCGAGTCAATCTTTCGGCAGAGGGTCGCCGATCGACAGATCGTACATTACTAGTTTCACGCTGTACCCTGGTTTGTGATAGATTGTGTGTTTCACGAGCCAACCGTTTTTCAGGCTGTCGTCGATCGGCAGAGCGAACAAGTCTGGCTTCTACAGTCGATTGTTCTTGCGAGAGTCGACGATTGACAGATCGTGCATTTACAGCTACCCGTTCTATTCCGGTTTGTGACAGAGCCCGTGTTTCTCGAGTCAATCGTTCACCAGAGAATCGTAGATCGTCGTCAGACTGTACACTTCTAGTAGCACGGTGTACTCTGGCTTGTACTAGATTATGTGACATATCGGTCAATCTTTCGTCAGAAAGTTGTCGATCGACAGACCGTATAGCTCTAGCTACACGTTGTACCCTGGTTTGTGCCTGGTTGCGCGTTTCGCTGGTCAACCGTTCTTTAGGAAGTCGTCGATCTACAGAGCGTACAGTTCCAGCTACTCGTTCTGCTTTAGTTTGTGATAGGTCACGTGCTTCACGAGTCAATCTATCTTCAGAAAGTCTTCGGTCTACAGAGCGAGCAACTCTGGCTTCACGAGTTAATCTTTCTTCAAAAAGTCGTCGATCGCCGGTGCGAACATCTCTGAATTTTCGAGTCAATTGTTCTGCGGAAAGTCGTCGGTTATCAGAGCTCACCTCCACAGCTTCACGTGTTCTAGTTTGTACTAAGCTACGTACTTCTTTGGCCGATCGTTCCTGTGAGAGACGTCGATCAACAGATCGCGCCGCTCTAGTATCACGTGCTTCTCGAATTGATCGTTCTCCAGAGAGACGCTGGTTTCGTTGAATTGATATATTTTTACTATCGCGAATGTTGGAGACTCGAGAATGTAATAGTGACTGTCTAGAATCCCGTCGTTCGTTTTGAACTAATTCCCTGAACGATGGATTGCTACTGACGCAACGTTCATTACTGAGATCACATCTTACATTTGAAACAATACGACGCTCATATCGAGAGTTCAATGGTACTTGTCGTGTAACCCGGTTCGTATTTTCCCTATTCAACTGAAGGTTTACCTCTCGACGAGCGGTTTCAATCCTTTGAATATTTGAACGAGAATCTCGGCTTAGTGCTTTACGCTGCTGTAGTTGATTATCGCGTCGTTCAGCTGATCTGCGTCCATCTTCTTGGGTAGAAAGTCGCTGAGAAATGCGATTGACCAATACTTGACTATCGATGCGTCTGGATTCTGTAGATCTCTCACGGCGGGTACGCTCAGCGATTCGGCTCCGCTCTGAATCTTTTCGAATTCGGGTGTCGATCATACCGCGGGAAAATGATTCTCGATCAGACTGCGAAACACGTGCTGACATTGTGGTACGTTTTTCAGATTGGCGCTCTCTTGACTGTCGGACAACATTATTTCGCACCTCAGAACCTTCTCGCAAAAGCAGGGTGCGTCGGGTGGAATCTTCGGTTAGCCTATTTTCGTTTGCAGTTTGTCGTCGGAAGAGCGATGCAGTAGGGGCGATCCGGCGTAATTCGAACGAGTTTCGTACGAATTGCCGCCGGTCCGCCGCGGCCGCTCCTGATGCTTCCTTGTTTGAGTTTCTTTCTCGGTATATTCTGCTGTTTTCCGTTCCTAGGTGGTATCTGGAAAGCACAACCTTTGTCTCTTTCAATCCGATGTTATTCTTGACCGCATTTTCTTTGGCTTGGATGACGGTATCGTTATCATTGCCCGTCTTCTCGTCTCTCTGACAGAAACGTTCGTCGGTTTTCATTCCGTTGCACACATTTTCTAAGAAACTTCTAGATGGATGGATTGCAAGAAGCAGCAGTGCTCCTATTGCTACGAACGCGTCTTTATGCATTGCTGTGCGAAATTTACACTGCAGTGTTACAAAAACACAAATGATTTGGTATTTAAAATCTTCAGAACTTTCCGAGGTTATAAGAGATACTTCTCACCTAGGAGAACGACTGGAGTGATATGCCGCTGAGAGAAGATTCCGGCTCTTTTATACTGGCAAATTTAGAACCAATTTCACACTCTTCTTGGCAGGTAGCAATTCCAATTTTCACCCGCCCACGCTGAAAGTGGTTTTAGAAGCCATTATTTCCATCGATGGAAGAGCTCCCTTAGAATGTGCCGCAAAATGAACTGCTCCTGCGCAGTTTGCGTTGCGGTGCAAAATTGTAAAGACATTTTCCAGCGCACCAGGTGTTTAGAATGGGTTTTTGCTCATTTAAAGGCTCGATGTGATTGAATTTATTGTTCACAGGCATTTAGAGCGCGGTAATCTAAATCTGTGACATAATACAATTTGTCAACCGTAAATTGGACTAGGCATGCACAACTGTGGGGTGCAAGCTGCTGGACGTCGGGGATCTTTACGAATAACATTATTTGATATCATGTGTAGCATATGTCATCTGTTTGAATGTAGATTATTTGAAAATTTTACATTAATTTCGTAATTGTGAAATCGCTATGCAAAGTACTTCTTCAAAAACCTTGGATAAATAATGTTATGTGTAGTATAATACTTGAGTATTAAGATTTTATCCATGTTCGCTACCAGTGACGGCCGTATATACAATTATTGGAGCATTTCAACAAAAAGATGTTTATCAAGAACTGGTTGTATTAAGGCGCTCAATCTCTTTCGAGAATCTTTGGTCGTGCAGTCGAGTAATACGAAATTACAGTCAATAGACAACACTTGCAGATCTGGATAGTACGTATTATAATTTTTAACTAATAGCTTTGCTCGATATTATGTAAATTGTCATGCAAATGATAAAAAAAGTTTTTATTTCACTTTTCTAATTAATAGCCTTTTTTTTCCTCGGGGATGTTTTCCAAGAAATATGGCCTCCTCCAAGACTTTTTAGTCACATCTTTCAATTTCTTCTTCTTAAACCAACATAATAAATACTCTAATATTAGATACGCCCCAATAGTATGGTATTTCGAAATAAATTTTGAATCCTGATAATCAATATTGACTATTTTGTACGGTTTCCCTGAGGAACTTTTGGCTATCCAGCGAGTTGGCCTAGCTCCCTATGAGGGTATAAAAAGCCCTCTCGGTTCCTCTGTAGTTTTGTGCTCGAACTATTTGTTTATCTGCTGTATTTATTTATCACCACAAGAACATAATCAAATGATAATTAAAGAAAGAAGGCAGATAAAATATGAAAATGTTTCACCGGATAAATAACATTGTAGAATCGCTGCCTTGTAGTGTTGGCGCATGTGTCGCCATTCGCCATCGAAGGCTGTTGGCTGCTGATAAATTTGGTTAAGTCTCAGTTGGCAATCCTGTCGCCTGACTGCGTCCGGCGAATGACGATGACGTCAATCCATTCATCAATAGAACTTCGAGGGGGGAGGAAATGTTCACTTTGCTGTACTAACAAAATGATTTTCTGCAATGTTTCTTCATGTACTTCCAAATTAGTTTTTTGTTGATTTTCCGTAGGATAAAATTAAGACTTTAGGTACAGTTCGACATTTTTGATTGATGCATATCAGGGCTTATTCGTATTGACTTAAGAATGACTGATAAAACTTAAAGTAAAAAACAATGAATATTGCATTGTAATTTGTACATACTTAATGCAAATGCATATCCATTACTTCTGTTGCTTGAATTGGCATTTACTTGTAGAATTAAATCATTACAAGAAGCTCACTTAACTATTCCTAATAATAAAATTTTCGACGTATTTGCTTTTAAGGTTAATTAATAATACCGTGCATGTTCCTTCTAGACCAACTCAAATCGAAATTTTCACATGGAATAATATATTTCAAAATAAAATTTAGGATATTAGAATAAGTTAGATGATATAGTGTATATCTCTTTTAAACCAGCAGATAAACTAAAATCAGTTTATATATAGTGGTGACAATACAGTTGACATAGATATTAACTAATATAAAATTAAAGTTACCTTGTTAAATAAATGTAGCACGTCCTTCGGCTCTTTAGACTAACTGTATCGCAACGTTATTTATTTATAAGGTAAACAATGATGTGAGAATTATACTTCGCGTAAAAATACCTATGCATTTAAATACTACAACACTATTATGAAGTTTCTTGTAATATTAAAGACATTACTATTTTTACAATGGATTTTACCAGGGGAATGCAAATTCAAACGTTTAAAAAACGTGAATCAATTTAAAATATTATATAAATAGAAGCATTGGATAGATTTACAAAACTTTGTGAGCAGTATAAGATTTTTTTATGAATGCTGCAAAATTGTAAAGATGTGACCAAAGCACGACTGTGATAAAGCTAGTTTTCCTACAGGGTGGCAATTGAAGAAAATAATGCCCGGCATTTTTTCTGCGTTGCGTGGTCCGATGTAGATAATACGAATAATGTTAACCATTTTTCAATCAAGCTTGCAATATTATTTCAATATTTATTATCAAATAACCAATATGCATCATACGTGTAAATACTGTTTGATGAAATATGATTGCGTTTAGCAATTAAATATAAACGGTAGAGTATATCTGAAACCTCGATTATATACGAATTTACATCTATTTATATATAATAAAATAACAGTATATTGTTTTGTGTTAATAAATCATACTCATAGACATAATCATACTTAAGTATGCTTGTGCCGTTATCTAAAAAGTTTAATTTTAATTGTCAATAAGTTTAAAACTATTTTAATTTCTCAAATTGGTACAAAGAAAGAAAACCTGCTTATTTGTGCTTGGTATAGTCCTGTCGACGACGTACTGCCGAAATATTTAGCTAGACCACCAAAACCCCGAACCATCTCATCGTCAGTATACAGTTCTTACAATAGGCCACGGATGCTGGTAGATTACATGTCCCACAGGACCGTCGGTAGATGTTTTGCCGCACTATATTGATTATTTTACTCTTGTAATAAATGACAAAACTGATTTAAAACGATGGCGACACCTTTAAAATTTGTCGCTGCATGCGGTTGCTTGATGCGCATATGCGTAACGTCATAATTGATGTGCTACATTGAAGCATGGTTAGTAATAAAGATGTTGTTAAAACAAATATCCTATTCCCCCCCCCCCAAATTATAATAGAGTTTTAACAAAGAAATGGCACTTCCTCTTCGACGTATCTTAATCGATTTCCACTATATATGATTCCGAAAAATAACCATATTTCAGTGGAATATATTCTTCTCTTCAGCACTATTCCATAAATATTATATCGTCGCTGTTCTGGAAGAAAACACTAAATCGAAAAATGACATATTGAGTTAATTATAACAAAAGATTTTTTCACTTCAAACACTAACGTATGGAAGAACACAATTATTTTTATAAATTATACTTTTACTAAAAAACAATTTTGTACAAACAAACAAAATGAAAAATGTATAGCATTTCGAATATTTGACAAACTTCAAAGTTCAATTACGCAAAACTAGTATTTTTCAGTTAGTGTCTTCTTCCAGAACAACGACGATATATAATATCTGCCAACTTACGTGAACTAAACAGGAAGAATCACGACTAAAAATAGTAAATTTTAATGTACTCGTATAAATGAAAAAAAACAAAATACAAAACTGAATGATAATTATTTATTTGTCAGATATATGAATAAGGCAACATTTGTTTTTAGTATAAAATTGATAGCTTTGCGAAACCCGTGTCACAGTTAGTAATCCAATCAGTGGAATAGCAAAGTTATCAAATAAAATTTTGTATTAAAAATGAATTTCCACAAAGTTACCGCCGAATCCATCGAAACCATGTTGTAAAATTACTTAGTAGTCATCATAGTCTAGACGTTCTCTTATAAAGTCTATAAAAGATGAAACTTTCGTGTAAACAGATGGGGCACCCTTTGTCCCGCAAGGGTTCATGCCCCAGGACACAATTCCAATCTGAAAATGTTAAAAAAGTAAGTAACTCAACACTACAGAGTGAAATTTCAAAGTAATTATAATTTAAGAAATCGACTGAGAGTGCTTGATGGATTTACAATAGCAAATTTTAATTATTGAGATTTTGTACATATCCATGTATTTTGTCACTAACGACCCGGGTTTCGCCTTTCAGCATGCCGAAAGGCGAAACCAGGGTCGTTAGTGACAAAATACATGGATATGTACAAAGTCAGAATAATTCAAATTCGAAGTAATTAGTTATACAAGAATTCTTGTAAACATAGACGTCATTTCAGCTTTTTTTTATGGGAGGGGCAAATGTTGTCAACTTGTCATATTTTATTTTGCCCATATCTGCACGCCATTGCAGCAAGAGATAAACGTATTTATGCTTCTTCAAATTTGGGGGGGGGGGGGAGGAAATATTCACCCAAATGACGTCAAAGATTGTATAATTAAATACTTTGTTATGTGTACAATGGAGTCTACAAAAAAATGCCAATTCAATAAATAAACTATAAAAACAAGTTAGTAAATAAAAGTCTTAATTTTTAAAAGATCTGTGATTATTAATCGAAATATTAATTTTTACTTTGCTTTGCAGTTAAAATTCTATAAATATATACATGTTTTCTGTAAAATACAATATTCATAATGACGGTAAAAGTTTTTGGTCGTTAATTATAATATTCTGTAGCCGGGGTAAACAACCACATAAACCAAAAAACTCAACTGAAAACAGATTTTTAATTTGAGTATTTTTAAACTGACTTTCTTGACTTAATTATATAATTATTCCACGATATTAAATAAATCGGTTTTTTTTAAATAATACGGTTTCGTA
This sequence comes from Himalopsyche phryganea, assembly GCA_022494535.1. Lineage (NCBI taxonomy): Eukaryota > Metazoa > Arthropoda > Insecta > Trichoptera > Rhyacophilidae > Himalopsyche > Himalopsyche phryganea. Next base: position 463,201 of record JAGVSL010000043.1, on the reverse strand, counting down.
AATTAAATTTATTATTTTAGCAAAAGGTGATGCATGATGTTTATATTTAGAAATTAAATTACATTATATAGGTAGGTTATGTAGGTATGCCTACCTACATATATTTACTCTAGTAAAACGACCTTCCGATATTAATTCCGTTTAAATGAAATTCATTCGAAGCTTACAGTGAAATTACAAATGGTTGTACACCTGTCAAAATAAGTGAGTTACCCATAGAAGATTACATTGAAAATTCAATCATAAAATAATTGCGAAGACAAACACAATGTGTCATTTATTTATTTTATAAATATTTCTTTACTCAAATATCTATTTGCATTCAATAGAGTCCAACATTAAATGTTGTTAAATTTTATAGAGAAAGAGTTTTGTATAAATTTGTACGTACCTGAACTGTGTCGTTTCCTACTTTCTGCACTAGAGGACCTCCTGAGTCTCCATTACACGCCGATTTTCCTCCGGTTAGTGGCCCTGTGCAAACGTTTGATCTCTCATCCAGAGGGTTTTCATCATCTTCGCTTTCTCGGAATGCTTCAATCGAATCGTTGCATTCTGCAAAACAAACAAATCGTCAAATAAAACATGGTGAGCATGATTTATATTTATTTATTTTGTATCATTTGAAGACAGTATCAAATGAAAGCTACTGAACTTTTTACGTACTATGTCTGAGATGTTTTCAACTCTTTTTATTACAATAGCTTTTCGAAAAAACGTGTCATTGATTTATCTACAAACAACTTTTCTCTGCGTCTTCATACAGTCATTATAACGTCAGAAAGTTTTTGGCTAATAACCGGTGATAGGAATAACTTTAACGAGTTAAGTCTGGTCAATATAGTTGCATGTCAATGTATTTCGTCGTTATTAAAGGGAAGAGCAACGCTGAATCTTCTGAGTTAGTGACATTATATTGACGAGAATAGCAAGAAAATATTTATGAATATTAGCGGAGTATCTAGAATCCAAATCAATAGAATGTTGGCACCATCTTAGTCAATGTATCTATTGTTTAAAATATATCTTCATTCTTCCACTATATAAGTTTGTCCCCAATTTCAATATAGTATTATAAGTTATGCTTAACTCGACTGATGTGCCAAAACTCTACTAATCTGGATGAAGTGCATTAATATTAATGTAAACTTCAATGGCTAAATTATTATTTTAATCAATACATTTTTGTATCAAAAAAACATAGAGTTATGCAAAAATGCTGAAAGCTGGTTATTAGATTGCGTATATAACACATTACCTTTGAACGTAAGAACAGGTAAGTCAATCTCTTGCAGAAATTCTGGAACTTTTTCTCCACGTCCAGATTTACGAAGTCCCCATCCTGACAATGTTGATTCTCCTTCGGGGGTTGAATCTGGTTCAGGGAGAGTTATGGGGCGTATTTTAGAACTAAACCTAAGTGGCCTCGCAAGTCTCAGCAGTGCGATGTCATTTGGCGCCACTCCACTATCATGAAAAAATATTTTATTAATATGCATATAGTTTAAATTCTCTGATATTGAGAATATGAATATTAGTAAAACTTTCATCAATCATCAATTATTGTTAGATTTGTGTTCAAATGCTGTTATTCAGACGTCCAACCTTTCTTTTTCGGAGAGAGTAGGGATAGAAGAATAGAACGATAGAAGGATGGAATTAGGACAGGGCTGATGGTTGACGGATCGCTCTCGCTTCGCTCCGTTTTTAGGATCGGTTGGTGGGAGTGTATGAAGACACTAATGCATTTGTGCATACTGAGGTTTGAGCCCGTGGACTCTACGTAAAAGCGTTTACCACTCCCGTACAAGACCAGCAATATCGACCATTTATATAATCTATGAAATGATTGAGAGGCCGTATCATTAGAGCAAAATTGTTTTGATACATTTTTGCACTTCTTTAAAATATAGATCAGATAACACTGCCTAGCACTATAAATTTCTCATGGGTTTTCTTACCCTTTGTAATCAGGATGTACAATTTTCTCCACAACTCGAATTATTTGTGTCGAATCTTCCTTTCCCTTTAGGCTATGGATTCCTGCGAAAACATCTAAGGGTATGAACCAACTTAGCAACGACTCACCGACGCAATGAGCTGCTGTTAGAATCTAAAAATCAATATATTTTGTAATAACTGTGCTACGAAACTTATCAATTACTAAGATTATTAATTAATTACAACATCTAAAGTTTTCCATTCCACAGTGTGACATTTTCTTCCTATGGGTTCATAAATAAATGAGAGTGCATCAAAATCTCTCGTACCTCACATTTTCTCCGGGAGGCCCTGGGACATAAATATATTATTATTTGTGTACTAGTTATTTGGGTTCTGGTTTCTAGGTGTCTGAAATATCGAAGGCCTACTGACTTAAATAATTAGTAATTTCACACATGGAAAATTTATTCAGTATTTTAATATACCATTTAAATTGATAACATTGTAATTCTACTGGTTATATACTTCGTTGTGGTACAACTTTCTTTCAACTTGTGGAATTTCAATGTAAAAACCGTTGAATCGATATCGATTAGATAATAATTTAGAATATTGTTTGAAAAACGTATTATAATCAGACAAATCAATTTGCATCAAATGTATTAATTTTGTAACTTTTTGAATAAGAATATGAATTCACAATTAGAAATACGTGGAACAGGTATATTGACAAAATTATTTTAGAGAAATAACATTAAACAGTTACAATTTTTTTTTTAAATATAGCTACATATTAAAAAGTTATCACTTGATTTTATCGCATATAAAAAATATTTTTTAAAGGTGGAATATAAATTTGAAAAAAACTTTTCCTAGCTGTATTGGTACAACGTGTCTACCGAATAGAGTGATGGGTTGATAGGTGTATAAATTATTACATAGAAATATACGCAGCTGAATATATCTAAAAGAAGAATGATGACAATTATATTATTATCTAGTGAGAAGAAAATGCCGTATTATGATTCTTCTTGGCTTAGTTTTTGTTTGTTTATTTATTTAGATTATAAAACAGAAAAAAACATTTATCAATATGTCTGTCTTTCACAATAACTCCTCCCAAACGTCGAACAGTAGCGACGTGAAATTTGCTCATATCATCCTGGCTGTCACTTCTAGGTCAACTGTACTTCAACATTCAAATTTTAAAATTATTATTAGTTGAGATATATTTTGTGGATGTGACATTAGGTACGGTAGATGGCGATATTTTCAACCTTCAACATTAGCATGCACCACAATAATGCCGTAATAACGTCACTGTTTAAATGCTAGAATCCTCAATCCCGCGCGAGGCTGGGTAATAAATATTAGTGTTATATTATAAGCTTACCCAATATTCACTAATGACTGACCCACCACAGGTGTGAGAATGCATCCAAAGGATCTTTTTCTGCAAAGAAATTTGGTAGGGGTGTGAATGCGGCTCCGCCTCATGACCTCCAACGATTTTACTACCTTGCTGCGATTCTACTGGAGAACCTAAAAACCGAAAAAATAAATTCATTCATTTCAGCAATTACTTGTTTTTTAACGGTTTCCCGAAAATGTTTGATGGTTTTCTCGAATTCAATACATAGTTAACAAAGTTGAAATATGAAAATGGAATTAAATTAAAAACGCTAGACTAGAGGTCGGCCAACTTTTTAGAGACTGGATAAAAAAATTATTTTGTTAGTGGGTAAAAGTTAAAAACAAATTTTTACTATTTTTTTAAAAACCAATTTTACTTTTATAAAATAATATATATATATATATATATAATACGTATATTTGTATATGTAAATAAAAAAATATTTTATAAAAATATAAAATATTTTTATTAGTGGCTTCCTTGGATTTTAATTTGAATGCCATTTTGCTAAGTGAAGTGCTATGTTTGGATGAATAATGTTGTTAAAAATTGTAAATTCGAGCAATTAAATTATCCGAACAAATAGATCACACAACACGTTGATAAGTGATAAAAAATAATATTATTTATTCTTTTTAACTTTTTTAAATTATTGGTATTTTGAATAAGTAAATAATTTTATAAAAAAAAATATTTTCATATTGTCTTGGCGGGTAATTCAAAATGTTGTAGTGAGTAATTTCATTACCCGCGGGAGGTAAGTTGCCGACCGCTGCACTAGACCATTAATCGAGAACCTTTTTAATTAGACGCGCACCGTGAACTTGCTTATGCCAGATAGCACTATATCTTATTATCTATTACTGGATGAGGGAGTTGGGAACTTAATGTAAAATCTAGCCGCAATTATTTAACGGAAACAGTCAAACGAAGTCGAAGTTATGATTACAGAATACTGTTTTTTCAAAAATATGATGCCTACAAATAACCATTGTCGTAATCTTTAACACCTGTATTAGAAATACAAATAAAATTATCTATTTAACATTTTGAATCGAATAAATCTAAATAATCGGCAGGTTTTTCTCTGGTTCACGAAAATAATATTATATTAATACAAAAACTCACCGATAATTAAGTTAAAAACACTAAAGCACAAAGCTCCAAACACAATAATTGAGTGATTCATTCTAGTGCCGCCAATTATTTTGAATTTAGCACAATTAATGACTTTAGTCACGTACAGTATTTGCTTTATATATCCATTCAGATATGTATAAAAATGTGGAATTTTTAAGATAAATGATGATTAAATTAAACTTATAACTAACTATGCGGGCAGAACATGTGATTTCTAGATTTAACGTTACAGTTTCTGCAACGAGGACAATGTTAAAAGATAGGGTTTAATCCAATGTCATAGTTATCTTTGCTATTCACAGTGAACCAATTTTTAAAGCAGATTGCATATTTAAAAGTAATTATAAATTATCCAGCATTAACTGGAAACACATTATATTTTTAACCGTTTAGTCCAGTTTTAGCTGCCTGGTATCGCTTCCTATGTCAATTATTAAGTTCACGTTACCATTATTATTGATGACGCAGTCATCGAATAGAACACATTTGAATAATCTAATCGATTTTCACTTGTTTTTAGCATTTTTCTCTGCTTTAAATGCATAGAATTAATATGTGTCCCCGTTCAAAACATAACGCGTATTATTTTCTATAATTAGGATTAATAATATGAGAAGACCCCGGATCGAAGAGAGGCGAACGGCTGGTTATCCGGAGTCCTGGAAAGGCTGTGATCTCAGACAAATACCATTTCGAATCCGGTTTAAAACTTATTTATTTTTCCATCCAAGATGCAGTGGTTTACATTACACAAATATATAAATCCTAACACATAAAATTGATTCTACATTTACATTTACTTAGCAACTGAATTTACTTTAAATTGTAATACAAATGACACGACAAACGATTTTAAATTAAGTCCAATGCAAATAAAAAAAAACAAACAATTCACATCGTCACTTCCGCCGTCACGAGAGCGCAGCTCGTCCCGCTCGGCAGATCGTAATCGACTGTCTACAAATACAATTAAAAAAACTCCCTGCACCGTCGGAGCTACCCCTTTCCGTAAAAATGGACTCGTCCAGCGGACGTACCTGGCGGCTATTGAACGGCATGGTAATAAGCTTTGGGCTGATTCTGCGAATTATTTCTGTTGCCGCTGGGTGATTTCAGTTCTGGACACTAATGACTTATATTTATACTTAACAAAATGACTTATACTTAACAGAAAAGCAGGGTGTGTCAAATAATGAAGAAAGATCTCAAGCTCAAGTTTACTGAGAAAATTTAAAAAAACGGATGTGACATCAATATACATAATTTAAGACATCGACTGACGGTGCTTCATGGAATTTCAATATCAAATTTTAAATTGTTAAGATTTTGTGCATTTCCATGTATTTTGTCACTAACGACCCGGGTTTCACCTTTCGTCATCTTCAGGCATTCTAGCACACATTTTATTTATGCTCTTTCAAACCTCAAAAACTGATCTGTCGCTCTTTGTGCAGACGACACATCACATCTACCCACAATGACCGAGACGTAGCGTTACGTCTTCCTGAGGCTGGTACGGCCCAGCTGACTGGCTTCTTCCATCGCTGGAGACTCCCTCACTTGGTCTGCTCACATTGCCGAAGCGAGACGTAGAGTTCACGTTGCAATCGGTGCGTTGTACTCGATTTTCAACGCTAGAAGCTACCTCAGCATAAAAAATAAAAAGACACTTTACAACATGGTCATAAAACCGGCCATGCTGTACGCCTCCCCCATATGATCTGTAAATATCTCTTACAGCAATCTCCTTCTCCTACAAAGGGTCGAAAATAAATGCCTGTGTATAATCTCAGGCTTGAAGAAAAACACCAAAACGCGATACCTCAGTGTTTGGTATATATGCCCTAGCATTCAAAAGACCCTAAGTCTACATTGCGCCAGCTTCATGGAGAGTTTGAAACATGGGCCTCACCTCGCTCCAACTCTGAAAGCTGAGAAAATAAAAAAAAATAAACTACAACTAAAAGTCTCCAAGAACCTCGTCAAGACGATGTCCAAATCCTTATGCTCCCCCTCTCCCTTTCTCACAGTAAAATCTTCAGGAAAGAATATTTGAATGAGTCATCTTTGATAACAAAACAACCGATAAGAAAAGGAAAAAACAGTTATTATTTTAAAAGATTACCCACATCCCCCTTCCGCAGATCACCCTGATTCAGTCTCTGGCAGATCTGTTAACCTGAGTCAACCTGTTCCGATCTACCTACAATTAACCCCCTAGGACAGCTCATTCTTCATAATTCTGAATCTTTCCCTGAGCTTGAAGATGCCAACTTGTTAATAGATATGACGTTTTTTACAGATGTAGTGAAGCACTTACAATCATTAAATTGTTAATAATAAATCGCTGCATGAACATGGTAAACATATTTTGATTTAGCACTCAGCTTCGATAACAAAGTTTTACTCTTCAAGAAAGACCTGGTTTCTAAAATATTCATTTACTTCACGTATTACTGAAATGAAACTTTACCCAGGTATGAAATTATGCCTATAGATTATATATGCAAGATGCACAGATTGGTATATTACTGGTAAATTTAGTGATTTAAGAGCCTTGAAGGCACCATTATTTTTATAGAAAACCCTTTTCTTGTTGACATTTTGAAAAATAGCTGTCCCGTCTCACCGCCAAGTGTTAGGGATGTTAGGGTAAATCTATTTTTTAAAGATTTTCTTTACAAAATTGCTTGATAGAATCAGAGTTTTCTTAATACCATTTTTGTGTTTATCGTGCGAATAACTTTTTAACAAGAAATCAAGTAAAATAATTAGACTTAACTAAAAAACATCTTCAGACTAAGAATATCGCAAGATTATTTATGTCTAGGGAAACAATGATTCTAATTCTTAACATAAAAATTAAGAGTGGGGATGGATTGTTTCCTTCTACTGGAAGTGACGACGGGGTTAAACACAAACGATTATATTACCAATTACCATAACACTACTAATTACTCGTGTTTGGAAGTGAAAATCCCTCGTTCCCTTTAAACGCAAATGTTCTGCTGGTATGATATTTCATGGACACAACTAAAAATACTATTATCAAAAAGTGTTAATTCATTAAGTCTTGATCAAATCAGTATAAACCACGTGTTGAGAATGATTTATGTTTTCCATGGATTGGCCATGTTCAAGAACTATATAAGTATCCTATCAAGGCGATAAAAATATATTTAGTTAAAAAAAACAAATTATTAGTTCACCGATTGATATAATGTATTATGTTTTCGCAGTAATATTATGTTAACAGTTTACATAATGTTACTACGTAAAGTATATATTTTCTGTGGTTTCGGCGGTAACTTTGTGAAACCCTACCCTTTACTTTCAATGTAAGAGTTAGAATTCTTGTTTACCTTAGATATAAATAACCTTGCTATATGGTTAGTCTGAAGATGTTTCTTAAAGAGGCGAAATGCGTTACATTAGTGATAAGCCAAGTGGAATAACTAAGTTATCAATTTTAATTTTATATTATGTACAGTCTGTTAACAAGCAAATTTTATTCACCGTTTTGTAGATTGTATGCTGATTTGACTGAAAGGTAATTTGTCAAAATAAAAAAGACGTACGTGACGTTAAAAAACTTTCTACTATTCCAAAGTTAGGTACTTTCAAATAAATTTATTATGATATTGAATTTATAATTTTTAGGCAATATCGAGTGTCTCAAAAATTGTTTTACGAGAAAAAATTGTAATTCAGTCGTTCAACCTCTATTTTCGGAGACGGATGAAGCTAATAGTTAGCTGAGCGCTTTATCTGCGCCCCATTTTTAGGACATTATAGGAGGTGGGTTGGATGAAATGTAAATATCCATACATTTGGACATAAATCCATTTATCTATCTGTGAAAGATGTCGATCGTGATATAAATATATCCATAAAAAACGCCTAAAAGTGTCGAGTGCTCTGGCTTTCGTTGCCTGCAAATCACTATTTTAGTACATAACATTCGAAAGACAAGAAAAAAAAACAATATGAAGGCAGTTTCACTTATGAAGTTTTATTATCAATTATTATTTAAACAAAGATTGGTGGAATGAACATTAAACTTATAAATAATTTGAAAAGCATATAATAACATAATATAATCAACAAACAAAGATACACACATTAGTTTGCGGTGGGATTATTTCGTTTGTTTTGTTGAGTCAAACCAATTCTGTCATGAATTTCTTTTGTCGGTTTTGGTCCTATGTTCCACGTAGGAGGTTTATTGAAGGAAACGTTCATATCGTGGTTTGAGCCTATAGTAGCGTTGGCTATATCTCTCTTCATTGCTTCATACTCCTCCAAATCATCAAGCTTAAGTTCAATGCTGGTAATCGGACGCCGAATCATTGTATCTGAAAAATCACCAAACCAGTATGAAATGAATACATCAGGATAATTTAATTTACAAATCAGGCAACCCTAAAAAATTATCAATGTCATTTTCAGTTTTTGAATGTTGGCTAAATTGACACTAACGCTTGCAAGACCGTGACAGCGTTGGCGTGCTGGTTATTAAAAAGATCGCGTATTCATTATTAAATATTGTTATTGTGAAGTTTTTAATTTATTGTATCACAAGAAATCCATCAAAATAACCAAATATGTTGTATTTAGAAGATTACCTCGAAAGTAAGTACGCCAATAATTACTCTAGACTTTACTGTACTAACGTCAGGGCGTTTTCTTCTGTTCAGTTTTACCAACATTACTATTTACAATGCCGCTTCAATTTGAAACTATATAGCAATATTTTTGCAGTATGATGAAATAAAAATTATAATTATTTAATATTATATGAAACTTCATTATCTATTATAATAACATTAGAAAAAATAAATCTATGTGACAAAGTATTGATAACTATTCTACTTGATTTTTATTTGTATAACATATGTAATAGTTTTTATTTTGAATACTTATTTCCCTCAATTATCGGTTGTTTATGATTTTGGAAATTTGTTTTCAGTGATCGAGCATCTACCTCAAGAATTACGTGACCGGTTCACAGAAATGAGAGAATTGGATTTGACTGTTCAAAGTAAGATTCACATGAACATGTTGACCATTCAAAATTTACCCAAGCCAAAACTTATTTATTTAAAAGTTCTACTGTAAAGTTTTCTTTCCTATATCTTGAGTGATTCAGCAATATCATAATTACGTTCATGCAAACATTTTACAATGCTCAATAGCTTTAGGAATAAAATAGAATGTAATATTTTCTGGTATTAATAAGAAATGTGCTGTGTGATATTTTTTTCAAACTTTGGTATTTGAAGATATTAATCCTTAATTGATACATGAGGCACCTACCGACTGATATATTTATTATGTAAACAGTTATTGCAATATTATGGTGAAATATCACTATTTTTATTGTCGTATTTCTGCATAGTTTTTTGTATTCATGATCACATTGTGATTTATACATTGTAATATCTTTTTATAATTTTTACAGATAATATGGATTCATTAGAAAAACGGGTCAGGCTATTATTTGGCTCATGTAGACGTGGAGATATAACGACAGATAATGCCAACGAGGAGTTTCGTGATATACGATCCACCTATAGTAAAACCCTTGAAGATGCTGATGAGAAACTTCAGTTGGCTAACCAAGTTTATGAATTAGTCGAAAGATATTTAAGAAGATTAGGTATGCTAAACATTTTATCTTTTATATTTTTACAAAGCAAAATTATTATGGGATTCACAAGAACACTGCATAAGAAAAAAGGATATGCTTTATGACATGTCACTCTTTTTTTTTTCCTGAAAATTTACTAAATGCCAATACTAACAATGCAGTTCTGCATAAAATTTAATTACGAATAGGAAAATACCAAATTATTATAGTTGGAAATCAAGGAAACCGATAATTTACGAGAAATACAAATGTAATATCATCAATATGAAAAAGTCATCATAATATGTCAAATTGTTGTTCATATAACAAATCATAGAAAAAAAGTCATTCACCACGAGTCATTTTGTGTATGTAAACATGACACGCAGGCGTGTGGCCTGGTGCCAACGCGTTAAGTAATTTTTTAAGGAGAATAGGAGTAGCATGTTGTAAAGCATATTTACCAAAAAATATAGTTAACGGCAAAATACATGTTGTCAGCAATGAACATAAACTGCCATTACATGACTATAATCTTTTTTCACTTTTAAGGTGTTAACTGTCAGTTCTTGGTGGGAAGACATTATATTTTAAAAAATTAAACACAATTCATTTGTACTTCTTCCACATATATATATACCACATATTCCATAAATGTGTGGAAGTAGTACAAATGAATTGTGTTTTATTTTTTAAAATAGAATCTTTTTTATAAAATTTGATTCTTGAACAACCTAATTTTATAAAAGAATTTTTCTATTATTGAAATCGCAGGTGATGTATCATTGTTCAGAACATGTGTTCAGCTGTAAGCTTATAAAGAGAGTGTAAGCATAAGAAAAACAGTCTAAATCAATTGGTATTAATGTAAAATTATGGATCTGCAGTAAAGTAAGTATTTTTCATTACAAGCGTTTTTTATATGTGAAAAATTATTTATAGGATCAGTAGATTTCTAAAGGAAGTAATTTATTTCTTGCGTTTTTATATTACCAATTTAGACAACTTGCTCATGGATTTATATATTTTCCATGAGGAGTTGGATACTTACTTTAATGTTTTGTTAGCATAGGTTCTATGATAGATAAAGGTTATTATGTTTGTTAATCTAGTCGAAAAGTCAACACTTAATATCTGTAATGGAAATATCATACAAAAGTAAATATACATATCGAGTGTGGAAAGGAAAAAGGACATAACCCACACAAAAAAATATTGTGTATAACTCACACAAAACGTGCTAATACACTATATTTATACATAAATATATAATATATCGACTTTAGAAAGGCAAAAGGACTTATCCCTCCATCTTTTCAAAATATTTTTTTTCGGTATCACAATGTATACAATTTAATACATGTTTTGTTTGGGCTATTCACAATATTTTTTGTGTGTGGGTTACGTCCTGTTTCCCTTCCACAGTCGATATCAAAGTAAAATGATAGTATCACGATCTTTATTTTTCTTGTTTAAGTCTATTGAGGTAATATGAGAATAATTAAAGAGAAATGTAAATGAGCGAGAAAGTAGCATTTCAGAATATTTAGGTAATGGATCAATGCAAATCATGTTTTGCTTCAATACAATCTAAAAAAAAATTATATTCACAGAAATTATATTTTAATTTTTTTTTTTATTCAAGTATCTGAGCAAGTTTTACTTTTATACATAAGCAATGGTTGTATTTTCTATTGATTCCACAGGCGAACCCATGCTATTTGAAGGATTGTTTTATACACCATGTTCAGGATATATATATTTGATTTCATGATATTAATAATAGATTATCTTCAAAAATATCAATGTGAATAAAAGCCAATGATTGAAAAGCATACCGTCCCTGATTCTGCAATATCGTAACCACCTATGAACAAAGTAGTAATTCACTTTTGGCCATTTTGCAGAAGAGCGAAATACATGCTTTGAAAAATTATCAATTAAAAATGATTAGCTTAGAGTTCGTAGAAAAGCTTAATAGAAATATATTGTTGGTAAATAGAATTTATTAGCTCTCTTACACAATGACCAAAAGTGATTTACTACCTTGTTCGTTGGGGGTGTCGATAAGATATAAATGCCATATTTACAAATGTAAAAATGATTAAATGCTGTTCTATTATACATGTGATGTTGAATATAGTACTTAATTTAAAATGAAATTTTGCACACAGTAGATATTTCAGAATCAATGATGATATTAAAATAAAATAGCCACGACAAAAAAAATTAAGATGCCTAGTTGTAGTCTGATGGTATCCATTTTGAATGAATAGGATATTTTTTTCAGACACTGAACTTTATAAGTTTAAGTGTGAACTAGAGGCTGATAATAAGGGCATCACAGAATTGCTTGAGAAACGATCGCTTGAACTCGACGCACCCACTACCCTTGGGCAGAGTTCACAGACCAGTCACCACAAAGAGAATAGGTAAACTCGGGCATTTTTGTGTTAAATATGTTTCTCTCTACGCTAAAAATTGTACACTGAAAGAAATTATCACAAATTTGTCTATACTTTCGGCCTGACTGAAATCAAAATTGACTTATTCTCAAAAAAGCTTTATGACATTTGCGACAACACTGCCCCATATCGATTCTATTGCGCTAGCGTCACTTATATTTGGATATACTTTTCTATTAAAATATCGAATTAAAACAGTGGTATGTATAATATGCATAAAATGTATGTAAGATAAATATCCAAATTAATTCAATCGTACTTTTAAACACCTTTATCGTCAATATGTTGTAAGTATCGGTATAATATTAGAATGTATGTACCATTTAAGAAACGACTGAGGGTCCTCGATGGAATTTCAATATCAAATTTCAACAATTCAAATTTGAGTATGTACTTTCAATTAAACTCATCAGGTAGAATCAATTTTATTAATTTAGCTTTTGAATAATTTGTATTAATGTGAACACATACTTTGATAGTTTAGATATATATATATATATATATTTATTATGTTGATAGTTAAAAACTTTAAAGATATGGGTTATAAACTCCAGAGTTTGTTTTAAACTGAAGATGTTACTGATTTCAGGACATTGTTATTAGTTGTATTCCACACTTGTATTGTAACTAAAAAGGGAATGAACAATATTTTCACAAGAATGTTGCTATTATCTTCCTAGTTAGTATGCACTAATCTGCAGCTTTGATAATTCAGGAGTTTTTTTTATTGACTCATAATGCACCAAAGATGTGAACATTTCATAAAATTATAATTAAAAACAAAGCACAACATTCACATTTGCTTTTATGTTGTAGTTTCATAAAAAAATATATTTATTATAACTGTATTTATTATATAATGTTATTTTTGGTTTTATTGACAAATCAAATGACTTCTTATTTACTGAAAAATATCTTTGTGCCCTCAAGTATTTAGTAATACATTGGAAATTGTTGCAGATCAAAGACTGATTATTTGGAAGTTGAAAGATTTTGACAAAAAAAAATGAAAAAACTTATACTAACTTACCCGAAATTCGATTACATAGTCCATCGGTTTGTAAACGAGATGCGTTAATTAATGGAGTAATTTTATTCATGCATAAATTAAACCAGCCTTGTCTACACGTGGCTAAGTAGACAGCCTTCATTGAGAATAACTGAAAATAGAGGATCAATAATACTATATACTTATGTGATATGGATTGGCATCAGATACAGGGTACGAGCAGAAAAACGGCGGGAAAGTTGGGGAGGCAGCGGCAGTACAGTGACGGGGACCGCTTTAGCCCGAGGAAGCGATTCATCCGCAGCAGGTCTAGGAATGGGGGGAGTCGGAATGGGGCTAGGAAGCGGTGTACCATCTAGTGGAGGTTTAGGATTAGGCGGAGCGAGCAGAAGTGCAGAAGGTAGAACGCTCGTGGCAGCAACTGCTCCTCTCGCCTTATCCAGAACTGATTCAGCCATACAGGTTTGTCAATATTTTGTGGCGATGAAGATATATGAATTTAAAATTTTAATTATTATATTTTTTTTTCAAGTAAAAATATGTATTAACTATTTTGTTGTCTGTTGCAGGCTGCGTTGGGAAGAGGGGTGACCGAAGCAAACAGCCCAAGTTATTCTTTAGGTCATATGGGAGCAGGAAGCGCTATCGCTGCTGCAGCCAGTCAGGCAATTGCAGCTACCCAACAGGTCAATACTTAATTTTTTATTCACATTGTGATATACTTCATATTTTATATATAGTAATATAATTTAAGTACACAAACCTACAGCAAATAGACTTTGCGAGTAACTTAAAACAAACATGGAAATAAAAATTATGTCATTCCTTTTATTCAGAAATGATTTCCCATGGTAATATTGCTCATATGTAATCAAATGTGATCGGATGATGTGAATAATACTAAACAACATGTGCAACATCATTGCCAATTTCATTAATTAAATTTTCTATATTTATAATATTGATAACCGTATTGTAGATGCAGCAAGGAAGGCGAACGGCTTCTTTGAAAGCTTCCTACGAGGCCATTCACTGCGGAGTGTCAAATTCGGCATCGAATGCGGGAGTTGGAGGGAACGAACTCCAAGTCGGTCGCGAGCTGGCGGGTGCCGCGCAGCAAGCGTTACATGCCGCTGCAAACAATCTACACGAAATGACGTCTTTACCGCTCTTACCTTCTGCCACTTCACACGTTCCCTCATCGTCATCAGGTTCTGCTAATAAAAGACATAAAAAGTGAGTTTATTCAGATTAACTCACCCGTTTTCATAAATCATGAACGATTCATTATATTGTCATTGCATTAACCATGGAATTTATATTACTTTTTGATAATGCAGTGAAAATCATATCCAATTCATTATGAGTAATACCTCTGTGTTAAAATACTTTCTGAATACAATAGCTCACTTATTTCATATGAATTTCAAAAATTCCAACATACAAATCATAATACTATGGCGATAATATGTCGGCAAATATTTCTTGACATATCTTCCTGAATTTAAGACATCGACTGAGGGTGCTTGATGGAATTTCAATATCAAATTTGGATTATTGAGATGGAAGTGTACACAATCTCAATAATCCAAATTTGATATCTTCCTGATTCGTAGTTATATGTTTTACCTTTTTTCAAAGTTGAGACAGGAGCTGTTGAAGTAAATATATAAATGTAGCTAAGTCTAGATTTCATATAGACTACTGTCAATACAGCTGATTTTCATTGTATTTTAAAAATGTTGTCATATTATACATTGATGGTAAAAGTATTTTTTTTATCTAATCTGGTATGGCAAAGCCCCCTATAATTACAAGCCATGCAGTACGGCCCGTCAGTCGGTATTTTTGCAGACGAGTGGTCCGTTACATTTACTGCGGAGTCATGCAATTGATATTTGGGACTAATTACTATGAATTCTAGCATATTTTAATAATGTGAAATAGTTTCGTAATTAAATGTAGTATCTTTAATGTTAATAGGAATAAAGATAATTTGGATGGATTCGGTGGAAACTGTGGTGTTTTAATATTAAATTATGGTTGATAACTTAGTTAGTAGAGTGGGTTTCTTTCCTTCTACTGGACGTGGGGAGGGCGTAAGACCCAAACAATGATAGTACTAATTATAAAATTAACTACTAGTGTTTGGAGGTGATACAGTCAGTTATGGTTCGATATAGTTAGTCTGAAGATGCTTCTTAAAGAAGCGAAACGCGTTACATCTGCTTACACAGCCAGTGGAACAACTAAGTTATAAATTTTAATTTCATATTAGGAATAAAGCTGTTTACTTATTTTGAAAGATTATAATTATAAAGCCTTGTCGTAATCAATGATTGTTATTAATCGACAATTCAAAGTGTGTATTTTGCGTTGAATTACGATTCTAATAAATCTACCCTGCCACTCATCGCATTTCGTGCCATTCACTACATATATTATGACCGTACGATATAATTTATTAGGACGATTTAATTATTACTTAACATGCATATATGTTGGTTTTCGATGAATCGTATATTATATAATGATTATAGTAAAGAAACACTGAAAAAACTCACAAGAAATCTTTACGATCTTCGTACAACAGCCATACAATTTGTTGGTAGAGACTGGGACTCCTAGGACTACTCGTAAATTGCAAATTTTCTTATAGCATTGCTTGTAATTTAAGGTTGCTTTGGGTATTGTCAACGAAACTATAGTTTCAATACTGAGCAATCCTTTTTTTTTTTTGATTAGTTGATAATGCTCGTGATGAGCGAAACCGGTCCTGATCATTATAAATATGTGGAAGTAGTACAAATGAATTGTGTTTTATTTTTTAAAATATAATGTCTTTCCACCAAGAATTGACAGTTAACACCTTAAAAGTGACTGAGCAATCCATTTAATTTGTTTTTTTAAATCTATTATTAACATGAATTTTTATGTTTTACTAGGAAAGCGAGTTATGGAGGTTCTTCAAGTAATATGCTTCACTCACAACTTGCATCTTTGGCTTCATCGGTTAGTCGATCGTCATCTCCAACGCCAAAGTAAGCAGTCACATTTTTAGCCTTAGAAGTTTTTTTAGGTTAGGACAAGATTATTAACAGTTAATCGATCACTTATACATCGAACTGTACTCATTTACTGTCTTTTTTTTATTTAATGTGAATCAAAGAACAAATCTGGCCAACAGCGAAAATTTAAAAATTACTTGAGAGGAAACTCACTTGAGGCGAAAAGACATCACAAAAACCCATATCCAAGATCTCAAATTTAGATTGAAAAAATCAAAATTTTATATTGACCTTGCCTGCATTTGAACCCAGACTTACTTGATCGCTAGGCTAAAGAGGACCACAGAGGCCGACAATGTTCTCCCAAGCTGTTTATTCATGGAAAGAATTGAATGTTTTTCGTTGCTATGTTTTCGTGCTATGCAATTCTCAAAGAAGTTAAATGTTCATTTTATGTTGGTAAATTTACATTATTTTCTTATTGTGTAATATTTTGTTTTCAGTGTTGGTAGCGTAGGTGTGTCAAATGCAGCCCCCATAACTTCTATGCCTTTGGAGGAAGCATTGACAGACGGCGAATGGACATATGATCCTAACGAGCCCCGCTATTGTATTTGTAATCAAGTCTCATACGGAGACATGGTTGCCTGTGATAATGAAGATGTGAGTATTTCTAATGTACATTTTTTTTCAAATATCTAGTTTGTAAAGGACTCAATTAATTGTCATGCCAAACAGAACTTAGCCCCACTGTATGTATAATAAACTTTTTGTTTTTATTTTCAGTGCCCATACGAATGGTTCCATTACCCCTGTGTCAGCATAACAGCGCCACCGAAAGGAAAATGGTTCTGCCCGCAATGCCAGGCAAACAGTAGGCGCAGAGGAAACCGCAAGAACTGATAGTTATTGAAATAATCCACTTCCTTACCGTTGGCTTTGTCTTTTTCTATGACACACAGTACCTACTATTTATTAGGAAAAAACTCCCCTCGAACCCAATCTGAGATTAATAGTTGCCCTTTAACATAAATTTTGTAGAATGTAATGTATAAGTATCCATGCAATAATGGTTACGAAACTGTTTTTTGACCAAGAAGTATGCGCATCTTGTATCCAATTACTCATAATTTTTCTTGTACTTGGCGTTTTTGGGAACTACCCCAAAAATTAACTCTTATAATCAATTTGAACTTATAATCAATTTCAAATAATATTATCAACTTCAGTTTTTTTAATGTGTATTGAATTTGATGCAAATGAAGCTTCAAATTTCTCAATATTTTTTTTTAAAATTCTACATTGTATACAAATTTCAAAATCTTTTTTTTTCCAACATGGCCTCGATTAACGCTTGATATTAATAGTATCATTTTATTTTATTAGTCAGTGCTGAAATAATTTAATTAGTTAAGAGTACGGTCAATCTGGGTAACTTTGGCCCAGTTCTAAGGGTTTTTGTATTTTTATGGTTCGCCATTGCAGTGTGGTATTGTTCTACAGAAATTCAATTAACATAAATAGATTTATTGTTATAATTGATATATGTCGGCGTCTGTGGCGCAGTTGGTAGCGTCGTCGGCTACAGTTACGGATGTCTCGGGTTCAATTCCCGGTGCGGACGGTTTTCATAAATTGATCTTTCAATCAATTTATAGATTACTTTGTGATGTCTAAAACTCCCTCCCACTCATCTGATCCTCACGGAGCGTAGTGAAAGCGATTAGCTGACCACTCGTCCTGTTCTAGCCCTATCCTTCTATCCCTAGAGATTGAGCAATTGAGTAAGAAGCAGTTCTCATAGAAAGATTCAGTTGAGATATCTCTATTAAGAGACCATATGCTCTACGTTGGCAGGGGATATGGAAAAAAAAATTGATATGTAAAAATAGATAAAACAAGACGGACAAAATTTGCATACACATCGGGTTACTTTGGCCCATGATACAAGTAATCACTGTAATTACTATAAATTCAGTGATTTTAAAGTCTTGGCAACTATTCTTTATGCTTTTAATATAAAATATACAGCATTGGTTTACAGATTAGTATTACAAATCGAAAATATGGCAAATTCAATTTATTTTAAGAAAAGTTTTTAAATCGTGTTTTATCATTCCAACCTGATAGCTTACAAATTCTATACAATATAATAAAATTATGTTGCACATTAATTCGTATATTTACCACCAGGGACTACTCAATACCTTTGCTTAAAAATATTCATGTGGCTGAGTATTATTATCATGGAGTTTATTATAACAGCACCTTTTTCCATGTAGTTGGCCAATCTTAGACCGATGGGCAAACTTACCCAAATTGATGGTTACTCATGAAGAAAATAAATACTGCAAAATGTAACGAGGGTTGAAATAAGTGTTTTTTCTCATGGAACTGAATAAAAGAACATTTTTGTACAAAATTTTATTTGTTTTATTTTGCATTTTAGAGTTACAAATCTTACACTAACTCTAGCCCAACAGATCGACATAACACCTGGCCACTTTCACCATTTCATTGAATAGAGAAGACAGTTCATTGTATTGTGTGACTTATTTATTCCTAGAAATTCAATGTTTCGAATACTTTTTAACATTTCGGATAAAGTGATGAGTTTATTTAAAATACAATAAGTCCTCGATTTAAAATATGTGATAATTTGACTTTTATAACAGGGAAATTATTTTTCCTATAATTCATTAAATTATACATGTTCAAATCGCTTTGTGAATCCAGACAAAATTAAGTATTCAATAAAAAAAGGTTTTGACCCATGGTTGGAAAAATCTGACATTTCATAGGCAGTACATGATGTAAGAAGTATAAGGTGAGCTGGACAAACAATAACAAATGACTGACTATTGGGGGTTTTGCATGCTCATGAAGGCCCCTGAATTGTACCAGTATGCTCTCTCTTATGTTACTGATGCTACTAGGATAGTGTTATATGCATATTTTTCTTATGCATCTAGCAATTATTCTAAAAGGTCATATTAATCTTAACTATTCCATTGAAAATTGTTTATTTTAAATGAAGCCTCTCATTACTCTGGTTTTTTGTTTCGTTGCATAAAAATGATTTTATATAAAGAGGAATAAAACATGTAAACACTTAAGCTGACAATGTAGCAGACAGAAGCATCGAAAAAATAGCCCAATAATCGATTTTATTTAAGTACTACAATAAAAAGAATGTGCTGGTACATCTGTTTACATAACAAAAGTGAGTGATTAAAATAACACTTTGCTAACTGCCATGCAACAGAATTCGGTATAAATTATCTTTTTTCTAGATGCTTCTGTTTACTTGTCTTGAAACTTGACAAATATTATTTATGGGGAAAACTGTACAATGTAAAAAATAATTAAACCTAAATATTTTAAGTATAAATAAATATAATAAGAATTAAAAATATTTACAAATTCTTAACTACGTATATATATAATACATCACTGGGTATAAGTAAAAGTATGATAACTAAGTTTTAGCTAAAATAATTATGTATATTATACGAAGACACTAAACAGTAAATTCAACAAAAAGTTTCTTTCTCATTATTTTGACACAATTTAGTTAGAATTTTTTTTTCTATAACCATAAGAGCTGACTTATCGTACCAATCGCAGTAGTTGTTAAGTAATATTTAACATCTAAAGACTTACTTTTATTACAAGCAAATTGTGCACAAAAATGAGTTAACCTCAATATTGTCTGCTGGAGTGTAGGTTAGGATAATTCTGCAGCTATATGTATTATACGTTATAGAAATATATATGGTACAAGTACATAAGAGATCACTCAAGTTTATATAATGTTAAGGTCATAAGATAAATAAAATTCAATAATGAATTCCATAGTAATAAACTAGATACACATGCTATCTTTCTTTAAAAATAAGTTTTATGGGGTTAATAATCAAATTTACTACTTTTTATAGGCAGTACATGATGTAAGAAGTATATAGGTGAGCTGGACAAACTATGACAGTCGCCATTTTTGCATTTGTGATGACATTCTGTGCTTATTGAATTACAACCTACTATGTTTACAATAATATTTTGGTGACAGGTAAAATTTGTTTCGTCGAAGTGACATTACATATTTTACAAAAACAATTATCTAGCTCACCTATACTTCTTACACCATGGACTGTCTCTAGAATGATAATGATATATAATATTATACAAGTATTATATCAATAAAAGATGATATGGTAAAAATATAATACATACAATTAAATTATCCACTTACGTTATTTTTATTATTTGAAAGGCAATTGAAAATGTATTTTAGAAAGTTGGACAGCAGATCAAGCAATAATGGTTTATTTATTTTAGACAAATACTATTGTGCTTGCTTTTAAGGCTGTATCACACTGGGATTGCCACGTGAAAAGATTGAAAGTAATATCACGAATGAACAACAATATTACAATGAACAATAGTAATACTGGGATTGAAGTAAAATTTGAGCTCTATTACCAGCATTACGGAAGTGAAGTCTTATAAAACAGTCAGATTTGAATGATTATTGATTGTTGATAATTATTAATTTCGATATCCAATAATTTTATTTAATACACTTATTTTAACACCTATCTATAAAAATAAACAATAACTAAAATCCACAAATTTATTTGGCAAATGAGATTTGACGCAAGGATTCAGTTGACTTCGACGTAAACCTTAAATTATCAATGAAGTATTATAATCTATTTATAATTTCAATATGCCAAATTCTGTCAAGTACAGTTTAGTAATAGAGATATGGTTGGTCCTTGAAGAGAGAATAGCTATATTATTTTAGCTGAGGATTTTCATCAATATTAAATGTTTCTTTTTTGGACTTTGGCAAATTACAATAATACAATATTTGGACATATTTTCTGACATTGGTTGTATGTATTTAAATATCACGAAATTCTTAATAGGCATTAAGGAGTAGTGTTTCATTAAATTCAATCATATTGTCAATTAAAAAATAAGAAGAGGGCTGTTATTAACATTATTCTGTGAAATAATGTCGATTTCGTTGAGGATGAAGATGTTGTTGAGCCGTTTTGTTGGAATTTGTAGTGACACTGCTTTGAAGGGTCTTCTGTTGATTCGGAGAACTTGGGGAAATTTCTTATTTCGATAGGCTGAAAGAAAAAAAAAACAATAATAATCAAGTTAAAGGTAAGTATTTAGATAAAATATTGATTTTCCTTTAGCTCTAATCTGTATATTAAAAAATCATTAGATGCCATATGTTTAAACTTCTTCTATTGAAATCATCTATAGCTATTTATAGTTCGTATTAGTAAAATAATAATTTGAAGCAACATTATTGTTGTATTTATAATTTATTTCTATAGTTTTTAAAGATGTAAGAGTTGAAAATATGTCTGCCACAGAGAATGTTATCGTGTTTTATAATTATTATAGAAAATAAAGATTGGTTACCACAGCTAAGGTGTCATCTCTTTTGCGACAGAAAGTCATATGTGTTCCTTTGTAGAGCGTGTCCTCGATTCTTCTTGTGAGAAGTTCTTCACTCCATGGAATTTCATTCAAATGCGCAATAAATGTTTTATTTCTGAATTCTGGGGGTTCTTTAATTACCAATTGTCCTGTTAAAAGTATGAATGTTGAGTACTTCATATAATAATTAAAGTTTATTTAAAAATATACATAGTCACAACAAAAACAATTCAATAATAATCAAAATATGCCAAAATAGTACAAATATATTTACCTAAAAGACTAACACCTTGGTCATCTCCTTGAACTCCTAATTCCTTAGGATTTTTGTCAGATATTAATTCAAGCAATTCAGGGAAGGCTTCCAGAGACCTAGCGAATGAAAGATAAGAAACATTTTTATTATCAAATAAAATTCCAGATAAATAAAGCAACTCTTGTCAAATCAGCTTTTATGAATAATTATAATATTAAAAATCCCTTGTAGACTCACATCAGTATCAAAAGACTCTAATATGAAAGAGAAAGAAAGAAAGACAAATGAATGACATATATTTGATAATATTAGACTATTCGATGCTATCCCTTCCTGTGGTTGCAGAAAAACATTAAAAATCATTTCGTTATACACATGAAAGTGGCCGTCTAAAATAATAAAATGTTCAATATAACTATTAGAACATTTGTATCAATCATAGACCCATCGTATTGCATTCGCATTTTTGGTTAAAGGTATGTTATGTTGGAACTATTATGTTTTCAAGATATGAAATACTTTGTGAAAAATGTACGATGACACTTTCTCATGCATGACGGCCATTTATTTTGTTGAAAATTACTCACCCGGAAGCTAGGAACATATTTTCCACTTGCAACATATCACTGCCGTAGAACTCTCTGACACCAAATGTCTCAAAGAACTCTTTTACGGGTGTCATGGAATAACATCCGGCGAGTGGTATGCGAGGATAGTGAAGTACAAATGCCAAACACATCTCTTGTTTTGATGAATAGCCGCCGAGTGTTGGCCGTGATCGACCGCTTGTATCATATGTGCATTCAGTTATTAAAGCATCTCCTGGTTGGACGTTTCTCTCTTCGGTCAACAGTCTGGACTGCTGGTTTTTATAGTCGTAATGATCGTCCTAAAAAAAAATCAATGATATGAAGAAAGAAATGGAATATTAATAATCTCACAGCTTATAATTAGAATAACATGGACAGATTTGGCAATAACAGTTGTGTTGCAAGAACATTTAGTGAACATAAGGGTAGTATTAAATGAAATGGTAAGTCAGCACTTTTTCATGACGGCTGCTAATAATTTTATGGCTTGTGACTTCTATACTGTTATTCTTGAAATGTTTGTATACAATTTCATTGGAATAAATAATATATCAGCTACTCATTGTAAAACACAAGTAAGTAATAATTTAATTAAATTAATGGGTAAAATAAAATTATTTACCTCTGCTATCTTTCCTAATTCTTGTCCATCTCTAATGTGCCTTAAGGAAAGTTTTCTTCCAGCATTATGAGAGTGAAGTAAAACTGACACAACATTGATACCATCTTCTGGAAGCATCTGTAAACATAAACAATATAGTTTTAAAAACAGAATTGAGGGGACTTCATATTATTGCCAGTGGTGTGGGGAAAAAAGTTGGTGTTGTTTCAAAATTTCAATAGGAGTCGATTGCTAAAAAGTGCGACATGTTGGTCATCTCTTGCAGAGGAGACTATAAGCAACTATATAATATTGTGTTATAGGAGAAAACAAAACAATACAAAATTCTGCAGTTTTTTATGAATGGATTTGAGTATATTTAAAACATTAGAAAGTTTGATATACATGATTGGAACATATTCTTTATCTTTTAGAGGCAATAAGAGGCCTAAAACATCTCAAATATTTATAGAAAGAATGTACCCAATTTCTGATAGAGTTCAGTGTTATTAATAAAAGATGTTGATTCAAATTGATTGTTAGTTGAAAATACAATAATTCAAAAAGAAATATGAAGAACACTCACAGAACTAGTACAAGGTTCAGAGCAGTATCCGGCAGAGCGATAAACTTTTTGATCAGCTGGTAAAACATGGAGTGCAGAAACTGCGATTCCACTGACTAAAATTCCTGCATCGTGTGGTCGAAGGTCGCTCGTGTATAAAATGGATAAACCCGAATTGTCCACAACTGAAAAAATAATATAGTGTTACATTTTCCATGACAATATTTTGATATATAAACGATAAACAACTGTGAGATGAGAAAAATGTTTTGTTGAATAAAAATATACTTCTAAAGCAAGTTTAAGGTGCATGACAAATGTGACAATATGCTTTCAAAAGTATCCAAAATTATGTGATGTTATTTATGGTTAACTTGCTTAAGAAATCTTTTCGAACCGAAGCTTTTATGGTGGTGTTTAGTGTATTTAACATGCCTGCATTAATATTATAATACGAGAAAAAGTCACTAGTATCATTAAAGGAAATAAGTTCTTCTAATATTCTTACCTTTCTGTAACGATGGATTTTCATAATGTATTTCAAGCATGTAGTATGTAACTCCATTAGGATCTCCCAAAGGTATTCCAACGTGTTCAGGAAACATTTCACCTGAAATATGAAAATTATTTTTACATACCGAGTATATTTTTATCTTATAATCAAATTGTCACTTCATCAATCTTCCTTTTCATCATATAAGTTAAAGCAATTATTGTAGGAATATGCATTCATTTATTTGACAGATGAATTAAATATCGTTAATCGATACAGTCATTTAACATTTTTTTATAAAAAATAATTTGTTACTCGGAAGATAATTTTTTTAGTAATTTTCTTTTGAAAAGCAGCAAACAATGTCTGATGAGGCCTTTATCAATTTCAGTGTTGGGCATGTTACCCTTTAAAATTAAATTTACTGCCACAAAAATAATGTTAAACAATAAGACTAAAAAAAAACTGACAAAGATGTTTCTTCACAGTGTCTGGACACAAACTGAACACAGACATGGATAAAATGTGTGATTTCTTTTTGGTCCCCCTATTATAACTCATTTTATTCTTTATCAATGTTAATATTTTACATGATTTAATTTAAGACATTGACTGAGGGTGCTTGATGGAATTTCAATATCAAATTTAAATACCCGGGTTTCGTCTTTTGGCATCTTCAAGGTCAGGGTCGCTAGTGACAAAATACATGGAAATGTACAAAATCTCAACAATTCAAGTCTAATATTTTACATTTTTCATTTGCTAACCCGGCTCAGTCAGTTTTTTTTATTCATGGAAGTAATTCTTGGTCATTACAAATATTTCAATATACTCTTAGAATGGTTAAGCACCAAAGGCTAATATAAACTGAATAATATTTAAAGAATCTATAATAAATACCTTTTGACCCGACTGCCCACGCTGCAATCGGTGCAAGACAAGCGCTCCATTCCCTCGGCATGTCAGGTCCGTAAGATCCTGTACTTGCTGCCCACAAGTCCCACTGGGCAGAGTCTGCAGGATTTGAAACAGAGCACTCGTACAGCAGAGCATGCCTGGCTGCGGCCCCAGCCCAGGGTCTATAGCCGACGGCGTGATGCTTGCGGCCCAGAGCGGGTGCTTTGAAAATCTTGCACCAGAACATAGTTGCCATGTTTGCGGGTATCACCAGCTGTAATAGTTTAATAAATATTAGTTTGATTAAAATGTTTGAAATTTACGTTGTTAATATCGTCGGTGTTTTGTAAAGAGGGAGAATTAACCAAAATGCTATTTTACAGGTGGAGCATTTTTGGCTTTTGACATTTATTTATTAATCATCCCTATGGATGAATAAAAACGTCTAACAAGGCGAATGCAAAATAATTATTACGATTCTGCCCGCCACAACCGTCTGTCATAAAGAAAAAGTTCCTGGCTCGAACATGGCTTTTGATGTAGTTGTATACACAAGTTGGGACGTCAGTTGACCCGCGTTTGCCTTCTACTTCATTCCACATATTACATGTACCTTGAAGGGATGCAAGATCGTATATGGTTAAATTATAGGATGCTAATTTTCTTCTATAAAAAAAATGTAGACACTTTACCCTGTGGTCATTGCAATACAGCCTGCATATCAAAATTGAGTAGTGTTTAGAATCTGTCTTTGCTCGAAGAACGGATGCTGCATTTTATGTCTCTCGGGCTCTGTCTTTTCTCTGTAGGTGATTATTAAAGTCTCGCAACCCGGATGATTTTTCTTCGTCCAATAGGGATTCATATTTCAAACAAGTGTTGAACAAGTCTTTGTTAGGTTTATGAAAACTTTTTGTACAACGAAATACTTTTCCCTGGATGTTCTCAATACACGTTTCTTTATGAAGCTGGTATATTTTATTAATGTTAAGCACAGCAAGTAAGTACATTTTGTGCGAAGATTTTCTGCAGCAGTGAGATTCTACATCTGGCACTGACAATATGTAGCCTCTTGCAAATTGTTCGTCTTCGTTTGACGTTTTAATTACGAAAGACTGCCGTCCACGTATATCGTGGAGTACTATACCACCAACTTATAAACTTTTCAGAAATACCATGCACAGATATAAAAAAAGATCGACACACTTTGTTACGTTCATTGTTTGAAATATTGTTTACACGCTGCCTTTTGGGGTTTTCAATAGTTATATTATCTGAAATATATTTTCTCTGTTGATCTTGGTGGCCATCGTTTACACCGAGTTTCCAAAGTTCCTCAAAAATCATGTCCTTTTCTTTCTCCGAAAATCTATCACTGCATTTAAATGCACATTTTCTGCAGAAAAAAGTAAATCGTTTCCTATGTTTTACAGCTTTTCCGTTGTCAACTTAAACACACTTTTATCACTAAATTGCAATGCGGAAACTTTTCAAACAACCGCCGACAAGCTCTGCCAATAGTGAAATGACAGGTACCTTGGGCGAACATGACAATATTCTTGTAACATTGGTCACATTGATATATAGGTAGGTAGCATGCAGAAAGGGAGAATATCGTATATCGCCCGTACATCATAACACTTACCACTACTTTAGAACAGATTTTATTTTAAAAGGCCTAGTATGTCACAATGTCACACTCGTCTTTTATTCGTAACACTAAGTGAATATTCGCCCATACGATTAAAGTTTTTAAGTACTTTCCTGTGGAAATACAAATTCGCTGTTTTTCCACAACAAAGCTAGTGAGGTATATATTGTGTTTTCATTAAAATCTCAATTTTGCCAACATGGTTGATTCGCTCTTTTTACAAATAACGACTGGGTTTTTTGTGGACATTTAAGAAATCCAGGGAGCGTTTAATTTTTTTTATCATTTGGAATCATTATGAAAATCGAGTAGTTGATTGAATATTGCGATGATGCAGTAATTTCTGCTAATCCTTGTGAGATGGGCACGCTCATTTCTTTGCGTCAGCGCATCCGAGTTCTTCTGCATTAAAATCAGTGTAATATAAAACGACTCTTTTTCAATAAATCCATTGCATGCTATACACATGAACAATAGTGTAAATTTTACTAGGAGAGTGGATGGTGTTGAATTATTGTTTTTGGTAATGGAGGTGATGGCTTCAATAGGGTTAAGGAGTACTGATATAGAAAAAACAGAAATTGGTGATGAAGTTGTTATTTACCTTACTTGAACAGTTACTTCTGAGATACTCCGAGTTATAAAGTAATTGTATAAAATCAATGGATTTAAAAGCAGTGGATAAGCTCTATCAGATATAGTTATCATACTTACGTCTTTGAGGGTAACATCCCATCTCTGGAAGTCAGACTGCTTCAACGGGGCGCGAGTGGGAATATTGTTGGACGGGGTGGTTGTTGCCATTTTAGATGGTAAGAGACGGAGCGGCCTTTTACCGGCCCAACCAGTCCAGCCTACTCCGCGAGGGTCTCCGCTGCCCACAGACCATTGCACCTCTACTGGATCAGGCTATAGAAAATAATCAAATTATTTTCATCATATGAAAACATTTTGGATAAAGATCCATATAAATATATATTGTAAAATGAATGTTTCCATTCTCGAGCTCACATTCTGTTCACATTCTCGAGCCCCTTGGTTGGGGGCCCCAACCAAGTGTATGAAAACCCAATAGAAATGACCACTCGGCTATGGAACTGGAATTTGTAGTAATGCAATAAATTGCTTGATAAAAACGGTTGAACATGAACATGAAATATAAAAACAATTTCTTCCTAATGTTTAGAATGTAGATTCAACTGATTCTGCTGGCTGAACGAAGCCTTACTAGCGTTTGCATCATCGATTAATACACGGTTTCTCATAATTTTCCTGCCATGGAACTTTTAACATGTACCATGTTCATTTTGTTGGGTGGGTTACATCAATATGAAGCCAAACATGATATGAATTTGTTGCAGCCCTAGTAACATAAATATGAAACCATCCCAGGTTTTTGTGGAACATCTATCTACTCACGTTTGATGTAAAACCAGTGTTTGGGAAACTCTAGATTAATGCATATTATACGTACACATAATGACCGCAATAAACCTAAGAAATTATTCGTTTTGAAAATAAAATTCTTAAGCTAGTAACGTAACGGCAAAGACAAAAATTTATCCATTCTTTCAAACAGACTTTATACTATTTTGAATGCATTTGCATGTCAAAACATGTTAAGGAAATATTTTTATACCCTCCTCATGAATACATATTTATATTTTTAGATAATAAAAATGTAAAGATTATTTGCATTACTAAAAAGTCAACAGACCCGTACTTAATAAAACTACTAGATATCAATTAATTCGAGATAACAAACGAAGGTCCTACAACATACGCGAATCGACAAACCTTGTGTCCACAATAAGGTTAAAATAGTCTTCAGACTGCTTTGAGGAGGTGAAACACGTGTCACATTTAGTAACGTAACCATTGGAATATCGAAGTCATCAAATTTAATTTTATATTAAAAATGAATTTTCACAAAGTTACTGCCGAATCCATTGCAAATAGGAAAGCATTAATTTAGTTCTACAATACTGGTTCTTCAAAACTCTTTACAACTTAAAAACTTAAAACTTATTACATTACTATTTTTAACTTATTATGACGGAGTTTTGTCACAATTTTATTATTATTATTAAAATCTTTAGTAAACACTTAAAATAAATTAATAAACATATATTAATAAACACTTAAAATAAATTAATTCAGCGTCTTTGTCAGCAGTACGCCTAAAAACTGAAGTATTGGGTTAAACTAGGTGTCTAATATTTTATTGAAACTTTTTATCACATCAGGTGTCTATATTTTAGTTGCAGAGATTTTCAGTCCGTTATATATAAATATGGTATTTATCTGTAACACAAAATACTCGTATTTGTTCGTTACACAAAAACTATAAAACGGTGCTGTCATGCAATATTGCAATATAACATAAATACAGTTTATTGTGACAATAAATAGATAAAAGAAAATGGAAGGTTTTTAATGATGATATAAATATTTGACAGATATCTCGATTGCGGGATCACATGCAATAAAATTTCAATCTACCTGGTAGTTAAAAAAGCAATATTCATTACGTTGAATGCGGATATGGTATAAAAATAAACATAAAAGCAATCAGATTTTTTCCATCAAACCAAATCGATTACAATTTATACCGTTATCGTTCATTCATATGAATTAAAGCATCGGTGATCGAGATTCGATTCGGCCCTGTGCGCCGGTTTATGGATGGTTATATGTTTTTAAAAGGCATATCGTGTATCGAAATAGTTTGATAACATATTGAGATAATGGCTCCGTGTCGCAATGATCAATTTTTAGGATACCGATATTTCTGCTTTGGATTATATACTGTATTATATTTAGCCAATCTTTTATGCTTTTAGTGAAAAGGAAATAAAAAGACTTGCTCGAATCTGATACAAAAGGATAACAAAAGACTTGATCTGGAGTTAATATTCGAAAACGCAACGTGAGAAATGTTCGTAATATTTAAATATAATTTTATAATAATATATTTATCTTCTGTTAGAAGAAGCAACGCCATGCCGGTGACGATAAATTTATACTGAAATTGTGTTTCATTAGTTGTAAAAATTCTTTATGTAGGGGATGTGGTTTAAAAAAAACAAAAGAAAATATAAATACAATATATTTTATTTATTTGTTTGAGGTTTTGGAAAAGCAATACGCAATACCCAATGAAGTAGTATTGCAAAAAACACGAGAATTTTGAAATGGCGGGAATAAACTGTTAAATACGATATTTTTCATTGTTTTCTTCAAAATATTGAGTCCAGGTGTACATATACAGATTTATTTAACACCGAGTTTTTATACATAAAAACATGAGTAAATATTTTCTGTTGGTTCAAGTATACATATATGTCATATGTGATCCGATATTGAATAGAGTTTCATACTTACATCACATCCATAGATAACTAAACTTCCATTTAAATCACAAACTAATAACTCACTATAACCTTAAATTTGGGGACAGAATGTGTGCATACGTCAAAATACCGCGCTTTTAAAATAAGCGTTATCGAATGCTAAAAATGATATACAATTATCATTAATTTTGAAATTGTTTTTTTCGCTTTTCCCAATTTTCACATGCGAGTTCATTCCCGGCCTCGCATCACTACTAAAAAGTCTCAATGTTTATGTTTATGTTATTAGTCGCTATTACGTTATTGGGGATTGCAATATTTATGAACATCTCTTAAAGTGAATGTCTTCAAGTCTTCTGGTAACTCAATTGATCGGATAGACGAGAAAATTTATGTTTACAGTCAACATTGGATTATATTCACTCTTTTCAATGTGCTCTTTCTCTATCGCTGTCCACGATGCCAATCACTGTCAGGGTCTTATCGCCAATGCGGGTTGCATGATCAATGGACGCAGGTAGATTGATGGATTCTATCTTTGCGTAAGTAAGGATTCCAACTCGAATATTCGATATCCGAATATATTCTGCCTTTTTTTAACTATTCGATATTCGAATATTTGGGAAAGTATTCGAATGGTATTCGTAATAATTTTTAATAAAATATTTTACAAAATCGACGAAAGATCACATAACAATTTTTCCAGATTTCAAGAACATTAACGAATACCTCCGGCAGTGGTTTTCTTTGCATTCATCCAACTCGGACGCTTTCAATATCTTAACATAATACTTGAGTTTGACGAATGACTCTGGGTTAAAAAACCCTCTAAACTTGCCGTAGTTTCAGTAAATGAAGAAATACCTTTGTATGTAGTAAAAATCAGTTAAATTTACATTTTGATTTTGCTCAATTTAATACCGGTATTTTCCACATTCAAAATAAGTATTTCGGTATTGAAAGAAAGGCTAAAATACCGGGATACCGGTATTGAAATCTACAATATAAATCATACTGGAATGACTAAATTAATAGGAATATCGCATGTTGCGGAATGCACTGGCTGTGTGAGATCCACCTTAGTCTTAACTGCTCGAGTGTGTTTGCTGATACTTAGAAATAAAAGGATAACATCTTATTATGAATGAGTAAATACATACAGTGATGATGATATCATCAGGGTCGCAGGTGTCAAGGGGACGTCTGAATTCAATGACCAGATGTGTGTGATTTCTTAGTCCGAAGACCAGCTCGTAGTCCTGCGAGTTGTCAGCCATTGGGATGTCACCCATCATATGGCAATCCTGCGAAAAAATAACAGATACATTATGAGAAAAATTTACGTCCAGTTGAATTAATCGTAGATTTTATCCGAAAATGTTAACAGAAAAAATCTAAACGATTGCAGCACTAATTTCAAATATAAAGATAAATCCCTACAAATTTCAAATGAAGACACAAAATATGTGATAATTCATTTGTGTTCAATATCTTAGTACTTATTATAATGGCATTCCAGAAAAAGATTTCTGTTTAAACGTGTAAAGTTTTCTATATCACAAGTAGGACATGTCAATACAACGGACGTTCAACTGTTTATAGCCTTTTTCATAACGACAAATACGCGACCCAAATTGAGGATTGCCAATTAATTATGTAGATAGTAACTATGAACTGTGACAAAAAAAATTTTGAATTTAAAGATCACGTAATGATTTATTTTTATCTCTAGCGATGGCAAAATAATCCGTTATTAAGCTTATAGTAGTGCCACGTTTTGTTTGTTCTAAATTCTAAAGTAACCCTTAATAGTTTTATAACAATATATAGTAGTTGATGTTATGTTAAACAATTCATTTGATAGACTTAGTAAGGAAGTTTCATCTACACAATGACATAGTAAGTGCTACCAGTGGTGGCACACATAATAAGTAACAACGTCAATATTCTTCTGTTAGAAATAAAAGTATATCTGAACAATCAAAAAAAGCTTGCGATTTCAACTTTTTCGCCATGACATCGTTAACAAAACAAACAATCAAATTTTAAAGAAAACATTTTAATAAGGTTGAAATCGCTGTTGATTTTTCGCTGCTCAGAATGATACATGCTATTTGCAGTTAGCTGTCGTTTACTTACGACAGCTGATTGTCAGCAAACCGAAAACATCTACGTTTGAAAAGGGTCATATTAAGAAAAATTCTGTGGTCGGTAAGACGGGATATCATCCCGTCACTTCTTTATGAATTTCATGTCATTCCACTTATAAAGAGTATTTCGAGAATTTGTTACGGCCTACTTATCATAGAACCTACTTATCATGGAGAAAAAATGGTTAACCTTCAGCAGAAACAGAAAAATCAATTAAGTGTGGATGAGATAGTTTCAAACGAGTATCTATTATTTCGACTGTGATAAACTTTTGACACGTGATGTGTGGAAGGGAAACAGCATTTAACATTGGTTTTAGGTTTAAAAATTCTGACCCGGCCACTTGATGTAAGCCACTATCATATCGACAATCCCTACGTATAATCCCGTATCTGTAAACATGAGAATTTACAGGAGTGCAATTTAGAGATTCATAATGCAATTCACCATATTATAATGTTATCGATGAAAACAGTTCTTACTCTCTCCTGAACAATTTCAATTTTGAGGGTTACGTCAATTAGCTAAAACACCGTCGATATGTAGAATATTTATACTATTTATTCTATGTCACAGTTTATTATTACGAAAAGACCTGATATTAGCAATTAAATAATTGTTCAAAAAAATTTCATGTATATGTCGGCACACTGCAAGGTTGAAAATCTTTGTAATATTCACTATTTCTGCAAATGGCTGTGATCTTTTTATCATTAAAAGAGCTTACATAAAAATGTTGTCCCTCGGTATTTCGATGAAATAAAGATGGAGAAGTTGACAGTTGTCTGAAGCACCGTTGATATGACACAAAAGTTCATCTCTGCACAATTGTAATATTGAGCTATAAACTAGCCCTTACAACCGTTTTGATTTACAATTAGATATTACGTTCAAAATAAAAAAAAACCACGATGGACCTGGCTTGGACACGTGCTGCGAATGCCTCAGGAAAGCCTGAATCCTGCATGTCTCTTCTACCAACCAGATGGATTCCGTCGCCCTGAAATGGACCATCCATAGGATGTATTCGGCGGAGCTACGGGACGCTGGGATTACCTGGGAGGAAGCGAGGTG
Organism: Himalopsyche phryganea; assembly: GCA_022494535.1. NCBI lineage: Eukaryota > Metazoa > Arthropoda > Insecta > Trichoptera > Rhyacophilidae > Himalopsyche > Himalopsyche phryganea. The sequence continues at coordinate 429,498 of JAGVSL010000043.1, read as the reverse complement.
ACTGGTGGGGGACAGAGAAGCTTGGAGGAACCGCGTGATGGCCATATGCTCCGAATTGTGAGCGGATATGGTTTAAAAAAAATAGATATTACCGTATGACAAGGGTGAACATCGAATGAAAATTAACTTCTATTCAAATTCTATTTAATCAAGAAATGCAATTAGTTTTCTCACACAAGACAAATTACAAATTAAAATACAAATTTTAGATGCGTTGCTCACCTGTGCCTATGAAAAGAAGATTTGAATATATATGTCACAAAGGAAAAATACAATTGGGTCGTTGTGCTGTTGGTTGTATGTTTTATAAGCTGGTTATTATTCCTAACTGGTACCGCAATGAGTAAAGTCTATAAGAAATGTTTGCAAGTGGTTTCCCAAGTACAGATTTGCGAGTAAAGTTCCTAAATTAGTATGATCAATGACCATAAACACAATACAACCTAAGAGTGAAGTGATTCGAAGTTAACAGTGGTTGTTGTTGAGCACAAAAGACGGGAAATCCGTTTTGGAAAACGGTTCAACGAAGGGCTTGTTGACTGTTTAACGCTCAGTGATAATAATCAGGTTATGGTATTTCGGGAGAATTTTCTCTTTGCCGAAAAGTTTTACGTCTTCGGTTTCCATTGTAACTAGAAGAAGAAGTTTTAATACTCACCACACTTTACGACGATCAATCAATACAGAACTTTTTACGCGCTGAAAGCTTTTAAAATTTGGATGTTTAAAAGTGTTATCGAAAGAAAAAAATTGCGATTCAATTGAGTGATGTTTTTTTTTAAAGATAAGAGCATTAATTAAGTAAGTGTCTTAAAAATCTTTTGAGTTAATATCGCTAGAAAAGTGATCAATCATTGTATATACTTATTATGTATTACTGCCTAATATTTTTTTATTGATATTATATTAGTATTTTTATGTGGGTTTTAGATAACCCCTTCACTGCGTGGCGATACGAATATGCGCAATCACATAAAATTTTAGTCAATAACAACACAGCACTACATATATTGTACCCTTGATGCATTTGCTTTTATTCATATTTTGTTGTTATTAAAAATTTCCTTTCTAAGTAACAATAATGTATTTTTTAATTTTAAAGAATATTTGAAATTTGACAATTAAATTATAAGTAATATTTACGATGCGTAGTTATTTCATTAGGTCTATTAACAGTAAACATTTTTAACAAACAATTAATTCTTTATGTATAGATTGTAGGTTAAGGGGTTCATGTGTTGTTTCCCCTTTGATCGGTTTAGTCTTTAGAAAGAAGGTAAAAATTTAAAAAAAAATATTTAAATACGAAATAATTAATTTGATTCGTATTGCTCTAGACCAGGGGTCTCCAAACAACGGCCCGCGAGCACCACCAATCCAGCCCGCCACAGTTTATTTTGATTACATTTTAAAATTTACAATGTGAGTAAATCATGCAAAATAATCAATATTTTTATTTAACGACCAATTAAGAAACAGAATAACTGAAGAATGTAATGAGAATGAACATAATGAGTGAGGTATGATGAGATATGATAACTCGCCGGCTAGTCTCAATACGAAAATTTGCGCGTAATTCAAAACTACATTATATTTGTATGATGAGCTAGCTAGGTGTTGGCTCTTGGGAAGTAGTGGAGGAGTCAGTGTGGTCCTTAGGCTAAAAAATTGGGAGACCCCTGCTCTAGACCATGGGTCGGTAAACTATTTTCGTACTGGGCCAGATCGAAAAAATTTTAGGTCCAACGGCAAGGAAGAAATTCAATGATATTTAGTGATTTTATCTAATTGTATAGCAATTTAATTTAAAGCCACGACACAGCCGCATAAATAATGAATATAATCCAAGATCACCTGAGAAGCAGCTGTAGAAATTTTGTTTATAATCTCTGAATGCTGAAAACTCGTGTTTTCAGAAAGTTTCTAACAATAATTTAATTCTTGAGCCAGATATTAATTATACTCTGATAACTCGGGTAATCATGCCAAGCTATTTCTCTCACGATTATAATAAGTTATGATAGTTGGCGGAACGAATTTCGGAAAAGTACTTATTCTTTGTAGATATTATATATTATGTTTATATATATATACTCATTAGTATAGTATCATGAGAATGTAAGTCTATCCGACAATTATTATTTCGAGACATATAAAACTGTTCCCATGACTTTTTTGTGTAGACATTGTCTCGGAATGATTGATGTCGTCAATTATTGTTTTTAATCACCGTTTCGGGAATATTTGAACAAATTTAAATGAGAGAATATTTAAATAAAAATGAAGCATTACTTTGAGATTTAAGAAAGATTCATAGTCTTTGTTTGATGGCTTTAAATTAAGTAAAAAGTTTAAGATATCGAGTGAGGGTAATTGATGAAATTTCAATATCAAATTTTATACATTTTCATAATTTGTTTCGTCACTAATAACCCGGGAATCGCATTTCGGTATCTTCATTTATTCGAGTACACGGATTAACTCGAACGGACAGTTAATAAATAGTTTATATCGTTTATATTATATGAAATAAATTAAAGAAAAATAGTATCATTAAGTCTAGGAACCACATTGGTATCTGAATTAATTTGATAATGATGACTTTTAACCTTAATTAGGAAAATAGTCGCGTAAAAAAATACAAACTCATAAGATTTTGCAATTGCAAGCGAGCATAATAACTAATTATCATAAAATCGTAATTGGGAAAAAATATACTATAAAGATAGCTACTGATCTTAAAGGAATTTAACATAAAAAATTAATGATTCTTTAATAAACAACAATTTATTCACCGCATAGTGGGAACTCAAGTGTACTCATAATGGATAACATTTCTTAACTAATATGATAAGACAAAAATTAAGAAAGGGTCTGTTACAAAAAAAAACTCTGTTCAATTTTTAACAACCATATTAATGTTTCAGTAGTTGACCATGTCTAAACAGGGTTTCATGACAATCTTTTATCAGAGTTGCCTCAGAGTTTCCTGCAATACTACTCTTGCTTGAATCAAGAAGCATATGCTTACATTCACTGATATCTTTAACAATTATCTTAATAAATTCAAAATAAAATACTTACTGCACAAGGTGTTGTTTTCAAATGGCCGCTATGATACCCCAATGACATATATGGCGATGTGTTAGTTCCTCAATAAAAAAAAGATGGCTTCACTTGTCTGAACTCGTAAATTTAGAGCAATTCCGTGTCTACGTTTCTTATTTTGGGCACTTTTATTGAAAAAAGGTCAACTACTGGTACATTTACCTTATATGTAAAAACACTTATGTTACAATATCAATATTCGATATGAAAAATGTTAAACTGCGTTTGTTTAAATGACACTATTCTTTAAAAAATATATTCGAAATCCGTATACAAGTAAACATAAATTACTATGTGGCTAAATGCCATCTCAGTATAAAAGAGCAATTTTCTTTTAAAATCAGTTTACTAATTATTGTTGCCTGTAAGGGTATGTTACAACCGTGGAAAATAAATCTTATTCACACGAAAGTCTGGGACTGTGAGTCATTTACCTTTTTGGAATAATGAACTGTCTTAATGGCCAAATGATATAATCATTATCATTCAAAGCTCAAGTTCATTGTCTTGTATAATTGTTTACCTCGTTACCGGTACCGGCAATTTGCCGCCTGTCAAATATTATTGCCATATATAAAAAACATCACACTGTCAAAAAGACGCATTTCCATGGCAATAAATGATATTTACATAATTTATTTATTGAATGCTTGCGAAAAGAGTCACGTTGGTCCTATTTCGATGGTAAAAATCATAAATCAATTTAAAAATAAAATGCAGCTTCTATTGCAGTAAAAAAACTTTCCTCGCTGTTGAAACCGTGATGTTATTAAATAATTGTTAATTTCGATGTACATAATGTACATTAAAAAAGAGTTTTTGAGTTAATAAACAGAAATAAATTAGATTTATTTAAAGATACATTGGTAACATCTAGAATGCTTCTATTCACCTGATTGATTTTGACAACCATAGTAACTGTCAATTTTATGAAGTCAAGGTCAATTTAAAAAGTAAAATCTGAATGCCGAGCGAGAGGTTTGCGTGTATAGCTGTTTTACAGTAAGGGTAGTTAGTACGATGGGCATGAAAAAACGAATAAGCGCGTCCAGAATATGTATAATATTACCTTCTATTTTTTTATTACCGTATTAGAGTGGTATGTTTTTTTAAACATTATAAAACATTACTCTCGTTAAATTCTTACATTTTTACCGACAGTTTATGTTGTACATACCTGTAAGGCACTGGTTGTCAACCTGGTCGTACCGCCCACTAGTAGGCTGTTAACGTTTCCATTGTATACGGTGGGAAATTTTTTTGTCTATTTTCATCGAAACTTATCTGTTAAACTTGACGCGCGGCTAAGTTTACTTAGAGGCATTTTGAAGACAATTCGTAGGGGTGCATAGTGATGGGGTCTTTTTATCCTTTTCTATAGCGGTCCACTTTCAACTTGTTTGATTGTAAACACTGTACCTACTTAGATTTGTGAGAATAAAAGTCATTCGTGAAATTGCGTTGTATCGTGTATTAAATAAATTGTGTAAAAATAGTGTACCCATGACTCAAATGAAGAAATACGATCGTGGCTATTCGTTTGTGGGCGGTAAGGAAATTTTATTTAAAAAAAATATGCGAAAATGGGCGGTAGGTATAAAAAAGTTGACGACCACTACTGTAAGGTAATGCTTCTTAAATTCGCGTGGGTAGTGAGTGAGTGAATGGTAAGTGGATATTTTGCTAGCGCTATGCCACACAGAAAAGCAGGCATCAATAAAATCTTAACATTAAAAACCTTTTTTTATTTACACGCTATAAAGAAAATTACAAAGCGAAGGAATCAATTTGAATACATTTAAAATTATAACGTTGATATCTTTACTTCCATTTTACGTCAATTGAGGATTATACAATGCTCTGTATAATAATTGATAGTAGATATTAACACAAAACGATACTAGGAAAAAAAAGTTTGAAAAAAATGATAAACATATGCGAGATATTTAATCAATTTTTCATCTTCAATTATCCATTTTCTTCTTACCACTATCACCACGACATCTGAGAAATATCAAAATGACATAAAGTTTACAAAAATGAATGTTTGTCTTTTATTAGGTATCACATTTATATATTCTCTGGGTTTGGGACAGCCGATATATGACGTCATTAAAAATATAATATGAATTTACAAAGCATGATTTGATTTGACATTTTTTTCTCCCAACAAGTATTTAAAAATGAATTTGCCTTTCAATTGTACTTTCATAGTAAAATTTGTTTGTAATTAAGAATAAAATTTGTTTTTTAAACCACTACTCTACAGTGAGATATATAATAACCTGGAACAGAGGTGAAAGTTAAATCTTTAAATGGTTTATCTAGATTAAACCATATTGTATGTATGAAACGATTGTTTATATAATAGATTTGTGTTACAGAAAAGTTTTTCGGCATGTTTATATGAATACCATATGGTTTTGGATGGATCTGAATATGACAGGCTTTAAAGAGCCTAATCTGTTATTGCTGTAACTCTTTGTATAGGTTAAGGAAGTTTTCCAGCAATAAGCTTGTATAATTTAAAAGCTTTCAAAGGGTTAGAATAATATCGCCCCTTTAGAATACAACTGTAAACAAGTGAAACATCCTACGAATTTATTTGAATATTTATGTTTGATCGATATGTCTGCAGCTTCAACTACAGTTAAAAAATATTCATTTATAAAATAATAACCGAGTTATAAATACAAATACTATTTTTGATAATTTCCGGTCCAAATGTAGAGCATATGGGATTTTTAAAGATCATCTCAACATACTTAATTTTACGAAAAATTTACTATTCATAGCTCAACTTCTGTCGTCGGAGAAGTAAATGAAAGAAGATGGAGATAGGGAAGGACTACTAGTTAGTTAATCACTAAGTGGGTAAAGAGATATAAAAACGTTACATATTTGAATACGAATCCTTAAATCGATTTAAAGTCATCGTATGAAAGTTTCACGTCTAAGATTCGAACCGGTAACTCTGAAACGGAGCGGTCGAAAGCCCATCAATGTTGACAAGATGGTTTCGCCCATCGCAATCATTTTCAATCTCAATGTCACAGGTCTATTAAAAATATGTTAATTATTCACTAAAATTAAAAACGTTCAAAAATGTATTCAGCAGCAAATGATTCTGACAAGCGAGACTTGTTCGGATCATTTCTTAAAAATGTGGAATTAGTACAAAAAAATTGAGTAAAATTCTTATAAATATAATGGTTTTCCACTAAGAATTGACAGATGCCACGAAACAATTAATATCGAACATTTTAATCATTGGTAGAAGGTTATGTCCGTATCATCCTGGAGTAGTGACATGGTAGGGATTTCCGCTATTGGTCCTAGATGAGGTTTTATATCGGAGACTTCATTGCGGTGCCTGGCGAGGATTTCTTTCAGTTACCAGCATCTCTATCCTTGCGTATCATTCTCAGCTCTTATTGTTATGTGGTTAGGGAGGGTTTTTTGTGAAACCTATTATTTTTACGGCCATCACTGATAAGCAGGGCCGTAACCGCAGAGGCTTTGCACTAAATCCTGGCCCTTTATAGGCCCGAGTAAATTTATATTATTGCCATCTAATTCGTTGCGATTTATGGGGACCAAGGTACCCGATGGCCTTAAATAAAGCATAGGCGATATCGGGTAGTGTAATATCCACTTTAAAATGAATTAGATTTAACAAAGTCATTATTTATTATTGTAAAATGACAATGTTATTTTAATTCGTCAGAAATCAATCGCTCAAAAACATCAGACCAGTTTATGGTCAAATTAATCACACTGTAAATATCTACTGCTCATTTATAAAAAATACCACACAATTTTCCCAGTTTTATTGATCAGGATCGGAATTGAAAATCTGACGATCAGTTGAACATGCTTTCGTGAACGAAATCGGTTTTGATCATTTTATAAAATTGTGAAATTGCTAACAGAAAAGTGTTCTGTTTTTATTAATGTAATGTATTTCCACCAAGAATTGACAAAACCATAACAGTATAAATACCACTTGCTTTATTATTACGAGCGACACGTGTTTCAGTTTTATGAGATTTTTGTAAAACTGATGGTACAAACTCATCACACGAAATATGTACCCACCCATACGTAATAGTTGGGTATAAAATTAGGCAGTAAGCAGAATACATTTTGTAAATTTCGTTTAGAAGCTTTGTGTAAAGAACGGGTAAAAAATATTTGTTTTAGATTACTTCCCTAAATTGACCATTTAATAATGTCTGGCTCTTAATTGAAAATTTATGATTAACTGATTAAGTCGATACTGTCTCAGTTGAAATAACACTTTTTTTTAAAATCTATGGTTACAAGTTATCGTATAGTTTTGAGGTTGGGGAGATTTTGACGGGAGCGTAGTATGAACAGGATATTATTTTAATATCAATATTATTATTTCATATTGATGCGATTTACATACTTAAAAATATTTTAAGACCTAGGTATGTTGATGACTTTTACAAATTATAATCAATAATTTCCATACGACAGTAACTAATCGGGAATAGAAAACTAATACATATTAAAAATTAGCATTGTTACAGCAAAATTTAATTTAAAGTATTGGTCATTTTTGTTCATTACTGGTTGTAAATACGAATAAGTCTTATTATACATACTTAAAATTACCAATATCTGTAAAGTTCGGTCCTGTAGTATTGAGTTACGCGATATCATGATCCTTCAAAGATCAGGTGGCAGGTGAAAAGTGTCTCGGAAAGAACAAGAGGGGGCTGTTAATTTGATGAACGATCTCTACACAGCAACGCAGTTACATTATTTGAAATTAGGGATGTGGTCAAGAAAATTAATTATTGGTACCGAAAACGAGTATGGTTACCGTTAATTACTCGTTATCAGAGAAAAAAACAAATAGTCAATTTATATCTTTTAATGAACTTACGTGTGTATTTTAAAGTCAGTTTAATAAAATAAAAATAACTTTGAGATAATTCACTAAAAAGAATATTTCTCCATTTTCGTTCTAAAGGCAGAGAAAATGTGCATTTAGTAGAGCAATTATTAAGCTTAGAGTTTGTATTTTATTGAAAACAATTCATATTCGGTAGTATCTTAAATAAAATATACTTTTACCAAATTTTGTGACATTTTTTGCACCGCGAGAGGTGCGCCGCGAAACGACCCCAGGTGTGCCACAGAGCAGTGTCCAAAATAAGAAAAATCGAATATTTTTATATTAGAAAAAAATTAAAGCCATTCGGTTGGTAAACTCTTTTCTAAAATTATTCTCGTTGAAACAATTGTAATATTATTTTGGCATTTAATGGAATAATTGCATTAGTCTTTGAACGGATAGCGCAACTGCAATGAGGGTTGTCTCGTGTCTAAAACAAAAAATCTTACCATAATTACACATTGTTGCATATATTGGGAAGCATATATGGCGAAAAATTTAATAGTGGAATTATTACAAATAGTGAATGAATGTATCGAAATAATACATTATGAACTTGCTACATTGCTGATCCTCTGAATGAATTAAACAGAAAATGAAATTTGGATTATTGAGATGAAATGTTATCGACACACTCTGACAAATTAAACAGAAACTCAAACATTGATGAAGCGAGTTACGACTAGGAACATTGAAAATTTTTCGAAGGACCGACGAGACGATAATTGTATACGTTCTATGTAGCTAGGCTAAATTTTTAGTTACAACTTTTACAAATGATTTTCTTATAATTTGTAATTTTAAAAAAAATGACTTTTATTAAATAATATATTGGTGACTATTTCTAATTCATCAAATAAAAACATATTATTAAATTGTTAGTTTTGTTTATGAAATTTACATATTTTGGCTTGTGGTGTGCCGCGAAATATTAATTTGTGCTTAGGTGTGCCGTGGGTGAGGAAAGGTTGCGGAGCACTGCTTTACATAATGCTCCATGCCAGGGTTCAATCTCTTTAACTGAAAAATGCCAATATAAAATAAGTAAAAATGGCCTAATTTTATTTGCTGGATGGAACGGCTTAAAGTCGTTTACAGGAAAGTGAAAAGTATCGAAACTACGATGCCATTAAATTAATGGTTATCGATATTTAGGAAGGGGTGGAGGACACCTCTAATCGGGACAATGTTTTATTATGGGATTGTTAGCACGGAAGCACGTAGTCTAGTACTCTAGACGTGGTATAATTACGCCGGAATGCCGGATTTTAGACAAAATGGTCCGTTTATTGCCGCAGAAAAAGCAATAATATTATAGTTTAGACCGAAGCTCGACTTGGCGACAAGGTATTTTGATTAGGAATTTTACTAGAAAAAGGCGTACCAATTAATTTAAAATACAGCTATTAATTAATGCCTCCCAGTTGGCAACCAAACAATTTGTTATCAAATTATGATATAATCTGATCGTGGGATCTCATTGTCATGTTTTGAATTTAAATTAATTTGTTTGTTCCACAAGATTTACCGCTTTTAGGACTTACCTTGTCATGTTAGTAAAGTTTACAAAGGTAAACTTGTGATACTATATATTTGTAAGCATTAAATGATAAATCATAACATGCAAAATACGTATTTATTATGACATTCCCTTTTTCCACGACAACCTAAAAATTAATGTAGAGGGCGATTTCAGCACAAATATATCACTTTTAATGTGTGAACTGTCAATTCTTGGCAGAAGAGCATTATATTTTAAAAATAAAAAACAATTTGTTTGTACTACTTCCACATGTTTATAATGATCAGGACAGGTTTCGCTCATAACGAGCATTATCAACTACTATCATTACAGAGCTATTTGTATCAAATTGAATTTTTACAATTACAAGGTATATAAAACAGTTGGTTCATGAACTAAGACAAGAATTTACAGGTAATCAAACAAATTATATATAAACGAAATTAAATAGTCTAGAGTTAATATGTTAAGGACCTCTTACAAATCAATAAATACTAATATGAAATAAAAAATAAAGCTACATTAAAAATACGTAATGAATTTAAAATTTGGTCGGTAAAATTTATGAAATAATATAGTTATTACGAGATACTCGACAAAAATACTTCAAAAATATATTGCTAATGGAATAATTGAGCAAGTTCGATTTTGTTCTTGACTTCATTAGATGAATTTTAGAGGCAAAATACATTTATTACGTCATTAAATACCTGGGAAAAATGTATGACATTGGAATAATTAGGTATTCAAAAGTTAACATACCACGGAATTAAGCAAAAGGTTTTTGTGTTAGTTATGCTACGGGATGATATCATATGCTGATCTGAGAAAATAATTACTTAATTTATTGACCGTGAGAAATAAACCCATTCAATTTGCAGTTAATTTTTTAATATAATTTACATTTTCTGTTATTCAGGTGTGACATTAGTAAATAAAATATCATTTTTAATTGTTTGTAACACATTTCAAACGTAATTTAATTAGAACGACGCGGAATTTTGAAAGGAGTGCAAATGTTTAAAAAAGGAATTACTATCTATTTTCATTGTTTGCGCCATTTTGTTTGTAGAATCGTAGCAACCATTTTGTATCATCCCTGTCAGTTGTAATATTATTTTATAAGATGTACAATTTCGGATATTTAAAAAAATGTACTTATTGTTTTAATCTGTACAGATAACGCCTTAATAGTAACACTTATTTTGTTAGTTTGTATCAATATTATGATTGAGAGTCATTTCTATCATATCTAATAGGAAAACAGGAAATTCATATAGGACATTAAAAATGGCTGCTGATAATGATGAAAATAAGGTGTTGAAAAAGTCGTTTACACCTAGTTCAAATACATATTTTATAAATGTAATATACTGTTGTAAACGACACCCATTTCATTCAACGAGTTTTTTTGAGGAAGCGTTTTAAAAGGGTTTGAAATATTTCCCTCGATTTATTTTTCAGGTTTTTCGATGAATTCTGTCTCAGACTTATTTACCAATGAATCTTTAGTGAAAAAGACAGATTTAAACCATTTTTTGGACTTACTTATACTTTGAAATGTAAACATCTCATTTAATAAAGTGATGTGTATTTGTAAAAATGAAGAAAAATGTTGGAGAATAGGTTAAGAGGCAAAATTTGCAAAGAAAAGGAATATGCATCATTAATCTTCCCAAGTACATCTCAGTTTTCTATTACTAATTTGGGGGTAAATGTAATGTAATAAATTGATTAAACAAAAAGGCCGCAGGTTTTCTTCGCAGACTTTAAAAAAATTCAAAATTGAATTTAAAAAGGACGATCCTTCACAAAATCACTCTCGATTTTATCGAATCGCGCGGGAGAAATTAATTCCCTCGAGCGGTCACAACTAGAATATTTTTTACTAATAGTTTCAGTATATATTCATTACCTATATACGCTTTTTAGCGGATATATTTAATAACTATCCTTGTATACGACTTCGAAATGAAATATAGAAGTCATACGAAATATTTTATTGCGAATTGCAAAAGATGGTCTGTCTATATTGACCAAGGACATACGTTATAAAAATGTCATACACCAAGCTGCCGGTCATATTAATTTGGACTAACAATGTTTAAAGATGTCTTTAATATTTAAGTTTGTTCTTAAAAAATATTTAGGTGCCAGCTGCTTTTACGGTCTTCTGACACAAATAAAAACAAAAAACCTTTTCCAAATACTTGGGGCATCAATGCTAAAAAATATAAAGAGGCATAAGTTGTGGGAAAATAGTAGTGTCATAATTAATTTACATTGAAAAATTAAGTCAGACTTGAATAAAAATCAAGAGAAAGAAGGCTGCCTAAATAAGAAGTGGTAGACCATAACTATATTGTATCGAAATCATTGACATGGGACAATTAAAGTGGTGGTCAGTATAGTTGAAGAGGAACCGGTGGAAAAAAAACTTACAGGTTGGTTTTCATAGACTGAAACACGCGCTGTGGAAGAGAGCCTCACTCTTGTCTGCCTCTTCTACCGATCAGTACGATAACAGGAGCTCGGATGATCATTGAATACTAAAATACGATGGCAAGTCGTGTGATTAGCGAATGGTTGGGAGTCTATATACAAAAAAGAAAAGACTCACGGGATATGTCAGTGAGCTGAGTGAACCATAGTAATTAATTGAAAATATATTGAAATCAGATAAGATAAAAGCACAAAACTAGTTAAGGAATTATTTGTCCGCCTTAATTTGTGGCTGAATTTAATTGACAGAAGCCATTAACAAAAATAATTCGTCCATTTATTTCCTTCACAAGTGTTATCTAAGTTGATTGGAATGGATAGATTAATATGCAAGTTTCCGGTCGCCTTTTCTGTTGGAAATTTCAAACAGATTTCGTCTAATTAATTATACTCCTCAAGGCAGCGGGATTGAATGATATTTTGAAATCACTTATATTTCGTCGTTCGTAGTATTAATTCGTACAATGGCTCTTAACACTGCGGCCATAAATAATTAGGAGTGCTGAATGAGGAATCGTCTCGGGTCATGTCGTGCGCAGCGTGCCGAGCGAGCGATAAATAATGGCAAATTCACTTCTCAAATTGAAAATTTCACAGTCATTAGCGATGGAGAGTTTCCCTGGTTAATTAAAAAGTTTGTTAAAAATACTCACAATAACATCCCAATTAAAATTACTTTGTTTACACGTAGATAACACGGAATTAGAAATGCTTGAAATGCATATACACGATGTGGCATTTAAATAAATCACTATTGAACTTTAAACTCGGTTTCTAATATTCTTTTGTTCTGTGACTTCAGCAATAATCAACTAAATGACACATGACAATTCTCTCAAGAGAGTAAAACACTATTTTCTAACTCAAATCAAAAGTGGTTCAGGGTAAATAAAAAAATCTAAAACGACAAGTTTAAAGCAAGAAAGGACGATTTAATTGGTAGCTTTCCATTGCAACAAAATGAATGGTGTCTAATGAGTATTTTGAACCTAGCTTTTATTTTTCCACTATTTTTTTTGATCATTTTTACAATGGTCGTCTATCCGTTTTCGTATAACGTATGATATCATTCTACGTTTTGGATAGTGTGTTGGTTTGTTTGCTGCTGACATTTATTTAATAAAACCGACTTCATATACACTTGAGCCTCGTATAACACAGGTTTGATATAACACGGTTGATGAATTGTGACATATTTTAGTACTACGCGCCTTATATAACACGGTTTGAGTATTTTTTTATAGAAAATGATCCTATAATTGAAAGAAGTTTGAAGTTCAAGAGAGAATTACAACAGATATTGGCCCCTTATCACGAAATACTTTAAGGTTTATACGCTAAAAGCAAACAATCGCTTATTACAGATTTTTTTTCGATAATGAAAACTCACAACCGATCTCCAAACGAACCTAAAAAGAGTCGAACATATAGAATTGTAAGTGATAGCGATGATGAATAGATGATCTATTATATACTTTTTTTTCAATAAATGTATATTTTTTCGATTGTTTATTAAAAAAAATAAAGTATATTAATAAACTTCGATATTGTTTTGGAACACATACCCTAATTTTGTATGAACTTCAAACCTCGTATAACACGACGTTTTTGTGGAAACATATGACCGTGTTATACTAGGCCCAAGTGTATATAGAAACATATGTTTAAAATCTATATCCCTATTAAAATCTAATTAAAATAAAAAAATACTTTCCTTATCCCATGCGTTTTTTATAAAATTTTTCGTATTTACAATTAATATTAATGTAAACTTTTATATGACGTTATTATTTATTAAAAATTGTGGTTACCACAACGTACCGTGCTATATTAGGTGATAAGTTTTTTTCAAATAATATGTGGTATTATTAAAAAAACAATAATGAGGACCAATCGTTTGGATATGCCATTTCAATTCAATTATAAGACATGGTTGGATATAAATTAATTCTCCAAAAAATAGCTATGAATAAACCAAACCATCGATTACATCAGTTTAATTAAAAAATAGATTAGAAGCAAATATTAATAATTGGTCGCTTTTAATATAACGCTTTACGATAAGACATCCGTTTTGAATTTAATTATTTTTTATCGGATAAATAAATTATTTTTAAATGATCCAATAAATTGATTATTTATTTATAGACACTTGCGGAAGCGCCCGACAGGTGTCACTATTATTTATTATACCCAGATATCCAGGTATTTATTTATCATTCATTATATCACTAGGGACGCACTCAGGCGTGCAAATAATTTTAAATTACTCATGAGACATGCTGTAATATGACGTTTCTGCTGTAATACGATAGGAACTGCTTGTTACTTAGTTGCTCAATCTCTCATTTTTTCGAAAACAGTAAGGATAAGGCTAAGAAAGGATTAGTGGTTAGTTAATCGCTCTCGCTACTCCTAGTTTTTGAGGATTGGATGGGTGGGAGAGTTTTTTTTAGACATCATAAACATTCATGACTACGAACAGAAATCCATAAATTGATTGAAAGATCAATTTATGAAACTGCCCTCATCGGAACTTGAACTAGAGACGTTCGTAACCGTAGCCAACGACTTTAATAGTAATTGTTGTAGTTATTTCCCCCTCTATTTGAAAAAAACATATTTCGTGTTTATGAGAAGTGTCATTTACTACAAACATTGAGGGTATTTGACTAGTGTTTGGGCAAAAATGTGAAGATAAGTAAATACTTCAAAATGAGAAAAAAAATAGAAGAACTTGACTTATGTGATTGGTCACCCCAATCATCGATGTGCTAATTTACTTTTAAATACTGGATAACATATTTATAAGTATAGTAAAAAAAATGACTAATACTCGCTCCCAATGTACAGAAAAATATGAATTCCTGGTGTAGGGAGTATTTCAACTTAAAAAACTGGTTGTGTGTCGATAGCCCAACTTCCATTTCCAGAATCTTTACATATATATGAGTTTATAATGATTGGTTGTTCACCAACAGTTATAAAATCTTGAGTTTTAGAGAGTGTATCGGGTATTTTTACACAAGGGTTAGAGTCTTACCAGCGTAGTTAAGTAACGAAAAGAGATCTAAAGATGAATTAAAGATGGCGAGGAGCCGTAGTGATTCAAGAGTTTGTATTCATTTCTCACTGTATTTTGTCTCTTTTCACTCACTTTCCTGTAGGGCGTGAACCCATTTACGCGTAGTGCTCAATAATTAAAGATTTAACAAAGAGTAATTGTTCATTCCACGAATAACTGTTTATGTCTTTACTACCAATTGGGTCAATTTTGTGATTTAAATATAAATATGAGGGTAGATTGGTTTTGTATAAAAAGCTCAACATAACTAACTATAAATAAAACAACTGGACATATAATTTATATTCAAAATTTTGAATGCGGGAAGATATCGCTGCGATATTTATGTGGATCGGAGTTGCTCATGATTAATGATAACCATTACGATTTAGTACAAAATTCAACCAGCAGGCGGTATTATCATTTTTTGTAACGATCCTTAGTGCGGCCCATTAACGCGCAGCTGTCGCGTACAGGGTTGCCGGCAGGTATTCACGAACAGCTTGGCCCTGAGAGGTGGGATTATTAATAGTATTAAATTGGTCCCCAGCTCCTGTGATGTGCCACAGTGGCAGTGGAGTAGCCACACTCGACTAAACCAACCAGCACGTGGCCACCCTCATTGACAGATGTTGGCTAGACAGCTATATAAAAAAAACAATTATACTGCGTAATTTCTGTTAAGGGTCGGATCCAGGATCTAAGTAGAATGCTTGTAATGGAATTTATAAATATTTTATTTGGACAAAAGAACACATTCGAATATGATATAATTAATATGAATCTGTTTGGCGTAGTATTTTTCTCCTTTTATAAGTTTTTAAATGCTTTATTTCTTTAAATAAAACTTATGGAACTATGGGTTTAGGATGTGCTTTATCTTATAAATATACTTATTTTAAATACTATAAGCCATCACACCTTATATTCAATTCTAATATAAGAATGTTATAACATCATTATTGGAATACATCAATATTAAAGTATGTTTAGTAACATTTCGAGCTCAAGAAAAGGATCGTTATGTACTACCGATACTAAAAAGAAAGAAAATAATAGACGAGGAAATAATCACATGTTATAAATTTCAATAGCTTTAATAAATATAATAAACATGGATTTTCATTTTTCTAAAAAATTATTCTTTTTTTCGAAAAGGAGCAAGTGACCAAAATCAAAGTGCAAATTCGTTCGCATAGTAATACATAATAATTATCCATTTTCACCAAACAGAAATGCTTGAAAAATAAAGTTACATCATCAAATAGTGATAAAGTTTGTTTTAATTTTGCTCTTATACATTTTTTCAAAGTGTTATTTACGACCATCGACTGAATGAACTCTTTAATAATATCTTTATTTGTTTAGTATTCCATGACCCAAACTGCGAACTGCATTATATGAGTGAATAAATCAATGCACACAAGGAAACGTCAAATGAAAACAGAGTTATAAAATATTTCAACTGAAATAAAACAAAAGTTTGCAGAAGCTCACATGAGCGTGGACTTAACGTTATTTTGTAAAGTAAACAATTGCAGCCGTCGCCGTTTGATGACTTTGTATGAATAGGGGCGGGCGGCTCTTTGCTTATTTCTGGGTTCGCTCCTGTAAACAACATGTGAATGCGAAAACAGCTGCGGTATCACAATAACTTTTGTGTAGTGCCACCCTTATGAACAGCTGTTGATTAAAAGTTTGCCCCGAATTCTTGAAGTCAAACGTCTGAATGGGTCGTCAAGAAAACGTTTCGGGAAACATTGTACCTACAAGTGCGTAGGTAAAATGTGTATGTGACAGAAAAGATGTGTATTGTACAAAACAAATATGTGAATTGAATAAGTTAATTTTATCACTAAAATAAAAGAAATCGTTTAAAAAGTGTTTGGATACAACACTATTCTATTTCTTATTAGTTGTTTTAGTAATTTACGAATTCATTTCTATCAAATTCGTACTATTTCTTTATCTAATAGTAAAGAATTAGAATCTATTAATCTGGGATTATTCAATTACTTACTGTGTGTCGTTGGCCGGTATTATTGAATATATAGACAAATAGGCAAGTCATAAATTTGCATTTACTTTCAATATAAATAAAAAAACACAAAAGTTTCAATAACATTTTATTAATTTACACATACGTTAATACGGTTTTATTTTCGTACATTATAACGACAGTGTTTTGGCCAATTGATGTAACCCTAAAAAATACGAAAAGCCGAGTTAATGATTGGCTCTCATTGTAAAGACGACACAGCAGGTCTCGGCCAAATGATGTGAATTAAAAAAATAAATTGACCACTTTTTGGAAGGGAAACATCATTTTACATTGATTTTAGGTTTACAAATCTGACTGGGCCACTTGATGTAATCTAATATTATTTCGACAATCTCTACGTGTAAATCCGTACATGCAAAGATGAGAGTTTACAGGAGCTCATTTCAAAGATTCACAACGCAACTCACCACAATGTATAATGTTTTGAATAAAAACAGTTTTTGCTCTCTCCTGAACAATTTCAATTTTGAGGGTTATATTAGTTGGCCAAAACAGCGTCAATAATATTCCTTAATGTCTCAATTATAATAAGACACGTTTTTGCCAAATATCTGGATTCGGAGTGAGTCTTATAATCGATAACATGCAACAGAATATATTTTCTAGGAATACTCGGAAAACAACGAAATTTCACGCTGATGGTAAGAAAGTGTGTATAATTTTATAGTATACTAAGTTTGTTTGCTTATTCTTGTTTTTAAATTAAATTTCTGTTACAACAAAGTTTTCGTGATGATTTCATTATTGGTAATAAAAAATAATGGCTTCGTCTTATAACCGACTGCGTTTTATAGACAAAGAAATACGATAATAAGGCAAAAGCTGTATTATTATTTTAGTCTTATTCATAAGTGTAGATTGGTAAATTGTGTTCACACAATACTCCGGTAAAATAATTATCAAGAATGCCTGCATGTGTAAAATTTCATTGTCTTCCCACCCCATGTTTCAAGTCGTTTTCTGAGTTTAAGGGGATACGGAAAGAAGAAGCGGGTTGTAATTGAATAATTCCCACGTTAAATACCTTCAGAAATTTTCAAAATTAATCTTGTTAAAAATCTTACTAGATAATCTTCTGAGCGGAATGAATATCAGAGAAAAAGGGACAAAGAGAAACTGAAAAACGGTTTAGTGTCTGGAAATTGCTTGTGCGCCAGCCAGAGAGACATATTTCGTCGAAAGAATTGAAAATTCTTTCACAGAAGTACCGCAAATCCACAGTGAGATATTTTCACAGAATTTGATTATGCAGGGTTGGCCCAAAGGACCATTATGGCAAATATGCTACAAAGATTACTAAATATTGATGTTGATTACTATCCCACGAGGCTCATATTAACTTCAGTCTAATTTATTATTGCCATATTAGTCACAGTAATGCAATCAAACAATATTTTGTTCAAAACGTTTATATTTCATTGCGTGATTAGGTTTTTTCATTAAAGGTAGGTATTATTTATTTATTAGGTGTCACATTTCAAATGTGGTATTTTTTATTCCATGCAGATAAATAAATATCGTATTATAAAAGCTACATGCTATAAATAAAACATAAAAAGTAGGTAAATTATTCAATTAAAAAATATATATTTAAGGCTGTTGTTATGAAATATAGCGTATGTATGGGAAAGTTGAACACACACAAAACATATAAATAACTACGCCAAAATAAATTATAAAGTATTCAGAAGCGATATTATTTTACCAAAAAAACCTGTTTCCAGACATAATACTGAAAAACCAAATATTCCGAAAAACAAACCGTTAAGCTTAATGTATACTATTAAATAACAAAGTAAATACATTAAATGTGTAGTGCGATTTCTATTAGTTTACAGTATATTTTATTTTTAATTTAATATGCACAATCTAGTTATAGGGAATTAAATTGTGGCAACCACGAATTATTGTGGCTTAAAATTCAGCACATCCCTGTTTGTCACGGTCTAAAAGTAGCATAGCTTTATATTATAAAGCAGCCCTAAAAGTTTCATATATTTGAATGAAGCCTTTATTTATTTGTCCTTTTCATTGTCAATATATGGAAACTTTCGTATGCCAGGTTGACTGAATAAATGTGAATATGTAGCTTTTATCAAATTAAAACCGTAAAGCTGAGTTTCTTAGACCGAATGATATTTAGTTGAATATAAGTATGTCTTTTTATTATAGGCGTAGGTAGGTGGGAAATTCTATGGACATCGTAGTGGGGGTTCGAAAATATATTTTTAAATAAAATTCATTCATGGTCACAAAGAAGGGACAGTTATTTAGATCACAGAATTTCAAATAGTGGTACGCGTGGAGTCGATGTTTAAAATTCCATCAATTCATACAAACGCGCACGAAAATATCATGTACCTAGTTGTTATTTGATAAAGTTTAAATTTATCATTGAAACACACCTGTCTTTTTTGTTTGGCGTGAGAAGAATATAAAGCAGTTACTGTGAGAGATGTAAACATTTTTTCAGGTATTTGGAAATATTTTGAAAGCAAAAAATTTAAACAGTATCGCAGCCAGTGCTTTGACTATCAAAATTATTGGCATTACATGGTACTAGACGTATCTAGGCATTGTAATACTGGGGAATATACGAATACCGGTAATAAAAAAATGTTCAAAATACTAGAAATAGGAATCGCAATATCAAAAGAATAAATCAATACAGTTGTTTCTATATTCCATTGTATGTATTCGAAATATATCGAAATAATAAGGCTATGATAAACATAAATGGCTGATTTTCATAAATACCTTAAATTTATTTGAATTAAAATAAAAAGCAAGGAATTTGAATTAAATGATAATTCGTCCGGCTGAAAATAAAACCCTCTAAAATTCAACACTTGTTGCCCAAACAGTTGTCAAATAATTGTAGTGTTGTATTTAATACCAAAATAACGATATTTTGCATTTTAAAACACGGTATGTCGGTATTGAAAAAAACATCTAAAGTACTGGGTTCCGATTTCGATAATGCCGGTATTTTAATCCCTAGACGCATCGGTCCTGTGTAAGTGTCTCTTCGCAGGCTCCTGCAACTTTCCAACCACAGAAGTGTGAGCCTCAGAATTGACCTGTGACCGAAGAAGTACTAGACGCTTTTATATATATAAGAAAAAACTTTACAAATAGTTTTTTGCTGAAATGTAGGCTGTACCAACATCTGCATATAACAGGAACATCACTTTTAAATCGACAGTTGGAATGCCTTAGAGAAAAGCAGTATCGCATGTTGCAGATTGCACCTGCCGCTTGTTAATTACTTCACTTTTCATGTGATTGAGCGAGAAAGAGGTAAAGCCACCGCACGAGCCTGGTTAGAAGGTATATTTGTCGATTTTTTGGCTCGAATATAATTATTGAGTTCGCACTTATCAACTTTGTTGGAATTTTCGATGTATAAGGTAATTATCAAGCGGCAGGTGCAACCTGCAACATGCGATACTACTTTTCTCTACGACGTTCCAACTGTCGATTTAAAAGTGATGTTCATGTTATATGTGGATGTTGGTATAGTCTACATTTCAGCAAAAACTATTTGTAAAGTTTTTTCTTAGTTTACTATATTTTCATCCGATCCCAAAAACGAGGTGTAGCGAGAGCAATAAGGTAACCTAGTCATATCCTTCTATCCCTATTCCCATCGGCTAAGTGAGCAACTGAGAAACAATCAGTTTCCGTGGAAAAGCATTTGGAATTTTTGGAATTGTTATATATCGGTATTCTAAGCATTCCCTCAAACTGTTTTTTTTTGGCTTGTTACACTTTGGAACAGAGGTATCGATATTAAATATGATTAATGTAAAATTAGAGAGGTAGATGGAAAGCGAAATGTTAACGATCTCAGGGATGCAAAGTTTTAATGAAACAGACAGACTACGAGAAAGTTTGGAGGTGGCCGCCAATGGTAACAATTCGGGCCCTCCAATGAGTTGGACGCTCCTAAAAATTCCGTAAAACTCTTTGTATTTTTGAAACGCTTTGCAAGATGAACGTTTGTTGAATTTCAATCGCCTCTCACGCATCTTTAATTCCCTAATCCGCCGTTCGCGCGCCTCGTTCGCGTCCGTAAACAATGACTTCGTCCGAATAATAAAAAGCTAATTCGGAAACGAAAATTAAGGGGAAACCCCTCCCTAAAGTACATTACGCAGGGCAGTAACGAAAAGTTACCCTACGAGGTATCGGGGTGCGTAATAAATTTTGGATGCGGCCGACACGGTTAATTAAAAATTTAAGCTTCAATTTAAATACAATTATAATTTTATCACATGTATCTGTTATTTACTTTAAATATCAAAAAAAAATGTCATTACACTAGAGAGGGCTGATTTTTCAATATACCCATGTTAACGTCAAATGATGAATTGCTGTAGATTGTAAATGATAATAGAATTTGAACATCATAGCCTATATTTACCTTTTTTACTATATTATAATGTTGTGTGGTAAGAAATACGTTTGACAATCAAAAGCTTTCAGGATCAATTCCTGGCAAGATTAAAGCTAATAGCTGATTACCATAATATTTTAGGGTAAACATATCTTTTGTTGATAGCTATTTCGGCTTCACTCATCGTCAGAACTAGACGGTGAAGACTTTACTAGTTCTGATAAAATTCTTGTGGAATTGAATATTTTGTTATTTCTACCTTATTATAATGGATATCTAGCAAGTAAATAACAATTCAATCAATACTATAATATGTATACGTCTTTAAAGCTGCGATTTGTTCGGTGTTGATAGATATAATAGTATATGAACAAGTGAGAAATAGTTGTTATTGAAAGATTGGACTTCTACTGAATTTAGGCAAAAGACCACGATTGTAAATATCTACTAAACTATTATTATATTAAGGCTTTGTTTTAGAACGTACTAGCAATTTAAATTAAGATTATAATATAATATGTCATTGTGCTTTATATAATGAAATTAAATGTGAAAGAATAATTGTCTTGAGACAAAAATATGTTGAATGGCGATTGCATTCAAAGATTTACTAGAAAATGACATTAATAAACAGAAGAAAAATACGAATCAATTTAATCTGCTTAATTGAAACCATTTAAACTCATTAGGTAATCGGTAAAGAAAATCAGCAAAAAAGTAAATTAAGCTGATCATCATTAGCATTTAAATTCGCCATCAATATTAAACTAATCAATAAGAAAATGTGTTCATTGTTGAGTTATTAAATAATATTATAAATCACTGTTATTAAGATGTTAACTGTCAATAATTGCTGGAAAGACGGTATATTTCAAAAGTAAAACACAATTTGTTTTGTATTATTTCCCCATTTTTAAAAGGACCAGTCCATATATGACTTCACACGATTTTGGTTTTTTTTAACTCCCCTCCCCATTGTCACATTTCTTAACATAACCTTTTACCCATCCACATTTTTGACACCCCCCCCATAACGTTAAAAAACAGTTTTTATTTAATATTTATCCCCGACTTGAATTATAGAGATTTTGCACACTTCCATTTTTGTCACTAACGACCTG
This sequence comes from Himalopsyche phryganea, assembly GCA_022494535.1. Lineage (NCBI taxonomy): Eukaryota > Metazoa > Arthropoda > Insecta > Trichoptera > Rhyacophilidae > Himalopsyche > Himalopsyche phryganea. The sequence goes on along the minus strand of JAGVSL010000043.1, from coordinate 406,793 downwards.
GGTTTCGCCTTTCGGTATCTTCAGGCATTCGAGCACACGAATGGACTCGAATTGACAGACAGTAATTTACTTAAGACAGACAGTAAACAGTGTGTAACGTTTATATAGAAGATACAAATACGATAAATATCATTTACGAGATAAAATATTTTAAGTCTAGGATCCACACTGATACCTGAGTTAAAATGTCGAAGTTTACAAAATCTCAATAATTCAAGTTTGATATTGAAGTTCCATCAAGCACCCTCAGACGATGTCTTAAATTTATCCCCGAATTTACTAACAGACAATACCTAATGGAATCAGTTCCTTTTATATTTTTTGTTTACTTTATAACGTCGCATTTTCTCTCACTCCTTCACCCCTCATCGTCACAGATAATCACAATCTATTACACCCCCTCCCCCTAGTGCGTGACGTCATATATGGACGCCCCCTAATGACACAAACCAGTCCTGATCAAAAATGTAGAAGTGGGAAAAAACGAATTGATTTTTATTTAAAAATAATATTATAAATCTAAGTACATACAGTATTAATAATAAAATAATATGGTTTTAAGGTGTTAACTGTCAATTCTTGGTGGAAAGACATTATATTTTAAAAAATAATATGGATTATTAAAGACTTTTTTATTCAACTACTGGTCTTTGAAAACATCGTTAACTTTGCAATATTTGAATGTGAATCGCGGTAATATTGACAAGCGACAATTTAAAAAATTGTGCTAAAAAACTTTAATAATTCAAAACAATACAGTGATTAAGATTGTTATGCAAATAACAATTGCTATACATACTATAACCCGACATTAATTGTGTAGGGTAAAATTTTTATTATTAGGTCAATTGAAAAAGTCTTTGTTCTTCGATACAACACTAAAGATACAAAACATTAATTCGAAATGTCACCAACGAAACATAATATTTGAAATTTGAACATACATTAGAATAAACAATCATTAAAAACCATAGAGATTCATACACGTTAAAATAATATTTTGAAAATGGAACATAGTGTTTGCATATGTACCTAAGAGAATTAAATATTATAAAGATTTATTCAAATATAGAGATGCACGTGATTGTTAGTATAAAAATTGGACAAGAGATGGCTATTATTTCGAAAGATTTTTTGCGCAATCACTAATGAGCACTTATAAATTTGATTCTAAAATCGACGCTAATAAGACGACCTTGAGGCAACATGAGTCAAACAAATGTTATCTTGTAAAACTCAGAGAGGATATGCAAGTATAAACGTGTTTCAGTAACCGCAATCGGCAATTCCCACGGTGCATCTCACTACTCTGCAGACCAAATAATATTTTGTAAGGATTTTTTTTGTTATTGATTCAATGGCGGAGTGGATTTTGGAACCGCGGCCGTGCGATCCTGCCACAGGCGTGCGTGCACGGTTCAGGGAAAGGGTTATGTTTTATAACTCGTCACACTGTCCTACTAACGACAGAAATGATATCTGAAAACTTCATGTATACTTTTTAATAATAAATAACAATTTTATATATTTGATGATTGAAAAAATTAAGCCATCTCACTTATCAAATTTCCCTAAACCAACCAATATTTTGCATTAAAAAATAAACCCTTGAATATTATAAACATTTTTTATACATATTATAATTGGTAATGATGTAGTTAAATATCTTCAATGCAGTCTGAAAAAAGTAAATCGATCATAAAAATGTAAAGTAATAGAGAACTTCTTATATGGAAAATGAAGATACTGTAAATATGTTTAACGCGGCAGTATGCGTACTCATATATATATCACAAGTATAATACATTTCATGAGAACTGAGGGTTAACCAATCGATCAGCCTTAACTATACACTCCGGTAACTCCTCATAAGAATGAATAAGATATACGTTAACAATAACGTTGAGCAACTGAGTAACAAGCAGTTCTCAAAGACAAATTCTGTTGAGATACTTCCATTAGAAGACCACAGGCTCCACGTTGGGAGCGGACATGAAAAAATAAAAATAAATAACAATAACATTTTAAAGGTAATGGATATATATTACGATTTATAAAAGTCACCAGGAAATAAAACTTAGCTTACTAAAAGTGCAAAGCTTAGTTGAAACCTAGCAGAAAGCGTCACCATTTTCAGACTGAATAAACGTTGGCGTTAATATTTCAAAAAAATGTCGATTGTAAATTGATAAAGTCTCGCCTTGTGTACGCCACTGGGAAGGATCCTGCAATCCTGTGGGAATAGGAAACGATTAACAAATCACACGGGAACATTTTTTAATTTCCCACGAACTGGTGACTACAGTAGAACGACGGATGGCGTCTTTTTCGGTTTCTCATCATAACAATTATGCTTTATTTAGAATTTCTATCAAAATGCATTGTTGTCGATGGGGCGTGAATACTTGTCCAATCTGTCAACAGATAATCAAAAAGCACTTTTTATGACGTATACCCGAAATAGACTTCCTTTTGGGCACGAGTTTTTCATGTACGAGGCGATATTATAATATATTTTTTAGACTTAATTAATGTTCTTGCATTGTTATGCGATTATGAGATAAATTAACAATAATGTATATTACAAATAAAATATTGGTATTTTAAACACTTAATTAGTAGAAATAGAGAGAGAAGGGGGCTAATTATTAGTCGTGATTAAAAGATTCGGTCATTAACGATTTCACGGCATATCCCATATTTACTTAATTATACAATCGGTTTATCGACCATTTTAATATATTCTGTCATATTTTTTCTGTTCCTTATCATTAAATAATAATAATTAACATTGATATCTTTGCTATTCCACTGGTTGTGTAAATACGGGTGAAACGATTTTGCCTTCTTTAGAAACACTTTATCGTAAGATTTAAAACTATAACGTATACTAATTTGAATTATTGAGATTTTGTATACTTCCATGTATTTTGTCTCTAATGACCCGGGTTTCGCCTTTCGGCATCTTCAGGCCATTCGAACGCACTGAAAATGCCGAAAGGCGAAACCCGGGCCGTGACAAAATACATGGTAGTGTACAAAATCTCAATAATTCAAATTTGATATTGAAATCCCATCAAGCACCATCAGTCGATGTCTTAAATTATATAACGTAGACGTTGATTCTTTATTTATATTATATATTGTCAATTAAGATTAGGGTTGTTTTCTTTTACTGGGCGCAGGGAGGGGAATGAAAAAAAAAACAATCTTAATAAGTTGCATTTAGAGGAGATTGGGGGAAATTTAATAGGACCTACATTTAATAGAGAGGAGTCACCATTGAATTATATTAATAAATGTTTCTCATCATTAGGTTTTTTATAAATAGCATTTATTTTTATTGTATTGGTATTTTTTGTTATTTTTTACCATATGAATGATTTTTTTGTCAAGACGACTCGGGCTTTGGTTTTCTGCGTCTCCTGCCCATTACATATCCAGATTTATTTATTCATTCATAACTGAATATTTTTTTCAATCTTGAAATGAAAAAATGTACTCAAAATTATCTGTCTATCTTGATTAATAGATGCAAAAGATTCAAATATTTATCAAAAAACTTCCAAGAGAGTTTGGTCATACATATTGAATTTAATACCTGGCTTAATTTACGACGTAAGTACTTTACGTAGAAATGATTTACCGCCAATGATAGGACTATTAGTAAAGTTTGATTAATTGAGGTCATACTTAAATTTCTTGAAAATCGTAAAATACAGATTTGTCTACCGTAGATATATGTATATTAAACGTTTAAAGATTAATATAGTTTTGATTACTTTAAAGGTTTGCTTGTTAATTAATATACATTAGTCAATATTAATTTCGATTTAAAAACCAATTACATTAAAAATCAACTTATAGAATAGAATTCATTAAAACAATAAAACAAAAGAAAACTATTTAGAATTGAAATTAATGCACGAATGACTGATTACTTGTTTGTATAATTTACATCAAACAAACGTAACATTTAGCTTTTAAAATTTACATTATTTATGATAAAGTTTTGATTTAATTTAAACTGGAAAACCGTCTGAATATGGAAGGTGTTGCTGGACACCCGGACTCTCTTTAGGCTATTACATACATGATAATCTTATATATAATATCCCAGACCGCTCTGTAGACATTTTATTATTATCACATGTAAGTATGAAATTTTTTCATGACGTAAGCGTTCGCCGTGTATATATAAAATAAAATGTTATGCTACGCACACACAGTTCCGACGTACTTGCTACTTTATAAATTCAGTATTTCAATTTCATTACAGCCGTCTATGCCAGGTACGGTAATGCTAGTTTAAGTTTAAGAATTTTCATGTGACAGTATCTGATTTTTATACATAATCTTTGTGTACGTTTCAAATTATGTTCTAAATGTTTCAAGAGTAACTTACTATTGTTTTTAATGAGAGTGTTTGATTAAAAAATGTTGTTACTATTAAACATAAAATTTCCTTGACAAATGTTGCATTATTTTAACTGTTTAAATATTATTGACAAGAGTTATATAGTACAATTTCTCATCCCTTATTCTCAATGATATTTTAAATCCTGAATATGTAAATATAATAATAATATTATGGTTATTCATTTTCTACAATTGAAAATAAGTTGTTGTTCAAAAACCACCTGTAAGCTTTTCTAAATTATTTTGATCACTGCGTTAGAAACCATCTTCAGACTAATTAAATATCAAGCATTCACAAGTAACTTGATAGAATAATGATACTCAAATAAAATAATAATCATAACGCTTATTTATTGCAGTTTATTGTTATGAGCAGAATGCCTCTAAATATTTATTCAACCAGTTTATTTGAACGTGACCTTGTAAATTATGTTTGACATTGAGAATAAAACATATTGTTTGGGATACAAATTTAAAGCTACAAAAATAAAATAAAATTTGATTGTTTAATACTACAGCAAGTTAAAGATATGACGTCTTTATAGCTTTCTTCTTATAGTTACTTAGAAAATAATGACGTCTGCTTTTCTGCTAAAAAACAATTGAATTGTAAAATATTGAATCTGACGTTGCCCGTTTGAATAGCGAACCGCGCCAAAAACAGATACGCCCGAATACAATAAATCCATTCAATAATGAGGGCAATCAATTTCTTATTCTGTGAATTGTCTTTGTTTGACAGATTACAAATAGATGTCGTCAAAGCTTAGGATGGTTTTCGCCTTTTACGAATGGGAGTAACTGAAACTTTATGGAAAAAATGACAATATAAAACGTCGTATAAGGCGTCGTTCAAAGAAAACTTTCTTAGCGACACTTTTACAAAGTAACAACTTACGGAAACTCCATTTTTGATTTGGGATGATACTATCTGTTATTTTTGTTAACTTTCCGTAACTAAAATTATTATGCGGGTTATTTAAAATTTAAATATCGACGGAGTTTGGGTCAATTGATGAAACTTTCAAAAAATACGAAAATGAATTAATGATTGGATCTCATTTAAAAGACAATAGAGCACATTTTGGAAGAGAAACATAATTTTACATTGGTTTTACGTTTAAAAATTCTGACCCCCCACATGATGTAAGGCACTATTATATCGACGTAAATTCCTGTATCTGCAGAAATGAGAATTTACAGGAGTGCATTTCAAATATTCATAACGCAACTTACGCATTTAATATTTTCGATAAAAACAGTTTTTACTCTCTCCTGAAAAAATTCAATTTTGAGGGTTACATCAATTGGCCAAAAAACCGTCGATATCATCTGTCAAATTATTTATTGACTTTCAAAACCAATGAGTATAGGAGGTATTTATGAATTTTAAATTACCTATTTCGGGAGCTACATATCAGCTTACACTAAGTATATATATTATGGCGCGCATGTGTGTTCTGACGCTTATTGCTAACGCTGGACTTAATTATGACCGCTAAACACATTGTTGACATTCTGTTAGAGGTAAGAATTAGAAGTTTTATTCGCAATTCCGTATTTGATATTTTTTCAATCGATAATTCGGTATACTTATTTAATCTTTTGTTGTAATAAATTTTGAAATTACTATAACTTTGGTAACAGTTCTCTGTTAAAAAAAACAAGAGTTGAATAAATTTATTGAAATTGAATTTTGAGGTCTAATTTCAAATTCAAATCGATTTGGTTATTTGCTTTTGAGCGTTCTTCCTATTCAGTTGTGGTACCCAAGTTCTCGAGTCGCCATATGGACAATTTCATAAATTAACATTTTAATCGATTCAAAAAGCATGATTTTACCGGTAATTTTTACACTCTCCCCTCACCCATCCGATCCTTATATATGGCGAATGTAATATAACCGAGAATTGCGAAGGCAACTAGCTAGCCACTAGTCCTGACGCAATTTCTCTATCCCTACTCTCTTTTTCAAAGAGAGGTTGAGCAACTGAGCAACAAGACGTTTCCGTAGAAAAACTTTATTGAGGTACCTCCATTAGCAATCCATATACTCCACATTGGTATCGGATATGGCAAAAATTATATATTAAGCAACTAACATCAAAAAGATACAACAAAGACACAGTTAAAATAGTAAAATTACCGGTGGCAAAACAGAAATAGCACTGAAAATATTCTCACGGTGTTTGATATCGACAAAATTATTATTTTCACGTCTGGTGTATACGAAATATTTATTTATTTACCATAATAAGTTCACAAATAGAGCTGTTGCCTTCAGCCAAACCGCACTCGTACATGTGGGACAAGGAAGTATTCGCCAGAAGGGGAGGGATGGCCGTAAATTTATCCATAAATATTGTTATCGATCACACTACCAGAGTTGGCCAACAAGTCGATCGGGATTGACCGTTCAATTGCAGGCCTATTCTAAATTCTCACACGCAATATGAAAAACGCACGAAGTTGGAATTATGAAAACATTTTACGCTGAATAAAAATAAAGTTTCCAATAATATTCGCTTCTAATTTGGAGCATGTGGACTCATAATGCCGTTCCTTAACAGAAGGTGTTTATTATTGTACTTAAAGAGTGTTAAAAAAAGCTTATCCCGTTTTACTATAATCCCGCAATACTAAACGATCTGGTTACCACTGCAATATACGAGATTAAAGTCATCTGATTATTAATATAATAAGAAATGTCCACAGTATTTGTATGACAGATTTTTCTTACATCAACTTCGCAGGTGAAATTTCTGAAATAAGAAGACAATTTTACGTATCTTATGCTTTTGTTTATGTGTAAGGTTTTTTTAAAATTAATATAATATGTATTAAGATCCAAAAAGCGCTAATTTCTTTAATGTTTTTAACGATTCCAAGATTTCAATTGAGCGAAGCGTAGTGCGATTGGCACACCCCTCGTATTTGTTATATAAATATAATATTATAATGTGAATATATTTTATATTGAAAAAATAGTAATATTGTATTGTTACAGTCACTGAATCAAATTTAAAGAAAATAAAATGATTTTCAATATTTTGACGTAGAAATTCCGAGTAGGAAAAAACAATTAGAGGTACAAAGAGAAAACATTCTTTATATCAAGAAATATCGAGATTTGAAATGTCAGAAAAATACCTCCGGTATACATTATAATGCCAATTCAATATACTCAACATTTATTCTTATTTTCTGGAGAATTTATTGGTAAAAAAATATTTGTGTTTAGTAACCTATATCTGTCCAAAAACTTTCCAGTCAGTTAGCTTTTTTTTCACGTTTATGAATGGACTAAAAGGGTTTTTCAATGACCTTGATAAATAGAGTTATAGCTTATATAATATTATTTTCGCAACTTACTCAGATGTTATCAAACTTTCAACCGTCAAGGTACCGAATTACCGATAGTTTGAGAAGTACTTTTTGCATATCGAGAAAATATTTTCCTTTCCACTAATTCGACTGTTAATTCGTTGATTTTTACCGTTATCTTTGAACTTGAATCTAATGCTTTTTATTATTGGTATTTTTTTATATATTTACTAAATCAATAAATAATTTAAATGTATTTTTTTCTTTTGCGGCAACAATGGTTTTATCTTTTGAATCATTGATCTTGATGGTACGGTACCATGACACCAAAAATAAGAATATTCTATTCTTCATATTAATATGACACGTTTATTAACGATTGTGTGCCCAATTTGTAATACTATAAAAGGTGCCCTTTCATAATACACGAGGCTCAAATAAATTAAGACCCTACAACATCGCGTATAAGGAGAAAGGGGAAGCTCTCAATTTCATTACGCACGGACACTGCTGCGTTGGTCAATTAATTGTCACCGTGCGTACAAGATGAACATAACGTTGAAATTATCCCTGCGAAGAATAAGCCACATCGTTATGCAATAAAAATATTAATAGTGGTAATACGAAGTCTTTTGCTCTTTGACAATCCAATTCTTCACTTCGCACCGACGCTCTGCCCTTCTCTCTATCGAGTCCATTAAGAACTGTACTGATGATAAAACATAAAACATTTTTTTTTTTTAATAAAACACAATTCATTTCTACTACTTACACATATTTATAATGATCAGGACCGGTTTCTCTCATCACGAGCATTATCAACTGATAAAAATACAAACATAACAGGCTTATTTATATAAAATTGAGTGTAAAAATGAAGGTATATAACATAAAACAATCATTATCTGTCTGCATTGTGTTATTTGGAAAGTGGGGTCTTTATCAACATATCTGAATAGCGCTGAAAGTGATTTCTTAAAATGAAACTCGCCAGGAAATTGCTGATCTTCTGAACAATATGTTGCTGACGATGAATAGCCTTAAGCCCTTCTAGTGCAATCAATTATGCGAGGGAAACTATATACTCGTTATGTTACACCCCTAAAATTATATATACAATATTCAGGAATCGTTTATTTCTCACGAATTATTTTTAGAATATTGTCAATCACTTCTGTGAAAACAGCACAGCAAAGTTGCACGCTTTTTACACCGTCTTGGAAAACGGACACATTATTTTTTAAAGCTATTTTTTGACTACTAACTATTATAAAAAAATACTGAATAAGAAAACGATATTTATTAACACTTAAATTGAAATAAGAACAAATTTCAATCTACTATGCATAAATGAAAACTATAATATTTTAATATATAAATTGGAATTACATATCTTGTGTTCCTATATTCATCCATATTTTTTGCATCTTGATACTTGGAAAACCTCGTGAAAAACTTGATACATTCTGGTGGCAATGTCACTTGTCAAAATTCGCTCGATGCGCTTGGTGCGCACGGTGCGCAGTACATATAAAGAATGTGTGTGTGTGTTATTTTTAGCGCTTTCTACCTTTGCCGTAACAGACAGACAGAGGTGAAGTAATCAATATCACAGAAAGATAAATGTTAAGTCGGCATTATTCTTGGGTTAGTTAAATTACTTTTCGTATTCCTTAATTAACTTTTTAGTGTAACTATTAACATAATATAACTTATTTCGCCTGACTGGTGATTTCTATTGTGTACTTACTCAAAAACATTCCCCGCTAAAATTGTTTATTAAAATCCGTGCAACTTGTTCAACTATCACTAAAATAGCAGAAATAATAATTATGTCATTAATTCCACAGACGCATTTGTACCAAATAGATTGGTTATCAACACTGTTCTAGTTTCGAACAAGAGATGGAATTTCAAAATTAGTTTTCGAAATCAGCCACCATAGCGGTGGTGTCGCTGTCGTCTCTTGTGGATAAAAGCGACCCAATATTAATAATGTGCGCACCAGACAAGAATAATAATTTGCAGATGATTTTGTGCTATTACACTACAATAAATAATAATAGAATTTATTGGAAATGACGAGATATTTGTTGTAGGAATTGAAACAGTGCTTAAGATCATTTTATTATTTTATATGGTTGTATGTTATATCCGTAATATTGCCGGACTCGTACCCGAATACTTTTGTGCATTCGTCCAATCGTTTGCGGGGCCGAGAGTTAACGAAAGGCTTACAATAAATCATCATAACTTTTCATGAATAAAAGGGATGAGTTCTTAGCCAGTCCTGGCACACATAAATATTATTATAATGAACAACTGTTGTAATGTTTCTCTTCGTAAGTAATACAAAACAAAAACAAGAACATTTCGCCCATAGAAAAATGTATTGAAACGATATTTTTTATTAATGTTTACAGTTGGAATTGAAAGAGTGAAGCCAAGTGTTTATAATTACTTTCAAATTTGTTTTTACTAATTCTACAATGATATGTAATAAACAGGGCTGGTTTAACGAGCATTTTCAAATGATAATGATAAGTCAGATTAATGCATTAATGCTGGACATCTATAATAGTATCTCCATGTTTTTTCTTTCTATGTTACCAGCATTGAATTTCGAAGACTTAGCCGGTTTAGATGAATTTAATATTACCGATACTTATCACACGATGTTGCTTGTGTCAACGGATCATGACATATCTTGAAATCCGTTAGTGTGTATTTAATTTTTGCGATGAAAAAGCGCAAACGTATCAAATAGGGGATTTTGATTTCAATAAATAATAATTCTGGATGGGTGATAAAGTTTAGAGAGGTCGTAAAGCCCCCCCCCCCCATTAACTACATGACAACATTTGCTCTCAAATGAAATTGCCATTACGTAACAGACTAAAGGGAGATTATTTAACTTCATATGTACAGTCAACTCATATTAATTTAACGTGATAGAAAACATATTGTATATGCGAGAGAGTGAGAATTGATTTTAGGGTTTCTCTTAAGCCAGACAAGTTCTCTCAATTTCATGCTGATAGCATTGTCCTCCCAGAACGAAAAAAGCTTACAACCAATCATTCCTAAAATAATCCTTAAGCTGACATATTTAATTGTCGATTACTGATTGTTTCTAACTGCTATATAGTATTTTTAGCAGTTGGAAATGCATATTTCTTGCTAAAAGCTCGTCCTGTTTCAAAATAAAGTTTAAAAATTTATAAACTATGGAATTTATAGTTTTTTAGTTTCTATTAAAATATCTTTCCAACAAGGATGAGTAAAAGACAATATTACACTAATCATAGTTGGTGTTGATATTCCGGATGACGTTTCATCAACCAGAATTTTTCCACTTCAAAATTAAATTAACAAATCCTTAAAGAAATGAAATGCGTCACAGGTGCCAGCATTGCTGCTTGGAAACTATTACATTTCTTTTTCATAAAAACGAATATACAAATATAAAAAAATATGAGTAAGGCGCTTAGTTTTAAGAAAATTTATGTTATTTATCCACCCCTCCCACTTCATAAGGCTTTAATTTACATTTTTAAGAGAATAAGTCACCGGCCTATTAAAAATATGTTAATTTTTCGTATTATTCACAGAAGAATTCAGTCATGAGAAGGTAGCTTGTTGAATCCACAATTTCACTCTTAAAAAAATATTTTTCAAAAGATCTTTCCACAAAATTTTACGACAGCTATTGTATGAATTCTGAAGCCATCACAACCGAGTTCTATTTTCTCATTTATAATATCAAACACTGGAGATTATGTATAAAATTTTTGCAAACCCATAAACAAATCGATCGTTTAAAATTGAAAGCACACATGTGATATGTCTAAATAACGAGTTTTTGAGAAATGACATTTAATACATTCAAAAAAATGAAATCTATAAACATGAGTATTTCTGACAAAACTAATTGAACAATATTGACTAAATGGATATATCATATCTGTGTTTTAAACATCGAAATATAAAGGGGACTATAAAAATATTAAAAGTCGGCGTCCGTGGCGCAGTTGGTAGCGTCGCTGGGTACGGTTATGGATGTCTCGGGTTCAATTCCCGGTGCGGACGGTTTTCATAGATTGGATATGATCAGTTCAGAAAGTTTGTGTAGTACACCCATACAGCCAGAGAGAATATTACATTTGTGAATTGTTACATTTACATAAAAGAAATGCCAATGTTTAGCATGAATCATGTTTATATACAATTAATAATTCAGTCACTGCTAATATAAAATATTTTAACTACCTAAATATTACCAGAAATAAAAAAAATACTTTAATATTTTTATTTAATTCCATGTCCGCTCCCAATATGGAGCATATGGTCTCCAAATGGAGGTATTTTAACAGAATTTTTCTACGAGAACTGCTTGTTACTCAGTTGCTCAACCTCTCTTTTCAAAGATAGTAGGGATAGAAGGATAGGGTTAGGACAGGACTAGTGGTTAGCTAATCGCTCTTGCTACGCCCTGTGAGGATGGGATGGGTGGTAGAGAGGACTCAGACTACGGACAGAAATCCATAAATCGATTGAAATATCAATTTATGAAAACTGTCCGCACCGGGAATTGAACCCGAGACATCCGTGGCCGTAGCCCACAACACTACCAACTGCGCCACGGACGCCGACAAAATAGGATAAATTATGAAAATACACATAATCGGCAAGTCTTGGGTGCATAAGAGCTGGTTTGTTATTTTATATTTTCAATCGACCACCATTTATTATGTTCTTAATTTAAATTTGAGGAATGAAAATTTGGAATAACTTTGTTTAAATTCAAATTTAGTGTACATATTTCTAAATTTAAATACGGGATGACAGCTGATACATTTGGTAGAAAGCTTGATTAGCATTTTTGCTTGAGATTTGGACCTTACTTATTATTCGCAGACGCTTCTTGTTTTAACAATTAATGGTTGATAGGGGGTAAGGTGTGAATTTCTGCTAACAGAAACATAATATTATACATATTTCGATGATAAAGGAGTCTGCTACACTGGCTGAGATAAAATAAATTCATGACGGAGACTGTTCGAGAGTAATCACGATGTAAAATTATACTCTGCTGGATGAAAATAATTGAACGAAATTTGAAGTATTTCAGTATAATATTATGATTTTAAAATTTATTGCAGCGTAAAATCATTTAATATCAGGCGGTCGCCTTAAATTGGATGACAGAGCTATGGATTAGCTTTCAAAATTTATTCATACGAAACCTTAAGGACAAACATTTTTTAATTGGTAATATAGCTAGAAAATCATCTAGAGCAATAATTATCATCGATAATAATGTACTATTTTGGTTGATATTTCGTCGCCGTTGATGTTAAGGGAGCCAGTCCACAAAAAGCTGAGAAATCGGCGCGCAAAGATTTTGTGTGACAAACAAGTAACATTATTTGTTTGTAAAGATAGAACGCTGTAGCTTTGAACATAAATACTTTTTATTTGTGGTCAATAGCGTTAAGCAACATAACGTATTTAATTTTGCGGGATTCAAAAGACTTATGTACGTGCGTTAGGTCTATTGGCAATTTACGAAATACGCATAAATAGGGATTTTTGTGTTTTAAAATGATTTTGTGTACTTAACTCATTTTCGCCAACTTTGTGGCTTGACTCCCTTGACATCTAAGGGGACGATTTTTGATATTTTGAAATAAAAGTTTCACATGGTTTTAGTTATTATTTATATAAAATAATTATACAACTACTGCGGTACATATTAATGTCCCACCCCTAGTTATAAAATCAGACATTATAATCAATTTGTTCTAGTTCATACACTCCGTGTTTAGCAGTTCGTGCTTACCTTCTCACTCTATGGGCTTCAAAAATGGATTACAATTATCACCTGTACACTCAATGTCATAAGTGGAAGAGCATTTTATCAGGTTATTTAATTTAAGCTTGTACAAAATTTATAAATACATATATATCTGTACCTGAGAGGCTTATAGTCCTATGTGCATTTTATCAATTGTACAGAAAGAGCAGAAACGTGTTTCTAAAACGGTTTTTATTTTATATCAATTAGCACAGTTGTTTGGTTTTTGTTTTCGTTCTTCTGTAGTTGCAGCTTCATTTACAGGTGGAATCATGAGTCTTTTAGGATTTAGTGAACATAGGATTGTTTAACCCGTAAATGCAGTGTGACATAGGACTCATTTTATATGGGTTTTTCGGTAACCTACCCACATACGCCAAAGTTTTATTTACCCATCTATAGATCGTAAAATTACAAATAATGTGACATTTATAACTCAATTTCGCTATTTTTGGACATAGAACTATTAGCCTCTGAGGTATTATGAAGCGAGTTTTACTCGTTATAAAAAATAATTTAATTATTACTAGTTTAGTCATTTGTTAAGTATTTAATTTCGTCAACGAGATATATTTCAAAATAGTAAATTTATCTGAGTGGAATATAAAACAGTAATAAGGAAGAAAACTAGTGTAAAATATTGTATTTAAGCTTAAAGGATTTTCCAACTATTTAAAAATATCTAAATTTATAGCGACGGCAATGTTTCATCAATGCTTATTTTGTAAGCCAATAAAAATAGTTTTCAATTCAAATAATTTAATAAAATCTATTTCCGTTCACTGTGGTGGAATAAAGAAGTTAGTTTTCCAACGTATTGGAAAATTTCCTTTAATTGAATATTTTTCGGAAAACAATACAGTATTATACTGGGAAATATTCTAAATAATTAAATTACTTACTTCCTTAACACATTAACTAACTACTGACAGCTTCTTTAAGTGACGGTGTCAACAATCACATAAGTCAATATTGCAAGGTTTTCAGGAGACAATTTTTTCATCTCGTGACATTTTTTTTTCTATTTAACACAATTTAAACGTCAAGTAAGTCATTGAACATTACTAGAAACAAAAATATGTTGAGTGTTTGATCACATAAGTCTGACTTATGTGGTTATTCCCCCTGTATTTGAATAACAGTATTTCTTGTTCGAATTGGCGAAAATTTGTAAATTTCCATGTATTTCGTAACTACCTGGGATTCGCATTTAGGCATCTTCAGGCATTCATTCGGAAACGTAAAAAAATTCAGCCATTCAAATTTGATATTGAAATTCCATCAAGCTTCAGTCGATAACTTAATTTTTTTATTATTTTTTCGTTAACTACACATTTTCAAAGTACATGACTACTTTGTTTGAGCACACACGTGAAGAAACGAACATTCTTCAAAATGCGAAAAAAAAAACGAAAAACTAGAGATATGTGATTGTTAACATCGGCCATCGATTATAATTATTATACCTAGCATTAATATTTATTACAAAATACACCATGAATTGATTGTAATATTTATTTCTTAAATAATATATATCATTGAAAGCGTGTACAAAAATAAATGAGACGGCAGAATGAGATAATATATTATGTTTAAAGGTATTTCATTTTTATCTGTGAATATTTGAATTCATCAGACCGTGACAATAAAATAGTAAAGAGTTCCCAAGCAACGACTTTGATAAATGCGTACAAAAAAGTTACCCACCAATAGCAATTATGTTTTTTTTTACAACATTTCGAGAATAACAATATGTATTTTATTTCTCATTTTCCAGATCACTTACCCGGCCATTTTGGAATTCAGCGTTTCAAATGCTCTTATTTCACGTTGTCATTAAAAAAAACTACTTGAATTTAAAGACTATTATATTTTCGGCTACATAACTAGCGACTATGTTTAAATAATAATACAAAAAGGCCTTTGTATATGTAGCGGCAATGTATTTAAGTTTTATTTGATGATTTGCATACAAACGTATCATTATAATTCGTCTTTTTTGACCATATTCGCTCGCTATGTGGAGAATATGACACGCCAGCATCATTCAGATTCTGAACGCTGGAATCCAATAGGTCGGATGAATATGCAGGTAGGATTCAGGCCCTCTGGAGACATCCACATCCACAGCACGTGGCCTAACCATCCCAACGTTACTGCATTACCACTGACGTAACAGTGCGCTGCTTGGTACGTTCCATGATTTCCGAGTTCCTCACGAAGTCGAACCACCTCACCATCAGAATCCGACGCAAGCATCTATTTTCGAAGCTTAGTATACTGTATTTTTTTAGTCTTCGTCAGTAGTCACTATCATTATTGTTATAAACACTATTATAGTAAGGGTAGGTATAATGAAAGATAAATATGCAGTCAGTAATCGGCAACACTTTAACCCATCTAATGAGCATTATTGTCTGACCAGAATCACTCTGTTCATCATTACTCGCGGTAAAGGTGTCGTAAGTAAAATTTGAATTGAAACTCAATCAAGCACCCGCAGTCGATATCTTAAATTGTGTCGTAGATAATTTCACTGATTAAACTTTATTGTTGGCAACTGTTTAAAAATGATGGAATGATAGATCAAGTATGAGTTTTATGAAACAAGAGGAACGATAAATATTGATTTACATGTGATGCGTTCAATTTATTAGTTTTTAGTTTATTTACATTATGAGTCGTTTTGCTTGCTTCATACTCCGATACTTACCTAGCCTCACAGAATATAAATTTTTAAGTAACCTGTTATATTTAACATGGTATCTTTAATAATTGCGCATTTGAACTCCACTCAAACATATCTTTGGTGTCAACTAAAACACATCTGACCACAGTAAAATAAAGAACATTTTTTACATGCGTAAGCGAAAATTTTTTTCCATGTTCGCTCCCAATGTGGAACATATGATCTCCTAATGGAGGTGTCTTAACAGAATTTTTCTACGAGAACTGCGTGTTACGCAGTTGCTCAACCTCTATTTTTTCGAAGAGAGTTGGGATAGAAGGATAGGGCTATGACAGGACTAGTGGATGGATGGGAGGGAGGACTCACACTGCGAACAGAAATCCATAAATCGATTGAAAGATCAATCTAAGAAAACCGTCCGCACCGGGAATCGAACCCGAGACATACGTAACCGTAGCCAGCGACGCTACCAACTGCGCCACGGACGAATACCACGAAAATTGGTAGTTCAAAATAGCAATTGAAATATTGTAACTAAAAATTTAATTATTCATTGACAAATCGTAAATCCAAAAAAATTTTTGACACACAAGAAAATAATCATAGATATATATTATTATAACGGCAACCGTTTTGTCCAACCAAACTTGCAACCAAATTGTCTCACAGGTTTTCGATGGTGACTTGGTCGGCATGTCGATAATTAATGGTATATACGTGTATACTAGATACTCCGTACGTGCTATTAAAAGTAAAAAATCGAAACACATATCAAAACTTTCAAAATCAGATATCTTATTATTATATGGAACCAAGAATCGGGTGTTAAACTACGTAAAGCTGCGGTTTCTATTTTTGAATTAATTAGTAACTTTAACCCGTTTAACGCGCTGGACATGTTTCCATGCCCAAGACTTTATCTCTTATTTTCGGCCAAACTAGAGAGAAACACGTGTGGATATACGCTTAAAAAATTGTTCAAACCTTTCGGTAGTGAAATTAGGCAACATGTCATGAAAATGTCAAATAGAACACAAAGAAATATATTTTTGAAAAGAGCTCTCGATATTCAGTCTTTCGAATTCAGCTTTGAACTGCCGACAAGCAGCATTAATCGTCAGCCCTATTCGTAATACACATACTTATGCAACTACGTGCTGGCTTGTGTGCGTGTTGGCTGTGTATATGAAGACTGGCCGCAGCCATTTTGCTTGCAAAGTCGTAGATTACAAATTTTTAACTTCTTCATTGTCTTCGATTTATTTTATCGAGAATGCGACAAATTCAGTTTCCTTTTTGATGTATTTGGGATTAATAATATATATTTCACATAATTATCCATTTTTTACTGTTGAAATTGATCTATTTTTGCTATAGTTAGCGTTATAACAGATCAATTGACTGAAAATATATTCGTGGGAAAATGGTTAGCGCTACATGGGTTAATCTAGTCATATTTTTTGACCATAAACAAACTTTGTTAAAGTTATTCCAATAAACTATCACATTTAATTTAATAAATATAAGTATTTACGTTATAGTGGTTATGTGGAATAGTTTATGTAAGTACTTGATTGAAATGGTGAGAATTATGGGGGTTTTTATTTTAGAGTAGATCAATGATAGATGGTGCTGAAAGCGATATATAATTGATAGTAATTTATTTCTCACCATTTCAACGTTGAAACAAGACCACTGCAACAATTAGTGAAATGCCAAATAATATTTAATAAAAAAATGTTACTATTCGGCGCGCCCAATAAAACGTTAATTAGAATAAAGTTTCAAAGTCGGCGAACGGGAAATGTGCGCATTGCCGTGGGAAAACAGCTGTTCAGTCTTTAGGCGCATAGAGACCGACCGTTGCCATTATTATAATATACTACTATCAAGAGATGTCAATCGATCCCTAAATGTCAAATTATTGAATGAACTGTTTCCCTTTTCACACGGCTGTTAATTGATCAATTATTACGTGCGGTGTAACTGGTGCGGTATCAGCTATTCAGTCACTAAATAAAATTTCCCAGGTGATTCAAATGAATTGCACGATAATTGGCAAGCCGAAACCAACGTAGTTCATTTATTTAATAATGCCCCCTTATAATGTGTAGTATCTCAACAGGTTTCTACGATAGTCGTTTGTTATTAAATCGATCAAATTCCCTCTTTGTTGGAGTGGAATTAAACTAGTAGAATGGGGCTAGGAAAGAATCTGTTAAGGGTTAAACAAGCGTCCTGCAACATTTTCAATACACAGTAAATCTTAAATTTAGCAGACCTCAATGTAACGCATAAATGTTAAAAATATCGCTCGTAAACAATGTCATATGCATGATAAGCACTTGAGTACAGCTGCAGTAGTTTAGACGTGTGTCGGCCAATAATTTGACTTGCGCTAGGCCAAGCCCAGCCATGCGCATTTGCTTAAGTAAACACACCATCGTTATTCTGTCGTCGTATATTTGAAAAATATGGCGTACATAACAAACTGAATCATATAAAAGACTTTCAACACTAACACACAGCCCGTCACCTGCGTTAGTCTATAGATCTAGTCAAATCTAAAAAAATTCGAAACATAAAATAGATTAATTTCTTACAACTTCACCTATTCGTACTTCATTGACCAGGTTCATTTTTGCTATAATAAAATGGATTTTAAAATTGGAAAAATGTGTACATACAAATAATCGGTTTCATGAATTCAATCATAGGAGGCGACAAATCACTGCTTACGCTTTTAATGAAATATAATACATAAGTTATGATAAAAATTAATACATAAGTATTAAAAATTTGACTACAATTCGATATAAACATAATTAATTGGGCTCGAAAAAATTTTGCACTTACTCTTTACTGAACAAAATTTGTTTGTGAAATCTTTCATGTTTAAAAATAAAATTTCTACAAGAATAGAGTCTGACATAAAAGAAGCACATTATTATAATATATTATGTCGCTTTAAAAAATTTTTATCGATATGGATGACACATCGATGAAAGATAATATTTTTAATAAATTTTTTTAGTGTGAGTTATAAGTGGACTTAATATATTCTACTACTTTATTTCGTATATTAAAGTAAATACATGTAACATTAAAATTTGTATGTTTAATTTTAAGTCTTCTTTTATGCGGTAGACACGTTCTGCATAAAAATGCACAAAAAAGCTTCAATGTCGTATGAAAACTTATGTAGTATATTAATTAATATATACATTAATTAAAATTAATTTCTAAAACCACATAAAACTAAAACAATGAGTTAAAATAAAATCGAATAATAAATTCATACTACGCGAAACCCCCGAATTTTCAATTTTTATTACACGTTTATTGCTACATATTAATTATTAAGTCAATAACTAGTTCAATAAATGGCCAGTAGTAAATAATAAAAAGTCAGTTTATATGTATGTTTGATAAGTAAATAATTGCCAAATAGATAAATGTTAGGTTAGGTTTAAATATATGACCGTTTAGTTAAAGACTGACCACTTTATATTAATTATCGAAGGTTTATTTTATTAACTTACCACGCGTATACTGACCATTTATCGAATTCATTAGTTACCATTTATTATCTTTTACTGACCATTGATTACCTCTTACTGATCAAAAATTGAAATAATTACTGACCTAATTAATGCAGGGCCATGTATTATTTACAGCAGTAAAACGGGTTGAATTAATGAGCCTTGAGATAACATTTACTTAAATTATCAATTAATTTTATGCACCGCATAACGTAAATAACTTATTATCACTGTACAAAAGGAATAATATACGAAATAATAAAAATTTACTAAATCCTTAAAATACATTTTTCAATTAAAGTCAGATATTATCAATATATATTATTGTACAAACAGTTAGAGAGTATGAACCAAGTGTTTGACTTTTTTGACATTGGCATTGTATGAGAATTTTCCCAATATTATACCAAAATTATGCAGAGTAGAATTTGAATTAAGAACAACAATGCACTCAGACAGGCATTGACTACAAAATTTTTCAATGTTACATGGGACAGATCTATAAAAAAAATCATTCTAGTATAGAGTAACGCATACTTGTTTTGGCGACCAGAACATATATTTTATTTTCTCAAAAAGAAACGAGTATTATTTCAATTCATAACACCACTATTTTGCCTATATTTTCATCATTAAATAAGAATGCAGATTGATTTTTTAATTTCTTCTTCAATTGAGAATAATTATACAACTCAAATTATGATGGCATCTTCTATTGTGTGAAATCTATCGAATAAAATGGCCAAATTTAAGTATATAAATATAATTATGTTAGTTGTTTTTTTTTATAAAAGTGAACAACATGACTTATGAAACTATAAGAATGATAGAATTTAAAACAAAAACTATGTTGGAACAGTGTTAAACTAACTGGATTGGAAAATATTGCAATCGACATTTTTTAAGTAGTTATCAATTCGATATTTCATAAAAATCATCGGACATACTAATTAAATTCACTAATTGAACAAAATGAAAAAATAGTTAGTCGCGTAGTTGAAGCATGCTCAATAATTGTCATTTCACCCAATATATATCAGTTAGTTTCTACAGAATATTTCAATCATCACATTTTTATTACTCATGGGCTGTAAAATCCTTTCGAAATCAATTCGCATTGTGTGCCGTTTTTAAAGCAGGGCGTAATAAATGAACGCTTTAAAAAGTGTAATCCCCCGAAGAAAATTTTTGGTGAGTAAGGTTTTTCAGTTCTGAAAAGGAGACATCTTAACAAAGGCATAGTAGGATATTATATGATAATAAACTCGTATATTAAAATTACCACCTGTGTGAAAAGAAATGTGTGTCTCGTCAATTAAAATTCATTTGATATATTTTATATCAACTCATTATCATGTTTTTTGTCACCATAAATTAGGTGCTGTGTGAAGATATCTTCGGATGTATAATACTGTTTACTATTCACTGTAAAGAAAGGCATAAAAATAATGATAACTCAAACTTTTGACTGCTGATAGCACTTTGACCAAAATAATATATATTCTCGACAGTCCAGATTTTCCAACATATAATGTGCATCAAAGCTGCAATTGTAACTACTGATCTGTGTAAACGTTTCTTCTCAAAATTAAAAATTATCAAATCGTAGAATCGAAACAGTCAGACGGATGATAATGTGATAAATCAACTGTATTGTTCGTTGACTAAATTGCTAATTGATATAGAAAAGATAGAAAGCATTTTTATACAATAGTTTCATATACACGTTTAATATTATGAGGAGTGTTGTTGACATTAATTTATAGTACAGGTTGTCCTCGACTTACGACCGAGATACGTTCTTGAATTTTGGTCGTAAGTCGAATTCCATACGAAATATTAAAATTAAATTGTCCGGTTCATGTCAGTTTTAGCGGCGTCAATTTCACTTGACGAAATAAAGCAACTGCAACTAAAAGTGGTACGGATACATTTTAAGACTTCAGATCGCGCTTTTCAAATCTTATATTGTAGCTGTCAAACGACAATCACAATATTATCGAAAATTGGCACACTGTCCTCTGATTTAATAAATAAAACAGAGAATAATACGTTGTGAACACAATTTTAATCGTAGTTGACATGGTCTTTTAATTTCTGTTTTTCAAAAAGGCTTCGGGCTTTTGTTGTGGTCACGAGGCTTAGTAGGATTCGTTTTTTTCACCATATCTTACATTCAAATCACTAAATAGTCTTACCATATTACAGATGGCTGCAATAATTTTTTTTGTTTTATGGTAGATTTTATAGATGTTGATCCATTAACTGGTTCACTAATCCTTACTTTATTTTTCAAAGGTATTGTAGAAGCCGTTGAATGTGATTTGATTTTTGTTGAAGTCGTTCACTTGTTTACCATCTCATATGGTTTAATTA
The DNA here is from genome assembly GCA_022494535.1 of Himalopsyche phryganea. Taxonomy (NCBI): domain Eukaryota; kingdom Metazoa; phylum Arthropoda; class Insecta; order Trichoptera; family Rhyacophilidae; genus Himalopsyche; species Himalopsyche phryganea. The sequence continues at coordinate 384,586 of JAGVSL010000043.1, read as the reverse complement.
GTTTAAGTCTATTGCACTTCTCTTTTTTAATCACGTGTATTCCGTAAAATATATAAATTTATTTTTAAGGTGTCAATTCTTGGTGGAAAGACACTATATTTTAAAAAATAAAACACAATTGATATGTACTACTTTCACATGTTTATAATGTTCAAAACCGGTTTTGCTCATCACGAGCATTATCAACTGATAAAAATAATTTTCCCTATCCACTATTTCTTTAATGCATCAGTAATGTCATTAAAAATTTTTGCTCAGCTAAATGGATTTTTAATGTAGCTATATTTGTGATTTCAGATTAGTATTTATTGATTTGCAAGAGGTCCATAACATTTTAATTGTAGACTCTTTTATTTGATTTATGTATAATTTGTTTGTTAATCAGTATTTTCCTGTCTTAGTTCATGAACCATCAGTTTTATATACCTTCATTTTTACACTCAATTTTATATAAATAGGCCTGTTTGTATTTTTATCAGTTGATAATGCTCGTGATGAGCGAAACCGGTCCTGATCATTATAAATATGTGGAAGGAGTACAAATGAATTGTGTTTTATTTTTTAAAATATAAATTTAAATTATTTATCTAGAAATGGTTTACCAGACACTGTGGGTACGATTTATTAATTATTCACTTCAAAAATTAAACGTACAATTAGGTACTATATTTATATAAATAAATATTCAAATCTTTGAATGCTGTTACCGTCCTTTCTTCCCCTATGCACCAAACGTTGGCAATGGTGCTATGTGATGCAATAAAAAAATGTTTTGATCGCAAGTGTGAATCGTCGTAGTAAGTCGAACCGTCTAAGTCGAGGACTACCTGTATAGTAAAGTTTTTTATTTTGATAATATTGTGATTAATTTTCATTTATTTTTATGTTGGTATTCAGTAACGTTTTAAAATATTTTAATTAGTCAATGTTAAATCAATCAATTAATACTAGCTATATCTTAAAGCTTCAGTGATCAAAGATTGATAGCTGATCATACCATCTGTGAATAAATCATCTTGATTAACTGCGGTAGGTATCAATCACTCTTTTGATCCCTTGAAACGAAGACAGGATCCGGACTGAATAAACGAGTCGCCAAATTTGGGATCAGAATTAGGGATTCCAACTATTCAACATCCGGATCAGAATCTTCAGAACTTCAGAAAGTATGAAAAAAATATTAAAAATGTTATAACAGCATTAAATAATTAATACAAAAATAATAATTCAATAGTACATTAAAATTTGTAAGAAAATGAGCTCATCTAATATATAAAAATCAATGTGGGCAATACAATCAGGCCCCGCCCGGCCCGAGCCCGACCCTCAACTTTTTAATTTTTAACTTACAGTAGGTCTTATTTCACAATCCAGATATATCTGAAATCTAAAAAAAAATCTGAAACAAAGAATTATATTCGTACAAATAGCGACATCTTGCAAAACCTACTGATTTATTTGTGTACGCACCAGACAGAAAACAAAAAATATTGTGTGTCCAAAAGCACTTCAATAAACAGAATTAAAACACAAACACCTTCTTTCTTTGAGTGGAATTGCAACGCATGCCTGATACTCAATAGTTTATAATAAAAGTCACATTTATTTAAATTTTAAATCACTGTAATACATACAATATTTTCTTAACGATGAGATACCTACATCTTAAAACAATTTACGACTAAACGTTTTCTCACTTACTTCAAATCCCAGATAGAGACAATATCGTTCTATTGTATTACAATATTTAACATTTGCAACTGCGTCGGATTACTCCAACGGTATTTCTTCGATTACCGAAATTACGCAATGTATAAAGGGTTTTTTCGTTTGTCAAATTCAAGCATTATGATTTATAATAAGATAATGAAAGCGCTTGAGTTGAGTGAAGACAAAAAAAAATCTGGGGTATTTATTATTGTTGTCGAAATCTGAAGAAAATGCGATGTGATCTTTCGTCGATTTTCGATAAAATATTTCATTAAAAACTATTCGAATAATTGCCCAAATATTTGAATATCGAATAGTTAAAAAAGGGCAGAATATATTCGGATATTGAATATTCGAGTTGGAATCCCTAATCAGAATCAGAATCAGTATGCTGTCGATGGCCCTCGCTCTAGTTTACGGTTGACCACTCATCAATGGTTTCAGTGAATTTCAAAGCATAGACGGCAATAAAGCAAGACAGGTGGCGTGAGTGAATAGAGTCGGGTACCCGATACAGTTATGTGTACTGCGGGCATACTTAGTGCCAGAAGGATAGCTTCCCGCATGCGGATGATATACTTAAACATTGTTACATACAACACCATGTTATTTTTTGTTTTAATGAAATGTAATAAAGAGATATTACACGGTGTCATAATTACAAAATAATTTATCACTTTATCTATATGTGAAATATGTTCACACTTAATGACAGAACCAATGGAATAACAAAAGTGTCGATTTTCCTTTAAAAAATGAATTCCCGAAAAGTAGTCTCCGATTCAATCGAAGATTAGAAACATTCTATTTGTTAGTTCAAAACTATATTCGAAAGCTTTCGAAACTTCAAAGCTTACAGAATGTAATTAGCCTTTACAGCGCGAGCCGTTTTCGCACGAATTTATTTTTATTCAATTGATCTGTTAAAACGCCCACAATGACTGAAAATACATCAATTTCAACAGTAAAAATGGAGAATAATGTGAAATATAAATTAGTTTTCCCAAATACATCAAGAAATAAACTAACTCGTCGCATTCTCGCTATATAAATCGAAAAAATGAAGAAGCTGAAAAATATTCAATCTACAACTTTGCAACCCAAATGGCTGTGGTCTGTCTTCAGATACACTGCCAACACGCTTACATTTTTAGTTACAATATTTCAATTGCTATTTTGAGTTACCAATTTTCACATACGCATGTAAGAAGGTTTTCTTTTATTTCTTCTCTGCAGTCAGATGTGTGGTAGTTTGTTTAAGACATGTTTGAGTAGAGTTCAAATGCGCAATTATTATATAAGTAAAATGAATCGAACTTTCGTAACTCGAAAGACCTAGGGATTGCTATATCTTGTATTACCGAAGCCGGTATCCCGGTATACCGGTTTTTGAAAATGTTTTTTTTCAGGTATTTATTTAAGTAAAAATAATTTTTAAAATAATAATTTACGATACATTATTAAAGTTTCTTTCGATACATATGTAAATGTATATTTATTCGATTGTTTATCAAAAAAATAAAAAATATTAACAAATTTCGAAATCTTTTGGAATGCATACCCTAATTTTGTGTCAACTTTAAATCTTGTATAACACCACGTTTTTGTGGAAACATATGACAGTGTAATAAGAGGCCCGAGTGTAGTATAAAAATGGTTTGTTACCGAAGAATTTATTCAAAGTAGAAGGGATTACGCTTATGATGTAGATATATCATTTAGTGTTAACTGTCAATTCTTGATGGAAAGGTATCATATTTTAAAGTTAAACACAATTTATTTTGTACTACTTCCACATTTTTACACTGATCAGGAAGGTTTCGCTCATCGCGAGCATTATCATCAGTTGATAATGCTCGTGATGAGCGAAACTGGTCCTGATTCTTAAAAAAATGTGAAAGTATGACAGAACAAATTATGTTTTATTTTTCAAATATAGAAGTAAGTATACATTATATATCGACTGCGGAAAGAAAAAAGGACGTAACACACATACAAAAAATATTATGTATAGCCCATGCAAAACGTGGAGTAGATTATATACATTGTGATTATCTAAAAAAATATATTTTGAGAAGACGGAAGGATAAGTCCTTTTGTCTTTCTTCAGTCAATATATTATACAAATACATAAATATAGAGTTATGTCCTTTTTCCTTTGCCAAGTCGATATATTTTTTAAATCGGTATTTATTATGAAATATCGAAGTACCACTATTGCTTTATTCTTTCGCTTTCGCTATCTCCATTGGCCGTTTTTTTGTGTATATTTTTGTAATACCGGTGTTTGACGGGAAATACCGGTATTGATATATCCACGCGGTTTTGCAGTCCCTACTAAGACCGACGCTTTACAGCCCACAGTAGTCGCCGTAGCAGATCGCGCATATCAAATATACGTATAAATTGTAAATAAGTATAGGCAGAATTTTCTGAAATAAATTTATTTTAGTCTTGTACGTCGGGTGTGGAAAAGAATTTTAATATGTATGTGATTCGTAATATCGAATTTTCAGGCAGCCCAAATGGCAAGAGCAAACGTATAATAGGCAATAAATGTTGCGAATATGTAAAACATAGTCTGTCATTTATTTTTGCTTCGCATAAGGCGAATCGTATAAATTCATCTCATTTTAACGGCAAGCAGTATACTTAAAACGGCCATTATTCATTCAGTCAATGTATTAAGTACATTTTAGAACAAAACAGATAAATTTATAGTATAAATCAGCGGTTACCAAACTACGGGCCACGGGCCGGATCCGCCATTCGAAAGATTTTCATACGGCCCTAAAAATTTCCGGTTTTTGTATATAAATTATTCACAAAAGAAATATTAATTTTATAAATTTTCATGATTTTGTTGCGAATTCACGACGACTATTTATTTCTATTCATCAATTGAGATAAGACTAGATCAGCTAGTGGACCCAAAGTGAAAGAAGTTATAAAATGTATCGTTGAAGGCAACCAGATGTTCGTTTACTAGAAAATTTCTCGGATACACTCATTTATTGAAATTTTAAGAATTTAACATAATAGAAAAATAAAAAAAAACCAGTCACACTTCATTTTGTTTTAGTGTTCCAATATAATTGATGTAAAAAAGGAAACTAGATGCAGTGTATTTAATGAGTAGTGGTCAAATCGTTATTTTTTTGTGCATTTGTCTAATTTGCAATGTAGCGGTATCTGTTTTTAAAGAATGTAATTTAAAACGATACTACACTACAAAACATGGGAAGAAATATGACAATTTTCAAGAAATTTTATATAAATAGATATTTTAATTAGATTTAAACAAGAATCCATTTGTAGTCTGGCCCACCCTAGTTTTTAAAAAATTCAATCCGGCCCGTTTCTCAAAAAGTTTGGTGAACACTGGTAAAAAATATTATTTTGTATCTCTATTGATGGCGTTAGGAGCGCATTAAAGAAAGCTGTTTTTTATTAAGAAGTGGTAAAATAATAAATCTTTTATATTTGGTGTTGTTTGAAGTGAAATAAACGGGACAAAAATATTTAATTGTCAAGAGGTATGATATAAAATATAAAACTCGTAATGAGTATTTCGTATAGGAGATGTATGTATATCTTGTTATGTCGATTTTAATTTGGTATTTAACATATTTATTATTATTTGTGTTGCTAGCAATTCAGTAGCTTAAATTAATTTTGAAGCGTTTTCGTGGGGTTCTAATGAAGAAATACATTACATCGACTGTGGAAGAGTAAAGGGTAATATAACTTGACACTAAAAAGATCTTTGATTAGCCATAAATGAGTCCAGTCCGGTGCAGCGATCATGCTGCTAAAGAAGTAAATGGATCGGTTAATGGATAGTTTTGGAAAATGAGAAATACTATAATATATGTCACAAAAATGGTACTTAAATTCAACGTTATCAACTCGTCTTAAAGATGTCAGGCATCTCGATTAATCCATTACTTGCATACATATGAGATTTAAGGGTTTGTTGAAATTTCATCCCTAGCAGAGGTTCCGTTCAACTGTAAAGTTCTCTTTCTCTTTTTCCACCATATTCGCTCTCTATGTGAGCATATGGCCACCATCAGAAGACTCCATGATTTCCTGTCACCCGCCAATTTCTTTGCTTCCTCCTGTGACATGTCAGAGTAGATAGTATTCGATGGTCATCCAGGATGCTGGAATCCCACCGGTCGGAAGAAGAGGCAAGCAGGGTTGAGGCATTCGTAGCATATGACCAAGCCAGCTCCAACGTCTCTACATGACCGTTGACTGCAAGGCGTCACCTGATACCTGGTATGTTTCCTAGCCTCTGAGTTCCTCAAACCACCTCACCCCCAGTATCCGGTGCAAACCATCTATTCTCGAATCTCAGTATACGGTTTTTAGAGTATTCGCCATGATTCGCTACCGTAATGTAGCGCAGGTAGAATGCAAGCGCTGAGCAAAATTCAGACAAACAATATTATCTTTTCTTTTTTACAGGTTTATTTATTACTTATTTAGATCTTTATAAAAAAGTGAAATAAGGAAAAAGTGAATCATGTTTTAGTTTTTTAAACATAACGCCTTTCCACCAAAAATTGAGAGTTAACCACCTTAAAATTGAATATATTTACTTTTTAAAACTGACATAGAGAAACACCGAAAGTTGTCACTATTGTACCGTAAAAAATCCTTAAATATTATGAAAAGAAAATTGTAAAAAAATCACTGCTCTCAGATTATTGTCGAATTTTTGCAACACTGCATAGAATATACGCATAGCAATCCTATTTAAGTTGCTGATGTATTATTGGCGTGCTTGTCGATACTAATATAGTACCAATACCATATCTTATTTAGTTAGGGTTGGTTCTAGACCAACGGTAGCCAAACAGGTGCTCGCAGAGAAATCTGACAATATTTGAATTTTATAATCCACAGCAAACCCACCAAAAAAAAACGTCTGAATCTCGGAACACGTCTGACGTTCGAGCCTGTCATATGACACAATACTTCAGTTGGCGTGATAAAAGTGCGGCTTACGGATGTGTTGAGTTCAATATAAAATGTATTCAATATGTTAGGTGGTGGGTGAGGTTTGTTTATTTTCTTTTTATTTAGTACATTTTTAAGACATGTATGATCTTAAATATTAACCATGTATATATTTTCTTTTATTTAGTATTTATTGTACTAAATTGAGTTTGAATTTTCTAAATTTCTTCTCTTTTTATTTTAGATTCAATTTATTATAATGAGTGAAAATAAACGGAACACATTAGAAAGATTTTATGATACAAGTTTATATATTGTATTTAAACTGTTTTTTAAATGTTTTGTTGTAACAACTTTTGTTTAATTACGAAGCCTATAATTTAGTTATAATAGTTTTATTTATGTAATGATTTAGGTGAACTTTATGTCTTCTTTGTTCACTTTTTTTCATTATATAATATTAAACACAAAAATCCCGTTAGTGGTCCGCTGGATTAAAATTATGAATTTAGTGGTCCGTGGGCCAAAAAGTTTTTCAGCCGCTGTTCTAGACAATTGGCAATAGGTAATGGAGTGAAGGATTAGTATGTTGAATCAATAATGTTCGTGTTGTTATAAAATACTTAGTGTGACTAAAATAACGTAACGTGAATTTGTTATTTGTATTTTATTAAGTTTCATCACGCGTGAGTAGTATTTGAATTCAGCGATCGTGAAGTCGATTTTAAACGACATTGCTAGACTAGACGTCAGCGATCGTCAAAGTATTGTGAATAAAATCAATTGTGTTAAAGCAAAAAAAATAAAGATATTGCTCTATTCAAATGTATAGAATATAAACTTCTAATTGAGTAGCAGGAAAATTTCGTCTTTGCGTACCGTATAGAAATGTTGTTAATTGTTTGACAAGAAGCATCGGACAGAAATATTGTAAACACTTGTTGTAACGAAAGAAGACCAATACATACTTTTGTTTTATGTTGTAATGAAATAACGCTAAATCGGAAATCGAAGATTGCATTTTATTTTAATTGCTTTAAATTTATTGAACCACGAAATCTCTTCCTTTCATTGGCACTGATCGTTGTACCCACGAACACCCGATTTGGAATACGTCCATACGATTTCCAAATGCAGTAGTAAGTTACCAAAGATTTGGTTGCAAAATTGTGCTGAAAAGATGGCAGTTTGTAATTGAAACATTTTTAAGGGTTTATCTACACGTTTTCCGTTTGATGATAACATTTGGCACTTAATGAACACTGAGTATAGTGTATAAATAAAAGAGATCGGAATATGCTGCTCCTTGTAATGGCCAATATTAAGACATGATTTCATCTGGTTAAGAAACGTACTCTAGATGCTTAGCCGTGATGTGAAGCCTTAATCCTGCCTGTTGTCTGTCTCTTCTTCCAACCAGGTGGACAACGGCATATTTGTACCTCGATGACGACAATAACACTATCTATAGAATGATGATATTACTTGGGAGATTTAGTGGTGTCAATATATTCATCCTGTCACTTCTATTAAGGCATCCAATCGCGGATCCTTTTTTATAATCCCAGGATTGGTCATTAAGCGTAATTTCATGTTAAAATTGTGTATTTGAGATAAAATTTGTGTCCATTATTGCTTCAATTGAAATGAATATATAGTTTTGTACATTTTTAAGCATGGTAATGGTTTTTTTATTTAATAAGAATCAGACACAATTTTTTAATTAGTTAAGAAGACTATATTTATAGATGAAATTTGTTATAAAATAAAGAATAAAACAAAACAAATAAAATATATCGTTGTCAAAATTATCTGTTCCTGTCTACGGCGAAATATGAGAAAGAGAGAGACCACAATACATATATATATTAATTATATAGGTATTATAAAAATGTATGTACATAAATAAACCGGGGTACACGTTGTAGTTAATTTGAATGTGATTAAATTTGAAATATGAATTGTTTATTTAACATTTACATTGAATTTGGATTATTGAGATTTTGTACACTTCCATGTATTTTGTCTCTAACGACCCGGGTTTCGCCTTTCGGCATCTTCAGGCATTCGAGCACACGGATGAACTCGAACTGAGATTGAAATTATTTCGGGATTGACGAATTGATCAGGATCCCGGTAATGGAAGCCCTAACCTCTATCTCACAAGGTTTGTTTAATTAACAATAGTAATGCTGAATTATTTCTTCAGTTAAGTCACGCTTATGCGAGAATCAGTTGTTTGTTTCAACAGGGAAATGGTTAAAGAAGTGAGGGCTGGTTGTACTGAAAGAAAATGTTTCAACAGTTACGAAATTGCCTCGTACATCTTCTAACAATTGCTGTAGTTCGTAGTTCGTAGCCGTAAAGGGATCTCAAAACCGTTGAAATTTGAGAAGCTTTGCTATATGCAGTGAGAATTCGATTTATAGTCAGGATTTTCTGACACCTTCGTTGAATTTTAATCATCTGTACACGATGTTGTTAACACTGTTAACCAACGTTTTTCGCCGGGAAAAAAAGTCAATGAATAAAATCACCAATTCATTTTCGTCAAATTTTCCGAATTTTTCCACCGGGTCGATTGATCTTGCAGCCACAATATCCTCAAACATTGTCAACAAACGACTTTTTATTTCATTTAACAATCACATCTATCTGAATCAAATATATTATGTAAACATAAATCAAATCGGCTTACACTACTCATGAATTCGAGGAATTTGTGTACTTAGAGAGAAAACGTTTTATTTCACTACGTATTTAAAATAAGGAATATTTTCTTTTCTTTGAATATTAAATATTTGGTAATATATTTTCAGTATTCTAATGTAAAAAAAATATATGTTTGCCGATCAAATAAGGTTTCAACACTTTATGTATAATATATTAAGAAAATAAGTTATTTTGATCAAACTGAAATTTTACTTTGAAATTTATTTCGAATTCTCAATATAGGAATACAAGTAGTCCTTGACTTACGACGATTCGCACTTACGACCAAAAATTAATATTTTTAATTTATTGTATCACGGAGCACTATTGTCAACGGTTGATACGTATGGGAAGACAGATCAGTAACAGCATTTACAAATTTGTACATTTATTTATATAAATATGGTAATTGTACGTTTAATTTTTGGATTGAATAATATTCCTGAAGTAAAACAATACAGTAGTCAGAAAGGAATTTCAACGCAATTCTTGCAGGCATAAACTTATTTCATCCACTTCTTTTACAAGGAAAAAAATAAAATAGTGTTGAAAACGTTTTATTCTCTTTTTTATTTATTAAAAACAGAGGATCGCCGCACCAATTTGCGATAATATTGTTATTCTCGTTTGACAGCTACAATATAAGATTTGAAAAGCGCGCTCTGATGTGTTAAAAAGTATCCGTACAATTTTTGGTTGCAGTTCCTTTATTTCCACAAATGAAATTGACCCCACTAAAACGAACCCGAACCGAACAATATTAAATTTCAATATTTTGTATGCAGTTCGACTTACGACCAAAGTTCAGAAACGTATTTTGGTCGTAAGCCGAGGATTTCTTATATTATTTTCAAACAACCAGGCGTCAGATTGTAAAACACTAAAATAATTGAAATAATAAAATAAATATGATGGTAAATTAAGATACGTTAAAAGTATATTATCTGAAATGAATTGCTAGTGATGATAGTGATCGACATTATAAATATAAAGCATTAAATTATTAGAGCCATTCTGTGTTTTTATGTTATGTGATATGTGTTTTCCGTATAGGCGGTCCACATGAATCATGGTTGAGTAAAAAATGTGCGTTTAATTCCAATATTGATGAAATAAATGGCAACATTTATAATTATTTGGCCACTACCTAAATATATTGTAGAAGTAATATAGTAACTCCAGCGTCTTTAGAAATATATAAAAATAGGAGGTTTTAAAAACCAACTTACTCGTTCTAATATTTCTTTAAGCTTTTCTTGTTGTAGAATTGTCAAATGTTATTAAGTCTACAGCAGTGCTTTTCATTTGTGACTATCGGAGAATTTTTCTGTGGCCACCAACAGTTCTATAATACCGATAATAAAAAAATAGTAATATAAAATAAATACGACATTTATTCGACGGCTCGAAAACTTATTTCTAAAGAATATTTTTAATACAATAAGGGTTTTTTTTTATATACAAATTTATCGGGATCATTACAGTAAGCCTCATCGGGTTAATTTTGGCTGCGGTGCAGCAGTAAGTAATTCGGTCTGTTCTACGATAACCAACGTTTTTCATCTTGCAATCGTGTAATTATCATTGACGAGAGATTATCCAAATACATGTGTATCAGTGAATGTCCATAATACCACTGATGTTTATAATGCGTGAACGAAAAATTTTTCCTTGAGAATTGGTCTTCAGCGATATATTGACTGTATTTTTTGTGTACAATTTTCTCGTCTTCTTTCCTCAGTATCCCTTCCCTTAAGCAGAGTAAGGGTCGTGAAACATCCTTAAGTTGACAGTAACGGCCCTCGCCTCCGATTGACATCAATGAGTTGATACTGATGTCGATCAACATTGGTATCCAGCAAATGCTTCATGAGAAGCTAGTGTCTCAATTTTTTATCGGGCAACTGGGTACTGTGGATTCGTTGACAAGTTCTTCCCGCTTCACCGATTGAATGATACGTCAGATTGTAAATGTGGCAGTACACTACAGACTTTCGATCACATCCTCAAGAAATCGTCCCCTTAATACAAAACTAGCCTAACTGTTTTCTTGACAGAACTAACTTAACGTCAGTTATGTTAATGCTTTTAAAGTAAAGCTTGTAATGATCTAGGTTTTAGGCTGATAACAATTTTTATGTTGATAATTCAAATATGCCTGTTCTGAATCCACGAAAAGAATAAAAAAAAGGGATTTTTATGTAGAGTAAAAGTACTTTCACAAAAATCAATTATGATAGTTCTGCACTATGGGGATGAAATGTCTGGAGATAAAAATACCAAAACCATCGACTTGGTTGCACCAAGGGCGAATTATTAAATTGCGGCTTCATGTGGCGATTTTAACTGATAAAAAATCAAATTAAATATACAAATTTTTAGGACTTTAACATGTTTCAGTATCCTGAAGCACGTTTCCAGTATGTTGATGGTTACTTATGTCAGATGAGCCTTTTCACAGATTGTAACATTTTCGACTGTGCGATGTAAATTTTCGTTACCGAATAAAAAGTTGACATTGCAACATCGAACGAAGATAATATTTGAATTTATTATCGCTATGTTATAACCAATATGGAGTGACAGGTCTAAATAACCGGTTCATAACGACTGTCGAAGCAGTAGCTCTCTTGATGTAATGAAATTTAATGGATTAGTCCTTCAATCGTGTCGTTGATTTTTTTCTGTGCACGGTGGTTTGACTTTATTTGAATATTTTCAGCGGATGTGGAGTGTAGAGGATGTTATAAATAATCGAGAGAGGTTCTTACCTCTTATCCTGTCTTTTTTTTAATGGTGATGTTTTGCACTATTTCCAAAGGATATTACTTATACACACAATCGGTTTTGCATATGTTTTTGATTTAATTACACGCAAACTTGTCGTCGTCTAAAATGCATTAATAGCCTTAAATTAAATAATCACGAGAGGTTGTTAACTCTTATCCTGTATTTAAATTTTGGTTGTTTGTGCCATTTCCAGACGATATTACTTATACACACTATCGGTTTGCACAAGTTATACGATACATTTGTGTAATATTAATGAAACAGTCATATTAAAAGCACGAAATTAGTTTTGTATTCATTGGTTATTTAGTGGATTAATTTTCAATAAAATGTAATCTCTATTTATTTCATTTGATGTGTATTTCAGCGTTATTCTGGATCTTTAATTAATGTGTAAGAAGACAAACCTAGAGATGTTGTGTGCTTAATTTATTTTAGAGTATTTCGGGACAAGAAAAACAGGCAGAACACTAGAATTTTAAGAGTAATTATCTTATTTCCATCAACAATTACGATATGTTTATACGTTTAATAGTGAGTTTTAATTCATTACCACATGATATAGACAGATCCATGTTACATATTATATCGATCTCTTTTCGCAGCATACTGCAAACAGTTTTTGACAGATGATGTCCATAATAAAGTTAATATTTTCCTTTCAAAAGAGCGCAGTAACTCATATGTCGCAATCTGAAAGCTACAAAACTTTGCGTAATACCCAAGTCGATAATCCCTAAAACGAAGCAGCTGCTCGCTGTGACTCGGCTCACCCGCCTACTAATCTGAACCTTTTTATCGAAAAACGCGGTGTATTTTTATTATACAGTTTTTCTGTGATTAAAGGCTGTCTTCTAAGGGTTTGGAAGTGGAATACAAAAAGCTTGTTTCAATAAGGAAGTTTCATTACAATTTTATTAATAATATCGACACAATTGGTGTCCGCTCGAATATTGCTCAGGTAAAGATATAAAAAGCTTGCAAGGTTGTTTCTGGAACTTAAAATTTACCGAGATGACAGTTTATCATTTACTTACATTGTACAATCCAAAGTAGGTTTTATATTTTGATTTTACGATGATACAAGTAATTAACAGTCTCTACTATAGTGGTATTTAACAGCATTTTTCTCAGCTTGAAGACAAGTATAATATTACACGCTTTTTTCAATAGGTTATTATATTTTCTAATATTATTACTATATCGCAACTGACGAGCTAACTTGTTTTATCGTCAGATATTTGAAAATCCGACTGTAATGGGCACATAAGATATTTCTATGTCAATTGACACTCGTGAATAAGTTGTAACTCTTTTCTAAGGATTCGGCGGTAACTTTGTGAAAATTCATTTTTAATATAGAATTAAAAGCCAGTGGCAATAGCTAACTTACTAATTTTAATTTAATATTCCGTTTGTAACTAGATCAACTGCACAAGATCTTTCTTCGGTGCTTTAAAATAAGGATTATTTATTACGCAACACATTTTTTTGTAGAGATGCTAAAGTTTCAATCTATTATAACTCAAGTCCTTTCCCATTCTTATTTGCTTATTATAAGACAGTTCATTATTTTCAAATGGTTCACTAATTTCAATTACAACTTTTCAATCTGCTATTTTGTTTAATGAAAATTTATGCATTAATTAAACTCATCAAATTTTTTTCTCAGTAAACGGATTTTTAATGAAGCTTTATCTTTGATTTCAGATTAGTATTATTGGTTTATAAGAGATCCTTTTTTAATTATAGATTTAATTTCGTTTATACATGTTTCAATTTTTTACATATGTTTTATGTTTTTGTTTGATTACCGTAAATACTTGTCTTAGTTCATGAACTAACTGTTTTATATACCTTTTAATTGTTAACCTTCAATTTTATATAAATAGCCCTGTTACGATTGTATTCTTATCACGTGATAATTCTTGTGATGATCATTATAAACTTGTAGAAGTCTTTTTTACAATGTCCGCTCCCAGTGTGAAGCATATAGCCTCCTAATGGAGGTATCTCAACAGAATTTTCCTATGAGAGCTGCTGTTGCTTGCTATGAGAACATGTGAAAGTAGTACAAACAAATTGTGTATTATTTAAAAAAAACAGATTCTCTGTAACGCTTTATAATTGAATTTGTAAGGTTTCTGCCAATGAATCCATTTTGTTTTTATAAAGTTTGGATTTTTTGTATTTATTCTACACACCATTATACAGTTTCAAGTATAAGATACTTAATTTGCTTATTTTTAGCCTACTTTTTTTTAATTGAGCGTGAAAGAATTCTTATTTATAAATAGGTTGTCTGTGACGAAATCTCTCACTGGATCTGTATTGCAGTAAGAATAAAAAATAGTGCCGCAATAACTGATAGGAAACATAGTGATAACAAAATAAAACCATAAAATTTAACACACATTTTTTTAATAATTGAAAGATATGGTGCCACTATATTTTCGGCCAGTGCGTTGGTGGTTCTAAAACCAAGTGTCGCATGAAAACAACGTGCTGTAATTTTTGTAATACATATAGGTCAGTGCGAACATTTTTCAATATGTATAAGTTACCTATTCTTCATTGATTAATTGATTTATATTTTTTGCATACAATCCGTTCCTTAAATGGTTTTCATCTTTTACTTCATAAATAGTTCTGACTAAGTTGATATGATACCATATACATAATCAGGCGCGTGCCGTAGATTTCTCTTTCTCACTCAATCACACGAAAAGTGAAGTGTGTGAGCGAGATACAAAGGCATGCCGTCTGTATTCTACTTGCTTATACACAAGACGCAAACAAGGTTGCTTGATAGAGTAAATATCAATCGAACGCACGCTGATGATATATGTTTATATATATATATATATATATATATATATATATATATATATATCAGTAGCGTGCGGTGACGTATATGCAAGTCATGCTATGAGGGAGGAAAATATGCAAAATTTATCTTGTTTTTGAAATTCAATTTTATTTTTCTCACGAGTTTTACACCTTAATTTCAAATCCTCTACAGTCTCTGATATTCCATATTTAATATTCCGCTAATGTATTATTAAATCCCCTTTATTTTCATTGCTGTTAATCCATGTTGATGGTAGCGACAAATTAAACACGATTTACCTGACAATCCGAATCACAATACAAGTGGTGAGATGCTAAAATCCAAGCGCATGCATCCGCATGCTAACTGTCATGCGCGGTCCAGAACACAAATCGAATTTTTCATTACTGCGCATGCGCGTGTAAAGCTATCTTCTTAGCGCATGCATGCGAAATTTCGCATAAAAGGATATGGTTAAGATAAGACTAAAGGTTAGCTTCTCGCTCTCGCTGAACCCCATTTTTAGAATCGGATCGGTGAGTGGGAATTTTAGACATCCATGTTTCATTACAGAAATACATAAATCGATTTATGAAACTGTTCGTTTTGGTATTTTTGCCCGTGAGATCTTTAACCGAAGCCGAAAAGAAGTCATTGATCACTGGACCACAGACCAGGCCAAATTGCCAATGTGTTAAAGAATATTGAATAATTGAAATGAAAACAGCTATTTTAAGTTTTAAATTAAGGATTGCTCAATTCTGAGCACTGTTGACGTCATTGTTTTCTCTCTTTCTTTATACGCGGTCATCCCTATCTTTAGTTAATATTTATGTATATAAATATATTATAATCTCCGGTTTACATATTTTTTTATTTGTTTTTCAATAAACCTATAATCATCATTATCAGGTGCGTAATAAACCGGTCTAGGTTTGCTAGCCTATACAAATATTGAGTTTATTAAACTGAGCTCTATTTCAGTGACGTTATCTTGGGAAACACTGGATTTGGTGAGGGTAAGTTGCGAGTTAGACAATCTGATATCTTTACGATGTCATTTGAATTAACTATAAAATGTTATTATTCAGCACTTATTATGTAGAGAACATAATTGTGTAATTCACCTTTAATGACTAAAGATATTTTTATCGTCAAACATGCATGATTCTGAGCATTAGCGTAGCCAGGTAGTTAATGGGAATACAATTTCGTTCTAAACGTTAATACGGATATAAACTACTATATGAGCTATCTCCGTTTTGTAGAGTATAAAAGATAAAACATATGTTCTTTGCAATAGTGGAAGTGGAAAAATATCGTTTGGATAAATACGTATCTAGTGAATCTACTATATATAATATTTCATAATATTTTCTTCTTATTTGTTGCAATCCTGATAATCGAGATAATTATTTAAAGCACTGCAAATAAGAGCCATGGTTTTATCACTTTCTTCCAATCTTGATGTAGATATTTGCTGCTTTTCAGTAATTTATTTCACGTGGTCACACCACACCTCGTTGGTTTACATTGTATTTTATCAGGCCATTTTATATAGAACTAGTATAACCTTGCCCATCATAGGAACTGTGTGTGAACAATGAACAAAATGAACAAGAACAAATAAGATAGCCCAGACCGCACTCAATACGTTTTATTATTATCACGTATCACATGTAGGTATGAAATTTTCTCACGACGTAAGCGTTTGCGGTTATATAAAATAAAATGTTATGCAATGCACCCACAGTTCCGACGTACTACCTACTTTAGACATTTATTATTAAAATTTCAATACCGTCATCTATGACGAGTACGGTTATACTAGTGGTATAATAATATCCTTCCCACAATTTGGCTATTTTTCGACATGAAGTTTTCCCCACAATTTGTCAAAATTCAACAACGAATATAATTACTATTGTCTATGATTTAAGCCTAATGACGTTGCGATAGGAATGAATTCGTCACTTTGAAAGCTATTTTTTGCATTGTGATACTTTACATGTGTGAAAAAAATGACCGTGACCTGATTAAGGATTAAGAGAAAGGGAGTACAGTCGACGGCATTTTAGCTTACTGATCTATGTTTGATTTTTTCAATTTTTTTTTGACAATCATTAGATATGGTTGACTTCTAATCCAAATAAACAAAATAGCTAAAGCAGGGTTTCCCAAACTATGTTCCGAGGATCACCGGTGTTCCGCAGAACGGAAATAGGTGTTCCGCGAAAACTTGGAATGGTTTTATGTGCTGCTCCAGCTGCAACAAATTCAAACAAGTTTGACTTAATATTGTGTTGTAATAGACTTAAGTGTTCCAACGCAAGAAAAGTTTGTGAAGCCCTAAGCTAGAGGATTTGTTCGAAAAATATTCAGCCACCGGAAAAGTGCAAATCTCGCATGTCATTTAAATATTTGATTTCAAGAATGTGTCTTTTTAATAATTGTGTTGTTATTGGCTATTAGCAATTCATGAAAAATAAAACATATCAAAATTTAATGTTATGGTGTAATTTTATTGCCATCATAAAAAGAGTGAAGAGATTGAATTTATTATCAAAAAAATGAGGAAATTATTGGCAATCTAATTTAAATAATCGCACAATCACGATCTACCATATGTGTAAATATCGATAGCCTAGTGCGCAATTGCGTTAACTGCTATTGTGAATATGCTTTTTGATATGGAAAAGGTAATAAACTAACGAATACCTCAATTGACACTAATCACGTCTGTGTTCTGTGCAATAAATAAACGATAATAACGTATTAGGATTACAGTTCCTTATTGCGATATAATTAAATGTACAAAAAATGTGTTCATCACAATGCAAATGTGCCATCTTAAAAAAAGCTTAGATGAAAACCGTATTTTTTTTGTGTTATTTTACGGTTCATTAAAAAAAACATTCGATCGCGTACAAACAGGCTTAGAAAATTTCCAATGTTTATATAAAACTAAAAAAGCTTTCATACTTCGAATGCTTTTAAGTTTTCCTAACGCCCGTTTGTTGATATTATAAAAAAATGTTATAAGTTCATTCGACAGACGGCGTTTTAGGCTACGTGAGCTTTACATAGTAATCTATCAAATATTGAAGAGTCTACCTTTAATGAATGGAAAAATATTTTAATATATAGACTTAATAAATACTTGGTAAAATATTTATTTTCTACAACGTTTTTATGGGTAAGTTGTAAATAAAACTATATAAACAAATTTATTCGTGTATTACCATGTAAAACGGATAAGTTTGCCAATAATCGATGATCTTTTTTTTAATGTTACATTTAAAACATTTTTTATTTAATTGGTGGGTCTTTTTGAGTGTTTCGGAGATTTCCGAAGAAGTCTCGGTAATTCCCATAAATAGAGACTTTTAGTTTTGTATATCGTCGCTGCACATTTAATTTGTCCTATGCGAATAAAAGTACTTTTCGAGAGAATCGATAAAAACTGTAAAAATAAAAATTAACGACAGGTAGCAATTTTACATACAATTTATTTAAATATGATTAATTTATTTATGATTTTAATAATAGTTATTATTTTAGTTTAAAACAATAATTTCCGTATAATTTGCACACATGACAGTCATATCATATTCTACGCATTTAATTTCAAATTAAAATTCGGTCACTCTCATATTTATTTAATGTGACAATGTTTCACATAGAACTTATTGTGGCTAATAAGTATCAAAAAGTACATTTTTAATTTCGCCATAGTTTTGTATTTATCCATCATTTTTAAATGAGACATATATTCTAGAATGTGAAGAAAAAATTTATGTCTCAAACTACATTTATAGCTCATTCTAATCAAAAACCTCACATAGGACAAATTAAATGTGCAACGACAATATCGTCGTTGTTGTGGAAGAACATACGAACTGAAAAATTTTAAGTAATTGGACTTTGACGTTTGTAGAGTGTTTGAAAAGCTATACCTTTTTCATTTAGTTTGTTGGTACAAAATTGTTTTTAAGTAAAAGTATAAAAAAGTATAAAAATAGGTGTATTCTTCCATGCTGTAGAGTTTGAAATAAGGAACTTTTTGGTATAACTAACTCAATATGTAATTTTTTTCTTTTTAGTTGTTCTTCCAGGACATCAACATAATATATTATTACGTTATTAAAATATATTGACTGTTTTACTCATAATATTATAGAATGTATTTATCTTGATATTTCCATAAATTTAACAAATTAATTTATGTGTAATTATGTCATGGTAAGTGATTAATAATCGTGCTATATCGAAAATTCGCCACAGATTTAATATAATATTTCAGTTATGCTTGACAGTGGCTTAGTGAACAATTAGCTGAGCTTAAAGTCTATAATACTTACATATATCTATACTTATTATTTGCGTAAAGATATGCATATGTATTTACATGTTTAAGTTATCTTGTTATTATTCTGTGGCAGATGTAACCAAAGTATTTTCTTTTTCAATATTTTCCTTAAAAAAATAGCGGTACCTATTTGAAAACATCTTTTTATATACGTACTAGTAAATAACGATTATTTTGGCAGTACTTTCATTTATTGGGTCAGTAACTATTTCAGTTTTTGGTCAGTAAGATATAATAAATGGTCAGTATACACGTGGTCAGATAATAAAATAAACGTTCAGTAATTTATATAAATGGTTAGTTATTAAATAAACGGTGAGATATTTATATAAAACTCTAAGCTTTTTAATTAAACCTAAGCTAACCTAACCTAAATTTATTTGACAATTATATACTGACCAGACATTATTATTAATTGACCATTTATTATATATTACTGACCATTTATCGAATCAGTAACTGACCGTTTATGAAATTAGTTATTTACTAAATAATTAATTGCCATTTTTGAACTATTCGCACTTTCAATATCAGGTATATTAATTTCATATTAGATATGTCAGCCTAAAGTATTACATTTCAACTCGTGGAAAGTCTGGGTAAGGGGAAGGTATCGTATCGTTTTCTCCCTTTGCGTCCCGTTTTTCAGATGTGCCTGTAGATAAGAATTCATAAATCGATCAAAAAAAAATAATAATATAAAAAATGTCTATTCGGAGACTTTTGATCGCGAAAAGAGCATGTAGCATTCGACCAGGGGTGAGAAGCATGTGGCCTCGTATGGCATTAAGGACGCACTTATGAATGAATCTTTATGGCGGAATTGATCTTATTATGGAATTTAATTTGGATAAAAAAGTTAGAAATTAACAAAATAAAGTAAATTTTGAAGTGCATCTAAAATATTTTTTCTTGAATGCTGTCTTTTATGTTCGCAGCTATTGCTACCATCAAGTATAAAAATGTTCTCCTCCCCTGCATAATACCGTTACTAATAGATATGACACGTCGATTGGGTTGTATTTTAAATAAACAAATGAATAATAAAAAAAATATATTTAATCACTAAAGTATACTTTTGGACTTTCTAGGCCTTTTTGAGTGTACAGATCTATAGCACTGCTCCATAACAAAATAGCAGCTGCTATAAACTTGTTCGCCAGCCCTGGTATATGGCATATAATTAAATCGTAATTACGGATTTACCTCAGTAAATTATATCTAGATATTAGATAAAATCTTAATTGTATCACCAAAAGTTTGCCGCTAAGTAAATTTTATCACATCTTTAAGACATATTTTATCATTTTGAATAACTGAATTACATATAAAAAGCAGAGTAAAATTATTGTACAAGAGATAAGATAAAGTAAAATAAATTTAAAATGAAATTTTGAGAAAAGGTTTACTTAAATCAAAACAGTGACAATTAATTTTTTGATATCTATTTATAGAATAGCTCAGTAATTGAAAAGGTCCCATTCCTCTTAATGGAAAAACTGAGCAGAGTGGAAGGGGCTAATTTAGATGGACTTGGTTCGTCTCAGACTGTAGGGCAACAACTATTTTAATATTGATTGAATTTGTTTAATTCATATTAAGATTATTTGAATATTGCGAAATACATGTAGCTGTGTATGGAAGAGCGTTTTAAATGTTTAATCTGTAAACAGGCTAACTCCATTTTTTTATGACATAGAAAAAAATAATATTTGTTCAACTACAGTAACGATGTGTACTTTTATTGTTAAATTATTTTGTTTTTTCTGTCATGAAAAATCTGCCCAAGTGGATGGAGTTAGTCCATTTGCAGATTAAACAAAAATATTTCGTTCTCTGTACGTCAACCTACAATCCTGTCCTAAATAAAATAGCAGACAAATACAAAACAATAATAATTATTATTGATTCCTGTTACCAACGTTTACTCACTTATGAGACTAGTGATGTAGTTAAAAAAATGTTTTGACATTTACATGTTTATTCAAAAAATGTATATTTAATACAGTCACCATAGGGAGCATGGCTGCAATTGCTGCAAATAATCTCAGCACATATCTTCGCTGTTGTGGAAGAAAAAACTAAATCGAAAAATTGAGTTAGTTATACCAAAATGTTTCTTATTTTGAACTCTACCGTATGGAAGAACACATTTATTTTCATAAATTATATCTTTTCTTAAAAACAGTTTTGTATAAATAATTTAAATGAAAAAGGTATAGCATTTCAAACATTTGACAAACTTCGAAGTACAATTACTCAAAACTAATATTTTTCAGTTAGTGTCTTCTTTCAGAACAAAGAAGATATAATACATAATAAATTATAATAATAACGCGGTTTAGTATTAATTATAATCTTAAAGTAAAAAATAATTAGTTTGTTTTTTATTCTGACAACTATACCAACGATATCAAAACTCTGTGGATTGTACACCAACAGTAAAGTTATTATTGCGAAGATAACTCTAACTCTGCGAGAGACGTGTCCTTTACAACATAATAAATTTAAAATTGAATTATTCTAATACAAATGAAGTGCTAAAAACAACTTGAAACATGTTACCACTGTAGTTTGTATAGCGGTTGCAAACCAGTTCGACTTGAATATTAAACACCACCGGGAAGTGTGCACTGCAGCGTTGATTTAATTAGAACTACGTTTATGCGGAATATTATTTGTGCATCACATCATACTGTGAACGATTTTCCAGTAGGAAATTGGTCTATCATATTTTTAACAAAACGTAGAAATTCAACTCGTACATTGTCACAATCAAATTGAGATATAATTGAACCTAATGCACACCCTAAACCTAGCAAACAAACTTTACATTTAAATTAATTTATTAACATAAAAATAGGCATATGTGCATCTCGTACTGTGATAACAAACGCTGTAATACGGGTTGGGCAGAGTCATTGGGAAAATTCTTCTAAGGGCAGGCAAACTTACAAATTCTTTCCGAAAATAAACTGATTCCTTGGAGATTTTGTTTTGACTCCTAAATTCTGATCATTTTCGATCATCGTGTTATATAAAGCGTGTTGTACAACAATATGTCACAATTCATCAACCCTGTTATATCAAAACCGGGTTATACGAGGCCCAAGTGTATTTAATTGTACATAATATAGAATCTAATTAAACAGGCTCATGGTTGCCGAATAAGGTTTACATTCGTAATTTTCATAAATACTTAAATTTATTGATTATTTGAATGACGATTATAGTTCTTCAACTTAAAATTATATTTTTTAATTAATAATTTTTTTTAATAAAAATATTTCACAATTAATCAACTGTGTTATACGGGGCCCAAATGTATATAATAATATTATTTAAGACATCGACTGACGGTGCTTGATGGAGCTTCAATATCAAATTTGAATTATTGAGATTTTGTACACTTCCATGTATTTTGTCACTAACGACCCGGGTTTCGCCTTTCGCGTACATAAAAATGATTTAATATTTTACTTCACGATTCACTGCCAAGGTCGGGGGACTTCATCGGATCCTTTCGTTTATGTGTGTGGGTGTGTGTATGAATGGCGTTAGTGTTTGAATAACTAAAATGCTGCTAACCGTTCGAGTCTGGGATTGTCCAACAACTGAGGTACTCACTTATCAAGCGTGGGAACTCAAACGTAACATGGCCTATACACACAAGCGCACATTTTTTAATACATTCATGAATTCATAATCGCTTCAAAATGACATCAAAGATTTTGTGATCCTCGAAAATATCTTCATTACGTACACATGTGCATAAAATATGAGGCTGTTACCTTGGCTTGGTATTCTGTACATGGATACATTATTTGGTAGTTAAATAACGAACGAATCTATTCTTCTGGGACTGAGAATAAAAGTAACGCCGCTTCATATCGAGGGTATATTGACAGAAAGCATTAAGTCATAAAAACAAGTTCTGAGATATTCGCAATTAATGCATTATTTGTTTTTCTAAGTACTTTCTCCCCCAAGTACTCTCTTTTTTGTACGTTGTAAGTAGGGGACACGTATTTTGTGCGTCTTGCCATAAATGCAAAATATATACTAAAATTCTGAATAGAAGCTAATAGATGCTAAAATAACAAACAAATGTAAAATTAATTATTTTTAAGATAAAATTTTTGTCTATGGTCTGTGGCTTTTGTCTATGGTTTAGTTAGTCCTTTATCCATCTCTCTAGGGTTATGTCCGTATTAGAAATATGCATGAATTCTGCACGTCAAGTTTTAAATGACCAAGTTCACACGTTTTGTCGTATTTCTATGGAAAACCACAATCAAAATGAATTTGTTACAAGGCATATTCAATTTTATGAGCGATTAACTTCGAAAACATTTCCAGATTGAAAAACGTCGTGGCTTTCACGGATGATGCTTGAATTATTAAACAAAGCTCTTCGCTCTATGCCAAAATACTCCATGACGTTTTTATGCCAAAAATCGTGGCATACATTAAGTATAGTGACAAAATGAGAATAGGTAACAATGGCTTTAGAGATAATATCAGTACAACATAATTCAAAGCGATTTATAAAGCTTTTTTACTAAATAATTGTCGGGGCCGTGGTCCAGCAGTTAACGTTGTTGGTTTCGGTTGCGTTACTTACCAGTTTGAATCCCAGTTTCATAAATTGATTTTTGGATTTTTGGACTATTCGAAGGCTTGGGTATATGTGCTGTCTAAAATTTGTGAGTGAATATGATAACAAATGTAAAATAGTATTTTATTAAATAAATACAAATCTAGTACATATTGATGGTGTTTTATATAACCCTCAAAATTGAAATTGTTCAGGAGAGAGTGAAAACTGTTTTTATCGTAAAATTATATGGTGAGTCGGGTTATGGATCTTTGAAATTCACTCCTGTTAATTCTCATATTTTCAGATACGGGATTATACGTAGGGAGTGTCGATATAAAAGTGGGTTACATCAGGTGGCAGGGTCAGAATTTGAAAACCTAAAACCAATGTAAAATGATGTTTCTCTTCCAAAAAGTGGTCAATTTATTTTTCTAATTTACATCATTTGGCCGAGACCTGCTCTGTTGTCTTTAAAATGAGATTTAATCATTTTCGTATATTTTGAGGGTTACATTAATTGGCCAAAGCACCATCAATATGTAGTAATAATATGGGTCAAGTTGCGGCCTTGAAGGGACTTAAGTGTGACCTTTTCATTGAATGAATATTTTTCATTTAATTGTTTTCATTCATTTACATATATTTTTAATTATCGTGAGGAGTAAATTCGTTTCAATTTTTGATCGTTCTTGCTTTATGGAAAGCGGCCGTGAAACAGCGGCTGCATACACATCACGGATGAAAGCGGGGCAACCAACTTGTATTTTTAATTATATTTGATATAAGTTTGTTGAATGCGACCTTATTAGATTACAGATAAAAGAATGCGGCCTTCCGACAGAAAAAGGTTCCCCGCCCTGCTATATGACAATCTAAATGTAAGTGAATAATGTTACGGAAAAACAATTGTGAAGACAAAATGCTATATGCGAGACAATCAATTATAGTTGATTTTATCATTTTATTCGTTCAGTTATGATGTGTAGCATTGTTATGTTTTAAATATATATTTGGCATTACAGCTAATAATAATTAAAGTCGTCAGATGTTTTACATCAGCTCGAGGAGAAAATATATTACAAATACGCATGCTCAATACCTCTAAAATCTAAATTTGATATTGCCGTCACTTCAGTCTAGACTCTAGACCCATATGATCGCAAAAGTAAAGGTCTTATCATTAGACCACATAATCCGAATTTTTGTCAGGTCGCTGAAGTAAACCGTCAATAATAGCTTTATACCGAATAATCGTTACTTTTTTTCACAGAAGTAACGAATACACAGTGTCGTCATCATCCTAGTACAGATTTGTCTTGTTAAGAAGCTTGTTGTAAATTTTATTGTACATTCTTTTAAAGAAAAAATTCTTATATTGTGTGAAGTGTTTGCAGTTCACACACCACGGGGCGCGAACGGATGCGGTCCAAAAAGCTTATTTTTAACGTTAATTATTTTGCATCATCCGAAATAGCACATGACTTAATTGCCATTTTAGTGTGATTTATTGCCCGTGACTGACTGTTTTATTCGGTCGTAAATAATGAGAGCGGCTTCTTGGCTGCATTTTTGTATTATGTAGATTGTGGATGCAGCGCAAGAGTATAACCACAACTACTTGCACATCCGGTGCAACGTGAATGCTGTTGCATACACGAGCGGAGTTTTGGGGGTCATCAAATATAATTTGTATTATCAAAATTCACACAACTTCAACAAATAAAGGTAATATGTATAACATTTTGTTGATGGCTTCGGCAGTTCAATAAAACATTATAATTGATACCTTTCAATTCTATAACAATTATCTTCAGATATCTTATGATAGTTTAAAGGAAGTTATATATCTGCTGGAGATGGATGCTCTGTATAACATGGATGGCCAAACGCACAAACGCATCTTTCCTGAACGAACTACAAATCCATGATAGACTCTAGGTCGTTTATACAATACGCCTACTTGGCTGTTTTGGCCACATCGCCCGAAAGCCTATAGACAATCTTTAGAGGCTCGTCGTCACAGGAAAGGTCGAAGGCAGAAGGGGAAGCAGAGGGACCCCAACTCGCTGGTAGTGCGGATGAACAAGTAAACGATGGTACCTCTCCTTACCGATGGCTCTCAGAGCAGCGGCGAATGGCGAAGGATAGTCAAAAGAAACGGAGTTGTTGCGACAAGTGGAGCTCGCGACTCTTACCACTGAAGAAAACGTCGAAAAAGAACAAATGATAATGAATTCTTCTATTTTAACTTTATATAATTTGAGTTCTTGGTGGAAAGGCATTACATTAATAGAAATAAAACAAAATTGTATAATTTTATCCGTTGAAATAATGCGCGATGAGCGAATCCATTCCAGTCCATTTTGATAAGATTGACAAATTGAGAGAGGGATGAGGGAGACAGGGAGTATGTGCTGTGTTACAGATAGATATACAACCCAAAACAAATATAATTATATTGCAATTGTGTCGCTGAGTCGCTAAACACGCTCCTGGCGATTTTTCAATAAAATACGTTTTTAATGTACGTATGTGCTATATTGATATATATATCAATTTTTCCAGTTGCAAGTCTAAAATTTCTTTATTCCTATTTTGTCCAAACTTAAAATTGTCGTTTTTAACACGATTTCGATCGTCGTTTTACACGGTCGACACGCTACGAGAAAACGACAGTGTGAAAGAATATTTTACTCTTACTTATTAAACACCGAGAGACACAAAATAAATTAAAACTATCATCCTGCTCATAACATTTTTTTGTGATTTACTCAAAACTCTAAAAAATTCGGAAGCGTGCTTAGCGACTCAGCGACTTAATTCATTTACGTGTAGAACAACCTGTAATGATTAATTGATCTATCAGTTACGATCATTAACTTTATAATGAGAAGGTAATTTCTTCGTGCGGGGCTAGATCCTTTCACTGTGACTGCCAAAATCTGTCCTGGTGTGGCACAGCTGCACGAAGATGTTCTCAAAGCGCGGATGAGGCTGTGAATGACTTTGTGGTAGGTCAGTCACCTAAACGTCAATAGCTGTGTGTAATGGCCAAACCTTAATAACTACATACTGTAATATTTAATTTTTCCATTTAATGAAAGCTTTAACTTGTTTTATAGAGAACTTTTAATATATTGTATGTACATTTAAGAAAATTAGACCCGTTGAATTAATATATTAGAGGAGATGCATACAGTTCATTTTAGCGTTATGAGGTCATGTGATATTTGTACAAACGTGAAGTGAGCCATAAAAAAATCCGTTTTTTTATATTGTAATCCGCTGTCAATATGGAGCATTTATTAAATGGAAATCTAATAGAGCATTATTACAGAAGTTTTTTTAAACAATAGCACGATGTAAGTTAGTTGTTTAACCTCACTTTTAAGAGAAAGTAAGTAAGGAGAAGACTAGGGGTAAGCTGATTGCTATATCTACGGCCCGTTTAAATGAACAAATCCAAAATCGCTCAATGATAAGAACCAAGGAGCAGATGTTTACTCAGCGTTTTTAAAAGCAGCTGTTTTTATTATGGAACAAACAGTATTTGATTCAAAAGTTTTCTTGTAACTTTGCTTTGTACCACTATTTTTTTCGTATTCATTCTTTTCGCATAGTACTAACCATGGCTTTGTTGAAAATATCTTATAAAAGAATAATACATAAGCATTAATATTTTTTTGGCAAATGTAACTTGAAATTGAGATTATAAAACACATTGTTAATTTGTTATAAAGATATTCTCATGCGTAATGCCGAAATAGATAGGAAGTTCTTATTTAAGTTTGCGGTCCACATTAAATTTTATGTAAATGATTATTATGACATCATCATAAAATTGTCGGATGAATTACGTCATTTTTTAGTACATAGGATAATATATACGTCTGCAAACAATGTAGGTTGATGTTTCTACATTAAATAATTTTGAATACTAGGTGCTGTTGGTAAGGAAATGAGTACATAATTATGATTGGATGTAATTGGTGTAATCCTGGTGCTATGTTTATTTGCCGGGGCTATAGGAAACCCTTACATAATTATGTTTTTAGTCAATCGTAATAAAGCTGTTTTTTGTTTTTTTTTTATAACCATTAACCTTTAAACGCCCAGGGGTCCGTACGGGACCGTTGATTATGAGACATTTTGCGATCAGAATACACTGATTTATGATAAAAGTATTCATAATATAAATATTACCTAACATAAATTATGATTTTGATATCCCGAATCATAATTTTATTTTCGCATTCAATAAATATTTTTGTCATAATAAGTAATGCAAACATCTGCGTTTTGGGGTAGTCGATATTCACATGCCAGAAGTGTAAAGATAGTCCATGTATATACAAATGTTTTAAAAATTAGCATACGAAAAAAATATTTAATCTTTGTGTAATTTTAAGGTTTTTATTGTAATTTTATAGTTTTTAATTTGATTTTGGTGTAATTTTTATAACTTGAATTCTTCAACTTTAATTTAAAATTATATAGATTGTGAAAAATAGTGAATATATCTATAAAAGTTAAACAATCTTTTTTTGATAACGCTTTTTACTTAACCCAAATAAGTTTAAATATTATTATTTTAATCACAACTTAGTGTCACGCAATAATTGCGAAAAAAAATGCTCGGGCGGATAAAGGTTAACAGGAAATTTTATTCAAAAGGAAATAATATTTTACTTATTTAAGATGATATTCCTCTTTACAGTTGCTTTTACAATGCAACTTATAAAAAGTAATAAAAATGGCATACAAGCTTATCGCGCAAGTTCCGATAAAATCTACTTTAAACCTAAGAAAGCAATATTCGTCTGCACTCTCATACGTCCATACGGAATATGATGATATATGAAGCAATATCATCTAAATGTTAAAGGTCTTCCCATCATCACTATTAGTAGAATGATTCTCCATTTTGGAAGAATAAACAATTAATATACACAATTCTTCAAATTTTTCAGAAGCATAATGTCTAACACTTTCAATAATGATGGAATCTCATTTTTGTCTCATATAAACCGAAGTATAAAATATAAGTGGCAAGGTATTATAAATTGATTACTCTTCTGGTGTTCAAACTTTTAAATGTGAGTATGCTTAAGAGACTGTCAGTCAGATAAAGGCAGGCGCAATATTCACACAGTAAAACGAATAATAGAACAGTGATACACCAGTTAATGGCTAGTTATGCTTGAGAAATTGAAAACAATTTGTGGCGGCAATTTCTATTGTATTTTGCGTAGACCTAACCAACTCACCCTCCTTCACCTGACTCTGCTTCACACAAATCAACGATGTCGTATCCAGCGGTATTATAAACATCACACATTTATATCTAGTAAATATGTTTCAATAACGATAAACAGTGAGGTTAGCTTACCAAAATATGGGGTTGACCGTCATCATCCAGCCAGGACAGTAGCGCGTCGTTTCCGAACGCCAAAGCGACATGTCCTTCCGCACGAGCTTCCGCCCTGAATACAATTGCGCCCCCGTTGATTCGCCATCGAAGCGCCACTTCGCCATCGGTTCCAAGCCACTCGGTGCTCCCCCAATTAGACTTTTCGACGTTCACAAAACCAGAATTCACGACAGCGCGTTTCGGCCTGACCACTTTACCAAACTTATTCACATTAACGTCGACCTTTTTTAGATTCTTCCTCTTTTCTTTTCTCAAAGATTGTCGAATATTTTCGTTTAGAGATGACTGTACCACTTTTTTCAAATCACCTCGATCATTAAAATCGATTACAGGAGAATTCTCCTGTTGTGTTTTCGTTGCGGTGTTTTTGTCAGTAGTTGTTTTTTCAGCGGCCAATCCATTCCATACCATGTCACCCATTTCGAGTCGTTCTGCATGAGCGAGTCGATTATTTTGATGCCTCTTCGTAGAATCTTTGTCAGCGTTGAAATATCGTCGGGGCGTAGAATGCAAATGGTTTTTTTCTTCTTCGCCATGGCTGGAAACATTGCTGTCATTTGTTTTCGGCGATTCAAATGTGGAATGCTGACGTTGTGCACCGCCCAACGTCCGTTGTATATCGTTCAACTGTTCGGGGCGTTCGTTGGATATTCGGTGAGATTCGCGAGTCAATTTCGCCTCGCTAAGTATCGCTGTTAGAAGTATCGCGAGTAAAGGCAAGGTGAGTGCACCTGCCGTCGAAGAAGACAACATCATCGCGACGCTGCGATGACGCGCTTAGAAATATTCACTGTTTCACTGTTGTTCCAGCTTAGCGCTCCGCGGGTCGATTCGGTGTGGGATTTCAATTATGTCAGCCCAGCTGATGTCTCGTCCGAACTGAAAACAAATCATTCTCAAT
The DNA here is from genome assembly GCA_022494535.1 of Himalopsyche phryganea. Classification (NCBI taxonomy): domain Eukaryota; kingdom Metazoa; phylum Arthropoda; class Insecta; order Trichoptera; family Rhyacophilidae; genus Himalopsyche; species Himalopsyche phryganea. The sequence continues at coordinate 354,275 of JAGVSL010000043.1, read as the reverse complement.
TAGTTGCGGGCCTTTGTTTGTATTCGAAATAAGTTACTGATTTTATGCTAATAAAGTGATTGGTCTTCTGAACTTAATTAAATATCCGTAAAACAAGGAAGACTTTCGCTAAATAATTGTTTTCCCAGAAATAATTGCTCGCAATAAGAATTGTAAACTGAACTGGCATTTGATATAATGTAATCCTTACGGAAATAAAGTTAGATAACTTTCATTTAGGCCATGTTTTCTTTGATTGTTTATGAAGTCAGTTATGTCAAGTTTCAAGCAATGTTCTATTTTTCATTGAGATATTGTCATGTTACCTCAATGTCTGAATAAAATTTGAGAATATAGTAAACACTGTCACATACTGGAAATATTAAAAAATAAACACGATCCAGTATTGATATAGTATCCATACATGTCAAATAAAATTCAACATAAAGATGATATGTCAAATTTCAACCAAGTGGTAATGGATAGTGATAATGACATGCATAGAAAAAAATGTGCTTCATAATTTTAAAATAGGAGCTCATTTGTATAAATCAAGGTTTCCCAAACTATGTTCCGCAGGACCCTCGTAGTCCGTCGAACGTGAGTAGGTGTTCTACAAAAACCTAGAATAGTTTCACGTATACATTCATAAAAACAAGTTCTGAGATAATCGAAATCTATCTATATATATATATATATATATAAATGAAGATTTGTTTGCTTGTTTGTCCTCAATGCCTTTCTTTATCATTTATCCGATTTCGATCAAACTTTGGTGAGTTGTTGTGCACACTACCGTGAAGGTTTCTGAAGAAAAAAAAATTAAATCTAAAATCTAAAAAAAGAATCAAATACATACAAACAGCGACATTTCGACAAAACCTTCTGATTTATTCATCTATACACCAGACAAAAAATATTGTGTATTCAAAAGCTCTTCAATAAACAGAATTAAGACACAAACCCTTTCTTTCTTTGAGTGGCATTGCAACGCATGCCTGGTACTCACTAGTATATAATAAAATATGAAACTGTTACCTTGACTTGGTATTCCATACATGGATAAATTATTTGGTAGTTAAATAACGAAAGAATCTATTCTTATGGGACTGAGAATAAATGCAACGCCGCTTCATATCGAGGGTATATTGACAGAAGGCACCAAGTCGTGAAAAGAAGTTCTGAGATAACCGCATTTAAAGTATTGTTTGTTTTTCAAAGTACTTCCTCTCTCAAGTACAATATTGTTTGTGATTTAAAAAGATTTTTTGTAGATTATAAAGAATAATGTTTTTAGCATAAAAAATATAAGATTTGGTATCGATGAGTTAAAGTCAAATCAGAATTAAAATGCAATAATATCACTTAATATTCTTTTTTTTCAAAGTCACTATACCCTATGACTTCATGCGGTCTTGCAGTATCAGTACATACGTAGTGTATACATACATTGACATTTAAAACAGAAACCAATCAAAAACGAACTTGATGCTTTCTGTCAGTATACCCTCGATATGTTGCTACGGCTGCAAAAAATTCATATTGATGTTACGTATCCAACAAAATAAAACATCAGGATTTACGAAGTGTTCCAAGAGTGAAAAAGTTTAGGGAACCCTGGTAGAGATATCATCATTTACTGGATTGATAAAATAAGGGAGTATATGGCAGTGCACGAGAAATTATATGTACATAATTAACTTAAAAAAAATATTGTTTGAGGTAAGTAATACAGATAACATTTAATGTTAATAATCTTCAAATAATATTAATTATGTATGAATATTAAATATATATCGGAACGCAGAGCTGGCACCTAGAACGCTACCACTCGCCCACGGCAGTCACGATTAACAATACATATTTTTAAAATAAAAAAAAACCCATTTATAATCAATGCAAAGCTATTATGATATTTTTAAAATTTACAAAATTAATGTTCATTAGTTAATTTTGTTTTGTCGTCGGAAAAACTAGTTTTGAGTAAATATATATTGAATATTTATGTGTAAATAATTAAGCGGTGTATTGTTGGAGAGAATTTTAATGTCGATGAATTTGTATTTTTATAGATGGCAGAATTTAAAAAAGGTACACTTTACTATAAATAATTTGATACACGACTGTTTTAAGATATAATGCGGTTTTTTGTTGTTGTCAGAAATGGGACGCCATGCAATTCGATTTAATGTATTGTAGGAATCATAAAACATATTATAATTTAAGCAATCTGTCTGCTGTATTGGCATAAATTGTGACTATTAAAATAAATAATATTGCTAATATAAAGAAAAGGCGCTTGTGTATTTTTTAATACGATGAGCTACCGCGCGAAGCATTTGTAGATTAATTCAAACCCAAACTGCTTCCAAACTCGTTCAGAATTTTTATTATCACGATGGAACGTAAAAATAAAATGATTGATTGAAGCAATAAAATACTCAAACAGGATACCGGCCATAATTAAATATTCTATTATGGCCATATTCAACTTTATTTCAGGCCTAGAAACTATAATTTATATCTATGAACGTAGGTGATTCGTATTCAGAGGACAAAGACATGCGGTGAAAAAATACGTTTGATTTTTAGTATTGCTGTTACAATTAGGGCTTCCAATCTCGGAATCATTTTCAATTATTCAATCCCTTAATACCTGGATTGTCTAAATATCGATTCCGGGATTTCGGGATTCACTGTAAATTCTCAAAATTAATTCGTATACTAAATTTAAGCTTTCTGATTAACCCGTTCTCTGCTGAGTCATTTAAAAGATATTCCATATGGTTAATTCAGTACTGTTGGTGTTAACCAAACTTATGGAGATTATCAGAACACATCAGGCAGTTGAGAATGCCCGGTCGAAGAAGGGCGAATTCTTGGTTATCACCATCCAGGAAGTATAGGATCTCAATCAAAGAACACTTCATCCGGTTAATATCTTATTTATTTATTGAAGATGCAGTGGTTTAATTCACAAAAATTACCAGTAAAACATAAAATTGAATCTAAATGTATGTTTACTTAACACATGAATTTACTTTTAAGTTGTAATACAATTGACACAACAGATGATTTTAAATTTAAATTAGATCCAATTTCAAAACAATTTATAATGATGCGGCGGAAGCCTCACCCAGCGCACCCGCTGGAGGAAAACAGACTGCCTGCAGAATTCAAAATTAAAACTTTAAAATTGCAGGCCCCCTCCCTTTTGTCAATAGCTACCACTTTTGTCAGGCAAACGAGGCAATTAAAGTGGTCGGATACCGGTCACTTTCCCTTTAACGACCCTAACTCGGTCAGGCCAGGTAACTTTATTTAGAAATGATTCTGAGAATTTGCGATACTAAAAGTGTTCGAATGCCGTTCTGGATCATTCCAACCTTCCAAGAAACAAATAAATGTTCGCAAAAACATCAGGACGTGGCACAGTGTTAACACTTTTATACTTTTGAGTATCAGCTGTCAAAACTCTGAAATCTCCCGTCTCAACAGTTGAGACGTTAGCAGTCAGCGGATTAAATACGTATACCTCGGTTTGTTCATGTATGTTTTTTTTATAATATCTACTATATAGCAGAGAATACACGTAAAAATCTGTCATTCTGTATGCCTGTCGGTTACAAGAACTTCTCACAAACGGTGGACAGTAGCGACGTGAAATTTTCACATGTCATTCTGGCTGCAATTTCTAGGACAATTGTGCTATTTTCATTGGACTGCTTCTTAAACGGATGGAGCACAACATATTTTTTTTTGTAAAAGACTATCTGATTCAAAAACAATAAAACAAACCATTCCAATTCCCAAAGAAAAATATTAAATCTAAAATATATTCCGATTGAAGCAGTAATGAATGTAGATAAAGTTTTAAATGTACATTTAGCACATGAAATTATACATATTGAACAATCCCGGTATTGAGAAATTCTGAATCCCGAAATCCTGGGATCATAAAAAGTGTCCGGGATTGAATGCCCTAGTAGTTACAATACTGCTATGTACTGCTTATTGATTTTAATTTTATCCAACTTAGTATTACGAAATTTTAGCAGCTTTTGATGATATATATCCACAAATTCCAATATAAGCTAAAGGGGTGGTTGAATGTTTTAGCAACGATTTGCAGGTATAGAAAAATAAGCCTTGGAAGTACTTTCTGGTAAGACTCCCTCTACACAGAGGATGACGCACTAGAATTCACATTCAAGTTAGTGATTGGACAAGTCTAAAAATCCAGAAGACACTTCAAGTTTACAATGTAACGTATAATGAAAATTGAAAATTTGTTTAGTGATTCAAAGACAATGATTCAGTGATTTTTAAGTTTTGGCAACTTTTCTTTACGCTTTCATGTATTATGTACATAATTTGATGATTAAACATATGGCTAATCCAATTTATTTCAAGAAAAGTTTTTAAATTGTGTTGTAACATTCCAAGCTGACAGCTTACAAATTCAATAATAAAACAAATTATGTTGAACATTATATAATATAAGACATCGACTGAGGGTACTTGATGAAATTTCAATATCAAATTTGAATTGTTGAGATTTTGTACATTTTCATGTATTTTGTCACTAACGACCTGGGTTTCTTTAGCCACTATTTACTGTCTGTCAATTCAAGTGCACTCGTGTACTTGAATGCCTGAGGATGTCGAAGGGCAACACCCGGATCGTTAGTGACGAAATACATGGAAATGTACAAAATCTCACCAATTCAAATTCAAAAAATGTTGAACATTAATTCATATTTTCACCACTACTTGCTACTCGATACCTTTGCTTAAGAAAAAAATATTCATATGGCTTTAGTATTATCATGGTATTACAACACCTTTTTACATGCGGTGGTCCAATCTTAGACCGATGGGAAAACTTACCCAAATTATCGTACTTTTTAAGTGTTTTCCCTTAATAAATCCTTTATCTTTTAGCAAGATTGTTATGATGTGGCAAAGGGAAATAAAGATATGAATAACAACATCAGGTATTTAATGCTATATACTTCCAAATATTTATAAATTACTTGATGTATTGATATTTTTTATATATAGTTTACTGCTTATTCTTGGTAGAAAGATGAAACATTATGTGAAAACACTATGTACTATATAAATAGTAGAAAATGTTTTTTTATTATCAATAGAAATGATATTATTTTCGATGGATCCGGCGGTAATTTTCTGAAAATTTATTTTTAATATATAATTGAAGTTACCAACCTACAAGTTACAACCAAAGTTAGAGTTGGTATATTCCAACCAAGTTGGAATATACCAACTCTTTTGAGAACTGCCAAGCTTCTTATGTAAGGCAGAGAGGTAAAAATTTTATAATTCGAATAAAAGAACATATAAGATGTCTGAATAGTAATATTTTTTCAGAGTTTACAAATCGTTTAATTGAAAATGATCATAATTTTAACAAAAATAATAATGTCGAAATAATAAATCGAGTATATAAAGGGAGTTAGAATTAATAGCTTAGATTTTTTAGAAATTAATAAAACCATTAACAGTAATCTATTATTATTAAAACACATTTTAAAAAGGAGAAGTGGGATTTTCACCTCCAAACACTAGTAATTAGTACTATTATCGCTCGTGTCTTACCCCTCTCCCCCCACGTCCAGTGGAAGGAAATGATTCCACCCCACCCTTCATTTTTAATTTGGAAATTAGAATCGTTTTTATCTTAGAAATAGTATTTGATATATTTAGTCTGAAGACGCTTCTTAATCCTTCCGTACTCATGGTGTAACATTGCGTTACTTCGGCCTTTAAACCTTTAAATTATCTGTGAAATAGGTCATACAAAAAATTTTGGTACTTCTAAATAAAATAATTCTACATATATTTGAAAATAAAAAATTCATCATAATTTACGTATTATTTGTATAATTAATCATAATTTGAAAACCTCGTCAATTTTACCACCGAAAAAGACAACATTACAGTATAGTATTATATATAGTATAGTAACAATTCGTATAGTATAGTAACGATCCGAGATGTATGAAATACATGATAAGTATATTTACAAGCGTTTTGTTTCAACCGGCACCGAAACACGTCTCGAGCCTGTTCTGCTATGAATAATTTTGATTCTTGCGTCTTTCGATACTTTCGCATAGTTTGATATGTATATCAGGTTTTATACACAAAATATGACTTAAAATAATTACTTAATACTACATAAAACTATATTTCACTCTTTGAAATTGTCATTTCGCTTTATAAATGCGTTTATATGACAAAACCCGCACGGGAACGCAATGTGACTGCATGAAATCCGAAGAAATTTTTTTCAGCATGAAAACTGGAAGGTTAAAGAAGCGAAGCAAGTATCATATTTAGTAACACAGCCAGTGAAATAACAAAGTTATCAAAGTTTCATTTCATGTTGGAATTGGTATTACTCAGTGAATGCTAATTAAAAACACAGATACCAATTCCATGAATATAATGTATTATTTTTTCAATGTTAACAATTTGTCAAATGTAGATTATCAATTTAAATCACAAATTTTCCCGCCAAACGCAATCTTTCATGAATAATATCAGTTCCTGGGCCAAATGAAAAGTTGGCATTGGACCTTAACTAATGTAGGGAAATAACTCATAAACGAATACATTTTGTGATGGATTTTTATGTGAAATAAAATAAAAATGAGCCAGAATATGACAGGAAGCCATATGTGAACCGGTCGTTCCAAGACTATAAAAATAACATTTCCTGTTTCCGCGGCGCGAGAGATATTGCATTATGCTCTGCGAAAAAAATGGCTCGCAGTTTTGATAGGTTAAAAGCTGCTTATAATGAAGATAATTTTTCGCTTTGACGTTCACTTACTCGGCGAGACTTAATGGTCACTCATTTGTGAGAAGACTGTATCGCTCAGGAAGAATGATAATGGCAAATAGCGTTATGAAATTACCGTGAAACCTTGAATGGAACTTACAAGAAAAAAATATCATTTAAGTCTTATCCCAATGTGAAGCAAGTAGAGTCCTAATGAAATACCTCAGCAGAAGTTAAGTAGGGAGGAGAGAGTAAAGATTTAAGAATGGGGCAAGGGCAAGAGTTGCAGTAGCTAAAACAGCTCACGCTGTGTTTTCAGGATTGGATGGGTTGGAAGGTTTTTTGAACATCACAGATGTCTCAAAAGCAATAATTTTTCAGAGTTTGCGAATCATTTAATTGAAAATGATGATAACTATAATAAAAATAATAACGTAGAAGTACTCCATCGAGTAAATAAAAAAGGTTTTAAAATGTTAAATTAGAGTTTTTACAAATAAATGAAGAACAACTTGCTTGGTAAGTACTCCATTATTCAGAAGAAGATGCTTCTATGAGTTGCTGAGATCTCGCTCGTCATATGACAAGGTAAGTTTTTAAATGTACCTAAAATAATTTGTCGGATACTGACCATGAGTCCATTCGTGTACTCGAATGCCTGAATATGCCGAAAGGCAAAACCCGCGTCGTTAGTCACAAAATACATGGAAATGTACAATATCTCAACAATTCAAATTTAATTGTATTGATATTTCAATTGACTTATGGATTTCTGTTTGTAGTCATGGATTTTTGTAATATATAGAATTCCCACCCATCCAACCGATCATAAAAAAGGGGCGTAGCGAGATAGATTAGTTAACCACTTGTCCTATCGTTTTATCCCTACTCTTTTCGAAACAAAGAGGTTGAGTAACCGGTTAACAGTTAGAATAACTTTTGTTGAGATACCGCCATTAAGAGTCAATATGTACCACATTGCGAGCAGACAGGGTAAAAAATTACAACACTGTACTCGTCAAGTAAGCTTGTCCAACTGGTCCAGTCTAAGGATGGACTGACTTGAAATATTCTTATGTTTCATTGTCAATATCCCTAACATTTACAAAGAATTTCATCAGGATCCCATTATACACTTCCACGTTATAGTCAATCTATCTCAACTTTCTTGGTCTGTTAATGGACTAACAATGTTTGTAAATGATACAATAAAACTGCATATCTATTTTTTATTACCAAAGACAAAATAATAATATACGTATTTATATTGATATCGTGAATATGCTATACATCAAAACTTATTATAGATATCTACGGAAGTATACAGATTGGATATGCATTTCTTTTAAGTACCTATGGCAATTTTTATTACGGTTTTTAAGCGACGAATCGATCTATTTTATTATACTATTTATACGTATTTATTGCATACATTCTTTTAAATTGGATAATATATCTTATTTATGAAATCTTTCACTGAAAAACTAGACCGGAACTAATAAAAAAGTTTTCAATAATTCGCAATTATTATTTATGATGACCTACATTGAATGAGTAAAATTTTGGTACAATCATTTTATATATTTGAGACTCACAACAGTAAATAATTGAGTTAAAAATGAGTACACATATTCCTTTTAATATGAACAGTTTTACGTTTTATCATAATGATACTATTCTTTGATATGAATTTTGCTTTGCATTTGTGGGATATCTGATATATCTAAATATTTAAAGTTTATAATCAATTAGAACTATGCAATTTTAATGTTTCTTTTATTTAGTTCTTCACACTGCAGATACCATAACTGTACTAATAATCTAAGTAAATAGATGAGCTGGATCGTTGTTGACGAAGCAAATTTTTATTGTCATTAAAAGACTGTTTCAAATACAGTAGATTGTAAGCACAGAATGACGTCAACAAATACAAAAATTGCGACTTTCATTTTTTATCCAGCTCTCCTATACTTCTTACACCATGCGCTGAGGGTACATATAATGGTATTATTAAACACCTTTACACTCGTGATTCGCACACATGGTATCTAAGCGGACGGCATACGGTAACGTTAAGGCTGATATAGACGTATAAGCAATCTGTAAGTTATTTTGTTTAGCTAGGGCTGCAATCCTGCATTCAGAGTCCTGTAATCTCAATCGTACTGATATATTTCGTGTGTTTTTTTTACCATGTCCGCTCCCAGCGTGGTGCATTTGGCCTCCTAATGGAGATATCTCAACAGAAGTTTTCTATAAGAACTGCTTGTTACTCAGTTGCTCAACATCTCTTTTTTCGAAGAGAGTAGGGATATAAAGATAGGGCTAGGACAGGACTTGCCTAACCAGTGGTTATCTAATCGTTCTCGCTCTGCTTCGTTTTTAGGATCGGATGGGTGCGAGGGAATTTTAGACATTACAAACATTCATGCCTACGAACAAAAACTGCCCTTCTCACTTGAATTCGAGCCCGAGATATCCTTAACCGTGGCCAACGATGTTACCAACTACGCCATTAAAATTAACGTCGTGAAAAATAAATCGGTATAACGATAGTTAGTTGAATCACAAATATTAATTTTAGAGCTATAACAGGGTTTAATCATCTTTAAAACATGACACATATTTATTTGATATTAAGAACAATTCATCGATGAAATGGGCAGTATTTTTGAAACATAATAAAATATAATATTATTTAAATTCAATAGTAAAAACAAGATTCAAAAAGATCTATTTATCTGTGACAATGGATGAGAATATATATATTTTTATCACATATAAATCGTAATCTTTCAAAATCTCGGTATGCAGATATTGCATTTGAAAAATGACAAACTCATGGGACGAACGAAGGGACCGAACGAAGGGACCGAACGTGATTGTACTTCCTATTGCAAAATAATTTTGTGTTTGTAGGAAAACTTTGCCACCAGAATAATTAAAAAAGACCACAGCAATCTGTGCGTCGAGCTTGAGGAAAAGTATGCAAATTAGCTTCGCTTATAAAGGGTTAAGAAATTTTATTAGTTTCACCGGAATTAATAATTTTACTGAAACATTGTGTTGAAGTGGCTAATTGTGAAGAGTTAATTTTGTAAACGGAGTTGATGGAATCTATCTACATTTAAGGAATGTATCAAGACTAATTTTGTGAAGTCTGACATTTATTTTTCTAATCTAGTTGTCATTATTTTTTGACTGAGTATAATACAATTTTGTTATTAAACTTCTGTACTTATTGAGCGTATAGTGCTTAGTTAAGTATCGGATAAAGTAAATATGATAATAATCTTTTCGGTGGATTCGGCGGTATCTTTGTAGTAATTCATTTTTAATACAAAATTACTGTTATTTATTTAGAAGGTGAACAATGGTTCTAATTCTCAACTAAAAAATGAAGGTCGGGGTGGGTTTATTTCCTTCTACTGGGCGTGGGGAGTGGGTAAGACACAAACGACAATAGTAGGTACTAATTACAAATTGAATTACTAGTATTTGAAGGCGAATAATAAGGCTATGGTTACGGATACCTCGGGTTCAAGTTCCGGTATGGAAAGTCTCATAAATTGATTTTTCGATTCAGTTCGTATGCATAAATGTTTGTGATATCTAAAATTCCCCTCCCACCTATCCGATACTAAAAACGGGACTCAGCGAGAACGATTAGCTGACCACTAGCCCTGTCCTAGCCGTTTCCTTCTATCTCTACTCTCTTTGGAAAAGAGAGGTTGAGTAACAAGCAGTTTTCGAAGACAACTTCTGTTGAGATACCTCCATTAGGAACCCATTTATTGTCAATCTATTATAATATATTGAGAGCCTCTGATCTTTTACACAAGATAAAAAAATTATGAATGATGATCTACTTCTACGGGAGCCAACATTTTATAAGTATATATATATTGATTTATAATTTTATATAATATAAGTTTAGGGTAAATAATAATTTAAACTTGCGTTAAATTTTCAGCACGACGAGTAATCTTGAGACAAGTTGTCTACGAGATAGCCGTGTTCCATTAAATTTAATAATAATCCAATTCATTTAATTTTTACTATTTAAATAATATCTGAAATAATTATATCGATCACCTTTCGTTCAATTCTGTTGAGATGATTAGTGCTTCGTAATGTTCGTGCCTTTTAAATGATTATCTGAGTAGATAGAAGACTTATGGTCGTTGATTCTGTATAGATTCAAGGGTGCGTAACTAACAAAGCTTTATACACTTATTTACTTCATTTTTTATTACTTCCGCGCTTTCGTAACCAATTAAATTCTTAACACCATTTGAGTTGCCGAAGAGACAACGTGGATGACTCCAACAAATGATAAAGGTGATACTTCTATTGCAGTTCGTAAAGAAAGTACGAAACATTTTAAAATCTTAGTAAAGCGTTTCGTAAAGATTGCTGTAGTTGTATAAACATATAGCAATTAATAATATGGTAAGTAAAGCAAAGTATTTAGTTCCACGATAATTATATAATACAGTTAATAGTTATAATATTTCTGCATCGTCTCATAGTCAGTACTATAGTTCTAACGATTAATACATTTTAATTTAAGACATCGACTGAGGGTGCTTGATGGAATTTCAATATCAAATTTGGATTATTGAGATTTTGTACACTTCCATGTATTTTGTCACTAACGACCCGGGTTTCGCCTTTCGGCATCTTCAGGCATCTTCAGGCATTCGAGTACACGAATGGACTCGAACTGAGGCACTAATCATCTCGAAGCACTAATCATCTCCTCAGTTCGAGTCCATTCGTGTGCTCGAATGCTTGAAGATGCCGAAAGGCGAAACCCGGGTCGTTAGTGACAAAATACATGGAAGTGTACAAAATCTCAATAATCCAAATTTGATTAATACATTATTTTATTTATTTTTACCATGTCCGTTCGCAATGTGGAACATATGATCTCTCAACGGAGGTATCTCAACATAAGTTTTACAACAACTGCATGTTAACCAGTTGCTCAACATCTCACTTTCAAAAAGAAGTATAGGGATAGGACAGGACTAGTGGTTAGCTAATCACTCTCATTATGCCTCGTTTTTAGGATCGGATGGATGAGAATGAATTCTAGACACATCGATTGAAAAATCAATTTATGAAACTGTCCGTACCGAGGCTTGAACCCGGGAATCCGTAGCCGAAGCCAACGACGTTGGCCACTGCGCCACGGACCCTGGCATAGTTATTGATAATATTATAAATATTTTTTGTAGTACTTGTATTTATTGGGTATACTGTCGTATCCTCTTCTAATTGTGTTTACAAAGTTGATGCCATTTCAATAAATAACACAATTAATCGATTGGTATTCATTTGGTAGAACTAAATTATAATAAGGTTAAAATAGTAATGTGTTGTTATAGCAGAATTATACAGTATTATTAATAGCTACTTAGTCATCGTTAGAACTGTAGTTCTAGTAATGCGTTTGTGTTCCCAACAGGGATTAAGGTTATTCGCAGGGTGTTTTGAGATTAATTTCAGGTAGCAGTGTGGGTCCTAATATTTTGTCGTATTTTTATCTTATATATAAACTTGAATTCAAGTTTTTTATTGAAGTTCCATCAAGCACCCTCGGTCGATGTCTTAAATTATATATAAACGTTGGTTATTTTTAAATGGTTCACTAATTTTTTCTTATTAATTTCCTGATTCATTATTGTATATTACATTAGTAATGTCATTAAAAATTTTATTCAACTAAATGGACTTTTAATGTAGCTATATTTGTGATTTCAGATTAGTATTTAATGATTTGCAAGACGTCGATAACATTTTAATTGTAGACTCCTTTATTTGATTTTTGTATAATTTGTCTGCTAATCAGTATTTGCTTGCCTTAGTTTATGAACCATCAGTTTTATATACCTTCATTTTTACACTCAATTTTATATAAATAAGCCTGTTATGTTTGTATTTTTATCAGTTGATAATGCTCGCGATGAGCGAAACCGGTCCTGATCATTATAAATATGTGGAAGCAGTACAAATGAATTAAGTTTTATTTTTTAAAATAAACGTTGTACACTGTTTACTGTATGTCAATTCGAGTCCAAACGTCTGCTCGAATTCCTGAAGATGCCGAAAGGCGAAACCCGGGTCGTTAGTGACAAAATACATGGAAATGTACAAAGTTTGAACAATTCAAGTTTATTTCAAATTTACATTATATTTGATAATTGTTTACATTAAATTTAATAAATTAATATAATACAGTGAGCGTCATTAAAAAACATTCAATTTTATAGCGAATCCTTATATTGATCTATAATGAGTTAAGTTTTGTAAGATGAGGTCAAGAACCTGCCGTAATTACAAGAATAAGAAAAGGAGAATTAATAATATCCTCGAAACGAAATTTGTCTAAGATAAATATGTTTTATTTTTTTGAACACTGACAAGAAACTATAGTTGATTTAATTGCATCCGCCAAAGCAGTTGGTTATGTCATATTATATATATTTGATGCGAGTTTATCGCACTTTTATCGTGGGCAACACCGTGAAGGAATTCACTTTTTGCACGCTGCTGCACACGGCGGCTAAAAAAGAACGTACATGGATCCTCACGTGCTCATTATAATTGCATTTTTTAGGCCATAGTATATCTATTTATAAATAAATTATGCATGTTGTAAAGAGGAATTGTATGTTGTTGCCACAACAAACAAACGTTTTATAACTTCGGACAGTGGTTTTCAAATGTTTTTATTTCACGGAACCCCTAAGATATGAAAATATAACCAAAATAAAAAAGAACGTTCTTTGCGCTGATATTAATATAAACTGTGATTTAATCATCAGCATTTAAAAAATAATTGTAGTATAACAATAATAGTATTACGAATAAATCTAATTAATAAAATGTTTAAGCAAATAGATATGCAATTTTTGAAATATCAGTTTATATTTCATTGCTCACAATTACAAAACCTGCCTTTTTACTTTTGTTGGCAGTAATTTAAACATAAATTTAGCTTATAAATTAGCATTTCACATAAAGGAAAAGCTGTCCTACTCAGTAAATATTTATAATCCTTTAGCAACATTACACCAGTAAATATCCAGCACATATTATACTTTAAGTTAGAAAAATAAACTTTAATATTCTTATTTCACTAGTGGGTATATAATGCAATTTTTATGAATTGTTCTCAATTCATATACCTAAATTATTTGGAAAATCACGTGCTGCGATACATTTGTACGTGTTTTTAAGAGTTTAGACCAAATCCAACCGTTTTTTTTTTGAATATATCTCATCGCATATTCCTTTAAGTGAAGCAGCATATTTGACTATTTTTGTGATTATAATAAAACAAAAAATGTAGAATTTTTATATTTTACAAATTTCAATTAAATACCATATGAATATGGTACTGAAAACGAGCACCAGGGCACTCAGTTGAGATATCTATGAATAATAAAAATATATATTTTTCGGTATCCAGAGTGTTAGGGCGCACACTTTGAAAACCACTGATGCTACCCAGTTAGGAGATATAGACAATCAACGACCTGTGACCGCATATTTTTATACGTCTAAACTTTGATTGGAATCTGGTGCTAAATGATGATGCATTAAAAGATTTAGTAGTATTTCGGTGATCTTTATAAATATGGTATATCACCGTTTTCGATCTATCCTCTAGCCGGTAGAGAAATATCGTGTATTAAAAAATGATTATTTCAAAAATATTAATTAATCGCTGTCACAAGTATTACTATTGATTACTTATGAATTATTTTTAACTTAGTGTCTGTTACGAAAACTGACTGTAAGCCAAAAATATAATATTATAGTTGGAAAAAGAGTTACGAAGACTCGTTAACATCCATCAAGTAGCTCTTTTTGAAAATATTGTCTGTTCCTAACGTGTATTAAATATATCGACTGTGGAAAGGAAAAAAGACGTAATCCACCACCAAAAAATATTTTTTATAGCCCAAAAAAAAACGTATATTTGTACATTTATCTATAAATATAATGTATTAGTTTGTTTTGTGTGAGTTATACACAATATTTTTTGGTGTGGGTTACGTCCTATTTCCTTTCCACAGTCAATATGGACTTCTGATTGAGCTTATCTCAACATAAGTTTTTCTGCGATAACTACTTGTGACTCAGTTGATCAATCACTTTTTTTAATTGAGTACGGATAGAACGATAGGGCTAGGACAGTACTAGTGGTTAGCTAATCGCTCCGTTTTTAGGATAGGATGGATGTGCGGCAATTTTAGTCACTACATACATCCGAGGCTTTGAATACAAATTCAATCAATTTAGAAATGAATTTATTAAACTGTCCGTGCTGGAATTCGAGCCCATGTGTAGCGCAAACGAAGCCATGTCATGTAAAGTAGTGTATAATTAAAATAGCAGTCCCGTGCAGCGCTGCATCGGTGTGGTAGGAAAATGAATTAAGATATTGCGTTATAGAAGGCGGCCAACCAATTTGATCCGCACAGCTCTAATATGATTTCATTATTAGTAAAAAATGTTTAGTAGTTTGAACAAAAAAAAAAAAAGTGATTACTTATGAACGCAGAAGACATCATTTATCATGGTAACGATTTTTTATATTAAAAAGGTAGTTATGTAGCTACCTGGCAAATCAGCAGGTGAAAATATCCATCCATGACTAAACTTCAGATTGACTCACCGAATTTCGGAGGAAGAATTTAAGACAGGTTCATCCAAACATTTCAAGCAAAGTGCCAAATTCATATTCGATTTTATTTGTCAGGTCATTTTAATACGCGCACATTTGGGCGCGTATTAAAAAAATGGTTGTTTATTTTGCATTCTTCTAAAAACAAAACACAAAAATTTAAAATGTGGAATTAATAAAACATATTTCAAAAGCAAATCGCTGTTTTAGCCATATGATTTCTAGCATGAACTTTAAGCTGCTATTTATCGATACTATCGCCGTAATCCAGTGGTAAAACCGAAGGGTTACTAAGTCTTCCTCGGTTACGCAGTGACTGGGTTCAATTCAAGTATTTGTATGCAAAGATATGTTATATATTTACACTAACAAATCCAGAAAAAAATAACGTAGAGAGACAGGGATAAGCTAACTATTAGTAATTTTTCTACTAGATCTAAAGATACTTAGATACTGACTTTCACACTATTCTAGTGACGTTTATGTTAATACTGTTTAACAGTATTAAATTATTATGATACAGGAATATGTTTTATAATTCGGTTGCTTGATGTTTAAATATTAAAATATATTGCATTCCGCTTTGGGACCCTTGATTTAAAGCTCTGTTAGATGGAACAAAATGTCAGCGGGTATAATCATATCTTTGCGATCGAAAAAATCTCATAGACTAACGTATTTGCGGAATGCAAGAATAGACAATGGTAAAGTGTTATCTATACGTTTTAAATGGACGTGTTTTGTTTCCTGATCAACAGTTGGTAAATCTTTGCGAAAAGAAAGAGCATTGGTTAATATTTCTATGAATCGCATAATATTTATTGTTTTATAATACGATATTTACAAATATTACTGTTTAAAATAGTCGTAGTTAGCATATTATAAAAATAAAGGTGCAACGTTGTGCAGGCTACATGAGTATACAGTTATTTATCTATATTTTAGTACCATGGGCAGTCTGAAAGTATAAGAAGTTGTTATTCTTCTACGTAACCTTATGCAATCATACCAAATCTGTGTGTAAGAGAAAAATTATATAAAAGAAAAAGATACTTCAGTATAGTAGCCTGCCGCAAGCTTAAAAAATCTGTGGTGTTTATGTCAATAAATTTTGCCTTGATTTACGGAAGAAGAAATACGAACCTTGGTAAGTAATCAAAAATTCAAATTAAATAGACAATTCCTTATAGCTAATTCAATGTATCTTCTTGGTGGATAATGACTAGCATACCGAATATCGCCACCACACGCTGACAAATATGTTATAATGAGAATAAACAATAAGCCCAATATGACAAAAACGGACAATCAACATTTGGCATAACGCCACAGAAATACAGGTGTATCTCAAAGCAAATTTTTGTATAATTCGAAGGAATACCAATAATAAAAACATAGCAGAAGCTTTGTTTTAACTGAGAATAATTTAATAACAAGACAAAGCATTTAAAGTAAGTATTCTAGATACACACTTTCTTACAAACAAGATGAAGCTTCATCGGAATCAGTGTTTGATTTTTCTGAATCAATGTGTTCTGAGTTGGAGTGGGAATCCATTCCAAATTCAAAGATTCCAAAATAAGTAAAAACATGTGTCTTATAAACTATATAAGATATATTTGTTTGACATGTACTGATTCATTTTAGATAAACTATTCGTGTATTAGAAGCTTAGATTTTAGAAAAGGGTGAAAGACAAAAGACGGGAGAGCCAGGGAAAAAACGATCACAAACAAACGTACCCAAAACTCCAATTTATAAAGAAACTGTATAAGATAACTAACAAAATGCTGGCGTGTCGCTATTATAGCTATCGTTTTATGAATGCTTGTGAATGATATTATGAATTTTAGCTAAGTGTTCATTTTATATAGAAAATTGAAATTGATAACTAAGTTACTCCACTTGGTTTATCACTACCGTGAAGGGTTTCACCTTTTTAAGAAGCATCTTCAGACAGTCTAAATTAATTTTATAATTAAAACTATTATCGTGTGTGACTCCCTCCCTCCTCACGTCCAGTAGATGGATATAATCCCAGCCAGTTAGTAGTTTAAGTTAAGAATTAGAATCATTGTTTACTTTAAAAATAAATAACTTTGCGATATGTAGTTAGTCTGAAGATGCTTCTTACATAAGTGAAACCTGTGTCATATTTAGGAACTAAATTATCGGCATTAATTTTATATGTAGTGAACCTTTCACGAGAACTTTAATAATACGACGATTGCCGAAACTGTTAAAAGAGATAAGATAATGTGAATGTTTTTGAATCATAATTTTTAAAGGAAAATGTCGAAATTATTAAAGGCAATCGTCCTTTAAAATAAAAATTCTCAATGCTTGAGTATTAGATGTGATTTTTACTAAACGGAGATAGCACTTTATTCTGATGCTTTACCATTTGTAAAGAGATAATATTTTAAAATTTAAAAAACAAATACAAAAATTTGAAAGCTCACAGAAATGTTTCATCATTGGCTACAACGTTTGAAATGATTTTAAAAGAGAACAAAAAAAAACCAGCAAAGTGTTTGCATAGCGGTCGGATTCTTTGAGGAAAGGAAATTACACACCGATAGGCGATAGAACGGAAATTTCAACATTTATTTCTTGATTGGGTATTTTAAATTTAAAATTGAAACTGCTTTGCTTGGTGTTTCTTGAATAAAATTAATCTTATTTGAATAGATTTGTTCGGAAAACATTTATAATTAAAGATAAGGCGAAAGTATATTTTAATATTTCTTAAAGAATCTGTGAAATTGTGAAAATCCAAAATAATATTAAATCATTTATTCCTTGATAGGATTCAAAAAAAATAAAACACAATTCATTTGTACTACTTACAAATATTTATAATGATCAGGACCGGTTTCGCTCATCACGAGCATTATCAACTGATAAAAATACAAACATGTAATAAAAAAGCCTGTTGGCTTATTTATATAAAATTGAGTGTAAAAATGAAGGTATATAAAACTGATGGTTCATGAACTAAGACAAAAAAATACTGATTAGCAAACAAATTATACATAAATCAAACAACAGTCTACAATTAAAATGTTATGGACCTCTTACAAATCAATAAATACTAATCTGAAATCACAAATATAGCTACATTAAAAGTCCATTAGCTGAGATTTTTTTTTAATGACATTACTAATGCAATAAGCAATAGTGAATCAGGAAAATTATAAGAAAAAATTAGTGAACCATTTGAAAACAACACCCTTAATACGATATTATATAATTTATAACTTAATAAAAATGTGAAATCTATATTACTTTTTCCACATAATGTTCTGCGTAAAATATAAGCGCTGTCTCGAATAACATAAGAGGGTAATTATTAATAAATGTGTTTTAAATGTGGTCAAGCTTTTTGTCCAAACGAGCTTAATATGAGTTAAATAATAATTCAAAGTTTTCTGAAATTTGTAAACTTTGAGCCAATTGATAAAACATACTAACTGTATTTTTTGGTGAGCGGGTAGAGCCGTACAAGAAAAAAACGGACATGGAAAAAACCGCACATGGAGTAGAAAAAAAATATTCACATTTAAAATACTTCTTATCGTTTCATGAGTTTTTCAGCTTGAAAAAATATTAAAATCAGATGGTTAATTTTAAATAACGTCAAATAATAATTTTCAGAAACTCCGATGATAAAAGATTCATTTATTTCGTTCGATCTTTGTTTGAAAGTGTTGAGTTTTGGTTAAATTGTATCGAGACATTTATATAGATTATTATTAGTACGCGGTAAGACATGTGTCATGAAGTGATAGGGGGGTAAAAAAGGGTATTTTTTTTAAATATTTAGATGATCGTATAATATAACTGTCACTTTCCATTGTAAAAATTTAATTAATTCAATGTAGCTTTAGAAATATAATTCCAATCGTTTTATACTTGACGCGATTAAACTGTAGGTATAGAATGATGATGATGACGATGATGCAGGCCAAGGGTATATCGCTCACTGCTTGATTTCGCTGACTACATTAAAAATAAAATATTATTTGCCGATTAGTTTCGTCTATATTGCTGACTTGAGATAAATACTGACACAAATAATGAAAAGCATAATGTTTCGTAAATTTGCAGCGTCATGTATCGCTATATAGCATATGACACACCCTGGTTTTTCTTAAGTATAAGTGTCATTAGTGTCCTGAACTGAAATCGGCCTGCGGCAAACAGCAATATTTCGCAGAATACGCTCTTTCTTGTTGTCAGGCGTTCAAATAGCCCCCGGCTTCGGCCGCTGGATGAGTCCATTTTTACGGAAAAGGGTAGCTCCAACTTTGCACGGAGTTTTTTTAATTTTTGGAGACAGTCGATTACGATCCGCCGAGCGGGACGAGCTGCGGTCTCGTGGCAGCGGAGGTGACATGTGAACTGCTTGTTTTTGTGTTTTGATTTGCGTTGGATTTAATTTAAATTCGTTGTGTTATTTGTATTATAACTTAAAGTAAATTCAGTTGCTAAGTAAATGTAAATGTAGAATCAATTTTATGTGTTAAGATTTATATATTTGTGTAATATTAAACCACTGCATCTTGAATGGAAAATAAATAAGTTTTGAACCTGATCTGAAATGGTGTTTGTCTGAGATCAGCCCTTCCAGGACTACGGATAACCAGCCGCTCGCCTCTCTTCGATCCGGGGTCTTCTTACATATTTTATTCCTTTACTGTAAAAATTTACTTATATATTTTATTTCCGTATGAATACTATACGAATTATGTTATCAATTAATGATTCTTTGCCACGCATCCGAGTGTTATTATAATTGTAGTTTTTTATTTCTGTAGACCTATGACTCACGTTCCCTTGTGATAATGAATTTGAAATAAAGGTAGAAGAAGTTGAGGGGCTGTATATTACAATGCATTTGCATATAAATATATCAATCGTGACATTAATTCACATGTGCATGATTGCGTGCAGGGGCGCATACGTCCACCGTTAAACCGGGAGAAATCCATGTACGAAATTCCTATTTGGTTGCTTAAAATTAAAAATAATGAAAGTAGGTATATGCAAATATAATCTACAGAATTATGAAGTCACAGAAGTGCATTAATTTAAACCATTGAATGAGGTTGAACCCAATCATGGCGTAATGTCGTGGTGTGTTTATATTACACATTTATTTTTCTATTAAGAGTTGAATATTATCGCGTACATTGTGTAGTGGTCAATGTAGTTGGCTTCAGTTACGGATGTAACGGGCTCGAATCCCAGTACGGAAAGTTTTATAAATTGACTTCTCAATCGATTTATGGATTTCTATACGAAGGCATGGATGTATGTGATGTATAGAATTCCCTCCCATTCATTCTTTCCTATAAAAATAGGGTATAGCGAGAACGAATAGCTTATCATCCGATGTTTCTTCCCATACTCTCTTCGCAAAAAGAAAGGTTTAACAACTAAGTAGCAAGCAGTTCTGTTATAAAAGCTTACGTTGAGATATCTCAATTAAGAGACCATATGCTGCAATTTAAAAGTAGAAGCGGTTTAAAAAAATATAATTAACAATATGATGCATCGATTCTTATTTTTATCATCTTCCACGTTAACAATTAACAATTTTAATGTTTCAATTTTGTAAAAATAATTTTATAATTTGAATAACAATCGATTCCCCTAATTAACATTTGTATACAATGATTTTTAATGAAAATTCATGTATATTTTTTAATCCCTTCTTACTATTTATCATATCGGATCAAAATACCACAATTAGCTAATTAAAAAAATGGTAGATTGTAATAATGATTCAAAATTATAACTTAAATCTTGTTATTATTTATGAAAAAACATTCTGTTGATATACTGCACGATGAGTCCTTATTAAAATATGATGTTCATTGAAAGTGCACTTGGTAATGCAAATTAAAAAAAATCCCGACAAAATTTCCCGTGTCTTCTAGTTTCTCGTTTCTGGCAACAAATTCACCCCTGATTGCATGCATAACAAACATGATGCATTTTCTACATACATATTTTAAGCAGCAGGGAATAAATAAATAGCCTAAATATCAGATCTAAGTCTAGACTGCAATGCCATTGAATGTATGAGAACTGAATTCATTTGTGTGATGATTTCACCACAATATATAAAACAGTACATGCTCAGAAAGTTTTTGAATTTACAATCCGATTCAAGTCAATGATTATAATCACTTCAGTTATTAAATTGCTCGTTTTTGTTCATGAATTCGCGAGCTGAAAAAGTAATTAATTCTTCCATTATTCTATTGTAAATTTTTCGATCTACTAGATAATCCGTTTTTGCCGTTTTCTAGTATTAACCCACTGAGCTGATTTTACCCGTTTACTGTGTCGCTGAAGATTTTCATTAATTAATATATGTGCGCTTATTGTAATATATCACATAACAAAGTAAAAAATTTACAATAAATTTAATATTCAATTAAAACTGATAGCTTGATTTAATCGCAATAGTGTTTTATTTTGCAGGTTATTAAAAAACGTTAATTACTTAATTATTGAGAAAATACATCAAAATTGTTTTCTTTATTTCTAGGAAAATCAATTGGATAATTATATTATTATTACTCAAATTAAATGAAATATGAGTGCACCGCTAAAGTTCCTGTGAGATTATTTTTTTATGAAAACAATTGATTATAAAAAATATTTCAATAGGTTATTGTAAAATAAAAATATCTGGACTATTTCTATACCATTGGTCTACTTCATATGCCTTTCCAGCATGAAAACATGGACTATTAGCGAATGACCGAAAACGGCTAATCGCATTAGAAATGAGGTGTTGTGGAAGGATGCTCTGTATATCATAGACGGTCAAGCACACAAACGCAACTATCCTGAACGAGCTAACAATCCAGGATAGACTCTCGGCCGTTTACACATGACTAAAATGTTTTGGCCACATCGCCCATTAGCCAATCGACAATCATGAGACCCTCATCGTGACAGGAAAGGTCGAAGGCAGAAGAGCACCAACTCACTGGAGCGCACAAGTGAAGGACGACACAGGCCACTTCTTACCGATGGCCCTCAGAACAGCGGAGTGCAAGAACAAGTGGCGATAGATAGTCATAAGAAACTGAGTTGTCACCAGTGAGGAATACGACTAAATATGAAGAAAAAATAGCGAAAAAAGTGTTTAGTTCTATGAGTAATAAAATATAATTTATATCTATTTCGGTTTCAAGTTATCGTGACAATTTAATCAGTAAATTAAGGTTATTACTAGAATTCTGCTCATTAGAATAATGGCAATGTATCAAATAAGCAAAAAAGTGAGCATATGGAGGCGTTATGTCTTTTCATTACGTATGACTGGAGCTATACTATAATTTACAATACCATAATCAACTGAGGCATTAAGAATATTATCTAGATATTGCTTATTAATGTTCAATAACTGTTTATTCTTAAATTATATCACTATTAAAAAAGTTTTAGCGTTGTTCTTCTCCTTAATTTTGAGAATCATATTTTAACCCGATGAACGCTCTGCCCATGACTTTATCTCATATTTCCAGCCAAAATACAAGAAAATACTTGTGAATATATATTTTGTAAGATAGTGCAAGCCTTTAGGTAGAGAAATAGGCAACAGATCACGAAAATGTCAAGTAGAACACAAGGAAATATATCTTTGAAAAGAGCTCACGATATTCAGTCTTTCGAATTTCAGCTTTGAACTGCCGATACGCAGCATTAATCGTCAGTCCTATGTATTACACATGCGTATGCGGCTACACGATTGCTTGTGTGCGTGTTGGTGGTGAATATGAAGACTGACTGCAGCCATTTTACTTGCAAAGTCGTAGATAAAATATTTTTTAGCTTCTTCATTTTCTTCGATTTATTTTAGCGAGAATGCGACGAATTTAGTTTACTTCTTGATGTATTTTGGTAACAAACTTCACATATTTCACATAATTCTCTATTTTTTTCTGTTGAATTTGATCTATTTTTAGCCATAGTGAGCATTTTAACAGATCAATTGACTGAAAATAAATTCGTGTGGAAACGACTCGCTCTGTAAGGGTTAATAATAATCTTGTGGGTGACTAGCGTGAATGTTAATGAGATACCATAAAGAAAACTGTAGAAATATCGCAACCATTCAAAGGTGACGTAGATAATATTTTAGTAATAACAAACGAATATAATAATATATAATTCTTTTTGCAAAGTTGCATGTACTTATGACAAAGAACAAGTTTAGTGAGATAAACTTTTCCGAGCAGCGAATAAACTTTTGGTTGAATACATTTTATTATATTGTCACGTCCAATAGAAGCTTTGCGGGTTTCTGTGAAATTGTTCCGAAGGATGTATTTTTAAGGGGTAAAACATTGAATTTTAAAGGGTGGTTTTTATAAATTTAATATTGTTGATGGCCTGCTGAAAAAATAAATAACGAGAAAAATAAACTTGCAATTACTTAAAGATTTTTAATGGAGTGCAAGCCATTAAAGCATTTATAATATGAAAATATACATCAAATATATATATATATCGGCTAAAATAAAATAAGTCGGCTAAGAGTACTGATGTCTAGGGTTCAATTCCCGATACAGAAAGTTTCATAAATTGATTGTTTAATCGATTTATGGATTTCTGTTCATAGTCATGAATGTTTGTGATCTCTTAAACTTCCTCCCACCCATCCGATCCTAAAAAACGGGGCATAGCGAGAGCGATTAGCTAACCACTAGTCCTGTCCTAGCCCTATCCTTCTATCCCTACTCTCGTCGAAAAAAGAGAGGTTGAGCAAATGAGTAACAAGCAGTTCTCGCAGAAAAACGTCAGTTGAGATACCTCCATTAGAAGGCTATATACTCCACGTTGGGAGCGGACATGATAAAAAATACACCAAAAATATTTTTATATAAGGATTTTCAAAGATTAGTTGAAAAATGAAAATACCTTTTTAATTACGAAACATTTTAAAGAATCGGACCGAAATCCCTTTAAAAACTAATTTATAATAATTGAAAAATAGTGCATAAATGAAATTTTTATTTGTTAAGCATACAAATTTCATCAAGATTATAATCATAGCTTATAGATTAAAGCTTTGACTTATATTATCGACGGTGTTTTGGCCAATTGATGTAACCCTCAAAATTGAATTTGTTCAGTAGAAAGTAAAAACTGTTTTTCTCGAAAACATTATAATATATGGTGAGTTGCGATAGAAATCTTTGAAATGTACTCCTGTATATTATAATAGTGGCTAAAATCAATGACCGGGTCAGAATTTTTAAACCTAAAACCAATATAAAATGATGTTTCTCTTAAAAAAAGCGGTCAATTAACATTTGGCTGAGACCTGCTCTGTCGTCTTTAAAATGAGATCCAATCATTTTCGTATTTTTTGAAGATTACATCCATTAGCCAAAACATCATCGTTATAATATTGCCAAACACTGACTCCTAGGTTTAGCTACTGATGGTTCCAGGTAATGTTTAATAAAGTATCACCCTAAATAAATTCCGTACTCACATTTCTGTAATATTTAAAGGATGGTAGGATAATAATTTATCTGCTTATAAAGCTTCAACGCCCCATAAAAGCAGCGTGGAAACCTTGCGAATAAAGAAGTGTTTTAGGATTTTCTGTTAATCATTATATAATTCGAACTTTTCTCTGAAAATTCTCAATTTTTTGAAGATAGTCCGCGTAAGTCTGATATACACTTTATATCAAAATTCAGAATACTAAATATATTTTTAGATTAAACAGCATCGTGTTATTTTAACGATTATTAAGGATTCCATCTAGTATACGCATTGTATTATTCCCCATTAGTAATTTAAAATATTTAAATTAGACACATATTATTATGTATCAAATTTGAGTTGTTGAAATTTTGTACATATTCATGAATTTCGTTACTAACTACCTGGGTTTCGTCTTTAGGCTTCTAAAGGCATTCAAGTAATAAGATTTAAAAAAATGGAAGTATGCAGTACACGACATGAAATGTACAAGAACAAATCCGAATGAATGAGACTATTTTCAACTCGTCCCAAATTGAACAAAAAATACGTAAACACACCATGCGTCGATTGCACACAATATGTAATAAAAAATAACGTGCGAACCACGTCAAAAATAAAAGAAATATAATGTATATAATAAACAGATGCCATACAGAATACGATAACTTCAATAATAACAAGCAAATACTGGTATTACTTCCAATTTTTTTCGCATATATCATTTTCAATTTATGGTAACTAAATCAGAATACTGTTGTAGAATACGATGGAAAAAATAAACCATAGATGAAACTAATAATTTAAACGTGGCACACACAAATTTCATTTACCTCAAAGTGGACATATCGGTCTTTACTTGTGAACGCCTCTTATATAAAGAAAAAAAACATTTGACCTTGGAAGTACATGAAAACAGTCGCCCGGTAGGTTTAACATGCTGCAACATAAATTGCATCGTATATTATGTTTGTAAAATAAACCATTACGTATTGCATTGATGTACTTAGATGATGTCAATAAGACCCTGTTCGCTGTCCAATTAATTTTAGAATTTTATTCAAAGCAACAAAAAAAGGACAAAAACAGTTCCAAAACTTGTGGTTTTTTTGACACTGTCGGCGAATAAACACGGGTCGATTCTGAAATAGTTGTTTTATTTTTGTTATCGTACCTGCTTCGCGAGGACCATTTCAATTTTATTTTATTTTTTTGGAAATTAAATCTTCTAACATCACTCTTGGATTCCAGCTATCGAAGAATCGAGGTGAATTACAGTTCGACAAATGAAAATTGAGCGATTTTATGATTTTGAAATTCGGAATACACCCGACTATCTTTTTGTACGAGGATACGTTCCTATGATTACCGTGTACCGTAACCACCGTGTCCCGAAATGAACTGGCTTGCCAAGTGATTAGTTTAATTAACCCCTGCGTTATCTGCATTCGTCACTTGATTGCAACATGTGCTTTGATACGGTTTGTTGATCTATAACAGTGTCTGCCAAACTGTGTGCCGCAAGAAATCTCGCAAATGTGCCGTTACTAATGAAGGCAAATTAGAACAGGGGACCATACAAGTTAAAAACTCACAGTTTAGTTGCTTTCCAGGAGTAGACACTACCTCAGAGAAAATTAAAGTTTTACCAGAAGTGCATAGGACATAAAAATCATTTTTGTGTCTTTCTGTAAGTATTTTTCGTATCTTGATCATCAGATATACCAACGGGTCATCAATCCTTTCGAAAGATTCGGTAATAAGCACCTAATGTTGACGGACGAGGAGTTTTTAATAGACATTAAAAACGACCCGGTGCGGAAGCTTCATTTTTTGTGCGAGAGTTATCATCATTTTGGAATTTACTTTGGGGTCAATATCCTCGATTGGCAACTATAGATATTACATCTTTGTTACCGTTTGGATCGTCACATCTTGCATATTGGTTTTTTCAGCGCTCATGGAAATGAAATCAATAAAACGAAAGCGGACACAGATGGTAGATAAGGAGTTACGTGTTTGTTTTATCAAATTTAGAGAGGCGTTTTGACATAATCCTTTCTAAAAAGCAATTGCACAATTCTCATTAATAAAAAGTTTACCACTTCTGTATACATCCATTGCATATGTTCATAAAAAGTATTATGTATCGTTGCCTACAATAAGATTTTCTTTATTCATATGTATTAATAAACGGCATTATTTTTTTGGTGTGCCACGCAACAAATCCTCCTTCTTCGGTGTGCCGTGAGGTAAAAAGTTTGGCTGACACTGACCAATAATATAGTTTTTTGTTGGAATTGCATGAGAGCTCTTCTTATGTATTGTTTGACCCCCGCCCTTACTTTTCAAATTTCGTCACAAATCATTTACCGCCACGCTGATACGCAAGCATAGATAATAGTCGTGTTAGATTTTGTTTGTAGCCTTTTCTATGACCTACACCTTTAAGCCATCATCAAAATGGAAGCTATTATTGTATTTCATTGAATTTTAATTATCCTATATAGATTTTAAGAAACTTGTTATGTTTAGAATTATTCAATGAATAAATAATGATTTCTGAGAAAATTGTTTCAAGTAAGTAGTATCTGCCTTTCGAGTATTGGAAATTATCTTTCAACCTAATCCAGGCCTTAATTTTGCTGTACAAAAGTTTTGTGGAGCGTTTAAAACTAAAGATCAGTTCCGAAAACTTTATTGATCGATATAAATATGTCCTAAGTGTACTGATGAATACCAGCTATGAATCATTGTAAAATTATTTATTTGTGAAACAAATTAATTTATATATATTTAATAATATACGGCGTCGGCGTCCGTGGCGCAGTTGGTTTCGTCGCTGGCTACGGTTACGGATGTCTCGGGTTCAATTCCCGGTGCGGACGGTTTTCATAGATTGATTTTTCAATCGATTTATGGATTTCTGTTCGTAGTCTGAGTCCTCCCTTCCACCAATCCCATCCTCACGGGGCGTAACGAGAGCGATTAGCTAACCACTAGTCCTATCATAGCCCTATCCTTCTATCCCTACTCTCTTCGAAAAAGAAAAAGAGAGGTTGAGCAACTGAGTGACAAGCAGTTCTCGTAGAAAAAATTCTGTCAAGATACCTCCATTAGGAGACCATATGCTCCACATTGGGAGCGGACATGGAAAAAAAAAAAAAAAAAAAAATAATATACGTATGAAACATTATTTTTTATAGTGTCATCCGTAAATGACCTTACGAACTTTTGGTTATTTTTTTAACCCCCCTTCACTATCTTAACTACAGGTTTTAAGAAGACCCTCACAATTATTATAAAAAGTTTTTTAATAGGGAGAGAATTATATTCTGATGGGATAGCCAAGAAAGGTCGATTATAGTAGATTTGATGTATTGATCATAAAAAATATTTAATTCTTGGAAAAAAGAGTTTAATTATATTGGTTTATTGATGAGATAACGTAAACATATACAATGATAATTATTGTATATGAGAATAGTTTATTTGGTGAGAACATTAATACTTTGTTTTTTAAAGGGAATGGTACAAAATTGTGATGTTATTCAAACTGGAGTGGAGAGGGTTAGTAGAGGGAAGTTGTTGTGACCAAATGTGACAAAGACAGTGTGATAAATATTGTATGGGGCCAAGTCATTTATGAACGGCCACTCAGAAGTTTATCACCATAATATTATTTATAAGTAATCAGGTAAAAAATATAATTTGGTTGCTCCACCTCCAACCGGTATGTGTATGCAGCCACCTTTCATAACGCAATAACGATCAAGAAAAGAAACTAATTTATTCTTCATGTTATTGGCACGATATATAGCTACACGGGGTCGATCTTTTAACAATACACTTGTGAGAGGTAGAGATATTTTTACAGACGAGAAAACTCGATGAGTATTTTATAAGTCGTTCATGTTGTCACACATTTTAATTGAAACTAAATTTGATATTGACCTTGCTGGGACTTGAACCAGGACCCACCTGATCATACTTGAATATTATTGAAGTGTCATAAAAAATAGTCGCATGTATAGTTGTTTTTCGAAACTATACACAGCTCAAAGACCAAAGAATCTCTACATGCAAAAATAACTACATCTGTATATTTTTAATGGCTTACTATTATTTGGGATGGTAACCACATGTTGATTAGGTATCGCTCATCTATCATATGACCATCTTACATCCGACATACCACCATACGTTCTCAAATCGCGAAACCAAAGCATGCAAAAAAGGTCTCCTTTAATAATTAACTTTTAGATAACATGGTTTTTCGACAGCACATAAAATATGTCGGCGATTCAACAAACGACTGCAAACAATTTCATATATTGTAACCTTTCGTAGACAAAAGGATGAGCGAGTTTGAAGAGGTCCAGATTTTATTTGGATCCAGCTCGTCGAAGAATTATAATCCAATCTAGAATTCAAAATATTTTTAAATTATCGGTTTGCTGTCACAATTACTGGGTAACTATAAAAGCGAAAGGGGAATTCTGCGAAGATTGTACACTGTCATTCGTTTTCAAAATAAAACGGGTTTTTAGTGTCTAAAACAGCCATACTCAACCTTTTTTTAATTCGGGCCGCATGCGCATCTTTGCTAAGTTACGCGGGCCGGAACATTATATTGATATGACGAAAAAAATCATATAGGGAAAAACACTATTGGTTGAAACCCGTTTTTACTATTTTAGACAAATTGAGTTTATAATTGCTACATGCTACCCGGGTTTCGGCTTTCGGCATCTTCAGCACGAGTGGACTCGAATTGACGATATTCAAATTCCATCAAGCTCCCTCAGTCGATGTCTTAAATTATATCACAAAGATACGTTGATGCAAACAATGTAAGCAGCAGGAAGGCACATTTTTGTACAGTCTTGAATTTTTCAGAGACTAATTTACAAAAATTAATGTACTCCTTTCCCTCTCTCTTTTCTTTAAAAATAGTTTTAAGATTAGTATAGTACTTAAGCTCGATAAATTAATCAAATGGCTTCGCATATTTATATTCCAATGCAGCTAATTGTGTTATAGTTGCTGTTTCTAGGTGTCAGGAATTTTCTATAAGCAACAAACAATTCTTGACACAACGCAAGTCCTGAAATCTGTCTGTAAATATATTCAAAACTTAGAATGCAAGATTTTTTTGTATTGGGCCGCACATAAAAACTTCCTGAGCCGCAGGTTGAGTATGGCTGGTTTAGATAGATATTTGATTACAGTTTGTTTAATGCCTTATAATTTCAAACATATTAAAATTGTTACATCCATTCTGATTGCAGCTATTAACTATGAAAGAGAAAGGAGAATTTTACAAAGAATGACCACAGTTATATTATTCATTGTCCAAAAGGATAACCGAATAATAAAATGAAAAGGTTGGGTATAGTTTTGGTAAAATCTTATAATTTTAAACATATTAAATATATGAGACACCATCTGTTTTCGCTGTAAATACTATAGTTTTCTACATTAGCAAAACGAAAATTCCACGAATAAGTGACTGGTTTAGTACTTACATGATGCTTACAGAGCTGTAGTCATTATATTGAAAAAATGATTAATAGATTCAAAAGATATATTAGCAAATCAATTTGACTTTAACATGTTAATGATTGATAATGCTTACTTTTAAAATAAAACAAACCTTCCATAGATAATGAAATGTAGAGTAAAGTTGCATCAAATAAATCGAAAATTATTTCACTATCACAGATTTCGATGACAGACCCAGTAATCATTGGACAATAATAATTATTCATATAATTTAAGACATCGACTGAGGGTGCTTGATGGAATTTCAATATCAAATTTGGATTATTGAGATTTTGTACACTTTTACTGTCTGTCAGTTCGAGTCCATCCGTGCGCTCGAATGCGTGAAGATGCCGAAAAGCGAAACCCGGGTCGTTAGTGACAAAATACATGGAAGTGTACAAAATCTCAATAATCCAAATAATTATTCAATTTAGATGTTCGTTAGTAGGTTTACACTTTACAATCCAGAGCGAGAATTTTAATAATATTTTCACGGAGAGTTTTGACGATATAAATGTTTCGTTCAAATAAGCGCGTGTTATTATGTTATAGATATTGAACTTCATGAAACGGATTGTTTAGTAAAATATATTTTAGTGTGAATATAATTTATATAACTATCTTCAATTTTTTAATATGGGCGTTGGGTTTTAGCAACGGCTGTAACAGTACAATAATTTTGTGTGGTCTAGATCAAAACTCATAATCTCCAGCATATGCAAAAAATGATTTATGAATTCAGCATTTTTCTTTGTATTCACACCTTCCATTTAAATTGCAAAATATCTTTCTAGGCTTACAAACTTTCATCTAAAATGAATGTGAAAATATTGTTCATTTTCAAAACTCATATTTTCTAATGCCCTAAATTTTTTTTAACTAATAATCTCCATTCCAGCCAATGGGAGTGCAGTATTGTAGTGTCATAGCCACCAGTGTTTGTTTACATATCATGGTATAAGCACCTGTTACACAGTTTTATTTGTATCAAATTATCCATTTGTAACTGTAGTGTGAAAACGGTTTTTCTTTATTTTCCAAAAACAAGCATTGAAAGAGATTCTGAGTTATGATACTAGATCCCTCATTGGTCATCATTAGCCGACAATGTCATGTTCTAGAACTATATTTAAATTGAAATCCAAATGCTGTATGATTTGCGAATCACCTTTCAACACAAAAAGTACGTATATGGAAAACTAGAGGATACTATCAAGTAATAAAACAATAATTTCGTTTCTCTGATGTGATGTTCTCGTCGAAAAACGCGTCAAAGGTATCAGAATCCAACGGTACCTTGAGTTTAAAGTTCGTACATTGTTTCAGAAGCTGACACATAAAATCCATCTTCGCTAAATCATTCGACATATTTATACATATTGACTAATCACAGAGCTGGAATTTACTTTGAAGTATCATGGCTGCCGGGCTTGATGCAGTGTGGAATACGTATCGAACGAAAAATCACCTCTGCTTAGGGCTGCCAGTTATCCCGGATTCGTGCCTCTCGTCACGTCTCTCGTCCCGAAGAGACCTTCCGGGACAGCCAAAAATAATAATTTTAGATAAACTAGCATTGTTCAGAAATACAGAGTCCCCGCAGTTAGGAAGTTGCAAAAAAAAATGCAAAAGATGTGCAATAGCGTAGTCTTCAACGGTCACTTTAAAACGTGGGAACAACTTTCTTTTACTTCCTACAAACGATTACAATACGGAATATACGACGGGAATACTAATTTATGTAGTAACTATAAATTTAATTCGTGTAAGTGTATTCTTTATCATTTTAATAATATTTGTAGATATGTACATTCTTTTTCTCGTTTCCTTTTTATTTCTTAATTTAATATTATTTATTTGATCACAAAGTCAGGGACTAAGTCATTTGTAAAATTTAAATAAACTGTGTAAAATAAAAAAGTAAATCATCAAATACTATGTCGGATGGTATATTGAGAGGCGAGTCAATTTCAATTAAATGTCCCGGTAAGGATGACAATAAATTTGGCAGCCCTACCTCTGCTGTATATTTTCGTAGATGGGATATGTCCCAATGTACTCAATGTTGTGAATCAACATAATTTTGTTTTTAGAGTAACTGCCAAAATATTTGAACCATTAATTGCACAAAATACTGATTTATTTATAAAGTTAAGCGTTTTACAAATGCTGAAACTTAAGTAAGACATTTTAAAGTAAGGAAAAACAATAATGTCATTTTAACACTCTCGGGTAAGTTTGAAATTTCCTTTTTAGATGGGGCGAACTTTGATAACTGCTAAATTGCGACGTGCTTAATTTTAATTGTAGATTTATGAATGAAAATTTTGTTGAAGTAGTTTTTTGACGAAAGTCTGAAATAGGCGTTCAAGTTTTATTAGTCTTCACTTCACTTTTTGCTAGTAAAAGACTAATTATTATGGCGTGGTGTCTAGACGTTCAGTAAGGTAATATTGACTATTATTGGGAATACTTTACACTTTACATAATTGCTAAGATGTGATTTTTTTAAAAAACCACGTCCACTCCAATGTGGAGCGCATGGTCTTATAATAGAGGTAGTTTAACAGAAGTTTTTCTACAGATATAAGGACAGGGATAAGATAAAGTTAGTGGTTATCTAATTGCTCTCGCTACGCCTCGTTTTAAGAATTGGACGGTTGGGAGAGAATTTAATAAATTACAAACATACATGTCTTCGAACAGAAATCCATAAATGGATTGAAAAAATCAATATATCAAACTGTCCTTACTAAGATTCTAGCTCGTGAAATCAGTAACTGAAGCAAACGACGTCGACCACTGCATCACGAACCCGGCATGATTAATTACACACATAGAATATTCATGAAAAGGCAATTTTGTGACGAGGTAAACTTTCAGCTTTGCCGGGGATAAGCTGCTCTAGCACTTGGACATTATTATGATATGGTACAAGCTAATGTTGAAAGTGGAAAATATCACCGTCAACTTTGGTAATAATAACCATAAAAGTTTACGGTATTACCGTGGACAACGTACCTAATTTAACTTCTACAAGATATAGTCCATCAATTAAAAATAATTTTAAATGTTGAAAATAGCACCTAGTTGACCTAGAAATGACTAACAAAATGACATGTGCAAATTTCACCTCCCAAACAGTGAAGACGTAATGTTCACCGTTTGGGAGGAGTTCTTATGACAGATAGACAGACAGATTTATACATATATTTTCTTCTATATAGTATAGATTTACCTGTCATATTATTCGGTATATAAGAATTAGAGTTTTCGGGCAAATAATTACTTGTAAAGATCGATCAAGTAGATTTAAATTTTCATTGATACATATCAAAATCGCGTAGCGTAGGTATTATATCAGAATGGCCTATGTATCTAATTTATATGCATTGATTATTTCGATTTATGAATTAAAAAAAAAAAAACGTTAAAAGCAATCATTACTATGTTAAAATATGTTAAGTGATGTCTTACTTCGTTGAAAGACTGTGGATGTATAAATTTAGTTTTACGTCAAGTGTGCTATGTTGTTATTAATTACTAACGTTGCAGGGAATTAGTAAATTCATTGCTGTCTTTAGGGTTGTTAATGGACCTTTTGTCACAAGCAATTATAACTTTCACAAGTATTCCCAAAATACTTCAAGTATTTTCAAGTACACACACTTCAGGTAAATGCAGGAATATAATGATCAACTATTCAACGGACAAATAAACAAATTTTACTCAAAAGCCGCTCATAACAATAAAATGACAATGAGATATTTCGAAAGTTTACCCCAAACGTTGTGTATTTTTTTTTTTGAAACGGTGTTTCTCAAACTTTACGTGTGTCTTTCTCTTTGAAATTGACAGGTTTGAAATTCGGTGAAAAGTTTAAAAATTACTTGAGATAAAGTCATATAAATTTATGAATTCGATGAGTAAGAATTTACCTAGATAAATTCACCAAAAAAAATAAACACAAAAACTTAATATCAATAACAATATTTCTACTTAGTAAAGAAGTTTATTTGACTCTCAACTAGCTGCTAATGTTTTAATAAGATATTGAATAAGGATCATCAGACATTTGAGTGATTCACGAAAATTATTTGTGTGGTTTATCGCTTCGTTTTGCGGTTGTTGTGAAAAAAATATATCTGGGCCTTAGTGTGAGAAGCGTCTATATCGATATGAGATGTTTTCAACATACGTCAACATAATATATAGATCGTTCATTACTCAGACAAAAATGAACCATATTCAGATAATGGCAAAAGTAACATTCAAATGGTCACGATAAACGAAATATCAAAGATGTGTAACCGAGTTTTATAGATTTTATAAACAGATGTTTAAGAATTAAAGCCTTTCCGAGTATAGCTAGTAGAAGGATATTTAAAAATATCATTTTTCTGACGCAGAAATATCAAAATTTTGCTTATTTAAAAATATCATTTTTTGATGGCATTTTTGAGTTATTCGAGTACTTAATCAGATAAAACGCATAATTTTACATGTAATATATATATTAATTTTTTTGGTTCACATAAGGCCCAGTGATGCGTGGCTTGTGGGCGGCTTATTAAACTAAAAATAATGAAATGCATATCATGTCTAGTATAATATGTCATTATTTTCCAACACTTACACTCTGCGGCCCGTGAAAAATTAGAAAATGGATAACTTGACCCTTCTTTCAAATAGGTTGTGCACCACTGACATAGGCAGTTCTAGCACTAAAAAATTGAACATTTTTAAGTATGTCTTTTACCAAGGTCCGCATAGATAACTGAGACCATTGCATAGCATTAAAAATCAGATAAATCTAAAATATAAAATATACGGAAATATGAAAGTCTATATTTAGTCTAAAATATATAAAAATATAGACTAATTTAAAGCTTAACTAAAGCTCATTCCGAATCTGCTAGGGTGGTCGATTATTTTGTGCGTCATTTTTAGTTAAAACTTTAGAAATATATTGCACATGCACGTAATTTTTGTGATAGATTAATTAGTAAACAAGGCAACAAAACTCGTTTTTAAAATACTTTGATAATCGGTGATTCAGACGACACCTTTTTCTACCTGGAACGGATGTAACTAATTTGGGAAGGTGGGTATGTAATTTTCAAAACACTTTTGAGAGGTTGTAAACTGCCATTTCATTTCAACCATGGTGTTTTACGACAGCAGTTTTGTCTTTAGACCGTAAATAATAATGTGTACCACCCTAAGTACAGTTAACTTCCTTTGAGATTTTTTTTGTTATTCTCTTAAAAATAAGGTTGAAGAGCTCGTGAAAAATGCGGAGAGTGGTAAATAAAAGAATCAGGTAACACCGCCCGACTAGCCTTGGTTACAGTGAGTTTTCATTCATTTTTTTATGAGTAGCTTTATTATGAGCAACAGTCAAAGAATGTAATTGTATGATTTTGAATGCAGTCATTAAAAAATAATTCGCAACTGCAAAATAGATGCTATCTGCAAGAGTCG
Source organism: Himalopsyche phryganea (assembly GCA_022494535.1). Classification (NCBI taxonomy): domain Eukaryota; kingdom Metazoa; phylum Arthropoda; class Insecta; order Trichoptera; family Rhyacophilidae; genus Himalopsyche; species Himalopsyche phryganea. The sequence continues at coordinate 318,231 of JAGVSL010000043.1, read as the reverse complement.
CGATTTCTAGTACATTTGTAATCAGCTAACTTGCGTTCATATTAATGAACTATAATGTAAGTCTCCAAACTGCGGCCCGCGGGAACACGATGACCACTAATTCGTACCCGTATTAAAAACGGTAATAACAGTTACAACTTTATAATTCTTGTATCTGTCCAGATACCTTAAGAGTCCATATGCTCCAAGTTGACATAATATTATATATTACGTTTTTTTACATTCTGCATACAGAAAATTGGTTTAAAACATAGCAAAATTTGTCATCAATAAGCATAAGGATTCGACAGTTTTCTACGGGTTCAATTTTTTCCAAAAACATGAAACCGAAGTTTTTGAATTTTGAATTTTGAGTAGACTAGTGCCTTTGTAGTTCACAAATGATAATATAGGGGGGGGGGGGACATGTCAATAGTACTTAATAACAAAAAACATTCTTATTTCAAATTATATTAACTGGAAAACATGTATACATGTTTTAAATATTGATGTTGGGCACAAATATTTCTGAATTTAATTATTAATTTATCATGTTACTTCATAATTATGTCATTATACAAAATGAATTTATACCTTTTAAGGTGAAAACTGTCAACTCTTAGTGGAAAGTCGTTATATTTTAAAAATAAATCACAATTTTTTTGTACTACTTTGACATGTTTACAATGATCAGGATCGGGTTCGTTCATCGCGAGCGTTATCAACTGAATGCTCGCGATGAGTGAAACCGGTCCTGATAATAAAAAACATGTGGTATTACACACCATAAGCATATAATTTTCCTACTGTACAATAGCGTTAGATATTGGACAATGACTATCTTATATACAATAGCCCAGACAGGTCTGTAGGCGTTTTATTATTATGAAATATCAGATGTAGGTATGAAATTTTCTCATGACCTAAGCGTTCACGGTATATATAAAATAAAATGATGAATTTTTCTACGAGAACTGCTTGTAACTCAGTTGCTCAACCTCTCTTTTTTCGAAGAGAGTAGGGATAGGGCTATGACAGGACTAGTGGTTAGCTAATCGCTCTCGCTACGCCCCGTGAGGATGGAATGGGTGGGAGGGAGGACTCAGACTACGAACAGAAATCCATAAATCGATTGAAAGATCGATCTGTGAAAACCGTCCGCACCGGGAATTGAAACCGAGACACCCGTAACCGTAGCCAGCGACGCTATCAACTGCGACACGGACGCTGACTGCAAATAATAGATTTAAATATTGCTAGTCTTTGATGTTGAGAAAAGATATAGTTATAAATTATCATTAATAACAACATTATATGAAAAATTACAAAGTATTATATTTATTATAAAAGAATTGATAATTATTTCGGCATCCCGCCATGTCATATATGTCAATTTAAAAAAAAATGTAGTAAATGGCGGTTAGATCAATGATTTCTTCTGTATTTTGACTGAATCAAACGCCGAAGAGATAGAAATCGCACAACAGTCGATACCTAGAATATTTCTAGGAAGCATATTGTTGAAGAATTTCTGTGTAATGTCTCCAAAATCCTTCAATACAAAACGAACGCATGATTCCAGGTAACTCAGCTTTTATACGTATGGATGACGTTTTGTGTTTGTATATTTAACTGCTATTTATGTTTTGATTCTTTTCAAAGATACTCGCATGGCTGGATCTAGTGCAGAGGCTCATATAGGGTGGGTTGAACGCATGTTAGTGGTCCTAATTTTTTCTTAGACTACTAATAAATCGAGGGTACACTGACAAACGGCTCTAAGTCATAAAAATAAGTTCTGAGATAATCGCATTTAAAGCATTATTTTTTTTTCAAAGTACTCTCTCTTCCAATTACAATTGTTTGTTTTTTAAAAAGATTATTTTATTTGTACATTATAAGGAATAATCTTTTTGACATAGAAATCATAAGATTTGGTTTCGATGAACTATAATTATATCATGCTCGCATCAAAATAATATTTACAAGAAATGATAGGTTTGTATACAATATACATGGAATGAATTAAAAGATTATTAAACCAGTTGTAAAGAAAAGACAGTAGTTTTTCACAATTAATTTTTATACAAATTTCCGATGGAAATTCATGACTGATATAAAATTAAAATTATTAGAATTATACTTAGTCAGAAGGTGCTTATAATAACATAATATATTTTTTAAATGTGATTAGAAAATTACATAAATAATTAATCAGTTATATGTGAAAAATATTATATAATGAGACTAAAACTAATCCTTAATCCTTTCGTCGCGGTGGGCATCATACAATACACAAAGAAATCCGAGTCTGTGTCGCGTTGAGCATCTGTTGATGCCCACTTCTTTATTACTTGCTATCAACGAAACTAGAACAGATCATGAACATTGGGTTTTACTTAAAAATTATTTCAATATCTCAACTAAAGATACGTGTAGTATTACCAACGTTACTTGGCCGTCGCTGAATTTGGAATTAGAATTGTCTGTCTAGAATAAATTTATCCAATTGCCATTTTATGCAAAATAAATATCTTTTCTACTTTTAATAACCATCGTTAAAATATCAGTTTATTGAAATCTCAATTCTGGTTGATAAGTGTTTATTTCGCGATAAAGTCTTCACAAGAAGAAAGGGTTAAGTAATTATAAGTTTCCGAATAAATTCATCAGTTTGCTATGGTTTTGTTTTCATTCATATAATATGAAATTCATAGATGACGAGGATTGGATCGATATTTTCCTGAGCGGCTTTAAGGCCAGCAACCAGTGTATGATTTTTTGTTTGAAACTTTTATGAAACTTAGGCCCACTCTAGAAAATTGTACGCTAAGAATCCCTGTTCTAGAATAAAGGTAAGGCAAGGTATGAATGGATGGATGGATACATGAGAATACAATAGAGGAGAAATAATAAGACCACGTCTTTCAGTCTTCAATGCGAGATTTCTTATACCGCAAAGAGACTCACCGTGACGGACTGTTTGCACTGTTCTACTTTTTATGTTAAGCTTATTCTTGTTACAAACGGTCGTATTACATCATATAACGAATCTCAGATGAATCGAAATCATAATCTCGTAAAAAGTTGTATTCGAATTAAGTTGTATACCATGAATAGGGTTGCAACAACGGTATTACCGGTTTTGTAAATGCCAAAATACCGGTAATAAAAAAAAAAAAAAATGTAAAGAATCCACAATACATTTTAATAAAATTACTGACGTTGAATAAACCGATTTCTTTCAATAATCACAGGTTTCAGAATTGATAAACAAGCATTTTTTTTTTAAATAAAACAATTTATTTTGTACCACTTTTACATTTGCATAATTATCACGACCGGTTTCAAGCATTATCAACTAATCCAACTGATCGCGATGAGCGAAACCGGTCATGATCATTTAAAAAATTTGGACGTAGTACAAAATTAATAGTTTTATCTTATATATAATAGCCCAGACCAGTCTGTAGGCGTAGATTTAAACGTTTTATTATTATCACATCACATGTAAGTATGAAATTTTGTCATGACCTAAGCGTCTGCGGTGTATATAAACAATACACACAGTTCCGACGTGACGTAAATTCTGAGGCAAACAAACAACAATTAGTCCATCAGTATGGTAACTAAAGAACAGCTATTTTAGACATTCAGTATTTAAATTTCAATACCGTTACCTATGACGGGCGTTCTCACTTACGAAGCTGTTCGAACTGGGACTCAAACCCGTGAGAACGGTAACCGAAGCCAACGACGTTTACCGTTGCACCACGGATATTTTATTTTTGTATAATTTAAAGAATTATTATGATTTATTTATGAGTATATTATATGATATATATTATATGAGTATATTTATGATATTAAAAACATTAATAATAGTAGTTTTCAGAAGTTTTTATAAGATTTTCGTAGTTGTGACACTTTGGGTCTAGAGTAATTTTAATCACTGTCACTTTAAAGCAGTGGTGCGCAACCTATGTGAAAGAAGGGCCAGTTTATCAATTTTCTAATCTTTCACGGACCGCAGAGGGTAAAAGTGTTGGAAAATAGTAATATTAAGACAAGTTATGCGTTATATTATTTTTAATTTAATAGTTACATCATTTTACTGCTTATTACTTGTTATTTTGGGCAGCGTTTGTGCACCACTGCTATAACATAACCAAAAATTACCACTTGTTACATTTTGGAACTGCTGAATATCGGTATTCTTAGCATTTCTTCGTACTTAACACAAAACTGCAAATTTTTAACTTGTTTCACTTTTGAACTGAGATATCGATATTATATAAAATAATGATTATTTTTGTAACATTTTTGTTTATAATTAAACGGTTATAACAGTTGTTTGATTATGAAAAATTAATATGTGAGATATTTGCTGTTGCGTGTTTGAAATACACCAAAATTTTCTCACCGTTGGCGACCGCAGAATTCATCGATTTTACATCCATTTATTTTAAATAATCAAAAGCCTGCTTAACCAAATGCATTAGTGACTAGTGTGTTTTTGGACAATAACGTTAATGTCCTATTATATCGAATTGAAATCAAAGTACATAAATAATAATATACGAAATCGACGAATTAACGCCGTCCGAACATTTAAAATTAGTACAGAAACATTTTTGTGGATTTAAAAATATTTGCATATTTCCTTTTACAAATTTCAAAAGTCTGACTTGAAATGAAATTATTTCCCAGCGGAATTAATATCGTAATAACGCATAGTATTCAAATATAACTTTACTCATAAAATTTGATTTTTATTTTATTTTCCACCAGATGAAGATAGTGCTAGCAAAAAAATATACCTGTATTATTGAACAGTTATCATTACATAGTCACCGGTTTAGCAAGTGGGGGAGGGGCGGCCCGCTTCGATGATGCTGACGATTTTGCTAAGAACAAAGCGAGGAAAAATAAATTTGTTGTAATTTTTTTAAATGTTATTTTTGAAAAATCTACTGAATGTCTTGTTTTAAATCGATTCACAATTTTGAATTCGTTTTTATGCAGAACATATACCTATTAATGTATTGTACATAAGTGGTTTTATATTTCCATATTAATAATAAATAAAAAAAATATTTAAAAGATTTTTGGACATATTAGCCCTAACCAACCCTATTGTCAATATAAAATCAACATTTTTGGAGAAAAATTGTTAATATGAAACATAAAATTTGTCAGGAAAAAATTTTGGAGAAAACGTGGGGGGCGGCAAATTCGAGGACCGTCCCGGGCGGCATAAACCGACTAAGCCACTGCATACAGCTCCGTTGCTAACGAGAAGCTCATAGCAATACATTTATATAGATAGCTTGCGTTGTAATTAACAGACTTCTATTATTATGATCGCAGTTACTTTTAAATTTACGTTAGGGATTGCAATACTGAAAGAACATATTAATACCGGTATTACAAACAGTACTACCGGTATTATAAAAATAGTTAAAATCGAGAGAAAAAAAGGCGAATTGATATTTTAATATCGGACTAATATATCGATATCGATTTTTCATAGTAAATAACGTGTTTTACAAAAAATGTTAAAAATCACAATTTCGGTCAATCAATCGGGAAGACTTAGTCAACATCGGTATTTCTGTATTTCACTTACAATACCGTTATTAAAATATATAATTTTTAAGGTGTTAACTGTCAATTCATGATGGAAAGGCATTATTCAAATATGTGTATGTCTTTATCTTAAGCGTATTATTTTTTTAAATGACGTTTCGTTTATTTTATTTGAAAAATTTCATTAAAATGTTAATACACTTTTAAGGTGTTGTCACAATTATCAATTCTTGGTCGCATAGTATTATATTTTTAAAATAAAGCACAAAAACTTCTGTTGGGATACCTTCATTTCGAGACCATATTCACAACATTGGGAGTGGACATTGTATAAAAAAAACAATTTAGTCTTAGCTATAAAAACCTTCCAAGCAGCCAGATTAACCTTTTAACTGCGGTAGGTGTATGTATGGCGATACCTTGCAAGCCGCGAAATATTTTCGATGAACACACCACACATCTCTAGCTTTATCGTTGTTGTGTTGCCGTTGGGCCGTTGTCGTAATTTCATTGTGTATTCAACATATTTGTATGTTTTAAATAATTGATTTACGTTAGTAGAATCCCGTTTAAAGCGGAACGTACAAAAATGGCATTTTTGTATGAGCGGCGTACCGTTCACGGAAAGTTGCGCGCCTTGAGACGCTATTGGCAGCCATTCGGTTAAATTAATAATGACAATGTTAAGTTGAATACTTTGTTGATACTTCAGTGAAGAATCGTTTTTGATAACTAATTTTATTCACAAAGATACTGTAAATAATTAAATGATGTGAAAAATAGTCTTAAATGTTTAGAGATAGAATACAATTCTAGAATTATCTTATAAATAAATAAAGTTAGCGTTTGTATATATTCTCTTGAATTGAATTGTTTACTTGATGCCACGCGCTCAAATCATTGAGCGATAGCAGCTGTTCAATAATATTCGTTGGGTGGTTTTTTTTTACTGAACATCTGCTCTGTCAAAAAAATCAGTTTTTATCTGAAATTCGAAATTCTATTGTTGTTCAGATGTATTCGGATGTTGCTGTGTGGAAAATTTTATTTACACTACTTACAATTTTGCAACTTTCGTGATTTTTTACCAATGGTGAAATTTTAAAAGTGATTTGCTAAAAGATATTGTTTTGTGGAATAAAAGACTCAGTCAGCTTGGTTTCCAAAATATGTCACTAAATTAAAATTAGCATATTGAACAAGTCAGTTTATGAACAATGTGCTAGATGAAAATAAATACATGTATTGCTCCCAATATTTAAATAATTTCCCTTAATAAATTTCATTTACGAATTCTATCGTTAAACTCTCGGAGATCGCATTTTTCTCTTCTTCTTCGGGGTCGAAGTTATAGTACTGAAATTATCAGGACTATTAACTCCCAATTTTTATGGACGTGGCCGAAACCATAACTACTAAACAATTTTTCTTCTTAATTTTTCTTCGCGTCGGTCATGAGTCGCCAGTTGCAAAAGCCGTTCGGCTGCAAATCCATTGCCTAGAGGTCCTAGAGCAGTGGTTCTCACAGAAGATTTCTCCGTGGCCGCGTAATGAACAGCAGTGGTCTTTTGGATATGTATCGTGGCCGCACCAAATTTTTCAATCGTGATTTAAAATGTAAGGCTGATGTAATTACTAAAAGAAGGACTCATTATTTACTTGATTTTTTTAACCCTAAAACATGACGATGTCGTTATACTTTATATATTTGAAAAATATCTTGTCAATGATAATTACACGATTGCAAGATGAACAGCGTTGGTTATCATACAACAGACCGAATTACTTAGTGCACTGTAGCAAAAATTAACCCGATGGGGTTACCATACTGATGCCGATGAATTTTTATCGAAAAAAAGGATCCCTATTTTATTAAAAATATTCATTCATTACAAAAGTGTTTTCGAGCCGCATGCGAACGCAATACGGATAAACAAATGTCGTATTATGTTACTCATTTTTTTTATAACAATATTTATTACTGTAGAACCGTTGGTGGCCGCACATGAGAACCACTGCCCAAGAGTTACCTTTTAGACACTTTTCTTATATGAATTTGAATCTCAACGTACTTTCTGCTCTCTTTCTTATTCTCTCAATTCTTAAAAATGTTTTTATTATTTTTTGTTATAATAATACGTACTGTCTAAATGCACGGCACATTGGCTTCCGCTGTAATGCCATGCATTGTAATTTTTATTTACAAATAAAAAACAACACACAATATAGCTAATGCTAGTATATTATAGAATGCAAAATGTGAATCAATCCAAAAGTTTCAACCTAAATGTGCTATAAAACAAGTATTTTTACTTGCTTTACTTTACCAGTTTGCTAACGATAATAATGTATTTATGACCTATGAGTCAATAAAAACTTACTCTTATCAATTAGTCATTTGGTGGCGTGCATGCTAATTTGTAAGGGAAAACGCATGACTGAAAAGTTTCATAAAATTTAATATCATTTATCTATTAAAATATCTATTTAGGTTGTTAAATTTGGAGTTTGATATGCAAATGCGTTAAAATACCATGCCACGGATGTGACGTTATGTAAAATAATTTTGCAAGTAAATATACCAAAAATACTATGCTTTTAATTATTAATTTAATTTGTAATTCTTGATCTAGTCAATTTAAAATTTAAAAAAAGACTGTGATAATAAATAATGACAATGATGATGATATGTCAGCTTCGTGACGCAGTTGGCAACGTCGTTGACTACGGTTACGGATATCTCGGGTTCAAGTCCCGGTGCGGACAGTTTCATAAATTGATCTTAAAATCGATTTATAGATTTCTGTTCATAATCATGTTTGTTTTTGGTGTCTAAAACTCCCTTCCACACATCCGATCCTCAAAAACAGGGCGTAGCGAGAGTGATTATCTAACAGCTAGTCCTGTCCTAGCTTCATCCTTCTGTTCCTACTCCCTTCGAAAAAAGAGAGGTTGAGCAAATGAGTTACCAGCAGTTCTCATACAAAACTTCTATTGAGATACCTCGATTAGGACGCCATATGCTCCACGTTGAGAGAAAAATAATAAATCATATGCTCACGATTATTTATAATTAAATAAGTGAATAATTAAATGATAAATGTGAAGCAAAAAATGTCAAAATTATTGAAAAAATAATACTATAGGACATGTTCTTTGGAATGTATACATATGTAAATGCTAAATTATAATTTGAGTAAACCTCTAAAAATATATTGTAAAATATATTTTCAACTAAATAGTAGATTTTAATTGTGAACATTAGCAGAATTATATTTACTGTGTACTGTATACCAAAAATTTATGTATTGTGTAAATACGTTGGTTTATTTACTAAGTAATGGTGTAAGTTAGTCAACAATATAATACTAAGTAAACGAGGTTTTGTTGTAATTCACGATGACTAGGAAAACAATGATTCACTAATGTTTATTTTAAAATTGCGAGAAATTGAGTTTTTATAATATATACTGCTTAGCAATGTAAGAAGTGTTGAAAATATGAATTTATGAAATTGTCCATTCAAAGACTCGAACCCATGAACAGAGCAAACGAATAGAACGAAGGTCCAAAAACTTTGACCAGTCAGTTAATGACCGTATTCTTTCCCACTCATCCTATTCTAAAAACGGGGTGAAGTGAGAACAATTTTTGTCTTTCCTAGTAGTTTAATATTAACCAGTCCTGATCATTATAAGTATGTGGAAGTAGTACAGTAGTAGTACATTTTTGAATTGTGTTTTATTTTTTGAAATATAATGTCTTTCCACCAAGAATTGACAGCTAACACCTTAAAAGTGAAATAAATAATAAAAAGTAGGATGATGCGACACGATGGTCGCTGGTTTTCTCAGAATCGACAGTCATAAATGTTCTCAGGTACTTCAGGGAAAAAGGAAATATTTGCTCTTGGATAGTGAACCCAGATGCAAAACCCTACTTATGTATATTTCCAAGAATTTCATATGTTTATTTGTTAGTTATAGTTGTGTCCATCTGTCGCAATATAAGATTTAAAAAATGTTTTATAAAAAAACCATATTTATTTCATTAATAATCCGCGAAAAATTTTTCCCTTTTTTACTGGTCCGCAGGTGTAAAAAGATTGGAAAACACTGTTATAGTTAATTTACAGATTATAATACTCACTTAAGACACGTGGTGACAACTAGTATGTGTTAACAATTATTACGTCTCACTAGAAGTATGAAACAATTATGAATACACGTGATGAAATTAATGTATTATATTATTCAAATACTATAAGGCAGTGGTCACCAAACTTTTTGAGAAACGGGCCGGATTCAATTTTTTTAAACTGGGAGGGGTGACGATAAATAAATTCTTATTGAAATTCAGTTGAGTATTTTAATGTATATGTGCTTACATATCAAGCGATTTGTACTCGGCAAACTTTAAAATACAGCTGAATATTTTCGATTGGGGTTATTATTTCTATTATACTATTTTGCCTGCACTACATTCTTAGAAATTCAATAAATGAGAATATCCGAGAAATTTTCGCGTAAACGAACATCTGGTCGCTCCCAACAATACATTTGAAAATTAATTTTGTACACTTTAGGTCCTCTTTCTGATTGTTTTATCCCAATTAATGAATTTAAATAAACAGTTGTCTAAATTTACAACAGAATTTAAATCTTCATAAGTCGATTAAAAAGCTTTATTTTTAAACTAGTGGGAAAGTCCGTCATAAAAGACGGTATTAAAATTGAAACATTGAATGTCTAAAGCAGCTGTTCTTTAGTTTCCATACGGACGGACTGATTGTTGTTTGTTTGCCTCGGGTTTGCACGTTGGAACTGTGTGTATTGTTTCTATACACCGCAGACGTTTAGATGATGAGAAAAATTCATACCTACATGTGTATGTGATAATGTACGCCTACATACCGTTCTGGGCTATTCTATATAAGATGATTAATTCACCTACAAAAATCGCGCATTTTTGGAGGGCCAGATGAAAATTTTTGGAGAACCGGATCCAGACCGCGGGCCGTAGTTTGGTGACCGCTGCTACATGGTTTTAATATTCGGTATTCGTATATTTATTTTCAATGAATATTTTGAATAAGTACATAATTGGGACTGAACATGTTCGAATATTAAAGACAGAAAAAATTTATAGGGTACTTACTCCTATTTATAATTATTACTTGTAACCGTACCCGTCATAGATGACGGTATTGAAATTGAAATATTGAATGTATAAAGTAGCTAGTCCGAACGCTCAGGTCATGAGAAAATTTCATATCTACATGTGATATGTGACAATAATAAAAGGTCTACAGAGCGGTCTGGGCTATTATATATAAGACTAGTATAACCGTACCGAAATACTGAATGTTTAAAGTAGCCAGTATGTCAGAGCTATGGGTCCATTGCATAACATTTTATTGTATTATACACAGCAAACCGCGAACGCTTAGGTCACGAGAAAATTTCATACCTACATGTGATATGTGACGCCTGCAGAGCGGTCTGGGCTATTAGAAATAAGATATTGGCCGTTATTATAATCACAAAGAAACATTAAAATGATATTGTGTTCCACAGGTGATTCAACTTGTCATGAAAGTTGATGTCTTCACCAGACGTATCTCAAAGTCAAAAAACTTGTATTTGAAATACATACACATTACACAGATATGATATTCATAAACGACAGACACTTTGTCAATATTTGAAGAAGAAACGAAACATCCGGCCCGGATTATTATTTAACCAGAAAGACATTGCTTTAGAAATATTAGCAAAGGTGAATTTACGTTTGTGTGTGTATTTTAAAATAGACTGCTTTTTATTGTGTCGTGTAACTTTAAGGTAATACAGGAATTTAATTGAAAATGATGAATGTTCGTCATTAAAATTAATAATTAGCAATGCGCTATATCGGCGTCCTTGGCGCAGTTGGTAGCGTCGCTGGATACGGCTATGGATGTATCGGGTTCAATTCCCGGTGCGGACAGTTTCATAGATTGATCTTTCAATCGATTTATGGACTTCTGTTCGTAGTCCAAGTCCTTCCACCGACTCATCCGATCCTCACGGAGCCTAGCGAGAGTGATAAGGTAATCACTAGTCCTGTCCTAGCCCTATCCTTCTATCCCTACTCGCTTCGGAAAAAAAGAAAGATTGAGCAACTGATTAACAAGCAGTTCTCATAGAAAAATTCTATTGTGATACCTCCATTAGGAGACCATATGCTCCACATTGGGATCGGACATGATAATATATATATATTTCCATGATGACAGTAGATATAATAATTGATTGTTTATTTTTTTAATCATGTCCGCTCCCAATGTGGAGCATATGAAGTCGTGATGGAGGTTATCTCAACAGAAGTTTTCTACGAGAACTGATTTTTTCTTAATAGCTCAACCCTTCTCTTATTCGAAGAAAGTAGGGATAGAAGGATAAAGATAGGGCAGAACTAGTGGTAAAATTCACTACTACCCGCTTTGAGTGTCGGATTGAATTTTAAACTTCACAGATATTCATGCCTTCAAATAAAACATTGAAAAATCCTTTTTTGAAACGGTCTGTACTAGGATTCGAGCCCGATAGCACCGTAACCGAAGCCAACGCGTTAACCACTCGATCACGCACCCGGCTAATGACAGCCGATTGTTAGTCAAAATAAAAAAGACATTGTATTGAAATGAAATCAAAATATAACTGCTGACGAATTGGCTGAATTCGTTATGCAGTGGTTATGACTAAGGTAGATTTTTCCGTGACTAAGAATATTAAAATACACCTGTAAACGGAATGTTAGATTATTCACTAATACCCAATATAAGTCACGAGGATAAAAGAAATCAACAAACCATAATACAAACTCAAAAACTTTTGTTTTAAACATGCTTGCTACCAATTCGCAATCGGGTACGACGAAAGTCCTGCTCACAAATAATAATCTCTTGGTATACGAAATATATTATAGGATCTTCATTATATCATAGAAGTATGAGAAATAAAATTAACTGACTACTTCATGGGCTGTCAAAGCATCTAAAAATGATTACTACAAAATTTTTCGCAATCAAATTTGAAAAGAAATGTAGTCGAACGGAAATCTGAACGCGCAAACACTCGACGATGGCAACCATTCAATAATTAATCTTTTTGAATCATGTCCACTCTCAATGTGCATCACATGGACTACTATATGGAGTTTATCGTAACGCAAATTGATCTAAGAGAAAAACTTGTTACTCAGACGCTCAATAGAAACATAGGGCTAGGACAGTGGTGGCAAACCGTTTTGAGCTTGAATGCCAAAAATTTTTTTTTCAATATAATAATATGTCGCGTGCCACATGCCATGGAAATAAAAGATGAATGGATACTGAATTTTTTCTGGTTACCTAAAAGCATATAATAGTATTTATTTGCTATTTCTTAAGCAATGCGATCTATGTATGCATGAATGTCGTCATTTACTTCGTTTCCATCGTTTGCAAATCGATTCTTGGTCACATGGTTATGTCGTCATTGTTTTTGAATATTATATTTATATATCTATTTTTTGAAATTTTTACATAATCACTTTTATTTTTTCTCGTCTCGCGTGCCATAGGTTTGCCATCCCTGGGCTTGAAAAATCAATTTATGAAACTGTCCGTACTGGGATTCAGCCCCAGATAACCGATATCGAAGCCAATGACATTGAACATTCAGCTACAAAGCTGGCTTTAAATTAGGCACGTTGACATTTGATATGAAACTTGGTTTGAATCAGGAACCTTTTGGTCGTTAAACGCGTACTAAGTACCAATACTACAAATGTCGAAAAAAAATCTTATCGACAAATTGTATAATATGATCAAAAATGAATGCTATTGAATGTTCTTATTTATTTTTGATTCTAATTCTATTTTCGAATCAGGTGAAGCAACCTCCGTTATATACCAAAAACGTGGGTCGAAGAATCTAAAAGCTTTTTGATATTAAATTTATACCCGAGCTTCAAATGTTAACCTGTAGTTCACTCAGATTAGTTTGAACAACATTTTAACTTAAAATTTGGCGAAAAGAAAGATTACAAATTATTTTTCCACTTAAACTGCCTATTGTAACGAGTGCCAGATTAAAGGATTAGTACCAAGAATAGAGATTAGCACCCAAAGAGTGGGTTTATTGGATTAATGCTTTATTACCTTATCTTGTTCTAATCTTTTTACCTTTTATTACAAATGTTGCTTTATTTTATACTATTTTCTGATATATTCGTAGTCTCGTTTCGGTCTATTATTTATTTCCTCTAATGTTTAATAACTATCTTTTCATCTGAGATTTCGCAGTTTTAAGAAACTATTAAGCCGACTTTACGTGTCTTGGAACAAAGGAAAGCACGATAACTGATATTAACGAACGGAAATAAAATTTGAATATGTATTAATTTATTTGCTACTTACTACTCTAGCGGCAAAAGCTTTAAATATGAAATATATTTTTAAAACATTTTGAGATCTTTATTCGTGATGTCTTTTCTCCATGAGTTGATCTCGAGTGACTCAATAAAATGTTCATCAAGTTTATCTAATGTGAATTAAAACAATAAAAATATCTGGGATAATTTTCTGAAAATGTTGTTTTTAAGTGAAGAATGTTTTCAGAAATAAATTATCAATTCTAAGACGCACTGTCTGTACCGGTGTCAATTCATGATCTTATTTCAAATATGCAGCAACAAATATCATATATATATATAAATACAATTTTTGATTGAACAAGAGCTATTACCATTTCAAAATAAAAATGTAACTTTTGTGATCGTTGTTTTACATGTGTTTGTGCAGCTTTAAAATTAAAAATATCTTAATATTCCGCGAGGTCCTTGAAGAATTGAACATATTCATACAAGTGGAATTTTAATTAATCAAATTAAATATATGACCCGTGAAATCGATTTTCATAATATTAAGCTCAATTTTTATAAAACTGCAGAAAAAAGTTTGCGATCACTGATCGAATTGGTAATTCGTAATATATATATTATATAGTATTCAGCTGATTGTCAGTTCAAATTTCACAATGTAACGAAACGGTAACATCCATAAGAGAATTATACAGATTTAAATTGAGGTAATTTCATTATTTGACACATGTAATTTGGACTTAGTGATCTTTTTGAAACATTAACCTTCAAATTTATCCAGTGTTACCTTTGAACACCAAAATAAATTGGTGTTTTTTGGCAGGATGTAGCCTATTAAAAGTGTATTTTCCGTTGGCGCTTATCTGCCGTTTGGCGTCAACATTCCTTATTAGTCTAAATTGTCCGGAGAGCAGGATCATCAAATATCCATTTTACCTGAGGTAAATGTCAATTTGTGTATTAAAATAAATTTCTCAGTATTGAATATCATCATGTGAATCAAAATCATCACGCTCAGAGATGTGTGTGGTGGAAATTATGATTTTTGCGGTTTTTTTTATAAGTTGACTCTTTCTCACGATGAATCACTTTGATTTGATTCAGAATATTTAAATGTATCCATAAGCAGTTGTTTATTATCAAACGAACGATTTAATCAGATAACTATTTTTAAACTAATTATATTTCTCTCACATAATTGACTTTTGATGTGGTTTGATTTTCGATTGAAGATTAGTATTCATTCATTGGTACGAGGTTTACAAAATAATCTAATTGTAGACTAGTTAATTTCGTTTATGCATAGTTTGTATGATTATCTGTAAATATTTCATGTCATAACTCTTGAGCAAATTGTTTGATATATAATTTAAGACATCGACTGAGGGTGCTTGATGGAATTTCAATATCAAATTATTGAGATTTTGTACACTTCCATGTATTTTGTCACTAACGACCCGGGTTTCGCCTTTCGGCATCTTCAGGCATTCGAGCACACGAATGGACTCGAACTCAGAATGCTCGAATGCCTGAAGATGCCGAAAGGCGAAACCCGGGTCGTCAGTGACAAAATACATGGAAGTGTACAAAATCTCAGTAACCAAATTTGTTTGATATATCTTGTAATCAATTAATAACACTCGATTTCATATGAATATAATAGTCTCGTTAACGTTTTCATTTTGTCAGTTGATAATAATGATCGTGATGACCGAAACCGGTCCTGATCATTATAAAAAAACAATTAAATTTACTTTTGTTTACATCATATTCACTTACATAAAAATAGTTTTCACTTATAGCAAATACATTCCATAAAAAAACAAATTCTTTCACTAAAAATAAAGTGATTCCACATAATAAAAATATATTTTAACATTGAAGAAATATATTACACTTACGAAAAAAATTTCACATAGATAAAATAGTTTTCACTCAATATTTTGAAATCGATAGTTGCACGAAGCTGTAATAAAATTTTACTTATTATTCTACCATTTATTGGGCCGCCTATATTATCTTTAGAATACATTACACAAACCAATCCAGACCAAACCTAACATAACCCACTACAACTTAACTCAATTTATTAAAAGAATCCGTGACTAAGTGGAAACTATTAAAATAAAAGTTTAAGTGTACTAAGTTAAAGTGAATACTATTTGACACAAAGTGTAATTATTTATAACCCTTATAAAAATGCGGAAGTGGTACAAAGCAAATCATGTTTTTTTTTTTAAATATTTTACCTTTTCTACCACGAATCGATAGTTAAAAGTGTTAACACGTTAAAAATGATTACCCGCTGTTCTTTTACTTGGGTTTAAGATCAATTTGAAGTTTTACTACGTTTAACGATTTTGATTTAACGAGTTACTATTTTATTGTCAATTAAAAATTTAACCGATTAATCGGTTTACCGGTAGGTATTGCGAACCCTAGTATATGTTCATTATCATAATACGAGAAGAATGTCTGACAACATCATGAACGCCCTTATTAAAATCATATTTGTTAAAGGACTACTAAATCGTCTTTTAAATGTTATTACGGTCAAAGAAATTTTGATCTAGGTTAGACGTAAAGCTGAATGGAACTGATAGTTTAACCAATTGGGCCTTAAAACTAGAAAAGTAATACTCTTGAAAGTATATTGAATGAATAAATCGTTGTCAAATATTGCGCAATTAAAACAAAAGTTGAATAATCAAGTTATGCGATTGGACTCGTTTTTGATATTGAGAATTAGATATACAATGGTTTCTATATGACTGGAATCTGAGATGGTATTCCACAGGGATAGAAGGCCTGATTTAAGCTTTTTACTATGCAAAAAGTTATAGAGATGTCCAAAGAATAAATTGCATGCTTATGACGTATCCAAATATCATTCGCAATTAATAAAGCAAAAGTATTTTTTACAAATCGATGGTGTTTTGGCCAATTGATGAACGGAAATGAGTTAATGATTGCATTTTATAGACGACAGTGCAGGTCTCAGCCAAATGATGTAAATTAGAAATTGATTGCTTTTTGAAGGGAAACATCATTTTACATTGGTTTTAGATTTAAAAATTATGACGCGGCCACTTGATGTAAGTCACTATTATATCGACTCTTTCGATTATATCTTATGATTAACATATAATCCCGTATTTGATAACATAGGAATTTACAGGATTACATTTCAAAGATTCATAATGCAATTGACCACACAATGTTTTCGATAAAAACAGTTTTCACTCTCACCTGAACAATTTCGATTTTGATAGTTACATCAATTGGTTAAAACACGGTCGATATAATACTTTTCCGCCAAGAATTGTTAGTGAAGTTAGCACTTACTATAAAAGTGCATATTGTTGGCTTGTTGTTATCCAAAAGGGTTTCAATTAATTAACGGGAATTGTAAATGCAGTAAGAGTTGAAAACATCAAAAAGCTTTACGATTAATTATATCTGAACATGAATTTGTGCCGTTGATATCTATAGACGTTTTGAAAAAATCAATTTTAAAGAAACTTTTTCTTTTGTACACTAAATAAATATTATTTTGGAATCATTAATTTTACAACCGTTCTCCAAATGGTACATTTACTTAGTACTGAACTAAAACAAAATATAAATAATCTTTAATCTGACTTGTGAATTATTTGTCCATTTGGTAATTCGAGCCTGGGTTGGAAGAGCATAACTATTTCACCACAGCCATTGAAATACAAAATAAAGTTTATAAATTATATTTGTATTATTGTTAACAAAAAAAAAAAACAATACGTACATACAAAAATAAAGCGATATCTGCCAAAATCCAAATTTGCATAGGGGTCCAATGATACCACTTTTCTTCACACTTCACGCACTCACAAATCCAGTTAAATTCGTAAAAACAATAACGTATATACAGCAGAACGAAATTAGAAACAAAAAAACAACAAACTATAGGCCCGTTTCGACTCAATGCACTTGCGGCCGAGTGTCAGTAGCATGAACGCGCGAAGCACGAAACTCGAGGATTGATTTAAGTTTTGCCGAGCACGTTCAACAACTGATGCACGAACGCCAGCCGTGGTGGACGGGGCGCGACTGACGCGAAGGCTGGTGCTCGACGGCGATGCCAGCTGCCAGCTGCTTCTGAAGCGGCCTCCGCCGAACCACCAACTGCCATCGAGAGCATTGTGATGCATTCATGCACCCCTGACATGCATACAACAATAAAAACGTGTAGTTTAATACTGTTTACTGACAAACCTTCATGGAATAAAATCATCACATTTATGTTTTCGATGTATTCGTTTTGTGGATATTTGTTTTTAATATAAAACTAAAATTGATAACTTTGTTATTTACCTCTTTCTCAAGCCTTACTCTATTATAAGGTTATTTATTTACATTGATTCTAATTCTTAACTTTCATAAATTAGTGGTGGGAATTCTTTCAGTAGCAATTACAACAACACAACTAATTACGATATAGTTAGTCTGAAGATGCTTCTCAAAGAGGCGAAACACGTGTAACAAAGTTATCAATTTTAATTTTATATTATTAAATTTATTGAGTGCTTTTTTAAATTTATTTATTAAACGTAAGAAATATGTGACAATAATATTTCAATAGAAATTTACTTTATGTAGGTATATAATATATACACAAACACACTATAAACAAAAAAATATTAAAATTTTCTTAATTTTCGTCACCTTGGTGATGAACTATCTTACTCCATAATAATTTCTAAATAATAACTGAGATATTGGCATTTAAAAGTATTACTTTACACGTGTGTTTTTAACGAGATATTCCACAGTCTTTTCACAACTGACCTATAATTGTAAAATCGAATGCGAATTTTAATCCTTATTAATGTTGCACACTTAGTGGATGATTACTTATCATAGGGTCCTCGAAGATAACATTGGGAAACACTGGTCTTAACGAAGGGCTGCCAATGCGAAGAATATAATTGAATGTGTTAGAGAGGTAGTGGGGAGAGTCTAGTTTAGCAATGGATACTGAATAGATATAGACTGAAGATTTAAATCTTTAACAATGTTAGAGGTAGTATAATAAAAGTAGTTTTTAATTTTTTTGTTAAATCGGTACAACCTACGAAATGAACGGGCTAAGTATCTGATATGTTGAATTCTGAAGATAGGAATAGATGATTCACTTTCTGTTTTAAATTCGGAAACGAAACCGTGAAAAACGCCATTTCATATTTTATTGAAATGTTACATTTTTATTGTTAAATATTTAATCTGCCATTTTATTAGCATACTCACGATATTGTCTTAGATGCAGATAATAAATGTATAATATAACATGACCATATTTTAAATAAAATTATGCTGTTTTTTTAAATTCTCAAATTTGAATTTCATAAAAATATTTGTGTATTGCAGCTTAAAGTAGCCAATTCGCCGAGTATTTTGATTTTTTTAAAATAAATTTCTGATTGACTGGATGTGAAATTTTAAGGTTACTATAGATCAACTCGAGGACAAAATACATCACAGATACCCAAAATCTCAAATATTAGATTGAAAAACTCTTCATTTTATTTTGACTTTGCTAGGATTTTAGGCCAGACCCATCCCATCGTTAGGGTACAAGGTAAAGCTCTTACAGTCACAATTCCGACAAAATTCAACCTATTTAAACTTTATATTGAATCTTAATTTTTTTACCACTCATTAGGGCATCCAATCTCGGACCTTTTTTATGATCCCTGGATTTCTGGATTCACAATTTATCAATCCCGGAATTGGTCACGAAACGTAATTTCATGTTTTAAATTTCAAATTTGTTAAAAATTAAATGTATGTCCATTATTGCTTCATATATTTTTGGGTTTGGGAATGGATTTTTGATTTATTAAGAATCAGACCTTATTATTCATAGATAATAGTTTAAGTTGTTTTTTTTTTTTAAAAACAGTGCCAGAGAAAACAATGAAATATATTATTGTCAAAATTACCTGTTCTTTTCTACGGCAGTGTCAAAATGTATGGAGGGAGAACACCATACATATGTGTATTAATTATTTAGATATTACGAAAAAAAATATGTACATAAACAAACCGAGGCCCACGTTAGTTATTCAGGAAGTATTTAATTTGAAATATGAATAATTTTTTAACACTAACGGTTAATCCCAAAATCCCGGGATTGATATTTAGATAATCTCAGGATTATGGGAATGATTAATTGACCGGGATTGGAAACCCTATTCAACAAAATATCTTATTATCATAAGTATATTGCATAAGATTTTTTTTTAAATTACGACACATATATGACGTAATTTGCTGTCAAGCGATATTTGACAAACGAAATAATGATAATTTATCATCAAATATTATATGACATTGACCATGTAATACCCACCTAAGGAGGCGACATGGAAGTTGTAAGCGAATATTCTTTTAAAAATATAACTGACGTCTTGAGTGAGAATGTATTCTAAAATAAAATTTTCACCTGCAAATTCACTTAAAAAATAGTGATATTATTCAACAGGTAAACATTTGATCATTCAACATATTATGCACACCATATTAAACAAATTTAGGTAAATCGTCCATTGGTTTCGATGGAATATTTAAAATAATTTACACCGAAACCAACCCGAAAGAAACAACATATTATTTTGAATAAACAAAATAAAAGAAGAATATAACTATTATATCTGTGTTGTTTTGTTTATGATAAGCGACTCTCAATCTTTTTTTGACTTGGGTACCCCTCGGCAGTCCATTTCGCTAAATTGTACCCCAAATGTAATATTTTATTCGTATTTTATGTTTTGTAGCTGCTGTTATTTCAAATGTGTTGTAAATGTGAATGAATAGAATTGGCGTGGCAAGGGGCGCGTGTGCAAGGCAGGCCCAATAGGCTATAATAATTCGTGAAGATTTGAAAAAAAACGTTAAATTTGTTTGTGTTTTATCTATTTTTTCAATTTCTTGCCACAGTATTCCTCTTATAAACGTTTCAGTAATAAAAACTATATTAAATACATATTATGTCACATTTTGTATTACAAACTAAACAGATAAAAATAGCAATGAACTTAAGTTAGGTATAGACATAAAATTAAATATTTCAGTGAGATCCTAGCGCAGGCTTAAATTATGCAAGGTATAACCTTAAAACTGGAGCTGTATTAAGTTTATTTCTGTTGTTTTGAGCAAATAATAACAGATACGTTTTTATGTTTAGGTGCTGTACGTCCGCCATTATTGATTTATCTGTCTGGGTATAGTGTAAACCGTGTAATACGCTGCTCTACGGTCATTAGATCCATACATAATAATTCACTGACGCGCTCTGTGTTATACAGAAAGCGTATCGGTGTAGTATAAAGTGCAAAGTTGTACGGTGTATCCTCTTCTTCTAGCCACCAAGCCCGTACGTACCCTGGGTTGGGAATCGCTGCTTTAGATCCCTCGCATGCCCAGATTAATCGACATGCATAATATGCAAATGTCAAAATTCCCCGAACTCGATTAAAATTACGTAATTATTTTTTTGTATAAGAATACAGTTTTTTTTACTCAATACCTGCTGGCTTGCCGAGCGGAAATGCTTTGTATAGTTTCTCATTAATATTATTAATATTACACTTCTTGCAATACCAAATTGATAAGTAGTACGTGGCCACTGTAAATTGGCAGGTAGAGAGAATCGACTTACATTCAAATCAATAAGAGTATTCGAAGAACATACGATGTTAACTATTGTATATAGTGTGCCGGGTAAGAAGTGCTATGGTCAACTACGTCTTTTAATATTACTAACGTGTTACATGAAACAGAAATACATTACAATAAATTAAGTTTTTATCTTCAACTAAGTGTGCAGTGGTCAACATCATTGACTTCGGTTACGGATCTCATGGGCACGAATCTCAGTACGAATAGTTCGTAGGCTTTGATGTTTGTGATATTTAGAATTACTTCCAATCCATCCGATCCTAAAAACGGGGCGTAGCGAGAGCAATTTGC
Organism: Himalopsyche phryganea; assembly: GCA_022494535.1. NCBI lineage: Eukaryota > Metazoa > Arthropoda > Insecta > Trichoptera > Rhyacophilidae > Himalopsyche > Himalopsyche phryganea. The sequence goes on along the minus strand of JAGVSL010000043.1, from coordinate 296,250 downwards.
CAACCAATAATTCTGTCTTAAATCTATCGTTATATCGATACTCTCTTAAAAAAAAGAGAGAGTGAGCAACTGAGTAACAAGCAGTTCTCGTAAAAAAAAAATATTGAGATACCTCCATTCAAAGTCCATATGTTCGAGATTGGGAGTACTCCTGGTATTAAAATAGATTCTTATCGCGGGCCGCAGTCAATATTGTGACAATATAAGCAGATGATAACACATACACAAGGAATACTTCCGTTCTAGTAAATCTTAAGACGTAATCAGATTTGTAATTTGAATTGATGAAATGTTGTACATTTAGATTTATTTCATCACTAACGATCCGGGCTTCGACATCTTCAAGCATTCGAACACACGAATGAACTCAATTTTCGGGTCGTCAGTGACGAAAAACATGGACACGTACAACATTTCAACAATTGAAATTTAATATTGAAATTCCATCAAGCACCCTCAGTCGATATCTTAAATTATATCGATGTCCCAGTTCTATAGTACGATAAGTTAAAAATTCGATCTTTTGAGTTAAGTTAGCCATTATATTCGAACACCGCTCTTCTACAGTTCCACAAAAGTATAGCTTGTAAAATGTACAGGTTTTCTCCCAAAAGGCAGATATTTGCATATGGAAATCAGAAAAAATAAATAATTTCTCATATAGGTACAGACATATCGAAATAGCTCTCCATAAAGAAACAAGCTTTCATCCTAAAACTATAAATAATACAAATAATAAGCCATTCCTTTTTACGAGTCAGTTTAAATGAGTCAAAACTTTGATCAGCCTTATCTCAAAACCACCAATTTCAAGTTGTATTACAATGGAACTAGGACATCGATACAAAGACATAACATTTGAATTTAAACTAAGAATATATGTATGTAAATATAAATCATAAAAATACAACAGTGTAATACAACATTTTCAATACATAATTCTTGATATCAATCAATAATAATTAATCCTTACCAAAAAGCAATATTCTAGATAGACATAGTACCACGCATGAATAGGCTGTTTTTTCTATTTCCGTTCGGTATTTATCTAACATGAGCAAACATAATGGGTCTGCAGTGAGTTCTACCTTAGAACATTGTTAAACGCTGTTGTCTATGATTAATACATTTAATGTTGTGAAAGAATATTCCAGTACAAGATCTCACAAGCTCGGCGTGTATGAGTAATCTTAATTCCCAACGAAAAAAACAGACCGATTCGACATCAACTCACTCTGTAATAACTTATCGCATGTGGTTTGCAAACATCTCACATATTGTCAGCGCTTATGCTTGTACATTAATAAGTTATATAAGTATAACTAGCCGGGTTTCGTGGTCGAGTGGACAACGTCGTTGGCTTCGGTTGCGGTTCTCGCGGGTCCGAAGTTGATTTTTAAACCAAATTTACGTATTTCTGTTCGAAAGTATGAATGTATGTGATGTCTAAAACTACCTCGTGATTAGCAAACTCATACTTTTATCCCTACTCTCTTCGAAGCAGAGAGGTTGATCAACTGTGAAGCCAGCAGTTCTCTTCTCTCATCTGGGGGCGAATCCGAGAACCGACGGTTACAAAAATTGATTTTTCAACAATTGATTTACGGATTTGTTTAAAATTCCATTCTACCCATCTGATATTACGACCCAAGCATAGCGATAGCAATAAGCTAACCACTAGTCCTGTCCTAGCCCTATCCTTTTATCCTAACTCTCTTCGAAACAGAGAGATTGACCATATGAGTAGTTAGCAGTTCTCAGCAATACGTATTTGCAACAAATGAATATGTCCCTACTTTTGTATACCATATGATACGCCTAAGTATACAAGACAAGACAATATCATTGTCTGTCATCCTTTTCATAACTGGGCTCATTTTTGTGTAAACTGCTTATGACAATTGCTTCAAATTGGAAAATTGATCCGATGTATACATCAATATGGGTCATGTACTTATGCAATAATTTTTGTCTGATTTTGTTCAACTTGAGTTATATTATGAGCAACATTCAGGTGACTCATAGATTTAGATTTAGCTATACGCCATTATTGACCAAAACATTTAAAATTGGAACATTTTCTGGAATAAAAAACAATTCATAATTAATTATAAAAGTAAGACCCAAAAGATATTTTGAAAATGGAACTATGTAAATGGTATATAATATAGATATCTGTGTGACGCTTACAAATAGCTCTTTATTTTGTTTCGTTTATTAAAAATTCTTCGTATGAAAATGAAATTTTAAAGTTTGTATTATATGTATAAATAGAGGTTTATTTTTGATTTTTAAAGTTATGGCAGGTTTTAAAAAAAAACGAGTGATAATTTAAAGATCAACCAATCTGGTTTTTTTTCACATCAATAGACATATTTGGGATTTGGGTTTGTTCATGCGTTTTCTTTTGAGTAAATCTTCAGTGACTCTATTTTATTCAACGTGAGTAAATGATTGAAATTCCGTAGTGTAATCACCGTAAGAATTTGTTACATCTTCTTCGATAGTGCTACCGCTTTGGCTGAGCCATGGCCATCTCCACCACTTTCCACCATCCGACCCGGTCCACAGCACTCTTTTTCCAAATGGAGATTTATAGAACTCTTCTGGCATCCATCACCACCCTCTCCTCCCATCGCATCCACGGCTTTTCCACTGGTCCCTTTTTATATTTGGGGCCGCTTTGACCATTTTTTGGTACAAGTGGCTCCGACATACGCTTGATATGGCTTGTCCAGCTCAGGCATCGCAGTTTTATAAAGATTGATATTCTATATAATTCTCCATATTCCAATTTCCAGATTGGGTACAAAGTGAAATGAATTTCCATTAGTTATGCATTGCTTAAAACAGGGGTCTCTAAACATTTTAACCTAAGGGCCCACTAACTCCTCCACTAAGTCCCAAGGACCAAGACCTAGCTAGCTCATCATACCAATATACTGTAGATTCGAATTACGCGTAAATTTCAGTTGGTAATTACGGGCAAATGCCACGAACATTTCATTGCGATAGAGATAACCGATAGGAGACAAGGAGAAAACCAGCTTCTGCCTGACTTATACACTCATATTAAATCCTTTTAAAACAAATATTTGGTTGATCAGTCGCATAAATTTGTTTCCGCTTTCGGTACTACTTATCTGTGTGAAAGAAACTATGGTGGGCCAGATTAGTGGTGCTGGTGGGCCGTAGTTTGGAGACCCCTGGCTTAAAAGAATCAATTTCGTTGCTAGAATCACTTTCCCAATTACCATTAAATGATAATTGATTCTTATGACCACTCCTGTAATTATAAAAACCTACATATTTTACAATTATTTATGTCAACATTTTCCCAATTAAGATTATTCGTTATTAATATTAAATCAGATAGTATCTATTAAATAATGATATGATGCTGGGAATATGAAGATTTTCAATTTACAATCAAACGTATAAATAAGTATTTTTGCATGATTCGCTCCAATTATGTAATAAAATACCTTAATCGTCTTTCGAGATTCACCTGTATTTAAGATTTAGCGTGCGGCAGGCGATCCAACTGAAGCAGCATTTTGTTTTACAGCACAGATTTGGTCTGATTTTAATAACGCCATTTTGAAGAGTAGCAACAGCTTAAACTGACAGACTGCCCGTGATACTTAAAAAGATAAATGGTTATGTACTCCAGCAGTGTAAATTGGTTCTCTGATGCGCAACGTAGCACCTGTATTGTTATAAAGTGGTAATGTTCATATTGTTTTACGCACTTTTTTAAGATTTGAATTTAGAACAGTGAAATGTCACTTAAATAAATATTACTAAAGTGTTACACGTACATGAAAAGTATAGCACGATACAAATTAGTTTTTATCTTTACATAAGTGTGCAGGGGTCAATGGTCAATGGTTTGAATCGAAGTACGGACAGTTTCATAAATTGATTTTATAATCGATTTAAGAATTTCTGCTCGAAGGCATGTATGTTTGTGATGTCTAAAATTCCCTCCAACCCGTCAGATCCTAAAAGCGGATTAACTAACCACTAGAACTGACCTAGCTGTATCGTTATGGGTTATAAATAATTGCACTTTGTGTTAGGTAGTATTCACTTGGTACATTTGAACTTTTGTTTCAATAGTTTGCACTTTGGGTAAGCTAGTATTCACTTGGTACACTTGAACTTTTATTTCGATAGTTTGCACTTTGTATACGATAGTATTAACTTAGTACACTCAAACTTTGATTTTAAAAAGTTTTCACTTCGAAACGGATTCTTTTAACAAACTACCACAGACTTATTTTGATAGCTTGAATTTGAAACGGATTATTTTAACTTTGTATGTTATGGACATTGAAATAAATTATATTAACATATTGCATGTCCACTTAGAACCCTGCTTCTTCATAAATACCACTCCTATAATATACTAGTGAATAAATTCTAATGCGTGGAGCAAAGACAATACAGGCGGCTTAATATAGAGTTGCGACAAGTAAACTAGTCTATGGTGGAGAATACTATGTTGCAAGTAGTAAAGAATAAGTCACATTTTATTACAGCGTTGTGAAACTATCGATTTCAAAGTGTGAGTATTTAAATTGAGTGAAAACTATTTTGTCTATGTGATAATATTTTTTCGTAAGTGCAACATATTTCTTCTATGTTTAAATATATTTTATTATGTGGCATCACTTTATTTTTGGTGAAATAATTTGTTTTTTGTGGAATTTATTTGTTATAAGTGAAAACTATCTTTACAAAAGTGAATATCATCTAAACAAAAGTGCATTTAATTGTAAGCCTATCGTTTTATCCGTTCATTCTTCGAAAAAAAGTCGAGCAACTGAGTAAGAGGCAGTTTTCGTAGAAAAACTTCTGTTGAGCTCTTGTCTCTATTATTAAGCTGTATGCTTCATTCACAATGGGAGCGGACATGGTTTAAAAAAGTGTCTCATGTGAGGTAACAATTTGTCACCTCATGTACGACACATTATTTTACCGCCTTCGAAAAACAATGTTATTTGGTGTTGTAAAAATACGTGTTTTTTATTAATTTTTTAAGGATTAATTAAATTCATTCAAGCATGTATATAAATGAATTTGGTACTTGTTTGTAGAATAATTCGGCTAAATATTTTTCGATGAATATGTAGACATATGCTTACTAAAAGTATTATTTTTACATATTTGAAAAATTTCTATATGTGTTAGAGGTCTGCACAATTACGCTACATCTTCAGTCCCAACCCGGCCCGAACCCGAGTCTCAATATCACTCTTAACCCAAACCCGATCCGAAGCTCAGATAAATTTTTCTCAGTCCGAAAAAAGCCAGATTTTTTTTTAATATGAAAATTCATTTATACTTTTCATGTTATTTTTCCCCATTTACAAGGATGTTCTTAACTAATAAATTAGAAATAAATTAAGCTACGAATACAATTTGGTTGCCCCACCTCCACCCGTTATGTGTATGCAGTCGCTGTTTCACGGCCGCTTTCCATTAAGTAACAACGATAAAGAAAGTAAACTAATTTACTCCTCATATTCTTGGACCGAAGCAGAACTGCACGGTACCGATCTATTAACCAAACACTAAACTTGTGCAAAAAAAAAAAAGAAAAAAAAATACTTGCTTACCCACCCACGGGCCGAGCTAATATGTGTTATATTTCTTCATAGATACACCGTTTTACTCGTCATAAATTTTATACAACCCTTTTATATTCAGTTCGTACGTAATAATCGAGTTTTATTGCATTTAATCGCTAAAAAATTGTGGACCTTATGTATCATCATGACACTTTCCGCGCATGCGTAGTGTTATATTACCTTAATATATCACTACCATGATACTTACCTTAATATCCACTTGCTTCTCAGTAAGAAGAAGTTAGTGAATGGCAAAAAACTGCGTTCAATGATCTACAATTATTTTCATGTGAGTGATGACGATTAGGCAAGTAAAAAGCCTCACAGGCAAATCGGTAAACGAGTAATTATTGGCTTAGTGCAAAAACGGAGATCAAAACGATAGCCGAGTGTTTCTTGCTATTGATTTGATGATATGGGTTGTTGTATTTGAATTTGGAATGATAAATTGTTTCACTGATCACACGATAGAGGTCGTCTCTAATACAAAGTTCAAGGATAGATAATTTATAACAAAAGGTTTTTTTAATACGATAATTTCATTTCAAAATGTGTTATAGTTTATAAATAAAACATAACTTGTTTATTTTATAACATGCCAATTAATCTTAATTTCAATGTATATAAATATTCGTGTATATGGAGTAACTTTAATTTCATCAACACACTGTAAAGGATCCATAATTGTTTTTAACATTTTGATATACAGTAGTAGGTAGTCCTTGAATTACGTCGGTTCGACTTGTAACGGTTCGCACGACTAAAAATCAAAAAAAAAAAAATTTTTTTAAATATTGCATCATGGAGAACCATTGCCAACGGTTGATGCATACGGGAAGAAAAATCAGTAGCAACATTTTCAAATTTGCATATTTGTTTATATCAATATATATATGTAGTGTCCGTTTAATTTTTGAAGTGACTAATTAATAAATCGAGCCCATAATGTCTGGTTGACCATATATACATTACCGCTCAAACGATGAAAAGTGGATGACGCAATTTATTTTCGAAGACTGATTTGTAAATTCATTTATTTCAATTCTTGTAATCATAACTTTATTCTATCCACCTGCTTTATAAAGCAAATTTTCGTTTTCAACGCAAGTTTTGCCGTCAAACTTTATTCTAACTAATTGTTTTACAAAGCAAATAATAAAATTGTATTGACAACATTTTATTCTGTGTTTCCTTTATCAAAAACAGAGAATCAGCGAGCCAATTTGTGATGATATTGTGATGACAGTTACAATATAAGGTTTGAAAAGCGTGCTCTGAACTGTTAAAATGTCTCCGTATCATGGTTAGGCTGCAGCTGCTTTATTTCTGTGTCTTTATTAAAGTGAAGCCGCTAAAACTGACCTGAACCGATGCATATTTATTTTTTACATTTTGTATGGAATTCGACTTACGACCGATTCGAATTACAACCAAAGTTCAGGAACGTATCTAGGTCGTAAGTCGAGGACAACCTGTATTAGTAAATCTAAGACTTTCGTCGTTATCGAATGAACAAATCCAAATGACGGATCTTTGAACGAGGACATTGAACGAGAATTTATTCGTTCACCTCTATGTATATATTCGAATCATCGCGAATCATTTGCTTTCACACCTTCCCTCTATAAACTGTTTGTTAATAGTGTACAGACTACAGAGAAATAGAACCAATAACTCACAGAAAATGCAATTGAAATAGAGCACCGAGTCATTTGTTTTTCCAATCTATTACTGCTTTGGCAATTGTAGACAGAATGGGAAAACAGAGTTCAATTTATATTGGATTCTCCGGGAGTTATTTGTTTATGTTAAGCAGTGACACGAATCGAACAGTAGACGGCAATCGACTTAATGTGTTCGATTCGCGCCCGAGTGGCTCATTTTCCATATCTTCTGGTAATTAAACATACATTTTATCCAAAAATTAAAATCATTTTTTGTACCAATTCCACAATTATCACCGGTTTTGCTCATCACGGCATTTTCAACTGATAACTCATGGAAGCTGATGAGCCCCCCTTAGTTTACGTTTGGTTTGACTTCTTTTATTCAGTTTGAATATTCTTTGGGAAAAATTATTGTTTCAGTTGATACACGAGGGGTGTAGTATCATAACTTATAATCTCCAGCATATGCAAAAATGAGTTATTAATACTGTATTATTATTCTTTGTGTTCACACCTTCCATTTAAATTATGAAATATCTTTCTAAACTTACCAACTCTCGTCTAAAATGAATGTGAAAGTGTTGTTAATTTTCAAAACTCATATTCTCTTATGTCCCATAATTTTCTAAACTAATTATCTCCATTCCAGCCAATGAGAGTGCAGTATTGCACTGTTATGGCCACCAGTGTTTGTATCATGGTGTAAGCGTCTGTTTCACAGTTTAATTTCTATCAAACTTTGCGTTTGTAACTATAGCACGAGAACGATTTTTCTTCTTTTGTCAAAAACAAGCATTGACGGAGATTCTGAGTTATGATACTAGAGCACTCACATATATATTTAGTAATTTTAAGGTGTTAACTGTCATTTCTCTAAAAATGTCTCGATTTTTTGTAACCAGTTTTATCAAATGGTTAGAACCAGTATCAGTTAAATTACCTGCCAATACAATTGTGGGTACAACATAAACGAGAAATAAAATAATTTACAGACCCACCTATGATTTATAATAATACCAAAGTTTATTGCTATTCTATTCTCCATATCTGTACATAAGAGAACAGTTATATGTCCAAAAATAGCAAAATTGAGGTATAAATGGCATATTATTTGAAATTTAAAGATCCATAGGTGGGTAAATAAAACTTTGAAAACCCCTATCCAAAGTCAGTCCTATGCTAAAACGCATTTACGCGGTAAACAATCATATGTCCATTCAAAATTAAAATAAATTTATGAAAAAAGTGTGTCTATAGAACTCCGGAGTTCTGCTGACTTCAATATTCAACAATATATGAATATGAAATTAACATATATGGTAGAATGCGGCTAATTCATCATTTTCCGACCGAAAGGTCATTTTAGGCCAAAATGTCAGTTAGAGCCTTTTCAAAGTAAGGTAACGAAACCTTAAAAAAAAATCATGGACTAATCAAATCAATCCTGTAAATGAAACTCTCCTAGCCCCTTATCTATCCAACTGCAAAAGAACGAAAAAAATAAGAGATAATTTACAACATCGACTGAGGGTGCTTGATAGAATTTCAATATCAAATTTGAATTGTTGAGATTTTGTACATTTTCATGTTTTTTTTTTTTTTTTTTTCCATGTCCGCTCCCAATGTGGAGCATATGGTCTCCTAATGGAGGCAAAAAGTAGGGATAGAAGGATAGTAAAAATCGTTTTAGGAAACACGTAAAGATTGATAAAATGGAAACCGTCCGCACAGGGAATTGAACCCGAGAATCGTAACCGTAGCCAGCGACGAAACAACAATATCGAAAATACATGAACATGTACAAAATCTCGGCGATTCAAAAAAACAAACACCATTTCAATTCCGGTTCTACTGTTATTTATTTTTAATCGAAGATGCAGAGGTCGGTTTAAAATACATTTCAAACATAATTCCGGTTCTACACAAAATAATTTACGCATGAACATTTATATTTACTTAACGCATGAATTTACTTTAAAGTTATAATGCAAGTGACACGACAAACGATTTTAAATTAAGTTCAATTTCAAAACAAACACAAACAATCCACAACGTCAACGGTGCCGGCCACGGGGGCTGGTGACTCTCCCGGCTCGAAGGCTGGCAAACGACTCCGGTAAAAATCATAAATCGGACTCTATCGGAGCCACCCCTTTCCATAAAAAATGGACTCGTCCAGCGAACGTGTCCGCCGGCGATGCCGACACCCTTCACGACAGAGTCGGGTCGATTTCTCCGAATCATTCTCATTAACGCTGTGCGTTTTCAGTTATTGAACCCTAATAAAACTTAAACTTAATAAAAAAACCAGGGTGTGTCATACTATGAACCTCTCAGTTATAGATATTAGCACTGGGCATAGTGACCTCGTTATTATTTTCAATTTATTATACGAGGCATCACACCTCACTCGCCCGCAAACGTAAGGGATTTTTATGTATAAATAAATAATTGTACACAGCGAGAGAATGCAACATCTTTCATTGATGAATAAAAACAGGTTATCAACATGGCGTACGATTTGAATTGAATGCCATCCCGGTACGATTGAATCCAAAGAACGTGGTCTGACGGGTTGTTGTGGTCGGTGAAACTGTTTTTTTATTATTTTGTTTTGTGTTTGTTCAATATTGTAGATCACAATGTATGTTAGTTACACAGATGTTTTATTTGTAACTCATGTTCATTAATGACGCGAATACTATTTTCAATTATTATTTTATAAATTAGTATTGTAAATCAAAAAGAATTGAATTCTTTAGAAAAATGAACTATTAATGAACTATTTCAGTAATGCAAGGACTAACTAGGAAATCCTGGCGACCGTTACGATAGTATTTTCACCTTGTTAATTACTATCAATCGCCGTAGCCGAGTAATAACGTCGTAGACAGTTTATTTCCAACAATATCTATAAGTTCGCAAATCTCTTCTATTATAGCCAAATTATTTGTGACTCACTCTGTATTTGCATAAAAAAGCAATTGAAACAAAACACAGATAACTAGTTTTGATAGAATGGGTTAGATAACATAAATTAATAATTATTATAAATCAGCGAGCAAAAATCTACGAAATGGCTGTTGAAAATATTTTATTATCCGTGGTTAATTTGATATATTGATTATAAATTACTTTATAGTCAGTGGCGGACTGGCCATACAAGCCAGGTTACCCGATGACAAGTAGGCTCCGCTGTATATTAGGGGCCCTCAATACAAACCAATTGTTTTTTTATCTATTGCATTTTACGTGTTTAAAAATAAGCAGAGTAAAGCACTTTGGGTATTTCATCAATATAAATAAACAAGTTTCATGATAAGGTATTCATTGTGTATATCGTAATATACACAATGAATAACTTATCATAATTACATACTTCTCTATGTCCATTTTAGCATGTTTGTAACATGTGAATTTTTGTAATTATCAATTAATTATTAGTACAGTACATGGGAATTAGTATATAAGGTAGGGGCCACCTCCCATTTTTGGATGCTCCCCACTCATTGACTCCTGGCAACCGATATTAAAAGCCAGTCCACCGCTGTCTATAGTCATCGAAGTAAATCGCCATTCAATTAATAAGGATGGGATTATTATGTGGTATTATACACGTTTGGTGATATTTTAGCTAAAACGATGACAATATAGCAATCAAAAATAAAATGGAAAATTGTCGTCTTTATATTCACTGATCGTCGTCATCATCGTTAATTATTAATACATAATATCGATCAAAATCGCGTAGGCAAGACGAAGTTATTACTAAATGAATTAGCGTGTCGTGACAAGTAATCCCACGGCTGTACGATTATTATTTTATTAAATTAGGTGTGTAATAGTTAATTTAATATATATATGTATATATAATAGTGGCGTGTTTGTACAAGGAGACTGCGAGGAGGATGGGAGGTAATCACATTAATAAATCATTTTGACATTGAATCATATCATTTTAATTTTCGTTTTTATTTTAATAATAAATTGTTTTGCAACAAAGAGTATATCAAAATCATGACATTACGACGTTAAATATAAGGTAAATATACCAGTTGTTGACCGCTTAAGAGAAAAAATCAACAAACATAACGATTAACGCTAAGGAAACAGCAAGTGTAAAGCTTCATAAACCATCCTGTAGATTCCCAATTAGCAAGGGTGTCGGCCAATGTGACACAATTTCACCCAAACTATTCACATCCACTCTAATAAGACTTTCCAACTCAAGAAAGGAGAGGAATCCTCATCAACGGGGAATACCTCAGTCACCTGCGCTTTGCAGACGACATTGTCGTCTTCGCAGAAACTCAAGAAAATGATGCAAGAGCTCGTAAATGAAATCTTGAAAGTAGGTTTAAAGATTAATGTTTCAAAGACAAAAGTTATGATAAATCACTTTGCTGACATAAAAGCGATCTTCATCAACGGCAACCAAATCGAGAGGGTCAGCAGTTATATCTAGCTCGGACAGCAAATGTCTGTAGATGGAGGCATAGGTGACGAGATCGCTCGGAGAGCCAGGCTAGTGTGGAGTGCGTTCGGGCGCTTAAATGGCGGTGGGACGGATATGTCGCACGGCGAATGGACAGACTCTGGACGAATGCAGTCATTCAGTGGTACCCGAGAGGCACTAAGCGACCTCAGGGGCGTCCCGAAGCCCGCTGGATTGACGAACTTGTCAGGTTCGGTGGAAGTACGTGGCAGTTCAAAGTTAGGAACCGCGAAGAGTGAAGGGAGCTGGGGGAGGCCTTCATCCAACAGTGGATCGACCGCGGCTGAAAATGATTATTCCAAATGATGACAAACCAAGTGTAATTCATAATAGATCAAATGTCTTAATTAATATGATAAGACAAACATTAGGAGAGGGTCTGTTACAAGAAAATTGTGTTAAATTTTTAACAACCATGTCAATATTTCAGTAATTGACCATCTAAAAAATTTAAAGTTCCAGTAGTTGACGACTTTTTTTTCAGTAGTTGAACATGTCTAATTAGAGGGTTTCATGACAAACTTTCATCAGAGTTGCCTCAGAGCTTCCTGTAAGACCGCTCTTGGTTGAATCAGCAAGCATATGCTTATAATAACTGATATCCTTAACAATTATCTTAATAAATTCAAAATAAAATACTTACTGCATAAGGTGTTGTTTTCAAATGGCCGCTTTAACACCCCAATGACATATATGGTGATGTGTCAGTTCCTTAAATCCGACAATTCACTTGTCTGAACTTCTCTTATTTCTTCGTTTCTTATTTTATTTTCTTTATTGAAAAAAGGTCTACTACTGGTACATTTACCTTAAAGTTTCGTTATTAAATTTATTTAATATGGCATTAAATAGTAAAATAAATATTAAAAATAATTAAATGTGCTTTCGTACAGACATTATAACTAATTAAGTGACAAAATAACAATTATTTAATCGAGTATATTCAAATTTGGAAGAAGAAAGATGGTGTCTTCAATGTATTCCTTTACATTAATGTTTAGTATAATTTGAGTACCTGAGTTGCTAATCACACTCCTTGCGATTAATCACAAAATATATTTTTAATGTACGTATGTGGTCTATCGATAGATCTATCAATTTTTCCAGTTGCAAGTATAAAATTTCTTCCCATTTCGTCCCCTGTTCGAAATTCAAAATTTTTCCAAACTTACAAATGTCGTTTTTTAACACGATTTCAGTCCTCGTTTTACATGATTGACGTTCTCCGAAAAAACGGAAGACACAAAATAACTTAAATTATACTTAAAATTATCATTCTGCCCATAACAGTTTTTTCGTGATTTACTCAAAACTCTAAAAACCTTTGGGAGCGTGTTTAGCGACTCATCGATTCATTCATGAAATAAAATATGCGTTTTAGTTGATTAGAACCAATTAGATGTCAATGATACCATATCCTCCCTATAAAGTACATGGTTAGCAAACAATAATTTACGATTTTTTCTCATTAATAGAATACTATCAACCTTCGGTGACTCTTTGTGTGAATTGATACATTGTGAAAAAGATTCCCTTTTGCATCCGCATATAATGAATAAATTAATATTTTAATAAAGACTTAATATATATTATTATCAAAGAAAAATCTGAGATCGACAAAATTTACAGCGGCCGTTCATGAAAGGAAAAAAAACCATCAAATTTCTTTCCAAATTTCACGCAAAACATGAGTCAGTAACGCTTCGTGACACAAACATTCGTTTAATAGCAGTCTTTGTACACAGGCATTCCACGCGCAATCGAGTGGTTTTCGTGCTTTACAACGGGAAAGAGTTTGTGCGACGTTTTTGTTTAAACCTTTACACGCCCGTGCGCTGTGTGCAATAGGAGTAGCCCACTGCCCGAGCATTTTTTCGCACAATTATTGTGTCACACTTTGCTGTTATTAAGATAACTATATCTCAAAAACTAGTCACATTATTTGAGTAAAGTAAGAAGCGTTATAAAAAAAAAACGATTGTTTAAATTTAAAAAAAGTTTTTATTCAATTTATATAATTTGAGAATGTCCGGTCGAAGAGCGGCGAATGTTTGGTTATCACCATCAAGGATGTCTGGGATCTCAATCAAACACCACTTCATCCGATTACTATCTTATTTATTTGAAGAAGATGCAGTGGTTTATTACACAAAAATTACCAGTAACTCATAAAATTGAGTCTACATTTACGTTAACTTAATACATGAATTTACCTTTAAGCTATAATACAATTGAGACAACAAACGATTTTAAATTTAAATTAAATCCAATTTCAAAACAAACAAAAACAATTAGTAATGACGGCGATGCGTCGGCTGCCCCGACCGGAACACCTAGCCGCCGAAACCTCCAGAAACAGACTGCCAGCCAAAAATTAAAATGAAACTTCAAACACTGTAAGCTCCTCCCTTTTGTCAATGATTGTCGTCAAGCGGTCGAGTCTATTATCAAGCGCCTGTTTTCTAATATTAGCTCGTCGGTCGGTCGGCAACCGATTCATTTTTAGCGGTAATAAATCGGTTCGACTACCAAGAATCATTGTCATTAAAGCTGTTCTCTGTCAGTTATGGATCCTAATAAAACTTAAACTTAACAAACATAACCAGGATTTGTCAAATTGTACATTGAATGTTAAAGAATTAAAAATGTAAAAAAAAATATCTATTAAATTACAATTAAAACCTTAAAATAACATAAAGATTGAATATTTTTTGTGTATGTCAATTTTTAAGACAATTGTCTTTACACACACCAACTTTACACATCTGTAGGTGAATATCGACGACCTTGAAACGCAGATGTTTGCGCTACTTTTTGACAAAACATATTTATTGAATCCGAAAATAAAATTATGATTCGGTATCTCAAAGTCATTATTTATGTAAACTAATATTTATATTTTAAATAATTTTATCATAAATCAGTGTATTCCGATCGCGAAATGTGTCATAATCAACGGTCCCATACGGGACCACTGGGCGGTTAAAGTATGCCTATACAGCAATTTAAATCAGTATTTGTTATTCTATTGTAATACATATTATGCTCTTATATAACGATATTCATTTGTGGTGATTTCCCATTAGTTATCTCGTCGCCCTAGAGACCATGGTAATCGTTTCAACACTACGTGGAATTCCTTAGAAGAGGTATGGTATGCTTAGGAGGACGGTATTTTAGTCCTAGACTAGACCACTGGTAGACATTTACATTATGCAAATGTAGGAATTCGACGCGTGGCGTGGGTGGTTGGGAATACTGATATAATTGTATCAACTTAACCAACTCATTGGAATCTGTTGAATTCCATATGATCTGGAGTCTACCCCATGCCCAATCATGGGAGACCCTATAATCAAACATATATAGATATTCAAGTGGTTATATCTATATTTAATTTAATCAAATACATATTTAATGATTTATTTGTGTTAAATAATATGTCAAAGTATCTATGTATGTTATCTATTTGGAGAATATCTCTATAATATAACAGAAAATACATGTTTTAATTTCATTATCTTTTAAATGGTTCACTAATTTCTTTCAAAACATTCCCAATCTGCTATTTTGGTTAATGTATATTTACGCATCAATTTTAATTCATTCAATTTTACTCAGGACTTGAATTTTTTTATGTAGCTTTATTTTTTGTTTTTAGATTAGTATTTATTGATTTGTAAGAGGTCCTTAACATTTAAATTGTAGACTATTTAATTTCGTTTAATATATAGTTTGTTTGATTACCTGTAAATTCTTGTCTTAGTTTATGAACCAACTGTTTTATATACCTTGTAATTGTTAACATTCAATTTTATATAAATGGTCCTGTTATGATTGTGTTTTATCAGTTAATAGTGCGCGTGTTGAGCGAAACCGGTCCTGATCATTATGAACATGTGGAAGTAGTACTAACAAGTTGTTTTATTAAAGAAAATTCATGTATAAATGTGTCTATTTGTCTGTCACATGAATTGCTCCCAAGCGGTGTACAGTAGCGACGTGAAATTTGCTCATGTCTGACTGACATTTCTAAGTCAACTGTGCTATTTTCATTTTTCAACATAATTTTTAATTGATGGACTATATTTCGTGGATGTCACATGAGGTACGGTCCACAGTAATATTTTAAGGTTTCCACAATAGTTTGCACCAAAATATTGCCATTCCGGGCGAAACTAGGTAGTAGATATTAGTGTAATATATTATAAACAAGCTCAATGAGAAGTGGACAAAGTCACTAGAGATGAACTCAGAGAGAAAAAAAAAACAGAACTGTTTCTCAGTCAGTCGGTCAACATCCCTATTCAGAGAATATCCACTTGATATAAAGATTCTCCGTTTTTTTGATGTGTTAGGGTAAGGAGGAATTTATTAAAAAAATATAGTTCATCGAGCGTTTAAATAACAATCAATAAATCGACGGAACAATATTTTTTAAATGTGTCCTTATGACGATGGTAAATATAATTATTAATGCCTTCCCACCAAGAATTGACAGTAAAGTTAATAGCATACATGTGACTGAATAATACTATTGTTCAGAACACACTGTGAATGTATTGCTTTGTTTTTTTATCTCGTATCCAAAATATACATAAATAGCTCCCAGATCAATGTTACTAAGGGCAGTTTCCCTCGATCTGCCTACGTATGTTTACCAGAGAAGTCTTGTCTCTAAATGGATATGTTTAGTAATGAATCATTTAGAAGTTTCGTTACGAATCGACATTTCCATTCCGAGACTAAAGTTACGTAAGTTTGGAAACTATAAATAAGATAAATTATGATGTATTTTGACAGTTGGATAAATAAATCTTTAAAAATAGATGTCTATAATGGTACTATATATCGTCGTAGTTCTGGAAGAAAACACTTAATCCAATAAATTACATGTTTAGTTAGTTATACAAAAATGTTCCTTATTTTGAACTCAACCACATGAAAAACCCATTTATTTTTATGAATTATACTTGCACTTAAAAACAGTTTTGCACAAACAAACTAAATGAAAAACGTATAGCATTTTAAACATTTGACAAACTTGAAAGTTTAATTACTCAAAACTAGTATTTTTCTGGTTAGCGTCTTCTTCCAGAACGACGACGATATTATATAATACATATTATATCTATTTACCACGGTGTCAAAGTGCTCTTTTGCTTTCTACAATGGTTCGGACTTCAGAATTGGCATCATCATTCATTGATTTTTCAACCGATTTATAGATATCTATCCAAAGGGATGGACGTTCTTCGTTACCACCAACATCTTATTCGTTTCAGAAAACGGATTAAAGAGAGCGATTAGTTTACTTCTAGTTCTTAATGAAGCCATTATTCTATCTAGGGATTCACTGTAAATGTCAAAAAATAATTCATATTTCAAATTAAATACTTCCTAATTGACTACAGCGTGTACCTCGGATTGCTTATTTACATACTTTTTTATAAAGCCTATATAATTAATACATATATGTCTTTTAGACTATAATGCAATATTATTTTCAAAATTGTCTCTTCCTGTCTACGGCAGTTACTAAATATGAAAAAGAGGGAGACCACAATACAAATAAATATATACATGCACTAATAATTGTGTATGTATAAAAAAAAGGATGTGAATCCCGAAATCTCAAGATTGATATTTAGACAATACCAGGATTACGGGATTGACTAATTGACTGGAATACTGGGTCCTGGGATTGCGAGCCCTAATTGCTTGTGATAAAAAAATACAAAAATCCTGCGGCGCGTCTGAAAAGTATTTACATCGTATTTTTGAAAACCACTGGTAAAGCGTATAATTTTTTAGTACAAGGTTCCGATAATATATTCTGAATGTATTATTATCCTTTGCTACTATTTAAAATTATACGATATGTTCCAAATTAAAAGAAACTACTTTGTACCGCAGAAGTTATATTTTATTATTTATGAAGTTTTGAAAGCGATTAAATTTGAACGAAGTATCTTAATCGGAGGTATTTCAATCACATCTAGAGATGTGCTAAGCCAAGTATCAAGTAACTAAGTATCTAGTGAGTACTTTTAATACTCGAAATATTTCATTATGGATTATGCTCGAATGAATTTTTAAAGATCTTTATATCTTCATATCAATAAATGAATTATAGAAAAGAAGTGTTCAGTAAATAAAAATATTCATTTAGAAAAATGCCATTTGGTAGGTAAACTGACAGAAAGCATTAAGTTATAAAAAGAAGTTCTGAGATAATCGCATTTAAATCATTATTCTTTAAAAAGTATTCTCTCTTACAAGTACTTTGTTATTTAAAAAGATTTATTGTATATTATTAAGAATAATCGTTTCGACATACAAATCATACGATAAGATATCGATGAGTTATAGTTATAACATGCTTTCTGTCAGAATGAAATAATATGAATATGGTAATATTGCTTCTATTTTAAAGCCATTATATCTTATGACTTCATGCGTTCTATTAGTACTACCGTTAATTGCCTAGATTTTGACATTTAAAACAAAAAATCTGTAATAATGAAAATGGATGTTAAAACCTGTGAATAACACATTTATTGTATTAGTACTTATTTTTGAAATAAATACAACCATAAGCCAAACATCAGGCTTGCCGTGTAGAAAAACATTAGTTTTGCGTAACAGTGAGTCAAGAAATCGGAAAGACTTTGAGGAAGCCTTCGTTCATACGTCCAGTTGGATGTACAGTGGCTGAAAATAAATTTGTATTTTTCTATTAAAAAAATTATGCTTTCAAAGTATCATTTTATCATGATTTATTTTGATTCTTGGTCATTTATTTTGATTCTTGTTAGGATATAATAGAATACTATTACAGTATTATGAGTAATGAAAATATTATTTGGTAAGAAAACGTTGCGAAATGAATATAGTGAACAGGAGTTTTATTTTCATTGGCATAAATATAGATAACAAATAAGAAAAAAATGGCATTACAGTTGATACTAGCCAAGGCGCCAGATATTTTGATTTTTTTAAATAAACTAGAGATGAGAATTTTTACTGTCACTTCAAATCAATTCGAGTAGAAAATGCATTTCAAACACCCATGCCCAATACCCCAAAGGTTCAAATGACCTTGGCCTTGCCGGGACATGAGCACTGATCCATCTGATTGCTGGGGTTAGTAAATATACCACTACACAGCAGAGAATGGTGTTATATAGTTATAAGGTATTTTTAATTAAAAAAAATGATGTAACAATATTTGTGAAGTAACGATTTCAATTGTATGCAGTAAGAGTTTTTTTTAATATAAAATTATGCCGTTTGAAAGTTACCATTTAAAATATCCCTCTCTGTATCCAAAAGGCCAAATAATTTAATTAGAAAATATTTCCATTTCAAGGTTATCGATACTGAAAAATTCGAGTACCCGGGTGTGATAAAATCGGCCATTTTGACATCCTTAGTAAAATCCGGAACACCTGCTTCAGGTTAGGCCTGAGGTTGGTTAGTAAACAAAGCGGTGGGGGAAAGATTGTTGCTCGAAACGGACCCTTTGGCAGGGGCCGCGATTAGCGGACCGCAACCCGCATCTATTTAAGGCCTCATTAAACCCAAAACTGCTTCGAGAAATTATAATCTGCGGGATTATTGCATTATAAATGGGTTTTGCATTGGCAAATACTGTTGTTATAAACGGGACGTATTTTTGAGATACAAATTTATTTTTCAAAAAAGCAGGCAAACACGAATTAAGGTTTATATTTTTATAATAAAAACTTAAATTTACGGTTTGATATAGAATATTAATTCATTTTTAATTTTTTAATATAATAATTTAAGCGTTATTATTTTAAAAATAATTAATTTTCATCATCATAATATGGCTTATTTGATCTTTGGTCTTGTACAAACTTGTTGCTCCAATACAGAATTCGATGAGACGAAGTAAATATTTTTTTGCAATGAATAAGCACTTGCTCACTAAAACATACTGACATGCAGAGTAGATATTTTTTTCTGCACCCCGGGTGCTCATTTTGCTGAAAATGTTGATACTAAAAAAAACTTTACATATACATTACATTACATATACATATTTTGTTAATTAAATTAATATACTACTTAAAACACAGCTTAGCTTTGGAGTAGGTCTTGATATATAGATCCATAGACAATCATTTTGTTAATCATATAAAAAGCTAAGAGAACAGTATTTGGTTTTTGATTAATAATGATTAATTGTTCTTTGAAATATCAGACGATGATTAAAAACTCTCATCAGGGCAATCCTCAATCATGGCACCAGGAGTTGAATTCATCTCATCATCTCCATTATTACGAAATTTAGTTCCAAAGTCTAACAACTCAAATGCATAGATCTGATGAGACAGTTAGGAAACCAGATTTTGGGCAGGTTTAATCTTCTACGCCGCATCTAATTTGTGTAGATTTTAATTTAGTTCTAGGTTTATTTAAAAATACATTTATTAATAATTCTTTCCAGAGGTTTTCAGATGATTTTCTTTGTTGTAAATGTTTGTATCTAATGCTGTAATGATCGCTGCCATTCTAAAGTAACCACTTGCTAGTAGATTGGCATATCTTTATACATAACTGTAAACTGTAAAATTTTCCCTTGTTACAATTTAGCTATCCAATAAAAGCAATTAATTACACGAACAACGAAAAATACAAAATAATGAAAATATTAATTGAATATAAATGTTTTAATGCACTCTTCCGCCATTAGCTGATTGTTACACTACTTGATAGTTTATCTATAAATATAAAAATGAATGTTTGTTTGTCCCGTATGCGTCCCTTTACTGTTCATATAATTACGATGAAACTTTGGTGAGTTGTTGTGAGCACACTCGCGAAAGTTTCTGAAAAACAAAACCTAAAAAAAAACAAATAGGTCCAAACAGCGACATTCCAGTTCGTGTGTGACATAACTAGTGGTGTTAATTGTTTAATGTGTGTGGACAAAATTTGGTAAATCCATGCTTCTCACATAGGCAGCTGTATGTGACCTGCTCACGCGTCTGAAAACCTTCTGATTTATTTGTGTACGCACCAGACGGATAAAACAAAAAATATTGTGAATCAAACAGTACTTAAATTACACTTAACACTTCCTTTTTTGTATGGCATTGCAACGCATGCTAGTACTCACTAGTATAGAATATGAAAATGAATATGAGACACAAACTCGATACTATCCATCTGCTATACACAATACTGTTATATTCAAAACTGGTGGTTGTTGTGTAATATTTTCGAAATAATTGAACTAATCTATTTTTTGTGCTTAACATTGAGATGGTTATTAGATACATTATAAAATTAAAAACAAAACAATGAATAAAAGTAAAGTAACAAAGGGATGAAATAAATTCCAGCCGAAAATAGATTTTAATTTATACGCATAGTTGTCTAGAGTCTAGATTAAATTCCTACTTTAAGTAATTAGTAATTAATATGCAAAATTTTGTAATAGTTTTGAAGCGTTCCTTTAAAAGATTTTATTACAGGAACACGAAACTTAACGATTATAAAGAAAACAAAGGCTTTTGTTGCTTAGTAACAATCTTCAAAGAGGTACATTAAAAAAAATACTATTAATTTAATTTTGCCGAATCGAATGCAAGAAAACATTTCGTTTGCTGACCCATATTTAAATACGTTGGCAATAAGCTTGGTTATTATAAATAGGAATGGTAGCTCATTTGACCCCCCGAGAAGTGAAGTGAGCCAAGTGACAAAATTGACAAACTTGTTTATATAAGGTTTTAGTGTAATGAACTTATTACATTAATTTACACTATATTAATTTAGTTTCTTTCAGAATAAAATACTTTTGAAGTTTGTATTCACTTCAGTTTTATGATACTCTATGACATAAAGCAGGGTTTCCCAAACCTTTTTCGCGTTGGAACACTTTGTAAACTCAACAATTTTAACGGAACGCCTTGTTTATTTTGTTGGGTATATAAAATCAATATGAAGTCAAACATGTTTCGACTTGTTGCAGCTGGAGCACCATATAAAACATTTTAAGTTTTCGTGGAACACCTACTTCCGTTCTCCGAAACACATGTGTTCCGCGGAACATGGTTTGGGAAACCCTGACATATATAGAATACCACAACGCAACTAGCTCATTTCTTTTGAAAGTATCAGTTGGCTCACTTCACTTCAGATTGGCTCATTATTTCAATAAGCTGCAATAAGCTATCTCTTACAGGAAATACGATACAACATAAGTTTTAGATAGCATTGCCCGCAACTGCTTTGCATCTTTTATATTATTCTATTCTGTTTCCCTGAATTCTTTAAAATGGTTTTGTTTTTGTTGTTATATCCCTCAAGTTTATATTAATTTGTCAAATGCATGGCGCATTGGTGTCAACCAGCTGGCATGTCCCTTTTTAACCATATCCACTCCTTATTCAGGAGCATATGTCCATCACAAGGTTTCTTCAAGATTCACTGTACCCCGTCAGTCTTCTTTCTTCCTCTCAGGTCATCCCAGCGTCCCGTAACTCTGCGAAGTACATCCTATGAACGATCATCAGCGGCCTTCCAGGGTGACGGAATCCATCCGGTTGGTATAAGAGACAGGCAGGAATCAGGCTCCTAAAGGGTTCAGGTTGTTTTTACAGCAAATAAAATTATCGAATTTAATACAACGTATTTCAAAAATTAATTTAATATAAAAATTTAAATTAATACTCAGTGATACAATTTTGCTTTCTTTCTCGTCAAGTTGCCCATCCTTCAATCCCATATGAGTCTGCATTATAAGCAGTTTTCATAGAACCACTCCTGTTGAAATGATTCCATTAGGAGTCTACTAAATACTACTATATACTAGGAGTCTATTATATACTCCACATTGGTAAGATACATAATTGTAAATAAAACAAATATAATACGACCCCTGTATTTGTTTTTGCGCTCTATATTGATTTGATAACCTCTGCCGTCTTGTTAGGGTGAGGCTAACTTTTTAATGAGAGCGCCTGTAGTATATAGCATAATATGTATAACATGCCAAATACATATAGCGAGGGACGGAAGGATATCCAAGGAACTATTTTGCATCCGGTGGGTCTTTAATAACACCAAATTCGTGCAGCTGCCCCAAATCGACGTATTGAAGTAACGCTTGCCTTATAACAGGTATCATTATTTCTAAGCTCAGTAAAAAAAATATATAAATACAATATAATGCTTATAGATTTTGAACCATTATCGTTAAATCTAAAACACACGAAGATTTTTCATTGTCTTCTTTGCATTCTCATTTTAAAGACGATAGAGTAGGTCTCGGCCAAATGATGAAAATAAGAATAATAAATTGACCACTTTTTAGAAGGGAAACATCATTTTACATTGGTTTTAAGTTTATAAATTCTGACCCGACCATTTGATGTATGCCACTGTTATATCGACACTCCCTACGTATAGTGCAGTATCTACAAACATGAGAATTAACATGAGTGTATTTCAAAGATTCATAACGGAACTCACGATATAATGTTTTCGATGATAACAGTATTTTACTGTCTCTTGAACAATTTCAATTTTGAGGGGTACATCAATTGGCCAACACACCGTCGATATGTAAGGTTGTCAACTGTTTTTGAGAAACATCCGGGACACGTGGATAAAGACGGAAATACTTAAATATTTTTTTAGCCACGTCCGCTCTCAATTTGTAGCATAATATATGGACTGATTTTTTTAGTTGCTCGTCATCTCATTTTCGAAGTGAGTTGGGATAGAAACATAGGTCTAGGACAAGACTAGTGGTTAACTCTAACGCTGTCGCTATGGATGGAAGGGAATTTTAGACATCAAATTATGAAAACCGTCCGGAACACCGGGACCGAATCCAACGACGTTGACTACACGACCATGACTCGGAAAATATATTAACAATGATTAAAGTGAAAAGTTTGCCCCGAAGTACTTTTTTTTACCATGTCCGCTTCCAATGTGGAGCATATGTTCTCCTAATGGAGGTATCTTAACAGAATTTTTCTATGAGAACTGTTTTTTACTGCGTTGCTCAACTTCTCTTTATCGAAGAGAGTAGGGATAGAAGGATAGAGCTAGGAAAGGACTTGTGGTAAGCTAAACGCTTTTGCTACGACCAGTGAGAATCGAATGGGTGGGAGGAGGTTTTTCTTAGTCATCACAAACGCTCAGACTACGAACAGAAATTCATAAATCGATTGAAAGATCAAATTATGAAAACCGTCCGCACCGGGAATTAAGCACGAGACATCCGTAATCGTAGCCAATGACGCTACCAACTGCGCCACGGAGTAAATATTATTAATAACTATTCCGTGATTTTTTTTATATCTATGGATATTAAGATATAATTTAAACATTACTATCACCCACTAATGGCTTTTTTCAACCTCAAGTGCATGCAACAAAGTCTAGAGAAATTTCTCCTCAGAGAGTCCGGGAGAAAATTAAATTGAAACACACATAACAAAAACGCTACGCAATACAACCTGTTAAAAGGGCGTAAAGACATAGCGGAGTGGTGATGGGTACAGCATTGAGTGCCCCAGGGAGTTTCAAATAAACGTCGAGTTTTGGTCTCGCATACTTTAGTTCCGTAAAATACATCCTATGGATAGTATCATCCTTGGTGGACGCTTGAATTCTACCGATAGGGGAAGATTTATATGTCAGAAAGCCGCATTCATTTATCTGTACTCTAATAAGGTTGTATTAAAAAAATCTATTAGATATACTTAAAAATAAAGCACAATTTGTTTTGCACTACTTCCAAATTTTTATAATGATCAGGACCGTTCTTGCTTATCGCGAGCATTATCAACTGATCATTATTAAAAGGCTTACAATTAAATGCACCTTTGTTTAGATCATATTCACTTTCATAAAAATAGTTTTCACTTATAACAAATACATTGCACAAAAAACAAAATCTTTTACTAAAAATAAAGTGATCCCACATAATAAAATATATTTTAACATTGAAGAAACATATTACAGTAACGAAAAAATATTTTCATATAAATAAAATAGTTTTCACTCAATATAAATACTCTCACTTGGAAAGCGATAGTTGCGCGAAGCTGTAATGAAATGTCACCTACACTTCTACCCTATATTAGACCTCCTATTTTGTCTTTGCTTCACGTATTAGAAAACATTATACAAACCAAACCAGACCAACCCTAACATAACCTACTACAACTTAGCTCACTTTGTTAAAAGAATCTGTGACTAAGTGGAAACATTAAAATCAAAGTTTGAGTGTTAGTTAGCAAAGTTAATAATATCTAATACAAAGTGAAAACTATCGAAATAAAAGTTCAAGTGTACCAAGTGAATATCATCTAACAGATAGTGCAATTATTTATAACCCTTATCAAAATGTAGAAGTAGTACAAAATAAATTGCGCTTAATTTTTAAAACATGCATAACGCCTTTCCACCAAGAATTGACAGTTGACACATTAAAAATAATTAGATATACTTAAAATTGTATGCGCATTATTTTATAATATTTAAATGGAAAATTTATATCCAGTTTAAAGACCGCGCTTGAAGACCGCATGCTCCCCACTACTTATATTATATAACTGGGTGTTGCATGGTCTTTTTTTTACGAAGTCAAACCGTAACTCCAGAACACCACTTGAAAATATTTGTACAACTTAACTGTAAAAATTTCCACACGATATCTTCTTGATAAATTGCCTACCAGAGACATTTTCCTTGCGCCAAATTCTCTCGGTAGCCGGGACGATATATAAAATTTATTACGGAAACCAGACACCAGAAAACGAAAAAAGATGAAGAACATTTTAGTATTATAACATTTTCATGACTGTTATGTATGAATTTCGTAAATTAAAATCCCGAGAAATGTGCAGTTAATTCATTCAGCCGGAAAGTAAGTAATATCAGTGTGCTTGTGGATTGTAATTATAAAGTAAATTATTGTGCATACTTTAATGTCTGAATTAGAATTTCTCATAATAGACATTGCAAACTATGTTGAGATTTCCTTTCACGTTCTGCAGTACATTTCAGAGTTATCATTCGTTGCAAGAGTTCAGAAATTTTCACAATACAAAATAACTAGTTTATCAGAACGTAGTTCACCTTTTGTGCCGGAGTAAAAAATATTTACATTTTTAATTAATTCAAAGTTTCCGTGAACTTTAAAAAGATTTGAATCTAATTCTATGTGTTAATTATGATGCTAATTATCATAAAAAAATAAAAGTACACTCAGATATTTTAGCGTCTTTTAAAAACTTTATAATACAATATATATTAAAATAAATTAAATCGAACAATGTACGTTAAAAATACAGTCATTGTAATAATCTTATATATAATAGTCCAGACCGGTCTGTAGGCGTTTTATTATTATCACATATCACATGTACGTATGAAATTTTTTCATGACCTTATCGTCCGTGGTGTATATAAAATAAAATGTTATGCAACGCACACACACACACAAAACAATACACACAGTTCCAACGTGACGCAAATCCGAGGCAAACAAACAGAAATAAGTCCGTCAGTATAAAGAATAGCGGTGTTTGCGATTACGTCGTGAGCGAGGGAAACTCCGGAAGCTGCAAAATCCCTGCGTGATGCTGATGTCGAGGCACACAGACAACAATGATCACAAAGCTCTCCGGAAGCTGCACAATCCCGACGTGCTGCTAACATGGTGGCTCATTGAAGAGCTGAAGAAGGTCGAACATTCAGTATATTAATTTCAATACCGTCTCTATGACGGGCGTCCCACTTGTGAATAAATAATTGCTAGACAGAAAAGCTCTGCTCGTTGTTTTATATTTCAATGAATTATGCAACAAAATATTGTATTTATTTATTAAATTAATCATTCAATTCTACATATGAAGCTACGAAGCTCTACCAATTGAAAGTTATTTAATTCGAATCACGGAAGAGTTGTCGTATAAAATTGAACATAGGCAATTCATTGTTAAAAATCATTGTTCATTTTAAGGTGTTAACTGTCAATTCTTGGTGGAAAGGCATTGTATTTTAAAAATAAGACACAATTAGTTTTGTACATATTGACGGTGTCTTGGCCAATTGATGTAACCCTCACAATTGAAATTGTGCAGGAGAGAGTAAAAGCTGTTTTTATCAAAAACATTGTATGGTCAGTTGCATTATGAATCTTTGAAATATAATCCTGTAGATTCTTATGTTATCAATTACGGGATTATACGAAGGGAGTGTTGATATAAAAGTGGCATACATCAAGTGCATGAGTCAGAATTTTTGAAACTAAAACCAATTTAAAAATAATGTTTCCTTTCCAAAAAGTGATCAATTTATTTTTCTAATTTATATTATTTGACCGAGATCTGCCCTATCGTCTTTAAAATGAGATCCAATCATTAACTCATTTTTGTATTTTTTGAGGGTTACATCAATAGGCCAAAACACCGTCGATATTATCAACTGATAATGCTCGCGATGAAAAAAAGCACGTTTAATTATTATAAACAAGTGGAAGTAGTACCAAATAAATTATGTTTTATTTAAAAAACGAAATTTTGATTATTGTGAAATTATATTTTGAAAGTATCTTAATGAATTTTTATATATTATATTCCTACTCAATTGACGTTGTGATACATTACTCGTGTAGTTGTCCGTACGATTTTCTATACATTTTTTTTATCAATAAGATGTCTTATAATATATAATTATATCGTAATTATAATTCTGAAACCGAGCTAATTAAGAATAATTGAAGCGCAAAAAAGGTTATCAGTGTATCCAATTAAAAATATTTTAATTTTATAAAGCTCTACAGAAGTATTAATCTTCACGTTGAAGCTTGTTGGAAAATCTTAGACGACCAAAGAATTATTGAAAGAAATACGATTGAGGAATTTTGCTCCCATATTTGCATCGTGCACATTTTTGTTGAGGAATTCTTTTGACTCTAGTAGTCAAGAAAAGTTTTCAGCTGTATATATCTCTGTCATCTGATGTATTACACGATATTTATTTAAGGAATACTTGATACATAAATACATACAAATTTGAGAACTTTCATGAAGTGTGTGATACGCAAAAGCTGAACACTCAACTAAATGTCAAGCACTGTGTTCAACGGGTGCTTCATGTATTTCGAAAGTGATTGGAATTCATTCCACTCTTGTTGAAATGGCTTTTGTAGATGTGTTGAAAGTCGTAGCGCGAGTGGTGTATTTTCGTAGCTCGTAGAGAAATACAGTATTTCAATACCTTCAGAAACTACGTAACAACTATACTGCTTATCGTTATTTTATTTATATGAAATGGACACAACTATTTTAACCTTTAACCGACCAGAGGTCCCGTACGGGACAGTTGATAATGCCAGATTTCGCGATTTTTTTATCATATACATTGATTTATCATAAAAGTATTCAAAATATATATAAGATGAATTTGAGATACCAAATCATAATTTTATTTACGCATTCAATAAATGTTTTTCTCATAATAAGTAACGCAAGCATCTGCGTTTCAGGGTCGTCAATGTTCAAATGCCAGAAGTTTAAAGATTTTTCATATATTGACAAATATTTTAAAAACTGGCATACGAAAAAAATATTTAATCTTTGTGTAATTGTAAGGTTGTAATTTAATAGTTTGATTCTCTAGTTTTTAATTTGATATTGGTGTAGTTTTCATTCTTCTTCCATTAATTTAAAATTACATAAATTGTGTAAAATAGTGAATAAAGCTTTTATAAATTTAAACAATCTTATTTGTGATACGGCTTTTACTTTACTCAAATTGACTTGTTTTGAAGATATAATTATATAAATGATAGCTTAGGTCATGCGAAAATTTCGCAAAAAGTTCTCGGGCAGATAAAGATTAAAATAAAGATACGTCTGACTAAGCTGTCACGTGAATACTTTCTATTATAAAGAAAAAGCTGAATTGTATAAATAAACATATGAAGTAACAAATGTATTAGGTAATAGTTATAATCAAAATGATTATAAAAAACTTTACCACTACTTTGAATTGCATGAAACGATGATTGCTCCGTATCTTTGAAAAAAATAGGATACCAATATTTCTTCTAATCAATTTGTCTGTTCGCGCGTATGAACTATAAACCTAAGGGTGGGGTTAGAAAATCACTAGTAGTTACTTAATAGCTGTCTACTTATCCGGATGGTGGGGATCGTGAATGTAAACATCAAGGACTTCCATAATTTTCCAACACAAATTTATAAACCGATTGTAAGAACAATTTATGAAAGAATCTTAATTGGGACTTAATTTAAACTTGTAGACGCCGCAAAGGAATACAACGAACGCCCAAGATCAGTGGCAGACTAAGTCTAAAAATATTGGTTGCCAGGAGTCGATGAGGGTCCATCCAAAAATAAATTTCGTAAATATAAACGTTAGACACTGTTTACTGTCTGTCAGTTCGAGTCTATTCGTGTGCTCGAGTGCCTGAAGATGCCGAAAGGCGAAACCCGGGTCGTTAGTGACAAAATACATGGAAGTGTACAAAATCTCAATAATCCAAATTTGATATTGAAATTCCATCAAGCACCCTCAGTCGATGTCTTAAATTATGTTTATTTTTAATTTTAATAAAAATTTTATGATGTATGTATGCTTTGTTTTTTTATTTCAGTAGTTGGTTATATGGAAATAAAGCTAGTTTTGAGTTGAACATGAGCCCACGCAGATGTTTAAAAATTACATTTTGATCCTTGTAAATAAAGTTAGCCGGTCTTTGGCTTGTAAAAGCAGGATTAGTTCATTGTGAATATCTTAAGAAAACATGTTTATTTGATGAAATACCAAAAATGCTTTATCCTGTATAATTTTTAAACACTAAAAAATGAAATAGTTATGAAGTCATTTGATTCCACTGAGGGCCCCTAACACACAGCGGGGCCCATTTGCCATCGGACAACCTGGCTTGTATGGCTAGTCCACCACTGCACAAGATTATTTACTACCCGGCGACAGGGTCAGCCATTAATAATGTGTTTTTTTTTTCCACTTCCATCGCTGCAGATATAAGGGTGTGATCGCTGCGGGGC
Organism: Himalopsyche phryganea; assembly: GCA_022494535.1. Classification (NCBI taxonomy): domain Eukaryota; kingdom Metazoa; phylum Arthropoda; class Insecta; order Trichoptera; family Rhyacophilidae; genus Himalopsyche; species Himalopsyche phryganea. The sequence continues at coordinate 266,357 of JAGVSL010000043.1, read as the reverse complement.
TAAGCAATCCACAATGAAGCCAATTTACGTTGGCACCAATTGCCTATATATAATTATACCTCCCCACATACCGCACCTACACAGATATACATATATATCCAAACGCATACACACATACGCACATGCAATACGCAAGGAAGCATCCAGAGGAAAATCATTTTCTATTACAAGGGGTCGTGTTTATTTAATTTAAACAAAGAAAATCCCTGTTTTTTTTATCTATGGGGGGGTCGTTGAGCAGAACTGCTCTCGGTCTAAACCGATTCTTAAGTATTGTCTCATCGTAATTTTGTAGGTAAGAGATCGTTGAGTTATACTGTTTGCCTACATCACTGTGAAACTTTTGAGACATTTCGCGAACGAACTCTCGAATTGTAGGTACTTTTAAGTCTCCGTGTAGTAGCGAGTTACGTACGTACCATGGGGCGTTACATATTTGTCGCAATGATTTATTTTGAATAATCTGAAGAGTCTTCAGATGCTTGTGGTGAGCATAAGCCCATACCGGAGTAGCGTACACCATAATTGGGCGAGTTATAGCCGTATAGAGGAGCAGCTTGCTTTTGAGAGTAAGTTTGCTTCTCGCATTTAACATAAAGTTTAATCTTCCTTTTGCAGCATTAGCTTGACGTTTTTTGATCGCGGTGTTTTCGTTGAACATTAATAATGTGTTAAGAAAGTACGTGTAGTTGTGTTCAAATTGTATTGAATATGAAATAAAAACGTTAAAAACATAAATGAATTCGAGCCACCCATCAAGGAACTGTATTGGGATGGTAAGCTTTAGAGCTTAAAGCGTTACTACTCCGTCGTTTGATTCGTTAAAATAATATACCAAAAATAACGATTTTTTGATTACGTATTTAATTTATTCAGTAAAGTACGGCCTAACCCAACTTGATATATGTTAAGAAAAAGAGGAATTTAAATTAAGGAATTCCTTTCAGACAAAAAGACACTGGTGAAACTTTTTATATGTATCACTTGCCAAAGTAATCACATATTTTTATAAATTGGTGTTCCAACACAGTATGCAAATAGAAAAAACCCCAGAAGATTTCATTACTGATGAGATTATTCGATCGAACAACAAAACGTACAAAATTTTACAAGATTGCTTTCAAAAACCAGTGTAAACGCAAAAACCACGAATAAAAATAACAAAAACTTCCCTTTCTCGACGTGAAGCTTGCCTTCTGAATTGTAAGGCCGAGAAAACCCCAGTTAAAAGTGCTCTGCAGGGAATACCCAATGATTTCAGTGTTTAAGATAAAATTCTTTCGTCAGTAAAAACTGGATTCGTGCCGAAAACTTTGTCACTCCTCTTGCTTTCAAAATGAAGAGCAAACAATTGGAACTTTGGAATTCTCGCGAATGTCTACAGGATATTAGGCTAACCTTATTAGTTAAAATATAAGCCTTAATTACTGAAAACATTAAATTGTTAAAAAATAAACATTAACATACAATAGTTTTACCAGTTTCTCATGGAAGATTTGGAACCTGATTTGTCGGCTCCGTGGTGCAGTTGGTAGCGTTGTAAGCTACCGTTACGGATGTCTTGAGTTCAAGTCTCGATGCGGACAGTTTTCATAAATTGATCATTCAATCGATTTATGGATTTCTGTTCGTAGTCATGAATGTTTGTGATGTATAAAACTCCACCTCTCCTATCTGATCCTCAAAAACGGGGCATAGCGAGAGCGATTAGCTAACCACTAGTTCTGTCCTAGCCCTATCCTTCTATCCCTACTCTTTTCGAAAAATACAGGTTGAACTACTGAGTAACAAGCAGTTCTTATAGAAAACTTCTGTTAAGATCCTTCCATTAGGAGGCCATATGTTCCACGTTGGGAGCGGACATGGTAAAAAATAAAACACCATGGAAACAGAAAGAGGATTAAGACGGTGAAAGTTGCTGTGTACTCTGCTCTAGAAACTCTGTGTTTCAATATTTGTATTACAATGTTTTTCCCATTTGCATATAATTTCGCCTCCATCGCAAAGTGTCTCTAATTGTTTCACACGTTGCTTTCTTACTTCCCAAAAACGATTATTTTATCCACTGGCTAACAACCAGTGTATTTGAATATTAAATAAATTACAATTTAAATTTTAAATGAAGCACAATCACAAAGGCGTCGTGGGCACTGCTGCTGAAGCCAACGAAGTTGATCACTCGACCACGGCTTATATATATATCGTTGATCAACATGCAATATTTCGGAAACCACGATTTTGTGATTTTGGGCTTATGATGATTCCTGGTCCCATATTTAAAAGAAATTTAAAGAAATTAAATGAAAAGTGAATTCATTCTTCGTATATAAAGTCTAAAGGTAAATTTAGTTTTTCGTGTATTCTGAACAAACTCGTTTTTGGGGTTCCGAGGTATTGCATGATCAACGTCAATGTAAATATTTTTTTTACCATATTCGATCCCAATTCGGAACATATGGCCATCACGTTATTCCTCCAAGCTTTTCTGTCCCACGCCAGTCTCTTCGTTTCCTCCCAGGTTATCCCAGCGTCCCGTAGCTTTGACGAATACATCCTATGGATGGTCATCAGCGGCTTTCCAGGGCAACGGAATCCATCCAGTTGGTAGAAAAGACAGGCAGCATCCAGGCTCCCCTGAGGCATCCGCAGCACGTGTCCAAGCCAGGTTCATCGTCGGTTTTTTATTCATCGACGTAATAAGAGGGTGATTGATCCGCTCTCTTACCTCCGAGTTCCTGACGAAATCAAACCACCGTACCCCTTGTATTCGCCAAAAGCATCTGTTTTCAAATCATAATATACGGTTACTCTGTGCCTTGGTTAGATACCATGATTCGCAACCGTAAAGCAGTACCGTCAAAATGCACGCGTTGAATAGGTGGCACTTGGTTGTGACGGAGTACAACCGTGAGTCCCAGACTTTCCATATTGAGTTAACGTTAGTCCAGCTATCCCTAATCGGATTGCGAGCTCTTTACGCAGATTGCCATCTCCCGTGATGTGTATCCTCAAGTACCTGAAGCCATCTATTCTCTCGATGTCTTGCCCCGCGCTCGTCAGAGAGTAGTCTGGGTAGTCGCATTGACTTTGAGGTAAATCGGATACGAGGTGTTCTTCAGTCTGTCCATTGTTTCCTGAATACCCTTGACAGATTTGTCAAATATAACAGCGTCGCCAGCATACTTGAGGTTACATAGCCTCAGATTGGGGGCAACGGTCACACCACGGTCAGGTGGAATTGACTTCCTCAGGATGAAGTCGAAGATTATTGTGAAGAGGAACGGAGCTAGGGCACAGCCCTGTCTGACCCCGGTTGAGACCCTATACCATTATGTTCTCAACCACATGCCATGATATTACAGAGCATTCGTATGGTATTATTGAAAATTGAAATGGACTGTTTACAGAAATTCATCGATTTAGTAAATTTTCCGCCAATAAACTTAGGGTTTAATTTGATCTGAACGGAGAAAAAGTAAATAAGCTTTAGAAAATAGATTTTCCATTATAATTGAAAAGACAATCTCTATTGTAAATATAATGTTATTATTATCGAATAAAGGTAAGTTTCTCAATAAAAAATGAATATTTGCCTACTAAAATAACGTCAAAATATCTGTAAAAATAAAATTCATTTCTCAGAGACATTTTTTCATCTAATTCTAATACAAAGAAAATGTTAACCAGTTAATGATTTAGAATCGACAAAAATGTGCTTTGAAAATTCACATATGAAGAATACGAAATACCTTTTTGGGATTATTTGAAGTATTTTTATTTCAAAGAGCAGGGAGAAGAATGATATATTTTTTGCTTCTTTGAAGCTCTATTGCAAGAATGAATTATTTGATACAGTATTATAATCAGTGGCGTGCAGTCAATTAGTAAAAAAATATTCCATATTTTTTACCAAAGCTTAATGTATATGAGGAAAATTTTATCTTAGCACATGTACAATTTTCTTTACCATATCCGCTCCCAATATGGAAATATGAACTGCTTATTACTTAGTTGCTAAACCTTTCTTTTTCGAAGAGTGTCGGGATAGAAGGATAAAGCAAAAGGAAGGACTAGTGGTTAGCTTACCGCTCTCGCTACACCGCATTTTTAGTATGAAATGGAGGGAAGGGAATTATATACATGACAAACATTCATGCCAACGAACAGAAATCCAGAAACGGATCGAAAAATTAATATATAAAACTGTCCGGGCCGAGACTTGAACCTGAGACGTCTGAAACCGTAGCCAACGACGCTGACCACTTTTTGAATTTGGACAGTTGGTTTTCTGTTCGTAGGCATGAATGTTTGTGATGTCTAAAATTCCTACCTTCCTATCCGATCATTAAAAAGGGGCGTAGCGAGAGCGATTACCTAACCAACAGTGCTGTCCTAACCCTATCCTTCTATCCCTGCTGTCTTCGAAAAAGAGAGGTAGAGCAACTGAGTAACAAGCAGTTCACTTAGAAAAAAAACTAATTTTAAGATACCTTCATTAAGAGACAATATGCTCCACGTTGGGAGCGGACATGGTAAAATAAAGTAATAATAAAATTATTCATCAAGAAAGGAAAATTATTAATAAAATGAAGTTCTTGTTGTTTTTTTAATGCCGACGCACGTTACTGTGTATGAGATGTATAAGGGAATACCTAATATTATCTGTGAATAGACTTCATTAAAAAAACGTATGTAATTGATATAATCTCTACTATATAGCACAAAATACATGTAGGAATATGTATGTTTGTATGTCTGTCGGTCACAACATCTCCTCCCAAACGGCGTACACTCGCGACGTGAAATTTTCACACGTCATTTTCGCTAAAATTGTTAGATGCGCTATTTTCAACTTTTAACTGTGAACATTTAACTTTTAACCTAGAACTGAAAAGCGATATTTTTGACGTTTCAATGCGGGGTGAAAAAAGTAATAATAATACTCGCCTAGCAACAGCTCAATACTAATATATTCTGGAAGTGACAGTTTAGATAGTAACGTGAACGTAGATATTTGTGTTAAATATTGAGTTTCATGTTTGTGATTTGGTAGAAAGTGAGTGGTAAATTCGTACAACTTGGTGTGTATCTGGAATCTTCATCGAGAATTAGCGTAAGACTCTGATCGTATGTTCAATTTGGGGTGCTGCAGGAGCCATTATTAAATGCAGATCAACAAGTTATTTATCGGGAAGTTCTGCGACGCCACAACAAGAGTGTAGGTGACAAAATTGTCATCTTTTATTTAAGCTGGTTTCAACTCTTAACATTATTATTAATTGGTGTAACAAAAGAGATACGGTTCAGTATTACATTTAAAAAAATCAACCAAATATCAACATTAAGTAGCTAACGTCTAAATTTAATAACCTAATATAAGCGTCCTCTATCTTGGGCGAAGCCGGGTTAAAATACTAGTAATATATAAAGCAACAGTAGACATATTTTTTTTCGAATAAGAAAAGCAAAAATCACTTCTTTGCAGCACTTTGATCGCAGCTGGAAATATTAAATTATGTTATCATTCAATTACAGGGGAGTACCTGAAAATACGTTTCGTGTGATTCGTTTGAAAAACCAGCAAGGGGTCCAATTTCCGGCAAGGGTCTGTAAACATTTGCATTTTGATAAGTTATATCAATATTTAAGTTAACAAAGCGGTGTTATTCCGTTTCGATAACATGGAAAATTTCGGTGACCTTTTCTGCCAAATATTTAACATATTGGGTTGAGTTATTATATTATTCGTGATCCAAGTAATGCTACTTGAGCAAAAACGTAATATTTAAACGTGAACGATGGAAAGGAGAGATGGTATATTATATTTATTTCATGAGTCAGTTAAATATTAATGGGATAAAACGAAATTAGTAATAAGTGTAATATTGTATTACACACGTCGGATAATTAATTCTTGACTACGTCATTTGTAATGTTGATCAGTGTGCTCAGTTTACTCATGGAGAAGCCAATATCATAATTAAAGCGTTGTAAGATCATTTCATATATGACCACACATGAAGTTAGTAACGATTCATGTAGATTGTGGGTTATATCAATATATCAAACTACATTCAGGTAATATCACGCTACCTAGGATTATTTATTCAAAGTAAAAAATACAAAAATGAAATTAAAAATTTATATCACAACTAGGGAGTACCCGGCATGCATTGCAATGCCTCTCAAGGAAAGAAAGGGTTATTCTATTTATTGTGGTGCTTTTGGATTAGAGGTCTGCACGGGGCGAAATTTTGTAAAATTACCCGGTCCGAGCCCGACTCTCAATATCACACTTGTTACCCGAACCCGACCCAACACCCAGATATATTTTTCTCAGCCCGAAAATAGCTTCATTTTTTAAAAAAAAATTTATACTTTTCAAACAATATATGTCACTGTTTCCATATTTCCAACGTTATTCGTAGCATATGTGAAACAAATTATTTTAGTTATGAAAACTATTGCCTTATGGCTTACGCATGTACGAGAGTTTTTTTAAAAAATTTTTGAATTGTCTTTGTATGTACAATATTTTTTTTTTGTTCTCTTCTGGTTCAGAGATGTCGCTAGTTGTACGTATTTGATTCTTTTTTTTAGATTTTAGATTTATTATTTTTTTCTTTAGAAACCTTCACGGGCATGACCACAATAACTCACCAAAATTTGATCAAAATCCGATGAATGGTATATGAATGAATAGAGGACAAAAAAGATAAAGTCAACCGGAATTTTAATGAAATCAATCAAAGATCAACTCGAAAAACCCTTGTGTAAGATCTCAATGTTAATTGGCCCTACAAGGAATCGAACTCGGAACCATGTCATCATTTCGCGGAGTTTTATATAGTGGCCGACTAAATTTCCGTACGACAATGTTTTAGAAGATTTTGTCTGATACTGTCAGCATTCAGTTTCATAAAATGTTAATTCTTAGAATATTGGGTAAATTAGCATAGTAATTTTCTATCGGTGGTGGCAAGTATAATACTTGAAGTATCCAAAGCAGAAGAAAACTTCCACCCCAGTCAACGCTAGCATAATTTAACCCTGTTTTGATGAGGTGACGACCCAATTTATCCGACCCCAACCGATCCGAGCTGCGATTAAATTGTATTATCAAAATAATCACCCAATCTATGATCAAAATTTCAGTCAATAAAACGCAAAGGGTTAGGATCACTTGATTAACATACTCCTGATCAATTAAGTACTTTTGAAATTAAATATTTAATTATTGGCATATAAGTAAGCGTTCAAAATGATTGTTAATATATAATATACAATCGGCGTTTGTATATTTTGATGTCAATCTATTAAAAATTGGTAATTGAATCCCTGTCATGTTAATGGTCTGAATTGTGACAATTTAGGTCGACTGGTGCAAACATCAAGTTTGGTGAGTAAATACTTCCAAATAAATAAAGGTTTGGTTAGGTTTAATCAAAAAACTGACCGTTTTGTATCAATATATGACCGTTAAATTTAATAACGGAGAATTTTATATAAATTATTAACCGTTTATTTTATTAACTGACCATGTGTATACCGAATATTTATCGAATTAGTTAATGACCATTTATTATTTCTTACTGACCAAACACTGAAATAGTTACAGACCCAAAGAATCCAGTAAACTCTTCAAGCTTACAAACATCTAACATGAAGTTTTCCCCAAATGAAGTTCGGTTGACAGATTTTTTAGCAAGATAAAAATCCATGCTCGACTTCATGCTGGAAAGAAAAATTAATGCTTAGGCTGTCTACACTCCAGAAACTAAAATAGCCAGGAAATGTCTTGCCTTAGTTTTAGTGGGGTATTTAAATCTCCCAACCACCCGTTGTGAATATGTAGCTATTGATTTCACTTCAGCCTTTCGTAACCAATAATTTAAGAGCTAAAAACGATTCCATGAATTAATGAGGTCCAGTATTTGGCTCTGGATTCGTGGTCGAATGGTCAAAGACGTTGGCATCGGTTGTGGTGCTCACGGGCTTAAATCTCAGTAAGGACAGCATCATAAATTGATTGCTGTTCGAAGGCATGAATGTCTTTGATGCCCAAAATTCCCTCCGCCCATTCGATACTAAAAAAACGGGGATTATTCAGAACGATTAGCGAATCACTGGTCCTGTATTTCTACTCCTACTGTCTTTGAAAAAACTTTCGTCGACATAAAGTCCATTAGGAGTCCACAATTATGCCCAACATTAGGAGCGGATAGTATGTAGGAAGTACAAGTCTTTATTGTTCTCGAAGAAGACACTAACTGAAAAATACTAGTTTTGAGTAATTGGACTTTGAAGTTTTCAAATGTTTGAAATGTCATGCCGTTTTCATTTACTTTGTTTTTACAAAACGGTTGTTAAAAAAAAGTATAATTTATTCCAACAAGTGTGTTCTTTCATGCGGTAGAGTTCGAAATCAGGAACATTTTTGTATAACTAACTCAATATGTCATTTCTTGATTTCAGAAAGCGCAATATGTTACATTATTGTGTTATAAGAAGAGCACAACGCTTACGATGACAGTGCTGTATCAAGAAAATCGATCAAAACCCTTTCTGATAAAATGTATTTTAATATCTCTATCGATTTTTTCTCACGCATAAAATCGAAGATAAATTGAACCGATCATTTCCATCCGATATTATTATTGTCCTGATTGAATATCGGAGGTGTGTCGAATCATTTTCGATGGGTGCGCAACGATGCGGTAAATGAAATACTTGATGCAGGCGTTTTCCCGCGACGCCGCGCTGATTCGACCCTGGTGAAATAATATTATTCCTAGGCCCTTTACCCACCAATATTATTGAATTTAAATATTTATGTGGTAGCTAACAGTGCAGAGTCAATTTTTATTTATAATATTTTGACTTTTCAATTTCTTTTTCATATTAAAAAGATAATATTGATAGCTATTTTGACATCACATCATCGTCAGAACTATGCTGAAGCGAATTTTTGTTTTCTAATGTATACTAATTTAGACGAGATAGACACAATTTCAACTTACTTATTCCAACGCCTTAAATGTTATTAAAATATGATTTATTTAATGTGTTTATTTACTTCGATTCAAGTTGTTCTAGGAATAAACGAATAAAATATATCGTTGCTGTTCTGAAAGAAAACACTAAATCGAAAAAATTACATACTGAGTTAGTTATAACAAAATGTTCCTTATTTAAAACTTTATCGTGTGAAAGAACGCACTTTATAAATTATAATTTTACTTGAAAACAGTTTTGTACAAAACAAACAAAATGAAAAAGGTATGGCATTTCAAACATTTGACAAACTTCCAAGTCGAATTACTCAAAACTAGTATTTTTCAGTTAGTGTCTTCTTCCAGAAAAAACAACGATTTGTGATAGATATCAAACGTAGATAAAATTTAAACTTATATAAGTTAACGGGAACTGAGTGGTCAACGTCGTTAGTTTTGGTTGCGGTGCTCACGGGCTCAAATCCCAATGAGTAAACAAATAACATTATCATAAATCGTTTTTTCAAACGATTTATTGATTATAAAGCTCCTAGTCTTGTCCTATCCTCATTCTTCTATCCATACTCTCTCCGAAAAAGCGAGAATGAACGAATGAGTAACATACAGTTCACGTAAAACGACTTCTGATGATCTCCATTAAGCGTCTATATTATGCTTCACTTTGTGAGCAGACATGGCCACAAAAAGTTGAGTGAGCTTCTGATAATGGTTTATGCAGCGGTGATGAACAAAATATTTACGTTTGCGCCGATAGATACGCTTTATGAGGCTTTTCAGAGCAGTCTTCACACGACGATAAATTCGTGCTCGTGAACTTGGTTATAATTGGCAAATATTTCACGAAACATATTAATTTAAAAAAGTAAATTATATAATTAAATTAGTGATACTAGAGCAGAAATATTTTTATACTGAAACCCCTCAAGAGTTCAAGAAGGGTTTTAATCTTTTTGAGAATGACAAAAATCTCCGATTTCTTTGATTCGTTAATTTTGCAAAAAAACTTTTCACTTACACCATCAAGTAGAACGTGTCTGGCACATTCATTGGACTTTCCGATTTTCCCGTTATTTAATCTAATAATATAGTGTAAATCAACTCAACGGGATCTAATGTCAATATGTAATCTGAATAAACCCTTAAAAGGGAACTTTGAATGAATAATATTCTCAGAAGTACAAAAAATTCTCCCAAGCTCAAGTGGTACATTTTTTAGCTTAGTTATAATAAGCAGATATTTTTTTGAGAAAAAAAGTAATACCATTGGATTATATATTTAGCTCACACCGATATAGAAATAAAATGAAAGAATAAATTATTAATGATTACGTTTATATATAAATATGATAATATGTACAATATGTTTTTCTTATCACACTGCCTATATGCAAACTTTTGTTATCTGACAATGTTTTGAGTATTTCAAAAGTATTTTGATGGTGTAATACAGGTTTCTCAAAATGCTTGGAGTGGTTTTATATGCTGCTGCAGTCGCAACAAATTCAACATGTTTGACTTCATATCGATATATTGAACCAACAAAATAAACAAGGTATTCCGTTAAAATTTTTGGCTGCGTAAAGTGTTCCATCGCAGGAAAAGTTTGTTAAACACTAGTGGTAATGAATTAAAGTTAAATATTAAATTAAGCGAAGTCTTTAAAACAAAATTTATGTCGGTCAATTTACCGCACATTCCTAAAATATAGATACGTATATACATGACATTGTAACAGTACTGTGATTGAGTGGGTATTTCATTAGGCTTTTCATCAACAGTCGGTCCCCAAATAATTATGTGCATAGACTGACTATCCGATCGATAGTCAAATTTGTGGGCAAGGGTATTAACATCACTTTGAATGTGACAACTAGCGGTTGGCATCCAGGAATATCAATATTGATCGTACGTTATCCGATATTATGAAGGATTCATATTATGTGGGACCAAGCACTTGCTATGTGACTATCTGACATACATGCATAGTTGAAATAACTAATGCTGAATTGCTAATTATAATATGCTCAAAATGTTTTTTCCGGATTTTTTCCCCACCATTTCAAAATTCCCGGGTTTTTTGCCAACACTCCTTGTAGCACAATATTTTATAATAAATTATGTAACTATAAGCTTACTGCATTGAGTTTAGCTTAAAAATGTGAGACAAATTGGTCACGGATTTTAAAACCAGAGCACGACCACAAATAGGGTTACTTTTATAAGGTTCTGGTTGATTTTTTTGAATCTATATTTGAATTAAATAATTTTGTAAAATCGTTGCAAAATTCTGTGAAAAAATGGTGTTATATGTTTATTCGATGTTCAAAATGAAGGTAAAGGTTTGATTCAATCGTTTTAATAAAACAAAGTATTTTAGAAAATATAAAGATCTTAATTAGATAACATGAATTAAAAAATAACAATAAAGTATTTATAATATAGAGTATTTAAAGAGGAATACACTTATTCTTACTAAGAATTGGGTGGGATAAGAAGAGTTTAAATCATTGGAAAACAATTACATACAAAAATATCGACTAAACAATATATTAAAATTCTCTGCAAAGCTGTTTCGGAGCAAGAATAAATTATAGTATACCAGATGAGATATAGCAAAAATACATGGTTCTATATATTAGTTTCATATTTCATTGCAGAATAACGGTTGAAGTATCAAACTGGTCGTGGTTGATTCTTTGCGACCAATTTTCCTACCAAAGCTGTCATGGCTTTATGGAACCCGAACAGAAAAAAAATGTATATCCCGATGTATGTTTCTTTATAAATTTAATTATTTGTCTTTTTCCATTGAACATGTATAAAGCATTTTTGAAGTAAACTGGCAGCCTCAAATCATTCACATTAATCACGTGGGATGGTTAAGGCAGCAATGTCTAATCTGGAGAAAATATGGGAAAGCAAGGAAATAACCAGATATACCAAAATGCGTCTAGCATGATTGCTGGTCTACTCCATATGCCTTTAAGGAGTGGAGACATGGACCTTAAAAGTAAAAGACAAAAAACGGCTAGATGCATTTTAAATATGGTGCTGGAGAAGAATGCTTAATATACCATGGACAGCCAAGAGCACAAACACCTCTAACGACTCTCGGACTTACTAGACTTTCTTTAGCCCACATTGTCCGCTAGCCTACCGACAATCTCAAGAGACTCGTCATCACAGGAAACGTCGAAGGCAGAAGGGGACGGGGAAGGTCCCCAACTCCCTGGAGTGGAAGTGAAAGACGCCACAAGTCTCTCCTTACCGATGGCTCTCCGAGAAGTACAGTGCAGGAGCGAGTGGCGAAGGATTGACAAAGTCACGACCCTCACATCTGAGGAATACAACTTCGAAGAAGAATCACGTTAAAATGATTTCGGGGAATAAAATGTCAACTATGATTTTATCTGACATACGTTTTAAAGAAATAAATAATTAAATGTCAATATAGTTAAAATTAGAAGTCTATCTAAAATCAATTAAAAAATATTAACTCTTGAAAAACGACTTATTAGTATTCAACGCATCGTTGACATCGTCAAATCAAGCCATAAATCTATATTTAATTTATTGTTAAAAAGAGTGTATCAATCGGGATCCGCGTATTTATTAATTTAATCGTATATTCAAAAGAATAGTTTTTATGAAGTCATTAACTTTTTAACGACGTCGGCGCGATGTTTATTTTGTCTCAAAACAAAAAAAAAATTACCAAACAATACACGGTTTTGTTGATTGAAGAAAAGATTGTTTCATGTAAAATAGGATTGGTGTGTGTGTGTGCTATTGTTTGAAATGTAATTATTTGTCGTTTTCCATTCATCTTGATAGTAAATAATTAAAATCGTATGAAACCCTTTTAAAGTAACTCGTAACCCCAAATCATCCACTTATTTTATAACAAAAGGAAACTGGCGCAATGAATGCAAGAATATTGGGGAAAAGTATATAATGATAAAGCAACGTTATCTCCTTCATACACCACTTCGAATACGTAAGAGAAACAAAGATGCCAAGATAATAAATGTTAGCCGCTAAAAAGGTAGGAGAAATGATATTGTATTTTACGTTCATTCATAAAGATGATCTTTTTGTGTCTTTTTTATATAATCCAATGATTCTCAACAATTTGAAATACCGTCATCACCAAACTTTATTTGATAAGTACATTATTTAAATTCATTGAAACAACATGTATCAATACTAGACAATAAAACACAATGATTACATTTTAATTATGTTACTAATACAGTATGTTTATAACAGTTTTATTATTGCGAAAATTTCTCAACCACATAAATAGGTAAGACAGATTTTATAGTTAAATACATGTATAACTAAATACATACAATTTTTTAAATGCATAAATTATTGAAATTTCGGAAAATTATCATGGTTTTAATAAAAATAATAATATAAATCTATATTGAGTAAAAATTTGTTTTTTTAAGCTGTGTAGATCTTACAAATAAAAAAATTTCGCTCACTAGTTTTTTTGTAAGCTTGTTGAATATTATTATAAAATACAGGTGACACTCGTAGCAACGATTGATGTATAGTTTTGAATTTGAAAATAGCAAAAATAAGCTTTTTTATAAGACATTAAAATTAGCATAGTTCATAATTATAATATGAATACTTAATTGATAACCTTGACCTAGCTTATGACGATACATAAAATTCCTTTAGACAAACGGGTACTTCAGAATAACAATGGACCAACTCCACTTCAAAAAAATATATGTAAGTTATTACCACCCAGCAATCCGTATTGATACATTGAAGGTCTTTCGTTAATTATCACACTCTCAACTAAAAACATTTTTTCTATTTCTGATAGATGAACTCGAATGAACTTGAACTGACTTCAAATTCGTCCATCTGATAAGTTGTTAATTACCAATCTTATTCATGTGTAAAAAGTAAAATTATTAAAGTTTATTACTAAGGTTTCACCTACCACACTTAGTCGATATCTTAAACTACTCTGTGAGCTATGTATGAACCATCAGTTTTGAGTCTAATTATCTGGAGATATGACTTCATGGTGTTAGTCCATTGTTATTTTGAAGCATCCAAATATAATATGTTCAGTTTCAGTTACTCAAATGGTTAACATTTGTCAGTAATATTATATTTAGTTCCCTGAGGATAGATTTACTGCTATGTAGAAAAAATAATCCGAGTGAAGTAGGCCGTTCAAATGCTGTTACATAATTTACACACTTTGAGAAATTGTTGACCATTTGTTTCCGAATTTTTTTTATTCCTGCCTTTTGTTCCGTAAGTAGAGATTTTTTTTATCTCTACTCTTGGAAATCTACCCGTATATGGAAGGATACCACACGGCTTGTAAAAGAACTTTATAAACTAGAGTATTTATGAGCATTTCTAGAAACAAATTATTATGTTCCGAGATAGGAAGTAGTTCTAGTACGGTAATATTTTATTTTTTTGACATTTGCTTCTTTTTATGTGACATATTTTAAGGCGTTTTTTGATGTATATTTTTCTTCTCCGGCCAGTAAAATAGTAACTGAAAATGGAGACGAGATCATTACTCTTGATTTTAAAACAAGAATGCTTCACAGAGTAACACATTATACAGAACAAGTGGAAATATTGTGGTTCATATTTTATCATTTCTTAACAGTACAGAACCAGCCTGCCGATAGTAATATCACTTGGAAGAGCTTACCTATCGTTCAACGGTATTGCTTCGGATGTCGATATTTTCCTCCTGCACGTGAGTGAGTTCAGACGCATAGTATTTTTAATGTTTCAAAGTTGATTATGTCAGAACTTACTGGTTTGACTTCCATGCCAATTTATTATGTTTAATATATTTTTTAATTTGTTTCTATCATATATTCTAAAAGCAATAAACTTATAATTTGCATTTTTTGGTGATGTGGCCATGCATGGATCAAATATGTCCGGTCTTGTAACCAGTGTCCTTTACGCAGCCAGGGTGCGCAGCTGTTTTAGAACACCCGCGCACTAGTCTCGAGTTGGGTAGCACCCCAATACATTATATTCAAATAAAATTTTTGAAAAAATACATGTTTAAATTTTTTGGATGTCCACCTAATGCAACATTATCTCAACAGAAGTTTTTGTTAATAGAACTGATTTTTACTCAGTTTGATACTGAAGAACTGATAACGGGAAAAAGAAACCCAGAAACAAAAAAGAAGTCTTCAGTGACAGTCGTAAAAATCATACGAAATAATAAATCTACAAAATTTTTCTTAACGGTAAACAGACTATTTGATGTGAATTATTTACAATTATTATTAAAAATAATGAATTTAACGCACAATAATGAATTAACTGAGTGAGTGAATCCTTGCTTTTCCACTGCCTGATTTTCTCACTAATTGTGCAGTGAAAGGTGGTTCGAGGGAGATTCTGGGCACGTTGGCGCAAAGCGGAGGTGTTAAGTTTTATCACAAAAAAAAAATGAAGATGCATAATGCATATTAAATTTAATTATAGCGCATATTTTTTTTATTGTAAAATATTTTTTTTTCCCAATTTTTCATAACCCTCATTCCACGAAACTTTAATTAGAACGTTGGCCACTCGGCCACATGTCAAAATATTTTTGAAACCTTACAAAAGTTTTCATTCATTTTGGGCCCATTTTCAATTTCGCTTCCTTTTGTACAAAACTGGAAAGATTATTGTCATGTCGTTTCTTTGTTGATGAAAAGCACAAAAATCCTTGCACGGAAAGAATGGCTTCTTATCTAGACTTTGTAATATGTAAATGATTTGCGCCAGGATTAGGATTATAAAGGACTTTGTTGTTTTCCAGCAAATATCTTTTGTTCCTTTGTGTATTGTCAATGTAAAATATAGGTTTGCGCACTTAGTAAAGGCTAAAAAGAAATCTATTTTTGAAAAAGCCATCCGACGATTTAAAAGTGTGAGGAAGTATTTTGGTATCACATATAATTTGGGTTATCTTGCATTTATGAAATATTAGTCTTAAGAAATTCAGAATAATTGTTGTACAGACTCAATGGTAAATTTCATAATATATATACTCGGTTCAGACTCAAACAAAAAAAGCCATATGACATATCGTTGCTAATTTTCTACAAACACATAAAACTAAAATTGATAAATAAATTATTCCATTGGCTGTTACTAATGTAACGCGTTTCAATTCTTTAAGAAGAATCTTCATACTTTTACATTAAAAATGAATTTCCACAAAGTTACCACCGAATCCATCGAAAATATTCGACAAACATGTATTTCAAAAATCACAACTGTTCAGAAGAGACAACACTAGACTTTACTTTCTAATTTCTTAAAAAAAGAATTTCAAAAACAATCATTCTAAACAATTTACTTCTGTAATCTTGTACCTTGACTTGTATCGAGAAAAATTTTGAGTATTTCGTGAACAATATTATTAACTTATACTAGAATATTGTTCGCGTTTTATTGTGATACGTAGTTTAAGTAATGGGTTTTATATAATTGCACTTTGTATTAGATATTGTTCATTTGATACCACCGGTGTAGGGGGGGGGGGTTTCTAGCCCGCCCCAGGTGGCACATTGGGGGCGTATTTTCAAAGATGAATAGAAAATTTCGACGATATTATATTCCATTCATCATGTTTTCTTCTGTCTAATTTGTGACTCGCTGACAAAAAATGCTTTTTCTCATTTTTGAAAATGAGTAGAAAATTATGTAGGTAATAAACGAATAAGAATTGTTTTGTCTTGTGATTCGCTGGCAAAATTCGAAGGCAATATCTTTTCTGAAAGATTTAAGAATAGTCATGAAGCCTCAATGTCAATATTGAGATGCTTTTAATTTATTTTCTCTCAATTATGCTACTAGCTGTGAAAGACATTTTTCAAAATGATTAAAAAAACAATTTAATATCAAAAAAATACTTTCAGTAGCAAATCAACTGGCAGATAAAATAGATTTTATATCGTTGCTGGCGATTTCGCTAAGAGCAAAACGAGGAAAAATAAATTCGATAAATTTTTTTAAATGTTACTTTAGTAAAATCTACTGAATATCTTGCTATAAATCAATTCAAAATTTTAAATGGTTTTTATATAGAAAATATACCAATAAGTTTATATTTTCATATTAATAATGAATACTAAATTTATTTAAATAACTTATAGACTTTTGACATATTTGAAAAACAAACCTGCGGGACTCATTTTATATCAAATATTCCATTTGTAAATGACAGGATTGTAAAAACATAGTACAAATTTTTTTTTGGAAAAGAGTAGTATTGTAGTTAAGAAATTTTATTTATTCTTCAAAACAATTTGCATTTTACATAGTGCCCACAAACTTGTTCACAAACAGTGTTCTGTGTTCTTTCGTTTGCTCAGCTAAGTATACTATGAACGACGTGTTTTATACTAACATTAATTTATTTGTCATCTTATCTGATATTAATTATTTTACGGTATATTGCATATTGTTACATAATTTAAGAGTTAAGAGTGATAAAAAATCAGCACTTTCCCCGGAATAGCTCTGAGATTAAGCAAGCTTCTTCTTAAAGTATTAGCAGCCCACCACTGATTTAAAATTACAAACTTTTTAAAGAAATAACTAAAAACAAATCAATAAAGTTAAATATTAAAAGTCTATCTCTAGATCAAATTAAAAAAGATTTATTAATATTCAATGTATTGTTGATATCATCCACATCGTTTTTGTACAATCAATATGTTATTTATTTAAAAAATTAATGTGTTAGTCAGCATCCGTGTTTTAATTGTTTATTGATTTAATCAATTTTTCAAAGAAATGTTTATCCTTAAGCCATTAACTATTTATTAAAGACGACGCCGCAATTTTTGTTTCGCGTTAGAAACAAAAAAAAAATGTAAAAAGCAATACGCGATTTTGTCGATTGAAAACAAGATTGTTTCATGTTAAATTGTCTCGTTGTGTGATCTATTGTTCGAAATGTAATTATTTTTCGTTTTCCATTCAACTTAATAGTAAATAATTAAAGGTGAATGAAAACTTTTCGGAGCAACTAACAGTAGGATACTGGCGCAATGAATACATGTGAATGCAGTGGGAAAAAGTAAAGAACGACAACGTTATCTCCTTCTTACACGACTTCGAATACGTAAGAGAAACAAAGATATCATGCTAACAAAATTTGTCACTCCGCTCATAAGCACACGTGACCTCATTCAGCCACTATCGTAAAATGGCCGAGACTGCAAGTCTGCAAGGGTCGTCTTGTTGTTATAATATCAGCTCATAATGTTCGAACTTACTGAGCACCCATCCACAGACTGTTCAGTTTTTTCAGTAAGTGCTCATTTTTGCCTCGTATTTAATATTATGACGTATTCTGAAGAAATTGAGATACTCAAAATAGTTACAGAAATTCCTGCATTCGTCGTTTTCTCACATTAATTGCTCTTTTTATGGTCCCTTTATAAACAGAGAATCGGTGATTCACTGTATAATATATTTTGGATTATTGAAATTCCATCAAGCACCCTCAGTCGATGTCTTAAATTATGTATAATATATTGTTTAAATGAAAGGTTACATTACTTTACATCACGAACAAACGTATGAATAAGCAGTACATAATGAAATCGCATGTGCATATATATAAAGAGACAAAAAAATGTATACAATATAACAGATTTCACCCAATTTAATTTAATCAACAGCCAACGCCAAATAAATAAAAACAATTTTTATCAATCAGAGCCTTGGCACATAAATCCTTCACGACCATTCCGAATTGTTCAAACTTAAATATCGATATTGTAGTCTTCAATTCGTACAAAATCACTGAATCTTTTTTGGTTCATATTATCCTATCTCTGTTCCAAATAAAGAGAATATTTAATACTGATGAATTTTTTAAAAGGTATTTTATTTTTTTATGTAATTGTAGAATAGTCAAAAAATATTTATTATAGATAATATAAATGAATACATTTACTTCTACAAATGAGAACCTATATTTATTGATTGAATTATCATTTACTTGGCCGAACTCTATTATAATAAGGAAAATATATTTTAACACGGAAGAAACATATTACAATTGATAAAACAGTTCTCTCTTAATATAAATACTCACACTTTGAAATCGATAGTTGCACGAAGCTGTAATAGAATTTCACTTATTCTTCTACCCTATATTAGACCGCCTGTATTGTCTTTGCTTCACACATTAGAATACATTACACAAACCAAACCAGACCAACCCTAACATAACCTACTACAACTTAACTCACTTTGTTAAAAGAATCCGTGACTAAGTGGAAACTATTAAAATCAAAGTTTGAGTGTACTAAGTTAATACTATCCAACACAAATTGCAAACTGTTGAAATAAAAGTTCAAGAGTACCAAGTGAATACTTTCTGATACAAAGTGCAATTATTTATAACCCAATTAAAAATATCTTCTGACTTTCAATATCAAATTTCACTTGTTAAAATTTTGTACATATACATACATTTTGACACTAACGATCTGGCATTTAATTTTCGGCATCTTCAGGCATTCGAGTACATGGAAGAAAATATAGTTTTTCATTTTAAATATTAATTAGTCATCAATTTTATAGACGAGTTTCTTATGTATATCAAAACTCAGAAGGTTCCCAATGTTACATAGTTAATAATACAGTTTTAAATTGTGAAAATATTACACACTTTGATTTTTTAAATTATAAATTTGAGATCTTGAACATCGGTGAATTTTTTTGTGTTTATTTATTTTATGTTTAGTCATATTTAGTCGATGAATTTGTGATAAGCTGTCCACAAGTCTTTATATTATATTATAGAACCACTACTGGATGACAATAGTAAAAATAGGTTTATTATAAAGATATTAGATTTCTTTAATATAATACTATCTTATCTATATGTTGTAACTTATTCCAATTAGAAAAATCAGTGCTTTAAATAAATAAATAATACAACACCCTTGAGAAAGCACACAGTAGACAAAAAATCCATAAATGGATTGTTCGGTGGGTACTGTCCGTTAATTCTATATTTTTTGCCTTTTCCTTTGTGTAAGTAGACAATTTCTACGCCTAAAAAACAAGCAAAGTAAGTACGATAGTTCAGCTCTTCTTAACCTTTTAACACCGTGACACACATAACTTTATTTATGAAAAACAAAGTGACACGTCGGAAAAGTAACTTGACAAAAATATCGAAAAACTGTTAATTTATATATTTACTTATTATAAGGGTATGCAATTAAAATTGAAAAAATAGCTAGTTATTAGTGTTAAAGCTAATTATGTTAATCTATTGTTTGTTTGTCTTTTATGGGTTCCTATACCATTCATCAAAATTCGATGAAACTTTGGTGAGTTGTTGTGCGCAAACCCGTGAAGGTTTCTGGAGACAAAATTTAAAATCTAAAATAAAAAAAGAATCAAATACGTACAACTAGCGACATCTCTGAGCCAGATGGAAAAACAAAAACTATGGAAACAATAATACATATTGTTTGAAAAGTATAAATGAATATTTAAAAAATCGGGCTTTTTTCGGAGTGAGAAAATAAATCTGAGCTTCAGGTCGAGTTCGGGTTACAAGTGTAATATTGAGACCCGGGCTCAGGCCGGGTCTGAAGATGACGGGCTTGAACCGGGTAATTTTTGAAATTTCACTTCAATAAACAGAATCAAAACATCAACCTTCTCTTTTTTTGAGTGGCATTGCAACGCATGCCAGGCACTCACTAGTACATAATAATATTTCACTCGAAACCAGAGTATAGTCAAATAACGAGTAGCTCATTCAATAAAATTGCGTTAACATTTTGACATACATTTTAGATCAGAAATGGGTCCATATTTCAATATTCTTAATAAATAAATGCCTCTGCATATTATTATTGTCTAAACCAGTGTTTCCCCAACTTTTCATTCCAAGGCCCCCCTAGTCCGAAAATTAAATAAGTTATCAAAAGCACCTGCATTATACAATCACCTCAAAGACAAAATTTGAATAAAACCACAAATTACCTGCTCTTATATAAAGAATATATACATATGTGAATGGAATAGAATGCATAATAAAGAAAACTTATATCTCTACTGGAACATTTTGCGGCCCCCGCATTAGCCCTATGGTCCCATATGGTTCCAGCTCATAGTTTGGGCAGCACTGGTATATACCATACGAATATTTAGCTTAAGGTCACAGCAGTCACTGTGGTTCAAACATTTATCAGTTATATAGACATTTTTACTACATTATATTAAATGTTAACATCAATTTTGACATTCAAAACTGAAGGAATAATAAAATGAAGCTTGTGTTGTAGTTGGTAACTGACACTATGGCCGGTTTATATTTTATTCGATTTTTAGGCATTTTACCAACCACTTTACACTTTGTCATAATTTTTTTTTTTAAAACCTTAGGTTGCTAAAAAGTGATCTTATTAAGCTTAGATTTTTGTCAACACTTAGTTTTTTACTTAATGACAACATTATCCGTGGTTGAAATTTATGCCAGGAATGTCCACGGATAAATTCCTCAAGAATTGGTAGCATGCACTCTAGTGTGCAGGAAGTTACATAATAAGTAATACAATTAAAAAATATCATTCTGGGCGACACTTCTATACCACACCCCTCAAATATAACTCCAAATAAAGTAGTTGCGGATTAAGCGTGTTTTTCTTACACGTCAATATAGTTCACTGTACATTGCAATAAAGATCGATGTCATCAAAACGGCACATATAGAGAAAGATATTGGCTAGCAAAAAAGCGATTCCTTACTCACTTTGAAAAAAAGGATTGAGCTACGGAATCAAAACAGTTTTCTTGAAATGCTTTATAAAAGAACAAAATACTATTAACCAGCTTTGAGAAAATTATTCGCCTCATCTTCATGATTTTGTTTGATTGAACAAATTGATCATGTTGAAGGGTTGGTATGTTCTGCATCTTATTTATAAAAAAGATCTTGATGCTCCCATGATTTGAATGGATTGTAATAATGTCAATTCTACAAAAAAAAATAATCAATAAAAAATACACAATGCTGATGTTTGGGGCGATGAAGAGCAAACGTATCTAAATACGACCTATTTTCTTTGGAACGAATGGGTTTTTCATATTTACCATTGTATCCTGGAATTGTTTTGTAAATGACCAAATTTGTTTGACACACTTTCTAACTGACTGTGACACACTACCGTGTCGCGAAACAAATGTTGAGAAGGGTTGTGTTGGCAAAAAGAAATAGAGAAAAATGGATTCAGTACCACAAAGCAATTTATCAAGTAATAAAGCTAAATTCATTCTTAGGATAATACATATCGTGAAAGTACTTAGATTGCAGACTTTACTGTTAAATAGTAATTATATAATTAGTTTGACAATGTATCGTTTGAAACAGATGTTAAGAGAAATAAAAAAAGTGTTTATTTTAATAAAGAGTACATGTTTACTATTTGGTAATATCGTGTGACAACAACGACAACTAAAGTAATCTATACAGCCGTGTTAAGTATATTTACCTTATGTACATTTATTACTTTTAATGTGTTAATTGTCAATTCTTGGTGAAAAGGCATTCTATAAAACACAATGTTTTTGGATTAATTCCACATTTTTTTTTAATGATCGGTATCAGTTTATTCTTGGGATGAGTGAATCCGTTGCTGATCATTATTAACAAATAAGAAATTTGTACAAAAAATAGAGTTTTATTTTAATAAAAAAATAATTATTTACATTATTTATAAACTAATGCTAGAAATAAGTCGGAGCACGTTTGGAATCCAGGCGCGTGCGGTGGCTTTATCACTTTCTCGCTCAATCACATGAAAAGTGAAGGTGCAAGCGATATGCAAGGGCATTCAACGCATGCTCCTGTATCCTTCTTGCTCATACCCAAATCTGGTTGTGCGATAGAGATAGTGATAAGTCTACGGGACGCCAATAGTTTGGACATAATTGCGGGTTT
This sequence comes from Himalopsyche phryganea, assembly GCA_022494535.1. Lineage (NCBI taxonomy): Eukaryota > Metazoa > Arthropoda > Insecta > Trichoptera > Rhyacophilidae > Himalopsyche > Himalopsyche phryganea. Next base: position 243,353 of record JAGVSL010000043.1, on the reverse strand, counting down.
TAGACACAGGCGGTTGATGTAGATATTACAGAAACTCTTACCCATTGAAAACAAAACTATAAATTGAGTTAAAACGCAATTTATGAAATTGACCTTACAGGGACTCAAACTCGCGAACTACAAACAGAGGTTTGATAAAAAAAACCTTTTTTCTTCTAGCTTATGATATTAAATATATATGTACAGATTATATATCGACTGTGTTTTGACCAATTGATGTAAACCTCAAAAAATATGAAAATAGTTCGATGATTGGATCTCATTTTAAAGACGACATAGCAGTCCTTGGCCAAATGATGTAAATTAGAAAAATAAATTGACCGCTTTTTGGAAGGGAAACATCATTTTACATTTGTTTTAGGATTAAAAATTCTAACCCGGCCACTTGATGTAAGCCACTATTATATCGACGCTCCCTAAGTATAATCGCGTATTGCAAACATGAGAATTTACAGAAGTGCATTTTAAAAATTCATAATTCAACTCACCATATAATATTTTTGATAAAAATCATTTTTACTCTCTCCTTCACAATTTATATTTTGAGGGTTACATCAATTGGCCAAAACATCGTCGAATTATTATTTATGAAGAACTTTCTTCAAGTAAAAACTTTATATGATTATAATGAAAATACTTCATACATATTATACAATCTAACGTAAAAAAAAACAGTAGAAATTATAGAAAACTTGAAATCAAAAGAATCTTTAAATAATAAAATCTCATAAAAGGTAAAAAACTTTCAAAAAATTCTTTTGGAACAGATAAGTTCTGTTCTTGCTGCAAATTTTTTTTTTCTAAGCATTCGGGTACATCATAATTCATATCAATATTACAAATTCTTCTCTTTCTTATAAGAGAAGTATAACTTTATGAGAACAAAGCCGAAAGGATTTTGGGGTAAAGTTTCACTGTTCACAGTCTTGTTTGAGGAATGTTCTGAGGGTCAGGCGTATCGAATCTAAAACAGGTAAACACTCCACTTTTATGTCTGACAATTAAAATGGTCCCGTGCTGCCCCACCTACCGGATGCAGCGCGAATGCTTCTTGATGGTTGAACGAGATACTGTCGACATTCGACAGAACCCGTGTATCGATTGGTCGGTTATTTGATACTCCAGAAAGCGTGGTTAGTTACTGAGAAATAAAAACTGGTTACGTGACGTAACCAGTTCTAACGAAATAATAAAGAACTTAATATTAATTGACTCCTGATTGATTCAAATGTGCTACATATTTTATTAAAAAAGATGGATAACGAATGTAAAGAGTGATATTGGTATATAAAAAGAGAATCACAATGTAATATTTAGGGCTTCCAATCCCGGGTTCCCGAGCAATTACTCAATCCCGTAATCTCGGGATTGACTTAATACCAATACCGGGATTTCGGGATTCGCTATAAAATAGTAAAAAGAAATTTATATTAAAATGCAATTTCTTATTCTTATCTCCGATGACCTATAAAAAATAAAATGCAGATTATAACTCGATTTACTATACGAAAATCGTTTCCGGCGGCAGAGTGTTTAGGTATGTTCGATTTATATATTTTAAACATAATTTATATGTGTTGTCTTCTCTTTCACACTCATATTTCGCGAGCGGACAGGAACAGACAATTTATTGTTTTTTTTTATTATTATAGACAAAAAACAGTTGACCACTATTCTATTTTTAGATGCGGCAGTGAAGATTTTTTGTCATTTAACTGTAACATGTCTTCAATTACTAATAAAATACAAAACAATCGAAGAAAATAAGCGCGCAAGATTCTGCTTGCATAATTATGAAGATACCTAGGTACCTACATATTTTACAAAAAAATTTTGTGTGATTGCACGTGTTCACAATTATTATAATTTTGTATTCATATTCTGATACCTAGTTAATAAATAGAATCATTGTATAGGTACCTAGGTATTATGTTCTTTTATGCGTTTTTAGGAACATACCTACCTATCTTTCTATTTTGTATGAACAGCAAATCCATTTTCACGGGGTTTTATTTTTATTTTGTATTAGGATTTTTATGTTTTTTTCCGTGACTTCATTTACTCGGTTTATCGTGGTACATGTTACCTAGAATTTTTTTTTTACAATTTCAAATTTGAAAACCTGGCTCTTTTTGAAAAAAAGTCAATCCCGAAATCCCGGGATCAGAAAAAGGGTCCGGGATTGGATGCCCTAGTAATATTAATTAAAATATAATCAATTTTAAGGTGTTAGCTGTGAATTCTATTATTTTAGTTTTCTTCATAAATTTTGAAATCATTTTTTATTTTCTTATATATGAATTTTTATACTTTATTCAGCGATTAAGATTTGTATAAAAGTATAATTAAATTTGAATTTATGTATATATTATTATGTGAGAACGTGGCTATGGTGTGGCTCTTTATTTATGTGGCTAACGTTCACCTCATGTATATATGCCCATCCCTGGTGTATAGCTAGAAATCGGATTTGTTTTATGTCACAAATAAAGGTGTCGAATCCAAAATGGTTATCGCGCAATATCCCATCACTCGAGGGATCAAATAAACATTCATAAACCTACAGAAGATAATAATAATGTTCGGAACTCGATGGCGAATTTCCGGATAACTTTTCTCACCTGAAAACTGTCTACTCAGAAATTGAATTACGTTTTCTCGCAGCTAAGGATTTCTGCAATACCGGTATTATCGAAACTAGATTCCCGGTTCTTTAAATACCGAAATGCTTGTTTTGAAAATGAAAAATACCAATACTTCAGTGTTACCACGTGTGACAGTACAACTTTTTTTTCCAACAAGCGTTGAATGAGAGTATTTTTTTCTACCGGCTGACTAATTTGCACGAACATCCGATAGAGATTTACAGATTTCAGCATTGATGAATTGAGGAGTTTGGTGGAAGAAACACTTAACCCCCAAAAGCTTGTTCTGAGATATTCAGTGTTAAACATTTAAAAACATTTTATTACTACTATAGGATATGTTGACGTATTAGTGTTTTTGATATAATATTTTTCCACTATTCAGTTACTAAAATAATGAAAAAAATATGGTTTTTATGTTCTAGTAAAACAATTAAAGCTTCAAAAATGCCCCCATGCCTTAAGTTGTTATTCCATCCGGCAAAATTATAAATAAAAAATGCTTTTTTTTTAAAATAAAAAGTGAGAAGAAGGACTGATAAATGAAAGATTTTAATAATTTTTTTTATTAAAATAAAATCCGCTTATTTTTGGTATTGTATAATGTGTGTTTATAGTAAAAAACGAAAATATGCTTTCACAAAGAAATATCTGATAAATGAAAGTGAGGTTATTATACCACCAAAATGACCGTATAATCTTGGATGGAAGAAAAATTTCTGAGATGCCCCAACTTGAAATGACTGTAGCGTGACATCATAATCAGAAAAAAACCACTTAAACGCCATTAAGTTGTTCTTTCAACAAGCTTTTCAATAAGTCTTTTCAGGCATGATTTCAATTCAAACATACAATACATTTTACGTATTTATGAAAAAACCGATGATATTTTTAAATTATTATTATTAGTATTGCTGCTAATTTTACCGGTATTGACATTTTCGTCTGGTATTTCAATCCCTTCTCGCAGCTGAAGGCAAGTAAACCTTTTCAAACATACAGTTTCGGAACTTTTTGTCTTCGTAAATTTTCTGAATAGAAAGATCCACTAAATGAAAATAATTAAAATCATTACGAAAGGTCATAGTTAATAAATAACTTGATGAGTAGGATTTCGTTAGCGGAAATCATGATGGATTTGTTTGTGGAATTATTTTTACCTCTCTGACGTTTAATTTGAATATCTGCACGTGCCTGATTTGTTTTAAATTAAATTCTTTTGCCATATTAATAAAAGTATTTCCATTTTAAGCTTCTACTCAGGAAAATATTTATAAATATGTTTAATAATACGTAATTTCGTATACAAATAAATCATATAACAATTCGCTAGCTTAATTTGAAAATGTTCTAATTGCAGCTTTCGTGAAAATGAAATTGATTTTGAACTTTTTTAAAAACAAAAATGTACTTCAAACTTTTTGAAAATTTGTGTATTATAATAAGACAAGACTTTGTTTAATTATAATTTTTGAAAGTAAGAATATTAATTCACTATTTCGCATTTTTTGATAATAAGATGGAAAAAACATTTTTAAATTTGAATGGAGTATGATGATAGTTTTATTCTTACAGTAAGTACATTTTACTCATTTACAATTACATAAGCGAAATTAATCATTTGAAATTAATATAAACTGCATTATTGTTAATTTTATAATATTTTATAACTGGTTCTAAAGTGCAATTTTAAGAATTCACAGATTTAAGCCCCATTTTATGAACTTCAATTTTTAAAATATGATTTAAGATATCGACTGAGAGTGCTTGATAATACTGCAATATCAAATTTGAATCGTTGAGATTTTGTACATTTCCATGTATTTCGTCACTTACGACCCGGGTTTCGCCTTTGTCAGTTCGGGTTCATTTGTGTGGCCGAATGTCTGAAGATGCCGAAAGGCGAAACCCCGGTCGTTAGTGAAGATATACATGGAAATGTACAACATCTTAACAATTCAATTTTTTTTAATATGATAAAGTATCAAAGTATTTAGTTCTACAAAATTTTATTAGTTTGTAGGTATCCATTTCGGCTTAACGCCTTCGTCAGAACTACTAGTTTAAGCCGAATTAGCTATCAACTAACTAGCAAAATAATTTGATATTTTATCCAATTATAATGGAGCCCTATCAAATAATTCCAATTCAATTTTTTTACTAATCGCGATATATAATACAGCATTACAAATCACTGTAATATTATCAAATTACGGAAAGCTTTCAAAATATCATAAAAGTAAATGACAATAATAATGTAATGATAGTTTTGTAACTGAAATAAATATAATAAATATTTTCAGCAATCTATATATTACGTCGAAACCATTTTTTTTAATAAATGGAGACCGAATTCAGACACTGTGCTATCTGTCGGGCAGAAAGAATAAATTATTCGATCAGCCCAAAGCTCCTTTTGCCGGGCTTATAGTTGATCACATAAGCTCCCGGACTGCTTAGCCTCAATTATGCGGCACAGTTGCCATTGATTGCCATCCCTTCGAGCGGGTAGCTATGCTCTATGGATATGAATTATTCCGCCATAACTTCGCGTTACCTTTTCTCACCTGTTAATTATCGGGCGCTGTATCACATTACTTAATATTCTATATTTCCTTACCGATTATTTATATAAACGTAAGAGTTATGATCATGAAGTGTTTGAATTATAGAAAACGTTGGTGACTATTTTGTATTTTTTATATCCGCTCTTAACATGGACCATATGGCCTCCTAATAGAAGTATCTCAACAGAAAGTTTTTCTATGAGAACTGCTTGTTACACTAGGGCTATGAGAGGACTAGTGATTAGGTAATCGCTCTAGCTACGTCCCGTTTTTGAGGATCGAATGGGTGGGAGGGATGATTACGAACAAAAACCCATAAATCAATTGTAAGATCAATATTTATGAAACTGTCAGCACCGGGACTTGAACCCGAGACATCTGTAACCGTAGCCAACGACGTTACCAACTGCGCCACGGAGCCAAAAATGAAAGATTAAGTGCAAATATTTTATACCGAATGAAAATTTATGAGCAAATATTTTTTGCATTTCAGTTTGGCATTTCAGTTTAGATTCTATATGTGCAAGATATATATATATATATATTTTTTTACAATGTGAATTAACAAGAAATTTTAATGACAAAAATCGAAGCTAATGTCACTAATATCTATAAAAAGACAACTATAATAAAGACTATATTTTCAATGGATTCAGCGGTAGCTTTGTGGAAATTCGTTTTTAATATAAAATTAAAATAGATAACCTAGTTACATATTCCACTGAGTTTGTTACTAATGTAACTCGTTGCGCTTCTATAAGAAGCATCTTTGAACTAATTATATCGCAAAGTTATTTATTTCTAAGGAAAACAATGATTCTAATTCTTAAATTGAAAATGAAAGGTAGGGTGGGTTTGTTTCCTTCTACTGGACGTGGGGAAGGGGTAAGATACAAACAATGAATGATAGTAATAATTACCATAACAAATCTAATAATTACAAATTAATTATTAGATTTCACCTCCGAACACTAGTGTTTGGATTATAGGGACAATCCTGTAACCAAATGGACAACTAATGAATGTATCTGCTCAACCAAATAGTTAATGCAGTATATGCATCAGGATTCTTTCGAATATCACCATAAATTGATTTTATATCGATTTCTGTACTAAAAGACTTAGATGTCTATAGTGTTTACACCTCTTCTTAGCTACTCGATTCTAAAATATGGGTAGTAGCGAAAACTTTAGCTGACTACATAATTAGCTAATTACTAAGAAAAGACAGAGTAGAAAAGAGAGATGGAGCAACTTAATTACAAACATTTCATATAAAATCATTTTATTTTGAGAAGCTTTAATAGGAATGGATACCCTCCACATTGGGTTTGTTCTGATGGGTGAAGAAAAAACACAATTATCTTAACATTATGATTCAAATTATGCACCTGTATCTTGAAGTCTTTTTTTTACCCTGAACACATAAGACTCAAGATATTCTAATAGATATCTTTGAAACTATTTCGCTTTATACTGAAACTTTGCGTCGCGTACCAAATTTCTAAGGCGTGTAATTCTTAGTTGTATATTACGATGAGTGCAAGGGTAGACAATTTATTATGTTATTATGTTTGTAGTGACATCTAGTGATGACACTAATTATTAGTAATTGAAATTGACACGAGTGATATAATAATCGAACGTTGATTTATTACCAATTATAATATTTCTCCAAGAGTAAAGTGTTACAGAGACATCTATCAATTAGAATAATTGGTAATATAGTTACGCATGAATCAGAATCGTTACAATGTTTCAGTTGATTTAGACTTATATATTTACTACACATATCAGAGTATTTAGTTCTACAAAATTTTATTAGGTAGTTGATAGCTATTTCGGCTTAACGCCGTCGTCAAAACTATACTTAAACTTATTTTAGATTAGGTATATATACTGATTAGAAGAGATAGAGAATATAATGTCATCTCACGTATTCGAACATCATAACATTTATTTCAATCTTATAATGGTTTAATATCATCACTCTTACTAATTATTGTTCTGACGATGGCGTTAAATCGAAATAGCTATCAATTACCTAATATTTTTTTTTAGATTTAAATACTTTGATATTTTATCGTATTATAATGGAGTCTACCGAGTAAATACCAATTGAATCGATAAAAAAATAATTATTTCGACGATATTCATTTTTAAGATTTTTTATTTAAAATTTTTATTTAGTTTTATGAATTGAAATTCACTGTCAATGTTGCTAATCATAATTATTTATGTGAAGTGAGCGTTAGCGAAATGCAAAATTTTCGCTTGTTGGGTTATAGTATTATAATAAATTTGTCCAAATATATTCAATATTCGTCGTTGGCTACGGTTACGGATGTCTGGGTTCAAGTCCCAATGCGGTCAGTTTGATAAATTGATTTTTCAATCGATTTATGGATTTTTGTTCGTAGGCATGCATATTTGTGATGCCTAAAATTCCCTCCCACACATCTGATTCCAAAAACGGGGCAAAGACAGAGCGAGTAACTAATCCTGTCCCAGCTCTACCCTTCTATTCCAACCATCTTCGGAGGAGAGAGGTCGAACAACTGGGTAATAAGCAGTTCTCGTAGAAAACTTCTGTTGAGATACTGAGGAGGCCTATGGTAAAAAAAATCAATAATTTGAATGCTGGATGTTCAGAATGTCATCAACGTTAAGAAATTAAGAAAATTTAATAAGATTGTTTAAGCCGTGTTACAGAAGCATACTACTCGAGATTTAAATTTAATGTTTTTTAGTACGCTATCTTTTTAAGAAAAAAAAGCATACGATACACAATATCGGTAGGAACCTATAAACTCTGGCATAAAAGACAAAACGTGCGTATGGTAGAAGGCTTTTAGGGAAACGTGGGGTAAATTTTATTTCATTTGACCGGGTTTATGATACCTACGAGGCCGTAGCTGTTTCAGAGGGCAAAGAGAACAGCCAGAGTTCATGATTAATGAATATCGCATGCCCTTGAAGCAAGTCAGAGATAAGTGTTATGATACTGTTGTTGTCATTTATAATAAAGGATCACGCATACTAATTTTGACAACCGATGCTAATTAATATCATTGGCCGGGTGGGTGATGAAATTAAGATACAATTATCATTTCTATGCTGTGAATAGTGTTGGCCAATGTAAATCGGCAAGTAAGGCCGTATGTAAGAAAAATACATAAAAAATATATCGACGGTGTTTTAGCCAATTCATGCACCCTTAAAATTTAAATTGTTCATGAGACACTAAAAACTGTTCTCATCGAAAACATTATATGGCAAGTTGTGTTATGAATCTTTGAAATGTATTACTGTTAATTCTCATGTTTGCAGATACGGGAGTATACGTAAATAGAGCAAAATTTTTTGAAATAAAAATAAAATGTGTAGTGCCTAATATATCTCGTTATAGGCAAATTTACTAACATATTTTATCACAAATAAACTAAAAAAACCGTTATTACTATACAAATGAATACGGTACAATGAATATTATTCAAATTCAGTTTAATATTATTAAAAGTTTTACTTGTGCAGTGAAAAAGCATGTTTATTTATATTAATTTATTTACTGGTTAAAACTGTTATTACTGAATACAACAATGTAAGTTATATTGCCTAGCTATTTTATATTAGGCGCCAGTGTGTTGTTACTAATAATTAGAGTGGCGACATGTGGATAAGATATTTGGTGGTGCTGCGGTTGATTAAAAATACATTTTTTATTTGGATAAAATTTTACTATTAACACAAAATTATTAAAATTAAACACTATGTGTATTTTTATTTCATTATAAAATTGATTCTTCCGCCTTTTTTCCTTGAGGAAAGGTCTATCACCTTTTCGTTGAATTTGTCATTATTCATAATCATTTTTTTTTTCGATTATCAGCATAGGCAAAGCCGTCAATCTATCCTGAACCGTTGTGTTTCTTATATATGTCTTAATTAATTTTATTGACCAAAAACTCCATTTTGCCGCAGCGGTAGTCAATGGAATTGTAAGCAGAATTTGAATGAGTTTTGTTACTTCCTCAAGAACTTTGCATAAATTGCTTGCATAAATAATTTTAATACAATTATAGCCATGATTGTGTTCCATAAAATAGGGGCAAATATCGCTTTTATTTAAACAACTGTAGAGTGGGTGCTCAAACCGCTGCACCCGCACGCAGAACACTGTCAAAGCGGCAGTACAGATCAAGCTTCTAGCTGCGAGACCCCCTCCCCGCACCCTTCCTACGACAACTGTGCCATTTTTCATCGAAAATCGTAATGCTCAAATTCATGAAGATGCGTCACTTTCTGATATTAGTACCGCGGTGTATTATAATTATTGGATGTAACGGTGCGCGGGTGAGCATAATACACGCTTAAATGATATTGATATTTTCATATAATAAACATAGATTTATGTATATTATACAATAAAATTTTCTCAACTTGCTTGGTTTTGCGGCAGTTCCGCAGTACGTATGGGCGAGCCGCGCCTGATTATTAGTAAAAGAATAATTTTATTTAAAAATGTCGGAATTTATTTTAGAGTGGTAGTGTTGAAGTTTTTTTTACTTACTTTGAAAAAGCAGTTGAACAAAAGAATTATAATAAACTTTAGTATTGTTAGGTGTCTGAAACAGTCTCATTGGTTAAAAAATACATAATTAAGCATCAAGACTTATGAATCTTGGGACAATCGTTACACTACTTTGAAAATTTAAATATATACTCTACAATCATATAATAAGACGTGTTTGTGGTACAGTTTTAGTCTGGTGGGAGATTAAAGAAATAATCTCTCAAGCAAGTCGTCTGTTCGTAAAAATTTCAAAGTGACGAGTTTTCTTTCGATAAATTATCTCGACGATGAGCTGTTTGCTTGATGGGCTTTGCACTATGGTGAGGTATGTTTCAGGTTACGGTCGCACGAACGATAATGTGTCAAACTTCTCTAACATTATGGTTACAACTAGGGATTCCAATAGAACATTCGAATGTTTGATATTCGAATTTTTCATAAATAATTCGTATATTATTTGTTCATAGCAGTAATGTATATTGAGCCGCAGGGCTGTCAAAAATATCATTCGAAGTCGTATTCAGCTTAACGACCACGCTAGGTACATCGATCCGTACCTACACCTGATAAAAATTTAAATTAGATCCACTGTTCGCAAAACTTGAAGCAATTTCGGAACCCCATGTCAGATTTTGTTGAAATAAAAGCTAATATGAAAGAAACGCTCAAACGTAGACTTTTTTATAATGGCGTACACAGAGTTTGTTTCAGGTATTTTTTCTCAAAAAATGTTTAAATTTATTAACCTACTAGTGAGTACCCGGCATGCGTTGCAATGCCGCTCAAAAAAAGAAAGTGTTTGTGTTTTAATTCTTTTTATTGAAGTGCTTTTGGACACAGAATATTTTTTCCTGTCTGGTGCGTACAGAAATAAATCAGGAGGTTTTCCGAGATGTAACTATTTGTACGAATTTAATTCTTTATTTTAAACAATCAAATTCCAAAGTAAGTTAAAAATTAAAACTTTGAGAGTCAGGCTTGGGTCGGGCCGGCCTGATTGTATAATGTCTATGTTCTTCGCACAAGTATAAGCAATAACTTGACAAAGTTTTATCGGAATCGGATGAGCGGTATGGGAGTGCATAAGATATGAACAAACACACATTGATTTTTATATATTAGATTACGACCACCATCGTTTTACAATTATAAGCATATGATTTACTGTTAAACAATTAAAAAAACACTTTGCATACAAAAATAAATTTATTTTACTGAATATAGGTACACATTTATATAGACGATAGATAAATCGAAACTGAGATATAGAGTGGCATTATATATTTTTTTATGATATTTGTGTAAGCTTTGAACCTTCCTTAAATATTAAAGAAAAAATTTCCGCTCGAAAATATATCATGTGGCGCGCCCTGATATTTTTGCTAACATTTATTTGTTTCTTGGAAGGCTGAAATGATCCAGAATGGCATTCGAACACTTTTAATATCGCAATTATCAGAATAATTTCTAACTAACGTTACCTGGCCGACCGGCTTAGGGTCGTTATGGATCCGACCGTTTAATTGACTCTGCTGCCGGACAACAACGACAACCATTGACAAAAGGGAAGAACGTACATTGTTTAAAGTTTTAACTTTCATTTTGGCAGTCAGTCTGCTTTTGGAGGTCTTGACCAATGGGTGAGCTGGTCGAGGCCTCCACCGTATTGCAGTCATTATAAATTGTTTTTGTTTGTTTTGAAATTGGATTTAATATCGTTTGTTCTGTCAATTGTATTATAACTTAAATGTGAATTCATGTGTTAGGTAAACGTAAATGTAGACTCAATTTTATATTGTACTGGTAATTGTTGTGTATTAAACCATTGCATATTCAATAAATAAGAGATTAACCGGACTGGAGCGGTGTTTTGGTTGAGATCCTATACATCCTAGATGGTGATAACCAAACATTCGCCCCTCTTCAACCAGACATTCTCACATAGCATCTCAACAGATTGTCATAATGTTGACCCGTAGGAAGCACGCAGAAGTGCGAGAATGGTCGTTAGTATCGTCAAAAATATGATAATACGATAAATATAGCTGTTGAAATTCGTACAATATATTATTTGAATATTCGAATACTATGAGGTTTTAATATTCGATGCTCGAATATTCAAAATCCATAACTGCAAACACATTAGTTGATAATTACATTTTGGAAAATCCTATATTTGTTTGACATCAAACATCGTTCGAGGTTATGTTTATTTACGATTATTGCAGACAGCACGTTTCCAATTATTGGGAAACGAATGGTGTATCACGTATCGACGTGTTTAATTAAGCCATATATATTAAATTATTCCCCCAAATACTCCGCAGTAAATAGTACAATCGATGAAAGCACTCGATTGAATTCAATTCTCAGCTTAAACGTAAATACCCTCGTGATGCCTGAAACAGCATCCGAAAGATGGATAATCATTCTTTGAAAATATATTACTGTATATGTGTATAAATATTGTAAAATGATATTCATTGTGGTTTCATTTCTTTTGATTTTAAGTAGTACATTGATTACTTTATAAAAAAATAATTAATATTATCTTTATTCACAAGCATTCATGACTACGAACAGACATCCATAAATGGATGGAAGGATCAATTCAAAATATATATATATATGTTTCTTTTTTGCTATGTCCGCTACCTGTGTGGAGCATATGGCCTACTAATGGAGGTATCTCAATAGAAGTTTTCTACGAGAACCCTTGTTACTCAATTTCTCAACCTCTCCTTTTCGAAGATAGTAGGTACAGAAGAATAGGACTAGGTCAGGACTAGTAGTTAACTAATCGCTATCGATTCGTTCGATGTTCGATCTGTGTGGGAGTCACGGCCACGTTACAAGAATGTATTTAAATTATAGAAAAATGGCAGAAAGCATCTAACGGAGTTTAATCAATGTCGATATTAAATATCTAAAGCAGAATCAAATCGTTGGAAAAATGAAAATAAAGAGTCAATATGTTATTGTCACATTGTTTCATATATATAAAAATGAAGATTTATTTGTTTGTTTGTCCTCTATGAATTCCTTTACCATTCATCCGATTTCGATCAAACTTTGGTGAGTTATTGTGCGCACACCCGTGAAGGTTTCAGAAGAAAAAAATTTAAAATCTAAAATCTAAAAAAATGAATCAAATACGTACAATTAGCGACATCTCTGAACCAGTCGGAAAAACAAAAAATATTGTATATTACGCGTAAAGACTATTCAGATTCGGGCTTGGGTCAGGCCTGGGTAAGAAATTCTAATTTAAGAAAAATATTTCGTATTATGTTCGGGTCATGAGTCAGCCATAAGGCAATAGTTTTCATAACTTAAATAATTTATTTCATATGTGCTATGAATATCATATGTGTTGGAAATATGGAAACAATGACATATATTGTTTGAAAAGTATAAATGAATTACTGCATTAAAAAAATCACCTCGCTTCGGGTCGGGTTCGGGTAAAAAGTGTGATATTGAGACTCGGTTCGGGTAAAAAGTGTGATATTGAGATTGAGTTCGGGCCGGGCCGGGCTGAGCCTGAAGATGATGGGCTCGGATCGGGTAATTCTATGAAACTTTGGCCCGTGCAGATCTCTAGTCCAAAAGCACTTCAACAAACAGAATTAAAACACAAACCCTTTCTTTCTTTGAGTGGCATTGCAACGCATGCCGGGTACTCGCTAGTATTAAATAAATACATCGTTCACTTTTAAGGTGTTAACTGTCAATTTTTGGTGGAAAGGCTTTATTTTTTAAAAAATAAAACACAATTCATTTGTTTCCACATGTTTATAATGATCAGAACCGGTTTTGCTCATCACGTCATCGTCTTTAATGTATTTTCTATTATTTGCCTTATGAAAATATTACATAAAACGAATTTAGTATTGAATAGGAGACAATAAGTTTTGTTAAAAATTAAAACGGTAAAAATTTTGACTTTTTTGATAAATTTTATAATGAAAAAATTGGTCATTAGATTTGTATCGATATCGTTCCTGGTTTCTGGTTGTTATAGAATTGTCACAAAATATTACTATCGTGCTTCATTTTTGACTAAAACCATACTAAAATACGATTAAAGGTTTTTGAATTGATTCTAAAACTATTTGCACCGCTGCTAAATTTCACGCAAAATTTAATAAACTCCAATATAAGAATGTTTTATTTTAAATGAGAATTTCAAGAAGAAAGAAATACAATATCTTATGTTATTAAAGTATAATTATTTTCTTTTAAATAGATCATTATTAAGTGTTGAAAAATGGATTTCGCTTTGAAAATAAATCTCTTGAAGATTTTCAATACCTAAATTACCTTTAATGAACTTGTAACAATTCAGTAATTAATATTTTTATGACGGTCGATTTTTTAAGGCGCTTTGAGAAAATAAAATTGAAAAGCTTTGAAATAATTATAGAAGAAACTTTTTTTAATCGTTCCCATAGTGGTATTAAGAGAAGCAGGGTAAAGTGCATATTTATTTGACAGTATTTTAATATTACTCTTCAATTCGTCTTTAAAAAGAATTAGTAGGTTAATCGTTTTCCGTCGCCTAAAAAATATGAAACGCCAAAATATGTTTTCTTTCTATTAATAATTGCACTCTCAGAGTATTTTTTAACACTATTGCACTTTTATTTAAATGGAAATAGTAAAGTTTTCAAGCCTGTCTAGTAAAGAGTTGACACCTGTGTTTTCAGAAATACTTTTATTTTCTTTACGCCGTGACTAGATTAGGGTATATTGTAGGTTATCGAGATTTGATGTCTGAGAAAAGTATTTTTAAGAAAGTGAATGTGACTGAAATGGCAATTTATTAAATATAACGATTCTATAATGTTTTGAAATTTAAATGTACAAAAGAGTTCGTTTACTCGCACTTTTTCTAATTAATTTTGCAAAGAAAATTTTCCCTTACATTGTAAAACGTGTCTGACCAAAGCCCCTATAACTAAAAACCATGCTGTACGGTCCGTCAGCCGGTATTTTTATAGACAAGTGGTCCGTTATATTTACTGCGGAGTCATGAAATCGATATTTTGGACTAATTACGATGAATTCTAGCATATTTTAATAATGTGAAATAGTGGGTAATTAAATGTAGTATCTTTAATGTTAATAGGAATAAAGATAGTTTGGATGGATTCGGTGGAAACTTTGGCGTTTTAATATTAAATTAAGGTTGATATCTTAATTATTCCACTGGCTGTGTTACTGAATGTAATGCGATTCGTTGCTTTAAGAAACATTAAAATTAATGATGAAGAATGGAGTGGGATTGTTTCCTTCTACTGGACGTGGGGAGGGAGTAAGACCCAAACAATGATAGTACTAATTATAAAATAACTGCTAGTGTTTGGAGGTGATATAATAGTTATGGTTCGATATAGTTAGTCTGAAGATGCTTCTTAAAGAAGCGAAACGCGTTATATCTGCTTACACAGCCAGTAATAACTAAGTTATCAATTTTAATTTTATATTAGAAGTCGTAATCAATGATTGTTATTAATCGACAATTCAAAGTGTGTATTTTGCGATATAATTACGATTCTAATAAATCTACCCTGCCACAGATCGCATTTCGTGCCATTCACTACATATATTATGACGACTGTACGATATAATTTATTGGGACGATTTAATTATTACTAAACATCCATATATGTTGGTTTTCGATGAATCTTAATTATATAATGATTATAGTAAAGAAATACTGAATAAAGTCAGAAGAAATCTTTTCAAATATATGTTATATTCGACGAAAAATGGAATTGAGAGACGATCTTCATACAACCGCCGTACAATTAGTTGGTAGAGACTGGGACTCCTAAGACTACACGTAAATTGCAAACTTTCTTACAGCATTGCTTGTAACTTAAGGTGGCTTTGGTGCTTTGGTCTGACACGTTATTGCACTTCCCAATTTTCGGTAAAAAAATTATTGTTTTTTTAAAACGCTATTACTCGGTTACTGATTTAAGATAAGACACCAATCATTAAAGCTATCACGGCGTAATAATATGCTTGTTGCACTTCCAAATATGTAAGAAGAAATAATATACTATTTTCCAATTATTATTATAAAAGAATTATTTTTGTTTGAGATAATATCTTCCTTTTGATAAAAAGTACTTGAAAGCGATTGTGCTTTGATAACATTAGTAAGTCTTAACAACCCTATTATTCTTCCTTCTTCTACGCAAAGATAAGTCTATCGATCGACTGACTGACCAGAACCCTTTGAAATATCGACTGGTAGCATATTTAGTTCATCAACTTCAAATAAAGAAATGGTAGAAGAAATTCAGTCAAAAAATGAGTTAGAAGGACAACAAGATAAAAAGCTTTCCACGCTGAAAGAGTTTTTATTATTTCTTTGCGTTATCTCGTAGAGCAGGTAGTATTCAAAACCATTACAAGGCGCCCGCCTGAAAAGCAAAATAAAATTGACGCCATTACGAAAAAAATGATTTTACTTAAAAAAAATCGAGACACTTGAAAAAAACGGTTGCTTTGTACTGCAGAATTTCTCTTTGCTAGTCGGATAACAATTTTACACTCCTGTAAAAGTCAACATTTTTTCCCGCATGGAAAGGGATTTGTATGTGTTATATTATATTTTGGTTCGGGGCAAAAAGTGTTACACAAACAAGGCGCGGATAAATTTATTTTTTCACGTATAGCATATGAGTTTTTTCAAACGACGACAATTTTTTGTGAAAATATATAAACCAAATCCAAAAGTTTTATTTATGAAACCTTTCTAGTCGTTAAGTTTTCCAGGTAACTGGTTTTATGTAATATCTTCAAAAGTGACCTTCCATTATCCCTGAAGCGTAAAGTGTTCAACCAATGTGTGCTACCAGTGTTAACGTATGCTTGCGAAACATGGACTCTCAATACACAAGAGGTCCAAAGACTAAGAGTGGCGCGACGAGGCATGGAAAGGTGGAAGTTGGGCATAACGCGTAAGGACCGCAAAAGAAAGCAAACAAGAGTGAAAGATGGTATAGAGGTCACCAAATTGATGAAATGGCGTACGGCCGGACATGTCGCATGGCAAACAGACAACCGCTGGACAAATGCAGTCATTCAGTGGTACCCGAGGAGCACTAAGCGGCCTCAGGGGCATCCCAAAACCCGCTGGATTGACGAACTTGTCAGGACCTGTGGAAGTGTGTGGCAGCGCAAAGCTAGGAACCGAGAAGAGTGGAGGGAGCTGCGGGAGGCTTTCATCCAGCAGTGGATCGACCCCGGCTGAAAATGAGTTTCATGTGAAAAAATTGCAGTTCTCTTTACCATTTATTCATATATCAGTAACCAGTAGGAAATGCATTCAATTGATTTTATCTTCATTAGGTTTGTGGGGTTGTAAGCCAGAGCCTTCTCATACCTAGATTCTTAAATTGGTGTACGTCTGACTTAAAATCGTAATATATACATTTATAGACAAGATATATACATAAAAGCATGCCAAGTATAATGAATAACAATTAAAATTGTGTATAATGTATGGTATCCCTAATCTCTTCGAAAACGAGAAGCTGGGACATTGGGTAACAAGCATTTCTCGTAGAAAGACTTTTATTGCGGTACCTCCATTAGAAGTCAATATGCACCATATTGGGTGCGAATATAGTTAAAAAATGTATAGCTTAGTTTAATTTAGTGTAAATGTTTCTACTTAGCATTCCAAATATTCGTTGAAAACAAATATTATAATAGGATAAAATAACAAAGTATATAGTTCTACAAAATTTTATCAGGTAGTTGATAGTTGTTTCGGCTTAACGCTGTCGTCAGAACTACAAAGAATATATTAAGCTGAAATAGATATCAACTGCCTAATAAAATTTTGTAGAACTAAATACTTTGTTATTTTATCTTATTTTAATAGAGTTCTACCAATTCAATCAATAAAACAAGTATTATAACTATATATTTGAATACTATAATGAATGAATTTCATTACGTATATTTTTTTTCTTTATTATTGTTAGCAAATAATAGTTGTCAGTATGTGTCTTTAATGAGTATTTAGTTTATGACGGGAGGACTTATCAATATAAGTCCAAAAAGACAATTTTAAAAAAGAGCAAAAGCAACGTTAAGTTCTGAAGTAAATTTTTTAACAATAATGATTATACTATAAATAAGGTTATACTTTTTTACATTCTTGTCAGTAGTGTTTAGATATATAGCGAAGTGTCATTAAAACGAGGATTAATGAACCTGTTTTTCTACTACTATAAAAATATTTATTTAACAAGAAAATGTGTACTATTAAGGCCAGAAAATAATAATAATTACATCACATTTATTTAAGGTATACATTAGTCTAATAGACGCATAGATTTATTAAAAAAAATGTAGAGTACCTGCGACGTATACTCTTAGTTCCACTGGAGCGTTATTATATTTGGAATATTTATTATTACTAGTCGTAAAATGACCAAAAATAAAGTTATACTCATACGATCACTCAAATTGGATATTTCAATATACAATGTGACGCCGAATGAATTTTTTACTAACCCAGTAGTTAGTAAAAACATTATGATCGAATAATATTCAAATGATTTGCTAAATATTCGAACATCCTAATATTAAAAATGTGCCTAATATATTCGAATATTCGGTTGGAGTCCCTAATTACTACTTCATGCAACTTACATATTGAAATGAGCCACATTAAATTTGCATTGTTTGTAAAGTTTGAGCACGTTACTGGTTAAAACTTTGTATCAAACATACTAGACAGAGTTTCTCTACCAAAACACATTATTTCTAGGAAAGTATGTATTGACTTAAAAGTTGCTGTTTAACACTGGAAAACTTTCTGTGTTGGAATGTTCTTAAATATTTCAATACTTAGCATGATCACGAGCTACATGGTAATAATAAAGTAGACAGACTGACTTTTAAAATCCAATTAATCATTTAGTCTCACTATGTCATGAATTTTTATTTCCCGAACGAACAACTCATCTGAAGAAAATTCGTCGTAATGACGTTATTTTAAACTAATTTTATTCAGAATCTGACATATTGAATTTTGGTTTTTGTGGAAAATATGAATCTTTTAGGTTAATGTATGATTTTATTCTGTAGATAATATAAGAAAATTGAACCATCGTTATTGCAAACAGGTCCCCGTGTGACAAATATTTTTCACTTAAAATAAACGTTGTATTATTTAATATTAATTAAGATTATTAAAATATATGAATAGTTCGCCGGCGTCCGTGGCGCAGTTGGTAGTGTCGCTGGCTAAGGTTACGGATGTCTCGGGTTCAATTCCCGGTGTGGACGGTTTTCATAACTTGATTTTTCAATCGATTTATTGATTTCTGTTCGTGTTTGTGATGTCTAAAAAAACCCCTTCCACCCATCCAATCCGCACGGGGCGTAGCGAGAACTATTAGCTAACCACTAGTCCTATCCCAGCCTAATCCTTCTATCCCTACTCTCTTCAGAAAAAGAGAGGTTGAGAAACTGAATAACGAGCAGTTCTCACAGAAAAAATCTGTTAAGATATCTCCATTAGGAGACCATATGCTCCACATTGGGAGCGGACATGGAAAAAACACGTATAATTATTATTTATTTATATGAATGGTAAACAAAGATGACCAAATAATCAAGCTAAAAAATAATTGTACAAGGCTGTAAGCAATCCATGCTCTGTGAAGAAAACGAAAGAGTAACAGATTTTATAGATATAATTGTATGTTCCCAAAAATATTATAAAATAAATGTAGCCCAATTGTGATTCAGAATTTCGGCATTTGATAGTGCCTGTTTTTAATTTTTTAAGAGTTAAAGAATACATTGAAAAATTAAAAAAATATTAAGTATGTAGTCAATACTTTTTTGGATGTAAGTATGATATTTGCGAAATGGGAAAATGTAAAATGATCCATAAACATAACCCAAAAATTCTGTGTATATTTAACACTAGAGAAAATTTACAATTAAAATTGATAGCTTTGTTATTCCAATGGTTCCGTTACTAATTGTGACACGTGTTTCTCTTCATTGAGAAGCATCTTCAAACTTACTATACCATAAGATTATTTATTTATAACGTTTACGTATAAATAGTATAGCCAGAAAAAATATTTTGTGATTAACTCTACTATCAATGTTTGATTTTTGCATTTCTAAAGATAGCTCTGTCTAATTTCTGTGTTTCAAGTCATAGCTGTTTTTGATTTTTCGATTCCCTTCCATCCATCCGATTATAACAGTTGGACATAGTAAAAATGATTACCTTATACTAGACTACTAGTTCTGTTGTAGACACATACTTTTATCTTTACCCTCGCAAAGGTTGAGTGACTGTACAGCAACTAGTTCTCGCAGGATAACTTCTGTTGTGATGATCATTTAATAATCCATATAGCCCATATTGCGAGTGGACTTAAATGGACTGTTACCCGTTGCACCAACCTGTGTTAGATACCAATTCGTTTTTGTAAAATAACGTTTATTTTATGAGGAAATTCCTTTTTAACCTCTTAGTACATAGCCAGATATTTCCGACTACAAAATTGCACCTTATCTAAGAAAACAAACATTAACCCTTAATGCATATTGTTGTAGATCTACAACATACCATTTACTCGCTTATAACTCGGTTCAAGTTCAATAAATATCTTCTTTTGCATGGCACTGTAGAATTATAACACTGTGAGAAGCCATTGAGCTTTCAATTTCTAGACCTCAACGTCGCAGGACGATGTAACACTTAGTTTTCAATATTTATTCTTCGGTTGCAGACGCATGAAATTTTTGGAGTTTTTGAATTATTTTTGTTGTTGTTACTATGTGTAACAGAGTGAAATTAAATTTATTTACATACTGCAAAAAGAATAGTCTATCATTGATTACTAATTTATAACTGAAGATATTATAATTAACAAATGGGCTTTCACTTACCTATGTACAAAATATAGTATTTTTTTTAAATAGAATGAGTAAATGAACTAATGTATATATTTTTTTATATTTCCGTTGATTTAAAAACATAAAAATATTTTCGATAAATCATGCATTTAAGGATAAATGGCATAGTACTAACAAACCAATTCCACCAGGTCAAATATATGAAAATCATAGGGATACAAATCCATTAAAATATGTGTAGGAAAATTTGATACAAAGTACTTTTCGATATCACTCACTTATTCTCCGTATATAAAGTAGCACACGAATATCTGTAATAATATTATTCTGAATTGAATAGACCAGTTATATATTTATCAGTTTTATAATTCTACAGAAATCACCTGCATTCACCAGCACAAAATGCAAACCAGTAATCAGTCTGACATGATTACGGATCGTAATTAAGAAGTAGAAGTGTGTCGACTATATAGTCTTAATAAATAGCAAACATCTAGCTGTCTATTATTAATTCTGCTAAGACCTTCAAATACCATCATTCACAGTAGATACAAAAGGCTGTGAAAGATCAAGTTTTGTATACTATACAATAAATAAGAGAGAGTTGATACTATTGATGATATTGCAAAGCTTTGACTGTCTTAAACCTTTTCCATGAAAATATTCAATTGTAAGACTTTTATTAAAACTTCTTGGGAAAGCGCTTGTAGTTACGTTTAACAGCATTATTTCTCAAGAAGATCAAGTTATGACTCCGTACTTACCTAATATAGAATTTTACGATGGCGCTTATTATGCGGTAAATTTTTAAGACTTCTCATTAAGTTTATAGCCATTTTTTAATGAAATTAAGCGATTATCTCAACATCGATATTATCTCATGAATGAATGATGAATATTCCGTTTAAATATTCTTTAAAAAGAATTTCGAAATTATAATAATATCTAAAAAACTAATTGAAGTGACAAAGATTTTTCAATATTCTTGCACATATTTAATAAAGTAAAAAAAACGACCTTGATATTTTGATGAGAATCTTTACTTGTAGAGATTAGGTACATAGTTCTTGAGTAACTAAATACTTTGCTATGTTTTACATAATCATAAAACTCCGTGACGTCAACGTTGTTGGCTTCGGTTACGACAGATTTTTGTTTTAAGGTATAGATGTTTAAAATGACCTTACACTAATCCGGTCCTAAAAACGCGGCGTAGCTAGAGCGATTAGTTTACCACCAATCCTGTCATAGTCTTATCCCTCTTATTCGACTCGCCTCAAAAAAGAGAAGTTGAGCAACTGAGTAACAAGAAATATTGTAGAAAACTTACATTGAGACACTTCTATAATGAGTTCATAATGAAATGAAAATGAGTTAATGATTGGATCTCATTTTAAAGACGACAGAGAAAATTTCGGCCAAATAATGTATGTTAGAAAAATAAATTGACCACTTTTTGAAAGGAAAAATCATTATAGAATAGTTTTAGGTTTAAAAATTCTGACCCTTCCACTCGATGTACTATTATATCAACAATCCCTACGTATTATCCCGTATCTTCAGACATGAGAATTTACAGGAGTGTATTTTCAAAGATTTATAACACAACTCACGATATAATGTTTTCGATAAAAACAGTTTTTACTCTCTTATAAACAATTCCAATTTTAGACATCGACTAAGAGTGCTTGATGGAATTTCAATATCAAATTTAGATTATTGAGATTTTGTACACTTCCATGTATTTTGTCACTTACGACCCGGGTTTCGAGCCAGTTCGAGTCCATTCGTGTGCTCGAATGCCTGAAGATGCCGAAAGGCGAAACCCGGGTCGTTAGTGACAAAATACATGGAAGTGTACAAAATCTCAATAATCCAAATCCCAATTTTGTAACCCTCACATCAATTGGCTAAAACAGCGTCGATATGCTTTATATTGGGTGCGGACATGATTATAAATAAATGAATAATCGCCAAGTAAATGTCAATTCAATTAATATTAAAAATTGCGTTCATATAATTTATAATATCGACTGTGGCATTTTGATGGAATTTCAATATCAAATTTAGATAATTCGAATTTGATTGCATTTATATTTCATCGAGATTTACTTAAAATATTTCAACATCGACTTTATGGAAACAGTTATTGGTATTTATACGAAGAAATTACTTAGTCATCATTAATTTAAATTGAAACGGTAGCTTATTATTCTAAAAATGCTTTAGTTCAAGATATGTAATATATTTAAACTTGAAAGACTTATAAGATATAATACTGCTTAATAGTAGTTTATGTTTTCAGCGTCGATATGATTTTGAAGAATCATTAATAATAAAAAAATATTGTATATAATTCTGAGTAAAATCACTGGAAGGTCCATGATGAATTCATCTTTGATCTTGTTGAATAAACTAACAATTTTTTAGATGTATCGACCAGACACGTAGTTACAGGTAAATATGATCAGACAAATAGCCGATTCCTAATCTGGGAAATTCCACGCTTCACAGTGGCTATTTTTCTAAGCCAATAATTACTTTGTTCTGTTTATTTTTCCACTGCCGTTTCGACGATTTATCCAACAATAAAATAAAGCCACATGTTTCAAAAAAGTGTTTACATCGAAAATGTTTTTCTATGTTGTTAATGAGCGCCTGAAATAAAATTGGGAAACATTTACACCTACTAGTGCAGCGGTAGCCAAAGTGATGGTCCGCAAGGAAATCTGACATTATTTGAATTTTCTTATCCAAAGCAAAAATCATCTGAAACTCGTAGCACCTTAATTGGCGACGTTGGCGTGATAAAAGTGCGGTTAAAGACGTGTTGAGGACAAAATAAAATATATTCAATATATTAGATGGATTATAAAGATGCGGTTTGTTTATTTTCTTTTTATTTGGTGGATTTTTTAAGACATGTAAGATCTTAAATCTTAACCATGTATATATTTTCTTTAATTTAGTGTTTATTGAACTAAATTGAGTTGGATTTTTATAAATTTCTTCACTTTTTTATTTTAGATTCATATCTATTAAGCCCATAATGAGCGAAAAGAAGCGGAACATCCATCACATTAGAAATGTTCAATACTAAAAGCTAAAAGCGTATATATATATATATTGTATTTGAACAATCTTTTTGTTTTGTTAAAACAATTCTTGTCTACTTGAAAAAGTTTTTATAATTTAATTATAATTAATAGTTATATTTAATGAACTATGTGAATTTTTTGACACATTTGATCACTTTTTTCCAATATATAATAATTAACAGAAAAGTCCCGTCAGTGGTCCGCTAGAAATTATGAATTTAGTTGTCCGTGAGCCAGAAAGTTTGCCGGCAACTGTACTAGTGTATCTAAATATACAGTATCAGCTTTAGAATTTTCAATTGCTAAAAGGGAAAAAAATAAATGCCGGAATATTAACGTTTTTTCTTGTTCTCTCCTTTAAATTGAAAGAAAATGAAATGAACAGTTTTCAAAAGTAGATTTATCAAACTTTTTAAAGCAGTTGTAGAAAATACCTTGCTAATGAGCATACTCTTTAAAAGAAAGTACGCAAATATTGCTTAATAAAAATGGTTAAGTTAAGAAAAATAATGATTATTTTTCACCGTCTCTATTAAATTCACTTCAAATTCAGCAATCTTAAAAGATGTCAGTCTATACATTTTACGTATTTTAATAATTTAATAACGAAAAATTTCATTGTGGTTGATTGCTATAATATAATTCACTGAAGATAAACGTGACCATCTCCAAACAAGTGAACCTTTTTTAATTTAATTTTCATTTTATAATATTCTTCTTTTATGGAATGTGTTCTTAGTATTCATTTTAATACCTCAGTTGAAAAGAGTAACAAGGCAAAAAAATGTTTTGAGTTAAGTATGACGAAATGCTTAGAATAGCGAGATTTACCAGTTCTAAAATGTAACAAAGTGGTAATCTGTGATTATTTTAGAATGGGTAATGATGTAACGAGTACGAAGATCCTGTGACAACTCCTCTTATTAATATAAGTGAAAAATAAGTTATCTTTATTATATTATAAACACAAATATTAGATATTCGTAAAACTTTATTAAAATCTACGTACATTAGATGTACAGCAGGAGATTAAACCTGCCCAAAATCGTGTTTCATAATTATCTTAGAACTATGATTAACAGCCTTGTTCGACACGCTAACTTTACAACCTTGTACGGATGTTTGCCTCCTCCTTAAGAGCCCAAAGATATTCTACAAAAATTACAGTTTCTTACCAAGTCCCATCCGACATTTGCCACAATATATTTGCCAATTGATTGCCTGAACGTGCGCTGTTTCTCTAATTCTGTATCATCTAACTTTCAATATTTTTTAAAGTTTGAACAATATTTGAGTCCTTCTATATCCAAATATGTATATCTATATAAATGTATATATTATGAACAAGCGGTTATATATATCGATGTAAGAATTTGTATAGGAAGGAATGGGTTTTTGTGATATTTTAATTTGTCCCAGTTATGGATTCCAACTCAAATATTCGAAAATATCATTTTTAACTTTTCGATATTCTAATATTTGGGCAACTGCTCGACTAGTATTGATAATAATATTTAATGAAATATTTTACAAAAACGACGAAAGATCACATCATAATTTCTCCAGATTTCAAGAACAGTAATTAATATCCAAGGTAGTGATTTTTTTTTCGTTTTCACCCATCGCTTTCAATGAATTACCATGATACTTGTAACGAGTGACTTGGGGCTTAAAAAAACCCTTTAAACATGCCGTAATTTCAGTAATTAAAGAATTTTTATCCATGTCCGCTCCCGACGTGGAGCATATAGCCTCCTAATGGAGGTATCTCAACAGATTTTTTTATGAGAACTGCTTGTTACTCAGTTGCTCAACCTCTCTTTTTTTGAAGAGAGTAGGGATTGAAGGATAGGGCTAGGACAGGAATAGTGGTTAGCTAATCGCTCTCGCTACGCCCCGTGAGGATCGGATGGGTGGGAGGGAATTTTGTAGACACCACAAACACTCAGACTACGAACAGTAATCCATAAATCGATTGAAAGATCAATTAATGAAAACCGTCCGCACGGGATTTGAACCCGAGACATCCGTAACCGTAGCCAACGACGATACCAACTGCACCACGGACGCCAGACGCTTAAAGAAATACCGTTGGATTAATCCGACGCAGCTGCAAAATTTAAATATTGTAATATAATGGAACGGTATTGGAATGAGTATTTATCTTGGGATAGAGAAAAGATTTAGTTGTAAATTATTCTGATTTAAATTTGAATTATTGAGATTTTGTACACTTCCATGTATTTTGTCACTAACTACCAGGGTTTCGCCTTTCGGCATCTTCAGGCATTCGAGCGTACGAATGGACTCGAATTGAATCGTAATTTTATATTGAAATTCCATCAAGCACCGCCAGTCGATGTCTTAAATTATATTATGATTTAGGTATTTCATGCTTAAGAAAATATTGTATGTATATGTAAGTAATTTAAAATATGAATGAATGTGACTTTATTATAATGAGTTCGTTTTGTTACAAATTTTAATATATTATTTTAGAATATTTCATTGATTATTCAAATCAAATTTTTAATAATATTTTAATTCAATATTCAGGTAGTTGATAATGATGAATAGTTGTAATCCCTGGTCCCAATACACCCTCTTTTCAAGCATGAAAATAAAATAGGACGGAGAAACAGTATTTGCAACCACATCTTGCAAAAACAAGTAGTGTTAAGATGCTGAATTAGGAGCGAACCTGCTTAAACAATGGCTTTGTCTCTTAGTAATCCCCTTGATTGATTTAATAAATTCTAAATTAAAAAAGGCACAAACTCACTCGAGTACCTTTTGCGAGTTTTAAAGTCTAAGTTTCGACAGAAACATACTTTGAATAAGTCAACACAATGTCTGCTCAATTCGAAGAGAAATTAACAAACATAAAGTTCTAAGACTGAGTGGTTCCCTTGAACCCATTTCTACAACAATTTGACAGAAAGTTTGAAAAAGTCAACATATAAAACAATGAAGAAATTCAGTATTAATTCAAGCGAGTTTAATTCTAAGAAATACAATCCATTAACTGAGATAAAGATTAATAGCTTGTGTTAACTGTGAATTCTTGGTGGTTTTAAATATAAAGCACAATTAGTTTTGTACTAATTCCACATATTTATAATGATCGCCACCGTTTTCGCTAGGCCTGCATTTATTGGGTCAGTAAATATTTCAATGTTTGGTCAGGAGAAATGATAGATGTTTGGTAATTAATCAAAACGACTAGTACCTAATTCAAAAAATGGTCAGTATGCACGTGGTCAGTTAATAAAATCAACGGCCAGTTATTAAATTACACCTAGCCTAACCTAAGCTTTATTTATTTGGCAATTATTTACAGACCAAACAGAAATGTTAACTGAAGAAATAATTAGTTGAATAAGTTTAATGAAGCGTTTACGGTGAAACTAAATCGATTGAAAAATCAATTTATGAAACTGTCCGCATCGGGACTTGAACCCGAGACATCCGTAACCGTAGCCAACGACGTGACACGGCACCACGGAGCGGACGAATTAAATTATATGACAAAAAATAACAGAACATGGTAGGTTTAAGCAGAAAAACACTTTGGTTAAAATAAACGCGATTCGCCTGATATTATTGAATAAATTTAACGATTTGATAAGCTGCTTATACCCAAGTAAACTTTTCTACTCTTTCGACATATTGCAATATTTAATCAAAGACCTACCATCGGTAAAGATCTTCCGCATATTTTGAGCGGTATTTAGTTTAAATATATTGACGTCTCTTCTCCGCGTTCTCAATATAACGAGAGGAACGTGTTATTTGTTCTGTTGTACTTCGAGGCAAACTCAGGTGGGGAAGTTGCTGCACGAATTTCATTATTTCGCAATATGGTTGGTAATTTCTCAAGTGAATGCTAACGCTTATGCGGTGGAGGGTGGAGTAATCATATTTATTATTGTAGGTTTTATCTATGAGTTAACTTGTTACTAATATTATTGTATCGCAGAAGTTTTCAATAATATTTAATTCATTATTAGCGAGTAATACTTTACATAAATATAAAATAAGAAGTCGTGTTGTTTGATCTAGTCTGTTGTGGTTACATATGAGTAGGGAGACAATGTGATTAATATTGATAACTATCAAAGAAATATTAGATAAATTAAGCTTCTGTAGATCGGTTAAATAGACTTTCTCTCAGAGTTTTCTCGCCTTACTAGACAACCAGTTGTGAGACACTGGGTAATCGTCTTTCGACACTACTTAGCTGCCAAACAGATATGAGTTTGATCAACATTTTCTATTTATTTATTGTTTAAGTGATGATAAATGTCCTGTGTTTCAGTATACTGAGAATCCGTATAGAGTTTAATCTACTCTGCGTTGAATATAAAGAGAAATCAAGAATATTTGATCACTATGTATTATGATGTTGCAAATTTATTAAATGCTTCAAAGTTGGCCTTGGTTGAAATCAAATTAGTGTGGCCTATTGGGTTTGTATGAAAATGGAGCACATCAAACAGCTCTGCTAAATATGTAATTAGCGTCCTGATGGTTTGTTCACAGCCGTAGTCGGGCGTTTCAGCCGACTTGCCCAGCTCAAATAGTTCGGTTAAAAACTGGCAAGCCAAGTGCCTAAGTAAAAGACTCTTCACATTGAGCCTCCTTGTCACATTTGAGAAGAAAATAAATGTTTGACGCCCTTCGGTGGATGTAGACCATCTAGTCTTCCAGGCTGCTAGGGCTGTTCTGTCATATTTAATAGTTACGTCATATCTAGTCTAAATAAAATGCTGTTAACTATATCAATATTTTGTGTATTATGAAATACAAGCAGAGATAATTGACAGATCAGCTTTCATAGATATAGACTATTCTATTTAAGTTTTTACTTTAGGCGCGATGACGAAATTCCTTCCGCAGTATCCAAGTTTATACATATTCAGATTGAATTTATAAATTATTTGTCAGCAGGCTATCTTTCCTCCATCCCTTAAAGGGTACGTGCCGAGAATTTACAGGCGTTGGTCGATTTTGTCTCTAATTTGTTAATCCAAAGGACAGACCTTTGGTATATTATTTACCGTTACCTATGAACTGTTGCGTTAAATTTGTGTTCCACAGTATCATATTACAAAATGTATTTATATACGATATCAAAAAAGGTACTTTACAATTCCATTATATATAATACTGAATATAAATAACAAACATTATCTTAATACCATTTAATGTCATTAGAAGTAGATTTTAACCATTGTAAAATTGTATATCATTTAAGATATCGACTGATGGTGCTTTTTGGAATTTCAATATCAAATTTGAATTACTGAAACATTATTGTATTCTCTAGTTAAAAAAAACACAAATTAGCAATCAAAATAATGAAATTTTCATAATAATAAGTCATCTGATATTCACTCTAATAAAAAATACCAAATTTAAAATCCGTAGGTATATTTATGCTGTATATCTTTTCAAATTGTTTTTAAATTTAATGTTAATTGGTTGGCTGCGATTGCTAAGTCTGAGTTTGTAATTGTTGATGTGATTGTTTTCCCAATTAAAGTTAAAAGTGTTATTATCAAATCAGTATTAAAATTAATTAAAATATAAACGATATACATTATTTTATAACTGTCAGTTTGAGTTCATTCGTGCATTAATTGAATTGGCATTTACTTGACGGTTGTTCGTTATTTATTTTTAACCATGTCCGCTCCAAGTATAAAGTATAATGACGGTGTTTTGGCCAATTGATGTAACCCTCAAAATTGAAATTGTTCCGGGGAGAGTAAAAACTGTTTTTATCGAAAAAATTATATGAAGGGAAGCGTTATGAATCTTTGAAATGCACTCATGTGAATTCTCATGTTTGCAGATACGGTGTTAAGCGTAGATAGTATTGATTTAATAGTAGCTTACATCAAAACAAATGTAAAATGATGTTTCACTTCCAAAATGTGGTCAATTTATTTTTCTATTTACATCACTTGACCGAGACCTGCTTTGTTGTCTTTAAAATGAGATCCAATTATTAACTCATTTTCGTATTTTTCGAAAGTTACATCAATTGGCCAAAACACGAGTGTTGTGAGATTATAATTATTAGCAGAAAAATTAACATTGAATGTTATGAAATAAATTTTCTTAAAAAAAGAATCATAAGATTGTGAACATGAACAGCTTTTCAATATAATACCAATTGCATTGTAATCAATCATATTGTATCGACAGAAGGGTGAAAGATCCCTTATGTTACCCTCTTTAAGAAACACGATAAGCTGGCGCAAGCTCACTACAATTTTCAGATGAATTGGTATGACTTTGAAAAAGCATTTATCATATAAATTCTTATAGCTAATAATAAAGTATATTATTTTGATATAATGTCGTAAAGAAATGAGTTTTCAAATAATAAATTGTATTAAATGTTATTAATAATATAAACGATATACAGTCGATCTTCTGTGAAATTGTGTTATTGGAAACTTTATACTAACTCCAAGTTCATTATTTTTGTCATTATAATTGCAAAACACGAGAAATCCTTTTTAAATTATTTTTTTCGCGACAACTTTATCGCTGTAATTTTGTATTACATTTAATTTATTCATAAATATAAAACACATTTTTTTATAAATATACTGTCTTACCACCAAGAATTGAGAGATTAACACATAAAACGGTAGTTTATTTACTCGAGCTGCCAGTTTGAGTTAATATGTGCATTTGAATGCCTGAAGATGTCAAACACCGTAACCAGAGTCGATTAAAAAAATATTTTTAATTTAGTAAAGAATACAATTTATCTACGAGTTATATAATACTGTATTACACGTTTGCTTTGTATAAATACCTCGGAAATGTATTTATATAAAGTTTACGAATCAAAAAATGTTGAACAAATAAATTAACTACAACAAAACAATTTTGCTTGTTGAAAGTTTTCCTTGAACGGAAAAGTAAAAAACACATTAAGAAAATACCACGTACCAGCATTTATTTGCTCTAGCCAGGTACTATTTAAAGCACAAGGGAAGCTATTTGTGACCATAAATTATTGGCTAAATGTGGCGCAGTGTTGTTTGTAGATGTAAGAAGTAGGAGTAATTACTGGGTGTTCAGGATACGAGTAAAATAATTAATAGTGGTGACCATTATTCAAATCTTGTTCTAATCATGTTGATATATGCTTAATTACGACTCCTTCCAGGAATGATAATTATGTGACTATACTATTAGTACAAGGTAAATTTATCATAACGTATTGACTTAGTTTATTAATTAAAATCAAAAAAAAAATTTTAACCGTTTTTTTATATTAAAGTTCTTTTGTATTTTGTAATCTTCCGTATCCATGGTGTAACACTGTGTTACTTCTGCCTTTAAACCTTTAAATTGTCTGTGAAATAAGTCATACAAAAATAAAAAAAAACACCACTTTTTACAGCTCTACATACAATTAAAAATCAAAAATACATTATAGTTTACGTCTTCATTGAATAATTAATCATAATTTGAATACCTCTTTAATTTTACCATCGAAAAAACAAAATTATAAGATAGTATGGTAACAATTAGTATAATATAGTAACAATCCGAGATGACGTACCGTATGCAACCGTTTTGTTTCAAATGGCACCGGGATACGTGTCGAGCTTGTTCTGATATGAAGAATTTCAATTTTTGCGTCTTTGAGTTTGTATTTGAGGTATACACACAAAATATGACGTAAAATAATTATTTAATACTACATACAACCATATTTCACTTTTTAAAATTATCGTTTCGCTTTATAAATACGTTTATATGACAAAATCCACACGGTAACGAAATGTGACTGCATGAGATCCGAAGGGATTTTTGAACTTGAAAAAGTTAAACTCGTAAAATATGTGTATATGTATTAAAAATCTTCGACACCCATATTTTTGAAGATTTTTTGGAAAATCGATGTATCTCAAGTCAGTATGCAGCAGTTGATTAATGCTTGCATTCTATAATGCAATAACCACCAAAAATCTAATCAACTTATTTCTCACGATCATGAATTTATGCGGAATGTACGAGGCCGAACTTTTGACCATGCACTGTTGTGCTTAAAAAAAGAAACAAAAACTTACGACCACTTCATTAGGGTTGGACAATTCGTCTACGTGATTTATAAACAAAGGTATAATTGTTTTAAAAAAATATAATAGTTGAATGATTATGAATGTACTGAAAAACCCTGATGAATATCATGCAATCATAAATACATTTAAAGAAGCCATATTATTTTACTCTCCTAAAAATATACCATGCGCCATTTCGGTTATATAATACAGTGTTTCTCAAACTTTCCCTGCGATGAACACTTCGCGAATCCTAAAATTTTAACAGAACACATTATATATATGTGGCTAGTCATCAATATAGACGATGCAAATTCCGGATAATATTTACAAAGGTTAACGCAGATGCAAATGCAGTCAGCAAATTCAAGCGATGGCCAATACAGACGCCGCCAATTCTACATACGTAATGATAATAGTGAAATACATCAGTTTGTAAATCCTTTTCTGCTTCAATCGTATATGTATCAGTAGTTGTATGTACTTAGGTGTAAAACCATTCCACGTTTTAGCGACACCTATTCAGGTTCCGCGGAACATAGCTTGGAAATCCTTGGTCTAATTCAAAGGTGGGTATACATTAGGTCAACGATAGTTACACTCTTGATTTTCATATATTTAAAGAGCCACATGATATCCACGTTCTCACGTAGTATTAAATACACAAATTCAAATTTAGATACATATTTACACAAATCTTAATAGCTATCTAAAGTATAAAAAATACATAATATAAAATTAGAAAGAAGACAAAAAATAATTAATTCAAAATATATGTATATAAAAATGATGATTTGTTTGTCCTCTATGGAATCCTTTACCATTCATCCGATTTCGATCAAACTTAAGTGAGTTGTTGTGTGCACACCGTAAAGGTTTCTGAAGAAAAACAAAAAAATATAAAATCTAAAAAAAGAATTAAATACGTATAACTAGAGACATTTCTGAACCAGACGGAAAAAAACTGTCGTATATCCAAAATAGAGGTCTGCACCGGCCTGGGCTTGGACACAGGACCTTTACCCCGCCCGGCCCGTGGGACGGGCTCAGCCAGGTAAAGACAATTCAGATTCGGGTTCGGGACGGACCTGGGTAAGAAATTAAAATTTAATAAAAACATTTTGTACTACGTTCGGATCATGAGTCAAATAATTTATTTCACATGTGCTATGAATATCGTTGTAAATATGGAGACAATAACATATATTGTTTGAAAAGTGTATGTGAAATTATTGATTGAATTAGAACTATAGTTCTGACAATGGCGTAAAGCCGAAATAGCTATCAACTACCCAATAAAAGTTTTGTAGAACTAAATACTTTGTTATTTTATCCTATAATATATGAATTACTATATTAAAACAAATCGGGCTTCCTTTTCGATGAGAAAAATAAATCTGGACTTTGCGTCGGTTTCGGGTAAAAGGTGTGATATTGAGACTCTGGCTCAGGCCGGGGCGGGCCGGGCCGGGCCTGAAAATGACGGGCTTGGACCGGGTAATTTTATGAAATTTCCCTGAAAAATGCCCCTGTAGACCTCTAATCCAAAAGCACTTCAATAAACAGAATTAAAACACAAACCTTTTATTTCTTTGGGTGGCATTGCAACGCATGCCGGTTCTTCATTAGTTTATTAATAAAAATAAAAAAATAATAAAAAGTTTATTTATCATTTTAAACTAAATCTCTAAACTTTGGTGTAAAATTTTTTACAGCCTCAGAAAATCTTTCAAACGCTCGTTTGTTAGCTGTGAACGATATTTTTATTTTACAAACTTATTACATAAGGAGTAATATAAAGATTCACAACTATATGTTGTACCGAAAATGGAAAATAATTTCTAAGCAGCTTCTATAAATTATTATATTTGAATTCTGTCAGAAGTTTTTAAAATTCAATTATAATATTTGACTTGTGCTGCATTAGTAATACCTGATCCTCTTTCAATTCTAATGACTCTAATGCCGAAGCTCTTCTTTCAGCAAGTATTAATAATTCAGACATCGGAAAGCCATTTCCAAGAGTTAAAATATGAAAATAAAAATACAAGTATTTTTATCAAGAGATATCGGGAGCCACACTTAACCAAATGAAGAGTCGCATTTGCTCACGTCTGGTCTAATATATCGAAAGGCACAACGGAATTTTATATAAAATTTAAGACATACATTTTGATTTTTATAATTAGAATATAGAGTTAAAGCTTTATTGATCCAAGTGTTTGCTTTTCTACACCGTCAAATAAGAAAGCAACTCGGTACATTTTTACATATTTCATCGTAAGAATATACCACACATAATGATGTTTTTGCAGCGTAAGGGTATAGAAAAATGACAGAACCACTCATGCGAATTTGGCATTGATAAATGGGGAATGGCTGATGAATCACTTAAAGTGATGAAAAAGGAAAACAAATGAAATCCAAAAAATGACAAAAACCACTGCGTAATATATTTGAATAATAATCTGTGGAAAGAAGTGATTTACGGGACGCGTAGAATAAACTATAAAAAGAAAATACTTAACGTGAATTCGGATTTTTAGAAATGCACGTCAATAAAAAACAGACGAAGTCTAGCAGTTTATCAGTAATTGCCGTCTTTATTCTGATTGCATCCCACTTTTATGTCTATTATAATGTGTTGATTCTTACTTAATTTTTATGTACCTCCAACTATACAATATCATCATCACCACCAAAGATAACTAATATCATCATCAACGTCACTCAGAAAAAAACGACTACACGCCTATTGTCGGTACGTCATAAAGGATGAGAGGGTTTCATACTATACCTTACTATTCATACAGAGACCTTAACACAGAACCAAACTTCGATCACGCACTGAAGCTGTCGAAGAAATTCTACAGTTCCATGGCTGATCATCCCGAAAGGACCATTAGACATGTGGGTCTAATGAATTTTCCAGTAAATGTTCTGCAGTGTAAAGTATCACAATGTTTTCTTATATGCTAAAGATTTAAAATAGTAGATAATGTTTTCTTATTCTACACACAACCTGAAAAACTAAGGTGTGGTGTCCATTGTCATAAGCAAGCCATTTGAGGTATCTGTCATAGTAAAAAAATGTCGAAGACTGCATGATACACTACAATATTGAATACACAGATTTTTACTTTAGGAGAGCTACATGTGGAGAGACCAGGAAGCAGACCATCCTCTTAGCCAGAAGATGATTGCGAACAGAAAAATAGTATAATGAAGAAAATCATAACTTAAAAGAAGAAAGTAAATGTCCTCCAACCGAGGCATCTCCGCAGCACAATGCTTTATTAATCAATATTTTTTAAAACTTGTTCGCGATATTGCTTTATATTTGAAACTGTTTGGGTGGTACGGACGGTTCTTTATAGATGATAATAATATTACCCTATCGAAATATTAACTTTGAGATAGAAAATTCTCATAAAATTTTATACCCGACTATGTACACTGTAAAATATCAAAACCAAATAGAAGAGATGAAACCAAAAATCTCATTACTTTTCAGATTACAGAAATGTAGATTCGAGATAAACTTACTAACATAATAATTTAAGAAATATATTATATTTTAGTAAGTTTATACAAAAAAACCGCAAGAGATGTATCTTATTATTATGATATGTTTTCATATTTTTCATTATTTCATACGCTGAATTTTCTGATGAATAATATGACACCACCCCGTACTTACGGGGTGGACAGGGGTCTTTCAGAGATTCAAAACCCGTCTACAGACTCTTCCTATTAATGAAAATTTAATATGTAATGTCTCTGCTAAGGCGTTCAAAAATAATTTGTCATATTTGTTTGTTTACCGTTAGCAGTAAACAAAAAGTGTGCGACGCCTAGAGAAACGGTCACTTGGCACTCGGCGGATCTAAGGGGCTGTTCGTTGCCGACAAAGTCACGGCGGGTTAGGTCGAAAGTGCGACCCTATCGTAAAACGAGTTGCTGCGTTTTTAAATTGAAATCGTGTATTTTAAACTCTGTTTTTGTATCTGTTATTGTCTTCGAGGAATTTATTAGTATAAACTAACTGCAATTAAAAAGAAAGTAAACTGACGAGTGGGTTTCAATAGAGGACGAAGGAACCTGTGAATCATTCTTATCACCACGCCGGACCTGGGGAACTCAAAGTGTGTTGACGCTTCACCTCCACGTCTAGTAGAACCTTTTCTCAAATAATAGATCCGAGAACTTTAAGTACATATATACAGACTCACAGATAACACGATAGATAGAGAGCGAGCTCTATGGAAGTAGGCTATACTCATACAAAATCGGAAGATATGCCTGCGGCGCAAAAGTATTTTAAAGTGTAATCAATGAGAAAATTTTAATGAAAAACATGTTGTTGGGAGTCATCATATCGGGGGGTCTACTGTACACATACTAACATCCACATGATGATTCGGAAAACTCTTCATCTACCAGTGAATCGACACAACACAATTACTGATGATGATAAAATTTCATGAAATATAGACATCAACAAAAAAAATAAAGATTTAGAATAAACGAACGATTTTGACAAGTATGTTTTTGTAGAAATTCTTAAATTGTAAAGAAAAGTAAAAAGAGTTAAAAGAAGCAAAGGAAACCTTAAGAATTAAAAAAATAAACATGAATCGAACTTTGGAATTTTTCAAGTCTAAAAATTTACCCATAAATACTAAAATATTTTTTTTGGATATTTTCTCAAAAATACTAAAACAGTTTTATTATATTATGCAAAAAAAAGTATTAATATGAAATGATGCTGTATCTGAGCGTTTATATAAGCTTTGAAAGGTTTCTAGAAATATCTGGAAAGTTTTTATTTACATTAAGTTGAATGAAAGTTCCTGTAAATTATTTCAGTTGACTATAGGACTATGAGAAGTTAGCAGTATTTAATGTTTTCCATTATTATTTTAATACAATTGATGTTCTCAGCTGTTTTGAGAATAGTGGCCAATCTACCAATATAAATACTCACGGGAGTCTAAACTTTCTTTATATTTTTAAAAGTTATCTTTCACTTTTTCAATTAAATTGACAGATTGTCTTATAAAAATTGAATGGCTTATAAACCTGTAAATATATATATATATGTTTTTGATAAATAAATGTAAATAAGTAGTCAAAAAGGGAATTTAAAACACTTACCTCAATATAAAATTAAATTAAAAATTGGTAACTTAGTTGTTCCACTTGGTTTATCACTAACGTGACGCGTTTCGCCTCTTTATTTCTAAGGTTAACGATGATTATAATTTTTAAAAGGGTGGGGGTGGGTTTTAATACATTCTAATGGACGTGTGGAGGGGGGTAAGCTATCAACATTGTTACACTATATACAAATCAATTACTGGCACCTGGATGTGAAAAACCCAAGGGGAATAAATTTAATAATGGTGAACCGCCTGTTTTGTTTAAAATGTTATTTACTAATCCTCCATTACTGTAAATAGTTTTATTGATTTCTTAAAATTCTAAAAATAAATAACCTTGCCATACGGTTAGTCTGAAGATGCTTCTTAAAGAGGCGAAACGCGTCACGTTAGTGATCAACCAAGTGGAATAACTAAGTTATCAATTTTTAATTTAGTTTTATATTAAAAATGAACTTCCACAAAGTTGCCGTCGAATCCATAGAAAACACTTACCTCAAATTTGTCCACCCGATTATATCTACTAGAAGTTTCAATATTAGAATAAATGTGCAAGAAAGATTTCTAAGAAAGTGATAATGTTTCTAATTATGATACTGAACGATGAAAGTAATCTAATGTAATCGCATAGCATGCATAATTTATTTATTAATATAAGATTTCAAATCGTTACTATATTTTTATATTTAATAAAAATAATCACGTTATTGCAAACTTTGATTCTGAAATTAATTTGTTGGTATTGTGGGAAGTGGTTTTCAAAAAGGAAATTTTTCTTAGAATTTGTGAGGCTAATATTCGCTCCGAAGAAAATTACGTTAACACAAATATTAAGAAACACAAGCACTTTCTTTAGTCGGTGAAAGCTTTTAATACTAAGCTTTCTGCATCACAAAACTTGAATTGAATTTCTTTATACCTTTTACTCACTGAAGTGCATTTAACGTTAGCAAATTCCTATAGCGCACTTTTGCTTCTGACTTTCGACAGATTACTTGTAATAAATTTGTGTGAAAATTTACTTAACAAACAATATTTTATTCATTTAAGTAAAGAATATTTAAATAATTTAGTAGAGGGAAATATTACTTAACAATTTATATGTTTGTTTACAACTTTGTGTTGCGGTAAGCCATCTTAATGTTAATGATTAATTTGGTTTAAATGGTTGAATATTTTTTTAATAATTGAAAAGAAGAACATTTATTTAAGAAGAGAAAACATAATTGATCTTAAAAGTGAGAAATAATGTTGAATGTAAAATAGAAAAATTGAATCTTCGTCCCCATTCAATGCAAAGAACGTAAACTCCACCTGGAGCGTTTAAAAATAAAATATTTAACGAGAACTCTCATGATTTCTTTTCAGAGATGGAAACGATATACAAATGTGATAGGAAAGGATTATTAATGAAATAATCATTCAAATCGCACCTCGTTTTCAGGAATTAATATGGTGTCTTTGAATGTACCAAAATCCATTGAAAAAAAATCGAATTTTTAAAATTAATTTAAAACACGGGAAAAAATGTTCGGGTAAAGTATCTAAGAGTGAACAAAATCAAACAAATGGGTAAAAATAACAAAGAATTCAGTTCTAAAAGAAGTACTGATAACTCTAGAAGAAGCATTGATAATTCATTTCTACATTCGTGTAGAACTGTATAATTTGTTATTTTTACCGTATTATAACTGAGTTCTACCACCTTCTTCTTGTTCTTGTCCGTTTATACTGTCGTCGGGTTGTACTGTTTTCTGCATTAGTCATCACTTGAATAAATAACTGCTTTTCCCGGACGTTCACCTTTATAATTACGTATGCAGAATATGCGTCGTCTATATTGATCAGTTCCCGTAGACTCTGCATCGGTCTTCATTTGAATTGTTGACTGCTTTGCAGTGGCGTTAACTTTTATAAATAATATGCGGAATTTGTATCGTTTATACTGCCACAGATATAGTAACTGCGCTGAGCCCAGCAGTAAGATGATCAATATCAAACGAAAACACATACTTTCTACATTATAATAATAAATTGCGGAAAACAATTAAAAATAATAATAATTTTTGCAGTGACAAAACACTTCACTGGCATTTATTTTGACCATGTAGCTGAGATGTGTTTATTTTCAATCTTCTAAATAGAAAATTCATTTTATTATGGTCGTATTCGAGTGCATCTTTCCACACTTGGCTTGAATGGCTGGTATGCGAAGTTGCATGAAACTTGACAATTTCCGTTAAGTAGAATTACCGGATATGCCAATAGAAGAGTACATATAAAGCAGGTGGTAGAAGGTCATATGTATAAATTCCTACAGGAAACACTTCATGACGAACAATGAACACGTAAAAATCTAGACATAAAAACAAAAACAAAATTGTACATAACATGTATACACTTCCATAAGTTTAGCTTACAAAACTATCTTGTAAACGTACAAAATACCGCATGTTTTGAATGAAAAAATCGACAACCTTGGATTATGGGAAAAGGTTGAGAACTATTTTGCCTCCAGGCCGTTATTAGAACTATGTTTTAAGTCAAAACATAGTTACTTAAACTTCGTGGTTTGAGTTGTTTTGAAATAAAGAACCATACACGATATTATTAATTAATTGCAACAGAAAATAAATGGAAATCTTAAAGATTAGGTGTAAATAAGAAAGCTTTTTATAATAAATCATTCCGTTTTACATTAATGTGAATTATTTCCCATTTCACAATTGTATTTGTAAAACATAGAAGCAGTTTTATGAGAATGTAGTTAAAAATAATTATATATTATGTCAGGTCAATGTTGTCGGCTTCAGTTTTGAATGTCTCGGGTTGAAATCCCGGTACCTTACCGGTACCTTTATTTACCTCTCACTCACCCCATTCTAAAAACGGAGAGATAAACTAACTACTATTACTGTTCTAGCCCTATCCTTCCATCCCCACTCTTTAAAAAACAAAGATAGGTTGAGCAACTGAATTAAAAGCAGTTGTCGTAAAAAAATTCTTTTGAGAACCTTTATTATTAAGCTATATGCTCCACATTGGGAGTGGACATGGTAAATAATGGTTCCATGACTAAGCTGCACAGGAAAAAACAGAACTAACTTAATATTCTTAGAGTACCTGTTTCAAAATAAATTAGAATAAAAATATAAACTCCAATGCTTACAAACAGTATGGATTAAAATTGTTGCTAAAGGATAGTGAAGATATTTATTATCTATATTTATTTGGGTTTGGTTAACTAACAATATACGATAAGGTTCTGTTTTTTCATGTTCGGTTTTGTTTGGTCCGGTTACCGTAAAAAATGTATTACATAAAATCGATATAATGTATTTAGGAAAAATATCATGAAATATTTATCAATCTCGATGTGACAACTGTTCTAATTAGATTATTATTATTGGAACGGTTTTGATAAATACGTTTGGTTAATATCGCAGTAAATATTGACATGGATTAAGTTTTACTCAGCATAGAGTAAATAAATATGAAGTCATAAGTTTATCATACGACAATTTAATTAATATAGTTATCATTCCGCCTCTTGCATAACTTATATATATATCTATGATAATGTCTGCTGTAGTCAGTGACGGGAAGTATAATTCAATTCAGTCGTGAAATACTATATCTATTTCAAGTTTTCGATAAAGTGCAGAAAAACATATTATTTATGTCGTTTTGAATTTCGATCTAAATATGTAGTGTTAGAAGTTAATTAGATGCGAAGCAAGCCATTTTAAGCTAATTATGTGATGTAAAATTTATCTATTACATATCTAAATTCTGGAAAAATCTCCAATAATTTAAGTTTAGTTTCTAAAAATTATGACAACGTAATACTACAAGAACTCAACGTTTTTCCACTTTCATTTTAAGTGTCGTGAGTTGAGTTGTAAGATTTGTGCTGTAGTCTAATATAATTTGATATATTGGTTCCAAAAAAAAGTATCAAGAATGTATGGAAAACTAAAATTAATTCTTCAAATCGGGTAAAAAAGTGTCTTTATAAAAATTCTATAATGAAATGAAAAAAAAATATTTTTTTTCGTTTTTGAAAATGCCAAATGAGAGTGTGGTTTGAACGCGCCTTTAGTTCGCTACGCAGGGGATAGCTGCTCAAGTTACGTCATATGGTTAAGATACGTCGCCATTGACACCTGTTTTGGGGAAGTGTAAAAAATATACTAGTCAAGGGGGGGTGGGGAAGTTAAATTGTTAATAGTTTTGGATTTGTAACAAAATAATTGAGTTTGGATTATTGAGATTTTGTACACTTCTATGTATTTTGTCACTAACGACCCGGGTTTCACCTTTCGGCATCTTCAGGCATTCGAGCACAATAAAACTACATACAAATTAAAATATCCCAACCATTCGAACATAGTTCTGGAAATGGCATGATGTCGAAATGGTTATGTAACTCAATACATTGCTGTTATTTTATTATCAAAGTGTTCTACTAAGTAAATGAAATTTTTTTTTTATGAACAGTTTT
Source organism: Himalopsyche phryganea (assembly GCA_022494535.1). NCBI lineage: Eukaryota > Metazoa > Arthropoda > Insecta > Trichoptera > Rhyacophilidae > Himalopsyche > Himalopsyche phryganea. The sequence goes on along the minus strand of JAGVSL010000043.1, from coordinate 201,794 downwards.
AATTTTATGAGCAATCCACATTTAATTGAATTTTATGAGCAATATAAAGCTGTTTTATTTTAATTGATTTTATTAATAATTGAAATGTACATGCAATTAATACAATCAATATTTTGCTAAGGAGGATATATATAAGCGTATAATAAATACGCCTCAAACCCTCGACTGATTAACTTCTGTGCCCGTTCAATGTATCTTAATATTGTTTGTAATTTAATGTTGTTATTTTATGGGCCCTTAAATTTTCCGAAAACTGTACAGTATTGCATTAGAGTATTGAATATTTTTATGGTATGTTATATCGGAAGGCAATCATTCAAAAAGCGAGTCTATTGGAAAATAATAAATTTTTTTAGAACACTGTCTATACCGAAGTTTACTGTATTCCCAATTAATGTTATTTTTTCTTAATGACGTTATTACAGCAAATCCAACAATCAGAAAAAAACGTATTTTAGTTGATAGCTATCGGTGAAAATTTGTAAATAAACTATTTTGTATTATAAGCAGCAACTTAAATAAAATACGGAATAAATAGATACCGGCCGGTAATATAAGTTAATTACCTACATAGAGTAGGGGACTAGCTCTAAAATATTGGTTTCCAGGAGTCAATGAAGGCCCATATAAAGATGGGAGGGGACTATATACAAATTACAAAATACTAAAAAGGGTTCATTAAAAATTTTTGGTTAGGTGATCCTTACCCTGTATACTAATTCCTATGTACTGTAATTACTGTGTACTACTAATTAATTGATAATCACAAAAATTCACATGTTACAAACAGCTAAATCAGACATAGAGACTAAGTTGGTAATCATAATAAGGTAATCATAATTCATTGTGTATATCGTAGGAAAACATATTTATTTTTATTGATGAAATACTCAAAGTGCTTTATCCTGTATACTTTTAAATATGTAAAATATAATAGTTAAAAAGTTATTGGATTGTACTCAGGGCCCCTAAAAGGCAGTGGGCCAACTTTCCATCGGACATCCTGGCTTGAATGGCCAGTCCGCCACTGCCTACATATTGGGTATTTTTACGAGATTCAGTTATTTTGAAAATGAAACGATTTGGTGAAGATTCATAATTATTATGATGTTCCCTTGAATAAGATTGAAAGTCGAAATAATGTGAATATACTATTTGAAATATAAACTTGAAATATTAATTCTACAGTAAGCGTGATATAAAATATATTATGAAGTTAACTAAAAAAGTTTTCCGTGTAAATACTTATTAAAAAGTACATTTTTTCATATTATTTTATAATTATGCGTACAAAAAAGTTTAAATTTTCTGGCGATGGGTATTTAAATGTTTTTTTCTGCCAGAAACGCTACTAAAAAGAAATATCCATCTCATTAAGATTGTAATACGTTTATGTGAATAAAAAGGACGAAATAATTGTGGTATAAACAGAATTATTTCTCGTAACAAAGCACAACATCGTTTTGAATATTTTTATTGCAGTATAGAAACGAGGGTAATGACCGTAATGGGTTTGTTATTTAAAAAAAAAGCTCGAGAGAAATTATTTACAAAAGGGTTACTTAAAGATACTAGCAATTTAAGTAGTATTACTGGATATCAAATCGACACTCCTTACATATAATCCCGTATCTGCAAACACAAAATTTTACAGGAGAGCGTTTCAAAGATTCAAAACGAAGTTGAAAAGTAACGGCTGCATCTATCTTCTTCAAATTGGGACATTGCTATTATTTGAAATCTCATTTCTTATTTTATATAAAGTTTTTCTGACAAATTTGAAATATTACAGATACGACATTGGAATTCGGATTTTAAGTGAAGACTTTCTCATAAGCGGCTAGTTACGTGTTTATACTTTACGAAGAAATGGTGAAGTAGGTACTTTTCCCAATGTTTTTTGATGCCTACTTATAGAAATAACTGTGTGGCACTCCCGTGATTTTACTGATTGAAATATGACTGTTGAGATTAAAACAGTTACTGAACCAATAAATGCAGGCCTTATAAAAGTTTTCAATTCGTTTGTTACTAAGTGAAAAACCAGCTGAATTTTTTTATTTAGCAACATAGTGAAATACTTCAATTGTTGACGGAATAAGCAACAATTTTATCAAAAGAACGTTGGCCTACATACGTGATATAAATATTCATGAAAACAGATGGAAAGAATTCTAAATTCTCAGATGAAATTGGTAACGCAAAAGATCTTTTGCGTTACAAAGAAAATCTAAGTCTTTTTGTCAAGCGAGAGAGTACCTTAGTAAGTAACAGCTTGAAATTACTTCAACAGCTGCTGTTCGATATGAAAAGCAAGGAAAATTGCATTTTTATGATTGTTTCACTACTATAATATAGTTGAATAAATGAACATTTGTAGCAATGTTTACGGATACTGTTTATTTTTGGAAACTTTGCTAAACACCGCGAAAGTAATTCTTTGGTTGTGCAGCGTTAGATGAAAACTTTCATCAATATGTATATATTATATATGAATGTTTGTTTGTTTGTCTCGTGTGTTTTCCTATACTATTCATGCGATTGCGATGAAACTTTGGTGAGTTGTTGTGAGTACATCCGCAAAGGTTTCTGAAAAAAATATCTAAAATCTAAAAAAAATCAAATAGGTACAAACAGAGACAAATCAATTCGTGTGTGCCATAACATGTGGTGTTAATTTTTAAATTCCAATTGCCGGTCTTAAATGGAAAATTTTGTGTATCCAAAACGATTTAAATACACAGAATTAAGCCGCAGATACTTTCTTTCTTTGAATCACGTAATAAAGTATCAAGAAAGTATGGAAAAATAAAATTTATTCTTTATGTTCGTGTAAAAAGAGTCTTTTATTTATATTATAAACCTTTAATGTCCTTAAAATGAAACGAAAAAAAGTAAGATTTTTGTTGAAAATATACAGATGCAAAATAAGAGTTTAGTTCTCTCCGCCATGAATAACTGCTGAAGTTACGTCATCTGGTTAGAATACGTCGCCAGTGACACTTGCTTTGAGATAGTGAGAAAATTAACTACAACAAATTGATTATATTGTCAATAGTTTTGGATTTTTAACAAAGTTAACAGCTTAACGTCCGCATGTTTTTTCACATTTTCGCAAAAAACTGCCATTTCACTAAATTCACTTTAATTTGTAAACCAATTGAGATATCTAAACCAAATTTGATTTGATGGGTTCCAGATACTTTGCTGCATAAATCAATGCCGTTTAAGTAGTGGTTCCATATTTGTGGGTTGCATACTTATGTGGTGTAGTGAAAAAAACTTAAATCTACTAAAAATCCCTGCTTCTCATATCATCCCTATTGCAGATGTTACAAGTCACCCCGGGACAAGACATGATTATCATAACGACTCAAGCACCATAAAAAATGCCATATAGCCTATTCAATAAATCACTACGCAATGTGTAAATAATAATAAACGATACTACGAGAAAGAAAAAAGTAAACGTGTACCATCAAGGGTAGTTTTACAAAACTGTGTGGTAAAAATATTGCTCATGTTTTGTTAAACAATGAGTGTTTAATGCTCTTTATTATATGCGATATTTCAATAAATTAGATTAAATTATATTAACTTTCATAATCGAGTCACTGGCTGATTTCAATGTGAGTAATGAAATTTATTCGTTTGCGATTTTTTAAACGGTCTTGTTAAATTCCGCTGGAATTTAAGTTTTATTCTTACTCGTTTGACGAAACGTTTTTAAAATAAATATTCAAATAAAAGTGAATATATCGCGTAAAAAAAGGAACTGTGACATCCAAAAAAATTGGACTGGGTGTACTCAGTTAAAAGTTAAGAATCATTATTTCTGCTTCATAGTAATTATGTCCTGTGTTTTCCTGCATGCCGTAGATAGCTTTTCTTCTTGTCATGTCATACCAGTGTCTTTTAGTTTCACCAAATACGCCATATTTTATCAGGTCCACTCCTAATGTGGGACATATGGAGGTATCTCAACACATGTTTTTCTACGAGAACTGCACGTTACTCATTTGCTCAACCTTGTGTAAGGATAGATGAATCCTAGCTAGTGGTTATCTAATCCATCTCGTTATGTCCCGTTTTTAGGATTGGATAGGTGGGAGGGAGTTTTAGATATCACAAACATTCATGCCTACGAACAGAAATCCAATAATCGATGGAAAGATTAATGTATCAAACTGTCCACTAGAGAATTTGAACACAAGATATCCGTAATCAAAACCAACGTTAGCGGACGTTCAGAACTTAGTGCTACATATCGATGATGGTGTTATTTTGTTATCGCAAGCTTCCGTAATCTTTCGTAATGTACTTTAAGGGTATCTCCATTCTGTTATTCTAAAACAAATGTTCATTAGGAATTCTTGTGTGATTTTGTCATCGAAATAAGAAAGCAAACAATACAGTTTTTTTTGTAACTTACAAAATTAATTAAAAAAACAACGATTGATTTGACTTGTGCAGATGCTGCGAATACATCAGGAAAGATTAGATAATATTTTCATAAAACTGTTATTGGTGATGCTTAGTGGTGCTGGAATGAATTAAGCGGAAGCAAGATTTCATGCGTGTACTTGAAGATCTGAATGAAATGAAAATAAATGCCTTTAGAGAAAGCATATATTGAAGTTCACAAACTTTGAACGATCAAAATCTGACTCGCCATGTTTTGTATTGAAATAAAACACAGCACCAAATGCTTTGTTTTATTTCAATAGCAAAACATTCCAGGTAAATTTTCTTAAATTAAATTAAATAACAGACGCTACATGTGTTTACATATAGAATTCATTGCTAGTTATAAAAGATTTACATAGTATTAAATGAAAACAATAAAATGTACGATAAAATTTCTCACTTTTGTGTTGTTGAAATCCGCAATTAATTGAAACACAGCTGTATATTATATTTTACCTTGTTAAGCTTATTCTTAACTTAAGAATAAATGTCTTACTCGAAGAAAGCGATTATTTTAATGGTTATAAATAATAGCACTTTGTATTAGATAGTATTTATTTGGTACACTTGAACTTTTATTTCGATAGTTTGCACTTTGGATTAGATAGTGTTGACTTAGTACACTCAAACTTTGATTTTAATAGTTTCCACTTTGTATAAGATAGTATTAAATTTTAAAAAATAAAACACAATTCGTTTGTACTACTTTCACATATTTATAATCATCATGACCGGTTTCGCTCATCACGAGGATTATCAACGTAAATAAAAAAAACCTCTTCACATTTGTTTTGTAGTTCAAACATAACATACTTAATATGCATGTATTATTCTTGTCTTTTGTTTTATTCATGTAAACTCTTAATATTATATTGTTACTTATAGTTTTTAAAATACGTACAGAATTATTTATAAGGAAACAACTAAACTAAACGCTTGCTTGGAAGTCTTCGCATATGCTTGGCTAAGTCGGCCGGGAGTAAAAGGATTAATTACGAGAACGTTTCACCTCACCTCTTGAAATCAGTGGCCTCTTTATCATGTATGGGCGCTTTCTCTGCACGGCGTGCCTTCCATCTTCTCGTCGGAGTCCCAAGTTTTGATCTTGGACGAAATCAACGCGCCCAAACTTGACGGCATTGCGTAATTGACGCCCATTCCTTCATCTTCGATATCGTCCATCATTGGTGTCCATATCGAACAGCATCCATTTCTGAGATGTAGCTGTTGCTTTTGATCGAGTTGGTGCTCATGTTGTTGAAGAGCCTGGATCTCCTGCTGCCGGGGACCAACGGGACGTTTTCCGCTTTTTTTGGGGCACTCTTCTTGTCGCGGTTGAAATGTTCCTCCGGCTTATCAGTGCCGCAGGATTTTGGCGAATCGTTCCAGTTCCGGATGCCGCTGTCAATGAAGAAATATCTTTCGGCCAGATTCTTGATACCGAAGCTGAACGAAGAGCCGCTCTTGTTGGGTGATGTCTCATTTTTTGACGTGAAATTGAACAAAGAGTAGGATTTGCTCGCGCTTTTGTTTCTAATTCCAAAATCAAACATATTCGGGGTGACGGGATGCCGAGCCGGAAGTTTACTGGGTGGCGGGGTAAATTGAAATGCTGACTTAGCCGACGAGTCTATGTCAAAGTTCAGCATTCGGGTCATCTCCGTTTCTCCCGTAGTTCGTGACGGGTTTTCTGCATGATCGTGGATAGTGGATAGGCCAACATGTAAATGTGGTGGTTTAAAGCAGGATGATGAATACATCCTATTGATATATCATTAATGCATGAAGAAACTGACGAGCTGTATAAGTCGGACAAATTTTCCATTGGATCAATCGGTAACGCTAGCTGGGTGGCGAATAAGAAATATAACGGGGCTTTTAAACAATTTCGGCGTCATATGGAAAGCTAGTATACCTTAACTCCCCGGAGCCCGGGTCCGTGCAGACCTCTAACTCACATAAATAATCTTCTACGCTCTGAGCCATTTCGTCAATACTTCTTTAAAGTCAATGATTACTCAGTGGAATTCTTCTTATAATATCGAAGGCTGGTTTATGCAGCACGGTGCGTAGTACTTCACTTACAGCTGGAGAATAAGTTCTTTACCAAGTTGTGCGAATTTCCGGACTTTGCAATCAGTAAAGAAATGTAATAAGAAGCACGCAGTCCATCGTCATCTCGCTTAGATGTTGTCGCTAGTAGTCGTCGGAATGACGGTGTTTTTAAATATTGTTCTTTGAGTGTTTTAAAAGAAGTTAAATCTTTATCTTTTTTGTCGCTATGGACTTTTGTCAAGTGGTCTTTAAGCTTAGAAGGTTTCATTGATTCGTTCGACAAAGTTTTATTGCACAGAAGGCACATAGGTAAAGTAATATTTTCTGGTAATGGAATAAAGCCATATTTTAAATATTCAACTCTATATTGTCTGCATTTTTTCTTCAACTCACTACATTACAACACTAATTAAAGAAAATAAAACAACTTATCTCTTTCGAAAAATCGCTTATTATCAAATAAATACCAAAATATAATATTGATAAATAAAACTGTTTAATAAATTAACCTTAACAAAACTATAACTAAGCGTAAATAAATTTAATGTATTGTGTCAAGAAATCTTACATATTTTAATATACTTACGTACCGTACAGTATCTTCGTAATAATACAAAAAATGATACTACTTTTTGTTCAAAATTAGGAACATTTGTTGAATGCACTACACATCATGCACGGAACAGAACTAAATTGTTGATTGACATGACTCTTTTACAGTGTCATATTTTAGCCAAGTTATAACATTAAGCGGCGAGAATCCGTTCCTGTTTAAGCCTGCATAAGAAAGATGGCCGCAGTCGGCCTGGTTGTAAGGTGGCGTGGCGGGATGGTTGTAATTTCTTGTTTTTTTTATGTACTATATTTATATCTTACTCTGGACGTAAAAATTGCTACCAAAATATTTATTGCTATTTATTTTAACTTCCATAATAATGAAAATGTGTTACAAATATTTTTTTATATAAAACCTTTCGCGGACCCCTTGACACTGTCCACGCACCCCCAAACTATTTTTTAGTTACCACAGACCCCATCAGAGGTCACACGAACCCCTGGGGGTCCGTAAGAACCACTTTGAAAATCACTGATCTAAACAAAACTGCATTTATACATTTAAATATATTAAGCTTGGTGTGATCTCTGTTTTGTCAGATCTCTGCCAAGTTATCTAAAATATTTTACCTTGGTTAGTCTCTTGTAGTCGGAATCCGTGGCGCAGTTGGTTTCGTCGCTGGCTAAGGTTACGGATGTCTCGGGTTCAATTCCCGGTGCGGACGGTTTTCATAGATTGATCTGTTCGTAGTCTGAGTCCTCCCTCCCACCAATCCCATCCTCACGGGGCGTAACAAGAGCGATTAGCTAACCACTAGTTCTGTCATAGCCCTATCCTTCTATCCCTACTCTCTTCGAAAAGAAAAAAAGAAAAGAGAGGTTGAGCAACTGAGTGACAAGCAGTACTCGTAGAAAAAATTCTGTCAAGATACCTCCATTAGGAGACCACATGCTCCACATTGGGAGCGGACATGGAAAAAAAAAAGAAAAAATTGTTTTTTTATTTATATGGTTAAGAATCCACAAATGATAATACATATTGGAAGAATGCATACTCGTTCTTTGGGTTAAAAAATTGTATCGCCACCATCCGCAAAAAGCTTGAATAAATGATCTCTTTATACAAAACTTAATATGCATTTATTAATGTTCTAACTTCTGACAAAACGCACAAACTCATTGGAATTATATTAATCCGGAAAATGCATTTTTTTATCCAATGTAAATATCTGCATTTTTAAAGTTAGAAGAAAATTGCGTTTGCAGTTATGAAGATTTTTCGAACATTAATTAAAAATAAAATACCTCATTCTTCCGCTTTGGTATACAGTGTAGCTACTAGAATAAGTGAAAAAAAAACACATTTGCGACATAGCTTGATTTTAAATTGCAACTTCTAACCAACGTATATATTGTATCTTACAAAGCATCAAGATAATTAAAATAACTGAATAAAATTGACTGTGGGGCCAGTAGAATAACTAAGTTATCAATATTAATTTTGTATTGGTTTCATTTTTTGTTAAAACTCAAAAACTTTATTTTAGCACTTGTGGTTGTTTTGCATTGGATGATTGACACGTAAGATGAGGGGGTCTCCAAACTATGGCCCGCGAGAACCACCAATCTGACTCACGGTAGCTGGGCGGATATGCTCGGAATCCGGCCCGCCATAGTTTTTTTCACACAGAGGAGTCAGTGTGGCCCTTAGACTAAAATTTTTAGAGACCTTTGTGTTAGATGATTTAAAAAATGCTAGATACATATGCATTCATTGATAAAATCTGGCAAGCAAGAGTTTGATATTTGCGTTAATCGGCCAAGATTCTCTAACAGAAGTAACTCCTTATACCATCTGCTATAATCGTGGTGTCTAACAAATAATTGTTCTGATTTCCCGTTCAGTCAGTATCATAATTGCTTTAACTATAGTGCTGTTATGAATTAAAAATAACCACTATTCAAAGCGGAGATAAAAAAGAACGAAACGGAATAAATTCTGCGATGAAGTTGTGCGTGACGAATACGTTATGTCGTATTTTGGAATATTTTTTAATGGTATGGTTTTGATTATGCAAATGATCTATTTTAATAAAGGTGTCAGTGAAATGTATCGTAAAAACGTATGGGTTAGATAAGGCATGTATACTGTGTGCGATATGAGGCGCGTGATGGCCTGATAGCTAAATTTTATTTTCAATTCGCGGGTAGAATATTTATGAGTAAAAGCATGCGACACATTTCCCGTTAGCTAACGTAAGCGTGTGATACGTCGGGGGGAACTTTTTCTTAAAAACACTGCTAAAATCAGCGATGTCCAACAGAAATCGTTTGATGAGCCAAATAAAATCAGTGGTAGTTGGTGGCCCAAAACAACACACATTAAAAATGCCTTTATCAAAATGTTTTATTTCTTAATTATTAATGTGAAGCTTGCCTTTTTTATATCGACAGGTAATTAAATAAACACGCATCGCAGTTGATTAGGCATGTTTTCGTCGGCCAACGTGTTGTGACACATCATTTTTGTTATTTTTGTTTTCGAAAAGAACAATCTGCAGCAATTTTTATTTTTCTAAATACGTCTGCTATGCAAATTTCCATTTTATTTTTGTATGTTTTCGAAAATAATATGTTTGTGAAAAAAAATACATTTATTCCCTTCGAATACGCATTTTAACTTGACACTTTCAGGACTATTAATTCCATTTGTAATTTTACAGATGCGGATTCCACCTCGTTAAATGGAGCTAATGGAATTGTGAAAATTTGTCATTGTTTTGCATGAGAATCTGTAGTCAAATCCTTTAATTAGATTTTTGATAACATTCATATATTTTGAAAAATATTTATAACCATTTAATAATTTGAAATGAATTAAATAATTTGAACTATGTGATTTTCATGAAGCTTTAGTTTTTTCCCCCAAGGCTTTGATATCTTGATGACATTTTGTGATCAATTTATTTTCACGTTAATTTCATTGTTCTATCTGTTAAAAAACACAAAGCAAGGACCTATTGATTATCGTAATATTCAGATGTATTATTGCCACTTTCGTTTTTAAAAATCAGAATCTTCTCTCTATATTCACAAAATCCTAACAAGCAGTCTTACGACTCACTCACTTATACGGTAAAAGCAGATTGCTGTATTCTGATTCCAGTTTAAGAAGATATTTCTAAAATTGTCGATGTATCAATGAATTATTATAGTAACAACAACTGACATCACAGATAATTCTTCACTCACGAAATATAATATAAACTTGCCAAATTCAAGTGCACTGATTTGTTTGTATATTTATTTTATGAATAATAAAATGCAACATATATAAAAAGCTACTCTACGAAAATCAGTTGGGCTACGTGTTGAGCATAGCTGGTTTTAGTATTACCAACAGCTTTATGGGCTGAGGTAGATTTAAACTGTTTTCTTATAACTTGTAATGTTATGAAATTTTATTTCTCATCGTATAACTAAAATACTCAAGTGTTTTAAGGCGTAACGAACATACGTGTAGATTTCAGAACCATTAGCTTTATTGACAAAACCGAGGAACTACACATGCGAATATATCATTTCATTTTCAACAATTGCTCTAGAAATAATTATTATGGCAATTCTATTTATATTGCCCTTAAACGCTGATTTTATTGTAGTTTTTTATTGTTTTATTACGGTTAATAGTTTATTAATAGCGTTACAGTAATCAGTACTTATGGGTAATGGTGGACACTAGTTGGTATTTAATTTCACAAGCAGTCTTCGCCATTTTTCTCCAATCCAGGAATAGTTTTTGAATTTTTAAAGCAAATGTGTTTTAAATTTATAAAAATATAAATATAATGCTTTTCCACGATGAGTTGTCGATGTTACCAGTTATATTAAAACGAAAAAATAGTCAAATCACTGAGACTTAGATACAAACGTGTGTTTGATTGATATATATTTATTATACTAAATAATGTTTGAAGATTAAAGAATAAATAAAATTCCAATTAATATTAAATGACAAATTAATTACAGACAGCTTCAGCAATATGACTAGAGCAATTCTTAGGATTTCATCTATTATTCTATGATAAATCTGGCAACCAATTAACCTTTAGCTTCTATAGAGAGAATGGTAATACCGCAGTCAATGGAAGCCAACGTCCACGCAAAGGACTTAAAAGATCTATTCCTGGAAATTTTCCGAATCAAACGAAAAGTAATATTAAACAGATAGTTGGTAAATTGTTTAAATATTTGATGTAAGTCAGAAAAAAAAATTTGTAAATTAATTAATATGAAAATGTTTTATTAAATCGTACAAGTTTGTGTTTTTTAAATTGTTTACTGAGAAAACATTGTTGAAATAATTATGTTTGTAGCACATTAGTGCATAGTGCATATCAACGAAGTTTATTTTACTATTTTATTCTGCGATATTCTTAGCAAACATTTGAAGGTTTATTACTGCTCCGTTGTCATAGCATGTCGTGTTGGGTAAAGCAGTGAGTCCTATCGGTTGCAGGAAACAATAATTAAAAACAATATTTTAACGAATAACGTTTGTAATTTTGTAATTGTATTTCATATCTGACTGTGAGTTATAACGTGAATAGTGAAAAATAGTGAAACTGGTTTACCTTCTATCTTTTGAGATGAGTAACTCTTATTGTAATTGCTAATTATTTATTTAGGGTTGCTACGAGAAAAACCGACCACAATATGACTTAAAAATATTTAGAGTTGCTATGATAAAATCATAGATGTCAGGTAATGGAACTTAAGGGCAAGTGTACTGGGAGGATAACACACGTGATCTTCCTTATATATCAATCGACCTCCAGTTCCAGTCATCTAACAAGGATCTCGAAATCAGTAGGTAGGGAGCAGCGACTTAAACATAGTTTGAATTGTTGTGACGATATCATATTATAGCAGGGCTTGCGCACTAGAATACGGCTACAGGTATTAAAAATTATTATGCTCTTGGTGTTTTCCCCAATATGAATCATCCTCTAGTTTCCTTATAATGATCTCTAAATCCAGTTTCAAAATTCATAGTTCTCAGTTTGACCGTGATATACGACAAAATATAAATAGCTGAGATGATATACCGTGATCCAGTAAGAAGCAGTACCGGGCAGCTAGTTTTATATTAAAGCTTTAAGAAGATTGGCTTTAATGTATGTGAATAGTATTTTTATGACTAATTTCAATATTCAATTGTCTTTCCCAATACATTTTTTTTAGTCGAGCATTATCAAGTGATCTTGCTCATTATAAAAATGTGAAAATAGTACAAATCCAATCATGTTTGATTTTTAAAATATAATGCTCTCCCAACAAGAATTGAGAGGGGTAATACCTTTAGAGTGAGTAATATTTTGTGATTGATAAAATTGATACAGAATAAATCACATTTAAAAAATGAGCCCATGAACGATTTTTCCCATTATCATAATAAACTGTTCACTCATTTTGATTTCATGCTTGATTCATATCTTTTATTTAGAAATAGTTCTGTCCTTTTAATGATTTATGTGGGTAGTAAAAATTGATATCTCACATGAGTATTTTTCCTTATCTTATTCTCCTTATTAAAGCTATGCGCATGCAACCCGCCTATTAAAAAAAATGTTTAGTGTAACCCATATGTCAAAAAAGGTTGTCGACCCTGTATTGGACATTAAAAGTAAAATAATATATTTTTGTATTTAGAAACAAACATTATGCAAGAATTTTTGAAGACGAAAGTTTAGTAATTTATTTTATACTATATTAAAGTGTGTCTTTTATGGAAAAATCAGAGTCTGGCATTTTTATTTCAGTACACATGTCTATTGATTGCAATTTTATTGGCAAAAAGATTGATTTAATCAAGTGTTCATACATACACACATACACGCGAACAATCTAACTGTACTGAAGTGTTTATTGCTATCTAATGATAAAACTATTTTCTTTTATAAACACGGAAAAGAAATATGAAGTGAGAACTTATTTATTTCGTAATATATTATAAAATAAATATACCTTCTTATATTATTGTATAATGAACTAATTTTACCAAATAACAAAAATTAAAAAAAGAATGAATTATCTATACAGATATGTTATTTTATTGTCTATCCTACGGCCGAATTGTCATTGCTGTTGGACTTTCATCCGCTCGGTTGCCGGGTCGCGCGGTCTAATCCTGAAATGGGCACAATAAACTGATTTATGGATTTGTATCACAAGGAATGGATTGTTGTGATGTTGAAATTCTTTCCCACTCACCCACTATCCGATCCTGAAAACGGAATGTAGAAAAAGAGAGATAACTTATCCATTCCTTCACTCATTACCCTCTCCGAATAGAGTGATCAAGCGAATGGCTTGCAACAATATTTTTGATGAATTCGGCGGTAGTTGTGTGGAAATTCATTTTTCATATAAAATTAAAATTGATTGCTTTGTTATTTCACTAGCTGTTTTACTAAATTTTAAACGTGTTTCGTATCTACAATGTTTTAAATAGAACAGGTGACCCACCACTGCTTAACTTATTTTCCTTAAATTTTCACTTCCAAATACTAGTAATTAGTCTTAAAGTTAGTAGTGTTGTGGTAGTTAGTACTATTATCGTTTGTGTCTTAACCCCTCCCCATGTCCAGTAGAAGAAAATAGTCATACCGCATAATCCATTTGAAGTTAAGGATCAGAATCATTGTTAACTTTAGAAATAAATCTGTATGCGAAAGGAAAAGGGCGTTAAGTCTAAAATTGGTACTTTTCAGGAGAGTCAAAACAAGATTTGCGTTTGTACGAAATTTGACAAAAAATGTGATCTTTAAATTACCAACTCAGCAGCATTGATTTGACTCTTCCTTTTTATATTATATGCATGTATGTATTGTAATTATTTTATAATATTTTCCTCGTTTTTCAATTAACTCAACTTAACTCTCTTTTCCTTTCGCACACGGAAATAAACGTGCGATAAAGTTAGCCTTTAATAAGTGTCACATTTTGTTACACAACCAGTGAAATAACAAAGTTATCAACTTTCACTTATAACGTGTTCTAATAATACAAGTAATTTAGAAATGTTTCATTATGAGTTCAATATGCTTTGAATGTACAACTGTAACATTTTTTTTAATTGCTCAATTTTTATATGTATTGACAGCTTATTCCTTTTTTGCACGGTTTCGAAAATGCACAGTTTCACTGCATCATTTTTTATATTGTTTTTTGCACGGTTGATTTTCATGGAGCGTATCCCCCGTGGAAAAAGAGGATTGAGCGTATATTTAATTTCCGTTGTTGCAACATTAATAAAATATAAATCCAACGATACATTGTTTTGGTTTTGTGTGTAACAGAAAAATGTTTTTCTTTTCCAAAGAGAAAATTATTTTCCAAAGTGTGATTTAACGATTGCTATTTTGTTATGTGGCACCACTGACACCTATTATAAAACCATTAAACCCTCTTCCGTTGGATATATTAAAGGAAAAAGAAGCAGCGTGTCACTTTTATTACAATGATGATACTAAATGTAATTCGTTTAAAGAAATTGAATTCAAGATATAGAAAAAAACAAGCATTGCTTAAAATGTTGATGTGAGACTTCATTTCATCATAGTGTATTAAACTTTGATATCTGTATATGTACGAATCATAAAATAGCTTTTTACGATTGTATTTTTTAATAAAAAGCAAGATATTTTAATCTGACGTGCCTGCCTAAATATTTTTGTTTCTATCCTTACGATTTTATACTTGAGAGAACAACAATATGGAATGGTATTCTACACGTGTCTAACATAAAATTATCCGAGACGCTGGCTGTAAAAAAATATATTCTACCTTTTTCCTTATAACATATCCACCCAAATTACTATTCAGGTCAGTAAAAATAGCATAAACTGATCACAGAGCTAAATTAATTCAAAATGAAAACTGTCGGCAGGGTGAAACTATTTTCTGCTTCTGTTGTTTAAGCGACGATTATACTGCTTACAAAGTGAATATTTACTACATAGTTGTTATTATTGTAAGATTGTAAGATGTAAGATATGTATGAGAGAGAAATGTTGTACTCGAATACGGGTCTCGAGTGTTATCTATTAAATTACGATATACAATTAACATTTTTCTACTTGCAAGGAAACTTGAACCCGAGAAATCCGTAGCTGGAGACAATGACGTTGACCACTGCACCACGGACCCGACACTATACTTAACACGCACCAAATTAAAAGTAATGTCAGACAAAATTAGTTACAATATAGGTGCTAACATTATCGATACAAATATTAAAATATGACTGACTAGTTTTTATTTTATGCGGATGCGAAGCGCTCAGTGCTTCCCTAGTAAGTATCCGAAGAGAAAAGTGTTTTTTTCACATAAAATATGATAAAGAAATAGTAAATTTATTCTTCTTGAAATTGTTCGCTTATTCAGAAAGTGATGGATGACCAAAGATAATCGAAAATATACAGATGTTTTTTTTCTGACCTTTATCAAATGGTTGCGTCATTATGTAATATTTAATGAAAGTGTTAAAAGCTTGTTTTTTGTCACAGCAGTGAAAATAATAATCATATGTAAACAATGTACAGTGTGGTCATTCATTTATGATATTATACACATAAGCGTAAATATTATTCTAACTATTCTATAAATATTTAGATTGTTATTATTACTGTCTTTAAAGACTTAATATCAAATATGAATCAGAAAGACATCGGCTTTAATTAATATCATTAAAAAATATCTATTCTAAAAATTTTTGAGTGTTGATTAACAAAAATTCACAAAGTGGAATCAGCAAATAATAATAAAGATATTAACATTGCAGAAAACAAGAGAATAGTCCACAAAGCAGGTTCTTAATTTTCTGATTAATTTTATTACTAGTGTGAATACAAAAAGTCTTTATATCTCTTTCCCATACGAAGTCAAGCATAATTCTGTCTTGCCAAAATACTCTCTAAGCTTAAAAGCTTTGTACAGAGAAAGTACATGTATTTTTTAGACATATTATATGTATTCAATTATTATAATACATCTTTTATAATGATATTACCACACTAAAAAAGATGTGGCGTTGGTTCTGGACACTTTATCTGGTGATGAGGGTACCTCACGAGTGTAAAACTTATTTTATTTCATTCTGGAATTTTGTAATATGGATAGCATCAATATGGCTCTTAGGGATGAAGAGAGAAGAGGGCGCGATGTCTAAGAACGCCACTCCTTTTCTATGTTATCCAATTAGGGATGAATAATAGATGAACAAGACACTTTTTTATTTGATCTAATATTTAAAGTATTTAACTATGGTGCCGCAGCTCGGTGATGTATAAGATGCACGTACAAATGATTTAGAATAAAAAGGGTACTATAACTACCGAACTGATAAAATATAGTTAAACATTATAAAACTATAAATAAAATAATGAAGGCAGAACCGTACTAATACATTTTATTCAAGTGCAAAGAAAAATACAAAGAGTTAAAATGAACAAAGAGTTTAAAGAAATTTAGTCGTAGTTTTATAAAATCTATAAAGACTTAAATATTATCGATGTTTTAAAAAACTACGATTTACTATTGTAATTTATTAAATAAATATATTGATAATTAAATATAATTTAATGTCGGTGTGACATTCATTAGGATTACATACAGTAAATGTTTTCGCATAACCTTTAATTAATTTTGTATTTACATAAATTATGATCTATAGTGTTTCTTCTCCTTTCCTTCCTAGTAACGTAGTTAACCTCTCAGAAATATAGAGGTTGAGCTGCTGAATAGCACGCAGCTCTAGTAAAAAATCTTCTGTTGAGATGCGCTCTATGATGAATCATATTGTCCACACTAGTAATAAAGATGGCTAAAAAAAATAAATAGTGGTGTTCTCAATTTTGTTTAACGACTTAACAAAACAAAATTAATAAGTGTACTTAAAACAACGACAAAATGAACATATAGTTACTGTTCCAGTTACTTACTACTTTAGTAATGTTATTTTTCAAACAAACCAAACAATTGTAAATATTCTAATTATTTCTATTTATTTGCGAGCAAAAATACCAGAGGTCCGACAAATTATTGTTTGAAAACTTTACAATTACAATTAACATTTCCAAAACTTTATATTCGAAATGTTTTCTCTTGTTTCACAAGCTGAATAAATTAATTATTAATCTCCTCTGTTTTTAAATACCAGAGAAGTTTTTTTTTAAATATGTTTTTATTATTTTGATTAAAACGAGTGTTAATTTGTAAGTTAAATTTTGAGAGACACTTCTCTTTTCAAATATTATTTTGTTGAATCTCCTGAATTTCTCGCTGTGAAAGATTGTGATGTTATTTCCGTCTCTGACGAAACGTTTATGGCAGGAATATAAAACAACAACAACTAAAAAAAGAGGAAATTGAATATTTTTAAAAGGTGGTTAAAAAAACTACTTTAATTATTGTGATTTCTATGGATTTTCATTGCTGATTCTTAATCCTGTCACATCTTATTTTTATCTCCTGCCTTGATGTTTTTTTTTTGTTTCATTTTATCAAAGAGCAAATGTCCTTCAGCCAGCCCTTGAAAATATCTCGATGCTGAAATAGTAAATGTAGTGAAAAAATCATTTTTTTTCTTATAAATTGAAATAATGTTTTTCGCATTGCATCTGAGTGCTGATTTTCCAGATATGTTTCAAAAATAATCGTTACTCAAGGAAAAAAAATATTTGAAAACATGTGAAACAGGAACTCCATGTCCGCTAAGCGGAGGTCTTATTAAATAGTAATTATGTTGAAAACTGATTATTTTGTGTTTTTAAATTCTTTTAGGCAAGTTGTGGTGCAAGATGTACCAGTAGTTGACCTTTTTTCTATAAAAGTGCCCAAAATAAGAAACGTAGACTCGGGATTGCTCTAAATTGTAGAGTTCAGACAAGTGAAACCATATTTTGTCGGATTGAGGAACTAATACATCACCATATATGTCATTGGTGTGTGATAGCGGCTATTTGAAAACAACACCATATGCAGTAAGTATTTTATTTTTAATTTCTTAAGAGAATTGTTAAGGATATCAGTGAAAGTAAGCATATACTACCTTATTCAACTAAAAGTGGTGTTACAGAAAGCTCTGAGGCAACATTGATGATAGGTTTTCATGAAACCCTCTGATTAGACATGGCCAAATACTGAGAAAAAAGTGAAAGGTATTAAAAATTGCGCACAATTTTTTCGTAACAGACCCTTTCCTAATTTTTGTCTTATCATATTAATTCAGATATTTGATCTAGACAAATTCTTCTCAATCTTTAGTCGTCATTCGTCATGAAAAAACAATTTGAACGGTTGAATTACAAGAGTTTCTCGTTAAACAACTTGTGTTGCGATGCTCCATTACGAGTTCATGTGCTATAAAATAGGAATAAACCCATCTGAAAAAAAAATGCAACAACAAAATTATGAGTAAAAACGTTAAGTGCTTGGGTAAAATATCAGTGATTTTTGTTATATATATGAAACCTGCCTTGCTGGGAATGACGCGTTTTGTTTTTCAATTGAACAAAATTCTACGTACATTTTCAAAAAAAATAATTGTAAGAGGTTATTTAGGAAAATAATCACCTAATAATAATAAAAATGATTGGCATGGCCCAAAACGATAATGTTGCCACATGGTCAAAAAGATTTTGCCAAGTAACATTCGTTAAACATGCGATAAACACAATTATCTCTGACCTCCAAACAGTGGCTGGATTACCTACTATAAATTGCTATGTTTGTAATAGCCTTCAATAACCATTTTGATTATTTTATTGGCCAAAGTCCAACAATAAACCCAAAGATAAATAAAGCATTTTAGTACGAATGTATGTGGACTCGCCAAACAATGAATTTTGCAATGCTTAGGACTTTATTTTACACTCGACCGTATTTTTATTTACAGCTCATTATCTACGTGACAAATATACTAACTAATCTACTTGGAGAGATCAAATAATGGATCTTAAATTACTGTTACAAAGGGATTGTGAACTCTGGAACCCGGGAGTTTTTTTCTTGTCATGAACTAATCGGGATCGAGCACAATTTTTTTGTTAGTATCCTGGTTGCATATTGAAATATAAATTATATTATAATATAGATACAATTTCCTGAAAGCTCGATGAAAATTGTCGGACTTACTGAATTTTAACAAGGGTTGAAAAATATATACCTAACTGAAAATTATTATTAATACTATTTTGCTAAATAAAAACACAGTATTTGCATGTTCGATTCTTCAAAATAAGACTTTCTATTTTAATTTTTTTCTACGTTTTTTTTTTGCTATAAATGTATTGTGAACTTTTGGGTTAATATACAAATGTATTGTGGTTTTTCTTACGTAAAATATTCGAAATTCTTCACATTATCATACTTACTGTAACTTCGACATTTTCCTTAAATACTGTGTTTTTGTTTAGCAGGGTAGAATAAAAGTAACCATATTGAAGAATTTTAATTATTTACCTCACTACTCGCATATAAAATATGTATATATCATCATTTTCAGCCGGGGTCGATTCAATGCTGGATGAAGGCGTCCTCTAGCTCCCTCCACTCCTCTCAGTTTCTAGTTTTGCGCTGCCACGTACTTCCACTGAACCTGACAAGTTCGTCAATTCAGCGGGTTTTGGGGCGCCCCTGAGGTCGCTAAGTGCCCCACGGATACCACTGAATGACCGTATTTGTCCAGCGGTTGCCCGTTCGTCGTGCGACATGTCCGGCCCACCGCCATTTCATCAATTTGATGACCACTATCACATCTCTCACTCTTGTTTGCTTCATTATCCATTGGTGTCTTCAGTATATATAAATTGTATTAATTTATATAGATAAAACTACATACATATAAATATATGTTTATATTTTTAGGCATGTCTTCTCCCTATGTAGAGCATATGGCCTCCTAATGGAGGTACCTCAAAAGAAGTTTTTGTACGAGAATGACTTGTTACTCAGTTGATCAATCTATCATTTTAGAAGAGAGTATGTATAGTAGGATAGGGCTAGGACAGGACAAGTGGATAGCATAATCGCTCTCGCTTTCGCCCTCTTTTAGGATCGGATGAGTGAGATAGAATTTTAAATATCAAAAATATCCATTCATTAAATAGAAATCTATAAATCGATTGAAAAATCAATTTGCAAAACTGTCTTAGTTAGGACTCGAGCCCATAAGATCTGTAACCGAAGCCAACAACGACGACCATTGCACCATGTACCCGAGATTATTCATTGATATTTTTAATAGTTAATTAATTTAGTTAATAGTGCAATTTGACTCCGAAAAACATCAAATATTTCACTCTAAATTTGAAATAAGCAGTTTAAATACAATTTAAATAGCCAGCATTGCAATATTTGGCCTTTGTTTGGTAGACAACTGTATTTTTTTATGTATGAAAAGTTAATTGTAATGAAGCAAATCTAGTCTAGTTTTTGTTTTGGTTCATTTCGGATTACTTAAAATATATTTAACCACTATTGCTAAACATAATTAAAGGATACAAACAAATATATTTAATAATTCCGGGATCCCGAAACTTTTTATGCATAGTGCCGGGCATGATAAATACTGACCACGTTGCAACCCCTAACGTTGAGCCAATTTTATTTGTCAGTCTTTATGGGGGAAACAATTCATTATTTCACAGCTCTTTTTAAACTTTTATTTGTACATGAAAACAGATCCACCCGAAAGAACATTACATTCTGAGGTCATTATAAAAGACTTTTATTAATGTTACTAATCACCAAAAATCAAACTATACATATGTTTTCTATGGATTCTTTTGACAGAAAATAGTTTTCAATATTTAGGTATATATTTATTTTCTATGTTTACTCGATTAAAGCGTAGGATGGATGATAATGATGGTGATTATGCAGTTTAGAGTTCTTTCAGTGAGTGGCGACAGAATCACGTTCGGTGGGCAATTGCAGAATGAATCCAGTTCTCCCTTATTTGTTGATTTATACTGCAACGTCGACTCTCTGTGTCCTAATATCGCCATGACTTTCTTTTTCAGAGTATTCAACTGTGTCGCAGCGTCTGCAGAATCCATGTTGAATATCGGTCCAAAAATATATATTATTTGCTAAGTAGCCTCGTCAATAATGCTGATGAATAATGACAAGCACAATGTTTCGTACATGCGAGAATTACGTTTCGTAAATCTACAGGGTCATGTATCAGTACAAATAAAACATGAAAATTCATACATACTATTGGTACTTCACTTATTGTTGCAATTAAATATGAAATTTATTTCACTTTTTTTAGAAGTAGCTCCGGTCAAAATTAGGTAAAACAACCCCTGTGACCGGCCCATTTTTGAAGAAATATCATTTTTCTTAAGCGTTTACTAAAAGTATTATAACTATGAAAATAGAGAATGAAATCGAATGAAACTTTTTGGAATTGTTTAAAACATTTTTATATTTAATTTTCATATGATAAAATTGCCAACATTTCCCTTTGTGAAGAGCCACACGACAATGTTTACACATGTACAGATTCTCACTCCTTTTCTTGTGCAAATGCACACACCTTGCATGTTCTACAGGACTTATTTTTTTTATTGACGGTATCGGTATAAATATGTGCTAAGACATTCGCCGATAACCTGTCTTTTAGATCATGCAAAGCTCTAGCTCGGAGTGGACTCGGTGTCACCGTAATATCTTCTCCAGAATGAGGAATATTAAAGAACAAAAATTCGATCGAGATTTAAAGTCGATAAAATCAAAATCTGTTTTCGCGATAACACAAATTAACGGGCTTGGACTGGGGAATTTTATGAAATTTCAGACAGTGCAGACTTCTACTATCTACGTATAATCCCGTATCTGCAAACATGAGAATTTACAGGAGTGCATTTCAAAGATTCGTTACTCAACTCACCATATAATGTACATCAGTGATCGCCAAACGGTCGCTTGCGAGCTACCGGTAGCTCGCGGTGGCATTTTCGGTTGCTCGAGTTAGATATTTTATCATGTATCGTCGAAAATTTTCAAGAAGATTGCTCTTCATCAGAAATGGAATTGATAGAGTTTTAATGTGATTTGTCACGTAAGATTGTTTCATCAACTGTAGAAACTGTTTGGCCTTTCATCCAAGTAGAAAAGTATCCAATTTTAGTTCTATTTGCGCTAAAAATGAAGGCATTGTTTTGTTCTACCTACTTACGTGAATCAACATTTTCCACTATGATAGTCGTTAAAAGTAAACAGACTCATAGATCATAGATGTAGATCTTGATAATTGCATTCGGATGGGAGTTACAACGTACTCACCGAGAATGGAAAAAGTTGCGGAGGAAACACACTTATTTCAAGATATTATTATTTTGTTTATTAATAAATAATAAAAGTACGCATTTTATGTTTTGTTGGAATGTCCTAATTTATTTAAGATAATATGATGATATTATGTGTGGTACGATAAAGGACGACGATAAAAAGTTATAAAGAAGGAAAATGTATAAGTAGCTCACCAGATAATTTAATTTTTTTAAAGTAGCTCACATCCTTATTGAGATTGGCGACCACTGAGTTACATCAATTGACCAAAACACTGCCGATATAATGTCTTCGATGTAATGCTCATTATCTGGCTTTTCAAACATTAAGCATTCTATTTAGATTATAAAAATAAAACATATTTTCTTTGTGTTCCTTTCTTCCACATGTTACCATTATTTTATTTTTATAAATATAATGCCTTCCTACTAAGAATTGACGGTTAAAAGAGATTCTATGTTTTGCTGACACGTTTTTATGCAATACTGAGACATTTGCAAAACATAAAATTTAGCGCTGTAACCTTATAAGCAAAATATAACATGAATATTACTTTTCACTGATAAGATATATCTAATCCGATTCGTTTTAAATGTATCGTTACTCGAGTTATTTAGAATTTTATGTTGCTAATTATAATGGCGTTTGATTAACTGTAGACAAGTGTTAATGAATCAACTATCAAGCGATTTTCGAATCATGACATATCCGATTCTAATAACAAAAATTTACATTTTGCAGCCAAGTGTTTAATCAAATTAAATTGACGAGCAAAACTTTCATAACGGAATTCAATAATTTCGCTAGTATTAAGTAATAAAAAGCTAATAAATTTTGTTTCCAATCATAAACTATCAATAAAGTAAATTCACATCGTAATATGATCGTAATCCTAATTATAAAATTATTTTATTAGGGGTATATTTAGCTATTATTAAAGTTAATATGGTTTTAGAAATAAATTTTACCGGAAAGGGTTTAATTTTGCATCAAAGGTTTTTTACTGCTTCCTGTTGTGATTCATTACAGCCCTTTATTTTCCTGTCATTTAAGTGAAAACTCTGTCAATTAAGGTGGAAGAAGTGAAGAAAATTGTGCTTCAAAAGTTGTCAACGGCGCTTAAGAAGAATTCATTTTGTATTTTTTTATTCATTATCATTATTATTCTGAAGATACTTAGTAGATTGGTTATAAGTATGAAAGTTTTTTTTATAACGTGTTTATGCATTCAAGAAAATCAACAAAATAGTATTTGGCAATCAAGAAATACTATATACAATGTACATCTATGATGTTCAAAAATCAAAAGATTGTTCTATATGGTTAAATCTGTGATGACCTAATAGAAGAATGGAGAAATTTGAACTATATATTTGGTGAGTTTTCGTGTTTTACAAAGTAAAAATATTAAGTAGTTAAATGAAGCGTCAAGATATGAACATTACAATAATTTTGAAACTGTTCAATGATAAAATTTATTTATGTCTGTAGTTATCATGAAAAAACAAAACAATTGCATCCTACCTCGGTGAAGTCACTAGAAGAAAATAAAACTAAATTGGAGAATAAGAAAAATCAGCTTCTGTTCGGCAGATCAAAGATCTTGATAGATTTTGTTATTAAGAATCGTAAATATTTTTATCTAAAGTTGCAGACAATATCCCAATTGGCCAGTTCATTAGCCAGACAACTCCAAAAAAATTAAATTTGAATTAAATATGCATCTATCTATCTGATTCGGTAATAAGACAGGTCAAAAATGCTAAGGCAGATAACCTTACCAAAGAATGAAACGACATGTTGATTTTTCTGGGTCAGTAAAAAGATATTTCTTAAGACTCGGAATTGTTAAATATCTGTTTATAAATTATATAAAACTCTGATACATTTAAATGATATTTTTGATATGTGATGACCATTTGAATATTGATTTTCCCACTATCTCAATATGGGTTATTTGGAGATATTTGAGTAATGAACTAGACGATAGATGTTTTAAAAGTAACTTAAAATATTATATCCTACGGATGTTTGGAAATATTTCAAATGTGAGACAAAAATCAACTTCGTAATGCTGTATATCAAATTTTCGACAGATGTATTCAAATATTAAAAACAGAAAAAAAATATTGACTTTACTGACTAGCCTAAATAAATTAGCACTGATAAAGCAGCTTATTGTGCATCACTATACTGGGTGAAAAGAAGAATTTTAATAGTTAGGAACCTGTGACCTACTAGTTCCTTAAGTGCAGCATTTTGAGTGATTTTATTTTACTGTTCCTTACTTTTACTATTCCTGTACTTACCTCAATATTGAGAAAATAACACAGCTATTCATATGTATCCAATTAAACTTACTTGAATGAGTCTTTCTTTAATCACAGATAATTTAAAGCAGACTTCCAATATGAAAAGTTTACCCACTACAATTTTTACCAACCTGTCGCTTAGTCACTAACAGTAATTCACAAAAAACTATTATGGGCTGTATGATAGTTTTAAATATAATTTAAGTTATTTTGTGTCTTCCGGTGTATAAGGGAAAGTAAAATATTTTTTTACACTGTCGTTTTTTCAGAGCGCTTCGACCGTGTAAAACTAGAATCAAGATTGTTAAAAAAACCAAATTTTAATGTTTGGAATTTTTTTTTATTTCAAACAGGGGACGAAATAGGAGGAGATTTTCGATTTGCAACTGAAAAAATTGATAGATCTATCGATGGAGCACATACGTATATTAAAATATTATTTTATTGTAAAATCGCCAGGAGCGTGCTTAGTGACTCAATTGATCGTTGAAAATTGACACTAGGTGATGGCAAAAAAACCGCAGAGAAATCGGTTTATAAGTAATAACCTAAGCGTGTTGGATTACGATAAATACTCTGATATTAAATTGTATATTTGATGGTCGGGTAATATATTGGTTTTATGTTGCTATTGACGGTATTAAGACAGTTTTTAGTATTTTGCTACAAAACATAACCAACAATGTTTCACAATGTATGATATGAAACATGCGGACGTTGAGTTATATCTCATACAAAATTCATGATCCCATTTGAACGTTTGAGAAAAGCTATCAAGTCAATGTCATAAAAAACTCTTTTAAAAATAAACGTTTTAGAATACAAAGTCATCATAATTGAACATAGATAAAGTTACAACATTATAAACTATTAATATATTTACACAAGAGGAATATGTAGGTATATTTTTAATACACGAATTAACGCCGAAGAATTATAAAAGTAAATGTAACAATGAAGTTAATATTTTGTGGCCGGTAAAATTTGTCGGCGTCCGTGGCGCAGTTGGTTTCGTCGCTGGCTACGGTTACGGATGTCTCGGGTTCAATTCCCGGTGCGGACGGTTTTCATAGATTGATCTTTCAATCGATTTATGGATCTCTGTTCGTAGTCTGAGTCCTCCCTCCCACCGATCCCATCCTCACTTGGCGTAACGAGAGCGATTAGCTAACCACTAGTCCTGTCATAGCCGTATCCTTCTATCCCTACTCTCTTCGAAAAAGAAGAGAGGTTGAGCAACTGAGTGACAAGCAGTTCTCGTAGAAAAAATTCTGTCAAGATACCTCCATTAGGAGACCATATGCTCCACATTGGGAGCGGACATGGAAAAAAAAAAAAATTAATTGTGCAGGACCGGGCATTTCTGCGGCAATAGTGTCGTAATTAGGTATGTGTACATCTACTGGCATCGATGTGCAAATGGGATACACTAATCATTGATCGCCCATTGGATATGTACTGAGTATGCCTCAGAGGAGCCTGAATCCTGCCTGTCTCTTCTACCTTCCTTCGCCATTGAAGGGCCGCTGATGCTATCCATAGGATGCACTTGGCGGAGCTACGGAAGTCTGGGATGACCTGAGAGGAAGAAACATGACTGGTGAGGGACAGATAATCTTGGAGGAACCATGTGATGGCTCCGAGAAAGGATGGCATATGGTTTAAAAAAAATATTTACAAAATAAAAATCAATTCAAATGTATTTAAATTACTAGTATAAATATTATTAAAAACAAGTGTGGACGACTTACGAAAGAAATGAAAATACTATATTTGAAAAAATACAATAGAAAGGTCGGTGGGCAAAAGAATGTTGTGCACACACCCGTGAAAGTTTCTGAAGAAAAAACTCTGAAATCAAAAAAAAAAAAAAAATGAAATACATACAAACAGCGAGATCTCGGAAAAACTTCTGACTTATTCGTGTACGCACCAGACGAAAAAACAAAAACTTTTATGCATCCAAAAGCACAAACAGAATTTAACACTTTCCTTCTTTGAGTTACATTGCAACGCATGTCGAGTACTCGTTAGTCTATATATATTTGTAGAGTTGTTGTGCGCACATCCGTAAAGGTTTCTGAAGAAAAAAAATCTAAAATCTAACAAAAGAATCAAATACATCAACTAGCGACATATCAGAACCATACGAAAAAAAAAAATATTGCATATCCAATATAGAGGTCTACATGGGCTCGGACTTGGCCAGCGGACCTTTACCCGGCCCGGCCCTGGGTCGGGCCCGGGTATGGAATTCAAATTTAAGAAAAACATTTCATACTATGATCGGGTCATGAGTCAGCCATGCGGCAATAGTTTTCATAACTTAAATAATTTACTTCACATGTGCTATGAATATCATTGGAAATATGGAAACTATATCATATTGCATTGTTTGAAAACTATAAACGGATTACTATATTAAAAAATAAATCGGGGTTTTTTCGGGCTGAGAAAAAAAAATCTGGGCTTCGGTCGGATTCGGGTAACAAGTGTGATATTGAGACTCGGGCTCTGGCCGGGCCGGGCCTGAAGATGACACTCTCGGACAGGGTAATTTTTTGAAATTTCGGCCGATGCAGACCTCTAATCCAAAAGCACTTCAATAAACAGAATTAAAAGACAAACCCTTTCTTTCTTTGAGTGGAATTGCAGCGCATGCCGGGTACTCACTAGTAATATATAAATATAAATATTCCTATGATGCAATTTTTTCGCAGCATCAGCAGTTCAAGCAATTTTTATTTCTCAATGCGAAAAATTTGATGCTTTTATGTGTTTGATGGTCGTTATAAGATTTATTAGCTCTTTGTGTTTCATTATTGGCTAAAAATAAAACTATTGAATTATTTTTTTAAAGACCAAGTTGATTTTTAATTCTGTATATCCAAGAAGAATTTCCTAAATATAATATCTTAATTGTTCATTAACTTGTGAAGTGTTTATTACATATTTTAGTATATTGCTATTTGTAGAAAGTGCTTAAGTGTTTGGGTCTTGGACATTGATGGCCTATTAATAATTTCATCAAAGCCTAGTATACTGTTCTTGTTAATGCTTCGTTTTATTGGAAAACCCATTAAACAACGAGTGGACGATCAAAATTATTATTCAAAGTGTCTAAATGATAGCACCT
The DNA here is from genome assembly GCA_022494535.1 of Himalopsyche phryganea. Lineage (NCBI taxonomy): Eukaryota > Metazoa > Arthropoda > Insecta > Trichoptera > Rhyacophilidae > Himalopsyche > Himalopsyche phryganea. The sequence continues at coordinate 173,906 of JAGVSL010000043.1, read as the reverse complement.
GCGTTTCGATCGAAATAAACATAAAAGTTATTTTAAAAAATATTGTATAAAGTCAGTAGGTATATGAAATGTTATAAAGATACATATTTAAGAGAGTTTAGATAGACCAATAAAATTTTCAAAAAATCTGAAATTACAGCTTGTAGCCAAGAGATTTTTTTAGAGTCACTCGATCACAAACACCTATGTCCAAGCTCTCAAATTTACATTGAAAAAACCTTAATTCGATATTGACCTTACTGGCACTTGAACCCAGACCCACTTGATGGTGGGTCTTTCACTAGACCGCAGAGGCTGACTATTTTCATGAAAACTAAAATGAGTTGAATATCATTAAAATCTATGCATTTTCATTTTAACCCTTTGTCTTCCAGAACACCAAAATTCAATCGGTTGGAAGTCGACGCAGAAAGACCAACGATTTGCAGATCTGCTTAATACGATGCTTGCACTTGGATTTGGAAAACACCTTACACAAAATAACAAATCAATATGACTAAAACGGCGATACAGTGAATTGCAACTAAAATGATTAGAGTTATGCTCGGGCCCGTTTGGGCTTGGTTCCGGGTATAGAATTTATTCTTCAGAAAAACATTTCGGACCATGTTCGGGTCATGAGTCAGCTATGTGGCATTGATAATAAAAATGTAATAACTAAAATAATTTATTACGTTTTGAATTTCATTGGAAACAATAAAATCTTTTGCTTGGAATGTATGGAGGAATCATTTAATATTTCGGGAGAATGAAGCTGAAAAGCCAATAAAATTGTGTGACCTAATTGATGCGAAGTCTGAAACAATACATTGTTTATGTAGGAATCACCGTAAGCTGTAATATTCGTTCGTACGTATTAAAGTGGCACTATTATTCAATATACGCTTTCAATTGGTTTTAGATGGTTGACAGTTTGGTCTTCCAGAAAGTTTGTTATTAAAAATACAATATATGAGTTTCAGCAATATAAAGAAAAAGATGAAAGGCAGTGACTATATCATTTTGCATGTAAAAAAGCATGCTAAAAGTAATGTATAAAAAATACTTGGTAAAATCAGTTTTATGTTACTGTAAATACAAAAGAATCGGGTATTTTCCAGACCGAGAAGTATAAATTTGGGCTTCAGGTAGGATTCGGGTAACAAATGTGGTATTAATACTCGGGTCCGAGACGGGTCCGGCCTGATGTGATCTGGCTCTAATTTCATCAAACTTAAACCCGTGTAGTCCTCTCATATATATATTAATATAATGTAAGTAAATATAGCAATTATTACATTTCAAAAATTTTTCATTGTCCGTCAAACAAAATTGTTTATTGTTCGTTTTAGCGTTTCTTTTCCATTTTTAAACAATAAATCAAAGCGAAATTGACACCTTTAATTTTTTATTCTAATTTCATGTAATTTAATGAGTTTACAGTCATTAAGTTTTATGTAATAATTGAAAAGTTAGAGTCGAAAATAGCTTTTTTATTTACAATCTCATTTTTCAGGAGTAATAAAAATGTAGTTATTTGAAATTTTAAAATTTTAAGTTAAAGTGAATTTGCATCACTCATATATTTATTTTAATCATTTTTTATTCTTTAATTAACAAAAGACACAATATACGCACTGTGTAATAAAGTTATATTATATCCATAGTAATATCTGAAAACTTATTTCCAAAAATAGCCAACGTTATAAAACATCATTTTACAGAAGTGGGAAAGCTTTCGAGCTATATGGTAGAGAGATAGAAAATTCTTTTTTTAGATCATATATAATAAAAATACAGGAACTCGTGAAACAAATTGGAGTACACTGCCATATCCAGTTTTTGGCGAAACATTTGATGTTAATCTACTTTTTGTGGAACCACCGAATTTCTTTTTTCATGGAACGATATATCTAGTTAGATGCGAATTTTTTGTAGACTAAAAACAGATGACATTTACAAGACAACCACTTTTTCTGCTTAGACTTAATTTTTGAAAAAATAGAAGACAATTTTTATAAAGTTCTATTGAGTATGAAATAAAATATTCATGTGTATATTATGTATATTATATATCTTCATTGGGTCAGTAGTGAAGTGGTCAACGTCGTTTGATTCGGTTGCAATGCTCTCGGGTTCGAGTCGCAGTGTGGACAGTTTCATAAATTGTTTTTTCAGTATATTTATAATTTTCTAAAGCATAGATGTCTATTTTTTTTCTCACTCATCCGATCCCTAAAACGAAGCGTAAAGAATGAATAAGCTAACCGCTAATCCTCTAGTAGCCTTACTCGAAAAAAGAAAGGTTGCACTGATTAAAAAGCTGTTTATTTTAACCATATTCGCTCCCAATGTGGAGCAAATATACTCCTAACAGATGTGTTTCAGTAGAAGTTTTTTCAAAGAATACTGCTTGTTACTCAGTTGCTCAAACTTTCTTTTTCGAAGAGAATAGAGATAGAAAGATAGGGCTAGGACAGGACTAGTGGCTAGCAAATTGCTCTCGCTAAGCCCTGTTTTTAGGATGGGATGGGTGGGAGGGAATTCCGGACATTACAAACATACATGCCTTCGAACAGAAATTCGGAAATTGACTGAAAAATCAATTTATGAAACTGTCCGTACCAATACTTGAACCCTAGACATTCGTAATCGTAGTCAAAGACGTTGACCACTACACCACACATACGACGAAAAAGCTGTTAACGTAAAAAAACTTTTGTTGAGATAACTTTTTTATAGAGTTCGTATATTTCGCATTGGGAAAAAACATATTTAAAGAAATATGACTTAGATTTGTAACATATATATTTATATCTATAAACATCAATATAATTATTATATTCATAAGCGAATTTAATGCATACTCGAGTAATGTATAGAAATATTTAATAGTCTTCAGTATGACGCTTTGTAATAATAGTTAATAACATATCAAAGAAAGCTTTGTACTTTGTCCAGTGTAAGCGTTTAGTATACCAGCGTAATATGGAAAAAATCACAAATCTTACAAAGGATAATTTTCATTCAACCTGAAACGTGTATTGGTGCATGGATTTTTTTCCATAAAGAGTAAAGAAAGATTATTCTTTCTAAGATAGAGACCATAGAGTAAGATAATGATTTTAATTTTAAACTAATGTTCGTTGAACAGGATAAACTGTTGATGTTGTATTAAAAAGAAAAATACGAATAAACTTATCGAAGAATATTTATGGCAGCAGATTTTCGTATTTATTATATGGTCATGTAATAAAAACAATAACCCTATAATAAAGCAGTTTATTTTTTAAAATGTAATGTCTTTCAGCAGTTTATGTATAAATAAATGCAGTTATTAATAAAAAAATATAAAATATTCTTTATTATTTAAAACAAAGTGTGTGGCTTCCTTTTTTTGAACTTATTTCAGATAAGATTTTCTTCGATAAACGAAATAAATTAGTATTATTATTATTTGTATTATATTTTCCGTATATCCACGAAGAAAATTCTACTTTCAATGCAGTATGTTAAGAAAAATAATTAAAATCATTTTGCATGTGAACGTTCATCACATCGTACGTAGCAGTAGCATGAGCGATTAGCTAACTGCATGTCGTTTTCTATTCCCGTCCTTCTATACTTATACTATCCTTTCATTATGCGACCATTTGACAAAATCTAAATGATCAGAATAATTTTGTATTTTATTTATTGCTATATTATGGTAGGTTTTACCAAATGGTATCCAAGAAGAGTACGTGTCCTTCAATTTGACTTTAAAATATTGTCCCCAATTCATTTGAGAAGCGGTTATAATTTTTCCTACATTTCAAATTGGTCAAGAACGGCTGTTTTCGGAACGAAATATGAGAATACAGTTATATTAATTATATTACTATTATAAAAAATACGTACATGAACAAACCGAGTTACACGTTGTTGTTAATTTGGAAGTTCTAATTTGAACTATAAACTACTTTTAAGCTTTTACTGTGAATCCCGTAAACCCTCGATTGTCTATGTATCAATCTCGAGATTACGGAATTGAATAATTTACTAGGATTGGAAGCCCTAATAACAATGTTAATTAAATTATTTTCGCCTATTTTGCAAGTTTCTCTTATTAAAAATCAAATATTTTAATAACCATTTTAATTAAAAATGTTGTATTTTGTTAATTTTAATTAAAGTATTGATGTAGCGAGAACGAGTTGATTGTGTTTGTGTTTCTGACAGAGGTTTTTTCGACAAATTAATGATACCGTTTTCATCAACCCTTTATTAAGCACTTTTTGCAATAGTTATTTTCTGGATCGTTTATAACAACTGTACACATTATATTATACTTTTTTGCTGTTGAAAAAAAAAAGTATCGATATTATCAAAATGATGAATATTGTTTGAAGATAAGTTTAGAGCACTCGGTAAATAGAATAATAAAAAATATTCAAATTGTAATCGAAAACTGATTACTCTTAGATAATTGAATTTCCGAGAACTTTTAATACATGCCGATTTTTTACATATTTATTATAATACAATTTATTAATAAAAAAGTGAAACAAATGTCACATGTAAGACGAGAATAATGTTTGTTTTTTAGACCTGATAAGCTGAGCAAGAAAAAAATCACATCACAGATATTCATGACTTTGGATATTTATACAAATATTGATTGAAATGTCAGTACATAAAATGGGTTATTCAGGGATTCGTGTCACTGACGGTGAAACCGAGTAAGAAGACAACCTTTTGCTGAATATATTGAAGTATAATTTAAAATTTAATGTATTTGATTGCGCCAGTTAGACCACTGTTCGATTGTTAAAACAACCTTTAACAATATCTATCCACTGCTCGATGAAAGCTTCTACAGTCATGCGCTTTGGGCTGACAGGAATTTTGGACTTTATTTTGAAGTTAACACATAAGGCTTTATAATATATGACGATTGACAGATAATACACGTTTTTTTTTTGATTTTTTTTTATCATGATATTTATTCCACCATTAAAAGTATATGTAGGGTTTGTTTTTTAAATTGGCAGCACTTTTTCCAGTAACCGTCAATTTGACAGTTGACAGCTGATTTGTGCTCAGTTTTGTTTGCCATTTCACCATGAACAGACCGCTTGACCACCCTGTGCGTTGCAGTTTCGGTAAATGGGGCGAAACAAAAATTGCATCTGATCCTGATTTTTGGCGAAAAATTTCGTTCAGCGATGAGGCTCATTTCTGGTTGAATGGTTTAGTCAATAAACAAAATTGCCGGATTTGGAGCGACGAAAATCCACAAGCCATTTTTGAAACGCCGTTACATCCACAAAAATTAGCAGTTTGGTGTGCTTTATGGGCTGGTGGAATCATTGGTTCATATTTTTCAAAGACGATGCTGGCCAGAACGTTACTGTCAATGGACAGCGCTATAGATCTATGGTTGCTAAAAATTGAATAGCCATAATGTAAACGAGCTTTGGTTTCAACAAGACGGTGCAACATGCCATACAGTGCACGCCACAATCAATTTGCTAAATAAAACTTTCAATGAGCGAATAATTCCGCGGAATGGACCTGTGGATTGGTCACCGAGATCATGTGATTTAACACCTTTAGACTTCTTTCTGTGGGGGTATGTAAAGTCGCAAACCTACTCTACTTCGATAAAACAGGAACGCTTAATGACCTTGAAGCCAACATCCGCCCTGTTATCGCCGATATACATCCGCAGCAGCTTCAGAAAGTGCTTGAAAATTGAACTTAGAGATTGCGCGAAATCATTTTTAAAAGTTAATGGCATTTAATAAACTTTTCAATAAATCCAATACAATGAGCATAACCACGATTATTAAATGTTTTATTTATTTTTAAAGTTCTATACCCCTAAAAAAAAGATCTTTACATTTCATATTACGAATTCTATCAAATCAGCATAAGTACTTATAGGCAAGTAGTTTTTATTTCAGATGTATATGTTTTCAACAAAAATTCACCTCATTAATGCTTATTTACGCCACCGAGAAACTATCAAAACAATTAAATTTAAGCGATTTTTCCAAGTCTGCAATTCTTGAGTGGCCATTGTGATTATCCAGGAATGGGAGAAATCAAACGCTTTCGGTGGTCATTAATACTTATTGACTCCAACGGAGCCTATTCGTACTTCACAAAGTGATGAATAGGGAGCTTTTTGCCGGCATCATGACTTTGGTCAGAATCCCAAACAGAAGGGTGCTAATAAATAGCGAAAAAGCTTCCAACGGATATTTCCCAATTACGATTTAAGCTCGATAAGAGTAACTGTTGCGGAAGCCTAAAAAGCTCTAAATTATACAATCAACAAAAAAATCTTTTACAAAATAAATACATAAATATAATAGATAGCGACCAAAATGTAAATGAGTAGTTCATTAATAACACTTGTTTGGAAATGGCTTCCTTTATTTTTTCCAAAATAAATTTGTAAAAATATTTTTCGTTTATCGATTGCCATCTTAATGGACTGTCTGTAGCATGAAATGTTTCAACAATAGATATTTGTTTATAAGTTATCCGTTTAATCTCATTATACATACATAATTGGAAGAAGAAGAAGACTCGTTATCGTACAATCGCTTTATAAAATTATTGTGGGGTTGACATATGATGATGAAAAATAATTTATGATTTATGAGGAAAACTGAAGCAATATTGTAAACACTTACACCTTACTAAGGGATAATGAGTAAAACTGTTCCCCACTATTGTTATATAATAAGTTGACGTGGATACTTTATAGTTCCATTGGTTGTATTATTAGGTGTAACACGTGATTTAGGTCTTTGAGAAGCATTTGTAGATTAATTCTATCTATTTTTTATTTATATCGTTGACATTGAATCTAATTCGACTTACTTATAAAGAACAATACAACTAACGGAATTTCAATTTTGTTGAATGCGTGTCGTGATTTAACTGTAGTTACGGATGATGATGATACGGTTCAGGGGAGACGTGTCCAGTTCGAATGTGGTATTTTCTTCTTTGTTCATATATACTGTCGTCGAATATCTGTGTCCTACTTTAATCATAATGACTTGCCTTTTCAGAGCGTTCATATTTATCACAGCGTATGCAGAATCCGTGTCGTATATCGGTCACCGCTTGATTTCGCAGACTCTTGAAAAAGAATGTTATTGAATGATGATGATAAACTAACATTATTATTTATTCAACTAAGGTCTGCTGTTTTAAAGACACCACCATGTTCTTGATATAGGGCCGTGAAATATTTAACAATTTTAAAAATCATTTTTTATAATCATACAATTTGGAATTATTGAAAAGAAAATAATGAAGTGTTTTTGCTAATATATTTGACATACTTCAATTCCATTAAAGCATATTTTAAGTATTTACTATTTTATTTTTTAGTTACCTTTGTTTTCAAATCAGTTTTTCGGGCAATAGTTGTGCTAAATTTGATTTTAATATTTCGTATTTTGGATAGTAAGAATAAAAAAACAAAAATGGACAGGCTGTAGAAAAGTTTGAGAAAGGTTACTTTACATCGATCAGGTAAGATTGATTCCGAATAGTTATTAAACAAGTTTTGTTGACTTGAATCATTTGCCATTGTTAAGTAATAAATGTTTTGTATATCCTTCGATTTGCAGTGTTTACTTATCCACGATTGAGAAATGGATGAAATAATTATAAAACCTTTGAAGTGATCTAATAACAGCTATTGTTTGAGCTTATTATAGTTCATAAAAACAATAATTCAATAATTTAGGGATGAAATTCCTATTATGCTGGTCGTTTTTTAGCATTATCTTTCGATGATATGCGTAATCACGAAGTGAATTCCTAAAGAGGCAATTAAGTCACGTGTGCTTGAGTTAAATCTCCAGTGAGGATATTTTCAAATATTATCACTGTTGATGAATGATCTCGTTTGTTATAGAAACGTATTTTTTTTTATAACATAAGTGTAATGCGTTAAACTTTTGACAATATCACAGAAAATATCAGACTTACATTTTTCGACAGCTTATATTTTTTAAAGTTATAGTATTTAGTGTTGTTTCGCTCATAAGACATAAATATTAATATTGGCCTTATTATCAGAAGAGACGCCCTTCCTTATACGATTCTCTTATAGTTAATTGAAATTACAGCTGGTAGATGACAGACTAACGTGAAATTCGATTCAAATTACAAACAAATGGTTAGCAATTATATTATAATTGCCACGGAATCAACAAATATTTTGTCGCTGTTCTGAAAGAAAGCACTAAGTCAAAAAATGACAAATTGACATAGTTATACCATAAGGTTCCGTATTTCAAACTCTACTGTAAAAAAAAACACACTTATTTTTATAAATTATACTTTTACTTTTGAAACAGTTTTTTACAACTAAACAAAATGAAAAAAAGTATATCATTTCAAGGATTTGACAAACTTCAAAGTCCAATTACTCAAAACTAGTATTTTTCAGTTAAATATTACGAAATGTTAAAATGACATTTAATGAAGAAAAATTTTATTTCAACGTACAAGTGGAGTTTTAAAAATAAACCTATACTTTCGATGGGTTCAGCAGTAACTTTGTGGAAAATCATTTATAAAATAAAATTTAGCTTATTTTATTCCAAAACGAGTGGAATAACAAAATTTTAAATTTAGATTTCATTCAATCGGAGAGAAAAGTAAGCTTTGGGTAAACGTTATCAACAATCTAAGAAACGGAATACCAATAACAACATACTTATGCTACTAACGGATTCTAATGAACCGCTACACCTATCTATTTTACTTTGGATCATTAGAATTCCATAAAGACAGTTAAATATATAGTTCAAACTACATAAAAAAATCCAGAGATATCATAAATGCAAGTCAAGCCGATCCAAAGCTTATACATCACTTATAGTTTTTAAAATAATACAGTATGTTCAATTTATTTATTTCAACTTCACCAGCTTTATATTTAAATGCCATAAATTTTCCCACTAAAACGCTTTCGGAAAATCTATTTTATTATGTGATGGACTTTTTGTTTTATCGAACACACCCTTTGCCCGCATAAGCTATATCACTGTTCTCACGATTTACTGTATTGTATTGATTCCATAAAGTTGGTACTAAATTTGTTTCAAAAACATATTTCATTTATTTATATTGAGCTGTAAAGTAGCATGGCAATTTTCAAAGCTCAAATTCAAAGCTCGCGAACACAGTTCCAATACATCTCACGCTAAAGCCCCAGAGTCTTAAGATTTCCGTTTCAGTGTTGGAAAAATACCCGAACCGATAAAAGTCTTCCATATTTTATGGATATTTTGTGCGTAGCTTTATTCGGTGTGAAATTTTCCTGAAAATCGACTTGCTTTTACGTCGCGTAAATGTTATGCCAATAGTGCAATGACTTGGTAATACAAATATATTATTATTCCACCATGGAAGCCTTAAACCTGTTTACATTGAAAAAAAATGACTTTTCTATTTGATAAGTGATTGAATACAAATTGTGTTATTAATACCAGCTTATTACAAATGCTTTGATATTTCAACAAATTTTTTCGAGATCAACTCAAGAAAAAGCTTTGTCTTACTTCTCAAATTTTAAATTAAAAAATAAGCTTAAAATCTGAACTTTCTGATCGCTTAACTTCGGATTCCGACGAATTTGTAGTAGACTTTTATGAATATCATTAATTTCTACATTTATACAAAATTCCTCATTTCTGAAACCCACACTCCGTCTAATCACTCCATTTATTCAAAATTACGCTTCCGGAAACGAAATTACTTTTGCAATATGTAGAATAATTCAGTTTGTGTGGGTGTTATGAGATTTTCTTATTTAAGTCATTATTATTTCACAGCTGAAAAGTAATATAATATTTAGCATATTATTTAGGAAAATTCTTACAAATTATCGTATTATTTGATTTTAATTATGCATCACATTATATTGGGTCAATGATATTTATTCATACCTCACTTGGGGATACGGAAAATGGTCAAATATGGACTGACTTTTCAAAAATATAACTAGTTAAATGATTTTCGCGAATACTCTACCTAAAACAATCGATGACTACTTGTTGGGTCATTCCTAGTTACAGTTACACAATCATTAATTACTCTAGACAGGAATGACCAAGTTATAGCTTACTACTACCAAGTTAAGTTTAAAATCACATTAAGAACAAATCCTGAAAATAAATGAATGCTTTTGACAATCAGCACTATTAAGGGGTTTTAGGCTGACAGGATATTTCTAAATACAGCACTTCTAGGATACCCAGTCAAGAAATAACGACAGCCATGAAACTAAGTGGATATATTTCAGTTAGAAAATGTAGGTTTTGAAAAAACTATTATTTATTTTTAGCTTTTTTAAAACCTATTTGTAAAAAGGTATTTAATTAAGTATAGCTTTCATTTTTTATCACAGTTAATGATGCAAGGTCGGGAAATAAATGAGATTTTATCCGGGAATAACCTCGCATGGGAAAATTTTGAAAAAAACAATTATCATATGACACACCCTGGTTTTGTTAAGTATAAATGTTATTAGTGTCCAGAACTGAAATCACCCAGCGGCAACAGCAATAATTCGCAGAATCGGCCCAAAACTTGTTACCATGCCGTCAATAGCCGTCGGCTACGTCCGCTGGACGAGGCCATTTTTACGGAAAGGGTAGCTCCGACTTTGCAGGGAGTTTTTTTTAAGTATTTGTGGACAGTCGATTACGATCCGCCAAGCCGGGCGAGTTGCGGCGGAGGTAACGATGCGAGTTGTATGTGTTTTGATTTGCGTTGGACTTAATTTAAAATCGTTTGTCGTGCCATTTGTATTATAACTTAAAGTAAATTCAGTTGCTAAGTAAATGCAAATGTAGAATCAAATTTATGTGTTAGGATATATATATTTGTGTAATGTAAACCACTGCATCTTGGATTGAAAAATAATTAAGTTTTGAACTCGATTTGAAATGTTGTTTGTCTGAGATCACAGCCCTTCCAGGACTCCGGATAACCAGCCGCTCGCCTCTCTTCGATCCGGGGTCTTCTCACATTTGTATTAATGATATCTGTTTATAAGTTTTATCATCCGGTAACACTTATTTTAAAAACGTGGCATTTTTGACGTATGCCGATATTGTATCCCCAAATATCAGGTTACGGTGAGTTATTAGTTCGATGATATAGATGGAAGTAACGGACTCTATTCAATATCGGATCACGTATGATATCTATGTATACTTGAAGCCAAAATACACAAAATATTTACGGAAACGTTTCAACTTCTATGTCTGAAGTTAAACTCGGTGTTAAGCACATATTCATATGTGCACCTGGATTAAACAATGAAAAATATCACATTTAAAAGTTTATTGCCAATTTTCCCAGTTTTTTTTCGAGCCATTTCAAAATTCTCACGTTTTTTGCAACACTAATCACAATACATGTCATATACAAACGTGAATTTGAATTTACTTTCCTAAATGCTCCTGTTTTAAAATCGTTTAAATTTTTTATTTAATCGAATATACAGGCTAATATCGTGCTTAGAGTCAGACTATAAATAGTTATAAAATGTGTCATGCGCTAGCTAATTTATTTTTTGTATTTAATGTTTTTAATTTAATATGTATTGATTTTCAACAAAAAAGGAAATATGGAACAAATTACAATTTTTAAATTGGGTGAAGCATTTAATTTTCACTTTGTCAAGTGTCGTTTATTCAAACACAATTTGATTAGCACAATTTTAATTGCAGACAATTTTATTTTCATTTACGTGTTATTGTCATATTTCTTCAACCAATTGTTTTACATAGCTAGTAATTTTTAATTTGTCGGCTCCGTGGCGTGGCGGTTGGTAACGTAGTTGGCAACTACCGGTGCGGAAAGTTTCATAAATTGATCTTTCAATCGATGTATGGATTTCTGTTCGTAGTCTGAGTGTTTGTGATGTCTAAAACTTTCTCCTAGTCATCCAATTCTCAAAAACGGGGCTTAGTGAGAGCGATTAGCAAACCATTAATCCTGTCAGCCCTATCCTTATACTTTTTTCGAAAAACGAGTGGTTGAGCAACTGAGTAACAAGCAGTTCTCATTTAAAAAAATCTGTTGAAATACTTCCATTAAGAGCTCATATGCTCCACGTTGGGAGCACTCAGTTTTATATAAATAAACATACTATAATTTATATATCATCAGTTGATAAAGCTAGATGCGAGTGAAGACGTAAAACACGTGTCACAGTCAGTAAAATAGTCAGTGAAAAAACGAATTTATCAATTTTAATTTTGTATCAAAAACAAATTTGCACAAAGTTACCGCCGAACCATCGACAATAGATGCAATTGTTCTTTGGCTTAAAATGGTTTAATTGTACGCGCAAACTGATCATTTCTTGAAAGTAGTGATAGTTGAATAAGATATAGAAGATACCTGTTTTTATACGAAGAAATTTATACAATTTGTTCATTTGACTGTAAATCACACGTGTCTGTATTCTTGGATTCTTGGAAAATAAACAAAAGTTTTAACAAACGATTCTCAAGAAATATTCCTACGCAAAAAGCCGTTCCGAATGTATTTCTTTTGTTGTAATTAAAAATGCCTTCTTACCATCAGTAATTTGTAGAAAACTTTTTCGTGCATGTCCGCTACCAATCTATTTAAGCATCAGAGTTTTTCTAAGCACACTGGTTGTTATTCAGTCACCCAATATTTCTTTTTCTGAGAATGTATTCGCAGAAAGATTGAGTTAGGAAAATATGTGTAGTTCGAACACATTATTTGAACATAAATGCAATTTGTCTGTAAAAAAATGTCGAATCCGTGGAGCAGTGGTTAATGTCGTTGCCTTCGGTTACGGATCTCACGGGTTGAAATCTCAGTACGAACAGTAAAAAAATCTATTTATGGATTTCTGCTGCCTAGAAATAAATCTACCCGTACAATCCTTAAAAGCGATTAACTATCCACTAGTTCTGTCCAAGCTTTATCCTATTACGTCACTTCGCTGCCAAGCTTGACCGGTTGGTAGATAGTTCACTATGTAAACGCGGTATCATGATACAGTATGTTGATCACATTCTTTGGGAATGTCCTGACATGGACAATGTACGGGAAAAATTGAGTTCAGTGGGATCCGTCGGCCCCGTCAGTCATGCCGACTTGGTTGCATCCCTGACAAATTACAAGGCATTTAAAGAGTTCACGAAAGCGTTTGAAACGCAGTTCCTAAAAGCATTAACGTCCCTTTTTAAACATTATTATCTAAAACTTAACTTATTGAACACTAGAGTGCATGCAACCAAGTCTTGAAGAACTTCTCCTTGGATATTTTTGGCAAACATTTGGAACACGCATAACATTGTAACGCTGCGAAATACATCATGTAAGAGTGTGAAACCGTAGCTGGTGGTGGGTACAGCGTTCAGTACCCTAGGGCATTATTGATAGTTCGCGTAGAAAAAATTCTCTTGAGATACCTCCATTGGGAGCGGAAATGGTAAGAACAAATGTTCATTAAGGTATTTAAGATTTAACTCCAACCAAACCAATAGAATCGACCACTTGTCTACATGATACCCAAAATCCTCCGAAAATATTGATACTATCTGAATCCAATGTTCTTATAAAGTTTCTATAATGAATATTGTGTCGTCATAATATCAAACATCGATTAGGTAAAGACTTATTTACTTTGAATGTCTTTTAGCATCTTTTGAAGACTTTGATAAAAGGTTCATACCGTTGAGCTACTGCCCAAAGTTTGCAACTGCTGTAATTTGGGTATTTGGAGATAGCTACTAATTTTGTTTATTTAAGCAAACAATTCTGAAGGATATAAGTGTGTTATATGCTTGCTTTTTACCATGTTCCTCCAAGCAATAAAAATGAAAAAAATATATTGGCTTGAGACAAAAAGTAAAAAAAAAGAAGGATTTTTTAAGTAGTAGAAAAAATATAATAGTTAATATAGTTTCATTCGGTGTGACTTTACTTGTTAGATTACTTGGGATAAACACAAAGAACACATTAATTTACTTAAACATAAGATTATATAAAATGTTATGATAAAAATAGCAAAACTTGATATTAATCTTCTCAGTTCTAAGCCAGGAGTTTTCTGGTTGTATTGGTAGAAAACCAAACTATTCACACAGTCAAATGTATTATTCAAAATATAAGGGTAAGAAATATACGGAAAAACAGGAAATATATTTCTTGTTTTCTAGGAAATCTTTCGTAAAAGCTTTTTTCACTCCACGCTTTCAAATACACTCTTTAAAAGCTCTGAGATAGAGAATGCACTACATATAATAATAGGGTACACTAGTTCCAGTGCAGTAGGTATGATATTATGACCTTTAAAAATATTTGAAAATATGCATTTTATAGTAACAATAACAGTAGGAAGTGAATTTGAATTGATTACATGTATAATTAATGTGGTGCATATGGCCTCCTAATGGAGGTATCTCAACAGAATTTTCTATGATAACTGAGTCTCAACCTCTCTTTTTTTAAGAGAGCAGAATAACCGCTCTCGTTACGCTCCGTTTATAAGGATCGCATAGGTGGGGGGAAATTTTACACATCACATATAGATATTCACAAATCGATTGAAAAATCAATTTAGGAAACTGTCCATACTGAGACTTGAATCCGAGACATCTGTAACGTAGCCAACGACATTTACCACTGCACCACGGTGCCGATGAATGTATTTTAAATGAGTAATATCTTACTAATGGTTCTGTGAATTGGAAATGCTTCAATGAGGTTCGTCATAAATTACGAACAGAAATATTTGTTTACAATCAAAATGTTTTCAAAATATACCTACGACTGAAGACCCAATAGATGTAATATTTATATTTACAATCAGCCTAACGAATTGAATATTTTAATTTATTATGTATAATAGGGAAAAACCCTTTTCAATACCCTTTTTGATGAAAAAATATCAAATTATCGACTTATTGTACTTGATAAAATTTAATATTGCTTTGTAATCATTGCTAATGAACCTTTCCTTAGCAGACTTTGACTAGTTTGGTGGCGAGACAACACACACTCAGACTATGAACAAAAATCCATAAATCGATTGAAAGATCAATTTATGAAACTGTCCACACCGGGGGTTGAACCCGAGACATCCGTAGCCGTAGCCAACGATGCTACCAACTGCGCCACGGAGCCGACTATTTTAATACATATTATAATATAATTTTTTATTTAGTAATGAAAGCTTGTATTTTTTCCACTGTTTTAAGAAGAATTTCACAGTTTTAAAAAATACGAAAAAGTAGTCAAAACTATTTAAAAAGTGAAAGATAAATTAATATGATACATCAAAATTCGAAAATGTAAGTTAATCCTTATCTTTTTTTTGACTACTAACTAATCTTTATAATCAAATAAAAAAACTGCATACTAAGCAGCAACCGGCTGTTAAAATTATCGTTGATTGTTTTTGACATGGCACAAAAATGTGTTTCCAATGCAAGATATTGCATAGATGAGACATCATATTTAATATTGTAATATTTCTAATAATTAATCGCATATGAGATTCATATTCCAATGAAAATGTATTTTTTTTGCACATTTTCAGACGAAGCGTTATTATTTCAATGAATTTTTGGCATACAATAAAGCTTTTGTTTTAATATTACGATAAACCACAAAAAACAATGAATTCAGTTCCACCAGAAATACAAAACGATGTTGATTCTATTATTGCTATTCAACTAGCCAGAGATGGTTTGGATGTGACAGTGAGGACGAAATCAATTTTATTTGAAAATACTTGTCCGGTAATAATTTTTTTAGTATTTTTAATTTATTATAATGGATTTCTTCCAATCACTTTTAAGGTGTTAACTGTCAACTCTTGGTGGAAAGGTATTATATTTTAAAAATATAACAAAATTTGTTTGTACTGCATTCACAAATATTTATAATGATCAGGACCGGCTTAGCAAGCATTATCAATAATTGTTGATCAGTACAAACCAATTGTGTTGGATTTCTTTCAAGTAAAAGATAATTCAATTAAAATTTTTGTGTTAAAATAAATGGCGTAAGAGACTCTTTTCTAATGAATAAATTGGTCACGCAACATTCTGCCAGAATAATTGAGTTGAAGTAAAATTTTAAGGCTTAAAATTAAATTACCTGCAATTTCTAACACCATGGCTTACTAGACTCCAACAAACAATATTCATAGTGGTATGGTAAAGTTTTTTTAACATTCAAAAAATTCATATGATGTCTTTTTTGGAAAGCTAGATTATAAACTAAGTCTCTGCCCGTAATAGAAATAAACAAAGCCATAAAACTAAGAGAACAAACTTTTTTACTTTTGATTATTTGCAAGAACAGAGAAGATTCATTTTAAGAAATGCTGCTGGTAGGTTATTATAAGAAAAATAAAGTTAAGTTTCGACAGCTGAAGTGCCAAATGGATTTAAAAAAACAAGCGCCTGAGTGCCAAAGTGAGTTTTAATCCAAAACGTTTATTTATAGTTGTTTGCAACGAATTGATTCAATTTGATCGGTTAGCAGAAACGTGATTGATTTATCCGATCTGTTTAAATAAGTTTATAAATAGTTGATTGAATAAACTTTACTTAGTGATAGAAAGCTTGCATAACGTTGATGCATTGAGAATTGCGCAGAGTTTATAACATGGTAATGGTTACAATTGTTCCACTTGAAATATTGCGAAAAAAAGCAATAATGTAAATGAAGGTAGTTGACCTTTTTTCAATAAAAGTGCCCAAAATAAGAAACGTTGAAGCGGGATTGCTCTAAATTGTAGAGTTCAGACAAGTGAAAACATCTTTTGTCCGATTGACGAACCAACACATCACTATGTATGTCATTGGTGTGTTATAGCGGCTTTTCGAAAACAGCACCAAATGCAGTAAGTATTTTATTTTTAATTTCTTAATGTAAGCATATGAATATGCTACTTGATTCAACCAAGAGCAGTCTTACAGGAAGCTCTGAGGTAACCTTGATGTAAGGTTGTCATGAAACCCTCTGATTAAACATGGTAAACTACTAACTGAAAAAGAAGTGGTCAACTACCTGAACTTTTAATTTTTTAGATGGTCAACTACTGAAACATTAACATGGTTTTAAAAAATAAAACACAATTCATTTGTACTAGTTCCACATTTTTATAATGATCAGGACCGGATGCGCTCATCACGAGCATTATCAACTGATAAAAATACAAACATTACAGGCCTATTTACATAAAATTGTGTGTTAAAAATTAAGTTATATGCAACAGTAAAACATAAAATTACTGATTAACAAACAAATTATACATAAACCAAATGAAGCAGTCTACAATTAAAATGTTAAGGACCTCTTACAAATCAATAAATACTAATCTGAAATCACAAATATAGCTACATTAAGAGTCCATTAACAAAGCAATTTTGTTTTAATAACATTTCTGATGCATTAAGCAAATAACAAATTGGGAAAATTTTAAAAAGAAATTAGTGAACCATTTAAAAACAATGAGATATTAAATATGTTATTAATATTAACATTAAACAGCCATCAACAACGCAGAGCAGCTAAGAACATCCACCAAATTTTCATATATGAAAAACAAAAATTAAAGAGACCAGAATCAATTCTTACAAGTTAAAAAATAAAAATTACATTATACACTGGTCTAAAACCATAATGCACCAGTAGAATTCAAGCGTTGAATGTATGGCATTTGGTTTTAACCGTGTACAGATAAATAGATGCTTGTTCCAGTTTTTTTTCATAAGTTTTGTATTGACTTTGCCGGGACCTGAACCCGAACTCATCTGATCGTTAAGGTATACCCGACGTTATATTCAACTAAAAAAAAGGACTATTTTCACATTACTAAAACATCCAAATTTGTTTTTTTTTTTATATAAAAAACCTTACATCATTGATGTGGCAATAAAAGAAGTCCTCAATCTTGTTTATATAATATTATAATATAAATACTAAAATAGAGAGCTATTGTTTACATATCCGCTACTAATGCAGAGTGGCCTCGAGGCAGATAAAAGGTCAAGAGTATTACATATTGGCTATAGGATCAGCAAATTTATTTATATTTTAATAATATATTATAATAAGTAGAAAAATAATCAAACAAAAGATGCTTAAAATATAACGTAACAAAAATTGATTCCTTAATGCTAACTTCTCATTACAAAGATCAAATTTCCTCATGCAAGGTGTAGGTAATTCTTGGTCGCCTTATCAACAATGAAGCTACTTGATAGTGGAATGAATGAGTGACGAAGGGTTTTAGAATTATATTCCATTGTTCTAATAATGTATTATATTCAATAGTAGAATCGACAATATTTAATTTACAGTTAAACATTATTACCGACAGCATCGGAAATCAGTGTAGTTGTATACCATTTAAGGTGTTAACTGTCAATTCTTGGTGGAAGAACATTATATTATAAAAATAAGACGCAATTTGTTTATATTACTTCCACATGTTTATATGATCAGGACCGGTTTTGCTCATCACGAGCATTATTAACTGATGAAAATACAATCATAACATTGCCATTTTTAAAAAAATTGAATGCCAACAATTGCAATGTGTATAAAACAGTTGGTTCATGAACTAAGTCAAAAAGTTATAGGTAATCAAACAAATTATATATAATATAAACTAAATTAAATAGTATACAATTAAAATGTAAATTTAATTTTTCTCAGGTAAAGGATTTTTAATGTAGCTTTATTTTTTATTACAGACTAGTATTTATTGACTTGTAAAAAGTCCTTAGCATTTTATTTGTACACTATTTAAATTCGCTTGTGTCTAA
This sequence comes from Himalopsyche phryganea, assembly GCA_022494535.1. Lineage (NCBI taxonomy): Eukaryota > Metazoa > Arthropoda > Insecta > Trichoptera > Rhyacophilidae > Himalopsyche > Himalopsyche phryganea. The sequence goes on along the minus strand of JAGVSL010000043.1, from coordinate 155,067 downwards.
TTTGTTGGATTACCTGTAAATTCTTGTCTCAGTTCATAAACCTTGCAATTGTTAACATTCAACTACATATAAATAGCCCTGTTTTGATTGTATTTTTATCAGTTGATAATGCTTGTAATGAGCAAAACTGCTCTTGATCATTATAAACATATGGAAGTAGTACAAACAATTGTCAAATTTGAATTATTGAGATTTGATATTTAAATTCCATCAAGCACCCTCAGTCGATGTCTTAAATTAAAAAACATTGTGTTTTATTTTTGAAATAGTTCTATACATAACATAATTGTTAACTATAATATACCTGTAATCAGCGTGTCAATGAAAAAATGTGTACAATTTATTTTGTTAGTAAAATGTCTTTTCACAATAATTTTAGATACAACATGAGATTCTTTACGATATTTTTTTGATGGCACATGATTTGCCAAGTGGTTATTGCTAGTTTCAGATACAAATCGACCGAGCCCTAGATCGTATTAGTGGCATTCTTTAATTTTCTGAAAGTAATTTGTTCGAGCCATAAATCTTTCAGGATCTAGATAGCGAGCAAAACCTTAACTGATTATACATAGGTTTTGAGAAAAAATATACTCGTGGTACAATGGCAATTTAAGTTTGTCGATGACCTATGTGAGGGCTTATGTCTTACTGCGTTGCTCAGTCAAGGGTACAAATTTCCGAATAGACACGTTTATACATTTGTTTTTTGATCGATGTATTAATTTATAGATAAAACGTGTCATTAATTTAGTATTATTATGATAGAGATATTTGTTAGTGAAGAATAAATAAATTTTATATATGAACACAGCTATGCACTGTAATGAAGTAAATATGAAATTTTAATTAAATTATTAAATTAAAAACTCCGTTAATGTGGCATTTAAAGTGCATCTTGGTACAAACCTAAAAAATAGCAATGATAAAACTAATAAACTAGACAGAAGCGAGATTTACAAAATTATCTGCAGTCTGTGTGATTCTATCTACAGAAAAGAGTATTTCAACTAGATTTAAAGAACATATAAGATCATATATGATAATAATAAAACAGATTCTCAATTCACCAACTACCTCTTAAAAAAATCACACAACATAACTTCTAATTCATCGCCGGTATGCCTACATTTGTGTGATAACAGTCTCAGGCTAAACAACTGGAAATTAGTTGATATAACCAAAGCAATAATATCCTTAATGACCAAAAAAACGTTAATTCATCACTCTTACCTAAACCATTACAAGACGCTCATGTATTTACGCATAATCAATAAAATTTCAATGCATTTATTTTAACGATTAATTCATAACACCTAGTAAGCTCCTTTTCAAAAACACAATTAGCACATCTGCATAAAATAATTATTTTTTTATAAATATTAAAATGTTTAAAAACGTGAGATGTCATAAAATATTGTCTATCTCTTCTAGATAGTATATATAGCTAAGCTAAAATAAGTTTAAGTATAGTTCTAGTGATGGCGTTAATCCGAAGTAGCTATCAACTATCTTATAAGATTTTGGAGGTCTAAATAATTTCATATTTTACTCTATTGTAATGTAGTACGTGAATGGCAGTTATAAACTTATGCGTATTTGCTAGTGTTGTTTATATTGAGTTTATACAACTTTTTTCCTAAAAATATCTTATCTTAAGAAGAGGTTAGGGGACGCATTCTAAAAATATGATCCACATTAGGAGCGGATATAGTATAACTATTAACGATACCATAAGTGTGAATATTGAAAATACACACAGATGGCACAGTGTTTATAGACTATCTATCCCAAAAATGCAATGAAGATATTATTTTAATTTGTTATTAACACTTATTTCTAGGAAAATAAACGTGTAATATGGCGGACGTAATATATTTGATAATTCACTGAGATAGTGCGTAGCTTATATTAAATCGGCGGTGCCCTAAAACGCAATAAGGGCATTCTTTTAATTTTCTCAAGTAATTTGTTTGCCCCATAAATCTCGCGGCATCAAGATTCATCTGGCCTCTGCCGGTTGCATTCCTGTTCGCCGCGTCATGCGCAGTCCGGGGTTCGAGGCACGGCCGCCAGCCTACGCGAGAAGGCGCCTCGTCCACGGATGCCGTAGCCGCTGGCGTCAGTGTTACTTGAAAAGCGTCGTGGCGCGCCGGAACCGGGAATCTACGCAAGGTGCTTCGAAAAGTGTTTCCCGCGTCAAACTTTCAAAGCTCTCTAACTTCAGTTCAACATTGTGTGGTTGATGATTTACTGTTGTATTGATGATTTAGTGCTCAATCCTGATGCCGTGAGCGGATCGCGTGGGATGTTTTTATGGTTTAAATTTTATGTGTTTACTGAGAATTGTCATAAATTTGTTTAATGACTTTCATAAAGCATCTTAGTGAATATATTATAAATAGAGTTGACTACTCACCCTTACTTGAATTAATTAAACACATAATTTATGACGCACTTTATGCGAAGAAATTAAATGTTTACATAACTCAAAAATATTGAAAACATAGATATCTATAAAAGGTGTATACGAATTATTTTTAAGCACCACACAGGTAAGCTTTTTTTTTTGATTGAGTTGGCATTTACTTTGTAGAGCTCTATTATAATAAGGTAAAATATCAAAGTCAATATTTAGTTTCACAAAATTTTTCCTCCTCCACTCTTGTAATACGAGAAACACAGATTTTTAAACAATAAAACAAAATTAACTATAGCAAGCAATCAGAAAAAAATAAAAAAGCAATTACACATTTAGTATTACTATTGATCTTAATATTTTAGTCTCATAAAAAAATGGTTTTGAGTTAACATATTTAAATCATGTCGCTTCGTATCATGTAGAGAGAATTTATTGTCCAGTGTGTTTAGCAAGAACTGAGTATGAGTCAGTTAGTCAAAAATTACTCTCTAGATCATCGCAGGATAAACCTTTTCTCAGTATTTTGTGTAGAAAAATAATTAAAATTCATGCCTTTAGAATGTCAAAAGTAGACACTCGACTGCTATTACTTGACTCTCTACGAAGCGAGAATATAAAAATTCCACATAATGATTTAAGTCTAAAGTTAGCTTTTTAAATTTAATACTGTTACTATTTAATGTAAAGAAATAATATTTCAAAACTTATATTATATAGTATAATAATGAACAATGATTAAAAATACATATATTCTTTAAAACATTTCCAAAGATCAGAACTCCATTGACAATAATTATTTCGTTACAATTTTTATATTAAGAAATTTTGTATGCTAAAAAAATTTGTGTGATTGGACTGTGGCTTAAATTTAATATACATTTTAGAAAGATATGTGTTACTTTGCATAAAAATTTATGGAATTGAAAAATTAACCATATAAAATTTTAGGGTGTTCACTGTCAATTCTTTGTGGAAAAGGATTATATTTTAAAAAAAAAGTCGATTTTCTTTTGCACTTCTTCCATATTTTTATAATGATTAGGATTGGTTTCGCGTTTAAGTTTATAATGTTTGCAATGAGCAAAACTTGTCTTGATCTTATAAAAAATGTGAAAGTACAACACAAATTGTGTTTTATTCTTAAAATACAAAATTTATTATTAACGTGTCGGAATGCTTCTATTACATATCATAAACTTTCCATTGTCATGCTAAAAACTCCCTTGGGATCTCATGCAGTCACATTTTGTTACCGTGTAGGTTTTGTCATATAAACGCATTTATAAAGCGAAATGACAATTTCAAAAATTGAAATATGGTTTTATGTAGTATTAAGTAATTATTTTATATAACATTTTGTGTGTAAAACCTGAAATACGTGTCAAATTATGCGAAAATTATCGAAAGGCACAAGAATCGAAATTCTTCATAGCAAAACAAGCTTGACATGTGACTCGGCGTCGTTTGAAAAAAAAAACGGTTGCATACGGTACGTCATGCATCTCAGATTTTTACTATAATATACTTGACACTATATTATACTATAATATTGTATTTTCGATGATAAAATTGACGAGGTTTTCAAATTATGATTAATTATACGAAGAAGACGTTAATTATAATGTATTTTCAATTTTTAATAAAAGATAGAATTATTTTATTTACAAATAGCAAAATTTTAAATTTTTTTTATTACCTATTTCACAGATAATTCAAAGGTTTAAAGGCCGAAGTAACCCATTGTTACACCATGAATACGGAAGGGTTAATGTCCCAACGATATATGAATTCGAATACGAGATGCGTTGATGTAAGTGTTTTCTTTATCCATGCTACCTTTTTCAGTAGCAAAATCTAAGCGTAGAGATAGTGGTTTTTTAAAAACTATTCCTTATCACATTCCGTGCTTCTATTTTTATTCGCCCTGAAATGGAAGTACAGGTAAATTACTTCCAAGCAGTACTCTTTGAAATAAGTTAGTAAAATCAGGAACCCAAGAATTCTACATTAAGACTTGGTGCAGTTAAAAATTCATTATTATAAAGTGGTACAATCAACGTATTTTTTACAAACCCATTCGTTAGGTTTATTGGGGTATTTCGACAAATTGATTGAAGGCGAAAATAAACCTGGTTTCTTAAGCTCCCGCAGCAAGTGGAGGCATTTATCTTTATGGGGGTGTCTAGTAAATCGTCGTACCTTGTGGCTACCTTTCCCTAAATTGGTTTAACGTCCAACGGTTTGGATCTTGGACAACCCTTAAGGCGTTTTATTGGATGTGTTAGAGGTTTTCGGGAAAATTACGAATGTTTTAGATCCCGTGTAAATCTGGTTGCCGCAATTCGGAATGTTAATTTTTGTTTTATGTATTTCCCCATGCTAACACGGGCGAGCTAAGAAGTCAGCTTTTAACCAATAAATAAAATCTCTTTTCAATCTTCCACTATCTACTCTTCAATTAAACTATTCAATCAAATAAATGAGAAAGAATTCACTTTACTCCTAAAATTTTTCTCATGATGATAAGTCTAGCAATCAATATATATTTGACGATTTCCATTTGTGATTTTCAAAAAGCCAAACCTTTTAAAAGAGGTATCAAAAAACAAGTCGGATTATTACGATATGAACACAGCATGTGTACTTGTTAATAAATCATATATAAATTGCAAGGTAAAGTGAACTCTGAACTATTAAACGACTATTTTTCTTAATGCTGGTTGTTAACCACCCTTAAAATTGATTATAAAATCATATGCATATCTATAAAGAGGCAAAAAATGCTTAATCAATTTGAAGGTGAGCATTTAAAAAAAACAATTTTTTTTATGCACGCGATGAGCAAAATCGATTCTGAGTATTATTAAAATGTAAAAGTAGAAAAAAAAGCGTGTGTCGAGTCCGTGGTGCAGTGGTTGACTTCGGCTAGGGATGTTTTGGGTTCAAATTTCGATATAGAAAATTTCGTAAAATTGATTCTTCAATCGATTTAGGGAGTTCTGATGGTAGGCATGGATGTTTGTGATTTATAGACATTTTTTCCCATCTATTAGATCCCAAAAATGAGGCGTAGCGAGAGCGATTAGCTAACCACCTGTGCTGTCCTGGCCCTATCTTTCTATCCTTACTCTCTTCGAAAAAGAGACGTTGGGCAACTGAGTAACAAGCAGTGCTCGAAGAAAAATTTCTTTTGAGATACCTCCATATATGCTCTACATAAGGAGCGGACATGCATTTCCACCAAAAATTGACATTTAGCACACCAAAAATGTGAAATTAACGTCTGTTAATATAATTAAAGATTTTCTCTAGAAAATACGAAAAAAAATATTTTTCTGAAAATACATCGTATTAAATAAAAAAAAAAACATAAAAGATTTGACGAGATTATTATCTTGAGAACTTCAATTTACGTAATTCGTTTATCTAATGCGTTTTGAATTGGACATTTTCGATCTTAAAAAGATTTAACCTTAGAATTATTCTGGCGCTATAGGCTCATCTTAGATATGTTAAATGAATCGACAATTGAACATCTATTTAGTAAAGCGAAAGCTTGAATATTTCATCGATCAATATTCATTGATAATATAAACTTTCTGCGATAATTAATGTTTTTTACCATGTCCTCTCTCAATGTGAAGGATATAGCTTTTTAATCTTCGAGAACTGTTTGTTACTCATTTGATCAACCTCTGTATTTTGAAGACAGTAGGGACATAAGGATAAGACTAGGACAGGACTTGGGGTTAGCTAATCGTTCTCCCTGCGCCTCGTTTTTAGGATAAGATGGGTGGGAGGGAATTTTTAGACATCACAAACATTCATGTCTACGAACAGAAATCCAGAAATCGATTGAAAAATCAATTTATGAACCTGTCCGTACTCGAGACATCCGTAACGGTAGCCAATGACGTTGACCACTGCACAACGGACCTGACACACGTTGTTTTGTACTTTTTTTCTGCCACACATTTCAATGATGATCAGGACCGGTTTTGCTCACCGCGAATTAAAAAAAAAGTGTTTTATTTAAAAAATATTTTTTGCCTCTTCATGCACAATATGATTTATGGGGTTTTTTCGTTCCGCAAGATACTACATGTTTTTATAACAAATGTTAAAGATAGCTAACAGCCAGCATTCAGAAAAATAGTTATGCCTTTTCTCAACAACTCATTATATCACCAAAAATAAATTTACTTTATGTAGATAGTATTTGAGTGATTTGTGCGAATGGTATTACTATATGAGATATTTTTGAATTGATCGATAATTGACACAGTTGTTAAAAAGATAACTAAATGTGTTAGTTTAATATATTTAGTGCCAAGTATTGCATTGAAATGTTTTTATTCTTCGCAATTTTTATTTTTTTGGAACCGTATTTTTAAAATAAATTATACTATATAACAACGACACATGCTATTTTTTGTCGTGACTGGTTTCTATCAACAGAAAAATAATGTTTGTGTTTGAAAATTCCGCAATGTTTATTATAAGTAATGAAATGTCACATAGCGCACAACGTTTGGTGAGAGTAATATAAAATTGTTTTTAATTCTTTTGGTAATAAGAATATGAGAAAGATTGAACAAAAATATTGGCATAATACAATCTCTTTTCAACTGATATTGTTTTCTTAAAATAATCATTTACAGATTTTTTATCATTGCGTTTATTTATCAAACACCATGTTTTCTTTATACGATACTCGTATAATCACGTGAGTGAAAATATTTGATTATATGTTTTTTGCATTTTCATTGCCTACGCACTTAGTTCTATGGGTAGGCATTAATAACAGAGGAAATTAGATTTAAAACAGTAGCACTGTTCCAATTTTGTAGATGATACATGTAGTCGTTACTTTGCAATTGCGTTATGAATCTTTGAAATGCTCCCCTGTGTAATCTCATGTTTGAAGATACCGGATTATACATAGAAAATTTCGATATAAACTTCAATTTTTTAAACTTAGTGAAGATTAAAAGATGCATTCGAAAGAGAAAATTTGAATTTAAAATATCAAATCAGTTTTTAGGCTAAAATCATTTATTAAGAACAATGAAAATTTGAATCAAGCCAACATAAAAATTGCTATGAAAATTTGAGATGTAATTAATGTTTTAAAAAATAAAAACACAATCCGCTTGTACTACTTCTACATATTTATAATGATCATTACCAGTTTCACTCAACACGAGAATTACCAATTAATAAAAATACAAATATAAAAGGGATATTTACATAAAATTGAATACTAAACATTAAGGTATATGAAGCAGTTGGTTCATGAACTAAGACAAGAATTGTATCAAACAAATTATACATAAACCAAATAAAAAATTCTACAATTAAAATGTTAAAGACCTCTTACAAATCAATAAATACTAATTTGAAATCACAAATATTGGTACATTAAAAGTCCATTAACTAAGCAAAATTTTTTAATGACATTACTGATGCTTCAATATTCATTAAGCAAATAGCAAACTAGTAGACTATTATTATTTGGTATAATTTGTTTAATGATCAGTAATTTCTTGTTTTAGTTCGTGAACTAACTGTTTTATATACCTTAATTTTTGACATTCAATTTTATATAAATAGCCTTATGTTAAAAATACAAATATTCATTTCCATTAGTCTCGTAGTGGATATACAAATTCAAATGCTTTGAATGAAAATTGCAGAATTTGAACAGAAAATTTGTTTGATTTTTGTAACTTAAAAACCTTTCCACCACGTCTTAGCAGTTTTAAAAAGGTACATAAAACACCTTAAACATACATTTTTTATTGTTAGTTTATTACTTGATTCAATTTTTTACCAAAACAATGAAGAACGTTGGAATTAAAAGCCATATTGGTAAGGTGTTTATGATGAAAAATTACGTGAAAATATGGCGTTAGAATCGACTAAGTAAAAAAGTGAATTTGTACTTTATTCTAGGTATTACTTAGAGATTCAAAGTTTGAAAAGAATATTGGAACTAATCTAATATACACCCTGATTAATAAATGAAAAGGAAAATAGTTGTAAGAAGTTATTAGAACGCACGTCTTCAAAATTGTTTTCCCGGATTACTAAAATACGGTTTTCCCCAAAACAGCGCATATTAACACAAAGTTTTCCGACTAATTAATTTGTGCGACAATTAATTACCATTACCTTTGTTATTGATTACAGTTTCCAGATTAAACGAAGAGATTTTAATTATTCTGAAATTAATAGCTATTATGATTAGAAAATTAATAATCCGCCCACTTAAGGATACCAGGTATTTGATATTGTGATATAATTAATAGAGATAAAAATTTTCAACACTAAAATGTACTGCTATAAATAAATTAAACAAAAATAAATGATAAAATGGCCAGTTTATTGTGTTATACGTGATTGTATAATAAACTTTATATTGTTCATTGTACGTTATTGTACAATAGTATCTGTATAAATGTATTTTAGTTATTTGGATTTGTCAGTAATTTCGTCTTGCTGAAAAGTGTTATTGAAAAAAAAACTCATCTGCACTATTTAATTTGTAATTTGTAATGAGTCTGCAGAATCATACGAATCAATTATGTGACACGTCCTGATATTTTTGCTAACATTTATCTGTTTCTTGGAAGTTTGGAGTGATCCAAGAACGGCATTTGAACACTTTTAATATTGCAATGCTCCGAATAATTTCTAACTAATGTTAGCTAGCCGAACCGGTTTATGGCCATTAAAAAACCATCGGTTGTTAAGCGACGAAGGCCTGTACCTGAAATTAGAAAGCAGACGCTGTTAAGGGGCACGTCCGCTGGACAAGTCTATTATTGAGAACAAGGGGAGGAACATACAGTGGTTGAGGTTTAATTTTTATTTTTGCGGACAGCCGCCTGAGGGTTTTCGATGGCCAAGGTGAACCGGCCTCGCCCATTATAAAATTATTTTTGTTTGTTTTGAAATTGGACTTAATTATGATTTATAATCGTTTGTAGTGTCACTTGTATTATAAGTGATTCATGTGTTAAGTAAATGTAAATGAAGACTCAATTTTATGCGTTAGTAATATTTTTGTGTGAGAAACCACTGCATCTTTGTTAATTAAATAATAGATGAGCTGGATTTGAAATGGTGTTTACTTGAGATCCCAGACATCCCGGATGTTGATAACCAAACGTTCGACTCTCTTCGATTCGGACCTTTTCATATGATGACAAATAGAGATGAAGTTATTATCATTGATAGCTAGAGTTTAAATATTTTTAATAATTGATGTTATTTGTGCAGTCGAAAACGCGTTATATATACCGTTTAAATATCACGATTATACGAAAATAAAGAATCAGATAAATAATTTGTTCCCAAATATACATTATAAATAAAATGTATGCAGGATTCTTGTTTTTGTTTATATAATAATTACAATTGTATGAATGTTTAATCAAGCAAAATTTACTACACATAATTTTTTGAAATGAAATAAATATACATTTAGAGAATATATGTTAAATCAGTTTATTTATTTCCACTTCGGATTCTGTAATTTCGAGAACAACTATTACATTAACAAAACAAATGATAACCTCGAATTTAAACATAATCAGTTTTTTTTATTTCGTTTATAGACAAAATAAATTCTAACCACATTATTTACAGATAAATTTCAACTAAAAATGTATGTTTTTTCGATTTTCGTTTTTAAATCAATTTCAAATTGTTATTCCATTAAAGTTTATCAGTTAGTTTGCTCTCCATGTAGTTAATCCAATAAATTAAAACATAAACTTTTGTAATATTATGAAAGCATAAGATTCATATTCAAATTCAAATAAAAAAATAAGTTGTCACCGTTCTGGAAAAACGTTTAATATAAAAACTCTCGTTTCGAGTTATTTATTTGAAAATGTTCTTTTTTTATCATATTATTGTAAAAAACATTAAATTCCATCAACTGTGAATATTTTTATATACGCCATATTAAATCAATAAACATATTTTCAGGTCATTAGTCGAGTAGTTATCTTTAGTCTATGTGTTTAGGTGAAGATATTGGAAAAACCACACACAATCCATATATCAATATTGAAAAATCGTTGAATGAAGGTATTCGTTATGGTACTCAAAACCGTAACCTCCTAGCTGAATGAGACGAAAGTGCAAAAGCCTTGACTACTCGGTTACAGGACCAAAAGACAAATTAAGCAATTCTAAAAACTAAATTGAAAACGATACAGATTAATACAAATTTCAACAAGAGTTTAAGCCAAATTAGCAATAAAGAAAAAATTAATGAATAATTATTTTTATCAACCGAGGAATAAGTCAAGGTTGGAGAAATGGATATAGATAATATTGTATCTAAGTATATTGTCATGTTTTTCATTCAATTTATTGGAACGCTTACAACGCCTAACAAGTAAATTTATTTTCACGTTGTTGGACAATTATTATTTTTTAAACTTTATCAAGAGTACATTTTAATTATTATTACAGTATTATTTATTAAAACCTTTTGTTTCTAGGATGAGTATAATAAATATAGTTATTGGTGGTCTATTATTTTTGCAACACAAACAAATTACATTTATACCTAGTCAATACTAGAACTAGGGCTTTCAATCCCAGGATTGTCTGAATATCAATCCCGGGATTTCAGTATTCACTGTAAATGTTTAAAAATAATTCGTATCATTCATTCGTGAAATTAAACCTTCCTGATTAAGTGTACCTCAGTTTCTTTATGCACATAATTTTTTTAAAATACCTATAAAATTAATATAAATTTGTGTAGTCTCTCTCCTTCTCACACACGAAAAATTAGGGCCGCTTTTTAAATGAAGGAAATGTTTTTAATTCAAATTGAAGGACATGCCCTCTTTTTCGATACCGTTTGGTAAAGCCTGCCTTAATAATGCAATAAATAAAATAAAATATTAATAATTTTGATCATTATGTTTTTTTTAATGTTCTTGTCTTTTTGTTTGTAAATGACTGTCAAAAAAACAAAAAATCATGCCAATGCCCGAAAAATAATTAATGATACATACATTCCAATTCAAGCAATAATGTATACAAATTAAATGTACAATTTAACACATGAAATTACACTTAGTGATTAGTCCCGGGGTCCCGGGATTGAGAAATTCTGAATCTCGAAATCCCAGGATCGTAAATTGGATGCCCTATCTAGAATCCATCACCCCAAACACTTTAACCTAGTACTAGAATGAAATACGAAAAACCTTGAATCCCAAGCATAGATGTCATTTATTTTCAAATACAGCAAGATATCGGTTATCAGACCTTATACACAGGGAACAATTTATGTTCATATACTTTTCTACGCGATGAGAAACGATTTTTTGGACCATCTAATCAAAGCCGGGTCTCCTACTGACAGAGCGTTACACCGGCTGGTGGCTTTTGCATATTCTAAAAGAGACCATTCAAAGACAACGTGAATTCTGAGATATTTGAAAAAAAAAAACCCGAGAGTCTGAGAGGAATAAGTCGTCGATCAGTTCTTTGCATATAACTGTCTTATTTGTGTCTACGATTTGAACATTTTTTTTAACCCAGTGAATTTGTATTCGTTAATTCATATTCGCTCAAAATAAAGAGTACATTAATTTCGTAAAACATATCTTGTAAACTTTTTTAGGAAGTATTTTTTTAATAATAGCCCAGACCGCTCTGTAGACGTTTTATTATTATCACATATCACATGTAGGTATGAAATTTTCTCATAACGTAAACGATCGCAGTGTAAATAAAATAAAATGTTATGCAATTAACACAGATTCAACGTACCAGCTACTTTAGACAATCAGTATTTCAATTTAAATACTGTTATCTATGACGGGTACGCTTATAATACTTTAAATATAATAGCCCAGGCCACTCTGTAGACGTTTTATTATTATCACATATCACATGCAGGTATGAAATGTTCTCATGACGTAAGCGCCGGCGGTGTTATAAAATAAAATGTTATGCAATTCACACACAGTTCCGATGTACTCGCTACTTTAGACATTCGGTATTTCAATATTGTCATTTATGACGGGTACGGTTATACTGGTTTCATTAAATTTAGTGAATTTTGAATATTCTACGATTGTAGCTTAAAATTATAATCCCGAATCACAATGTACCGAGTCCGATTATATAATATTATAATATGAGTATTTTATAAATTAAAACTGAATTTAAGTTTTTCTTTTCCGCAATTGACGTCTGATATATTAAACGTCTACAATGCTATTTTAATAAGGATGCAAATGACGAAACTTTCAAATAACTTAAATTTTTTTTAATTCAACATCTCTATGTTTTCCCGGAATTTAAGTTTTTGATAGTCTTTTAATAAACGTGATATAGGGGTTCAACTGTAATTGAAACAACGGCATAATTCTGGTTATTCACTGTTTCCTCAAATAATGGTGTAGGCTTATCAATTTTTTATTGGTTCTACACTTTGGAAGCACAAACAATTCACATCCACGATTCCTCAAAAAATGATTACGAAAATAAAGCTTGACATTTACAATAATGGCAGAATTCTCATTTCGGCCTTGTACAAGTCAAAAGAAATATGAAGATATATTTAAAATACGGGTAAAAATGCCATATACATAAAAACAAAAATAATCTCGAATATATAAAAACCAGTTGAAATTCTGTTAACAAACTTCAAACGAATATGAAGAATGTAGTTGAAAACATTTCAAAACAAAACTGCCCACTGAAATATCAATTGTCACGTGTTTTTTTTCCGACAAAGAAAAATATAATACGCATAAATAAAGGATCGTTTCTATTGCAAAGGAAACATAGCTTTTTATTTTGTGATTTTTGGTGAAATATATCAGAAACAAAAAACCTCGTGTCACTGATAACTTTTCGTTCGATTTACTAAAAATATTTCTACTTCCATCGAATCGGATCTGTATTGCCAAACCTTTTTTGTCAATTTAGTGGAATGTATTTTTATTAAAATTTTATACTGCCACTGTATGAGCGTCGTTCGTAGAATTTTTTTTACATACGAATAATAAAGACACTCGATATTAAATTTACTTTATATTATTGAAATAATTGCAGCTTTTTTGTTTTTGATAACATATTATGATATCAACATATTTTGACTTGACAAATTGTCTGTTTGAATCATATTTTAACAAATATACAGTTACCAGGTGGGAGTGTTTTTTTTAAATATCTGGCATTAGAGTTCAATGTGCCGAATATTTTGAAAACTGGAAATTATAATATATAAACTCAATGACAATTTTTATTAGCCACTTCTGTCCAAGACCACAAATTTAAATTGAAAAAATAAAAATTTGATATTGGCCTTGCTGAGATTTTAACCAGGACCCACTTGTTCCCTAGGGCAAACCTCTTACCACTATACCACAGAGGCCGACGATGTTAGAACAAGTTAGAATTATAACTTTGATTTAAAGTGGAAACATAGATAATCTATCTGAATAAAAATAAAATCAGAATGTATCATTCCGTATTCGTTTCAAATTCCGATTCTTATCATAAGAGATCTACGTGTATTTATACTGTATCATATTATGAAAGTGACCTTATATATATTAACGTATTGATATCATACACAAATTTATGAGACACAGGTATTAATTTCCTCCTGTTCTCCCCTGAATATACACAAGTGGATTATTATAATAGTATATTAGAGAGACAATTTGTGACTAATTTTTATGTTTAGGCATTACTCATATATTTGTTAATAGTATTATATAAAATTACAATGCATTACATCAGACAAGTGACAGTATAAACATTATATCGACTGTGTTTAAGCCAATTGATATAGCCATAAAAAATAAGAAAATAAGTTAATGATTGTATCTCATTTTAAAGACGATAAAGCATGTCTCGGCCAAATGATATAATTTAGAAAAATAAATTGGCCGCTTTTTGGGAGGGAAACGCCATTTACATCGGTTTTAGGCTTAAAATCATTTATTGCAGACAACCTATGGTGTGATGTCATAATTGCAATTTCAGTTATTCTAGAAAAAGTAATATAATCGGTATTATTAATTTATCATAAACCAACTGATGGTTCTTGATGGAATTTCAATATCAAATTTGAATTGTTGAAATTTTGTACATTTCCATGTATTTCGTCACTAACCACCCGGGTTTCGCCTTTCGGCATCTTCAGGCATTCGAGCACACGAATGAACTCGGACTGTCGGTTACGCACGATTATGACACAATTAGTAAACGAGACAGAAGGTCTACAAATTTTCCTGCGGTTTGTGTGATTCGTAAAACATAGAAAAGATATGAAGCAGCATTTCAATTAGAGTTAAAGAACACAAATTAAACATAATCGACTGTCTTTTGGCCAATTGTCGTAACCCTCAAACAATACGGAAATGACTGCATCTCATTTTAAAAACGACAGAGTAAATCTCGGCCAAATGACGTAAATTAGAAAAATAAATTGACCACTTTTTCTAAGGGAAATATCACTTCACATTGACTTGATGTAAGCCACTATTACTTCCATACGTATAGTCTCGTATCTGCCAACATGAGAATTAACAGGAGTGCATTTCAAAGATTCATAATGGAACTTAACATATAGACTGTGGATAAGAAAAAGGACGTAACCCACACACAAAAAATATTGTGTATAGCCAAACAAAACGTGCATTAAATTGTGTACATTTTGACTAATTTGAAAATATAATATTGTTAGTACACCACGATTGACAGAACTCTTCAGTAAATTAGTGTTATATAAACGTTAGATACTGTTTACTGTTTGTCAGTTCGATTCCATTCGTGTACTCGAATGCCTGAAAATGCCGAAAGGCGAAACCAGGGTCGTTAGTGACAAAATACATGGAAATGTACAAAATCTTAACAATATATTGCTGATTTATTAGTTTACACGACATACTGGTGAAGTGTATTTGTATACATAATAATGGCATTAGATTAGTGGTTTCCAACCGGGGGGGGGGGCACCAAAATTACAAATTCAGTGAATGAATGTTTAATTTACTCATTGGCAAAATATACTTTTATTATCATTTTTGAAAATGAAGAGCAAATTACGTAGGTAATAATCAAATAAAAATAATTTAATGACATGAAGCCTAAACGTCGAGGCAGAAAGAAGAAATTGTTTATTATAAATTGATTATAGAAACCATTTAACATCGAATGTGAGTAATTTGCGATTAAAAAATATTGCAATACTTTCAATAGAAAACCAACTGGTAGATAAAACAGATTTTGATAATGTTACTGATGATTTTGCTAAGAGTAAAGCAAGGAAAAATAATTTTGTTACAATTTTCTCATGTTTTTTTGCGAATAGATACTGTGGTGTTAGTAAAATTTTATAGACTGCATTTCTTGACATGTTTTTAGAACATTGCAGCGGGACAATATTAATATTAAATATAATATTTGTAAATGACAAATTGTAAAAATATAGTACATATTCGCTATTTTCTGTAGCATGATAGTTTATAATTTTAAATGAATAGTTAGTAATTTAAAAGCTACCCTTAGATTAACACAATTGTAAATATTAAATCATTTCTCTAAATAGGCGCTAAAACCCCTAGCTACGCGACTGCATGTACGTATGTGTTCTTGTTATCAAAATCTTGTTATTGTTTTGTTAATTATAGTTCATTTTTTTTTTAATAAAGTTTTTATTTTTTAAAACTTGTCAATTTTATTATATCGTATCGATAAAAAAAGGTAGGGAGGCGCGGATAAACAGGTTTTTATTAGGGTAGGCGTTGTAGCATCAAGGTTGGAAAGCGTTGTATTAGATGACGTTGTCTAATTTTCGGAATCGTCAAATCCTTGAGACTATTCCTAAAGCTCGAGCAATTGAGTCCAACGAATAAATGTGAAAATACTTCATTACGTATCCCTCGAGAAATGAACAATGTGAAAATAATTATATTTGAGAATGGAATTAATATCACAACACTGTGTGCTAAATAAATAAACAAAATGGCGTCATATGTTTACGTATTCATTTTCATTTCCTGAATTGCGAAATATGTTAAACAACTTCTAATTCAATTGCACCCACAATATCTGTAAAACGGAACCACAAATATTTACTGTTATATAATATATTTTAATCTTATTACAAAGAGGTCATTGAACTGTCAAACCCGTATGTTAATAAAGGCTCACAATGGAAGATATCAGGAATAGCGATAAACTTTATTATCTAGGGAGTGCTGGGGTATATTGATACACATAATTATCAATTATGAAAGTCCAGTTTGTAAATGTGGCAATATGGTCCAGGATGTTGATCACATCCTTTGGGA
The DNA here is from genome assembly GCA_022494535.1 of Himalopsyche phryganea. Taxonomy (NCBI): domain Eukaryota; kingdom Metazoa; phylum Arthropoda; class Insecta; order Trichoptera; family Rhyacophilidae; genus Himalopsyche; species Himalopsyche phryganea. The sequence goes on along the minus strand of JAGVSL010000043.1, from coordinate 138,294 downwards.
ATGTCCAGTGAAATGACAACGAACGGGAAAAAATACTCAAGACGATACCGACTATCAGTCGGATCTGTCAACCCATCGGTCATGCCGACTTGGTGGCATCTCTGACAAACTACTAGAAATTTAAAGAGTTCACGGCGACTGGAACACTATTCCTAAAGGCATTAACCCACTTGATTTTCTTTTTTTTCAACAATTTTATTTCAAACTTAACTTCTTGTAAACTAGAGTGCATGCAACCAAGTCTTGAGGAATTTCTCATCGGAAATTCCTGGTGAACATTTGAAACACGCATAGTGTTGTTTCGTTGCGGAATACACTCAGTAATAGTGTGAAGCTGTAGCGGGTGGTGGTGGGTACAACGTTGAGTATTCTAGAGCATTAAATTTATTTTTGAAATTTACGTGTTTCTTTTTGACTTAAAAAAATGTTAAAAAATACTAATTATTGAAGAAATCTGAAAGCCAACACAAAAAGACAAAAAAATATTATAAGTGTGCACTAATGAAAATATTTTTTACTCATGTCCGCTGCCAATATGTAACACATGAACCAATGATGGAGGTGTTTCTAAAAAAGTTTTTCCACGAGAAATGCTTGTTACTCAGTTGATCAACCACTCTTTTTCGAAAAGAGTAGGGGTAGAAGAATGGAGCTAGGAAAAGACTAGTGGTTATCCAGTCACTCTCACTATGCCCCGTTTTTAAGATCAGATGAGTATGAGGAAATTTTAAACATCACAAACATATCTTTGAACGGAAATTTTTAAATAAATTGAAAAATCAATTTATAAAACTGTCCATACTGTGATTCAAACCTGTTAGATCGGTAACCGAAACCAACGATTTTAGCCACTGCACCAAGGAGTCGATAAATTATTTTAAGTACATTTAAAAACATAGATTATCTATCTGAAATAAAATAAAATCAGAATATACTATTACGTATTCATTTAATATTGCGATTCTTATCATAAAAGGTCAACGTGTATTTATAGTATATCGTAATAGGAAAGTGACCTTTTATAGATATTAACGTATATGTAATACACAAATGTATGAGACATAGGTATTAATTTCCCCCATTCTCCCATATGGGAGACACAAGTGGATTATTATGATAGCTTAATAGAGAGACATTTTGTTATTCATTTATGTTAAAGTATTACTTATATAATTTAAGACATCGACTGAGGGTGCTTGATGGAATTTCAATATCAAATTTGGATTATTGAGATTTTGTACACTTCCATGTATTTTGTCACTAACGAGTCAGTTCGAGTCCATTCGTGAGCTCGAATGCCTGAAGATGCCGAAAGGCGAAACCCGGGTCGTTAGTGACAAAATACATGGAAGTGTACAAAATCTCAATAATCCAAATTTATTACTTATATTTTTGGTGACAGCATTTGTATCATCATATGTTCTAAAAATAAAATTATAGTATGATCAAGTACATAAATGTTCAATAATTTTAGATTAACTGTCTAAGTTAATAATACTACAGCAGTTATTTTATGTCTACAAATCTAAATTTATTAATCTGTAATGTATCATTCCAAGATAAAGTAAATTATACGCGCCACTATCCGTTACGAATAATATTGATTTACTTCAGTTCCAAAGTGTAACAACTCAAAAATTATAGCTCTGAGATAACAAGCAAACATATCAGTGTGCGAAAGGAAAAGGCCGTTAAGACTTAAATTGATACTTTTCAAGCAACCCAAAAAAGATTTGCATTTGAATGAAATTTGATGAAAAATGTGTTCAATGTTCAAACATGAATTTTACCAATTCAGCAGCATCGATTCGACTCTTCCTTTTTACATTATATCAACTGTGGAAAGAAAAAAGGACGTAACCACACATAAAAAATATTGTGTATAGCTCAAACAAAACGTGTTAAATTTAAATAAAAAATTTTATGCATTGTGATTATAAAATTTTTTTTTTTGAAATGACAGTGGGATAAGCCCCTTTTCCTTTCCACCATCGATATGTATGTATGTATTGTATTTGTTTTAGAATATTTAACTCAACTTTACTGCTTTTTCCTTTCGCACACCTTATTATTCATATTTTAACGAAATTCTAAGATTATCTAAAAATGTATTTATAATATTATTTTTTTCTAATATTAATAATATGAGTTTTCATAACTTTACACATGACTGAGAATCTAAAGTAATAATGACCACTGTCATTCTTAAATAACCAAAGATTGCCACATTTTGGATCTGATAGATATCAGTATTCGTAAGATTTCTTGATACACTTTGGAACTGAGGTATCGATATATCGTTATAATACTGGACGTATTCCCTAAAACAGCATCATTCTACGCTTTAAATGATTGTTACGATGTTGTGTTTTAAAAAAAGAAAAGTATTTATTTCGAATAAAGCAATTGCAAGTAAAAAGCGGAGAATATAGGATAGAGGGATCACAAAATATGTAAAATGGGAACTCAGCGGAGAACTAGGACAGTTAAGTTATCACAGGGAAGTGGGTAAGGTTTGCCAATCTAGGTACACTTTACTTTGTTCTGTACGGAGAAATATATGTGGTAATTAAATTTTGGGCGCCAGGCGTGAAGATACACGCCAAATGAAAGATAATAATAATAATTAAAATACGGTTACCGTTAAAAACACATTTAATCAGAGATGCGGAAACCGTAGATGCACAGAATTTACATTATGAACAAATAAAACAGAAATTATACGACGAAACAATATTTATGAACAGATGGTTACACTAAAACAGGAAATCTATTATAATATATAAATATAAAACTACGACCTTGGATGATAAACCATCTCGGCGGCGAACTCGGCTGTCCGAGGCCAATCTCCAGCGCGTTACCGGCACGTCCTACTCGTTCCACATCCTGGCGCGTAAGCCAAGTTTTAACGCAATTTTTGGCGAGGCTTTCCCTTCGTCTCCTACCGACGACGCAGCGAGGTCCGTATCGCCGATAGGTGACGATTGTACTGTTGCGACGAAATCGTAACAACGAGTAACTCAAAAGTAATTATCCAAATTATGTTTGTTATGCCTTACTGTGACAGAATGATTGTTTCATGGAAGGTTTCTATGACTTGAAATCTGCTACGCAAAGTTATCCAATGTAAATGCAATGTAATTTGCTATCGTAGCTACCAAGTTTGGGGTAAAAGGTGCGTCCAACTGACTTGAGTAATTGGTAACTTTCATTGTCAATCTACAAACAGAAGCCAACAAATATGTAGTCCCAATTTCTGCTTCTAGACCTTTGAATAAGCATGACTATTTACTGAGAACACTGGAATGTAGTTAACTAGATTTTAGTAAAAAATAAATATTTATTTTATTATGTCTGTAAATGTATTATTTTTTAAGTAAATCGTTGCTTCCATTGCAAAATTGTATGTCTGCAAAATCTTTATTTTTCAGGGGAACATATAAATCGTTTAAAAAGTAACTTTATCGAATTTCAACCAAAAAAAAAACACGGTATTATTATTAAATGTATAAACTTGATCATAGGTTTTGTCAGTTGTGTTATTTTGCATGCGCTTAAGAGGGGGTTCTGCAGTATTAATAATACAAAAAGTCAACATGATTTCGAAAAGTTGCGTTTACCGCATATATGCACATACACAAACAAAATTTACTTCATAAAAAGTCCAGAGAGCCCCTTTTATCAATTTCTTAAAACATTTTTCTTTCAATGAACAATAAATAATTGTATTTAATGCTGTTTACTTAAGTTAAATGAACAGCTTATTATGATGTATGTAGTAAAGCATTTATTATGTTTTTTTCACACTTTTACCGTCGAATAGTAGTTGGAATCTCTTTATTAGATGATAGGATTAAGAGAAGATTTTTTGATAAATTCATACTGTATCTGCTTATTGTTTTTATAATTGGATAGAATATAAAAACTTTACATAAATATGTCTCTGGATACGAATTCATAAATTATTTGAAAGATTTATTAATAACAGTCTCTAATCTGATCTGAATTGTATGCATTATTACTCTGCCATGACGATCAAATTAGAAAGCAACGTGTGCTTATTTCAACATTAGTCTAAATATATAATAAAATCTAAATTGGTATTCGTGTGTTCTTTTTATTGTTTACTTGCTGACTTTAATAAATCTCAAAAATGACGTCTAGTTGGTGACCCGTGTCAAGAATGTCGTATCCTTACATCTATCTCACTTTGAACTATCTGTTTTCAAAGTTCTATTTCTCCTCCGGGGAATACCCTGAGGATTTTTTAAAAAAAGCCGTGCAGCTGACCAACTAAGGCAAAATATTTTACGTGAAAATATTATGGGCTTTAGTTATTTTATCGAAACTCTCTCACATTACATAGGATATTTATCTCCCTCTAGAATGTCAATAAATAAAGCTTGGGATATTTCGACTGATCTTGGTTCGTTATTCTCATTGAGCTTTGATCGATAGGAAGCGCATTTCCTCAAACGATTCATAGAAAATCATCATTTTAAAATGTGTAAGCTGCAGGTTTTGCCGACAGATGTCATTAGCTGATATTACTATAGTATTACCAACATTACTTGGTTGCAGCTGAATTTAGAACTAGAATTGTCAGTCTAGAATAAATTTTTTCAATTACCATTTTATGCAAAATAAGTATTTTGTCTATTTGTAATAACCATGGCTAAAATATCAGTTTTTGAATTTATTGAAATATCAATTCTGGTGGTTCTGACAGTGGCACCCTCACTAGCGGCCAAGTTAAATTGGTACATCAATATACAAATGGCTGTTGACCTTGTCGTTAATGTTAGATTGGCACTTCTGCGATTGCTCGCATAAATATTACATATAAATTCATATGTACATTAATATGAATTTTTAAAATAAAAATATTATACATATCGATAGCCCAGTTCCATTGGACAATCAGTCAAAAATGTTTTGAATTATGTTAGCCATTATATTCGAACACCGCTCTTCTACAGTTCCACAAAAGTACAGCTTGTATAACACAGGGTTTCTCTTGAAAGGCAGATATTTGCATATCAGCAAAATTAAATAATTTCTCAGTTCCATATTTCCATAAAGAAACACCCTTTAATCCTAAAACAATAAACTACTGACCACCTATCTGAATAAAAAAGTAATACCAATAATAAGCCATCACTTTTTACGAGTCAGTTTAGACGAGTCAAGACTTTGATCGGCCATATCTCAAAACTACCAATTTTTAGTTGTATAACTAGGGAACTAGGGCATCGACATAATATAATATTAGATATTTTCATATAAAGTGTCGAGTCTCAGATGGGGGTGATTGCTTTACTGCCTCTTCATCGACTAGATATATACATTTATAATTTACATACAATTGCATCTCGTAGTATGGCAATGGACGCTGCAATGCGGATTTTACAGAATCGATGGAAAAATTCTTCTAAAGGTGGGCAAACTCTTGCAACTTGAAAATACAGTGGTGAATGGAGAAAACCAATGTTTTGATTCCCGATTTCTTTAGAAGCCAATTCATAAGTGGGCCACTTCGCTGCCAAGTTATTTCATCTTGGTCGGTTGGTAGATAGTCAAGTATGTAAATGCGGCAAAATGATTCAGGATGCTGATCACATCCTTTGGCGTCCTATGGAAAGTAATTAGAACTCAATTTCTCAAAAGATTAACTCTTTTTTTTAATATTTAGAACTTAACTTCTTGCACGCTAGAGTGCACGCCACCAAGTCTTGAAGAATTTCAAAACAAGCATAACGTTGTTACGCTGCGGAATTCACTCTATAAAAAGGGTGGTGGTGGGTAAAATGTTGAGAACCCTAGGGCATAAAAAGAATTCAATGTATGTAAAAATATTTTTGATGATTTTTTGTTTTCTTAAAAAAATCATTTAAGACAGATATTTGTTTACAAAAATAGTTAAATGACTTTATAGAGGTGTGGAATTATTACAAAAAAATCGTGTTTTATTTTTAAAATACAATGCCTTTCCACCAAGAATTGACAGATAACTCCTTAAAATTGACTTTTTTAATACCAAAATTAATTTAATGATAAACGGAGAAATGATTTTTTATTACCGGGAAACTGAACTGGAAGTGTTTACGTAGTTAAGTAAAATGATGTTCTAATTTATATTTTGTCACGCCTTTTTGAGCATGAGTTAAGTCCAATATGAAAGCAAATTTCATAGAATCCTATATTTAGTACAGATTATCCTATTTATTGAGATTATGACGTATAAAAATAGAAAAATCTCTTTTATTTAATAAATCAAAATTATGGTAGTGAGGAGTGGAAAAGCGTTTGTAATGAATGGTTTTGACAGGACCTTAAAAACTTTATCCTCTAAATTTGCGTAGAAAGGCACAAAAAAAATGTTCACAGAGCTTTGTCGCTTTTAAAGCCTTCAAATTTACAAGTGCCAGTATGAAAGACAGAAAAAAGCACGTTTCTTAAGTTGCCATCATTATAATATTTTTAATGCAAAGTCGGATTAATTTAAAATTTAATTTAATGATTTCTTTATAAATACTTACTAAGTGCTATGAAATGTTAAATGGAAAAAAAACTTACAATATTATTAAAGATTAGTAAGTTTTTATTTGTTTAAGATAATAATGAACCTAGATGCACAATTTACTTATCTTTAGGCGCAAATAAACATAATTTATATAGACGAAAAATAAATTTTTGTTAGCATACTGATTAAAAAATAATTGATTTTGTATTTTACTCAATATATTTTTTAACCGTATCGGCTTCAAATAGAAATTTTTCGACGAAAACTGCTTTTTTCTCAGTTCATAAACCTCTCCTGTTTCGAAGAGAGTAAGAGTTGAAAGGTAAGACTTGGACAGGACTAGCGGTTAGCTAATAACTCTCGCTGCGTTTTGTTTTTAAGACCGGATGAGTGAATGGGAGCTATTAGACATTGCAAAAATCCATGCATTTGGACGGAAATCTATAAATCGATTTATAAAACTGTTCGTATTTATTATCGCATATATTCCTTATCAAGATATAATAATTTAAATGATAGTAGTATTGCCGCTTTTCTCATGGTAAATAATACTTTACAATGTTTTGATGAACAGATAACGCTGTCATAGCCTATCATTCTAGTGAAGCTTATTTTTTTAATTGGATAATATTATCTGCTGATTTTGTATTATCACTAATTGTAAATAATTTCACTTAATATATTTTATAATTGAAGTAATTTAAGACATCGACTGAGGGTGCTTGATGGAATTTCAATATCAAATTTGAATTATTGAGATTTTGTTCACTTCCTTGTATTTTGTCACTAACGACCCGGGATTCGCCTTTCGGTATCTTCAGGCATTCGTGCGCTCGAATGCCTGAAGTTGAGAAAAAAATACGTGTATATAAATAATGTGTATTTTTCACAAAAACAAAGGTTCTCAAACAAAAATCTTCCGATATCCACCTTTGGTGAAGATAGAACATCTTAGAGAACAATATGTTAAGTAGATTTCAAAATTAAAAAACAATTTGATTTGTACTACTTACACATTTTTATAATGATCTAGAAAGGTTTCGCACAGATGAATGTATGTGAGTAAATATTATTATTAAATATTAATAATATAATGTTTGTGCTGTCTAGAATACCCTCCTACCCATCCGATCCTTAAAACGAGGTGGGGAGTAGCGATAGCGATTAGCTAATCATTAGCTCTGTCCTTGCCCTATCTTTCTATTCAAGTTTCTGTAGAAAAACTTCTGTTGAGATAAATCCATTAGAAACCCATATGCTCCACATTGGGAGTAGACATTGTTAATATAAATATCATCATCAGCCTGAATCTATCCACTGCTGGATGAAGGCCTTTTCAAGCTGCTTCCACTTCTCTCGGTACTGTGCGTTGCTTTTCATTTCATTTCATCGATCCAGCGGCCTCTAGGTCTGCCTTGCGGACGTTTTGTACCTTTTGGATACCACTGGTTGACTAAATTTGTCCAACGATTGTCTCTTCTTCGAGTTATGTGTACAGCCCATCTACATTTGAGGTTTTTGATGAACTCTATAAACTGATAGAGTTTATCAAAATATATGTATATATAAATATTATTAAAACATTAACTAGGTGCAACAGTATCGATTGGGAAAATTCTCTATTTTCATGTAGCGTTCTAGCAATATTTTGTTTTCATTAGTTTAGGGTTGTTCATATTCTGATAGCGTTGCACGTATTAATGAAGTTTATTTAAGTTTATGTAAAGTTTGAATATGATTGCTTGTCCCTCCATTTTTTTTATTTAATTGAATGGGTTGTGTATTAAATGTAGTTTGCTGTTTTTTTACAGATCTTTTGAGTTCACGTTCTTGCCAGTATTAATAATGCAGATTGTGATAATACATATATTAATGTAAAAAAACGTCTTCATTTAAAAATATAACAATTTTGATTAGAAAGTATATTTTTTTGGTGCTTATTTGATACACAATTAAAAAAACGCCATTAGCTTCAATTTATAGAGTAATACTTTTGTTATTACTACCACAAGAAATAAAAATACATAGAAAACAATTCAATAATAGCTTTTAAAGGTAGAAAATAAATTTTGGATAAATTTAACATGGCATTAACAGATTTGAAGCAATACGTTAATAAACATAGATAATTCAATCTCTATTCATATTAAAGATCTCAAATATACTAAAATTATTTCAGTGTGTTTATGTTTAAGATCTGACAGCAAACCTCAGACTGCTCAAATAATATATTTACATTTCAATATACTGTAACATTCAATTGATGACGTGCAGGAGTCATCATTGTGCATAATGTCAACTTCGATTTGGCTTTGAACTCGGTATAAATTGGAGAATTTCCATATGTTTTGTATGTAAGCTTCAATGTACCTGTAACATTTTGGTATTTCAGATACAAATTGTTCCCATTATGCGTCGTTTTTGTGAAGCTTTTGTAAAGCAAATTTATTGGTTTTGTTATAAGCTATAGCAAAAAATATGATTTTAAATTTATGAAAATTAAATATGTTGAGCATTATTTGAAATTTTTGATTTCGTTCATGAAGCAAAACAGTTTTAAGAAGAACTATTATTTGGTGGTGACACCGAGACTAATAGAGACGATGACGAAGTTTTGATGATTGAACAATGCAAAAAAATATCTAAACATATTTAAATATATTGCTTGAAGAAGTCTTTGGTTTCGGTGGATAAAGAGAATTCCGATTCGGGTTCAGGCTGTGCTCGGATAAAAAAAATAATTTTTAGAAAAATATTTCGGACTATGTTCGCGTCATGAATCAGCTGTAAGGCAATACTATTCATAACTTAAATAATTAATTCCACATGCGTTTTGAAGATCGTTGGAAATATGGAAACAATAACATTTTATTGTTTGAAAAGTATCAATGAATTTCTATATTGAAAAAATATCGGACTTTTTTTCGGCTGAGAAAATTAAATCTAGGCTTCGGGTCGGGTTAGGGTAACAAAGGTGATATTTAGACTCGGGCCCTGGCTTGGATTTGATAATTTTATAAAATTTCGTCCCATGCAGACCTCCAATTGTAAATGTTCTGCAAAAAACCCTTAAGTTTTATTTTAAGTTATTCATACTAAAATATTCCTCGATCGATTTACTCGAAAATATTGTACTTTTACCAACTACTCTAGAACGTTCAATCTATATTGCATATTCTTGCGTTTTATATATTTTTTTATGGCTGTGTGCTAGCTAGTGTTTTGAAATTTAGTACTGATTTATTTATTTTGACTCTATATATATTCTTTTAAAATTATTGGAAGATCTCGCAGTGATCCTATCACAAAGAAATAACCGTCTTAAAACTCTGTTTGGTACAATATTACTATTACTAACATTTTCAATATAATAATATTCACGTATATTATGTTATGTTTCCCGGTGCTCTTTGATAACCTAATAATTCTAATGTGTTTGCATATTAAAAATGAACAAAATAATGTTAAAATATTTATGAGCAAATAATATTTGAACACCGTTTAATTCTGCAATGCATTTGCAAAATCAAATGGTGCTTATTTGCTAAATAGAGATTAATACGCATTAATGAAAGTGTTGTAAAATAGTGCTTTACGGGAAAATTCAAATTATCTGATTAGATTGTCAGCTGAATTGATTTTGAAATTGAATAAAGCTGCGCAAATGTTTTTTACGAAATGGGCTGTGATATAATAGTAGGTATAATTTATTAGCTTCGAAAATAAATTGTTAACTTTGATAAATATTATGAATGTTTCAAAAAAATTATATGTATCATGTCCTAGTCACCAGTGTATCGTTTCAATACAAAAATACAATTTTCTCATTGGTATACAAAGTATAATTGCTTTTTAATGGTCACTGATTGAATCGTTTTAGATGAAGCATTGCCATTTTCAAAACATACTTGTTTCCAGCGGATAATGAAAAAACTTGGTACACGGTAGACGGTGTACAAGATGACACTACTTAATATAACTCCGATTTTTTTTGATAACAATGTGTCCAAAAGTGTAACGTTTTTAAATTTTATAACGACATATTAGCGAACTTTGCGGCACAGACGCGCTCTTACGCACGATTGAGTGTTGTGTGTGCTTTAAAACGAGAAAGAGTGTGTGTAGCATAGTGTTCAACGAAGATGATTATGTTTGTTGTTCCCTTAATTAAATTCCAACGAAACATTACATATTCTTATTTATTTAGTTAATTTCGTTATGACTAGAGGCTTGATATTATGTATTAATTAATAAACTTAAGCAGAAGTGAGGAATACATTTAATTAGTTCTGTTGATGAATTTCGGACATTTGAAAACAATGCAGCTCCATTGAATTACTCACGTCAAAAATTATTCTGCATAGCACGAAAGTAGAATTAAGCTATCATTTCAAAACTTTCACCAATAGATATTGCTGCTTTCCAACTACTTCCTGTTAAGTGTTTGACTAACTTTGTTTATACTGCGACCGCCCACGGGTAACTGACTCGAGTCTACAAAACAAGCATGCGACTTGGAAAATGTGACTTAAAGCCTTCTTGTGATTTGATTATCGCCCAACTTTTTGTAACTTAATAGATCTTGCCAATTTACAAGATTTTTTATCGTGTGAGAGTTGTCTTTCTTACCTCTGAATATTCTTTTACTTTACAAAGGGACAGAATTTAATAAAACCTTTCTAAGAAAGTTCGCTGACATGACATAAAAAGTATTTTTTGAAAGAATATATTATATATAATATTTAGATTGACTTCGAAGCTAAATCTACTTTATCTGTACTGCGCACAGTAAATAATATAAGATTTAAAATAATTTTTTGATTCATATATTTTCCATACTATATTTGCTTCCGATATATTATTATATTTCATAAAAGACATATAACCCTATTGATAAAGTTATTGTTAAAAAAAAAAAAATTTAATTGAGTAGTATAAAGCAGTGCTTCCTAAACTTTTATACCACAGTCCCCTAAATCTGAAAAAATAATTCACGCATCACCCAAAGAAAAGCATATTTTAGTCAAAATTTTTATTTGACATTAATTATGACTATTAATACAGACATGTTTATATTTTATCACAAAAAATAGTATCTTACTTATAAACAATTAAAAATAAAAAAAGGAAAACTGTAGATAGCATGAAGCTGACAAAACAATTTAATGAGATGGATGCGGTTGCATGTTTTTACACAACAAATCAATATCTGGTTCAATGAAAAAAATGGTAACTCGCAAGAATTCTTCCAAAGTCTTGTGGAAAGGCATGATCTGTGCTTATTTTTTGTTAAAAAAATGCTGTTTCACATAGGTATGTACTGTATGTAGTCGAAAAGTAGAGATAATAAGTAATTAGAAGTAGAAGGACTAGTTATTAATAAAACACTGTCCACTAATTTTGATAATATGTACTACAGCATTGTTGAAAATATCGTATATACATATTTCCTCAGATTAATACACATCAAACATGATTTAATAAAAATAAATGTATGCAAATATAAGGTTGGAGATATTATGATCTCAGTAGAGAAAAATAATATTATTTAAAGTGTTACTGTTAACTTCTGCAAACTTTGCCACATAACCAACAAAAAAATTGTCTTAGAAAATATTTTTTTTTTAAATTACAAATGACCAACCTTTTCTTAAATTATTTTTACTTTTTAATTACCACGATACCTTTAAATTAAAATTCATTATATTTTTTTATAAAAACATACAAGTATTTCTTGATATTTTTTTAATCAAACGACCATAAAGTGTTTTTTTCTCGTCAGGTCTACATTCAATAGACTAATTACATACCATTCATTATGAAGAGTAATTAGTCAAAGAGTATGAGCCTTTCATTTTTCATAAAAAAATAAAATATCAAAGCATCGGGCGTTTGAAACACTTCTGGATAAATCTTTCAGGTCAAGCGCCTTTTGAGAAAAGCAATTTAGATTTAACAAAAGAATTAAGCCGGAAATTACGTATATAATAACGATTATGAAAGTCGGTGAAAAAACGAAATACTAAATTTCACATGAGTAAATGAACTAAACTTATTTTTTACAGTGTATAAAAGTCCAAAAATTAAATGTTTAATAAATTCATGGAAATAGTAAAATACGGCTTAAATTTTACTAATTCATATACAAAAATTATGGTTTATGTTTATAAATTTTTTTAAAAAGAAAATGATCGATTTTAAAAAGCTTGTTAAAATCAAGACAATATATGCACTACGGCTTCCAATCATGGGATCCCGTTCAATTATTCAATTCCGGAATTTTGGGATTCACAGTAAATGATTAAGAGTAATTCACATTTTATTAAAACTACAACGTGTACCTCAAAATACATATTGTTTTATAATACTTATAAATGCGTTATCGTGTCCGTCTTTCTCATATCTCGTTTTAACCAATTTTAAATGGAGAACAAAAGAGAACCGCTTCTTAAATTTTAAAGTGGAATTGAAGGACATGCCCTCTTTTTGGAGACAATCTGGTAAAACCTACCATAGTACTAAATAAAGTAACATATAAAACTGTTTTAGTCATGATTTGTTAATTTTTTTGCAAATGACTGTCTTATTTCCAATCAATAAAACAAACCATTTCAATTCAAAAAAAAAATATGAAATCGTATTTATATTACTATCGAATCCATAATGGACACAGATACAATTTTAAATATACGATTAAACACGTGAAATTACACTTTATAACCAATCCCGGGATTGAGAAATTCTTAATCCTCAAAATCCCGGGATCATAAAAAGGGTCCTGAATTGGATGCCCTAGTATGTACTGATATATAGTTTTACGAAGAAAAAGTCAATAGAAGCAATTATAAATTTAATAGTTTTATAACCGAATTTAAATAAACCAAAAACAGATTTTACTGAATCTACATATTTGGGCTATCTTTGAAAAGAGAGAAAAATACATTTAAGAACAGATTGTGTGAAATTACGTATAGAAAAATACAACATAAAGATACGACTAATGTTCACCGACAATTTGTATCTAATCAGATATAGATAGAAATATTAAATAGTTTTGTCAATAACTCAATTATTATTAATATGAATATAAATTAAGGACATCGAGCACATATTTTTTTGTAAGTAATGATAGGTTATTATTTGTTGGGTAATTTAATTAAAAAATGTTCATTTTAAAACTTTACATTTTCCACTTGCAATATTAGTAAAAGTATGGGTAAATATGCAGAAGTGAAAATTTTATGCAAAATAAATATGAAAAATTGAAATAAAAAAGAAATAAAATTAAACTGAAAAATAATTTCAAAAATTTAGAGAATGAAAAAAATACGGACGTAGTACGGGGGCGTTTTATCGTGTTGACATGAAAACTGTTGAAAATTCCCCACTCATATATTTTAATTTGAAAACGCAATAAAAAAGCGAATTGCTTTTTTGTACGTACATTTGTTTAGATCTCTCGAAAAATACAAACATTTAATTTCCCTAAACATGCAATAAATTATACAGCCAAAAAACTGTTCTACCTTTTAGACGGTCACACTTAACATTTCATTAAAGCTCATTATTAGATTCGCACACCTAAAAGGAGGGTTTGCCTAAATATTCTGAGAAAACATCATTTATAATAACGAACAAAATGAAGTAAATTTAAAATGTTGGATATTAGCGGCAAAGCTTTACAAAAAAAACCTAACGAAGTAACTAACCTACTATAAATATTTTTTTCAAAATTATTAAAGATTTCCCAAAAATTTAATTAAAAAATAATTGGTAGTATTTTCAAATTTAAAAAGATTCTTGGATATTTAAAAAAGCAAACGCAGTTTCTTTTGTCCTAATTCCACGTTTTTATAATGATCAGGACCACTTTCAATATACACGAGCATTATCAACTTAGTTGATAAACCGGTCCTGATAGAAATATGAAAGTAGTAAAAAACAAAGTGTGCTTTATTTTTAAAATATATGCCTTTCCACCAAGAATTGAATGTTGAAACCTAAAAAATAATACGTGTTATTATGATTTGATTATTATGTTGGCGTCCGTGGCTCAGTTGGTAGCGTCGTGGGCTGATGTTTCGGGTTCAATTCCCGGTGCAGACAGTTTTCATAAATTGATATTTCAATCGATTTATGGATTTCTGTTCATATTCTGCGGGACGTAGTGATAGCGATTAGCTAACCACTATTCCTGTCCTTCCATCCCTACTCTCTTCAATAAAAAGAGGTTGAGCAACTGAGTAACAAACAGTTCTCATAGAGAAATTCTGTTGAGGTCATTCATTAGGAGGCCATATGCTCCACGTTGTCAGCGGACAATGGCTTCAGTAAAAGTAGTTTTAATATTGAGACAAATTTTTGTTTGTTGAAGAAAATGAAAACCATTTTCCATAGAAAAATATTATAAAATTATATTTTCTCTGACTTACATTTATGTGATGAATCTATATGGAGGCACCAAAGCGGTTTTTCATTTTCCTACATATTTTTATTTTATTTCAATTTGTTTTACTATGTCCGCTCCCAACGTGGAGCATATGGGCTCATAATGGAAGAATCTCAAGAGAAGTTTTTTCTACGATAACTGCTCAGTTGTCCAACCTCTCTTTTTTGAAGAGAGTATGGCTGGAACAGGACTAGTGGTTAGTTAATCACTCTCAGTACGCCCCGTTTTTAGGATCAAATGGGTGGGAGGGAATTTTACACATCACATGTAGAAATTCACAAATCAATTTACGAAACTGTCCATGTCCTTGAACTCGAGACATCTGTAATCGTGGCCAACGACGTTAACCATTGCACCACGGAGACGTCGAATGTATTTTAAATGAATAATATCTTACTAATGGTTCTGTGAATTTGAAATGCTTCAATGAGGTTCGTCAAAAATTACGAACAGAAATATTTGTTTACAATCAAAATGATTTCAAATATACCTATGACTGAAGACCTAATAGATGGAATATTTATATTTACAATCAGCCTAACGAACTGAATATTTTAATTTATTATGTATAATAGGGAAAAACCCTTTTCAATACCCTTTTTGATGAAAAAAGATTCAATTATCGACTTAGTGTGCTTGATGAAATTTAATATTGCTTTGAAATCATTGCTAATGAACCTTCCCTTGGCAGACTTTGACTAGTTTGGTGGTTTATTATTTTGTACCTAAAAATAATTAAGGGAACATTCCGTATAATACATTATTAGGATGGTATACTTTTGGGTAGCAGGATTTTGTTAAAGTATATATTATATATTTTAAGCCATGTGTCCTTCCAATGTGGATTATATGCACTCTTAACAGAAGTTTTTCTATAAAACTGCTTGTTATTCAGTTGCTCAACCTTTTTTTTTCTTCTAAGTAAAAAGGGACAGAAGATGGGCTAAGGCAGAACTAGAACAACAAGAGACTTCAACAGAAATCCATAAATCGACTGAGAAATCAATTTTTGAAACTATCCGTACCGGGATTTGAACCGGTGAGATTCCAACAACTTTCACAACTGCACCACGGATCTCAGTATTTTTTATAATAAAATCGTTTTTTAATTTACAGTGAAAAACTTCATTATTGCATTCACCATCGTTTAAAAAGAGCTAGAAATTACATTTTCTTTTGAATGTGTAAAATATTTATCTCAGTAGAAGTTTTCCTACCAACTCAACCTCTCTTTTATTGAAGAGTGTAAGGGTAGAATGCAAGGGCTAGGGAAGGACTAATGGTTATCTAATCACTCTCACTCGACCAGAAGATGGAATTTTAGACATTAAATTAAATACATTGCTTGAAAAATTATTGGTAATGGGACTCGAACACGTGAGCACCGTAACTGAAGCCAGCAAAATTGAACACTCGTCTAAAAGTCTGGCTAGTAATGTGTAATATATAGGAACTTTAAAAACGGTCCAAATATTTTCGACTAAAAAAACAGATAATCTACCCAACAACAGATCATATATTCTATCAGTTATTTCATGTGGTTTTTTCTGTGGCTTGTCCGTTGGTCTTCTTCCAAGGATTAAGTTATGTAAAAATATGATAAATGAAATACTCTATATTTTTAGCTATTTATTATATTTAATCAATGTCATGGTGCGTTTAACGCCATGTTATATGAGTTTAAAATAAAACCAGATTGTCCGTATGATGATAAAAGTCAAGAATTGGAGCATATCCTTTGGGATTGCCTAATTATATGCATTGAAAGAGATGAGAAAGAGAAATAATCGCGGTGGTTCTATCAGACATCCAGAGCACTTCTATCAATTTTAAAAAAATGCGGCCTCCTTTCCAGAAAAGGTTTACATTCTCAACCCCACACCGCTTAATCCACAATTACTGAAATCATTAATACATTTTATTTATTTTTAGAATCGCCATTTTACATGGTAATTTCTGTTTGATGACTAATTATTTTCACACTTTTTATATTAATATTCCTTATTGTCAAATATGTACACTAAACGTATCATTAAGGAGATATGATCTTCAGTGTGATACAAACAAGTTCATCAAATTAAAAAAAGTAAATTTAATCAATGTTTATTTTACTTCAATAAGTAATAGTTACTAAACTTTTTAAATCACATCGTGGTATTTTATGGTGATGTTATTTCACAATAGAATCGTTCAATAAAGCTTATTTTCTTAATAAAATAGATCTTGTTCAATTTAAGTGCCTAATATAATATATCCATAAAAAGCCTAGTGAGATACTGAAATCCATTTGGTCATTCAAAAAACTTGGTTTGTTTATCGAGTATAAATTTTATTGCCGTATTATATTATAAACCTATTGCCGGAGCCGAGTGATAACGGTATACAGTCTTCATTTTATTAATTTTCGTACCCAAGGGATCGAATTCCCAAATAAGTATTTTTGTAAGATGTTTTAAAATCAATTTGAGAATTTTCCATGATGTTTTTATACCTCTTTACGCAACCTGTTGTTATAAATGTGACTATTTAATAAACCGTTTTTTATTAACGGCTTAAGGGGTAAGTCATCAGTTGATAATGCTCGCGTTGAGCTAAACCAACTCTATTATTAATTGAATTGGCATTTACTTAGTAGAACTCCATTATAATAGGATAAAATAACAAAATATGTAGTTCTATAAAATCTTTTGTCAGAACTATCTTTGATGATGGCGTAAAGCCAAAATAGCTATCAACAACCTGATTTCATAATTTTTTAGAAATTTTGTAGAACTAAATACTTTGCTATTTTATCCTATTAAACCAATCCTGTTCATTATAAACATGTAGAAGTAGTATTAAACAATTGTGTATTTTATTTTAAAAATATAATGTCTGTACACCAAGAATGGACAGGGAACATCTTAAAAGTGATTGAGGAAAGAGAGGTGATTGACTGAAATTCTTGTTAAATCGTTGAAACACTTCATATTGACATTCCCTGCGTTTAATCCCGTATTTGCAAACATGGCTTTACCGGTGATAAGCAGTTGTAAAGTAACGGCTGCATCTATCTTCTTCAAAATTGGGAGAGTGCTATTATTTTAAAATTAGTTTCTTATTTTTTAGTTTTTCTGAAAAGTTTATAGTTTTTGAAATGTTACAAATATGTCATTAGATTTCGGATTTTAGCTAAAGACTTTCATATGAGTGGATAGTTACGTGTTTATATATTACGACAAAACGGTGAAGTAGGTATTTTTCCCACTGTTCTTTCATGCCTACCTATATAGCTGAATGCGTGGACGACGAAAATGCAATAGACGTATAATCAAGTAAGGGATACATACGTGATTACGTAGGGCGTGTTGATTTATACATTACTTAGCTTGAATACAATACACAAGGGAAAAACTCAGTCTGTACTCAGCCTAAAATAATACCAGAAAACTAAGAGTCCGTTTTGCAGGCTCCAAATAGTTTTTAGTAAGTAATTTTAGGCAAGAAAAATACTTTTCTTATAAGTCATAAAATCGAGTTGGGAGCCTGGACTGTGAAGAGATAATTGTATATTTGTATAAGGCATTTTTTATTATCTTCTTAATCACGCAATTCCTCTCAGAATAAAGACAGATCTGTCACTTACGTCTAATAAATTTTTCTATCTCTCCAGCATAACAGACACGTAAACAGTTTTAATTAACAGTACATAATGAATGACTCTTGGCTCTCGTCGTCTCATTGTATAATATTCAGAATGATAGTGAAAAGGAAGTGTTTTTGGATTATGCAATTAAATATTAGATGCCATTAGAGCTTAGCTCAACTCTCTTCATACAGATTTCCTTTTTACACGCTGCATCTGTCATGAGATATTAGCAATTCAAACGACCTGTTTGTAGTCGGCCCTTTTCGGTATTCTGATGATGGATTTATAAGCAAAAATGGCTGTCAGCACGTGTCACAGATTAAACATTAATCTAGATTCTCATTGTTATACTGAAAATACCATATCCACTCCATATGTTGAGTATCAATTGCAACTAAAAGAGCTACTTCAGGAGAATATATTTGTGACAACAAACTTGTTAAAAATATATTCCACCACCATTTGTTTAGTGTATGCAGCCACTAAATCACGGCATCCATCATCGGTAAAGTAACAACAAAAAAAAAAACAGATGAAATTACTCATCATGTTCTTTGAAAAATGCAGAGGTTTGTGGGACTGATCTTTAATGGTTCCATTGAAATGTTGTTTGATTGAATATCCCTCCGGCAAATATTTTAGCTTCCAAATTGATGGATTTATACAGTAACAGTTCATTATTTCGGTTAGCGTATTATTTCAATATCTGCAGATTTCTCAAAAAATACAACTCCTATTGAAGCAGTCAATATAAAATTTTTCAATTTGAAATACTTTAAACGAAAGAAAAGTTGTCTATGTTTTTAAAAAATATATTTTTTATGTTATTTTGAATGGTAGTTGATTTTTTATTGAAATATATGTTGAACGAATTTAAGATTAATTACAATTTGTGAGTAAAACTTTTGTCCGGCGAGCTGATAATGATGGGGAGGTCTCTCAGGTACACTCAAACAAACTCGTCACTTAGACAAATTACTATGTATTTCAGTAAGTAGTTACATGTACAGAGTTTACTATTTAGATTAAAACAAATAAGAACAAATACAACAAAAACACAATTGGTATTTAAAAAAAGAAAATTAAGCCCGCGAAAAATTGGTACCCAGAGTGCGATCAGTTAACATTTCTAGTCGCTACTGAGCAACGGCCTCTATAGGTTAACGAAGGCGCTGGGCCACGCGTACGCCCTTGCCTCGTCGCTGTCAGCGGTCCACTAACTAAAAAACTATTACTACCCCCGCTCTGCCAAGGGCTTAGAATGTAACCTAGAAAGGTTATCGTCACTTTCTACACTCATCCGACGTTGCCAAAACACGATGCGCTTGACACATTACAACGTATTTTTTCTTGAGTTTGCGCTACAAGAAGTGATCCTTTGAAAGTTCTGGGCACGATTCACACTGAATAATAATGGGTCGTGTCAAATTATAGTCCATCGAAGAGTCCACATTTATGTAAAGTATGATACTATTATGAAGCCTTCATAATGAAGAAGCACTTTTATAGATGTTTGAAACTTTCTTATATCAAAATTTGCGGTGTTACTACGGTCCATTGACCTAAATTACTGACTTCATAGGTCCAGGTATCTCTGTCTCTTTTCAAT
Source organism: Himalopsyche phryganea (assembly GCA_022494535.1). Classification (NCBI taxonomy): domain Eukaryota; kingdom Metazoa; phylum Arthropoda; class Insecta; order Trichoptera; family Rhyacophilidae; genus Himalopsyche; species Himalopsyche phryganea. Next base: position 118,082 of record JAGVSL010000043.1, on the reverse strand, counting down.
CTCCAGTCATTAAACTTCCCGTTTTCATGCTAAAAACATCCCTTAAGATCTCATACAGTCCCATTTCGTTACCGTGTGTGTTTTGTCGTATAAACGCATTTTTAAAGCGAAATGACAATTTCAAAAAGTGAAATATGGTTTTATGTAGTATTAAGTAATTATTTTACGTCATATGTTGTGTGTAAAACCTGAAATATGTATCAAACTATGAGAAATTATCGAAAGACGCAAGAATCGAAATTCTTCATAGCAAAACAAGCTCGAGACGTGTCTTTGTACCGTTTGAAAAAAAAATCGGACTGTTACGATACTATTCTAATTGTTTATAAACTATAATTTGATTATTTTTACGGTAAAATTGACGAGGTTATTACATAAAGAAGACTTAAGCTAGTATGTATTTTAATTTTTTCTTTATATGAAGAACTATTTTATTTATCAATAGCAACATTTTCACAGATAATTTAAAGGTATAAAAGCCTAAGTAACGTATTGTTACACCATGCATACGGAAAAGTTAATACAGTCTCTCTTTTCCATTCATTATATTGAACGCCTACTGGAGCTCCTTCATAAGCCTTGTGGAGGGTTCTGATACCTTGCAGCTGTCAACGTGACTTTACCGTCCGAGTTTTCTTGATCTCGTGGTATTAACGATTTATTATGCAATGAATTTATTGTGCCAAAGCGGTCCTCGTTAAAAAGGGTGCGATTTAATCGGTTTTCTTTAAAGTTGGAGACTGTTTATCGATACATGAAAAGACTCTTCTTGCTTTTATTGTGAGGCTAACAATCAAATAGATGGTGTTGGTTATCCCACTATCACCTGTCATGTGTATTAAAAAAAGAAGAGAGAACAAAAGTAACTTGCTCAGCCTTTCTAAGTGATATCATGTATCGATGAGAATCTTCTTATTTAATGAATTGGCTTATACTTGGTAGATAGCATAAAAAATCAATGTATTTACTTCTCCGAAGTTTTCTAGAGCTGAATATTTTGATACTTTATCCTATTATGAGAATTCTCTTATAATATTGGAAATTTATCGAATGTCTTAAAGTTGTACTTGGTTGAGATCAAGTCAGCGTGATCGATTAGACTGTGTGTTTGGTCTTCATTTTGTGGCAGTCGTCAGATGAATGGAGTGATGCAAGAATGTTAAGTGCAAGGGATTAGCTGGAGGACCGAACGGAGTGCAGGAGATGAGTCGAGTTTATCCCCAGAGAAAAAGAAGAATTTTCTTATTTAAATGTTACCTTCTATATTAATTTCGTTAAAGTTTTAAAAATTACACTTAAATAAACGGTTTTAATGACAATCCATGTATTTATAGAACTCATTTTTTAGGCGAAAATTGTCATTAAAACTTTGCAATTTATTTAGAATCGTTTCCCTCGACCCATGCAAACCGATGAAACTTTATTTTATTCGAAATCATTCTGGGAAAAGTATAAACTCACGCAAGTGGCCTTTTTTATTCTCGGCATAAAAATTTTAATGCCGTTATGTAGATTACTTTCATTATATTATAAGCAGTCGTAAAAACTTGTTTAGATTTACTTTGTTCATAAAACTAAATTGGAATTTCAATTATGTGCAATATAAACCAAAATTGCGACATAAACTAGCATCGTAATGGCCAGTGATTCAATTAGCCCCTATTAATATGAGAAACTGTGGGAAAAATTTGGAGTTTTTTAATCTTAACTACAAAGCATTAACATTATTTTCCGTATCTCTCTGGCTGACTTTTACTGGGTGGGTAACTATTTCAATTTTTGGTTAGTAGGAAACAATAAATGGTCATTATTTTATATAAATGTTCAGATGTTTATACAAAACAGTCAGTTTTTTAATTAAATCTAACCTAGCCTTTAAGCTTTATTTATTTGGCAATTATTTACTGACCATTTATCGAATTACGTACTGACTTTATATGGAATTAGTTACTGACTAAATATTTAATTGCAATTGTTTTTAAAATAATTTTTACTGGCAATATGTGAGTAAATTTAACAAAATTGTAAATAACTAGAGCTATTAATGAATGAAAATCAATGCTTTAGTTATGTATTCTTAAAAATATATGTACATATTGTATAATTAAGAAATATTATACTGCAAACTCACCAAGATATGGTTGTTTTACAAATAGTACACAATTTTTCTGTACTATTTTCAGATGTTTATAATGATTAGGACCAGTTTCAGCTCATCACGAGCATTCAACTGAATGTATAAACTATAAACATGTGGAAGTAGTACAAAAAAATTTGTATTTTATTTTTTAAAATATAATGCCTTTCCACCAAGAATTGACAGTTAACACATTAAAAATGAAAAAATTGTTATAATTATTGATCAATATTTCGAAAACGTGTTGGCTTCGTTTTCAAGTGATGTAATTAAAAAACAGTTCTGATAGAGATACCTCCATTAGGAGACCATATACTCCACATAGGGAGCGGACATGGAAAAAAAAGTTAAAAAAACTAACAACCCTTGATAATGAAACAGTTTCAAACCACCAATAATATCTCCGTGTCTTGCCAAACAAACAGCTGTATAATATATTAAGAAAATATAATATAAAAATAAACTTTAAAGTATTTTTCATATCCACGAGAATACAACAAAAGTATTATTTTGGTTCTACAAGAATACTCGAATCATATAAATTCTAAAGCCTTGGATGAAATTATTCTTTTGATTGTAAAAATATAGTCAGATTGGCGTAAGATAATCAATATAAGCATGGCAGCTGTGTTTTATTATACAATATTATAATATAAATATACTGTCAATTATTTGTTGTATGAAAATATTGATAGCCAAAACTGTTAATAAGCTTATTTGAAACAAAGATGATACAAAACTTCTTAAACAATAACTTATCTTAAGCAAAAAGTTCCTTTGACTAACTAAATGTTTTTCTTAAAGTCCAACAAAATTTTATCTACTACTTATAAAAGTTGTGAGACTTTAAATAACGGAAAACATTATAGCAACTTATTATAAATACAATCTCGTAGCCAGGGAAGTGTTATGAAAACATTCGTTTCAAGGATTTGATTTAAGAAGTTAAACAAAAGAAGTTCTGTAATGATTATTTACAGGAAGATAAGCTTTCATATATTTTATAACAGATTTGTACTGAACATATTTTGTTCCGGTCTTTTAATAATAGGATACTGTCCCGCTTTTAACAAGTTTGTAAAAGTTGTTGTAAACTTACAGCCATAAATGTTGTTAACGATCCCTTTTACCGCTTGTTCACTTGTGACCTAATATTATATATACGTCTGTAGCTTTTGTAAAAAGGAAATTTCGGGCATCGTCGTGTTGAAGCTTTTTAAACAGGTAATATATTAATGTATTATGGAAGTAACCAATTCGAGTTTATACAGTTGTTATAAGATTTTTTTAGAGCCTTTGTTGGATATAAAGCTTGTTTTTTAAATATAATGTGTTGATAATAATATAAATTGTCAGCGTTCAATATGAGATATTTAATATATATATATATATATATATATATATATAAATGAATGAATGTTTGTTTGTTTGTCTCGTATGCTTTACTATACAATTTATCCGATTACGATCTTTGGTGAGTTGTTGTGCGCACACCCGCAAAGTTTTTGAAAAGAAATCTAAAACATGAATCATATAGGTACAAAAAGTGACATTTCAGTTCGTGTGTGACATAACATGTACTGTTTCCACGCATCCCAATGATTCCAACAGATATGCCAGTCGAATTCAAACGTCTGCAGTGTCCAGTGAGACTCATATATGCAATGACCATCAACAAAGCACAGGGACAATCACTATAATTTGGACTAAATTTGGAAAATCCATGCTTCTCACATGGACAGCTGTATGTGGCCTGCTCGCGTGTAGGAAAACTTTATGATTTATTCATGTACACACCAGAAGGAAAACAAAAAATATTGTTTATCTAAAAGCACTTCAATAAACTGAATTGCAACGCATGCCGGGCACTCGCTTGTATAAAATAAAAATTGATAGCTTCTCAACGACGAAAAGCATGTCACAAATATAATTACAACCAATGAATAACAAAGTTATCAATTTTTATTTGTTATCGAGATACTAAATAGTTGATTGTTTGATTCTATAATACTTGAATATTGTTATAAATACAGACGTTTAAAATAAATTTATTTAAGGTGTAATACCTATCAAGTCTTTTTATACAGTAAACGCATATTTTATATTTATTTTAACTAGCTTTACATGTTTCACTGACACAAAATCAATAATAAAAAAATAATATCAACTGTCTCGTTAAAATAAATCGCACTAGACGGAAAAACAAAAAATAGTATCCAAAAGCACTTCAGTAAACAGAATTAAAACGCAAAAACTTTATTTTTTTGAGTGCCATTGCAATGCATGCCGGGTACTCACTAGTAGCTTATAAATAAAAACACTTATTTTTTATAGCCTAATATTGCAGACTACGTTGATACGCATTTGCGAAAACGTAGTTCGTATTATCCAGTAGCCGTTATGTGCTTGTTTAAATTACTATTATTATACTAAAAAAAAAAAAAATGTATCTTTTCTCTTGTTTACCGAAAAATATCTAACCAGCAAAGATCCCAAATCACAACCCATCTTCAGTTGGTTAAACTAATTGAGGCAATTAAGCCTGCTTATGCCCTGCCAATTTCCGATAAAAATAATATTCGGGAGAAAAAAATTTAGGGGATAAACATTGAATGTTTGTTGTAAATGATTGATGCGAAATTATTTTCTTCTGTAGAATCGACTTCAGTATTAATTCAACGTACCGAAAACATGAAAACAACTATACGACCGTAACAATGTCCGGTGAGGGTTTGATTTATGGCAGTGATTTCCGTAGAATTAGCAGGAAAACACATCCTTTAATATTGATTTCTGTGTAAATTTGTGTGAACACTAATATTGAAATCATTAATAAAGAAATCTCAATTAATTACTTCATAGATTCTTGATTTACAAAAATATTGAAGCACTAGCCGTATACACTAAGGCAGTGATCCGCAACCTTTTTTCACCCACGGCACACCTAAGCACTTATTAATACTTTTCGGCACACCACAAACCAAAATTTGTAAATTTAATAAACAAAATTCACGATTCGTTAATTTGTTTTTATTCGGTGAATTTTATATAGTATAGTACTAGTAGTGCTTCCCAATATATGCAGTAATGTATAATTTCTACGGTAGGGTTTTTTTTGTTTTACTTACGAGACAAACCCCATTTTATTCTCCATCATTTGACACACCCTGGTTTTTGTTAAGTATAAGTGTCATTAGTGTCCTGAACTGAAATCAGCCAGCGGCAACAGCAATATTTCGCAGAATAGGCTCTTTCTTGTTGCCAGGCGTTCAAATAGCCCCCGGTTACGTCCGCTGGACGAGTCCATTTTTACGGAAAGGGGTAGCTCCATCTTTGCAGGGAGTTTTTTTAATTTTTGTAGACAGTCGATTACGATCTGCCGAGCGGGACGAGCTGTGCTCTCGTGGCGGAGGTGACGTGACGATGTGAATTGTTTTTTTTTTTTTGATTTGCATTGGATTTAATTTAAATTCGTTGTGTCATTTGTATTATAACTTAAAGTAAATTCAGTTGCTAACTAAATGTAAATGTAGAATCAATTTTATGTGTTAAGATTTATATATTTGTGTAATATTAAACCACTGCATCTTGAATGGAAAATAAATAAGTTTTGAACCGGAATTGAAATGGTGTTTGTCTGAGATCAGCCCTTCCAGGACTCCGGATAACCAGCCGCTCGCCTCTCTACGATCCGGGGTCTTCTCACATTGCAGTTGCACAATCCTTGCAAACACTAATAAAATTATTGAATTGTCAATTATTCAAATCAAAATAATGCAATATTAGTTTCGTCGATAACAATTTAAACAAAGACCTTAGTAACTGAATGGCTTTAATTTTTGTCTGATACAAAAATATTCGATTCTTATCATTTTAAATGCACTGAGCCGCGGCACACCTGGGATCGTCTCGCGGCTCACTGGTGTGCCGCGGCACACTGGTTACGGAGCACTGCACTAGGGATTCTAATCCCAGGATCTGGAATCCCAAAATCCAGGGTCTGTCCAAATATCAATACCGAGATTTCAGAATTCACTGTAAATATTAAAATATAATTCATATTTCAAATTAAATACTTCCTTATTATCTACAACGTGTACTTCGGTTGTTTATGTGCATACTTTTTTATTATACCTACATAATTTATAAATTAATATACCCATGTATTATTGTAGTCTCTCTCCTTCTCATATTTCGTAGCTTTCATAGACAGGAACAAATAATTTTGAAAACAGTATATTTTATTATGAAAACCGTCCGCACCGGGAATTGAACCCGAGACATCCGTAAGCGTAGCCAGCGACGCTACTAACTGCGCCACGGACGCCGATTCAATCGATTTATGGATTTCTGTTCGTAGTCTGAGTCCTCCCTCCCACCCATCCCATCCTCACGGGGTGTAGTGAGAGCGATTAGCTAACCACTAGTCCTGTCCTAGCCCTATCCTTCTACCCCTACTCTTCCGAAAAAAGAGAGGTTGAGCTACTGAGTAACCAGCAGTTCTCGTAGAGAAAGTCTGTTAAGATACCTCCATTAGGAGACCATATGCTCCACATTGAGAGCGGACATGGAAAAAAATTCTATAATTTCATCTATGAATAAAATCTTCTCAATAAATGAAAAAAACCATTCTCATAACCACAGAAACATATAAAATTATATACTCATTTCAATTAAAGCAATAATAGAAACAAATTTGGTTTTAAATATACGATTCAAAATATGAAATTACCATCGGAATCCCGGGATCATGAAAAGGTTCCGGGATTGCATGCCTTTTCGTATCAAAAGAAAGATACTGTATAGAAAAACAGGTCTTTAATTTTTTGTTACAAAATAAAATATACTATTCATATTTTAAAATTTCATTACGTACATAAAATAGTGTTGAAAAATCATTTTATGACACTATCATATTTGGACTGAATATTTTTTTTAAAAAATAGTTTTATTTCTCTTCAAATCATTTCTTAAAACAAATATGCGTATTTTGTTAACGAAGCGGACGATATTATGTTCTATTATAAGTGTAGATATTTTAATAAATTTTCTCATGGTAGTAATAATGCTATCTTTGTATGGAGAAGATAAGTGCTGGTAATTAAAGTATGAAAACTAAGTGCAAAAAAAACTACCAACTCACTATCTCCACTACTCCATATTCAACCCGTTACTTCAGCTTCCGTTCTAATTAAAATTTCACGCCCAGTGAAAATTCAACACAGCCTTAACTCGCTCGGAGAGTCCTTAAAAATATGAAGTGAAAATGTAACAGATATATATTTAATATTTTCGAGAAGTAGTACGGATATAAAAATTGCATTTATCAAGTTGAGTGTTACTTCTAGCGCCAAATTTTTCATCTGACATTGTTGTGATATCTTTTATAAGTTTTATGGTGACTATGATTATTAATTAATAGTTTTTTTATTATTTTTCAAATATTACAGCACACCCAAGACTCTTTTTCGCAGGATGTCACATTAAAAAACGACGGCTTACATTAAAAGAATGTCCACCATAATTTAATCAAACCACATAAAATTTGGATTATTGAGATTTTGTACACTTCCATGTATTTTTTCACTAAAGACCCGGGTTTCGCCTTTCGGCATCTTCAGGCATTCTCGAACTGACAGACAGTAAACAGTGTCTAACGTTTATATGGAAGATACAAATACGACAAATATTATTTACGAGATAAAATATTATACGTCTAGGATCCACACTGATACCCGAGTTAACATTTCGAGAATCACCTTAATCCTTATTTGTTTGAATGCCTGAAGATGCCGAAAGGCGAAACCCGGGTCGTTAGTTACAAAATACATGGAAGTGTACAAAATCTCAATAATCCAAATTTGATATTGAAATTCCATCAAGCACCCTCAGTCGATGTATTTAATTAAATGAAACCACATAAATTTAAAGCATTACGTTACAATATAATATCTAGAACTATAGCATCCAATCCTGAATCCCTTTTATGATCCCGGGTTTTCGGGTTTCACAATATTTCAATCCCGGGATTCCAAGATTGGGCATTAAGCGTAAATTCATGTCTACTCCCAATGTGGAGCATATAAAATCCTAATAAAGGTATCTCAACGGATGTTTTTTTCTATGAGAGCTGCTTGTTACTAAATTGCTCAACCTCTCTTTTTTGAAGAGAGTGGGAATATAAAGATAGTGAATAGCTAGTGTATAGCTAACCGCTCTCACAATACCCCGTTTTTAAGATCAGATGTGTGGGACCGAATTTTAGACATCATGTATATTCATGCCTTCGAATGGAAATCCAAAAACCATCTGTCTAGAAGCCAACGGCGTTAACCAGTCGACCACGGGCAGTTCAAAGTAATATATATAATAAGACAATAGGGCTGACGTGTGAAAAAATAAGACGTAAAAGCGGAAAAAGAATAACCAAACTCACCACTGAATAGCATATCTACATATATTATTATCTAAGAAATACTTTGGTCAACGAGTCAAAAATGACTAACATAGAACAAGTAGAAAAAAACGACATCATTGCATACTATACTTAAATAGAAATCGGGTGAATAACATAATATATTCATATAAACATTAGGATTGTTCAATCCGCCCAAGTAAAGCCGAAAATAATTAATATCGATAACGTGTATGAAGGTATTGTAAATATCATAAAACAATGAACATCAAACTATTCGCTAAAAAACTATTATATTTACATATGGGAAAAGAAAAAGCATTACTTTTATTCCAAATACAACACAAATTACGTTTTTTTACCGTGTCTAATTAAAGTTGATTAATTATTAATATTACTATGAAAAATAAATATGTGGTTTAATTGTTTGTTTTATGTATTATTATACTTTAAACAATACAAAGTAAACAGTTTTTATTTGGGAAATAAATATGTAATAAACAAAGTTTAAAAGTTCATGTCTGCTTCAAATTAGCACAAATTATATCTTTTTAGAAACCATGTATATTATGCTACTGAAATAAAGTAAAATCATAAACATATTTTAGTATATTATGGAAAATAAAAATAATAGAAAAAATAATTCATACAGTTTTTAATTTTTTTAGTTTTAAATGTAAAACTATAAGTTGTTCTTTGAATTTTATAATTTTATGGAGAAAACACTATTTTATTCAAAGATAAGAAATAACACAAATCCTGCTTAATCGCAGAGCTTATTAAAATCTGACAGACAAAACATGCTTTGTTATGATATTAATAAAGCTTTCAGACAAGAAATCTATAAAATTTTATCTATTCAAATATCTACGTAAAGTTTCTGGATTTGAAATATTCAAAAGGAAGTTGGTTTTCAATGGTTTCAGTGTTAGTTAGAAACGGAATATTTGTATTGATATAATCTGTTAGTTTATTTATATATTTGAGTCTAAATATGTTATAAATCTACACACTAAAGTCTGATATAAATATGTGATATGATATAAATAATATTGTTATGTTTATATTATATCATAATTTAAATAAAAATTTTATTTTTATAAAATGAATTCATCTGAACACGAATAACATCAGCAGAAAAAAATAGTATACTATAACATAAGCGATATTTCATAAATAATAAAATTTACAATTTAAAATGTTGATTTTTTCTAATCTTTCAAAAGCTTAGTCCATACCATATCCTTAAGCAGCGGAGGCGAAGAGTTAGAGTTGACAACTTGTAAAGTGTTAACTGTCAATTCTTGGTAGAAATGCGATATGTTCGTAAAAATAAAATGTTTTATTTTTGTACTGATTGCATATATCAGTTGAAAATGCTAGCGACATGCAAAACCAGTTCAGTGGAATTAGTAAAAAAATGTGTTCCACTTTTATATATGTATCAGAGTTGAGAGGAAAATATTTAATTCGATGAGAACGTAAAACAAAATATACTTTGGAAGTTGTTTAAAAACAAATAAATTTAGCAGTAAAATGAGAGATTAACCATAATGTATAAAGAAATCAAATATGAACCAAAAAATTAATTAGAAAGCAATAAAGTAATAAACCGTCCATTAGTGCATGCTGGTATATGACATTAGACTTGAAATAGCCTTCATCGAATAATCTATTATGTTTTTTTTATAAAAAAACTATTGTATATATTTTTAGCTATATAATCATATTTTTATTTGTTTATACATCGACTTTTATTTAATATATAAAATCTCTAAGTCGTCGGTCTCTGTGGTCTAGTGGTAAGAGCTTTTCCCTAGCGATCAGATGGGTCCTGGTTCAAATCCCAGCAAGGTCAATATGAAATTTAGTTTTTTTTCGATTTAAATTTGTGATCTTGGATATAAGCATGTGATAAAAATTCTCATTGAGATAAACGCGAATGATTTTCGGCAGATATATATATTTTTTGCCAGATTTATGGATTTATGTTTGTAGTCTGAGTCCTAACTTCCACCCATCCCATCCTCACGGGGAGTAGCGAGAGCGATTAGCTAACCACTAGTCCCGTCCTAGCTCTATCCTTCTATCCCTACTCTCTTGGAAAATAAAGAGAGGTTGAGCAACTGAGTAACAAACAGTTCTCGTAGAAAAATTCTGTTAAGATACCTCCATTAGGAGACCATATGCTCCGCATTGGGAACGGACATGAAAAAAAATAATATATTTTTAAAAATTTAAAAAATGAGTGAAGAAAAGTGTTTTATTGATATAAAAAAGATATATCAGATGTAATTGAAAAGTATCGCAATCTTGCAGTCGAATGATCTTTCATTTGTAACATAAAAATGAATGACATTCTTATTATTATTTTTTGAAAACCGTTCAACAAATAATGTTGACGTGTGTTCAAAGCTCAAAGCTCTTGAGCATTCGACAATACCGTTGCGCAATGACATGCAGGAGTTCCGGAATGGAATCATTCATAAATTGATGTTTCAATCAATTAATCGATTTGTGTTTAAAAGTAATAGTGTCTAAATTCCTTCCCATCAATCCAATCTTAATAATGAGGGAAAGCGAGATCGGTAAATTAACTATCTTCCATAGTCCATCTCTCAAAAAAGAGAAGTTGGGTGACTACATTACCACTCGAAGTAGAAACTCTCCTATTATTTTTCTTTTCGGAGGTACTTACAATTATTGTAAGAACCCTTGAAAAGAAATCTAACTATTAAACATAAGATAACTAATAGAAATTATGTTGGACACTAAAATTGGTGGAGGAGGGTGTTATTACATATAGTTTTTCTATATAAATTGTTAGCACCAGTTTCGTGTTTATTTATGTACTACATTTCCAGTATTACAAAAATGAAAACTAATTGAGTAAAGAGAAAAAATAATAGCAACAAAAATTCACAATTCGTATAATTAGGCATTTATTTTAAACATGTAAATGAGGCTTCATTCTTCGCTTGTCAGGATTTATAGCTTGAACTTTCCGATTATGAAGCGATGGCTTTAATGATTTATTATTTCTGTAAATGAAAAAGCTTTTAATATTTTCGCACATAAAGCTTTTTTTAAAACATTAATTTACGTGGAATTTTCAGGAAACGGTTGTGTAAATGACGAGCGCTCTGCGATACAGTAATTTGTTTGAATTATTGTCTATTTTTTTATGCAAAAATACCTTCTATTTATGACAGGTATTTCAAAAAATATTTATTTTCAGCTGTCACTTCCATTATTGGCATGAAAACAATACGTTTTTGATGAGGACTGTTTAATACGAATTAATTTTATAAATACAGTGCAACATACAACGATGATTAATATTTCCTTTAGATTTCTATTCTAAATGTGAAGTATTGAGGGTTTTAATTGAATTACAAGTAATTAATAACGAGGTTTGGTTGGGATTTAGTCACTCGAGATTTGTATTTTAGTAAGGTGTACCATACATATTCCAAGCCAGACACGCCTTCCTTACGAATCTAAATAAATTCTTTATGTGTTCATTTTTGAGATTAATGTTTTTCCTAAGCTCATCATAAACAAAATCATAATACATACCTTTAATGTATATGCGATAACTATGCGAAAATGTGTCTAAAAATAAACTTTTTCATTTTTACCCAATATTTAAATACCTACTGAAAAAATATGGAGTCTACGGTGCTGGCTCTTCGTTTCCTGACCAAATTTATTTTTAGGTGAGTAATGAATACATCTTCATATCCCTTCCTTGCATATATTCTATTTAAAAATTGTATTTTTAAAGATTATTGCATTAAATGGGGATAAAATAAGAAAAACTCCTTACGAATACTGATTGTGAGTTTTTAGTAAACGATTGTGTTCTAGTCTTGAACAATTGTTCGTCATGTGATTTTAAGCTTGCAAATTGTTATCAAAATTTGAATTGAATTTCTCTATTTGTGTTTCTATAAAGAATCCATTATTATACAATGCGAGTAAATATTTATATGATTTTGGTCTTAGCTTGAAATATACAGACTTTTCATCGAGGTTTTCAGCGTAAACTTTTTTGTCAACTTTTTTGGAGAAGAGTTAAAAATAAAATATACAGGAATTAATATGTTAAAAACACTTTATTATACAACTACATATTAAAAAATTAACCTAAACATCAATTGAACGTTCGTGGACTTAAACTTTGATCTCGTAATCGAAACAAAACAATTTTTTTTTTGTTAATATATAAAACAATATAAACAAGCTGTCCAGTAACCACAAAAAATAATCTATTTTAAAATGCCACTTTTCCAAAGATTAAATTGAAGGATTACCGAGTTTCAAAATAAATATATTATTAATTCGGCTTAGTAAAAGCAACGATCATATTTCTGAAACGATTATAGAAAAAAAATATTATCGAATTAATAAAAATACAGTAAAAATAAAAAAATAATAGTTAGCATAGAAAAAATCGTCCCATAGTTGTTGTTTTATGATAAACCTATAAATAAAATGTTGACAATTTTCTATAAAGTATGACTATCAATAAAATAGCATCGACAGACTATTTTTAAGATTAGATCATAATCATGATATTTTACGATATTATCTAGAAACAATCGTAAAATAAAAATAACTATACTATTGCTAAATATTTCAAAGCTTTCCAGTTAAACTTACTGGCCAATAAAGTTTTATGTGAAAAATATAATTCCGTTAAAATTTCACATAACTGCATAAAGCAAATTTTTTTCTACGACTTTTTCTTAGACATCAAATCTCGGTTGAATTTAAGACATCGATTGAGGGTGCTTGATGGAATTTCAATATCAAATTTGAATTATTGAGATTTTGTACACTTCCATGTATTTTGTCAATAACGACCCAGGTTTCGCCTTTCAGCATCTTCAGACATTCGAGCGCATGAATGCCTGAAGATGCCGAAAGGCTTAACCAAGGTCGTTAGTGACAAAATACATGGAAGTGTACAAAATCTCAATAATTCAAATATCGGTTAGTTGCAATAAACTCTGAAAAAGTCACGGCACAAACAGTTAAAAAAAAAATCTGTTAAACAGGAGGGTGTGAACTCTCGACAGGCTTGAGGACTACTATTTCGATGGGAAAAACACATGTCTAGTGCAATTATTTAAAAAAATGTATTTTTATCGACGGTTCATAAGATTTAAGTGACGGAAAACAGTTAAAGGTTTTTGTAAGTTGGATTTTCTTAATGAGTGAAAATATCGGCTACAAAGTAAGTGTTATTTTAAACAAATACACATACAATTCCAGTTATATTTACTTCACTTAGAAGGTTAATTCATTTTCAGCCGGGCTTGATCCACTCCCTCCACTCACCTTTCACCCTTCTTTATCAATTTTGGATTGACTGCGTTGTCTAAGACTGCACATCCTTCACATTGCCCGGGTGACGCCGCGGGGAGGCCAGAGATAGTATTTATCAATTCGTGGTTGGGTAGCAACTCAACATTTTATAGAAGTAAGCTTATTGGTGTCAGCATACTTCATTGAAGCCAGAACTCGACCGTTTTCACCCAGAAGGTTGATTTAATATACAATATATTGAAAAAAATCCAATTATTTTAATAAATTAGTATGTTTTGAAACTCATGCCGATAAATACGACAATAATATAGTTTTTCTCAGTGGATAGAAATCATTGCAATACAAAACATGTAATTATGTAACAAGTATTTTCACTCCTGACAATCAGTTAAAAGTAAAAATAAAACCAACAGTAAATGAATAATTATGTATATTCTACGTAACGCTTTTAATGAAGTCGAAGTGAGTTATTTGAAGCGATTAATTAACATAAAGACTGAAGTAAAAAGTTTGGTTAAAATAACTCATACAATACAATGGCGATAATAACTTTGAGTATTGCAATGTACCTTGGAGCTGAATGTACCAAAAACGATGCTTCAATTTGCACGAAAAATGTTGTGTTGTCCAAAAAAAAATATACAACAAACCCTCTACTGAAAAATCACGTACTTATAAGTCTTATTGCCATATATTATGCATATTGACGTATTAAATGCATTTTGATGAAATCTATTTTTGCTCGGTAAAATTAGTCACTAATTTTGTTGAACCTACTAAATGAATTACTGTTTTAGAATAATTTGAGTATCAGATATTATGGCTGATATGAATTTTTCTAATACCTGATGCTTAATATCACAACTAGGGCTGTATTTGAAAGTCTATAACATCCGGGAATCAACGCATGATTAGCTTGTCACGTGAAAGGACGACTGCAGAACAGAAGTGTTAAGACTGACAGAATCAATAACTTCAACAAAATTTTTATGTAATGCGGCATGTAACCCGGCATGCGTTGAAATCCCACTAAAAAAAGGAAGTGTTTGCGATTTAACTCTGTTTATTGAAGTGCTTTTGGATACACAATAATTTTTGCTTTTCGTCTGGTGAGTACACAAAGAAATCGTAAGGTTTTTCGACAAATGAGTAGTTAACATACAGCTGTCCATGTAAGAAGCATGGATTTTCCAAATTTAGTCCACACACTTGTAGCGATTGTCTTTGTGCTTTGTTGACGGTCATTGCAAATGTGAGTCGCACCGGAAACTGCAGACGTTTGAATTCGTCTGACATATTTGTCGGAATCATGAGCATGCGTGGCAACTGTATCTTCCCCTTTAAATTTTCCATTTAAAACCGGCAATTGAAATTTAATAATTAATACCACTTGTTATGTCACACACGAACTGAAATGTCGCTGTTTGTATCTATTTGATTCTTTTTTTTGGATCTTATTTTTTTTTCTCATGGACCTTCGCGGGCATGGGTATAACAACACACCAAAATTTTATCGCAATCGGTTGAATAGTATAGGAACGCATACGGGACAAACAAACAAACATTCATTTATATATATATATATAATAAGACCTACTGTAAGTTAATTGCACTATTCCTATAACCTTCACGCTAGTGCAAGCATTAACTTGACAAAGTATTATCGAAATCGAATGAACGGTATGGCAGTGGATAAGATACGAACAAACAAACATTGATTTTTATATAGAAGATAAATGAAGACATTAAACATGTAATACAAATCTGTCGATAATAGTTTCAACGTCATAAATCAACGCAATGAGGAAGCATTAAGGCTATCAATTTTCATTTTCGTAGCATATTTTTGTCACTTACGTACGGACGATATCTTTGCCCTAGAAAAACATTCTCCCAATAACAGAAGGGGTAGAAAATATACAATATCAAAAGGGTGATTGAAGATGTTTGCAAAAAAATAAAGTATTCATGTTTCATTACTTATTACTTATCTCAGTTTTTTTAAATCAAACAATAACCTGCCCTTTTCCATTCAATCCGTGATTTAATTATCGTCATAATAAGACAATGTAGATCTAAGATAAATGTACGGGTGGTTGACCAGGTACCAGTAGTTGACCCTTTTCAATAAAAGTGCCGAAAATGAGAAACGTAAACTCGGAATTGCTCTAAATTGTAAAGTTCAGACAAGTGAAACTATCTTTTGTCAGATTGAGGAACTAAACACATCACCATATATGTCATTTGGGTGTCATAGCGGCCATTTAAAAACAGCACCTTATACAGTAAGTATTTTATTTTGAATTTCTTAAGAGAATTGTTAAGGATATCAATAAACGTAAGTATATTGTACCTGACTTAACTAAAAGTGGTCTTACAGGAAGCTCTTAAGCAACATTGATGATAGGTTGTCATGTAACCTTCTGTTTAGGCATGTTCAACTACTGAAATAAAAGTGGTCAACTACGGGAACTTTCAATTTTTTAGATGGTCAACTACTGACACAAAAACATGTTTGTTAAATATTGAACACAATTTTTTTATAGCAGACCCTTTTATAATTTTTGTCTTATCATATTAATTTAGACATTTGGTCTATTATGAATAAACTTACTTTGTCATCATCCGGTCTAATGCTAAACGTTAATCGTTATTTTTGTTGAATTACCTTATGTTAATTAAATTATCATTTTATTTGCTATACAAATCACTGTTCTAATATTGTATTCTCAATCTTTGTTGTGATTCCTGGAAGTATGTGAACTCTCTGAATAAAAAATAAGAGCAATGTCTTTCTATCAAGGATTGTTAATTTTTTTAAGAGGAATAAGTGGATTTTTCTGTCATATCGCGAAAATTGTTAATCGTTTTTCGTCACCGAAAAACGTCGAAATATATTTTTTCTCTTAATAATTGCATTTTAAAAGTATTTGTTTACACTATTGCACTTTTATTTAAATGGAAATGTAAAGTTTTCAAGCCTGTCTAGCAAAGAATTGATATCAAATTTGGATTATTGAGATTTTGTACACTTCCATGTATTTTGTCACTAACGACCCGGCTTTCACCTTTCGGCATCTTCAGGCATTTGAACGCACTGAAGATGCCGAAAGGCGAAACCCGGGTCGTTAGTGACAAAATACATGGAAGTGTACGAAATCTCAATAATCCAAATTTGATATTGAAATTCCATCAAGTACCCTCAGTCGATGTCTTAAATTATAAAGAATTGATACCTGTTTTTCAGAAATGCTTTTAAATGCTTTACGCCATGACTATATTTGGGATTTATTGTAGGTAATTCTACTTTAAATATCAGTCAGAAAAAGTGTGAGAAAACAAACACTTTGATACATTTGAAAGAAAATTATAGACTCGTTATATTCAATAAATTGCAAATTCCGTCCTTATCACTTTCTTAAAAATACTTTGTGATACGACTTTGTCTTAGACATCAAATATAGATAACTTACAGTAAACCCTAATCTAGTAATGGAGTAAAGCAAATAAAAGTATTTATGAAAAACAGGTGTCAACTCTAGGTGTCGCTAGACAGGCTTGAAAACTTCATTATTTTAAATAAAAGTGCAATAGTCTAAACAAATACTTTGAAAGTGCAATTATTAAAAGAAAAATAAAAATATTTCAAAGAACAATATTTTTTAGGCGACGGAAAACGATTAACAATTTTTGCGAAATGACAGGAAAGCCTACTTATTCGCCTTAATGTAACAGCGCCAATTTATTAAGTACATTCAAATATGATAGAGCTATTTTAAAATGTAAGTCTCTTTGTATCATGGTCAACAATAAATCCATAAAAAATAAATATCTAACTAAATGTCACTAACATAGTTACGGCTTAAGAACCTTAATATAACAAACTTACCTTTTGGCAAACCATGGAGAAAAAACAAACTCACCCATACCTCAGCGGTAAGCACTTTCTTTTTCACACATTCATACTAACAACTCGACACTACTTTATTTTATTGAGGTATCCTATAAACTTTATTACGTTTTCTGCCGATCTCCAAAAAAATTAGCTGACGTGAAGGGTCGTTAAAGCTCGAAACGCGGTGCGCCTCACGAAAACTAATGCGAGCTTGCGTTTTGTGTTCAAAATAAGTGTAAACTAAAGAGTAACATTTTTTACATCAAAATTATGTAAACAAACAAATCGACTGTTAATATGGGTTACGTTCTAATGTGAGGAGCTATACAATTTATTTAGATTTAAGCATGTACGGTTAAAAGTTTATGGTGTGTCCACAACTGAGCATTTGTGTGCGTGAGTCTTGATTTGCTCAGGCGCGCACAAATGCTCAGATGTGGACACACCATTACATGTGAGATCTCACTCTGTGATCGCTGTTGCCGTTGCTTCACTAACTAACTATGCTGACGATTATTAATAATCCTATTCGGTTGCAGTGTCCGCGGGTTCCAGTTCCCGTAGGGAACCTACCGTAGTGTCCCGTAGTGTCCCGAGTGGTGACAGAATGAAGGTCCATTTTATTTAGTCTTCACTCGTTTCCTCTACGTTCGTATTCCAACTAAGTCGTAATATTGTGTTTTCCAAATATTGCATTTGACAATTCTCACGTTTGCAGACGCTGTTCTTTTACAATCACATATTTATTTATTTTCTTAGGAATATCACGTTTCGTAACTCTGTTTTGTCAAGTGATGACTTGACGCAAGTGTAATTTTTATGGATTGTTTTTGTTTAATTACCGTTATCAATTTTGCTGACACGACTTAATGCTCTGGCACAAAAAAAAACATTTCTTTGAATATCACATTTCGTAACCTGCAGCATGTATCACTACAATTGAAAAAAGATGATAGTTAGATAACGGAATGTATATATAAAAATAACATATGTCGAATTATAAAAGTGCTTCTGTGACGAAAAGATTGCTAAACGATTAAACATTTTTCTACACACAAAACAATGATATATTTTTAACCAACGGCGTGCGGTGAAGTTATCAAGGTATGCGCCCTCATGCTCTTGTATCTCATTCGCACCCGTTTCTTTACATGTGATTGAACGAGACTGAGAGAACAGGCACGCGTCTGATTTTAACTCCCCTGTAATGTCTTAGTAATTCTGTTTCGTTATCGATCAATATTGATAAGCTGGATTTTGGGAGCAGATAAATATAGTGGTAAATAAATTATTATTAATACATCATCTTCACGGAATGTTCGTTTATTTTGTAGTAGGCGTGTTGAAGATGTTCCCAGAATAAATATCAGACGTGACATGTCATATTGTAATGTAGCTTTTCACGATGTCTTCTCGGAAAACTGGGTTAGTGATGAAATATGTGACAGCTTATGAATGTTTATATATTATTTTAGAAAACAGAGTCGTAAAAATAAATTCTGATACGTTTTTAAAGCTATAAAAAATATTAATATATGTATTCCTTTATGTTGACCAAATAACGAAGGTTTTTTAAGTAAACATAACGTAAAGAATAATGTTTATTTTGAATCTTTTTAAAGTAACTATTGGTATTTGAAGATGTAGATAAAATAATTAGAAGCTATGACAGATTTTTTTACCATGTCTTCTCTCAATGAGGACGTGGCCTATTAATGTAAGTAACTAAACAGAAGTTTTTCTACCAAAACTTCTTCTACAAAAAAAGCTTCTATGTTTCGAAGAGATTATGGATAGAAGGATAAAGCTAAGACAGGACTATTGGTTAGATAATCGCTCTCGCTTTGTCCTGATTTTACAATCGGGTGGGTGGGAGAGAGTTCTAGACAACACAAACATCCATCACTTCTAAGGTGTTAACTGTCAATTCTTGGTGGGAAGACATTATATTTTAAAAAATAAAACACAGTTCATTTGTACTACTCCCACATATTTATAATGATCACGAGCGTTATCAATTGATAAAAATACAAACATAACAGGCTTATTTATATAAAATTGAGTGTAAAAATGAAGGTATATAAAACTGATGGTTCATGAACTAAGACAAGAAAATACTGATTAGCAAACAAATTATACATAAATCAAATAAAAGAGTCTACAATTAAAATGTTATGGACCTCCAGTCCTGATCATTATAAATATGTGGAAGTAGTACAAATAAATTGTGTTTTATTTTTTAAAACAAACATCCATGTCTACGAACAGATATTCATATATCGACCGAAAAATAAATTAACGAAACTGTCCGTACCGGGGCTTAAACCTAAGATGTCCGTAACCCTAGCCAACAAAATTAACCACTCTACCACGGATTCGACGATTTGACAGAATAACAATTCAAAGTGACTCATTGTCTTAATATCACTTTCTGAATTATTAGACGATAAAAACATGGAACATAATTTTTTTAATCATATATATTTAAAAAAAGGCAGGGCGTAGTAAGAGCGATTAAGTATTTGTCCTACCCCTATTCTACCATCCATACAATTTCATTAAAAAGAGGTTGTACAACTGAACGACAACTAGCTCATTAACTTTTAATTTCTTTATAAGGAATCCATATCATAGGCATTGTGAGCAGCTATAAATAATATATTGATTTTGTAGGACACTAATCAATACGGATAGCAGCACAAGCGGGATGGCAATACTGACGGAAGCGTAGACACGCAGTACCATACGGACAAAAAGCCGTCAGTACAGTCACTGGCCGTCGGCCACAAGTAGACTGCCGCTCTGTTCTTGGAGTAAATATGTGTAATTATAAAAAATTAGGAACACGATTCATAATATTTTAAAAATCTCTTTTCACTGCATAAGCGAAAATCCATATTTTATTGCTCAAAACAATTTAAAGAAATTTTGAAATGATTACATAAATCACTTACGTATATGACAAACTGTTGTTGGAAACATTTTAGACTCATTTGTTTATTGGAAAATCAGAAATATAGAAAGACATTAAGCAAATATCAAGCAATTATATTCCATAACAACTTATCTTGTTACATTTGTTGTTTTATAGACATGACAATCTACAATTTGTTTCAATAACTCTTTTTCTTTGGAATATGTTTACATTAATAGAGCATCCCAACTCAAATTGTTTTTATAAGAAGTTGTCTTTTCAGTCGCTCAATTTTAAATGATGAGGCTAATTCTATTTCCTCAAGATTTGGTTGCATGCACTCTACTGTGCAGTAAGTAAATTAATAAATAATAATAATTTTGGAATCTTTTATTCATCTTGTGTAGTTGAAGATATTTTAACATTTTGGAATAGATCTAAATAGGTCGACGGCTAATGAACAATTATTGTCGCCTGTGTCAGTGTGCGAGATAGTCCGGATTCTATGACGCTAGATCGCGTTCTGTCCGTTGTCTCTGCTTTCATTAAGTGTTGGAAGCTCGTCCGTGTTGTCCGTCGTATTTATTCGTTTCCATACAATAATAAAAAAGATTTTTTACAATAATAAAAAAGATGTGTCAGGACCTACAGATACGACTGATTGTCATATCGTCTTGAGCAGTTTTTGCTATTTGTTGTCCATGTCATTCCTATAGGATTTGGTCAGAATCCTGACTCATATTGCCGTATTTACAAATTGGTCTACTTAGCAAACGGCCTAGCTGGAAGATCTTGGCAGCAAAGTGACCATGGCCAGTTATAAATTGAGAGGTCCAGAAATAAATAGTCAAAGCTTTGGTTGTCTTCATTCGTCACTTTATTTACACATTGGACTATCTACCAACCAGTTATGAATTGGATGGTCCAAAAATCAGGAGTCAAAACTCTGGTTTTTTTCTTACTACAAGATTATAAATAGTGTTTTCTGAAAAAACATTTTTAAAAAATAAAATGCATATTTTCACTAATTTTAAATTTTTATAATCGTCAGAACCGGTTACGCTCATATTTTCTCATCAATTTATAACGAGCGAAACCAATCCTGATCATTATAAAAATGTGCAAGTAGTATGAAAAAAGCTGTCTTATTTTAAAAAAATCTCAGCAAACAAAGCTTATAAACGATTTTCTTGTGTACTTAATTTTTGCAAGCTTTTAGAGTCGAATCGCGACTCATTAAATTTAATAGGTAGCCGTTTTAAATGGCTGAATAAATTAACGTTAATGCATTGTTTAGAGAGGGCTCAATCCACCGTTTTAGAACCGGCATTGAAGGAGTTAATGGTCGGAGCGTTAAATGTAATGGATTATTTGCAAGATTTCAATTCTAATAACAAACAACAATGCTACATAAAACCGGGACAGAATGTTTACATTTCAAGTCAATGTAAGTGTTTTGTACAATGAATCGTATTTACGTTTTAACACAATGAATGTATGTTGTTGAACTAAATCAAAATATGTTGCAACATTGTCATTACTGTTGTCTAGTGATAAGAGCTCAATCGTAGATATTAGGTGTATCTGGATCCAAATCCCGGCATGGTCAATAACAAATTAAGAGTTTTTAAATTTCATTTTTACATTTTGGACATAACTAGGTGTTCATGATGTCTATCCTAGTCTAGTGAGTTTAAAAAAAATATGTCATGTGAGTTTGTCTTATGTGATTTTAAAATATTTACTGCTTAGACTGTAAGCTGTAATGCTTGATATATGTTTTTTTAAATTGTATATAAAGAAGTAGGTACAAGACGATAGCAGCAAAATCATACGTGAGTAAAAAAATGTATTTTTAAACAATTTATTAAACTCATAATAATTATCATATACGATAAGTCAGCCCAAATATCAAAATGTTTCGCTTATAAATCATAGCGTCATCTAAATATAGTACCTACATGTAGTTAAAATCTTTTTTTTTGTTATATGATCTTTAACTTTTTTAAATTGAATATTCAAATAAAATTGAAAAATGCTTCATATTGTATTTTTTTAACGTGTCCGCTCAAAACGTGGAGCATATGGCATCCTGATGGAAGTTTCTTAACGGAAGTTTTTTTACGAGAACTGCTTGTTACTCAGTTCTTTTTCGACGAGACTAGAAATAGAAGAATAGGGTTAGTACAGGACTAATGGTTAGCTAATCACCTTCACTACGCCCCGTTTTTTAAAATCGGATGGCTCGGAAGGAGTTCTGTCATCAGAAAAGTTCATGACTACGAACAGATATCCATAAATCAATTTATGAAACTGTTCGTACCCGGACATGAACCGAGACATCCGTAGCCGTAGTCAACGACGTTGACTACTGCACCACAGCCGACTTATTATATGAACATTGTATGTTATATAGGGCAATTATTTTTTTAATTCAGCTCCAAATCGGAAATCGATATAGTAAATAATAATATAATTATGACAATCAGTATATTAATTGTATGTATTCATAAAAAATATTTGACTGTGGTTAAGTGTACCCTTTTTTAAATACTATACACATCTTGCAAAATCTCTAAGGAACTTGATGGTAAATGAAGAAAACAATAAAATAAATATCGCGGAAACATAACATAAGACAGCAAAATTAACAACTTATTGGAATGTGGCGCTATAATAAAAATAAATTTTCAATCCAAAAAATCGACCATTAAATTATATATGAACTGACATTGATGAGGGTCGTGTAATGTCAATTATCCGTTTCTATGGCTGACTACGAATAAATCTTAATAAGTTAATTATTATGAAGACTCTTTTTTTGTTGAGCTTGATACTTTTTAATGGAAAAGTCGTGTATATATTAGTAAAACCTGTCAAAAGATGATGCATTTTTTTTTCAAACTGCGTTTGTACAAAACTTGGGTAGAACAGTTATAGTAAAATGGAATTTTCCTTTCAGACAGTCGCTGAAGTGTTATTGCTTCTAGCCAGTAGCGTGCGGTCTATAATAGATGTAGGATGTAAGCTGCATTGCTTGAATAACACTCCCTAGTATCTCAAACATTATTTTAGAGACGACATACTTATACAATGTAATAGTTGTAAAACCATACTTGAAAAAAACGCTCGCATGACAATTTTGAAACCTTAACTAAACTGGAAATGTTTCTAACTTACTAAGAACAAAAATAAAATGAAATTTATACACACACACTAGGTCAGCGCTTTTCAAATTTTTTCATGTCACGGTCCCCTAAATCTGAAAAAATAATTCGCGGATCGCCGAAAAAAAACATATTTTAGTCTTCAAAAAATAGTTGAAATTCGCCATGTGATCAAGTATAATCTATTTTATTGGGGTCGAGAGTGATATTTCATTTGTTGTGAGAAACCCATTCAAACATGAAAACATCTCCATGCATCCTTAACTAATACCATTTGACCACGAAATAAGCTTTTGATGGAAAGCCTGAAGTTTTATATTCATAATCAAAATATTGCTTTCTTTTCCCTGAAGTGAAAGATTTAATTCATTCAAAATATCCGCCAAATAAGATGCAAAACACATCCACTTCTGATTACAAAAGAAAGAAGACAGCTTTGGTTTTTGTCATAAAGAAAACATGTCCATCAATAAATATTTGTACTTTCTACTGAAAATTTTCGCAGACCCTCGTGAAAATCCTGTGGACCCCAGTTTGGGAAGCACTTCTCTAGGTCACACCTCAGTGAGTGAAATCCAAAGTTAATTAAATTATAAATAATATGTTATTTGCTTGGCTTATATTTTCTAAGAAAAAAAATTAATACGTCTATTCTTTTGAGCTTGAAACTATTGCGATAAAGACAAATAATATTCAAACATCTATTTGCTGGGTCTGTTTACAATATAAATAATATGTATTTATTGAATAGGCGTTTACTTGGTAGAACTCCATTAAAATATGATAAAATATCAAAGTATTCAATTCTAAAAATTTGAAAAGTTAGTTGTTAGTTATTTAGGTTTCACAACATCATCAGCACTATGCTTAAACTAATTTTAGCTTAGCTACATAATATACAGTTTTAGAAGAGATAGACAATTTTATGTCATCTCACTTATGCCAAGATCATATTTTTTCATTTATGAACGATGGCGTGAAGCCGAATTAGCTTTCCACTAAAAAAAATTGTGGAACTTTGATATTTTTATTATAAATCATATGGATTCATAATGAAGTGCTTGTCGCTACTTTTCAAAAGCAGCCAAATCCAAAATGGATGAACTAGAGAAAAACCACATTTCTGTTGCTTCCTGTACACAGTCACAATGTTGAAAGATTATAGAAATACTGATTTACTTGGTATTTGATAGCATTTGGGCCATTTTTAAAATACAGAAATATTAAAAGCAAGTAGGGCGATAGCAATTGCCAAAAAAGCGAAAAAATACCTAAACACGGATATGGCTGCTTTTAGTAAATATAAAGTTGATTAACAAAAGCTGGTTGCAAGTTGTCAGGTAGTCACTAAATTTCGAGTTTTTTAAATATACCCATGTTTGCTATTGGGTAGTATAAAAAAGGATGAAATAACCTCGAGGGTATGCTGATAAAAGGCATTAAGTCTGTTTTAAATTTGAATACATTAGAACGCATGAACTCATATGATTGGCTTTAAAAAGCCGTATTGGTGATTATTTATTCTGACAAAAGCATGATATAACCGTAAACAATCGTTACCAAATCCTAAGTTTTATATGCCAAAAAGATCATTATTTAAAATATACAAACATATTTAAAAAAAAACAGTACTTGGGAAAAAAATAATGTTGTGCGATTATTTTTATGACTTGTTTTATGGCTTAATGCCTTCTGTCAGTATACCCTCAATATAATCAATAAAATGAAATTCATCTTAATGTACGAAAATGTGCAAAAAGAAATTTGAAAGCTTTACAGTGAAATTATTATTAACAGTATTCATTCGGGAACGGTAATCTATCATATAATATTATACTTGCTTAACGATACGGTTTTTGTGCTCCCTACTTTGCGGACGTTACTGCTTATATAGAAAAGCAATCTTGGGTGTACTTTAACGTTTCAACGTTTTCCTGATAAGTCAATATCGGTAAACCGCTTTCGAACGGAGACCTTTATTAGAAATCTGAGCCTTTTCTATGGTAAGTTGTCGCTTTTCACGGTTCAAGTATAAGAAAGCGTTCAAATTGGCTAAATGTTTTGGAAACGTAACCAAGAAGAAATTCAAAATCTAATTACCGTACACATTTTACTTGTAACTCCGATTTTTTCACCTTTCTTTTTAAAATCGTGATACTTGATACCATATTTGAGTCGCTGAGTTGCTAAGCACGCTCTTGGTAATTTTTCAATAAAATAAGTTTTTAATGTACGTATGTGCACTATTGATAGATTTATCAATTTTTACAGTTGCAAGTCTAAAACTTCTTCCTATTTCGTACCCTGTGCGAAATTAAAAAAATTTTCGAACTTAAAAATATCGTTTTTTTACACGACATCGATCCACGTTTTACATGGTCGACGGGCTCCGAAAAAAAGACATTGTAAAAGAATTTTACTTTTCCTTGTACACCGGATGACGTAAAATAACTAAAATTATACTTAAAACTATCATACTACACAACCTAAAACACTTGATTTGCTCAAAACTCTAAAAACCTAAGAGAGTGTGTTAAGCGATTCAGTAACTCATTTGTCAAATTTTTTAATGTTCACTATTGATTTCCTTCTGACGCTGCCATTATTTAGGGGTTTTATTAAACTTTACGAGTGTAGGAGAATCAAACAATGTGAGTATTTTCGATGGATTAGTTGGGAACTTGATCATAATTTTATCAAAAATAATGATATGAAAACATTGGAAAATAATAAAGGAATTAAACTAATAGAGTTTTAAAAATCATCAAACCATTAGCAGTAATAAATTATTAGTAAATAACATAAAACAATGACTCAATACTGTTCAATTTATTTCCATTGAGAATTTATCCAAGCACTAGTAATTAATTTTGTAATTAGTAGTGTTATGTTAATTAGTACTATCATTGTTTGTGTCTTACGCCCTCCCTTTGTAGAGTAGAAAAAAAATAATTCCACAACACCCTTCATTTTTTAATTTAAAATTTGAATAACTGTTTTATTGAAAAACTGGGAAAATATCGGCTTCATTTGAATAAAAGTTCCATTTAAGAACTAAAATCAATTTATAATAATACAAAAAAAATCTAACTTAAGGTTTAAAATAAATTTACGTATAAAGATCTGGAAATGAAAAAAAAAATGGAAAATATCTGCTTCATTTAAATAAAAATTCCATTTAACAACCAAAATTAATTTATAATAATATAAAAAAATATAAATCTAACTAAAAAAAGAGTTCTACAAACGGTAGAATTTTCTCGATAAATTTGATCCTTTTTGAAGAGTTTGTTCAGTTTAAGCCGCGGCTGGAAATATATAACCTAATCGGATAGCCAAAAGGATACAATTTATTCGAAAGACAATTCAAAGGTCAGTTTTTCCTACAAATATTGTCATAGTCCCTTAACACTTGATAACTTTTATCAGAACCCAGTTGTCCATATGTGGACATAATTTATGCAGGATGAATTCAGTTTTATCCTCGCAAAGTGACGTCGTAAAGAACGTTTTGGTGGGACGTTAAAGTTCACATTAGACCGCATCCAGATTGGGTGTGCGTTTTATGTCGTTTGCAATCACATAACTATCACCCTATCTCAACTACGGAGACACTTAAGCACGATAGTTTGTCGCCATTACAAAGTTTTTTTGGTGACAGCTTTAAGTAGCAGGTCAAATATTCACGACAACAAAAAATTGTATCATTTCTCTTTTTATTCTTTGTATATATTGTATTCACAAGTCTAGTAGAGTGGCTGGTAACCTACTATAGTATTATCAACATTACTTGGACGCCTCTGACGCCTCTCACTCTTGGTACTAAATTGTAAGTATAGAATACTTTTCTACAATTTACATTTTGTCCACTTTTAATAACCGTCGTGAAAATATCAGTTTTCAAATTTATTGAAATTTAAGTTTAGGTATATGGTATTAGGTATATTAGGTTAAGTTTATGGCAATATTCCTAACGTGACGGTGTTACCCTCACTAGTGACCAAGTTAAATCGGTACATCTATACCAGCGGGTAATTGAATTATCCACTACAACGTTTTGAGTAACCCATCAAGAATCTGTGATACAATTATTTGAATATCTTAATATAAATAATATGGAATTAGAATAATTGAATTCAAATGTTAAGTTTTATGGACAAATAAATTTAAAGATATTTGCCAGCATCTTGAAAACACAGAACACGATCAAATGAAAGCAATATCATCATGATGGGTCATTAACATTTTTCTTGCTGAAAGAAAAATTGCACTTGCAAATAAAATTGTTTTTCAAAGAAAGATACAAATTTGTTTTAAACTTTTATCTACTAACCAAATATTTTTTTTGTCTAGTCCCTCAAACGGCTGCCGGCCACTGGTCTAGTAAGTAAATCATTAAATGTGTAATTACACTTATTAACTAAAAGAAAAAGTTGGAGAATTCATTTAGAACTTGAAAAATTACATCAATTATAACAACTAATTTTAGGTTTAATTTGCAACGCTTATATTACAGTTGTCCCATCAAAAATTGGTTTACACTTATCTTATATTATCATGTTTCATTCAAAACCAAACAAAAATATACTTTTCGGGAAATCAACCCTAGCTGCCTCTTTTAATAACATTCATAAATCAGTAAAACAGGAATCGGTAATTATTGAAAACACATCAATTCCTGTTGTCACCATGACTTTATACGTTCGTCGTTAAATTCAAATTGCTTATAAAAATGATATTCTGTTCTTAATAAAGAGCCAGTATAAACAATTGAATACAACGCATTTAAAAATTCAAAACCAAATATCGCATAATTTTCATCTGCAATCATTGACAAAGAATACATATGTCAGATTTTTATAAATTAATGCATCGTATTTTTTCAACTTATATTATGTCACCAGTATGCTCAAGTATCTATTTAGGTATAAATATAACAATGCGGTGAGAGTAGCTTAAATCATGTTTTTAATTTTCTAAAAGAAGTTTGTACGTTATTTTTTTTTTTGAATTTGTTGAAATTTAGTGTCAACCGTAAGAACAGTTTATCAACAGTTAATATATTATCTTCATCAGTGGTGCAGTTGGTAGCGTCGTTGGCTACAACTACGGACGTCTCGGGTTCAATTCCCGGTGCGGGCAGTTTTCATAAATTGATCTCTCAATCGATTTATGAAATTCTGTTCGTAGTCTGAGTGTTTGTGATGTCTAAAACGGGGCGTAAAACCTCACGGGGCGTAGTGAAAGTGATTAGCTAACCACTAGTTCTGTCCTAGCCTTATCCTTCTTTCCCTACTATCTTTGAAAAAATAGAGGTTAAGCAAACTGAGTAACAAACAGTTCGCACAGAAAAATTCTGTTGAGATACCTCCACGTTGGGAGCGGATATGGAAAAAAAAGTTTATATACACTCAATATGAGCTAGTTATGCCACTGACGAAGACTTAAGAAAATAATAAGAAAAAATGGTAAGAATCAAAGTATTCTAAATTATAATATTGTATTACATGTTACGTACATTCAATAGCTGTGTTGGGTAATTCATCGTATGAAAAACTGTAATCCATTCACTGTGTCCAGGTGAGAAGATAGTTTTAGCTCAATTCGATGTTGTATTTAGTGATGTTAGAGTTAAATGTCAATAAACCAGGCAAAAGGGACAAGTATTTATATAGAATTGTTACCAGGATTATGTTGACCGTTGGTGATACAGATTCACTTATCCCTAGATGAAATACGATAAAGTGTTAAACACGTATATTGTGCTACAGTTCTTGATTGTGACTAATCGTCTAAGATAAAAAAAAAACATATCTCTCTGGTAAGGATTCGTTTGTTTATTTTGTGGTCTCAAAATAGAATAAGGTCAAGGTCATACTGAAAGAGTAGTTCACTATTTTTTAATTGAAAAGAAAGATTGTTTTTTTACCCAGTTGATTCAATATACACAACAATTCCACGAAATAAAACTTCTTAATCTTTTAGTAGAAATCTCTTTCAAAGCGAAATAAATTAAATACCTAATAAAGTTCGCCTTATTCTACATTTTTCAACATCTGAGATTGTCAACTGTTTATCTATAAATATAGTAAAAATCTGAGTGAAATTTTGGATGAAACTATTAATTTATGTTGATAGTGTGATCTTACGATAAAAAATGAAAGAAGTTTTTAATTAATATTTTAAACAAAGACGTTGTGTCTACAATGATATATCTACAGTGATAACCAGTTAAAATGAAATTAAAAATTTTTTAAATACACTAACCTTTACCTTTAACTGATAGTTACATCTGGTTCATTGTTATAAATATATGTCGTCGTTTCCATTGCAAAATTATATATCTGCAAAATCTTAGTGACGTATAATCACACAAGTGCAAAATACGTAATTAGATGTCTTTTGTATTTTCATTGTCTACGCACACAATTATATGGATATTCGTCAAAAAACAGGGAAAATTAGATTTAAAATAGCAGCATTGTCCCAATTTTGAAGAAGACACAAGTAATCGTTATCTTGTAATTACGTTATGAATCTTTTAAATGCTCGAAATGTTTGTAGACATGAGGTTATACGTAGGGAGAGTCTAATTATAAACCTACTAGTTACGTGTTCTCTTATTAATATTTTAATTAAATGAAGTTGTTTTTTTAACTGTTTTTTATTCGCTATAAATATTCGTAATATCGTGCATGTGCACACAATTTGCAATTAAATATATTAATACTTTATGGAAACATTAGATATATTGATAAAGTTGACCTGTAACTACACAAAATAATAATAATAAAATTAAAATTATTTAATTGACGACGAGTTACGAACTCGATAAAATATTAAAATAGATTAAATTGTTATAATTTAAGACATCGACTGAGGGTGCTTAATGGAATTTCAATATCAAATTTGGATAATAGAGATTTTGTACACTTTCGTGTATTTCGTCACTAACGACCCGGGTTTCGCCTTTCGGCATCTTCAGGCATTCGAGCACACGAATGGACTCAAACTGACAGACAGTAAACAGTGTCTAACGTTTATATAGAAGATACAAATATGACAAATATTATTTACGAGGTAAAATATTATACGTCTGAGAGTCTGCGCTCGAATGCCTGAGGATGCCGAAAGGCGAAACTCGGGTCGTTAGTGACTAAATACATGGAAGTGTACAAAATCTCAATAATCCAAATTAGATTAAATTGTGTTTTATTTCTATATTTTTTTGAGCGTAGCGGCAACGATGTTGATTGTGTCAAGATTCTTGTAGTAACAAGTACTTAAGTTAAACAAACCATGACAATTAAGGTAATTCTTTTCAATAATGAAATATATGAATGGTTAGTTTGTTCAACGTATTCTTTTTAATAAAACGATTTAATGAAACCTTACAAGAAAACAACACCCATTATAACTGTTATTTACTTATAAATCGAACGAAGTTTAAATTACATTATTTTATGACTCAAATAATGTCTTAAATTGATCGAGTACAGGAAACGATAAACGTATATGGATCGCGTATATCAATAACAATTTGTTTGATTTTAATTTATGCCTTTATCAGCATTTTTATGGTACACCACCGGAAATAAGTCCCATTTATTTTCCTCTAATCCACCCATTTTCCGACAGAAGAATTTTTTGTGTTCCTGATACTTTATATTTATATTGTTTGTCCGAAGCATCGGTGGACAATATTACTTTTCAACTCAGAGATAGTAATGATATAATTTTTTTTAGATATAGCAGTATATTAAAGAGGTTTAGATTTAAGCAAATCTTTTTATCGTCGCTTTAGCATGCGATTGGAAAAAAAACATGTTTTCACAACAATGACTGATGAATTTTATTTATTTTTGTTATTCACTTTTAAGGTGTTAACTATGAATTCTTGCTAGAAATGCATTATATTTTCAAAATAAAACATAATTTATTTGTACCACTTCCACATGTTTATCAGGACCGATTTTACTCATCACGAGCATTATCAACTGATCAGTTAATTATCAGTTATCAGTTGATAATGCTCTTAGTAAGTAGTAGTTCAAACACACTGTGTTTTAATTTAACAATATTTTATTATTGTTCAATGTAAATCATAATAAATTGAAAATATACTTAGAAGATAGAAAATTGTATTCTTTTTACAGTAGGTCACAATTACATTATGTATATTTAAATCAAGATTTTATCAAGGATTTATTTGGACGTGGTACTTTTGTGTATCTTCAGGAAGCAAAGGGTTAATTGTTCGTGTTGAAGCGATAAATATAAATATTCATCTATCTACCGGTTGATTGGATGCGCTTTAAATCCAACTTTGATCGGGTCACAAGTCACAATATAAAATGCTCGGTTTTGATAAAATATTATTGAAAATGTGTCAGTATTTTGCAGATATTTGAAAGTACATAGTTTTAACTATTTAATTCTGACTTGTTGAGTTTATATCGATGAGAAATGTTAAACGTTAAAATTAACTTCGCTCTTAATTCAAATACATTTCAACTTTAGCAATAAATTTAGTTTGTAATCCGTTAATTAAAGCCAATAAATTTACTTAATTGATGTTTCCTTAAAAGTGAGAAATTATACCATAAAGCTCTTGAATATAATCTGCTTAGAATGAAATATTACATTACTTTATACCCTTCAATATGAAATACCGAATAAAATTATTTTGTAATAATACTACAAGTTGTAATCATATTACTTTTAAATTTAGTAATTTAATAGAATATTCTATTTTTCAGTATGTTTTGTGTAAAGTAACTTAGATACTTTCCTGTTGACATTATTACTTGACCCAAAGTAATGTGACTGACTAGAAGAATTGCTTTTATTCTTCAGTCATACCTAACATAATTTTAAGACAAAGAGAACCGATCATAAATAAGTTATAATAAAAGAATTGTCTCCTAGATTATATCTATGTTATCCGTAATACCGTACTACGTAATACAATTTCTACATCCTTTTCGAAACGGCCATGCTTACAGGTAAAAGTGTTTAAAAATTAGCACTGGATATGGGTAGCAATATAATCAGTGCTGGGTTTAGTCCAAATAAGAATGATACAGCCGGATTTCCTGTCTAGATAGATGCAAGCGGAGATGCATCAGCATAAATTCTGCAATATCACAAATATAGAAAGAAATGGGAAACCATTTCCACTAACAAAACCTTGTGAAACAGAAATCGACGAAAGACGATACTGAAATTTTGACGTTCATTTTATGATAGAATACTGCACCAGAAGAAAAATAAGCAACGATATTGCAATACCGGTTTTACTGTTATTTCAGTTGTATTGAAAGTGAAAAATATTGTTATTTTAGTAAAATAACTTAATGACAAATTTTCTGACAAGTGTTAAATTTGAATAAGCTTTTCGGTTTCTGGCATTGTTTGAAAGAAGATCCAATTAAGATCACCTCAGATTCCAGCATTGATGAACCAGCTTAGATTTTTTTAATACTTATATTTAATATGAAATATCGAAACACTGGTTTTGATTTATTCATTCAGTATTTAATCCCAATTGGCCGTGTCTTTGGCTATTTTTTTTGTTATAGGACCGGAGGTGATATTTGCAATATGCGTAATAAAATTACCGCTTTTTATAAATTTAATATTGGTTATTTATTGCAATCCCTAATTTTATGTGAGAGCATTGGTTTGACAATTTTTTATTATGAAATACTTAAAGCAGTTCAATCAATTTAAAGTACCATTAAACTACTTTGATTTTTATTTAATAGTGTTAAAAACATCCCAACTATAATTTAAAACTCGTCGAATGATTTTTTGAAAGTCCCAAGAGGGTCTTATAAAATGTATTAGGACTTCCAAGAATGGTTATTTTAACGATTAATTTCTTTTAACATGGTGCCTAGGCTATTCCATGTTGTTAATATATAATATAATTATATTTTGGCTTAAAGCTGTATAAGAGGAATTATTCAATTAAGTAATTTAGCTGTACCGAAACCTTACTTTTAATTTCACTTTTTGCATTAGTAAATAATTGACATGTCTTTGTAAAAAGCTAGAAGCTAGATAACCTTTTACAAGTGGGACAAGTTGTAGCACATTCTTTGGGGAAATAAGGTAAAAAAAGTTTTGATAGTATCGCTGTCAAAGCCAAATCAATTACAGCAAACTAAAAAGGCCCAAAATTTTCACATAGCCTATTTGTACTAAATATACAATTGAAGGCAAGATAATAATGTGACATCGTACATTACGAATAAACAGGATTTTTGTGTTACGGATTTTTGGCTTTAACGGAACCCCCCACAACCACTGTGTATGAATAGTTTCTAAAAATTTGAAGAAGTACTGTTCAGTACTGAACATTATTAGCTTTATATTTTTGTTGCTGAAGCTGAATCATATTTATATATGTGTAATAAACATTTAAGTTAATAATTCTGTTGTTTGACCTTTCAAATAAGCAAAAAAGTGAATTCTTGTGGTTAAACAGCATAATAAAAAGGGGAACAAAATGATTTTCTTGGTTCAGAAACCTTTAAGTGAAACATCTTTGTAAGGACTCTGAGAAATCCAAATAATAAAATTTACCTCTCCTATAGAAATTTACACACAAGCCGTGCTCCTTAAAAGGCAGAAAGTGAATGAAAATGTTTTTTTAGATACACGAAGACATACAAAAGCTTCTACGAGAAAGCTGCCCGTGAAAGTGAATGGTCAAAAAAGACTTTTCTATCTTTACAAAAGCTTCAAGATAAACAGATTAAAATAAAATATAAAAACGTTTTAGTTTAATTATTGTAAACGCTCAATTGTGTTCACTATTAACATATTATTATTAGTCGGGTCCGTGGAGCAATGGTTAACATTGTGGTCTTCGGTTACGGCTCTCTGGGGTTCGAGTCTCAGTTTGGACAGTTTTATAAATTGATTTTTCAATAGATTTATGAATTTCTGTTCGAAGGCATGGATGTTTTTGATGTATCTGGAATTCCTTTCCATTTTATCAAACAACTAGTCCTGTTCTAGCCCTATACTTCTACCTCTTCTCTCTTAAAAATAAGAGAGATTGAGTAAACTGAGTAAATAGCAGGTGTTGTATAAAAACTTCTGTGGAGATACCACCATTAGAAATAAATACTTTTACTGAAACCAAATGAATTTAGTAAAAATTAAAGTGGATAATACAATAAACGCAAAACTATTTAATTTACAGTTATTTTTATAAATAAATATGTTATCTAAAAAAGCTTCAGGAGTTTAAAAGTTTACTCCTGTGTAAAGGTCAAACTAAAACAAAAAACATTGTTGACACATATACGAAACAGTAGATCTTATCCGAAACTATCAAGAACTTTTAGAAAACTTTTGATACCTTGTGGTAAACATAGTTGCTTGATTAATTTTGTAGAATGTGGCTTTTATATAACAATAAGTATAAGTACTTTATTGCCTTAAACAGATTATCTTATGTAAAGGGTTAAACTACATTATTAAACATCATAAAAACATAAAAATAAAGTTCACTTTTTCATCATCACAAAATTGTGGAATACGTAAAACAAAAGTTCGAGTTCATCCGTGCACTTGAAAACCCAAAGAAGCCGAAAGGCTAAACCC
The DNA here is from genome assembly GCA_022494535.1 of Himalopsyche phryganea. Taxonomy (NCBI): domain Eukaryota; kingdom Metazoa; phylum Arthropoda; class Insecta; order Trichoptera; family Rhyacophilidae; genus Himalopsyche; species Himalopsyche phryganea. The sequence continues at coordinate 82,601 of JAGVSL010000043.1, read as the reverse complement.
GAATCGTAAGTGACAAGACTTATAGAAGTGTGCACTTTTTTAAGAATTCAAATTAAATATAATGCCTTTTCACCAAGAATAGACAGTTAGCATCATAAATGAGTGTTTTTACAAAGACTTACGACGAAAAACGAATACATATTATGAAATATAATATATAATTATACACTAGTGTTTATAGCACATTTATACGTTGGTGTTAGTTTGTTGAAAGTTGTAAGTTAAACCTTCGAAATATCACCGGGGACCGGGGACCCACACAATTTGATAGATCAATTATTAATAGTAAAAAAAGAAAAATGTTTGTATATTTGCGGTAATGTATTTATTTATTCATATTGTTATGGTTATATTATATCATAATTTTATATTTAAAATAATTACTAAATAAATATTGTGTTGAAAAATATTTGTAAAGCAGTATTTGGAAAATAAACTGATTTAATAATAATATTAAAAGTTGAAAATATCGCGATGAACCTCACAATATACTTTATTAATTAATATTAATGTTCAAAGCTGAAAATAGCAAATTTGACTATTGAAATGGCAACTAGAATAACATACACATACAAATTTTATGTCGCTACTGTTCACAGCTTGGGAGGAGTTCTTAAAATAGACAGACAGACATGTTTATACATGTAATTTTTGCTATATAGTATATAAAAACCTTCTTTTTACTCGGATTTCTTTGTATTTGAGGATCGTGCGCATTCTGGCACACATAATTAAATAGGATAGAATCAGCAAAGTAACGAGTATATATCTAAATAACCAGGTGTTGGTTGTATTACATAAATTGATTAGATTTGTTGGTAGATATGTGTTGAAAAGAGATTGTTGTTACACTTTCATTGTACCTAGATAATCGCTGAGATGTAAAGGAAAAGGTAAATTGAACACTTGTCCCACTCTATTTATACAGGATGTAATTTGACGATTAGAAAGTACGAAGGTCTATGTGGTAAAAGACTATCTAAATTCAAATATATTAGGGTTGCAATTAGATGTAATGTTCAATACCAAAGTTTATAAATTCTTCTTAGAATAAAACCGTTATGAAATAATTCCAGCTTTATTGTTATAAGGTGTTTCAAAACTATTGTAATACTAATTATAATACGTCGCAAGTTTGTTGAACTTTGTGCGTATGTGACACAACGCTTTATGTTTTGTTTCTGAAATTTTATTCTCAATATTTGCATTTTATATTTTATATGATGTAAAATTAAAAAAAAATATACACATATCAATCGTTCCGTTCATTACTCAGGTATCTCCAAATAACCCATATTGAGACAACGGGAAAAGCAATATTCAAATGGTCACAAGAAATTAAATATTATTGATTTGTACTCGAGTTTCATATATTTTATAAACAGGTGTGTAACAATAGGTTACTTTCCGAGTGTAGTCAGTTGAAGGATATTTAGAAATATCCTTTTACTGTCTCAGAAATATTATAATTTTGTTTAAGAAGGTTATCTGCCTTAGCATTTTTTGGTGGCTTTATTGAGTTGTCCGCGTACTGAATCAGATAGACCGCAATATTTTACATGTAACTTGCATATTAAAACTGAAATTTCATTTATTTTTTCAGTTGTCTGACTAATGTATTAGACAATCGATATATCATACGCCATTCCACGCAATTTGTAATGATACATGGATTGAATAACCCGACAAAAGCATCACAAACAAAAAACATATTTATAGCAAACAGTTGTCTTAATGGCATGCAGACACTGAATTGCAATTAACTGTTGAACGGCTACTACAAATATTCATTGAAAATATAATACGATGGTTAAAAACAAGCTTAAGTTAAACTAAAAATTTAAGTGTGAATCACCAAACATTGTTTACTAATAACATAGCGAAGTAGAAATGTCTGTTTTACTTTAAAGTGCCTCATATAATAACGGTTTAATTATAAAATATATGATTTTTCATTAAATGAAATATTTTTCCGAGTGAACAATTCAGTTGAACTTATGATACTCGATCAAGCGGTTAGCAATTCGAATTTCTTAGTGAACTTTTTCATGCATTGAAAATTTGTAGACTTTTATCTAAACATAACAATATTTGTGATATTTTTATTTCTTTACATCCATCCGTTAACCAATCTATCTAACCACTATCTCTCTCCTTATATATTTAACCTATCCAAACAGAGAGATTGAGCAACTAAGTTACAACAAATTTAAATTTAAAGAACAGAAGTGTGTATTCACCATGTTGGATGTGGACATGACCTTTTTATTAATTCATGATTTGGATATTCAGTTGAACAACAAACGGAGAATGTCAAGGTAGAATATAAAATACGATAGCCAGAGTTTATTCGCTACAAATTGATATAAAATATTATTTAAAAACATATTTATAGCAAAGAATTGTTGAAATATGTTTTACTTATACAGCGCAGTGACTTATATTATTTAATATGGGTTTTTGATGCATATACATTTCACGGATATTAAGAAGCCTCTTTTAAAAAAATTGCCATAAAGCATTCGCTGTATTCAAATACAAGGTGAGCGAAGTACGTGTATCTACCACTGGAATTCATTTAGGCCATGTTAGGGAAACTTAATTTATGAACCAAGAAAAATATGACTCATACAAAATAACCAGCAAATAATAATTCAAAATAGCATATAAATTGGGCCGGAAAACTTTGCGTTTCAGAATCTCACTTATACATTTTATTACATGTGTTAGAAAACACGATTTCTGTTAAAAATTTTCGGTGATAAATAGTAATACTGGAGTCTTTTCGCTTTCATGGGTTTCTATATACCGTATTTCATCGATTATAAGACGCAAGGTTTTTCTTTTTTTGCTTTCAATTCTAGATACGCTTTAAATTGGCTATCAAAAATACCCAGGACAAGTCGGTGAAAAAATTACAGAATCGGTATCAGCTGCTTGAAAGTAGATTTCGGTGACAAAAATAACTTTTTTACTAGTTTCACAAATTTGTATGCGGAGTGAATCCGGTTCTCGAATATTTTATTAATATAGTGTCATTCCACCGAGAATTGACAGTTAATACATTAAAAGTGAAATATTGATTATATTTAAAATCAGTGTAGAAGTAATAAATAAATTTGTTTATATTATGACGAATCGGTAATTTATTGCCATGTCCACTTTTTTGAAGCATATGGATGCGTAATGGAGGTATATTGACAGAAGTTTTTATACAAAAACAGTGTTTTCCTCAGTTGCTCAACTTGTCTTTTTTGAAGAGAGTAGGAATAGAAAGGAGGGGCTAGGATAAAATTAGTAGATAGATAATCGCGTTTTTAGGATCAACTGGGTGGGAGAGAATTTTAGTCATTAGAAACATTTATGCAAACGAAAAGAAGTTGCAAAACTCGATTGAAAAATTAATTTATGAAACTGTCCATACCAGCAGTATTAAATATACGTTAAGTCGATTGCCTTGTTCAAGTGCAGGGATTTCGTAAGCACACTCATATAATCAGTCAAAAAAATCTACAATGTATTTGTTATTATTAGGGCTTCCAACTCGGTTTTAACCCGAAACCCGTTAACCAGTTTACTGCGTGCTTTGAAAAAAACCGAAACTCAGTTTATTTCACGCGGTTAACCGCGATTTTTAAAAATTCTTTTATTTACATTAATTTACAAATTCAACGTGTTGAATAGGTGATTATTAAAAAATGTACATATTGTTGACCTATGCCACAAAGTTGTCGAAATTATGGACAGAAATGATTTCATACGATCAAAAATCACAAGACATTATCACAAGACACAAAGATTCTTAAACTATTTGTCATAAATAATTCACATGTTACACTAAAGCCATTATTGTAAATGTGAAAAATCATCCGTAGAAATCTTTAAGAAATTGTTAACTAGAATATTATTTGTTACATTACAAAAGTAAGCAATTTTAATATTTATAACCTAAAATAGGTTAAATAGTTTCGTATCTTTATGTGATAGTTACTTTATGAATTTTCTTTTCGTTTTAAGTGATAATTTTAATCGTTTATATTCCGAGAGGTTTTAGTATGGCGGTGCATGAAAGGCTGCGATTTTTTTTTAAAATAAACCATGTGTATACCATATGTTTGCATTCTTAAAATTATTATCGTTGGATAGTAAAAATAGGTGTCAAAATGGACGGTATATATACGGTCATTTGGTATTGCCGGCACTGCGCTCACGGAATTGTAGACCGTATATATACGGTCGTGGCACTTAACCAGTTGAAGACATATTTTTCATATTTAAGATTATACTATTATAAATTTAAAAAATGAAATGAGGTATTTCGGTTTAAACCAGTTAGTCGGTTTTTTTTTAATCAAAAAAACACCTAAATCTGATTAGTAATTATATCCGGTTAATTGGATGCTATAAATTTTGAATCATACGATTATTGAATAAGTTTTAAAAAGGAAAAATCTTTTATTAGAATATCTATATATAAAACTCAACCAGTAAGATGCATTTTTGACAAATCCTTTTATTTCAAGCAAAAATTAACCGTTGTTAGTAATATTTTATTTTTGAAGTGTAAGAGAGGTTAAGTGCATCTTAGATGATTATAAAATCAACATAGCATTGACGTTATGAAAATCTTTTATTAATTGAAACCAAGGATTGTATCTCAATAGAATAATAACTGCAATCATCAAACTGTTCATCTGCATTTCTTAGAGGAGATTCAGTTTTGTTTGAGTTTAAGTAGTTGGTGCATCTATTTGATACAATGACAAGTACGTGCTTAGTAATGAAAAAATAGTTCCCTTGACTAATGTGTCAGTGACGGAAACTGAAGTAAATTTATTTGTTTTTATTGCGTTGAAAGTGAAAAAAACATCGATTTATTTTAACAGGACAGTTGATATTATTGATTAGTTGTCAGTGAAACATGTGAAGCTAGTTAAAAATATAGATATTGAATAAATATGCGTTTACTATGTAAAAAAGACTTGATATTAAATGTTAAATAAATTTATTTTTAATATCTGCGTTTATGACAACATTCACGTGGAATTAAGCAATAAACTATTTCGTATCTTGATATCAAATTAAAAATGATGACTTTGTTATTAATTGGTTGTTATTATATTTGTGACACTTGTTTTGCCTCGTTGAGAAGCTATCAATTTTTATTTAATATTTGCGAGTGCTCGGCATGCGTTGCAATGCCACTCAAAAGAAGAAAGTGTTTGCGTGTTTAATTCTGTTTATTGGAGTGCTTTTGGGTAAACAATATTTTTTGTTTCCCCGTCTGTTGCGTACACAAATAAATCAGAAGGTTTTCCGATGCGTGAGCAGGCCACATACAGGTGTCCATGTGCGAAACATGGATTTACCAAATTTAGTCCACAGACTTGTATCGAGTGTTCCGTGCTTTATTGATGGTCTTTGAAAATGCGAGTCGCACCGTAAACTGCAGACATTTGAATTCTACTGGCATATCTGTAGGAATCATTGGGATGCGTGACAACAGTACAGCTTCTCCTTAAAAATTTTCCATTTAAAACCGGCAATTGGAATTTAGCAATTGTTATGTCCACTTGTTATGTCACACACGAACTGAAATATCGCTGTTTGTACCTATTTTTAAGAAACCTTGACGGCTGTGCGCACAACAATTCATCGAAGTTTCATTGCAATCGGATGAATGGTATAGGAACGCATACGGGACAAACAAAGAAACAAACATTCAGTTATATATATTTGTACAACGTTTATAATGAAAATATTATTTTGTGTCTTCTTTGAAAATATAGTTAATATTTTGTGATGATTTATAGGTTAGCCTACATACAACACACTGCACACATAATAAAACCGTGGCTCGTTTCTTTATTTTTACGGTATTTTTACCGTTTACTATCTTACAAGTCTTAGTAAACAGTGGATCTAGCCTTACCTCATATTTTAGCATTATATTATACTAGGGTATACGCAATACTGACATAAAATATAATAATTTATTTTGGGAATACATAGTCTCCTGAATTAAAAATAACTCTGACTAAAATTTCATGTTTTATAGATGAAATAGGGCACATGATTGTTATTTCGTTAATGGTGTTTGAAGATGAGTGTTCAAACAGTAATTTAACCTTATTTTTAGATCAAGCTGCCAAATACTAATTTATGAACACGAGCTAAATCTTAACTATAAAATACTGGCATCTTAACACAAAAACACTCGAATGGTGAGCTTCAGAATTATGAAATTTACACAGTTTATTTAGGGTAACAATTCCGTATGAATGAAATATTTTCAACTCGCTACGTCGTTACATTTTTAATGGTATTTAGAGTAAGCTAGTTTTGTATCAAACATTGTTTTAAAGGGAATATGAAATAAATGAACGAGTAGAAATCAAGTGTTGAGCCGGTAAGTAAAATTTAATTAATTTTTGTGTACAATTTTTTTTTTTATAATAATAATAAATACTATCATTTAGAATTATACAACTGTACTCATATGGTCATATTTAAACAAAAATATAAAATGATACATAGATTTATATAAATATAATGGAGAAAATCGTGAAAAAAGAAATATAAAGAATAGGTCGAGTTATTTAATGATATTAAAAATACATGTATACGGAAAGGGTAAATTTAAACATAGAAAGTTAACATTGTTATTATTTGATTCATGAAATAAATCTCAAAAATATTTGCACACGAAATTGTTTTTTAATAAAGTGAACCACGAAAATAATTTTATGTTTGAAAAGGAACTCTTCGAATCGAAATGAATATTTAACTCTCGAATTCGGAAAAGTAAACTCGTGGAAATTGCGAAATCAAAAAGGATTGAATGGAGGGTTTGATAAAAAAATACGTCATATCCGGTAAAGAGCGGAAGGTGCTAAAGATAAAGAAAGCTCTTGAGCAAAGCTTAACTTATTTATGACTCTTGACGTGACGAGAGTTTATAATAAAAACAAAAATGAACACGAATTTACGAATCATTATTCATTTTTGTAGTAAAATATTAATCTTTGATCACTGTTATTGAATAAAGATGCCAGTAGAATTGTAAAATCTCGAATTTAAAGTTATACAGCAATATCAAATCGTTTCAAATATATACTTTATTATAAAAGTACATTTTTCTTCTTTGTAACACAGCCAGTGGAAGAACAAAAATAAAAAAAAAATATTTTATATAAAAAATGGATTTCTAAAAAGTTTCCGCTGAACCCATCGAATACATGAAAATAGTACAATGTTCTGTTTGAAGGAATTTCAATTTAAGTATTTATTTAAAATATATCATACATTTTTTAACGATTCTACAATTTTACTAAAAGACTGGTTTTAATGAGATGTGAAATAATAATCATTTGATAAAATTGCGGAGTACGAAAGATGTGTTTTATAATAAAAAACTATTTCTAAAAAAATATTAAAAGTCAATTTGATTGTTAAAAAGTGAATTTAGTCACTGATTACGCAGTTGAAATGTTAATAATGCATTAGAAGTATGTTTTAAAAAACTTAAAAAAACGATTTTTAAAGTTTTCCATTTTAGTCATATAATTTTTGACACGTGATTAGGGATACAAATTAATTATTTAAAGTTTTAACACGAGCCCATTGGAAATAAAATCAGTACAAGCTATCAGTGGAGCCCTTTAAAGTTTCGAAACGCAGTGAATCATAACATGGCTTATTCACCTAGAATATCGTAACCTTATTTAAAAATACATAATTAACAATTTATTATATTTATTTTCAATTTTGTAGTTGAGATTAATTTTTTCAAGCAGTCTGAGTTGGGCATGGTGTGCCATGCGTCTGAAATGCTTGATATCCAACATCAAAAAGAGGAATTTAACTATTATGATTTGTTAATAAAGCAAACAAAAAGTAATTGCAAAAAACACAAAAAAACTTTCCGTCTATCCCTTTGACAGTAAAAAAATTTTTGTTGAATTACGCAAAGAATCTAAAAACCAATTCCATCTTTTTCTAAAATAATTCACGAGAATCATCTTGACAAATATTTAATATAGTTTGTACGATATTAAATGGTTTTTCTAAGTCACTTACTTAAAATTAAGTAAAAAATTCTGTCACGTTAAAATATAAAAAGCTCGTAAACAGTTAGCTAAAATACTATTTAAGAGTGGAAATAAGATGCTTTTTTTAATATACACCTGAGGTCGGCAACGGTTTTTTCTCGAGCACTGTTTATTATAATTAAATTTGGCGAGCCACTTACCCTATTTGTGTAGTTTAGTTAATTGAATAAAAAATGTCTACTCTCAATTAGTCTGGACTCACAACTTGTGTTTACAAAGGAGAAAAGGTCAATTCATAGACTTTCCTTGGGGTATTGTAAGCTTAGTGTAGAATAAATACATTTCTGTTTATCAACATAATATATATTACGCGAGTGTTACTTCTTTATATTCTCTTGTAAACTGTATTTATGAAACGTAGTGTTTAGAGCTAATTTTTAAATGGTGTAAAAGCTCGCGATTAGAGAAACAAAAAAAATGAGTTTTATTTAAAAATGCTCTACTATAATAACTCATAGTCTCCAGCATATGAAAAAAATTAGTTATGAAAGCAGCATTCTTCTTCGTGTTCATACCAACTATTTAAATTCTAAAATATCTTTCTGAGCTTACAGACTCCCATCTAAAATGAATATGACAATGTGTTCAATTTCAAAACTCATATTCTCTGATCCCCTATAATTTTCTTAACTAATAATCTCCATTCCAGCGAATAAGAGTGCATCATTGTATTGGTATGGCCACCAGTGTTTGTTTACATGTCATGGTTTTAAGTTATGATACTACAGTCTCATATGTAAATAGATCAATGGTGATTTTAACGCAATGAACTGCACTTTGTCTTTGTTGTATTTCATTTTATAAATTATATAAAAAATATCTTTTTTGTAGATATTATATTATTACTATAACCACATAATCTTGTAGGACCTGTTATGTTTCCGACATAATATATCTATAGATTAAACGTTTCTTAAAGAAGTAGAATATTTGTCTCTGTGCTACACAAACATCACATTATATATTTTAAAATGTTTAATGAAATTGCTATGAACAAAAATGAATTATGTTAGTTCATATCGATACTATATTTTTAAAAAAAAGTGCACATGGAGAAAAGGGAACACCGGAAAAACAGGACGCAGAGTGGAAAAAGTGTCAAATAACAGTTTTCAGAAAGAAACGTCCGACGACGAAAGATTCATATGTTTCGTTTTATCTTTGAGTTGTCGATAAATTGTATCGAGATATTTATATAGGTTATTATTAGTACGCAGTAAGACATGACCGTGTCATGTAGTGGAAAGATAGGAAAGAGGTATGTTTGTTATCAACAATCCATAATTCGGGATTTTAAAATTTTTATGCAATTGTTAGATCGGGCTCCCTGGAATGCATTTATTCTATATTCAAAATCCGGAGGGTCTAAGACGCGCGTGCAATTCTACATTGAACTTGTCGGTGCCCTTATCTCTAAACTAGGCAAAAGTAAAAGGGGATGGCTATCTGCAACATTTAAGCCGGTGAGAATCACAGAAGTTATTTAATATTTTATGACTGGAACAATTTTCTCACTAAAATAAAATATTGTGTCAGGATTTAAGCAGCGTCTATTTTATATTTTTATTTATATAGGGCGTCGATACAATTTATCAACAACTGAACACTTTCAAACAAAGATAGAACGTAACAAATGAATCTTTCGTCGTCGGACGTCCTGAGTTTATGAAAATTATTATTTGGCGTTATTTAAAATTAAAAATCTGATTTTAATATATTTTCAAGCTAAAAAACTCATCAAACAATAAGAAATATTTTATATGTGAAACTGTTTTTACTCTACGTCCGCTTTTTTCCGTGTCCGATTTTTTTCTGTACCGTTTTATCCTAGAACCGATTGGAAAGTATTTGGGCGTTACGTACACTCTTCTCGTTTTAAAGAATATACACAACCCACTCGTGCGGGATTTTCCCTATTTTTAAAGCCTACTATTTCTAAGCGCAACGTTTCAATTATCAACTCAACCGCATGGATGACAAGGTAGATTCGTTTTCTTGCTAAATTTTTTTTTCAGCCATTTCTGATTATTAATTTACAATATATCGATATATAGTTTCCCTCGGTTAAAACGTTACATGCCCACACTTATCTTTTGAAGACTGTTACAATTGGACGCACATAAAGTATCTTGGTACCTTCCAGGTATCATTGAATAATGAATTCAAAAAAAACAGTAATTTGAAAGCTTTGTAAAAATAAAAATTAAAACAAAATGAAGCAGTCGGTTCACATCTTTTATGAAGGCTTAGTATACCAAACACGCGGTAGCCCCTTCCATCAGCAGTCAAACTTTGACCTCAACATTATGGTGTAGTGAGCTGGTACGGCCGATGAAATACTCCTGTTGAGAAATTATTTATAACTGATAATAGTGATATTTTTTTTTTCCCAAAGCTTGGTGATATCTGGCGAAATTTCACAGACATCTCTCCATAAACCAAAACGCATTTCAATTAAAATGATTTACTTCGAGTTTAATCGAGAAAAGAGATTCTATTTTTATTATTATAAACATTTTGAAATGCGAACATCTCCTGATGAATAAAATTAAGTGAAACATTTTTGCGCACTTCTTAATGTTTTAAAATTTGTTTTATTCGGAGATTTATACACCGCTTCTTGTTTTTAATTCTATTTTATCCTTATAAATATTAATTTAGCTGTAAATGATTTTCTTTGTAACTTATGCTATAATATGCATATTTATTACATTATCATCTAATATAACAATATTATGTTATATGTTGAATATATTAAATTTTAAAAAGACTTTGACTGTAACAATTATGTGTATAAATTTTCCATGCCCACTCCGAATATGTAGAATATGGACTCTTAACTGCATTTATCTCCACAAATGTTTTGAAGAACTGCGAGTTACTCAGTTGCTCAAACTTTATTTTCGAAGAGAATAGAGATATAAAAATGTGGCCATGACATAACTAGTACTTAATTAATCGTTCCCATTTTTAGGATTGTATGGGTGAGAGGGAATTTTAGAACGAATAGAAATCCGTCGTTTAATTGAAAAATTAATTTATGAAACTGGCTGTAATGGAATTTGAGCCTTTGAGTATTTGTAATCGAAGCTAACGACGTTAACCTCTCGACCACGGATCCGACTATAAATAAAGCAAAAAATAAACTTCAATTTCCACGTGAACGGTTTTCAAGTATTAAATTTTTTTTTAAATATTTATAATCTGATCATGTCAGGTCCGTGGTGCAGTGTACAACGTCGTTGGATGGGCTTACAAAACCCAGTAAGCACAGTATAAATTGATTTCTCAGTTGAACTATGGAATTTCGTTCGAAGACATGTATGTTTGTGATGTCAAAAACTCCCTCCCACTTATTCAATACTAAAAACGAGAAATAGCGAGAGCCATAAGTTAACGACTAGTCTTGTCATAGTATTATCTTTCTATCCCTACAGTCTCCGCAAAATGTAAGAGAGGTCGGGCAACGGTTTTGGTAAAAACTTCAGTTAAAATACCTCCATAAGAAAGCCATATGCTTCACATTAGAAACAGAAATTGTTAAAAAAAAATCATTGAATGTTCATTTGATTAAACATTAAATAGATATTTTTTCGTTTGAACGAGTCTTATAGTATACTACAGAATAGCATAGATGAATAACGATTATTCGATAATTTTCTTAGTCTCAAAATGGAATGTATATAAAATAAAATTGATAACTTTGCTATTCCACGGTTTTATCACTCACATGGCGCGTTTTTCCTTTATAAGAAGCATCTTAAAATTAACCATATCGCAAGGTTATTTTTTTCATAGGTAAACAATGATTCTAATTCTGACATTAAAAACTAAAGGGTAGGGTTGGTTTTATTCCATTCTACTGGACGTGAGAAGGGGGTTAAGACATAAATACTGATAGACTAATTAACATAACACTTCTAATAACAAATCAATCGCGTTAAGTTAGTGATAAAACCACTGGAATAACAAATTTATCAATTTTAAATTTATATTAAAATAAATTTCCACAAAGTTACCACCGAATCCATAGAAAATATGGAAAGTATGTTTTTGTAACTGGTATATTAAAATTGAATAAAAAATATTTGCATATACAGCATCGGCGTGCGCTGGACTTATCACTATCTCTATTGCACAACCGAATTCGGGTATTTACAAATACAGTATTTATTTTTAGTTGTACAAGTATTAATACTTGTGCTAACTAAAACTAAATTCTGGATGGAAATGAATTCAAAATTTGTAGAATTAATTACAAATTTTTCTTATATGATAATAACAAATAAAAAACAGGCAGTTAAAATTTTCATTGCTTATAGAGGGCGGTCTATATTATGTGTAGTTGGTATGTATAGAATTAATTTATGTAGTTATTTGGTTATTTACGTACAGCAGTGATAAAACAATGTGCAAAATAACAAATAAAAAACTGACAGAATTTCGATGAAAGTGAATTTAAGTGAGTAAAAATGGGTTTCTTTCAAATGGCGATGACTGCCGAAAACATTACAGACAGTTTTGAAAAGGAGGGAAACCTTACCAAGCTAGTGCTCGACGGGATCACTGGCAGCGGAAATTCCAGTGGCCCTATGGTGGAGGACTATACTCCATACTACACCCGCCCCGAGACATACATAGTCCCAGTTGTATTCGCGATCATCTTCGTCGTCGGTGTCCTGGGAAACGGGACTCTGGTGATTGTTTTCATCAGGCACAGAGCCATGCGGAATGTACCAAACACGTAAGTAAAAAATTCCCATAAACACAATTATCCGTTATACCGTTTATATTAAGTATTTTAAATCTGTTTATTTTTATTCGCTACGCTAGCGCTGCTGTTGTGTAATTGGAATAATAAACAACAGTTTATCTTTCCTGTAGCTTTGATTTAATGAATTTTTGTGATTTATAAAAAAATAGAAATAATTAAAATGGGGTTATGCACTGTAATTAAATGAAATTTAATGAAGTTATGCGACTTACCAGCAGGAAGGGGAAGAATCACAAAATATGGAAAAATGGATAACTCAGCGGAGAACTAGGATTAAGTTATCACAGGGAAGTGGATAAGGTTTGCCAATCTCGGTACACTTTACTTTGTTCTGTAAGTAGAAATACATGGGGTAATTAAATTTTGGGCGCCAGGCGTGAGGATACACGCTAAATGAAAAAATAATAATAATGAAAATACGGTTACCGTTAAATAACACATTTAACAATATTTATGAACAGATGGTTACACTTAAACAGGAAAACTATTATAATATATAAATATAAAATTACGACATTGGATGATAAAACATCTCAGCGGCAAACTCGGGTGTCCGAGGCCAATCTCCAGCGCGTTACCGTCACGTCCTACTCGTTCCACATCCTGGCGCGTAAGAAGGTTTTAACGCAGTTCTTGGCGAGGCTTCCCCTGGGTCTCCTACCAACGACGCAGCGAGGTGCGTATCGCCGATATGTGACAATTGTAATGTTGCGACAAAATCGTAACAGAATATTCAATGAACTTTTCCAATACACAAGGCTTTTTTTCTTCATATTAATAAATCATTATGAAACATAAATTAAAATTGATAACTTTGTTATTCCACTGTTTGCGTTTTTCTGACATGTGTTTCGCCTCTCTGAGAAACATCTTCAGACTAAGTATACTATAGTTAACAATGAGTATAATTCTTAACTTTTAGATAACAAAAATAAAGTGTACGGTAGTAATATTAATTTCTACTGGACGTTGGAAGAGGATTAGATGCAAACAATAATAGAAGGTTTTGATAGAAGGAAGGGAGTATGTAAGAGCCAGTAGTTAGCTTAACGCTCTTGCCTAAACGCCCGGTGTTTATGTTTGAACGGCTGGAAGGGAATGTGAAGCTCAAACTCACCTAAAAGAATGCATTAGAGCGTTTATTGATTACTCGGGTTAAGGATTGGAGTGATGAGAATCAAAATATGCTAAGGTGTTAAATAATATTGTGTTTATATCAACGTTATCTCAGTCAAAATGTGTACAAATGAATAATATAATAGTCTATCAAAAACAGTTCAACAAATTTCCATTAAAATTTTAATAAACATGCATGTCAAATGCCTTTCAAAAATTGTTTATTCGAAACGAAAATATTATAAGATAAAGTAATATTCCAACGCAATTCAAGTAGATTTGTAAATAAAACATTTTAAAATCACAAAATGCAGACACGACCATCTTTCAAAACGACTTTTTGTAGTTTTTTTTATACCTTTGAGAGTCCAAAGTATGTTTGCGAATTGCAAATCCCGGAATACCATCTGACGAAAATCATGTTTGTAATATATATAATGCAGACAAAACTGAAAAATGTGACATTTTTGTGTTATGTGATATTCATGAGCGAGGAAAACTGGAAATGTAGATACTTAAGCCATATGTAGACAACATCATAATGAAAGTTTATAATTCAGATAAATTGAATTTTTTCTTTAAAATAAAGCTTTCGGAGTGAAATAATGGTGTCTTTTTATGTGTTATATCACAGAGCATAAAACTTTTCCTGTAAATAAATGACTTCATTTTAAAAACGAGAAGCTTATAACTGTTTTATAAAGTATACAATACTTTCGATTTCATTTTTATTTAGAGATATATTCTTGATTAATTCAGCGAAAACGTAGTGGAATTATTTATTAAAAATAAAGGTAGAATCCACTTTAAGAACAAATCTGGTATTTATAAATTACAATGTAGTGATTGCCAACACTTATATGTGGGTAAAACCACACGTACATTAGATATAAGAGTATTAGAACATTAAGCCACGTTTAGATTAAAAAAAGATACATCAACATTGGAAAATCACTTTGTTATTGGAGAACCATACGTTCAATGCAGATAGATGGTGGGGTTAAAATGTTGCATCAAAACATGGGGGATCACAAATTATTCTATCAAGAAATTTTGGAAATCAATAAAGCCCAGTTAAATTCTTTACCAATTTTGAACGAACAACTGAATCTTTCAAACTCTCCTCTATTTTACCCTGTACGTGAGATGAGTCCGTAAAAAATAAAACATGAATTAAGAATCAAAACTAAACATAAATTAATAATCAAAGTAATGAATTTCCCATATTAATACATCTTTCCATAGTCATCCTAACTTGAAATTGGGATTTCTTGGAATAGCATTTAAAAAACCCGCCTCAACCCTCTGTTCAGTCGTAAGGTGGTTACTAGTCCAGGTGTTAATTTCTTAGACACAGCGATAAGATTCGTCCTATTTTATTTTGTATATAATCGTTGTAAACTGTGTGTTTGAGTTAGTTTGAGTCCACTCGTGTGCTCGAATACCTGTGACATGATACATGGAAATGTACAAAATCTCAATAATTCAAATTTGATATTGAAATTCCATCAAGCACCCTCAGCCGATGTCTTAAATTAAAGGACATTTATTTGTTATCTTAAATAAAAATTGACAGTTTTGTTATTTCACTCGTTGTGAGGTTAGGTGCGGAGCATAAAAAATCCTAGTCGATCATATCAACATAAGTATTTTTTGAGAGAGTAGCGATAGAAAGATACGGCTAGGACAGGACTAGTACTCAACTAATCGCTCTTTTTCAGAATCAGATGGGCTGGAGGACATGTTGGGGTCACAGATATTTATGCATTTGAACACAAGTCTACAACTAGATTAAAAATCAAATTTAATAATCTATATACTGAGATGCGGGATCGTGGACACCATAACTAAATTAGATGAACGCCCAAGAGTATTATCGACTTGGATACAGAACCATCAATTTCCTGATATGATAGAATTAATATAGTTTGCTGTTTAGCTTTGACTGAGTTCATAAATTACAATAAAATTTTTTTGAAAGATGACGAAATAAATTCAACTAGAGTATGATTTGTGGATGTATGTATGTATGCAATAGCCTATTCACGTAAAATTTTTATAGATATATATATATGTTATAAAAATGATATTTTTGTTTGAACGACCATAAATTCGATATGAACATAAAATATTTCGTGATGAAATGCCCCCAATAAACTTGATGATTGCTACCTTGTTTTCCGAATTTTTATTATGAATTTTTTATAGGTCACTTTATACTACCGAGGACGTTTTCTGTAGCCTTATTATTTTTATTCTGTTAAAATACTTAGAATTGGTAAAAACTTTCAATGTATATAAACATTTTATGAGTAAAATTCACTTATTATCCAGAGATACCAAAATATACCTCTAAGTTTTTAACTGCCGTTAAAATATGAGTTTGTCAAGTTTATTATGTTTTAAGATTTTATAAAAATATTTTAGTATTAGATTTATGATTGGATTGACAAGAATCATAAAAGTTTAATGTCTTTTTTACTATAAACATAAGACAAAATATTATCATAAAACAGTTACTATGAAAGTTTCTTATTTGCCAAAAGCTCATATCTGTCGTAACCCACATTATAATTTGCATTACTTGCCCTCTGTGTGATGCGGTTATTCGCATTTCGCTACAAAGTTGCTAGTTATTATATCACACAGCAGAACCTCTTATCTTCTTCATAGAATATATTTAAGATGCCAATGTGTAACAGAAAGCAGGGCTGACTGGTTAAGTAGCTACCCTTATGAAGTTTTAACATAAAAAAAACTCAATAGCCATGTCACGTTTTGCATAATATAAAGTGATGCTTTAAAAATAAAACATTAAATGTTAATTACGCATTTAATATTTCATTATTTTTAAGTGGTTCACTACTTTCTCTTAAAATTTCCCATTTTCTATTTTATTTAATGAATCTTCAGGAAATATTTACAACTCATTATATTTTGTTCAGATAATGGATTTTTAATGTGGGCTCATTTCTGATTTAAGATAAGTATTTTTTATTGATTTGTAAGAGGTTCATAAATTTATATGTAGACTATTTAATTTTGTTTGTAAACAATTTGTTTGATTACCTGTAAATTCTTATCATAGGTCTTGAACTAACTGTTTTAGATACCTTCTAATTATTAGTATTCAATTTTATATAAATAGCCCTATTAAAATTGATAATGCATTATTTACCGCACGTTTATAATGATCCATGATATTGTGCATAACTGATTTTTATTTTAGTTCAAGAATAATTTAAGATATCTACTGAGTGTGCTTGATGGACTTTCAATATAAAATTTGAATTGTTGAGATTTTTTAAATTTCGCTTTAGGTCTCGCTTTTCGGCATCTTGTGTGCTCGAATGCCTGAAGATACCAAACAAGAGACAAAATACATGGAAATGTACAAAATATCAACAATTCAAATTCATAAATTTTTTGAATTATCGAGATTTTGTACACTTCCATGTATTTTGTCACTAACGACCCGCTCGAATGCCTGAAGATGCCGAAAGGCGAAACTCGGGTAGTTAGTGACAAAATACATGGAAGTGTACAAAATATCAATATCAATATTGCTAGTAGCAAGATTGACTGAAATCTTCAGTAAATTAGTGTTAAAATATCGTGTTGTTCGTCAAAATTTAAGAAAAGATACTTCGACATTCGCAAATCACTTGTTATTGGAGACTGTCTGTCAATTCGATTCCATTCGTGAGCTCAAATGCCTGAAGATGCTGAAAGGCGAAACCCGGGCCGTTGGTGACAAAATACATGGAACTTTACAAAATCTGAATAATTCAAATTTGGTATTGATTTAGTTCAAGAATGTTTCTTTATACGTTTTGATTATTTTTTCAAATACAGGAATATTCAAAATGATTATTTTTAATGTAAAAAGTACACTTTATATGACAATTTCATTCAAACAAAACCAGATTTTTTCAAAATTCATTTCTGTTTTTCATTTAAAAGATATTTATCTTGGTAAATGTCAAAAGTAATGAAATAATGTGATACGTGAAAATGAAGAGAAAACCTATTTTCTAAGTATGGAAAAATCTTGAATAAATAGAATGGAGTAGAACGTGACAAAGAGCTCATACAAAAAGATTAGTAAGCAAATTTTGAAGAGTATAATAACTAACGTATAAGCAAGTTCATCTATTTTGAGACCATGAATGTACGCCAGTAGCTATGATTATATAAGTAAAATGTGTTATAATAAATATTTTAAGATGTCATAATAAAATATCAACGTGAAAAAGACATTACTTTTTAAAATTAATGAATAAATTCTTGCCGTATTATTTATTATAAATATAAAGTTAAAAAATATTTGGTATTATAACCAATTACAACCATGCCGCTAGATAATAAATGATAAAATAAACTCAATGTTTATTTGACGATCATTTTGAACGTCACTCGAGATTAGCTCGACGAGAAAAGATATCACGAACGCTTATGTGCGAAAACTCGATTGATGGAAAAAAATCGAAATTTCATGTAGACCTTCTCGAGTCTTGAAAGCAGACCCATCTGATCTCTTATTTTAAAGCTCTTATAATTGCAACACAGAGTGTATATTATATTTGGGTGAAATATTATGAAGGATTGGGGTATATTGTCCCAAAGGAGCACCAATTTCATATAGATGGGTGATTTAATGAACAAAACAATAACCAGCCGTTAATCAAAGGATCATTTTGATAAACGGTAGATTCCGCTAAATTGAGACCCCTCGGGCACAAAACTTTTCTCCCAAATAAGCGGCTGGCTCTAGTAAGCGAAGTTAAAGATTATTTTTATTTTTTACGTATTTAATTATTGATTTTTTAAAATCACGTTTAAGGTTTTAACTGTCAATTCTTGGTGAAGAGGCATTATATTTTAAAAATTAAACACAATTTTTTAAAAAATTGTTTTTTTCAAACTGATATTTTTTATTCTTTATGGACTTTTAATGAAGCTTTATTTTCGGTTTCAGATTAGTGTTTATTGATTTGTAAGAGGTCCTTAACATTTTAATTTTAGACTATTTTATTTGGTTTTATATATAATTTGTTTGATGATCAGTAAATTCTTGTCTTAGTTCATGAACCAACTGTTTTATATACCTTAATTTTTAACATTCAATTTTACATACATAGCTTTGTTATGTTTGTATTTCTATCAGCTGATAATGCTAGTGATGAGCGAAAGAGGTCCTGATCATTATAAAAATGTGAAAGAAGTACAAACAAATTGTGTTTTTTTTAAATAGTAAAAAAATAATTGAAAAAATATAAGGCTGATTTTAGTATTGAATGATTACCTCATCGATCACAGACATTTGCTTTGCTATTTGAAGATATGCAATGAAGCGTTTGAATGGTGAAACAATTTACCAGTAAAGGAATCTTTACCTCGGGTCGAAAGCAGGTTTTTTCAACGGTGATTTGAAAACAATCACAGACGCCCACGATAGATGGATTTGATAAATTTGAGCGATAAATTTGCAATCGGGTCTGAGCTTGTAAAAATACACCGTCTCCTTAAGAATGAAGTCATACAAGAAAAAACCTTTTAACGCACTTGATCTCCGATTTTAGGGCGAGAGTTTCCGTGAATGAATGATCATTTGGATTAATGGTTAAATGTGACCATTGGGCTCGGGATTTTTGATTACATAAATACTGGTATTGAAGTTGTAGCTTCAGTTACTAAGGGCTTAAGCATTTATGATGCTGATCTAAATCTATATATATAAATGAAGATTTCTTTGTTTGTCCTCTATGCATTCCTTTACCATTCATCCGATTTCGAACAAACTTTGGTGAGTTGTTGTGCACACACCAGTGAAGGTTTTTGTAGAAAAATCTTTAAATTTAAAATTTTACAACTAGCGACAACTCTGAACCAGATAAAAAAACAAAAAAATGGGTACACGAGCTCGGGCTTTAAAAGCCCGGACCGTGAACCGGGCTCGAGCTGGCAAAGACAATTCGGACTCGGGCCGGGTCCGGGTAAGGAATCCAAATTCAAGAAAATTCTACAATTGAAATGTTAAGGACCTCTTACAGATCAATAACTACTTATCTGAAATCAAAAATTTAAACACATTAAAAGTTAATTATATGAGAAAGATATAATGAGTTTTAAAATAATTTATAAATATTCATTAACAGAAATAGCAAATGGGAAATTTTTTAATAAAGTTGTGAAACACTTAAATAATTTGATATAATTAATGAAAAGTTTAATAGGTTATTAACCTTGAAACTAAACAGAAACCGTTATATTGGGAATTAAGAATTTTTTTGTGAGAAACATCTAAAATAAATTTTATAAGCAAAATTAAAATAAATATATAATAACTTTGTTCATAATAATGCATACTATACTATACTATAATTATACTTTAAACTGCTAAGCGGGTAACTAGAGATTAATACTCACAAGAAGAAATTTTATTTATGCCTGAAAAATCCCGTAAATAAATCGAGAAAACTTTTTCATGAACTTTCAAGTTCTAGATTTTCCGTAGTGGAATTTTGTCTCTTGTCATTGACAATCTAATGGACTTAATGGATTTATAAATACATAAACTTGGCGCCTTGACGCTATCAACGAAGCGGTTATTATACACATAGATTAACTCGACACAGTAATTATAAGCGGAATAATTATGGGCAGGCAAACAAGAAATAATTAAATTTTCCAGAGATGTTGATAGAGTTTCATATTTCTCTGACAACAAAAACAGTAGTACAGCAATGAAAAACCGCAAAAGACATTTTTCAAAAATATTCATCAAGATTCCTTTTTATGTGAAGTGTTAAGTTTACGGATGGGAAAAACTGCTACTTTACAATCACTGGTGATAACAGTGATTGCTACATTCAAATCATAGCAAAAAATACCTGTGATTCAAATCACAGTTGCTATTCTGAAAAGATGCTAAGCTTTGCATATAAATGACGGATTAAGCAATATCATTCATCATTACCATAACATAAAAAAAAATATTTAATAAGGGAACAATAAAAAAAATATCATTCTATGTAACATACATAACAATATTTTTGTGATATATATATATATATATATATATACATATTAATTTAAGACATCGACTGAGGGTACTTGATGGAATTTCAATATCAAATTTGGATTATTGAGATTTTGTACACTTCCATGTATTTTGTCACTAACGTCAGTTCGAGTCCATTCGTGTGCTCGAATGCTTGAAGATGCCGAAAGACGAAACCCGGGTCGTTAGTGGGAAAATACATGGAAGTGTACAAAATCTCAATAATCCAAATTTGATACATATTAATATTTTTTTAAATTTGTATCAATAGTCAAGAAATGTTTCCAAATTGGACTATTATTTTAAGCCAAAATGCACAGTTTAATTTTTTGTACCAAATGAGCCATAATTTTAATAAAACAATATATATACCTGATATTAATTTAAATAGATGTAAATATAAAATTGTATTTATTAAAATTGAACTTTTAAATCTCACAAAGCCCTGAATTTAAAAATATAAAACTATAGAAATTTCATGCAAGTTTTCAAACTGCAAACTTACAAAATATCCTAATCACTGCATCGGAGTCATAAACCGACCAAAAATTTGTCGTTCCTTACCAAAAAGAATAAATACTTATATTTTCTTCTGCTTATTTTATATCACTTACTCACTATTGTACCAGCAAGCATAATATAAATATTATGTTCCTGACAAAATGAGCAATCGCTGCTTTTTTACAGATTTTGTAACAGCCTGTGATTACTACTTACCAGTAACAGTGAAGAAATCACTGCTCCCTAAATATCGTCCCAAGCCTATTAAAAAAAAACAATAATAACTGTAAATAAGTACTGGAAAAGAGTGAGAAAAGATATATCAGTCCCGTCACCACTTAGAAACTAGTTGCCAATGAATTATTTTGTGATTAAGTCCACCTCGGTTGCACTGTTGAGAGTTTGAATCCCAGAGTGGAAACTTCCACAGATTGATTTATTAGTAGATTCATAATGTCTATGATGTTGTGATCCAGTCGTTTGATGCCAATATATTGTGGCATCTTGAGTATTCAGAATAATCATAAAATAATTATTTCACTGTATTACGTTTTGTTCAATTTCCGTCCGGATGAAGATCATAAATTTTGATACCTGATTCAATTTATTATTTACAATACTAAATTGAGAGGCTTATAAATTTAAGTGCTCTTGTATATAAGTAAAGAGCAACTTATAGGGCAATAAACTGTACTATTGCAGCAAAATGGCCGACTGGTCCGATACTATTGCCGTATTCTGTCACTTGTTGCCCCGTATTATCCATACTTGCCTTCAATCGATATTACGTCAAAAAATCTATTTCCTTCTCGCTCTATTGATATGTGTGTCTCTGTTCGAGATTTGCCAAATCGTTTACCCGCATCGAAAGACATCAGATATATTATTATCGATGTTAAGTCTTGTTTTTATTATTAAATTTTATTACATCGTCACTTTACGATCACTTTACGATGAATGTATGCCGTATGAACATAAAACTCCTGTCGTTGTAAGTAGCGTATTGTAGTAAGTAATTCCTGGCATGTTAAATCAGAATTTTGTTTTCCATGTCCACTCCCAACGTAGAGCATATGGTCTCCTAATGGAGGTATCTTAAAAGATTTTTTCTATGAAAACTGCTTGTTACTCTAATCCATAAATCGATTGAAATATCAATTTATGAAAACCGTCCGCACGGGGAATTGAACCTGAGACATCTTTAGCCGTAACCAACTATGCTACCAACTGCGCTACGCACGGCTGTGTAAAAAAAGAACAATTGTCAAATAAATAAGCTACGAATATCGGCCATTGCTGTTTTAGCTAACTTCGCGTATACTCGCCTGGTCATACTCAGAAATATGGTCGCAATAGTATTGCAGGATCATAATATCAGCAATATTACCAGCCATGTGTAATTTTTGATGCTCGTTTACGAGCGGCTTTAGAATCTGCCACTCATAGGCATTGTCGAACTTACCTATGCCCACAGACGGTCCGTATCGACGTGTTACCAAGTCGAGCATTCTATAGGCGATCAAATTCACTTGAACATTACCATTTTAATTATTTTTTTTTAGCATTTATCTGCCTCGATCGTTTCGTAGATATCGAAACTATTGACTAGCTACTGCAATTAGAATAGTTGAGAACGTACTGTTAAGATGAATACCAAAGTGCATTGTATAATAATTGCGTGCTGGGATGAGTGTCTCATTAAAATGGATGACGCTGAAGATTTCTCCCGAGTGCTTTCCGCCACAATAATAATTATTTCATCACTAGAGAAATATACGATTAATGCTATAGGAATTTTCACTTCATAGGATGTGTTAATTATTATGTACACAAGTTTATCTCTATTCTATGTGTGACTTTTTTAGAAATCTATTGTTATTAAATGTAGTAAATATATTTATGCTCTCCGTGTTTGCTTCTAATGTACAGAATTAGGACTTCTAATAATTATTCAGTAGTTCAGTATTTATTTTTCGGAGATAAAAAGAATGGAAGGATTCGATTAGAAGTTTTGTGTTGAGCTAATTCCCAATTTTGGAATCGGATCAGTGGGATCGGGAATCTTAGCATGACGGACACTCATGCTGTTGAGCAAAACATTTTTCAATATATTTATTGTAAAATATTAAATTCATTTTTATTCTTGTTCTCGAGAGTTTGTTTAATAATTTCAAGCAAAGATATATTCGTTTAAAAATAAAAAAGTGCTTATTATTAAGACAATAATAATATGTAAAAGTCATTTAACGAGTCACCCAACCTCTCTCTTAGAATGAAAAAAAAACGAAGGAAAGTTATGAAAAGACTAGTTGTTAGTTTAATGATCTCTCCACATCAAACTTTCAAAATCAGATGTTATGGCGGTTAAAGAAATCGATGAAAACATTACAGATATTCATACGATTGGATAAAAATCTATTAATTGATTGAAAGACCGATACATTAAATGTCTTAAATACGACTGTAAGGTTTGTCGTTCACGATTCATTATCAATCACTTGTAGAACTGTTATATAAATATAGTGCTTTTACATCAAGAATTAACAGTTTACAATCAAAATTATCATTACAAAAGTTATCAATCAAATAAGGTTTTAATCCAGGGAACCAAACAATTAATTGCACAACTGAGAAGGGCGAAATCATAAGTCTTAATTAGTCTCAAAGTAAAGATTTAAATATAATAGTTGTAATGTTTCTGAATAGTGTTTTAGATTCAGTTGACGGCTTTTATTTTAGATAATGTTTCATTAATTCGTAGCTAAAGCTCCTTAAATTGAACGTCAGCTACATGAAAAAGTTAAAGAAGTATGTTTGTTTTCTGGGTGCGGTACGAAAAGCGGAAAATAGTGATCTTCTATCACAAAGAAGGCTCTAAGATTTCTGTTTTATTTATTGCAAGAGTAGATACACACTAAATCTTTATATATATGTCAACCGCAAATAGTCTGGCTAAGTAATTTATATTTTTCGGTTTCCTCAGTAGACTTTATAGTTTTTTAATGCTTAACAGGTATTTTTGGTTTAGTATCCACTGCTATTTTGAGACTGAAGACTACAAAAAAAATATTGAATGAATTTGCATTTACTTGCTTGAACTTCGTTATAATATAGGATAAAATATCAAAGTATTTAAATCTACAAAACTTTATTAGTTAGTTGATAATAGATTAGTTAATTAATGTATTTGTAGGGATAAATGACGCCGCGAATTTGCGAAATCTGTGATTTTAGAATGTTTCGTCTTCGGTCAGCGAAAATTATAATTGTGTGTAAAGAAAAAAGTTTCCATAAAATGTCACTTTTATAAAGTCGTCAATTTACCCAACAGTAGTTGCGAAATGTGATATTACTGAGTGCAAAGATAAGTAAATACGTTATTCACTTTTGAGGTGTTAACTGTCAATTCTTGGTGGAAAGACATTATATTTTGATAAATAAAACACAAAGCATTTGTACTACTTCCACATATTTATTATGTGGAAGTAGTACAAATGAATTGTGTTTTATTTATTTAAAAAAATACGTTATTGTAAAAGGACACTGGCTGCTAGCGTGAGAATCATCATATGTGATTTTTGGAAAACGTAATACAACGAGAGAAGAATATAGAAAAGGAATCATCAATCTCTCGCCAACCTCCCACCGTATAACATCTACTCCGGAATGCATTACCTACCTCGCTACCATCATCATCCATCCTACGGCTTAATCACGTCAACATTCAACATTGGAACCACATATTCCTAAATATTTATGAGTGAAAAAATATATTTCAAACAATTTCCAAATTTGATATTGAAATTCCATCAAGCACCCTCAGTCGATGTCTTAAATTTCTTGATTATTAAATCAGTGGTTTGTTTTCTGTATTCTGTTAAAGTTGCCTTCTCTTTCAAACTTTGAAGGGGTCGTAGGTTATTTGAATTTACAACAAAAGAATCAAAAATATTGAGAGACTTTAGGCAAGAAAGAGCATTAACCAAAATATTATTAAGACCGTTAAATCTATCAGATCTTTTGTTTTGTTATTTTTAATGTCTTTTTTTTATATATATGTTTATTTAAACGACATGTTGTTGAGTCAACCATAAAATATTGTTTATGATATCACAAAGCATTATTTTTTCTAGACTTTCAAAATGATTGATTTTCACGATAACACAAAGAAAATACGGGGCATAAAATTGATGTTTTATTTTAAAAGCTGTATAGAGATAAACTTTCCCGGGCAAACAGGCAAAAATGAAATCAGATTAAGAAAGCAGACTTATTAAGCAATTGATTTAACATGGTTCTCAAGAAAAGATGAAGTAATACTTTATCGGTTGAAGTATTTTTAAAAGTGAAGTAACTTTGAGCATAAAATAAATTCACAAGTACAAGTACAAAATGTTTCATAAATTATGTATTTTTTTCATTTTTTTCGTAGGCTTGGATGTTTGTGATGTTTAAAATTTTCTCCCACCCATCCGATTCTAAAAACAAGGCGTAGCGAGAGCGATTAGTCAACTTCTAATCCTGTCCTTGACCTATCCCTATATCTCTAATCTCTTTAAAAAAGGAAGGTTGAGTAACTGTGAAACAAGCGTTCTCGTAGAAAACTTCTGTTGAAATACCTCCATATGCGCCACATAGATAAGTAAGCCATATGCGCCACATTAAGAGCCGACATGGTGAACACAAAAAAAAAAAAAATATATTTATAGGAAATTCATGGATTTGAAGGATTAGTCGTTTTGTTGGTATTGCTACACAATATTTATGATCCTTCCTTACGTAGCCTTTAGCAATTAACTTTTTAATATTTTCTACCGATTCAATTATTATTTATTGACTTGGCTGAATGTACTTAAAATTGTGATTTACACAATTATTTGTCAACAGTACAATGTAAGTTAATTGGGAGTATTTTCATGAGATTGAATCTTATTAATTTCACATCGATACAAAACAAATTCTGGAATAAAAAAATAATTAAGTACGTTTTGTTACTAACTTTCGCCAGCCGCAGGCATGTAGCTACACAGTTTAACTCAAACTGACCGAAAATTTGAAAGATTGAAATTTAATAATAAGAAATTAATTGAACTGGCATTTATACCACTATAATAGGGTAAAATATGAAAGCATTTAGTTTGTACAATTTTTTTAAGGTAATTGATAGTTATTTCTGCTTATCTACTATAACACATTCTCTGCTACTATATCATATTTCTGCTCAACTAATATATCATAACTATACTTTAGCTTAGCTATGTGTACTGTGTTTAGAAGAGATAGACAATATCGTGTTTTCTCACGTATTCCAACATCATAAAGTTTATTTAAAATTAAAATATTTAACGTCCTTATTGTGTTTTTGAAAAAGTGACTTACGTGGTATCACTAATTAACCGTTAAAGTAAATACATTGTAATTTATTGATTAGGCGTAATTACGAAGGGTGATAAATTAATGTTTGTTTGATATATCTCTTCTAAACAGTTTATATAGCTAAGCTAAAATAATTTTAAGTATAATTATAATGATAGCGTTAAGCCGAAATAGCTATCAACTACTTAATAGAATTTTGTAGAACTAAATACCTTGATATTTTAAACTATTGGTAATGAAACAACATCAAGAAACCTCAGTCGATATCTTAAATAAGTTACATGTTAACGGAATTTGTTAGTTGGTATAAATTTAATGTCAGCCACGTGGCGCAGTTGGAAGTGTTGTTGGCCACGGTTACGGATGTCTCGGGTTCAAGTCCCGGTGCGGACAGTTTTATAAATGGATATTTCAATCGATTTATGAATTTCTGTTCATTCTCATTCATGAATGTTTGTGTTTTCTAAAACTCCCTCCTACCCGTCTGATTCTCGAAAACGTTGCTTAGCAAGAGTGATTAACTAATAAATAGTCCTTCCCTAGCCCTATCCGTTTATCCCTATTCGAAAAAAAAGAGAGCTTGAGCAACTGAATAACAAGGACTTTTCATAGAAAACTTCTGTTTAGATAACTCCATTAGGAAGCGATATGATCAAGGTTGGGAACGGACAAAGTAAAAAAATTAATAGTATTAATACAAAAGCAGTAAGTGTAATATACAATAGTTTACCAATTATTGGGTCAACCATTACTCCATGGATCAATAACTAAATGAGAAAACTCATCTCATTTATTAGTGAGCCTTAGTCTTATTGTTTATTCTTATCTCTTCTGAAGCATCTTAAAAGGACTAATTTAATCGCAATTTGTTATTTTTAAAGTATTCAAATACACAATAGTTATAAATAGTAAACTTTGCGCTGGAATTGAATTAAAATAATTCTCGTCAAACGAGAAAGTAATTAAACAGAAATATTCAGAAAATTTAGAGTTTTTAACATAAAACTTCCAAAGCGGGATTTATTAAGATATGTGTTTTGATTAAAAACTACACGACCAACGTTATTTTTTTTATTTTCCTCCATTTAACTTATTGTTTAAAACATTATTTCGGTTAATCAGATGACAGGGCTTATTTTTACGAGCGACAGACGCTATTCCGACAAGACTACGAGTAATTTATAGAACTTAATTAACGTTAATAAAAATTTAATTAAACACGATCCGAATACGCCTTTTTGGGCATAAAATATTCAAAAGCGAAAACCCATTTAAATGGTGGAAAATTTATAATTAAAGAACATTTTAGTTTTAATGAGACCTTCCTTATTGTCGCACTATTTAGTATAATTATAGTATTATATGTACATATATCGTATTGGTTCGTGGAAAAATTTCTGCTGATAAACGTGTTGCTAACATTCTTTTAACTATAATATTATAAAAAAATGTTTTTGTCAAAAACAATTTTCAAACTAGAAAAAACTACTTGTTTAGTTTTGGTAACTTTCATATCAATATAAAAGCAAAAATTAATTTGTATTGATATAGGCAGACCCACTAATTTCAAATAGACCAAGAGTTTTCATCCAAATCGATAACTCAGTTTCAAAGCGTAACAAGTCAAAAATTTGCAGTTTTTAGTTAAGTATGAAGAAATTCTTGGAATATCAATATCTAAGGGTTCTTAAACGTAACAATAGGTATTTTTAGATATTTTGGAATGACATTGGTTATTATTACTTTAGATCTAAGCTGTAACTACTGCAAAAATCCTGTGAAAACCTCTGAAAAATCCTATTAATAAATATTAGAAAAGAAATTAGATATAAAGTATATGACTAAACCTGCCGAAAATATTGTATACTAATTATGTAATAGCTCTGTTTATTAATTTGTTACATTTGCAACTGAGGTATCGAGATGGTCTTCGAGAAACGAGAAGTATGTAATAGTATGTAATAGTAATGTAATAGTTGGTCAGTACAATGTAGTTTAGCTCCAAGCCTTCAGATAAATTAGTTTTACTTGAAAACAGTATTGAACAACTAAGTAAATTTTTATCCATTGAGTCAATTGATGGTTAATAATATCATACGATAGTCATGGTATTCTTTTTTTTACATCAATAAAATAAAAAAAAAAATATGGCTGAAGATCGGTCTTATTCTTGACATTTCAGATTTGTATGTCACTAGTAATTCAACTACTTTACAAGCAGTGAAAAAAACTATAAAAATAAAATTATTTTAATGAATTTGTGTAATAAATAAAAACCTAAAACCTTCTACCTGTTGTGACTGATAATTGTTGACTTCCGTATAGCGGAAAAAAACTGCGGTAATTGTGTGATAGAACGAATGGATTTATTCGGTAAAATACATTTTATAATCTTCCAATACATCGTTATGATTTATTGCTGTAATAAATTCTCTGCGTAAAATGTGTTTATACCCTAAAACCGATTTAGCTGTTAAAGTGTCAACACAAAAAAAAGATAAAGTTACCTCTCACAGGCAAAAAAATCGCGACAAAAATGATATAGAGTGAAGGAAGATTATCCGATGTTTAAAAAGTTAGAATATAAAAAAATATGACTTGCAAAACATTGTTTATTTCATTTTTAATTAAAATGCCGCTCAAACGTTCATCTTTATCAGAAATGATTAAATAGTTGTTGTCTCTTTTTTTGTTGTTTTGAATAAATATGCTCTGTCGACGTAATTCCGAACATTCCTTTTTAAGATGACAATACTGCTGTGAGTACATTTGTTTTGATATCCAGTATATGTATTTAATCTTGATTTCCATGAATAAGTCATTATTATAAACACTAAGACTGATTTTAATTTTGGACCATCTCTACAAGGTGCTTTGACTCTCTTTCAATTTTTTTTTTGTTATGTTTATCCAAACTATACACCAAAAATGTGACCTGTGATCGCTTCAACACAGTTCACCCACCACAAACATTGGTTGTCTCTCTGCTGAATGCTGATGAGTTTCATAGATGGTTACATCTCCATTCTATCTACAAAGACTAACGAACCATTCATCCAAATTTAATGATTTCTTAACTAGGGTGCGGTTAAATATCACATAAAATGGTGATTGATCAGTACACACCGTTGTTTTAAATACAATCATTTTCTAAGTATATTTATCTGAAGTTAATATCCAACACCATCTTGTAATCTTTCGTTTTGAATGTGCCCTGCACTATGGATCGGTGAGGGATTTCGTTTGGTATGGATTTGATTTTTCAAGAGAATAGCCTCGACCTGAATAATTATCTATACAAGATCAGATAACATTTGATTTCCAGGGTGATTAAGTTACCTTCTTAATTCACGTCAGTTAATTAACTCCCTTAGGCCCGGTATCCCTGCATTTGTGTAATAAAGTCGTCAAGCTTAATATCTCAGAACAACTGAAAATGAATATATGTAATCAAAGTAATAATCTCCGTAATGACTTAAACACAATAATTCATTACCCTTATTTATACCATTACGGACTGATTGATTGTCAGCTGTAATAAATACCAGGTTATATTATTGAAAAGATAAAACAAAACTACAAAAACTCTCTTAATTACGCATAATCAATAAAATTTCAATGCGTTTACACTAACATTTAATTTTTAATACCATGGATTTTCCTATAAGAACTCAAAAGATAATTAGTATTTTAAATATTTTATTTCTCAATAAAAGTTTTAATCATAGAATAAACAAGATGATGTATTATTGAATATCTCCTCTAAAAGCAGTATAAAAAAAGATAAATCATGTTTTAATATAGTTCTGACGATCGCGTGAAGCTGACATAGCTACAAACAAACTGATCAAATGTAGGACTGAATAGTTTGTTAATTTTACCATTTGATAATTAATTTCTGCCAAAATTGACATCAAATATACTCCCAATACTTCTGCTCTAAATGGTAATAGCCATAAGAGTTTTTGGATACATTAATTAATTAATATGTAATATCGAATTTGCAAAATTTACGTCAGTTAAAAAATAGTCAAAAATAGATACCTACGAAAAATGCAGTCAAAGGTTCATTCGGCATAATTATGACTCAAACGGTTTTATAATAAAAAATATTGTGTTTTAAGATGTTTCGTTACCATATTGTTTGTTTACAATAATATTCATTAATTTTTGACAACACATTAAGCAACCCCACTTTCAAATTCATATTGGCTGTCAAAATAGAAACGAACTTTTTTATTATAGCCGCAACCAAATTTCATGGATACATTTTTGATGTGTTCTGAGAAAGGCGTTTGAAGTTCTGACGCAAATAATATTCATGTATATATTGCATACATATTTGATAAGTAGTGGCATAAACAGCATACCCTTCCGATCATCCATTATGCGATTTTCTTTTCAATTTGAATGTCAGTCATTCTCTTTTCACACATGTTCGATATAAAGCATAGCGGCTCGGAATATTTTACTTTGTTTATATAGAATTTCGTTAAGGCGGGGTCTTTTCGACATCCCTATATTTAAGCTATGGTAGGCGTCGCGAGGCGCCCATAAATTTTCGGTGAAATAATTTTCCACCTGGTGTTTTATTGTGTTTCCATACGCTGGGTGATTTTTTGAACAGGTAGCTTTTGGTACTGCGAGAGAGACTCTTTATAATATTTATTGACAACTTGAGAAGTATCCTCTTCACATTTGAATGCGAGCTACGATTAAATATTAAAATCATGAACGTTTGGCCCGATCTTCGAATAAAGCTTATATTGAATAATATAAACTACCATACGTATTATATATAAACTAAAACTAGAAGTGTTTTACAGATAAATGTAAATAAAATACTACCTAATGGATTTTTACACATGATAAAGGTCATTAACTCCATGCTTTAAGGAATTACATTGTATGTTGGCATGCTAACGAATTTAATTTCTATTGTAGACTGACTTTGGATATAAGTGTTAATGACACTTTGCCTTATCTTGTAAAATTCTTTGTAACATGATTTAGAGTTTTTAATCCCTCAAGAAACTCTTGTATTTTACTATTCAGTAGGATAATTTTCTGAATTTGATTGAATTATTTATGTACTTAAAAATCAGCAAGTATTAAAGCATTACACGTGTAGAAAGATTGTTTCTTTAAATATTTTTAAAACAGTTTGTTGGGTTTGTTTCATCATTTTCAGGTGCACACAGTGCACAATTGCAATAGCTTGCTTAAACATGAATGTATAAGAAGTTTTTATATCGATTACAAAATACAATATAAAGTTTGCGACTATCGAAGTGTGGTCAGTTTTTTATTGTCTGTTGTCCACAATTTGTTTTTTTTGTGGTTAATAAGACGTTAAATTGAAAACGCATAGTAATCAAAAAATGTTTCTTAGTGTGATGATTGCTGATGATAATTTATATTACAGCAACGTGTCACATGATAAACTATATTCTTGAATGGATGCCATAAGCCCCCTGAATGAAAATACAGATTCCTGTATTGAGAATTTGACAATGTATTTTTTATTCACATGGAACGTTATTATTTGTATATTTTTTTAGGAATCGTTTTCCTAACATGTATATATATTTGAGAACAGAGCGGCCATCGACCCACCGCGTCAAAGGCCAGTGAAAAAGTATTGGTGTTCGTTTCTGCTATGATGGTATGGCGCGTTCTGCCCGTGTCACATATTTGTATAATTGAAAAAATGGGAAATTGGACAGAATTGATCGTTCCATGAATCAGCCATGCATTGTATGACTACAGTATTAAGACAAGACTAGTAGTGGGAAGGAATTTTAGACATTTCAGACATCGATGCTTACGAACAGAAATCGATAAACCTATTGAAAAATCAATTGATAGGATTCAAATCCGAGAAATCCGTAGCCGAAGCCAACGAAGTTGACCACTGCACCACTAAATAAGCCCACACCGTAAATTGTCCGCTATAAAGCTGAAATTTATTTTGTACTCACAAAAATAAAGTTATTTCATTCTGTGACTGGGTTGTAAAATAACGACATACCAAATCACAAATAAACAACCGTGAATAGAAAAGCATTCATTTATAAACCATATTTATTGTGCTATTTTCTACTAACTACAAATGTTCTCCGCATTCGTTTCAAATTGTTACTCTCTTTATCAGAGTAGGGTAGCGTTACACAATTTATTGACCCACTAACGATGTTTATGTGCAATATTGAAGATTAAATCTCCCAAAGTTGTTCAGAAACATGCAAATAATTTTGTTTAATACACGTATTTGGTTATTCCCTACCTTTTTTTTTAATATTGGATAATATGTATGATGTGCGCTTAAAATAGTAGTGATTTGGATTCATTTCGAAAAAACGAAATGAAAAAACTTTTGCATGTGTAATTATAATAAACCGTTTCAACAAAAATCTTTTTTTGTAAATAGAAAAAAATGTTAAGTTTATTACGAACAAGGATTTAAAACCAGTCTTTCAACTTCTCTTTCTAGACAGAAGAAGGAAGAAGAGTAAAGTTTGGTAAGTACACAGTATTTTCTCTACACCATGTTTTTAGGATGAAGAGATCATAACATCACAGACATATATACATTTTATAATTTAAGATATCGACTAAGGGTGTTTGATGGAGTTTCAAATGTGAGATGAGTTAAAAAAGTGGAAAATAAACATAGATTAAAAATTTAAATAATTAAATTCCTATATTAATACATCATTCCATGGCCAGCCTGACAAAGACCATTAGTTTTGAATAAGTAGTTAGTTCTTCGAAGTGAATTTTAAGACTTTCTATTCCACCGATAATGGATTTATTTTCCCAACTGGGATTAGCGTTTGTGATCAATCCAGGTGTCAATGTAGTTATTAAACATAGTGATAAGAATTTGTCGTATTTTATCATATATATAGGCGATGTAAACTGTTGATCGTCTAATTTAAGACATTGACTGAGGGTGCTTGATGGAATTTCAATATCAAATTTGGATTATTGAGATTTTGTACACATTCATGTATTTTGTCACTAACGACCCAAATTTAATTTTCGATGTAACCTTTCGGCATCTTCAGGCATTCGAGAGCACACGAATGGACTCTTCAATATCAAATTCATTCGGATTGAGATTTTGTACACTTTCATGTATTTTGAAAACCAGGGTCATTAGTGATTCGAAATACTCGTGGAAATGTACAAAAAACTCAACAATTCAAATTTGATATTTACATTTGTGTGTATTTTATAAATTGACGCTTCAGTTTCAAAGTGTAGGAAGTCAAAAATGGTTATCTGTGGCTATTTAAGTATGACAGTGGTTATTATTACATTACTGTTCAAAATTTTTTTCCCTATTATCTCAGAACTATGCATTTTGAATTGTTACACTTAACAACTGAGGTATCGAAATATATTACAAACTAGTGAGTACTCGGCATGCGTTGCAATGCCACTCAAAGAAAGAAAGGGTTTGTGTTTTAATTCTGTGTTTTGAAGTGCTTTTGGATTAGAGGAATGCATGGGTTGAAATTTCATAAAATTCCGGTCCAAGTTTTATAAAAAATGGTCCGAGCCCATCATCTTCAGGCCTGGCCTGATTCTCAATATCACACTTGTTACCCGAACCCTACCCAGAGCCCAGATTAATATTACGACGGTATGCCATATTTGATTATGCGCTACATTTATGTTATTGTGGAAATTTCGTCGAATGCTCTTGTGATTTTGATGAATAAATATATTAATATTACATAGATGACTACATGTAAAACAGTGAAAAACAGTTTCAGATAATACAGATTATGCCTTTCGCGTGAGCAGGTGATTGGGTCTTCTGAGAGTGATGCCTAGTTCAGTTTCTCTATCATCTATTTCATCTATTGAGAAACCACAAAAATAGACATATACAATTATAAGCATGTGGTTGAGATCTGCTGTGCTGGGAAATGGGCAGCTGTATGTAATCATAATCTATGAACCCGTTGGGAGCAGAGCCGTGCAACTAGTTATTCATTATGAGGTAAAATATAAATAAACATATATGTCATATTTTTGGACAAGAAGATGGAAATAATTAAACTTATTATTACTGTAATAATATTTTTTACTAATGTTTCTCGTGACGTCGCGTCAATCCCTTTTCTTTTCTTTACCATAAAAACATCTTAACAAATTTTATATTCTATTAACTGCGGCAGTAGCTTTCATTATTATTATGTATGTTTTCAGCCGAGCAAACAAGATATTATATTTTTTTACTATTGTTATTGTATATTATTGATATGTACACGCCAACGTAGCAAGGGGTGGCGGATGGACCATCCCAGGTAGGAGGGGCATTTTCGAAAATGATTAAAATTTCGACGGTATAAAATTTTTTTTTTTTTTTATGTTTACATAATCAATGCAAGTTATACTCCATTCATCATGTTTTCTTCTGTCTAATTTGTGACTCACTGACAAAATATACTTTGCTAGGGACTACATTTTTGAAAATGAGTAGAAAATTATGGAGGTAATAAACAAATTAGAATGTTTATGCCTTGTGATTCGCTGACAAAATATATTTATTTTCCGAAAGATCTAAGAATAAGCATGAAGCTTTAATGTCGCAAATATTGTAATGCTTTTAACTAGACGTGAAAGAAGTTTTTCCAAAACAAAATTAATGAAAAAAATTTAATATCAACATTGAGCAATTTCATATTGAAAATGCTTTCAATAGCACACAACTGGCATATAAAATAGATTTTGACAATGTTACTGACGATTTTGCTAAGGAAGATAAATTTCTTGAAACATATGGCACAATGTATTGCGTCATGATGGTTAAAAAAATGTTTGGAGAAAAGTTGGGAAGGGGGGGCCAAATTCAAGGACCGTCCGGGGCGGCACAAACCCCAGCTACGCCACTGTATATACATAATATCTACAAAAAAATTATTCTAAAGTGACTTTCCAAAAAGGAGCAAAAAATAGAACATAAAATGAGTTTTGAGTAAAAATATTTGTCGTAGAAAAATATCGTAAATTATATTATGCTCACGCTAGGGAGTGTGGTGCAAAAATAGGTAGTTATAAAATATGAATACTGTTTAACTAGTTGAAATAACATTAATAGATAGTATCACCATAATATAGAATTGGGATTTAGAAGTTAGTTAAGCACATAAATATATTTATGACACCAGTGTAAAAAAAGCGTATTGCAGATTATAATTCTCAGAATTCAGAAATTAAAAATTCTGAATAAAACAGTAAAATTAACTTTAAAAAGATCAAAACATGACAAATTTATAATTGGAAAACTTTGTCGAATTGAAATACGAAAAATATTTGTTTTAAAAACTTTATAATACAAGTACGCCGATGTTGTAAAAAAGTCTATGACCTTTTCTGTTTATTAAGAGTTATTTGAAAAACGTTATATAGTATTTTGTTAAGAGTAAATTAAAAATACACACGAATATTGAAATTATTATATCCTTTTTGATGCCTTGTTTGTGAAGGGAGAAAGCTTTGCAGTATTTCACTTTTATTAAGATTCTAACAAGCTCAATTTAATTAAAACCACACACAAGCAGCCAGTTTTTTTCGTTTTGTAAGTGCTTTTAAAAGTACACTGGTAAGAGTTATTTTTGAGATTTTGTAAATTGTTTATTATATTGATAATTATAAACATTTGAAAAAAGTATCAAACAGTGTTTGCTCATAAAAAGCGTTAATTAATTATTTCTTAACTAGTGGGACGCCCGTTATAGATGACGGTATTGAAATTGAAATACTGAATGTCTAAAGTAGCTAGTTTTAGTTTTTAATTATAATCAAAATTTATACCTACATGCGATAAGTGATAATATTAAAACGCATACAGACCGGTCTGGGCTATTATATAATATAGAATAAAATACTTGTTGAAATTTTGTCAAAGTATCAAAGTATTTGGACAACAAGAATGAATTGTAGGATTAAGTCGATAGCTATTTTGACTTCACGACATTGATTTATAGTTCTGATTGAAGTATGAAGTCGACTTTATCTATTGACTAAATAAATCCTTTAATTCTTGCAGAACAAAATACGTTGATTTTTTTAAGTCTTTTAACAATCTACTTCTTAAAATTAATATTAATTCACTAAATTCTTTCAATTTGTCACGCAATGTTATTAATTCACATTTGTAGTTTACAGCTTATTATCAAGTACAGTATCAATCAATTGTGTATGTAAGAAAAACGTTTAACTATCTAGAAAAAGATCCTTCAAATTAATGTTATAGTTTTCGTAATATTTAAAATAACATAATACTTGATCAATCCAATAAAAATCTCGCTTTAATACTATGTTCATACTATGATTTTAATGAA
Organism: Himalopsyche phryganea; assembly: GCA_022494535.1. Lineage (NCBI taxonomy): Eukaryota > Metazoa > Arthropoda > Insecta > Trichoptera > Rhyacophilidae > Himalopsyche > Himalopsyche phryganea. The sequence continues at coordinate 45,299 of JAGVSL010000043.1, read as the reverse complement.
CGTGCTAGACATTGTGCAATTTATCTGTCTTTTATGAATTGAAAGTATTTCAAAGATACATGGTCATTAACAACAAATAATTCATTTGTTTGAAAATCAAAATAGGTGGAAATTTTACTCATATAGAGGTACGACTTAGCCACGAAATTGATGTACAGAATAAGTCTCTCCAAAAATGTTTTGTTTATATTGGTCACGATTTTTACTTGTAATCTTTTTTTATCTATGTTGTGACATATTATTGAGAAAAAAAACTGTTCAGGGAGCTTTAAAACGTGTTTTTTTTTTATACAAAGAAAAATATTAAATTTATGAATGGACAAAGAAAAATATTGGGAGAGTTTTCTCAAAGTAACTAAAATGTTAAAGGCTGTGGAATCCAGTTGGAGTATTTGTTACACAATATACTATTTTTAGAAAAAGTTAGGTTTTTATGACGAATATTTTTATAGAATCACAAAGTTAATATACATTTGAAACTCAAAATGCTGTATTCAGGAATACAAGACGTATATTGTCAGCGTCCGTGGCGCAGTTGGTAGCGTCGCTGTCTACGGCTACGGATGTCTCGGGTTCGATTCCCGGTGCGGACGGTTTTCATAGATTGACCTTCCAATCGATTTATGGATTTCTGTTCGTAGTCTGAGTCCCCCCTCCCACCCATCCTATCCTCACGGGGCGTAGCGAGAGCGATTAGCTAATCACTAGTCCTGTCCTAGCCCTATCCTTCTATCCATACTCTCTTCGAAAAAAGAGAGGTTGAGCAACTGAGTAACAAGCAGTTCTCGTAGAAAAATTCTGTTAAGACACTTCCATTAGGAGACCATATGCTCCACATTGGGAGCGGACATGAAAAAAAAAAAAGACTTATATAATTGCTGTATTATGTGTCTGTTTCTTTTTACATTTTAAGATACCCGCTTTCAATATGGGGCATATTTATGTATTATTGATGAAGCTTATCTCAAAAGAAACAGTTATACGAGAGAGTAAAAATAAAAAGATAGTGCGAGAACTAGTGGTTAGTTAATTACACTAGCTAAGCCTCGTTTTAAGGATCTGATGGGTGGAAGGGAATTAAGACATCGCAGACATCCATGTCATCAAACACAAATCTATGATTCAATTTATTAAACTGTTCATTGTGGGTTTCGGATCAGTGAACTCCGCAAACGACGACGACGATGTTCACCACCCAGCTAAAGTACCAACTAATTGAAGACTTTGGTATAAAAACAGCGTAGTCTTATTAAAACACATTTTTTCAAGAAAAGGTAAATCATAAAATCTTGGTTGTAAAAGACCTTTGCTGTTTTCATACAAAACGGCTCAGACTATTACTGTGATTTTTAGAAATGCGGCATATTTTTGAGAGCAGATTTGAGAGATTTACAATTTTCAAAATACGTATTTGCACAGTTATATGGAGTCATAGATAGGATTTTGACAAATTCAATAAATGAAAATGAAAAAAAGTGAACATTTTATTGTTTTTATAACAAGGTCTTCAATTGCTTTATTTGAAATAAATAACCATATTTGTAATTAAAACAATCATTTAAATTCTTTCAAAAAAACCACCAAATTTGACTAAATGTTAGCTTTTAGAAAAACGAAACCGTTTATCATAATTCAAATTTTACGGATTTCACAGTCATGTTTTAAATGCATCACTTTTTTTTATTCAGTCATACAAACATATCTCACAAGATGCATATAATTAAAAAAAATGTTGGTATATTTGCGAGTAGCTCAGCCTTTCTTGAAAGAATATAATAGATTTATAGTCAAGGACTTTATATTCGTGGTTTGATATGAGAAAAATAAATTTCAATATTCATAGATTCCACTTTCTGAAATAGTAGGCTTAAATCCGTTGTCACTTTTTTCTTTCGGCTGACACAATAAAGCTATTTGTCTGTATATCCCCTGAAATTAAAACTAAGCTCCTTGATACACAGGTAAGAAAGGTCTTTTGGAACAGAATGGAGACGAGAACCTCTAGATCGAAATTAAGCTTTCTTACGTAAAAGCGTGTTTGAATAAAATATTCTCCATTCGCAAAGTTAATCCAGAAGTTTCAGTTATAAGCTTGACACTGTGTTAACATAGAATGACATCCACATAAAGCTGTAAGCTAAGAAATACGTCCACATTAACTACCTAAGATTTTTTTTGTTTGTTTTACGGATAATTGATTAAGGATTATCGATTTTCTATATTTTTATTCATATTAAAAACATATAAATATATATATATTATTCCCATGTCCGCTCCCTCAGTTGTTCAGGTCTTTATCAAAACGAGTAGGGATAGAAGGACAGGGCTAGGACATGACTAGTGGTTAGCTAATCGCTCTCGCTACACCCCGTGAGTAAGGGATGCTTGGGTGTGGAGGGAGTTTAGACAACACAAACACTCAGACTACGAACAGAAATCCATCGGGAATTGAACCCGTGACATCCGTAGCCGTAGTCCACGACGTTGCCAACTACGCCACGGACGCCGACAATTACAATATTTTATATATTACATGATTTATATATTACCAAACTTTAATTCTTTCTATTGTCACTTTTAAGGTTAACTGTAGGGTTTTTGCTGGAAAGGCATTATATTTTAAAAATAAAGCACAATTTGTTTCTAACACTTCCACATGTTTATTATGAATAATTTAATTATCAACAGAGCTATTTATGTAAAATTGAATGTTAACAATCAAAAGGTATATTTAAAAATCAGTTGGTTCAATAACTATGGCAAGAATTTACAGGTTCTAAACAATCATATATAAACGAAATGAAATAGTCTACAATTAAAATATTAAAGGTCTCTTTCAAATCAATAAATATTAATCTGAAATTAAAAATGAAACTAAATTTAAAACAATTATTTTAAGCAAAATATAATGAGTTTAAAAATAATTCGTAAAAATATTCATTAGCCAAAACAGTAAATAGAAAATTTGAAAAGATAATTGTGAACCTCTTAAATTTTTTTAATAACAATTAATTAAATAATAAATATGTAATTAACATTAATACTAAACAGCACATTATCTATCTATTGTATATTTATCAACGATAAAAATAATAGAATTACGGCTGAAGTGCCATGTATTTGACAACTCTTATATAAATAGTAAAAGACACAATAAAAAATTATCGAGAATAAACAAAAAAACGTATACTGAAGCAATGCATTGGTAAGTTAGAAAGCTCTTGGAACTAACGTTTCATTTGACTGATACGAAGAAAACGTTTTAATAAAATAAGAGTATTTTTACGGTTTCTGCCACATAGCTAAAAATTAAAAATTTCAACGTATGTACTATCGTTTTTAGATATTAAGGATTATGAGCCCAGTTGAATAGGAGGAAAATGATTTTATATCAAAATCTATATTGAAGCTTTCAAGCAATTTTAACGGTACCATTTTTATATTTTGTATTTTTTTGTATAAAAAATATTTGTATATTTATAAGGCAAAGCTTAATATAAAGTATTACAATATGTAATCAGTGTGTAGAATATGTTTTATTAAACACATGACAGTCATAAAATTATTTTTTATAGGCCGCCTGGAATTAATGTTGAAATGATTTGCGTGTGAAGTGAAAAACGCTTTTTTATATCTGTGCTTATAAAAAGCAATGTATTGCTGTCCGTTTGTTAATGACCATATACGTCAAATACAGTAGAAAAATGTTTATGTCATCTTAAGAATATTGAAAAATTTTGAATATGTTTTTTTTCAACAAAATTCCTATACTACGAATATTAAATTTCATAAGGCAAATTAACCCGGTGATGGATTATGTTGTGAGAGTCATAAACGCACATTTGATCCATCCTGAAAGTTTAAATATGAATGCAGGTTGTGCAGGAATTCAAAAGATCTTGAGTATGTAAATATGTTAATATTTTATAAATAGTAATCCATTTTAATGTACTTATTAAATTTAAAAGGTTTTCTGGATACGACGTAACGGTGATACAAAAATTAATTTATAAAAAACGACTGAAACTATCTAGACAGCTTATGTACCCTAACACACTCGTAGGAAACCGCTTCCATAAATCGATTAATTACCTTGGGAAAGTTAGTGATAGAATCCACTCCGAAATTAAAAACTCCGTTAATGTGGCATTTAAAGTAAGTAATAATCTTGGTACACAACTAAAAAATAGCAATTAAATAAACTAGACAGAAGCGGAATTTACAAACTTAACTGCGGCCTGTGTGGTTCGATCTATATCGGACAGACAGGAAGGAGCATTTCAACTAGATTCAAGGAACATGTAAGATCATTTAAAAATAATAAAACAGATTCTAAATTTGCTAAAAACCCCTTGGAAGAAGCCCACAACATAACCGCTAAATCAGCTCCGATATGCTTACATTTGTGTGAAAAAAACCTTAGACTTTATCTTCTGGAACAACTCGAAATTAATTGATGCAATCATGACAATAATCTCCTTAATGACCAAACAAATATTTTAACCCATCACCCTTACTTAAACTATTACAAGAAGCCCATGTGATAACGCATAATCAGTAAAATTTCAATACATTTATTTTAACGTCTAATTAATAACACCATGTGAATGATTTAATTTTAAAATAAACATTGTAATGTTTGAATACGTGAAATGACATGATATTGTCTATCTATTCCAAATAGTATATATAGCTAAGCAAAAATAATAAGTATAGTTCTGACGATGGCGTAAAGCCGAAATAGCTATCAACTACCCGATAAATTTTTTGTAGAACTAAATACTTTGTTATTTTATCCTATTATAATGGAGCTCTACAAAGTAAATGCCAATTCAATCAATAAAAGGTTTTCATTGAATTTATTCAATCTAACAGAACCAACTTTAGGTATTTAAAATGTAACATCGTGATATATTTTATTTTCGAACAATATTTCATAAACGTTCTTTTCCCATTTTTGCTCCCATTGTGGAGTATATCGTCGCTTCCACGTCAAATAAAAACCACTTATCAGAATAATTGTCATTGTTTGAAGCAAAAAGCATCATATAGCTTAAATAAGCAAGATGCTATATTTTTGTTAGTAATAAATATTTTTATTGTGAGTTTCCATGAAACAAGGGCGAGAAGTCATTATTTATATTACCATCACTTTAAAAAGTTCTAGAATTCCTGTAATAGAACATAATGGAAAAAGAAAAAGTGTTTTGAAATATTCAAAAAAGAGCCTTCTTATTGGTCCTCCATTTACATGTTTTTGCCATGTATTGTAGAATGTTTTTCATACAATGGAATTCAAAACTAAATTTCACATTTTTTATCATAAGTAGTTTTGCCGTGCAAGCGACGATATGGACACCTAATCGAAGTATCTCAACATATGTTGTCTAATCTCTTTTCCGAAGAGAGTAAGGATAGCAGGATATGACTAGGACAGAACTAGTGGTTAGATAATCGCTCACGCTACGCCACATTTTTGGGATCAGAAGGATGGGAGCGAATTATGGTCATCACAAGTATTCATACTTTCGAATAGAATTCATGTTTGTACTGGGATTCGAGCTTGTGAGCATCGCAAATCGCAACCGAAGTCAACAATCTTGATCACTGCACCATTGACTGGACAAATTTATAGTCACGAAATCACAGGTGGAAAGTTCAGTTAAAGAATATCTTATTTTATGTGTGAGACAGTTGATGGTAGGTTTTGAAATAAAATAAGGAATATTTACGTAGGAAAAATTCCATATTAATATAAAATAGATGACACTGAATTTAATCACTTTAAAGATATTCACTGGAGGCTCGTTAAAAAATGACTGACTTAATAAAAGTTAGTTTATTAAATATTCATCAAAAATCAATTTCAATAAAGTGCAATAATATTAGTAAACACATGCCTAGATGTATGGATACAGACAAGAATATTTACTGTCATGTTTTCTCTATGAGTAAAGTTTCTTCTGTAAAATACGAATAAGACATATTTTCTCGCAAGTAAAGAATATTGAAATAGTTAACTATCAACCTGAATTTAATATCACTCACAAAAGAGCTATTTTTTATTTCATCCCCAAAATTCTGTTCGATTCTGCTTCCTTTGAATGAAAAAGTTATTTCGAGTCGAGCACTAGTCGACTTGAATGTATAATTTAGTGAATTTATTTTCATATTTGAGGTACCTATCTATAAAAACTCTTGGAGTGTGTTGATTCAGAAGTGCGTGTTTGCAAAACAATTGAAACAAATAAAAGCTTGGAAGGTAAAAGGAAGACTTTTGAATCAAACAAAATTACAATTTTATTATTTTTTGAAAAGGCGTCGGCAAGGAAAGGTACCACTTCGCAAAATATTTTGGCAAAGAGAATTTATTAGCATCATGGTTTTGACTTTGTTTTATTCAGTAATCTCTAGAAGCCAAAAACAAAATTTAGTGAGTTGAGCATTGTCAATCTATGACAAGGGTGGCCAAATCCTGCCGCATTGTATCGTTGTGGCTACTTATTCTTTTGAAGTAGGCGCCATAACTAAGTCCATCTTAGTATTTTCAACATCTGAGTGGTCTCAGTTCAATTCATACAACCTACTTACTCATCAGTTCGTCCCATCTTTTTGACAGTTTACAATTGTAGGATGTGAATGGTTTGTGTGTATGAGTAAGAGTGAGACGCGGTATGATGAGAGGTTTAGTGTGTTTGAAGCCATGCACGTGAAAAAAGTTAAGAATATCTAAAAATATATTTTTATTTCAAAAGTTTATTAAGCAACTTCAAATTCCAAGCTGATCTCGCTCTCAATGTTTCATCTCGCTCAGAGTTCTCCTCTCTCTCATCATATTCAACAACCAATGTTATCTTCACGAAACGAGACTTCAGCAGCTGTATTACTATCAGCAGGGTCCACGACAGCGATCACCCTGTCGTCCAAGAGATCATGTCTGACTATTGAAGATTGCTGCTCAAATAAACGTGTCTTTTGATCGGGCATAAATAAATTATTTTCTTAACTTTAATTGAGTGATTGGAGTCTTCTCTTTATTATCATAAGCGAAACAGATCCTACCGCTATCCTTGTTTTCTAACCCCAACCATGAACGTGATAAGGTAGAGGAAAGGTTTGAGTTGTATGGTGCATCTGAACTCGTCTGTTGAAAAAATTGGCGCATGGTATACAAAAGGTTGAATACCCTGATCTAAGCCATTCGTTGTTAACCAGTGCTTCGCGAAACACTGGTGCTCAAAACTTATGTAACATGAATCGCGCAATAATGAGACCCGCTCAATAAAATAAGAATAAAACGTAAGAAAGTAATTATTTATTTTTACCTTAATAACGCTAACGTAAGTATCTGAAGATCTTTTGTGCACCCACTAACAAAGTGTACCAGTTTTTACAAATATATTATAGCTATCTTAAACAATTTTTATTGTATTTATTTAAATAAACACATTTTTTGGACTACTTCTACATTTTTACAATAATGCCTTTCCAGTCTTTCCACCAAGAATCGACAGTAACGCCTTAAAGTGATAATTTGAAATGTTAGTTAAGTTTTCTATAATTGGTGATTTTGGTGTTCCGAAAAATTTCTCCACAGTTTAAAGTGCAACATGAATTCGGAAAGTAAAGAACCACTGGTCAAAAGATTTGACGCTTTTATTTTATGAAATTGTTAAAAAAAATAGTAAATTTACTAATGATCGAATCTCATAGCTAGATAGATTGCTAATATTTGAGTATCATTTTCATATAAGTTAAAATTTTTCTCATTATTACGGATAATAAGTATATTGGTAATTGACGGTTTGGTTAACTAAGCAGAAGTTAAATAATATAACATGACTTTGCTAATTTGACATATAATATGATTAAGTGAAAATTTGATCTAAAAAGCTGATAAAACAATAAAGGTCTAATCGATGTTTTCCATTCCAGATACATCTTATCGCTTGCACTGGCTGATTTGCTGGTAATCATTACCTGCGTCCCCTTCACTTCGACAGTCTACACGGTGGAGACTTGGCCATGGGGAGAACCTCTCTGCACGATATCGGAGACTGCAAAAGACGTCTCGATCGGAGTATCCGTCTTCACGTTGACTGCTTTATCGGCGGATAGGTTCTTTGCCATCGTTGACCCTCTGAGAAAATTGCACACTTCAGGTAAGTGAATGTTTTCAGGCTTGTCCTTTAGGTAGATTTGAGTGGACCCCTTACACACAAAAGGTCTGTACCCTCGACCCACTTGAGGTAGGAAGAATAAATTTTGAGTAAATGTTTCCGTAATGACGAAAAAGCCGATGAAATACAATCAAGAAGAATGGAGATTCAATAATTCCAATCTTTAGAATTTTATCAAATAAGAGATTAAAAAAAAATAATCGTGCAATTATTTTTTAAAAGATCATCAAAATTTACGAAATAAATTGGATTTTTATTTGATGAAAACAAAAAAAAAAAACAATTTATTTTTTATTTATAACTAAACAATTAAAGTATTATTAAGTACACATTCAAGAAAAGTTAATTCGAATATTAAATTCATAAAAATATTGTTTATCATGTTAAAAACGTATACAGAAAATTTTCTTTTAAAGAAATGCCTCATTTAAGTCGTTTTTTATTGAATTATTATAAAAAAGTCAACATTTTTCAGTTCTCATTGAAAAATTTATTATTGTATCATGAAAATTTTTTTAGACTTTTACATTTCGGTCAAACAGCATGTTATTGTCACGCAGTTTTCTTTATATAAAACTAGTGAGTACCCGGCATGCGTTGCAATGCGGGCTGAAATTTCTTAAAATCACACGGTCCGAGCCCGTCATCTTGAGGCCCTGCCCGGCCCGACCACTTCAATTTCACACTTGTTACCCGAACCCGACCCGAAGCCCAGATTTATTTTTTTCAACCCGCAAAATGCCGGATTTTTAAAAATAATATATAGTAATTCATTTATACTTTTCAAATAATACATGTTATTGTTTCCATTTTTGCAACGATCTTTGTAGCACATGTGAAAAAAAATTTTAAAGTTATGAATACTATTGCCTTATGCCTGACTCATGAAATATTTTTCTTAAATTTGAATCCCATACCCGGGCCTGGCCTGAGCCCAAATCTGAATAGTCTTTACCCACCTGAGCCCGGGACCGTAAAGACCTCTATTTTGGATACACGTCTGCGTACACGAATAAATCAGAAAGTTTTTCAGAGATGTCGCTGTTCGTACGTATTTGTTTATTTTTTTAAGATTTTAGATTTTAATTTCTTTTCTTCAGAAATGTGCGCACAATAACCAACCTAAGTTTCATCGAGATCGGATGAATGGTAAAACGGAGCATATAGGAAAGATAAATAAACAAACAAACATTCATTTTTCTATATATAGATGTGTAAATATAAACGACTTAAAGAAGATAATACTCCTATGCTCAAATTGATAACTATGTGCTTTAATTAAATCTCTATTAATTATAAACTCCTTAAATCAACATCCAAAATGATAGTTGTAAATTGCCACCACACACTGTAATCGCGTTGTTTCATATGTTGAGCTACGTTTGCAATAATATGTACAAACAACGAAGGATACAGATGTATCAATAAATCAACGTACTATCACGATTGTTATTGTATGCGGGAAATTCACGACATGTAACCAACTAATGGTTTTGTCCATTATCACCACCGGGTGATGTATACGAATATCGAAGCTTCCAATTTATAAGCCTCGTAAATAAAGCATATTTGACGGGAATAACAATAATAACAAAGAGATAAACTTTTTTCACCGTTCAATATATTTTGCCTTTTGTATAAATCAATATTATTTAATATTCAACATTAAAACACAAATAGAAAATTCAGGGAAAGACAGAAAATGATACACATTTTTAATTAAATAAGTAGTTTTACTAATTTTGGAAGTAGTAATGGGTACACAAGTATACTGCATTGATAAGTAAAAACACTGTAATAACAGAAGAGGCTCCGGCTCCGTGACGCGGTTGTTAACGTCTTTGGCTACGGTTACAGATGTCTCGGGTTCAATTCCCGGTGCGGACGGTTTTCATAAATTGATCATTAAATCGATTTATGCATTTCTGTTGGTGGTCTGTGTGTTTGTGATGTTTAAAAACTCCCTCTTACCCATCCAATCCTCACGGGGCGTAGCGAGAGCGATTATCTTACCACTAGACCTGTCCTAGCCCTATCCTTACTCTCTACAAAAAAAGAGAGCTTGAGCAACTGAGTAACAAGCAGTTCTCATAGAAAAGTTCTGTTGAGATACTTCCATTAGAGGCCATATGCTCCACATTGGGAGCGGACATGAAAAAAATAAAATTAATAATAAATTATTAAGTATGATTAAGTGGAAAATTTTGAAAATTTTAGTCACGAAAACCAAAAATAAAAAATCAAAATGTTAAAATTTCGTTTCTTTTTGTGTAAAAAATGTTTTTTGTAAAAACACTGTTTTTTACTTACAATTATAAACATAACACTTTTGTAAATTATCCCAAAAATCACTATCCAGATATGAATATTACTATACTAAAAGATTAATTGAAATAGAAAGTCTGATTCTTACGAATTGTTGAACATTTAATTACATGATTTTACTGAGGATGGCAGTATAGAGTTACAACTATAATTATTTTTTTTCTTCTAAGTAATAGTTTTACAACTTTTTAATTCAAATAAAACAATCCTAACAATCCTAATCAAGGGGTCAACGCTTTTGGACTTCTATTCAATAACATGGTAAATAATTATTGATATTGAATAACTTTAAACGTTTTATCTAAAAAACATGTTGAAATTTTTATAAATTATTTTGAGAAAGCACAACTTGCTTAAGAGAATAATAAATAAAGCAATGCAATGTGAGATTGTCGTTTTTCAGTAGAATACAAACAAAAAGAAAACATTGACAAGTGTAAATAAAACCTATAGGGTTTCAAAATTGCTTTGCATATAACAATTTATCCAAGTGGCATAAAACGTAAATGTGTTGTGTGTGTTATTTTCTTTTGGATTTAAAGTGAGCATGTGTTCAGAAGGATTTACATAAAGACTTAAAAACGACCATCCAAGTTTTCTTTTTGATGCTTTGGAGAAATCGCTAGATATTTCACAAAACAATATCTCTATCTAAAATGAAAGTTTGATTTATGGTTAATGTTGAGCTGAAAACGTTTAGAGTCTTAAAATTTCAAAAGATTGCTTTAGAAGTGGAAACACTTACTTATTTTAAGTAAATTTAATGACGCTTGAAACTGTCAGAAAAATTACAATTTAAAAATCTAAAGACGTCTTTTTTTTAAATATATTGAATCAATATTGAATGTATTTTTGGAATGCACTTTATGAGTTAAAGTTAGACTATCTTGACAAGGGATAATTTTATTCCGAGAATATGGTGAAAGAGAGAATAGAGCGAACAAGTTTATAAACCCCAAGACGTAAAAAGTAAACAAGAAAGTTTCTTTAAAATGACACTCACGAATGTCATTATTTTACGAAAAAATCATAAAAAAGATTAAATTAGACAAAGATAATAACAGCATTGGTAAACAATTCAGGATGGGTCTTCGTTTATAAACTCATCAAATAAAATCCACTTAAATAAAAATTAAAGACCAATCTAAAATCAGTTTGAGGTCATAAAATTGCAAGCCTGTAAGAAGGGGTTTTTATGACAAATCTACTAGAAAAGGGAGCAACGGAGAGGAGTAACGTTGTTGAAGACTTTACGACTGTTCCATTCATGAAATTTACTAGGCCATTCAAATATTCCGGCCATCGATTCAGAATGCTTTGATTATCAGTAAAAAAATTTATACCCATTGTGACATCAAAGAAGCGCACATCATTGTGAGATCGTAATAAAAACTATATTCAAAAAGGCAATTTATCAGAATAATTTTGTTTTTACACAAATGTGATAATATATATTTGTTATCATATCAAAATTTATACCTCTAAGAATCACGTATTCAAACCAATAATGGAACATTTATCAATTCTAAATTCTGAAGCAGAATTGCTGGTTTCTAAATATTTTCGACCTCTTTGGTCAAGTGGTAAGCGTTTGCTCTGACGATCAGGTGCGTCTTGGTTCATTCCCAGAAAAATATATATATATAAAAAAAATATAAATATATATACTTACTAGCTGCCCGTTACTGCTGCTATGGGATCGCCGAAGATCAATATTACATTTCTATTACGCATAACCGTACCCCAATGCACATGTCATTAACCGTTTAGATAAAACCAGTGTTGTTATTGACAACAAAATAACAAGTTAATATGTTTTAATTATAACGAATTTTTCAATGATTTAGGTGTGATCTACAATATATTTTAAGAAATAAATTACTTTAAAGTCCGTGAAAATATAAACAGGTATACCTGGTTTTTGGATCATTTTGCGAATAACAGCAGTCTATGAGAAATCTATTGTGTGGTCACGGAATTGATTTGAAAAGATATACCTTCTTTTTTAAAGATCATTCATATCATTGAAAACTTGTTTGATTATAACCATTGCAAAATAAACCTATAATCGTGTTATAACGTCAGATGATATACATGGCTTATTTTCAAAAAAATAGCATTATTAACCTTTTCCAGTCCGTGCTAAAAAAATCACGTTACCAGCCGTGCTCAACACAGGCTGTGTCACTTGAACTTGGTAATATAGTGAGCATTTTTAAAGCTAATTGATCGCTTTAAAAGGGTTATTCTGTTTTTAAATATCATATTGTTATCGTTTTACACTTTATTTTGTGTTTAGAGCTTGCAATTTACATATTTTCATGTAATATAATCGAGATGTTGACGACATGGAAAAAGCACATCACATAAGCTGCAAGCATGTCTCGCTTCTGCCTTATACATTACGTTTCAAATGTCAACTTGACGAGTTGACTCATATTATAACAGATACAAGTAAGTGAGTGACACTTTTATTGAGTTTTGAATGATATTGTCATCAGAGTTTTGTAATTTTATTACATAACTATTTTATCTACAAATAGCTAAAATCCTCAGTTTATATAAAACCTAATAAGCAAGATATTAATGTTTTCAACTCGTATGGCAATCTTGGTGCACCTATGGTAACGGTGAGGTTACAAACTGCAAAATGTTATAAACTAATTTATCAAACGACAATTTATCCAAAAGTATAAATATTATTCGGGTTATTTTATCAAAATTGTACTACAATAATAATAGTACGTATCAAATTGCAGAGCGACTTCCTTTTATAATGTTTACCGAACGCTGTTTTATTTCATCCAATGAACCAATAAACACAAGTTGGTTTTTCTTCAACCCTTTGTCTCTTGGGAAAATTACTCGGATCTGTATTGTGCTTTATTACTATTCACAAAGTGTTACAGCTGAAAATGCGGAGATGAAATTCTTAGAAGTTTGAATCAATAAATACACGATAACAGATAACTGTCATTTTCAATTGCTCTGTTTATTTATTTACTCACAAACAATCACGCGGTTTGTGTTAATAATGCTTACCACAATATTAAACTACTAGACAACTTGTATTTAAGTTTCGAAGGAATCGGTTAGAAACATATAACAATATTATTTACATATAAAATAACTATTATATTGCTTCCCGAAATTATACATAATCATTTAAAAGTTATAGCTTAGTAAATGTTGATTTATTATTATCGTATTTCGGTGCTTTGTAATTATTGTTTCGTGAGCTGCTTGCAGATGATTTATCAAATGAAGATATTTAATCTGTTCTTCGCTGTATACTAATTATCTAAGTCAAATAAAACGGTTCGTTCATGCAACGCTTGCATTTTAATTTGATAATGTTAATGAGATACAGTACACAGCAGTGGTGCCCATATTTACGATAGATGAGAGAATAATTAAAAGTAAATCGACAAAAGAAATAAATTACTAAAATGGTGTTAAGTCTCAATTCTCGGTGGAATTACATAATATTTGTAGTGATACATGACGCTGCAGGTTTACAAGTTTGGTTTTTGACAGAGTATTATGTCGTATTACGAAACGTGATATTCCTAAGTTAAAAAATAAATAAATATGTGATTGTAAGAGAACACCGTCTGTGAGCGTGAAAATTATCAAATTCGATAATTGGAAAATACAATATGACGACTAAAGTCGAATAAGAAAAAAGTACACGATTGAAGAATAAAGAAAAGGGACCATCATTCTATCGCCACACGCCGAGCGTGAAACATCTACTCTGAACTGCATTATCTTCATCATCATCATTCGCCCTACTGATTAAACACGTCACGCATACAAACAATTGGAAATCATATTTTTAAAAATAAAACATATTTAGATATAAGTGTCTTATTTCACCATTAACTTTACAAACAAAAAAATACGATAAAATTCAAATACGTATACAAGGGATAGTTAGTTAGCAATAAAGGTCTAGAAAAAAGCTTTGCACATAAGAAAGGAGTAGTTTCTACCATTTATCATTTATTTATTATTCAAGCATTTATAAAAGAGATTATTGATTGAATTGGCATTAACTTGGTAGAAATCCTATATAATATCATAAAATATAAAAGTATTCATTTCTACAACATTTCATTAGTTAGTTAATAGCTATTTATTCTTCACGCCATCGTCAGAATCAATAATAACATGTATGTTCCTTATCCAAAAACGCAATTACTGCATTCAATATTTTAATTTAAAATAAATTTTATGCTGCTGGAATAAGTGAGATTACATAATTCTGGTCTATCATTTTTAAAACGGTAAATTTAATTAAGCTGGAAAAAGCATGGTTATGAAGATGACGATGACTGAACTAGCTATCAACTAACCAAAACAATTTTGTTCAACTGAACACTTTGATATTTTAACCTATTAAAAGAAGTTGCTTAGAAAAGTCTTTAAGATTTTAAACGTCCATGTTTTGGAGTCAAATAAATATCTTGGTCAATTATGAGTTTTGAAATTGCATGTCAAATTAAGTCTTATTAAAGACACATCAAACTTACATCACTTACTACAGTAAGATGAAATTTATTTATGGTTTCTTAAATGTTTTACTAATATTGTAAATATTCACTTTTGTCCGGCGTAGTAAAGTTTCAATTTCAAAAAGAAGTCGTATAAAATAAAATACAAGCGTTACTGCAATATAGCGTATTAAATAAACCAAGGGTTTAAGGATGATAAGCTTGTAAAGGATGTACATTTTGACCCGTACAAGAGTTCCGTATACTACGTAAATTCCTACTCTTGTCCTATCTGATCCCAAAGACGGAGCGTACAGAGAACGATTCGTTTACTGCTTATCAGTTCGTCTATGTGTGGTTATCAATTTCTCTATATTCTAAATATTATTTCAATAGTATTCAACAGAATCAAGTATATTAAAATAATTTTACTACGTCACTTACTGAACTGTTAAACAGTCAAACACACGTTGCTAGACAACCCTTCACTTTTCAACCCAGTATTCCTTGAGGGTAGAGTCTTTATAAATCTCAAGTTTATTAACTAACTATCGACTTACCGCATCACTTGTTTTCGACTACTCAACAGAGTAAGTTTCGATGTTGTTAGATTATACAATCGGTTTCGTATATTTTCTTCATAAAGTAAATAAATATGTCGAGAACTACTTTAAGTCTTTGAATAACTTTTAACGAACGTAGTGATATTATGTTTGCTTTATTCTTTGTCTAATATTGTTATAACCACCGGTTTTATGTAGTTTTTTACATAGTATATAAAAGTTTTATTGGTGGTTTTATGTTTCAATCAATTAATTGATTTTATATTTTATATTTTTTATGCAACCTGCGATTACCCAATTAAGCAAAGTGACCTTGTTAAGAAGCACGATGGTTTTGCAACAATTTGAGGTGTTGGATTTCTCAAAACCGGTTAAAAATGAAATGCACGTTTAATTGTATAATATACTGGTGAGTACCCGACAAACGTTGCAATGCCACTCAAAGAAAGAAAGTGTCTGTGTTTTAATTTTATTTATTGAAGTGCTTTTAGACACACAATTTTGTTCTATATCTGGTGCGTACATGAAAAAATCAGATGGTTTTCCGAGATGTCGCTATTCGTACGAATTTGATTCTTTGTTTAATTTTTTTTTTAGATTTTTAGATATATCTGGATTGTGAGATTGATTTTTATGTACAATAAAAACTAGTGTAAGTTAAAAATTAAAAAGTTGAGTGTCGGGCTCGGACCGGGCTGGGCCTGATTTTACTACTATGCCTATATCCTTCGTGCAAGTGTAAACAATAACTTGACACAGTATTATCGGAATCGGATGAACGGTATGGCAGTGCATAAGGTACGAACAAATCCACATTGATTTTTATATATTAGATATAAATTTGACAAAAATTCTCAAGAATAATAATAGTTGTTTTGGCCAATTGATGTAATCCTCAAAATTGAAATTGTTCAGGACAGAGTAAAAACTGTTTTTATAGAAAACATTGTACGGTGAGATGCGTTTTGAATCTTTGAAATGCACTCCTGTAAATTTTCATGTTTGGAGATACGTGATTATACGATATAACAACGGCTTACATCAAGTGACCGGGTCAGAGTTCTTAAACCTAAAACCAATGTAAAATGATGTTTCCCTTCCAAAAAGTGGTCAATTTATTTTTTATAATTTATATCATTTGCTCAATCATCTTTAAATGAGATCCAATCATTAGCTCATTTTCGTAATTTTTGAGGATTACATCAATTGGCCAAAACACCGTCGATATATAGTTGAGATATTGAGGATGGCTGTTTGTGATGTTTTTATGCCAATTGGCGATAAGCCGTATTGATAAAAATCTTTTTAAATTCGAAGTTATAAAAAAATTGAAATTTAGAATAGTTCGAGAATGTCAAATTCCATGTTTCAATACCTTAAGGTTCCATACACAAGTCAGTTGCCCCACCTCCATCCTTTATGTGTACGCTGCCACTGTTTAACGACCGCCTTGCGTAACCCAATAACGATCAAGAAAATAAACGAATTTTCTCACCATGTTCTTGGCCCGTTGTAGAGCTGCACGGAACTGATATTTTAACCACTCACTATTGTCCAGGGTTTCATACATTAACGATATCATAGAAGTAACATTATTATTTTATTATAAAGTTCATAGTTACACATACATATCGATTGATTAATCTGAAAACCGTCTAACTACACTATACTGGATACCCAAAAGCTTAAACCGCTCTTCAGCGTGTAAAAAAATAGCATGGAATTTACGGCATTTACTTTATTAAGAGATTTAAATTCGAAAAAGAAATTGAAAGTTGTGATTTCAGATTAATATATAGAGCTATAAAAATATATGTAGATCTACGAAAGAAATTACCCTTTAAAAAAATCTTTTATAGAAGTATTTGTATGTATTTATGTAATTTAAGAAATAGAATTATGGAAATTACATGTATTGACTTGAAGTTTTAAAATTTCACATAACTAAACATGACGTAACGAATTATTTTTTTGTTTATTTATCTCTTTTATCGTCGTCTATTAAATAATTCTATCAGTTATGATTTTTATTTGAATCGGTATTTAAAAGTTTCGATAAAATAAACAATGGCCATCCAACATCAGTTTTTCAGAAACTCATTTTTTTCGAATAACATACATGTTACAATAAATTTGTAAAGTTATTATTTAAAAGATTGTTTAAATATGCAGTAAAATTCTTTCACAGATAGAAAAATAAAAAAAGTCTGTTGTATGAAAAGAAAAATATTGTGCGTTCTAAAGAGGGTAACCAAAGCGAGATTTTGCCTCTACTTAACAGATTTAACGACCTAGAAATGTTTCATTACCAAGATTTACGTTAATGGAAATGCTTGAAATTCTCACATGTTTGTTGAAATCACAGTTGTTTTTATGAAGCGTGAGCTTTTTCAAGCTTTTATTTGATTGAAAATTATTTAACTACAAAAAATGAATATTACTTTAGAATAACTTCCTGATTTATAGTAATCAATCTATATTTGAAAAAATGAATGAATGTTTGTTTGTTTGTTTGTTTGTTTGTCTTCTATACGTTCCTTTACCATTCATCCGATTTAAAAAAAAAAAGAATTAAGTACGTACAAACAGCGATAACTCAAAAAAACATTATTTATTCGTGAACGTACCAGACGGTAAACAAAAAATATTTTGTATGCAAAAGTACTTCAATAAACAGAATTACAACACAACTCTTTTCTTTCTTTGAGAGGCATTGCAACGCATGTCGGATACTCAATAGTGAATTAATAAAACATGAATAAGCAATGTGCAGATTGGGAAGTCAAAACAAAAGCAAACGTATTATACTAAATGTTATGACCACCATGATTTTCTTCACAAGCCTCATAATGATTCGTGGAGGAGGAAGTGCGGTATTGAAGAAAAAGATAATCAGGGAGATTCACTTTCTTATTAATAATTATTTGAAATACTAAAATTTGAATGGAAACACAGATATGAGAGAGAGTCTTATATCTAATTAGGATTAATTAGTACTACCCACTGGCGTAGCAAGGTAGTGGCGGCCCGCCCAAAGCGGCACATTTTAGGGGGCGGCATTTTCGAAGATGAATAGAAAGTTTCGACGGTAAAAAATTAATATTTTTTTGAATTAATTATTTACATAATCAATACAATTTATATCCCATTCATCATGTTTCCTTCTGTTTAATTTGTGACTCGCTGGCAAAATATGTTTTTCTAAGGGCGGTGTTTTTGAAAATGAGTAGAAAATAATGTCAGTAATAAAAAAATAAGAATATTTTTCCCTTGTGATTCACTGAAAAAATTGTTGTCAAATTCAAGGACCGGTCCGGGCGGCACAAACCCTAGCTACGCCACTGGTACTACCTACATGATTATTTTAGGACTTCACACATCAAAACATATTCATTTACCAAACTTTGAGCGAGATGGAAGATGGAGTGCTCCTTTAATATCCCAAATAAAATTTTGATCCTTTGCTTCTTTTTGAGAATATGAATGGGAAGGAAGGAATTAAAATGTGTAGCTTTATCAGTAGATTGTATTTATAAATCAGTAAAATTTATTATAATTTTATAAATTATCATACATACCAACTCAACAATCTATTTTTTTTCTCATTTTTATACAATCACTGCTTGAAAAATACAGGATTTTTTTTATTCAAATAAATATAAATAAATTGACATTATGGGAAAACATGACTAAAATAATTCTAGTTAGGGATTGCGAAATCGGTTAGGAAATAAATGGCAAATGGTAGTTTTTACTGTCGAAAATTTAACGAAATCAAAACATAAGTCACAAAAAACTTTTAATAAAACACTTTTTTGTAGTTTGTTTGTCAAATTAGTATAAAAATTATTGTATCCATGGTATATAAAAAGAGCTGAAATATTACAACCTTTTATTTATTGTGAGAAAAACTGAAAGGTTCGTTGCTATAACTTATTCTAAAATTTTAGTATGACTTGGCTCTGAAAAATAATCTTACTTTCATAGAATATTGAAATATGTCTTCGTTTCGAGAAAATATTGACAAGGCTGAATGATAATAACTGTTTCTCTTACATGAAATGTTAAGGCTGTTTATCGATTGGCAGTGATTGATTGCAGATGGAAAATGACGAAATATTATACGTTTTTAGTGAGAAAAAGTTTTTTTAGAGAAAAGCCCGTCACAATACATTGATTAGTATATTGGTATACGGTGTATTTATTTATTTTCATTGTTGATTCCGTTCTTTTCTTCGAATAGATTATACCTATCGTCAGAATAGTTAAGTTAAATAATCTAGTTTTGAGATAATTGACTTTTAAGAAATGTATGAAATTAATGTATGCCTCTGTGTTTACATACATTAACTATTATTTATTAAACCAACCACTTTATGAGATTCGTTAATCATTTAAAAATTAGATTTAAGTATTAGTAACTCATTTTTAATTTTTTTTTCAATGAACGACATTGACTTAATTCATGTTGATTTCATTAAATTTCGTAAAAAATACATAGATTATGACTGAACTTCTTTTTTCAGACGACATAACGTACTAAAATCTATCATACTGCATTCAGAATTCAAAACAGCCGATTATCGACTTATCACCATCTGCCACTATGCCGCCGACATGTTGTTGACTAATATTATATTTTAAAAATAAAACAAAAGTCGTTTTGTACTACAGCCACATTTTTTAATGATCAGGGCCTGTTTTTCTCATCGAGAGCATTATCAACTGATTGTAACTAATGTTTTTATAAAGCTTATGTTATAAAACTTTGCAGTGGATTGACGATTTTCGGCGAGACAATGCTTTTGTGTTGTGTCTGGAAACGATGCCCAAAGATTGTATTAACTTAGTATATATACTTTATGCATTAAACTAACCAAAGTTCTTAGAGCTTTCAATTACTCAAGACCCATGTTACATTATTACTGTTAATTTGAAACTACACGAGAGTTGAAAACTTTACATGAGAAACACTCATGGCTCCATAGTAAATTATATAAAGGCACAACTAAGTTCAAATGAATCAACCATAACAGTTTCTGTCAATACAGACAAAATTATGTCAGACAGTTCATCACAAATAGGGTTTCCAATCCCGGTCAATTATTCATAATAATGATAATCCGTAATCCCGGGATTCACTGTAAATGCTAAAAAATAGTTCATATTTTAAATTAAATACTTTTTGATTAATTACAACGTGTGCCTTGGTTTGTTCACGTAAACAATTTTTTATAATACTTATATAATAAATATAAATGTATCGTGGTCTCCTTCTTATATTTGGTAACAGCCGTTTTTACACAATTTGAAATGGAATACAATATTTTTATCTGAAATTGAAAGACATGTCCTCTTTTTAGACGTCATTACGTAAAACCTACCTTAATAATGCAATAAATAAATTAAAATATAAAACTATTTTGATCATTATGTTTATTTTTTGAATATGACTATTCGATTCCCGATCAATAAAAAAACATTCCAATTGAAGCTATAATGCATTCCAATTGAAGCAATGAAGCAAATTAAATTTTAAATGTGCAAATTAACACCTGAAATTACACTTAATGACAAATCCCGGGATCGCGGGATCATAGAAGGGTTCCGGGATTGGATGCCCTAATCACAAACATTCAATAATTAAAATAAAGTTGATCGAATTGGCATATATTTGTTGAAATTACAAAACGTACAGGTAACAAATAATCAAACATTGCTTTTATACAATTCTGGTTATCATGTTTTGACTTTGGTATGATGCAGAAATAGCTTTCAATTAAGTATTTTAAAATGGGTCTTTATTCTTATAATATATTGATTGAATTGGCATTTACTTGGTAGACCTCCACTTTACTAGAGAAATATATCAAAGTATTTAGTTCCGCAAAATTTTATTAGTTAGTTGATAGCAATTTTGGCTTAACGATATCGTCAGAACCTTACTTAAACTCGGCTATATATTTACTGTTTAGAGGAAATATACAATATTATTTCTCACGTATTTAAACATCATAATATTTGTTTAAAATTAAATTATTTAACATACTAATTATGTTTCTGTATAGTTCTGACGATGGCGTTATATCAAGTACCTAATAAAATTTTGTAGAATTAAATACTAAAATACTAAAGTGAGAATTGATTTTTATTTCGTCACTTAACCTTTCATGTTCGGAAAGAGTGAAGATAGATGATAAAGGCTGAGTAAGGACCACTAGTTTGTTTTCAAGTAAGCATTTCATAATCAATTTATAATATTTTTATTTTTGAATTCCGTGGTCATAGCAAACTATCAAGAAAAACGCACATAAGCGTAGACAACTTTTCTCTCAGACCATTTAATTAATTCAATGCAAAAGTCCGTTCGGAGATTCGAACCCATGGTCAAGACAACCGAATAGCACGAATAACCGACAGCATTCACCACTTGGTTAAAAGACCGTAAAATAATAGGTCAAGTCAATAGGATTATTTTTAAAACTACACTGTTTATTAACGCAGTCTTAGAACTGTTCTCTTGAAAAGCAATTCGTGTCAAGTAAAAGATTAGTAAGGCCATGTATCAAACTCACTGATGTAAGGTATGACGAACATTTGGTTTTTTGTTATTCAAAAATATTATTATTTTTGATAATTTAAGATATCAATTAAGGGTCCTTGATGGAATTTCAATATCAAATTTGAATTCTTAAGATTTTGTACATTTCCATGTATTTAGCCACTAAAGATCCGGGTTTCACCTTTCGGCATCTTTAGGGATTCAAGTACACGAATGGACTCGTATTTTTATCTTATACTAGTGAGTACCCGGCATGGGCTGCAATGCCACTCAAAGAAATAAAGGGTTTGTGTTTTAATTCTGTTTATTGAAGTGATTTTAGATTAGAGGTCTGCAGGGACCGAAATTTCATAAAATTTCCCGGTCCTAGCCGGCCATCTTCAGGCCCAGCTCGGCCCGAGCCCGAGTCTCAATATCACACTTGGTACCCGAACTCGTCCCGAAGCCCAGATTTATTTATCTCAGCCCGAAAAAAGCCCAATTTTTTTAAATAGAGTAATTCATTTATACTTTTCAAACAATGTATGTTATTGTTTCTATATTTCCAACGTTATTCAAAGCACATGTGAAATAAATTATTTAAATTTTGAAAACTATTGCCTTATGGATGACTCATGACCCGAACATAATACGAAATATTTAACCGGACCCGGCCCACGGGCCAGACCGGGTAAAGCTCCGCGGGCCAAGCCCAGGACTATGCAGACTTGTATTTTGGATATAGAATATTTTTTGTTTTTCCTTGTGGCTCAGAGGTGCGCTAGTTGTGGGTATTTAATTTTTTTTAGATTTCAGATTTAAATTTTTTTTTTTTCAGAAACCTTCACGAGTTTGCGCGCAACAACTCACCAAAGTTTGATAGAAAACAGATGGAATGCATAGAGGACAAACAAACAAACAAATCTTCATTTATATAAATATATATATATATTTATATATATATATACATATAGATATAAACGTTAGACACTGTTTACTGTCTGTCAGTTCGAGTCCATTCGTGTATCGACTTTCTGAAGATGCCGAAAGGCGAATCCCAGGTCGTTAGTGAAAAAATACATGGGAATGTACAAAATCTCCAAAATTAAAATTATTACTTTTAATAAAATTAATATTTTTGTTACTTCTTTATTATTTTACTATCCTTCACTGTTAAAAACAAATAAAGTTCAAAATTTTTCGAAGAGAAAAATGTACACGCTTCGTTTTTTGAATTGTTTTAGCCTCCAAACTACGTGCTCAAGATTTATTAAATAATTTCACCAGTTTTTTTATTTATCAGTTTCATTTTGTCGCTATCAAAACGAACGAGATAGAAAAAAAACAGTATTTCTTTTTATTTAACGTATGCCATTTTCACTATTATTTACGATCAGAGGTAAAGCTCTTGCCAAATCAACCGGAACAGTCAACAGTGCCGCAGAGAAAATGCCAAATGGTCAAAATCCAGGTCAAAAATGAAGAAAAAAATCGAAATATTTGTGCTATAAACTTAGTAAGCAATTTATAACGAACACTTATAAATTGTAATGTTTCAAATTATATTTTATAAATTAACTCATAAGTTTGCATAAGAGGAATTTGAGAACTAAGATATTTATTCTACCAGAACGAATATTTGTGTGTTCAATAATAATATTCCTATTTGTTATTTATATTGTACATTCTATTTATGGAAACTCCTGTTCCTGGAAATATTTGTATTATCCTCAAATATAAACGATTTCACTTGACAAGAGCACTTATTGATCCCGTCGTGGGTGTTTGATACTAAATATAATACATCATCATAAATAGACGATAAACTTTTCTGTACAGAAAAAGTTTTTCCTGAGTAATATTTATTAATATTGTGAAATGTGGCTTCAATTTCAAAATGTCTTGAATGTTCTTTTTTCGCACAGAATAATTTTCTTTTAAATACCATCAATTTGGGTAATTTTACCCATCGGTCTAAGATTGGCCCACTACATGGAAAAAGGTTTGACATTATACTGTTATAATACCATGATAATACTAATGCTATATAAATATATTTTTTAGCTAGGAAAAGGTATTGAGTAGTCCCTGGTAATAAAAATACGAATTATTTTGCAACATAATTTGTTTTATTGTTGAATTTGAAAGCTGTCAGCTTGGAATGATAAAACACAATTTGAAAACTTATCTTGAAACAAATTGAATTTGCCATATTTTCAATTTGTGTTATTAATCTGTAAACCAAATGCTGTATATTTGTTCCCATCTCAATTATGTACAGAATATATGGAAGTATAAACAAAAGTTGCCAAGACTTTAAAATCACTGTAATTAAAGTAATTACAGTGATTATTTGTATCGTAGGCCAAAGTTACCCGATTTGGATCCGAACATTGGCCCACTTTGTTTTATCAATATTTAAGTAATTATCAATAAAAACAATACATATATTTATGTTAATTTAATTTTACCTAAGACATTTCTATGTAAAACAAAGCCCCACATAAATGCAATAGCAAACCATAATAATACAAAAACCGTCAGAACTGGGGCCAAAGTTACCCAGATTTAACGTTATTATTTTATTTTCAATAATATTGAATCGATATATTCATATTTGCAAAACTCCTTTATAATTAGGTTAAAAATTCAGATATCAGATTTGTTTTTGTTTAGTTATATATATTATATTATATAACGTATATAAACGAGTAAATAAATTTGAGAACAATTTAAATCAAACCTGATAACGATACTCAATACTAGTTCAGCGAAGTTTGTATTTCATTACCACTTTGAAATTTATTTTTTAATGTATATTTTGTGGAAATATAATATTTTGCAAAAACACTTTAATATGAAAACAATGTTGGATTTTCAACACGTTAAACAAAATCCAATTACCGTTTTTCTTTATAATACAAACAAAATATTATAACAATGTTAATAATCCACTAATTATGCTTTACAATCCAGAATATAAGTTTCATTTTCATTTTTCTTCTAGTTGTGTACTCTTGTCTAAGCCTTCGATATATTTTATGAAAGTGTTTACACTAAACAATGTTTGAACAAATGAAGTTTATTGGTGACAGAAATACTACATTATCTCATGATTTTGTTCAGGAGGCGGGAGACGAGCGACGAGAGTGACGATACTTGCAGCGGCCATGATCTGGCTCCTGGCAATGCTGTGCGCCGCCCCTGCAGCAGCGGGGTCTTACGTCAGAGTGTTCCAAGTCAATCCCACCACCCAGGTAAACAATAGTGCGGCGTGTTGGTTGACATTCGATTTAAAACGCTTCCTTTAAAACATACTGGAATGAACCCGTCAAACTTCATTCCGGATATTGCGAGGTCGTGATTTATGACAGCCTAATGCAATTTCTTTATATTTACTATTTTGCCCTGACACTCGTGTTACACTAACTTCATAAACAATAATACTTGATATACTTAAGACCTGCATTTATTGGGTGAGTAACTATTTCAATTTTTGGTCAGTAAATTTAATAAATAGTTAGTAAGCTTTATAAATTTCCAGTATCTATCGGTCAATTATTAAATTAAACGGTCAGATATTTATACAAAACAATCAGTTTATTAATTAAATCTAACCAAACCTAAGCATTTACCAATTATTAACTGACCATTTATTGTTTTTTACTGACCATTTATCGAGTTAGTTACTAACTATTTATGGAATTGCAGACAAAGTACTTTCCTGTACTGTTCAACATCATTTAATTAAAAATCATGATATCCATAATAATAAAATGAAATCGTTAGTTCCATTAATATTTTACATTTAAGGTAAATGTGCCAGTAGTTGACCGCTTAAGAGAAAGATTCAATAAAAATAACGATTCTCATTTAACATTAGACTGAATGATGACAAAGCAAGTCTTTTCACAATGGATCAAATGCCTTAATTAATATGATAAGACAAAAACTAAGAAAGGGTCCATTTATCCAAAATTTTCCTTTTAGTTGATTCGTCATGAATCAGTTCCATGAATGAATCCATGCGATCAGTTATTTTTTGAGCTTACAAAGTCTTTCGACTATATTAATTATAAGCTTCTACTCATATCAATGAGTGAAAGATCCCACAAGCTCATTCATGAGATTACGTCAGCACATATTCTTCCTTCTTCTTTTCACAATAAATAATTAAAGCATTATCAAGCTGACCCAAGTCAAACATGTATTTCTCAAAAAAAAAGTATTTTTTGTTGAAATGAATTTAACAAATACAAGTTAAACCATTTTTGCACACGTTCTTCAAGTTGCAGAGTGAGATCGATATTATTTCAGTAACTATTAAACCGTAAAGTATGTCTAATATAAAATATACATCTTTTATAAACTTGTGTAAGATAAAAGATAGAAATAAAACTTCAGAATTCGTGCTGAATTAAATATGTTCAAATAATGATTTAAAATCCTATGGCGGTCCTAAAATTATAGTATTGTTGTTAGATAGTTTGAATGTTATACGTAAAAATTTGAGTAAGTTATTATTTTGAGGATCTGCTATATTGTTCTAATAGCAAAACTTAGAACTTAAATAAGTGGTAGTTCTGTACGTAAATTCATTCGGTCAAATTTTCTGATTGGCAAATTAAGTTCAATTACTCGGATGAAAGCGTTTCTAAATAATGAATGCTTTAATTTGTCTGTGCTGTTTTCAGCGTTCTGGGAAAGTAAGGCTGTTTGGCAAAGCCGCAACAGTGTTTGGGATCGGGTTGAAACTTTCTAGTGTTAATTTACCAAAGCTTTGTACTAAAACGGAAACTACACAAATATGAAATTTAAAGTATTAACTCACTGCAGTATGTATGTCCTTAAGCCGTCAAATCAAGGTATAACTTACTTTGTCAGTCAAGCACAAATTATGTAAATAACATGTAGTGCATATTACGAAACATTTTTTTGATTTAAACAGAATGATCGATTTGTTAATTGAATTGGCATTTACTTGGCAGAACTCTATTATAATAGGATACAATATTAAAGTATTAAGTTCTACAAAATTTTATTGGCTAGTTAATAGCTATTTCGGCTTAACGCCATCGTCAGAACTATACTTTAACTTATTTTATCTTAGCTATATATACTGTTTAGAAGAGATTGACAATATTATGTCATCTCACGTATTCAAATATCATAATATTTATTTAATATTAAATTATTCAAATTATTAATTGTGTTTTTCGAAAAGGAGCTTAAGTTGTGTTATTAATTAATCATTAAAAAAAGCATTGAAATTTTATTAATTTTGCTTAATTACATAAGCTTCTTGTAACGATTTAATGAAAGCAAATTTTTTTGTTTTTTAATAAAACCAACTTTTTGCGAAACTACCGATGGCACCATAAACTTGCAGCTTACAATTCCACAATACACAGATTAGTCAGTGTATGCATGAATGACATAGATTACAATAATGAACTTAAAACTATCAAACAAATAACGCTTAGTAATGGTTACAATCTAGCGGTGATACATAAATTACTTTATAAAAAACGATCGATCGAAATGATCGACTTGTTCAGCTAGTGA
The DNA here is from genome assembly GCA_022494535.1 of Himalopsyche phryganea. Taxonomy (NCBI): domain Eukaryota; kingdom Metazoa; phylum Arthropoda; class Insecta; order Trichoptera; family Rhyacophilidae; genus Himalopsyche; species Himalopsyche phryganea. The sequence continues at coordinate 17,629 of JAGVSL010000043.1, read as the reverse complement.
CTATTTATTACTGTAAAATAAATAAGATATGATTGTGCGAATAGTCTATTAATATAACTTATATTCCTAACCATAAATCTGCAGATGACGAGATGAAGAAAAACATGTAGAGTTAAATGTACTGATATATTTTTTAATGAAAGATAATTCTCAAACTTTAATGATGATTAAAAAATTTCTCAGACCCGTCAATTTGTACCTATAATAGCTGAACGGATAAAATAATTTACATGTAATATTTAATTGCTATCCTTAAAACACTAGATCAAAAAGAAGACTTATTATCTTGTGTTTTATTCTTGTAATATTATCTAGTGGATATATTAATTAAAGCTGCCATAAAATAATGAATTTTATGAGCGGTATTATATTTAAATTTTACTTTAAACGATTTAACATTTAAAAACTTTTGACAAAGCAATGCTAGGTCGGATTATATTTAAATTGGCTTTCAGGTCCATAAGAGTTTTTACTTAACACAATTGTCATGATAATCACATTATTGTACTGTTTCATTGGACGAGAAATATGACAAATTATGCAAAGTTTTGTTCGGTATTGTTCTTTTAATAAGTTAGCATATTTCTTCTGTTATAAATATGACAAGATGTATTATTTATTATAAGTAATTTTCAATAAGGAATTTAAAAGCGTATCCGAAAGACATCACAAATAAAACATCGATCCTATTAAGTAACGTATAACACTATAAAATTTGAATTGTTGAGATTTTGTACATTCCCATGTATTTAGTCACTAACGACCTGGGTTTCACCTTTCGGCATCTTCAGGAACTGAGGAAATACATGGAAATGCACAACGTCTCAACAATTTAAATTTGATATTGAAATTCCATCAAGTAGCCTCAGTCGATGTCTTAAATTACAGTATAACACTATACTAGTATTAAACGTATCGGCGTCCGTGGCGCAGTTGGTAGCGTCGTTGGCTACGGTTACGGATGTCTCCAGTTCAATTCCCGGTGATTTATGGAGTGTTTGTGATGTCTAAAACTCCATCCCACCTATCCTTACACTCTTCTAAAAAAAAAGAGGTTGAGCAACTGAGTAACAAGTAGTTCTCATAGAAAATTATGTTGAGATACCTCCATTAGAAGACCATTATAGACATGAAAAAAAAGTATGAAAAAGCTACTCCGAGTCGTTGATTTTGATTCAATGTAAATTTCAGACGCGATCATAGTTCAAACTATGGAAAAACAGAAATCTAGCTACTTTATGTTATTAAACAACTATATCAGTTCTTGTACTCGAGGGCTTATTACAGTTCTTTGGTTACTGAAATATGTAAATTAGTTTTGGTAGTTAATTCTATAATAACTGTAGATGTATGTATTTAGGTCAAAAAAAAAATTATAATTTAGATTATCAGCTGAGAGATTTCAGTGCATTTTTTCAGTTGGTTGAATTGAAATATCAAAGTATTCAGCACAACAAAATTTTATTAGGTAGTTGATAGCTATTTTGACTTAATGTTGACATTTTTGCGATAATAGCATCAGACAAAAATTTTTAGAACAAAAATTAATCTCCTTAATGATGAAACAAACATTAATTTATCACCTTTACCTAGACTATCACAAGAAGTTCATGTAATTAAACATAATTAATAAAATTTTAATGCATTTATTTTAAATTTGGATTATTGAGATTTTGTACACTTCCATGTATTTTGTCACTAACGACCCGGGTTTCGCGTTTTGGCATCTTCGGGCATTCGAGCACACGTCAGTTCACGTCAGTTCGAGTCCATTCGTGTCCTGGAATGCCTGAAGATGCCGAAAGGCGAAACCCGGGTCGTTAGTGACAAAATACATGGAAGTGTACAAAATTTCAATAATTCAAATTTGATATTGAAATTCCATCAAGCACCCTCAGTCGATGTCTTAAATTATGCATTTATTTTAAGGCTTAATTAATGCCACCACGTAAGTTCATTTTTCTAAAAACACAAATAGTACCTTGAATAATTTAATTTTAAAAAAATATTATTATATTTGAATACGTGAGACGATATAATATTGTCTATCTTTTCTAAACAGTATATATAGCTAAACTAAAATAAATTTAAGTATAGTTCTGACGATGAAGTTAAGCCGAAATAGAAATTAACTACCTAATAAAATTTTGTAGAACTAAATATTTAAACAAAATTATTGGTTTCACTTAGCTTGTTACCATTTAAGAGAATGCTTTTCATTATAATATAAAATTAAAATTGATATCTGGGATATTCCACTGGCTTTGTGACTAATGTAGCACGTTTCGCTTCTTTAAGAAGCATCTTCAGATTAAATATATAGCAAGGTTATTTATTTCCAAGGTAAAGAATGATTCTAATTATTAAATTAAGAATGAAGGGTAGGGTGGGTTTGTTTCTTTCTACTGGACGTGGGGAGGGGGTAGGATACAAAAAATGAAACTACTAATTACCATAACATTAAATTGAACGTGTAAATCTCAATTTTGATTAAGACAGGTGGCTCATCATTATTAAATTTATTTCCCTTGGGATTTTAACCTTGCAATGTAGTTTAATCAATTGGAATCAATTTTTATAAATTTTAACAATATATAACAATATTAAAAATGAATTTTCACTAAGTTAGCGCCGAATTTATCGGAAACTTACCATTATAGATATTACCCAGGTTCCACAAACAAACGCCTTATCAAAAAATCTACACAACATAAAGTTTTCACTTCATTGTTAAGAGTAGTAGAGAACATTAACGAATAATAATGTTTTCTGCACCAAGAAACGACTCGTTATAAAGAATGTTTTCTTTATAACAGATGTCTCTGGCAACTAATGGTTCCACAAATAAATTTTCGTTCACAAACATTTTCTTGTAGGACATGCTATTTGTTTATAAACATAAATCATAATAAAGTCTCCTTACGAAAGTAGTCTTCCGTCTTTTAATGGGTTGGATTATGGATGTGAATTAAGGAAAAAATGGAACACTGGTAAAATTGCGATGAAATAAAACACACAATGTGATTATTCAAAACATTGACTCCATAGTCATATTCCAAAAATTGCCTGTGAAAACTATGCAAGAATGTAGTTTATTTCATTTTCGATACAATATATCGTCGCATTCACGGCAAAACCACTTATCAGAAAAAATGCGAAATTAAGTTTTGAATTCCAGTTTGAAAAACAATATTATACATCACCTGGCAAAAACATATAAGTGGGGGACCAATTGGAAGGCTCTGATTTAATTTCTAATTTTCACAACACTTAACAGTTTTTCTCTTTCCATTAAGTTCTATTCCAGGAATTATAGAATTTTTAAAGTGATGGTAATATAAATAATAATTTCTCATCCATTGTTTCATGGAAACTCACAAAAAAAATATTTATTATTAACAAGAATATAGCATCTTTTTTTTTCGAGCTATATGATGTTTTTTGCTTCTCTTGGACAGTGGAAAATATTCTGATAAGTGGTTTTGCCGTGGAAGCGACGATATTTTAAGAGAATAACTTTCAATTCATCTGGAAATAAGACCAATCCAGTATATTAGAAACATGAAACCATTTTAACAAAGTAGCGCTCAATCGCAATGGGACTTTTAGGATTATTTCGTAACATCTTCTTTAACAGCATTTTTTTATGATTCAGTGGTTATTTAGTAGTAATTAGTTTCCAAAATTAAATTTACTATTCACTAATAGTCTAACTTTTCAAACAATATGAATATTCTTTCCTTAAGAAACGAAATACTTCTCACAAAAAATTAAATGTTATTTCAATTTATGTTCAAAACTGTGTATTTTTCGAGAACTATCCGTCTAGTTCAGTTTCATTTTTGTAATTTTAAAGATAAATTATATGATATTATGTACGTGGAGAGGGATGGTCAACTTAATCATAATATATCACAATATTTCGTCAACGTACGAGCAGAAGTTGGTAAGTAACATATTAACAGTTCTGAGTAAACAGCAAATGAACAGTTTAGCTTGTTAAATAAAGCCTTTACTCTCTGTATTGTATATTATATAGATAATTAAAATATAAAAATATAGATAATTTATGCCAATTTAATACTAATAATATTAGGGATCAATATGCAGGGACAATTGTGTGCCTAGACATCTGCATTAATATATTTACTGATGAAATGTATTGTTTTTCTAAACTGGTATATTTCATGCAACCTATTGAGTAATTCCACACAAAGAATTGATATTCAAGAATCTCATTGTGCACTTACGAAGTTTTGGTCTAATTTTACTTTCCAACTTTTTCCAGTGAATTTTCGTAAATGAAATGACACATGTAGCATACTTGCATGTTACGTAATGTAGTTAGAATTAAATCAACACATACACGGATAAAAATTGTCATATAACAAGGTATTGTTTTATGAATATTTTCCAATATTACATAATAAATTTAATACAAAATTGAAAGATTTGTTTAAGTAATTTCAGTAGATATTTTATGGTGATAAATTTTATGTTCGGTTTAATTAATGCGTGTTTATTTTCATGTTAAACAATACACATGTTTATTAATTAAATATGCTTTACAAACAGAAATTTACGACCATTGGTTCAATTTAGAAAATGATTTTTTTATGTTGATAAATATTCAATCTAAAGATTTCAAGGGATAGTAATATCGCCAAATTGTATGCAATCCAAATGAAAATGTCAAGTTATTACTTAAATTTTATTGGAAAACTTTTGCCCCGAAAATTTTCAGTATCAGCCATCAATTTTATTTGATTCCACAACTATTTAACTATTTAAGCGAGATGGTTAAGGAAAGTACGTAGATTCGAAATAGGAAAAGTTTGTCTTTTATTACTGGCGACATTTTTAAGATAATATTTTTTTACCGTGTTCGCAATGTTGACTCAGAGAGTTGAGACAGAGGTGGTAAGCTCGATGCTTATCATTTTTATTAAGAAATTAAGCAAACAATATGCTATGAAATTTAAATAAAAGTTGCATAGCTGACTTCGTAAATATTATTTTGATATGATAAAAAGTATTTAGTTCTACAAAATTTTATTGGTTTGTTGATAGCTTTTTTGGCTTAACGCCATCGTCATAACTATAGTATTTATCTCATTAAAATAGCTTTCTAGCAAGTAAATTAAAATTCAATCAAGAATATTATTTTGTTTTGTTGAATGGAGATAACATTTTCTCCGATTTATCATTTTCAGAGCAGTCAATTTTACAACTGGTTAAAGTGGTTTTGTTACCAAGATCTTTCAACTTGGCCGGTTGAATGATATAGTAGTGTAAATCACATGTTATGGGAATGTTCAGAGATGAAAAATAAAGCAAGAAAATTACTCAAAGCGTCGTGGTTGCAACAAGGGCAAATTGTATTGCATTTAATAACTGCATGATAAATTACAAGCATAAACTATTTTTTATTTCAGTGCACTTTAGTGAAAAGCAACCAACTGGTGAGAGGCTGCTCATAAAACATCTCTAGCCTTTGAAAGCGATTAATGTCGCTATATTATGGGATGCGCCAAGTAAGGGTTGTAAATCCTTAGCGGGTTGTTGCGGGGACTGTATCCGGGAAGAAAGAAATTTAGTGTGGAGGTCACAAACAACTGTAAAAAGCTTCGAAACTTGTAATTACTATGAGTGTCAAAGAAATAAATCTAAAGCAAAACTTTCAGACTTCTTTTAGACATCTTAAAAAAATAGCCGGATTCCTGAACTATTTTCTTTCAAAAAAGTTATAGTCTCAAGGGTAGAGAATGTAGACTGTTAGTGGAGGTTTTCATCAGAAAATATTTAACAATCATCGAATGTAAGTCAATTGCCAACTTTCCTTTTATGAAAGAGCCAGAATAAAGCGATGGGAGCGTTGTCCATGCTCTGTTTTTGGGATGTCGTGTATGGCCTATTTTTGGTATGAGCTCTTGGTTGCTTTAACGATGATAAACATTTTTTTACCATATCCACTCCCAATGCGGAGCAAATGGACTCGTACGGAAGTATCTCGACAGAAGTTTTCCAAAAGAACTGCTTGTTATCCAGTTGCTAAACCACCCTTTTTCGAACAGAGTAGGGATAGAAGGATAGGGCTAAGACGGGGCAAGTGGTTAGCTTATCACTTTTGCTACGCCCCGATTTAGAGATCGGATGAGTGAAAGACATCACAAATATCAATGCCTAAGAACAGAAATCCATACATCGATTTAAAAGTCAATTTATGAAACTGTTTGTATGGGGATTTGCACCTGAGACATCCGAAATCGAACCTATTGTTGAAATATCTCCACATACTCTTTATTGAGAGTTGACATGATTAAAAAGAATTTTGAAAATCTATCTATTATTAATCTACAGTCTACAAGTTCTGCTTCTGTGAAACGAAAAACGTGCTTTTCCTGTAAAAGATACACCACAGAAACTTTTGCTGGAATATTAACAAACTTTGAAGATATAATAAACGAAATGAATCTGATACACCTATTCAAAACTTTCATAAACTTGTCGATTGAGTTATATTATATTTGTATACACTTCGAAAAATATTCCAAATCAAAGATAAACCCCTAAAAAGCAAGCCACTATAATATGAACGAACAAAAATGAAAATACTTTGAAACAGATAATTTATATGAGAAATATTTTCAAGTCGTTTTTTTTACGGCATAAAACTTTTTTGACGGAACGTAATTGTACCAAGTATAAAAGGGTGTTTTTTTAAACTGATAGCACTTTTTCAGTGACCGTTAATTTGACAGCTGACAGCTGATTTTGTATTCAGTTTTCTTTGCCATTTCATCATGAAGAGATCGCTTAAATCATCGTGTGCGTCGCAACATCGCGTAAATGGGGCGAAACAAAAATTGCATCTAATCTTTACTTTTACCGACAAATTTTGTTTAGCGATGAGGCTCTTTTCTGGTTGAATGGCTTTGTCAATAAACAAAATTGCAAGATTTGGAGCGACGAAAATCTACAAACCATTTTTGAAACACAGTTAGATCCACAAAAATTAACAGTTTGGTGTGCTTTATGGGCTGATGGAATCATTAATCCATATTTTTTCGACGATGCCGGCCAGAGCGTTACTGTCAATGGAAAGCGCTATAGATCTATGGTTGCTAATTTGTTCGTTCCAAAATTGAATGGTCATAATTTAAATGAGCTTTGGTTTCAACAAGACGGTGCAACATACCATACAGCGCACGCCCCAATCAATTTGCTAAAGGAAACTTTCAATGAGCGCATAATTTCGCGGAATGTACCTGTGAATTAGCCACCGAGATCACGTAATTTAACACTTTTGAACTTCTTTTTGTGAGGGTATGTAAAGTTGCAAGTCTACGTCTATAAACCAGCAACGCTTAATGACCTTGGAGCAAACATTCGCCACGTTATCGCCAATATACGACCGCAGCTGCTTCCAGAAAGTGCTTGAAAATTGGACTTCGAGATTGCGCCTTTTTATCTTTCAAAGGGTTATCAAGAATTGTTTTGGCATAGTGCTATCGTTGAAAATATGACATAAGTAACCTCATCCATACAATAACAATTAAATTAACAGCTTTCATTCTTAGTACTTTTAAATTTTTTTCTGACATATTTTTAATACTATTTTTTTAAATTTTGACATGTGTGGATTAAATCTGTGAATGTACAATACATTAATGCGTGGGTAACAAAATGGAAGATGAAAAATATTATACAACCAGTATTGATAATTTTTACAGCGCGACTGACGTGAAAAAATTTAAATGATTGATAGCAGGTACACTGTCAACGAGACAAATTGAATTTTTCTCTAAATCATGCTGAATATTTTATCTTGTATTTTTCAAAAGGCGAGTCATGTGCGGTAAATGTAAAAAAAACGAATTGACATTTGCTTTTACTATACATAAAATGCTTTGAATTTTGGTGTACAATTGATTTGCAACTTCGATGAGTAAAATAATTGTGATAATAAATCATTTTTTGACAGTAAGGCGTACGGCTATCAAATTTAAATCAATTCACGATATAGCCATATGTAGTTATTGGTATCGTAAGAAGACTATTCAAATCTAATATTTTGCTACTATTTAAGCATTACTATAGAATTACCAACATTACTTGGCCGCAACCGAATTTGGAACTAAAATTATCAGTCTTAGAATAAGTTTTTCCAGTTGCCATTTTATGCAAAATAAATATCATGTATACTTTTAATAACCGTCGCTAAAATATCAGTTTTGGAATTTATTGACATTTCAGTTCTGGTTGAGTATGGCAACATTCCTAACGTGACGATGGCACCCTTACTAGTAGCCAAGTTAAATTGGTAAATCTATAGCGGCTAAGGATTCCAACTCGAATATTCAGTATCCGAATACATTCAGCTCTTTTTAAACTATTTCTTATAATTTTCAATACACTATTTCACAAAATGGAAAAAAAAATAATGAATACCTTAGATAGTGTTTTTTTGTCTTCATCCAGCTCGGACGCTCTCAGTATATTATCATAAATCATAGTTCTTAAGTTTGACCAATGACTCTGAGCTAAAAAAAACCCAGTCAACATGCTTTTATTTCATTAATTGAAGAAATACCGTTGTGAGTAATCCGACGCAGCTGCAGATTTTAAATATTGTAATGCAAGGATCGGTGTTGGAATGTGTATTTTTGCTGTCGTTATCTGGGATTTGACAGAAGTGGAAAAGATTAAGTCGTAAATTAATAAAAGATGTAAGTATCTCATTCTTAAGAAAATATTCCATATTTCTTATAAATTTTAATGCACTATTAAATTATTATTTTAGTATATATAATGTTATGTTATTATTTTTTCAAATCAAATTTTTAATACTGTTTTAGACTAACTTTCAGTTTTACTATTCGATATCCGAGTTGATAATGACGAATAGTTAGAATCCCTACTACTACATTTAAAGATTTATCATTATTTTAACAATTAACTGGTTATAGTTCTAGTTATTGTCTTAGTAATCCGCGTAAGTGATTATTTATGAATAATTATTAGGATTAATTACTCCTGGTAAGCGATTATGAATGGCATGCAAGGCAACTGTAAGGCATTTATCACAGCTATCGCGTGTTGCACAGAACATTATACAGGATAAGATAAACCTGGCGGTTGTTTTGGAATAATTCTGCCATACCTGTTCCGTGAATCAACCAGAAAATTTACGGCCTGTATTTATTGAGTCAGTAACCATTAAAATTTTGGTCAGTAAGTAATAATAAATTGTCAGTAATTAATTGAAATGTTCAGTAAACAAGTGATCAGATAATAAAACAAACGGTCAGTTATTTATATAAAATGGTCAGATATTAAATTAAACGGTCAGATATTTATATAAAACGGTCGTTCTTTTAATTAAACCTAACCTAGCCTAAAATTTATTTGTGTAGCAATTATTTGCTGACCAAACACAATTATTAAATAACCATTTATTATTTCTTACTCAACATTTTGTCGAATTAGTTACTGACCAAATAATTAGTTGACAAAACTTACTGCATGTTGGAGGTGTATATGAGGACTGGCCGCAGCCATTTTGCTAGCAAAGTCGTCGATTAAATATTTTTCAGCTTCTCCATTTTCTTAAATTTATTCGAGTGAGAATGCGACAAGTTTAATTTATTTCTTGATGTATTTGGGATAACTATCCATTTTTTACTATTGAAATTGAACTATTTTTAGCCATAGTGAGCGTTTTAGCAGATCAATTGACTAAAAATAAATTCGTACGAAAACGGCTCACGCTGTAAGGGTTAATTAATGAATAGGTTCAAATTTTACTTTTGTATCGCTCATTATCATGATTTTTTATATCAAGCTACCACCTTCTAGATAGACAACAAAGGATCGATTTATCTGAATAAATTGTATATCTCTTATATATATTATACAAATCTTTTCCCTTTTAATTAAAAGTAAAATTTAACCAGTATACACGTTTTTTCTAAATAATTAACAATTTGCTATTTTATAATAAAAATAGCTGATTTAAAATAAGTTGTATTTTTTATTCTTATTTGTTTGCGTTTGAAAAGAAAGTCTCGCTAGCTTCCAGGAATAGCAAAAGTTTTATTTACTTATCTTTTTATTTCGTTACGGAGACGTTTCTAGCCAAGTTGATCAACTGTGACATATATTTATTTATATAAAAATGTTTTTTTTTCTGTTTTTTTGATTTGCTTTTTGATTCGGAATTTTGTTTAAACCAGAGCACACAAACAAAAAACAATATATATATTTGAAGTTTATAGAAATGAAGATTATAATACTGGAAAAACTTTTAATATACGATAAACTTTAGTATCTCGACACCTTGTCAACTTCATGACAAAATAATTTCAGGCATGAATAAACATTTGTCTGCGGTGGAGTATTACTTGTATTTAGAAAAAATCTTTTTTGTTTACAGTTTTCTGCATGTTACCCCTTCCCCGAGAAGTGGGGATCAAACTACGCGAGATTGATGGTACTTCTTCGATTTTTGCTGTATTATGCAGTGCCCCTGGCGGTTATTGGAATATTCTACGCCCTGATGGCGAGGCATCTTGTGCTAAGCGCAAGAAATGTCCCGGGGGAGCTCCGCGGAGCACACCGACAGGTAAGCGATGCATTTTTCCCTAAACGTTTTCATGGAAATTTTATTTTCTCATTATGATAGGAAATTATTATGATGCATAATAGCTTTTATGTTAAATAGCATAACTTTGTTTAAAGCACGATTTTGTACACTATAAACTCTACAAATTATTTATTAAATATTTTCTACGTTACCAGGATGTGATAAGTAAATTACTATATACTATCCAAAACGAACTTTTATAATTTTGGTATACGCTCTGCGATAATCGCAATTAAAGCATAGTTTTATAAAAGATTTTTTGCATTATAAAGAATAATCTTTTTGGCATAAAAATCATAAGATTCAGTATCGATGGGCTATAAATAGTCATATCTACGGTGTGTTTTGGCTAATTGACGTAAAATTGTTCAGGAGAGAGTAAAAACAGTTTTTATCGGAAACATTATATGGTGAGTTGAGTTATGAATCTTTGAAATACACTCCTGTTAATTATCATGTTTGCAGATACGTGATTACACGATATAATAACGGCTTACATCAAGTGGTCAATTTATTTTTTATAAATTATATCATTTGGCCGAGACCTGCTCAGTCATCTTTAAAATGAGATCCAATCATTAACTCATTTTCGTATTTTTTGAGGATTACATCAATTAGAAAAAACCTGCTCTGTTGTCTTTAAAATAAGATCAAAATATTAACTCATTTTCGTATTTTTTGATGGTTACATTAATTGACCAAAACACTAATCTGTCGGAATAAAAAATAGTAATGTGACTTACTGTTTCTATTTTAAAGCCATTATATTCTATGATTTCATGAGTTATACCAGAACGTTAAATTGTATACATTTTGACATTTAAAACAGAGAACTGTTCAAAACTAACTTAATGCGTTTTGTCAGTATACCCTCGAGTAGGTTTTATTCTACTTATTTGTACGGTTCTTTACTGGGATCCTAGAAAAGAATTAGATAGAAGGTTTGTTGAATGAATCAGTTTATGGATGGATATAATATTTTAATTTACTTTCACCGATATTTCTAAATAGTCTTTTTATTACGGCATCTTTGTATAGTTACCTGTATTTAAAAGAAATGCTTAAGTGAGTTATTTGTAACCAGTTTTCGTTCAATCATTCTATATTGCAATGGTTTGTTTGCATTCCATCTGATGTTTCACTCAGCTTCTTCCTTCTTCCACTCCATATTACGTTTTTTTATCAACCAGTTCTACAAGTCTGACATAATTCAACCCCTTACCGAAAATTTGGGACTAACTTACTACATGTACACTATAAAATGATTACTTTTGAAGTGTTATACTCTACATACTTCATATATAGACCAGCTGTCGTAATATTTATGCCACGTTTATTTGCGAGATGTTTATTAAAAAATATTTTTGCTGCGCAATCCGAAGTATGAAAAATGAACTTAATGGTTTCTTGTTATGTAAAAGGTTATGCCTTGATAACAGTGTTGGTATGTATATGCGATGTGGATTCCTTGGGAAAACCGCAATCATGTCTGCATTTTTCGAAACCAGGCAAATTCCTACGTCCTTAAATACCGGCTTTTGCTAACTATAGAATGTTAAATATTACGCCGTGTCATGGAATGCTATGATGACCTGAAAAAGACTATATGATTCCCAAGAAAAAACATAATATATGCGCTCTTACATACAAAATATAATGAACAAGTTGCATGTTATATTATCTAGATTAAATGAGATTTAAAAATTATTAGTTTTCTTTTTAAAGTAATATTCTTTTGTTCAGTTTACTGTAAAAATAAATTGTAAATGGTTACTTTCTTAGCGAAGCTAGTCCCAAAAGTTTAAAAATTTTTGAAATACATTTATGTTATAGCTTATTGCACGATTATTTATTGTGTTAATTTACACGTCCCAGATAGAGATACATATTATATTTACATAATAACATTACAACAAAACGTTTTCCTTGATTTCTGGATTGAGTAAGGTGGGTAAAAAGTTATTCATATAAATTGATTGAAAAAATATAAAAGTATTTTAATTAATTATCATCTGAGTATTTGAGCAGTGGATAGCTGAACGACACTGTTACGAAAGACATAGACCGTTACCACATGGCTGCGTCAATCGATAGTATGGCGTAAAATAATATCAATGAGTGAGTAAACTATACGCGGCTCGCCTTATCTGTAAAATAAATTTATAAAAACAGATTAATAAACCGTTTCCGAAAAGTTTCCCAATGTATAAAATAAAAATTAAATTAAAACTTTCGTAATAAATATTTATGATTATGTCATTAAATACTTTTTGTTTCATAATGGATAAAGTTTTTTTTATAAGCTTCATGCCAATGGTGCTCACATTTCAATATGCAAATTGAAGATATTGAGATATTTATGCAATATTTCTTAAGTAGATTCCAGTATATTTAAGTCAATAATGCTATTGAAGTCGAAAAAATTGAAAATAATGATACATTGGTTGTAATAAAAATATTTTATCATGTCCAAAACTTTCAATACTTTCATAAAGAATAATAAAGTCAAAGTTAGTGAATTTGCTAGTCTAAAAAGTACACTATGAACTTTGCCTTTGTATTTCATTTAAATGAAACGGGTGTAATTTACACTTAATTTTGGTTATTCATTGTTACATTTTAAATTAAAAAATAATTTGTTATTTTATATGTAAAAGCTTAATTCAAACATTTAAAAGTTGAAGCATTTAAATTGTTTTAGTATAAAGTACGTTTGTTGTTTTGGGTCAAAGTCTAACTTTAAATATGAAGCTCAAACGAGAGACGCTTTAATAACACTGAAAATTATATCTAAATTTAAATGACACTCATAGCACATTTATATTACAATATTACGTAAAAATAAATAATAAAACTAAATAAAAAAAGCATATTGAGGAGTTAGAGCTAGTAGGATATAGGTAGTTAGTAATATTCCTTTAAATGGACATGTTTACATGTCCAAAGACTTTATGTCGTCTTTCCGGTCAAACTAGAAGAAAACGCTTGTGAATAAATGCTTTAAAAAATAGTTCAAACCTTTAGATAGAACAATTCGGCAATAGATAATGATAATGTAAGGGTAGAATACAAGGAAATATATTTTTGAGCTCTCGATATTCAGTCTTTAGAATTTTAACTTTAAACTGCCTGTATTATACATATTTATAGAGCTACACGCTTTCTTGTGTGCGTGTTGGTAGTATGTATGAAATTTGACCGCAGCCATTTTGCTTACAAAGTCGTAGATTAAATATTTTTCAGTTTCTTCATTTCCTTCGATTTATTTTATCAAGAATGCGACTAGTTTAGTTTACTTTTTGATGTATTTGGGATAACTAATGTATATTTACCATAATTCTTCATTTTTTACTGTTGATTGATCTATTTTTAGCCATAGTGAGCATTTTAACAGATCAATTCACTAAAAATAGATTTGTGCGAAAACAGCTCGCGTAGTAAGCATTAAACATTATAAAAAATACAGAATAGTCGCATTTATTTGAAAATATTTTTTCTTATAGGTTTACTTATTCAACAAGTAGATAAACGTAAAACAGCTATGCAGAACTTTTAAAATGATTTTTCCACACGTGTTAAAGTTTCCTAGAAGAGTTTGATTACGAAGAAAACTTTCTTTAACTTTATTCAAACCTACAACTTCACAACTTCCTCCTTGGTTAAAAGTCAGCGAGAGCAAAGAGGAACTTTGAGAAAATAAACAAAAATCCTGCAAACTAATTTAACAAACAACTTCATTTATATAAATCTCAGCAAGTTTTTTTATCAATTGAATAAAACTATTAATTAAAATTAATATCTGCACAAGACAGAGTATTTACTTTAAATTATTAAAACAAAAAAAAAAGATTGTGTTTAACGTTATGAAATATTTTTTATAACCATGTCCTCTCTAATATGGAGCAAAAATACCTAAAAATAATGGAGTTTATCTCAACGGAAGTTTTTTTAGAAAAACTAATTTTGTTACTTTGCTCAGCCTCTCTTTTTCGAAGATATTCAGAATAGAAAGATAGGGCTATTTGACTGGTTGGTTTATTGCATCCAGTTCACCAAAGGAAATTTTTGATCTTTAAATAGATTTATGGATTTCTGTTTGTAGGCATCGATGTTTGTGATGTCTAAAATATCCTCCAACACACCCTACCTTAAAACGGGATGTAGTCTGACTGATTAGCTAACCAATATTCCTTTCCTAACCCTATTCTTCTATTCCTACTCTCTTTGAAAAAAAGAAGTTGAACAACTGAGTAATAAACAGTTCTTGTAGAAAGTCTCTGTTGAGATACCTCCATCAGGAAAATATTAACCATATTCGGGAGTTACTTGCTTACCGACCAAACAATCTTAAGCCGATATTCCTGTTTTAGAAATCATTCTATCAATTTATTTTGTCAGTGTAACTTCATTATTTTACAATATGTAAATCAGACTTGAATATTTTCGTTGGATTTTTTCCGTTAAAAAAAATGAATTGTAGTTACCGTATAGAATAGAGTAAACTAAATATTTCTGAGTAGTTTTGATAAAAAGTTAGTCTATATCTTCTTTGCCAGTATAAAAGAATTGGTAGAAATTCATTAATGCGTATTCCTGATGATGGCGTGAAAGATCTAAGAATATTATCTGACGACTATCGTAGAACAAAATATAGTTAAAACTGTTTTTGAGTTTATTCTAATACCGCTTGAAAATCAAAAGATTTTGATAAAGCAAACTGCTTACTATGATGAATTGCTGCGTGTATTCTAAAAATATTTTGTCAGAATATTAACTATCGTAGAATATTATCAAGCCCATGTGCTAAGCGATACTAGGACTGTTAATAATATGCCCGTTTCCCCTTTATGTATTCAAAATAAATACGAGCATTTAAAATATAGACACTATTGATAACATATGAGACGGTTAATATAAATGCTAATAATATTTTTTCTTCGGATCAGCAATAAAGCATATATATTGAAAATCGTATCCATAAGAGAGTTGTCATGTGAACAGGTAAAAATCAGAGTTCTATCTACAACATAAGCCCAGTGAGCTGTTAATGGTAAATTAACGGTTACATGATTAAAAGGAACATAAACATACAGAACAAGCTAAAGATAATATTTTTGTCGAATCTTTTTATTTATTAATTAACGGTACAATATTTTAATACAATGTAATACTCCCGAAGAGGCAGGGAGTAGAGAGGCAAAGCGAAAACACTACACTTTCTCTCAAAATTCACAGCAGCAATCGTCTTTAAGTCGGGTTAAACTCTCCGGACAAAGTAAAACCCCCAAATCTCAGGGGTAATATTTTCTTTATTGAATTCAGTGCTTGGTAATATAGGTTCATAGATGATTTCAACCAATACAATTGATACAGTTTACATATGATTTTTTCCGGCTTTGACAAGGCAAATTGAGCCTTCAAGGCCCTCGGGTACACCAACGCCCAGGTATAAGATCTAGTTACCGAGAAAGTTCACCCGCCAACTAAAATTCTTAGTATATGGGTCAGATATGAAATTATAATTACTGAGTAAATTATTACTGTCCCGAGACATTATTGCTTCGTAAATATTTTTGTTTCGTGACAAATAAGCGATCAAATTAAAATGCCCTTTTTGAGCAATGCGGTGATTTTTGTTTTGGAATGTTTGACAACTAATGAGATTAATGCATGAATTTAATGATTCCTTGTCAAATAATTTAAATATGACTTTACCATCTAAGAGATGGCTTCCGACGATTTGGAATTATTTGAAGGCCTAGGGTCCGTCCAATAAGTTTGAGTGGTGTCAAATTATACATATATATACATATAAACAAAAAATATAATACACTCTTATATGCAATTAAAATGTGTTTATTGTAAATATTGAACAATTTTATTATGGATTATTTTTGTAATCTGATAATAATTAAACAATTTATTTAATAAAAATCATTAAAATTGAGGGTGAACGCTTTTTTTCTTTGCCAAAATTGTCAAAACTTTTGAAAACCAAGACTTACTCTCTTTTACCTAAACACAGTCGATATGTATCCAGATGGTCTTACTACATGATTCAAACAAATCACAAAGCAAAGTATGACTTTAATTGTAGTTCACACATTTTTTAAGCCATGTCCACTCTAAATGTGGAGTATATTGCCTCCTATGGAAGAGATGTTTATCTCAAGAGATGTTTTTCCAAGAAAACTGCTTGTTACTCCATTATATAACCATTATATTTTGAAGAGAGTATGGATAGAAGGATAGGGTCAGGACAAGACTTATGACTAGATACTCGCTCTCGCATTGTTAGGATTGGATGAATGGAATGGAATTTTTGACATTACACACATCCATGGCTACAAACAGAAAGTTATAAATCGATTGAAAAATAAATTTATGAAAGTGTCCGTTCCGGGGTTTCAACCCGACACATCCCTTACCGAAGCCAACGATGTTGACCACGGCACCGTGTACCCGATAAGCCATTCTACCTGGCAAATAAAATTGTGACTTTTTCACTTATATATAGGGCTTCCAACCCGGAGCGAACCGAAACCGGTTAACCGGTTTATCGCTTGTTTTGAAAAAAACCGAAACCCGGTTTATTGCACGCGGTTAACCGGGTTTTTAAAAAAAAATTTAAAATTCTTCAGAGACAAAAATGTACATATTGTTGAATAATCACCTCTATCACAAAGATGTCAAAATTATGGCAGAAATATATTATACAATAAAGAATTACATGGCATCATCAAAAGACACATGCATTCTTTACGTTAAAATGCATGATTTTCAGCTTTTAAATAAAAAAAGTATGTTCATTTGCTATGAATAGGTGAGATTATAGGAAAAATAACCAAGAAAAATAGTTTTTTGATATATTTTCACCAAAAAACACTTTGTACTTTATAAAAGCCATCGTGCATTAGCAACATAAAATATGATACTTACACATTACTTTTAGGAGATTATAAAAATAAATATTTCATATCTTCC